>CM019071.1:118723432-119974440 GCA_009667805.1 Leptobrachium leishanense
AGAGATAGAAAGATAGATGGATAGATAGATACAGAGATAGATAGATATATAGATAGATATAGAGATAGAAAGACAGATACAGAGATAGATAGATACGGAGATAGATACAGAAGAGAAAGACAGATCCAGAGATAGATATATAGATAGATAGATAGATAGATAGATAGATAGATACAGAGATAGATACAGAGATAGAAAGATAGATACAGAGATATATAGATAGATAGAGAGATAGAAAGACAGATACAGAGATAGATAGATACAGAGATAGAAAGACAGATACAGAGATAGATATGGATAGATAGACAGAGATAGATAGATACAGAGATAGATAGATACAGAGATAGAAAGATAGATAGATACAGAGATAGATAGATATATACAGAGATACAGAGATAGAAAGACAGATACAGAGATAGATACATAGATAGATAGATAGATAGATAGATAGATAGATAGATAGATACAGAGATAGATAGATAGATTGATAGATACAGAGATAGATACAGAGATACAAGAACAGAGATAGATAGATAGATAGATAGATAGATAGATAGATAGATAGATAGATAGATAGATAGATAGATAGATACAGAGATATAAAGACAGATACAGAGATAGATAGATAGATAGATAGATAGATAGATAGATAGATAGATAGATAGATAGATAGATAGATAGATAGAGAGATAGAGAGATGGAAAGACAGATACAGAGATGGAAAGACAGATACAGAGATAGATAGATATACAGATAGATATAGAGATAGAAAGAAAGATACAGAGATAGCTAGATAGATAGATAGATACAGAGATAGATACAGAGATAGAAAGATAGATAGAGAGATAGAAAGATAGATAGAGAGATAGCAAGACAGAAACAGAGATAGAAAGATAGAGAGATAGATAGATAGATACAGAGATAGAAAGACAGATACAGAGGTAGATAGATAGATAGATAGATAGATAGATAGATACAGAGATAGAAAGACAGATACAGAGATAGATAGATAGATAGATAGATAGATAGATAGATAGATAGATAGATACAGAGATAGAAAGATAGATACAGAGATAGAAAGATAGTTAGATAGATACAGAGATAGAAATATAGATAGATAGATAGATACAGAGATAGAAAGACAGATACATAGATAGATACAGAGATAGATACAGAGATAGAAAGATAGATACAGAGATAGATAGATAGATAGATAGATACAGAGATAGAAAGACAGATACAGAGGTAGATAGATAGATAGATACAGAGATAGAAAGACAGATACAGAGGTAGATAGATAGATACAGAGATAGATAGATATATAGATAGATATAGAGATTGAAATATAGATACAGAGATAGATAGATACAGAGATAGATACAGAGATAGAAAGACAGATACAGAGGTAGATAGATAGATACAGAGATAGAAAGACAGATACAGAGATAGATAGATACAGAGATAGAAAGACAGATACAGAGTGAGAGAGATAGATAGATACAGAGATAGAAAGACAGATACAGAGATAGATAGATAGATAGATAGATAGATAGATAGATAGATACAGAGATAGAAAGATAGATACAGAGATAGAAAGATAGATACAGAGATAGAAAGATAGATAGATAGATAGATAGATAGATAGATAGATAGATACAGAGATAGAAAGAGAGATACAGAGATAGATAGATAGATAGAGAGATAGAAAGACAGATACAGAGATAGATAGATACAGAGATAGAAAGACAGATACATAGATAGATAGATAGATAGATAGATAGATACAGAGATAGAAAGAGAGATACAGAGATAGATAGATAGATAGAGAGATAGAAAGACAGATACAGAGATAGATAGATACAGAGATAGAAAGACAGATACAGGGATAGATAGATAGATAGATAGATAGATAGATACAGAGATAGAAAGACAGATACAGAGAGAGATAGATAGATAGATAGATAGATAGATAGATAGATAGATAGATAGATAGATAGATAGATAGATAGATACAGAGATAGAAAGACAGATACAGAGATAGAAGATAGATAGATAGATAGATAGATAGATAGATAGATAGATAGATAGATAGATACAGAGATAGATACAGAGATACAAAGGTACAGAGATAGATAGATATAGAGATAGATAGACACAGAGATACAGAGATAGAAAGATAGATGGATAGATAGATAGATACAGAGATAGATACAGAGATACAAAGATACAGAGATAGATAGATAGATAGATAGATAGATAGATAGATAGATAGATAGATAGATAGATAGATACAGAGATAGAAAGATAGATACAGAGATAGATAGATAGAGAGATACAGAGATAGATAGATAGATAGATAGATAGATAGATAGATAGATAGATAGATAGATAGATAGATAGATAGATACAGAGATAGAAAGACAGATACAGGGATAGATAGATAGATAGATAGATAGATAGATAGATAGATAGATAGATAGATAGATAGATAGATAGATAGATAGATACAGAGATAGAAAGACAGATACAGAGAGAGATAGATAGACACAGAGATACAGAGATAGAAAGATAGATGGATAGATAGATACAGAGATAGATACAGAGATACAAAGATACAGAGATAGATAGATAGATAGATAGATAGATACAGAGATAGGAAGATAGATAAAGAGATAGGAAGATAGATACAGAGATAGATAGATAGATAGATAGATACAGAGATAGAAAGATAGATAGATACAGAGATAGAAAGATAGATAGATAGATAGATAGATAGATAGATAGATAGATAGATAGATAGATAGAGAGATACAGAGATAGATAGATATAAAATATATATATTTATTTTTATTTTTATTTTGTGGCATAGAAAGCTTTAGTTATGCAGCTGGACAGAAACATTTGCTGCCTGAACTCCCTGGAAAAAAATGAAACCAGCTTAAGGCAATTGCAGGAAAATAACGATTTTATTGCCGATTAATTCAGACCGTGTTTTTCAACAATTTCCTGTTTTTGCCAAGTGAAGTTTATATGTAGAGTTTTATATAACACAAAGTTCAGCGGTCTCTGGCAATCTGCCCTTTGGAAGCAGCTTCAAACTCTTTTTGTTCTTTTTGTTTATGAAGAATTAAGTTAACGTTCTTGCGGATCTGTTCAGGCAGCTTTGTATGGACAAGTAAGAGGGCGATCCTGGGATATAATGAGACTAATGTGAGTAGGTACTGGGGGAGATGGAGGGGTGACAGATCTCCCCCTCACCTGTTTGCTTCGCTGACATGTGCAGTGTGTGCCTGGGAATGAGGGTGCTTGTTCTATGGATGGCATTTATCCATTAATTTATAGCCTGAAGTCGCCCTATTTATTCTTCATGAAGTGTAAGGCCAGTAAGCCAATAATCCAAGTTTGTTAGTTTGCAGTGGTTTAATTATATTATGCTTTTGCATTGCCTTACAGCGACACAGCTATTGGCTCAGTTTATGTTGTGTTGGGACATCTCAAAGCTTGAAGCTGGTGTAAGCTGTAGAAAAGCTCTATCTCTGTATCTATCTATCTATCTATCTATCTAGCTATGTCTGTATCTATCTATCTATGTCTGTATCTATCTATCTATCTATCTCTGTATCTATCTATCTATCTATCTATCTATCTATCTATCTATCTATCTATCTATCTCTGTATCTATCTATCTATCTATCTATCTATCTCTGTATCTATCTATCTCTGTATCTATCTATCTCTGTATCTATCTCTGTATCTAACTATCTCTGTATCTATCTATCTATCTGTATGTCTATCTATCTATCTATCTCTCTGTATCTATCTCTGTGTCTGTCTATCTATGTCTGTATCTATCTATGTCTGTATCTATCTATCTATGTCTGTATATACGTCTGTATCTATGGCTGTATCTATCTATCTCTGTATCTATCTATCTCTGTATCTATATCGGTATCTATCTATCTATCTCTGTGTCTATATATCTATGTATCTATCTAATGCTGTATCTATCTATCTCTGTATCTATCTCTGTATCTATCTCTGTATCTATCTATCTATCTATCTCTGTATCTATCATCTATGTATCTATCTATCCCACTATATGGCTCTATCCCTATTTATATTTATATGGCTTTATAAAGAGATATCTATCTAGCTCCATCTTTCTATCTAGCGCTATCTATCTATGCATCTATCTATCCCTATATCTAATTTGATATTTATCCATCAATATCTATCTATCTATCTATCTATACGCTGCATCTATCTAGCCCTATCTATCTTTCTATCTAGCGGTATACTATCTCTCTCTGCATCTATTTATTTTTATATGGCTCTGTCTATCAATCTATTTGGCTATATCTATCTATCCATATGGGTCTGTTTATCCATATCTATCTATCTATCTATCTATCTATCTATCTATCTATCTATCCATCTATCTATGCATCTATCTATATGGGTCTGTTTATCCATCTCTATCTACCTATCTATGCATCTATCTATGCATCTATCTATATGGGTCTGTTTATCCATCTCTATCTATCTATCTATCTATCTATCCATATGGGTCTGTTTATCCATCTCTATCTATCTATCTATCTATCTATCTATCTATCTATCTATCTATATGGGTCTGTTTATCCATCTCTATCTATCTATCTATCTATCCATATGGGTCTGTTTATCCATCTCTATCTATCTATCTATCTATCTATCTATCTATCTATCTATCTATCTATCTATCTATCTAGGTATCTATCTATATGGGTCTGTTTATCCATCTCTATCTATCTATCCATATGGGTCTGTTTATCCATCTCTATCTATCTATGTCTGTTTATCCATCTCTCTCTATCTATCTATCTATCTCTGTTTATCCATCTCTATCTATCTATCTATCTATCTATCTATCTATCTCTGTTTATCCATCTCTATCTATCTATCTATCTATCTATCTATCTATCTATCTATGTCTGTTTATCCATCTCTCTCTATCTATCTATCTATCTATCTATCAATCTATCGACCTGTCTGTCTGTCTATCTGCCTATCCATATGGGTCTGTTTATCCATATCTATCTATCTATCTATCTATCTATCTATCTATCTATCTATCTATCTATCTATCTATCTATCTATCTATCTATCTATCTATCTATCTATCTATCTCTGTATCTATCTATCTATCTCTCGATCAATATGGGTCTATCCAGGTCTATTTATATCCATCTATCTTCTATCCATCTTTCTGTCTATTAAAAAACCCATCTCCCTGTGTCATGTGAAGGGCACGATTCCTCTAAGGCTAAGGTCAGACTAACGCAGTATTAACGTGCGTTTAGCCGCACTAAATCACGGCCGCGCTAGCAGCAAATTACGTCCAATGCCGGGCAGCATACGAAGAACGTCCGCACAAAAGTGCGGCCGCGCAACGCAAATGGCAAACGAACGCATTTTTTCGAGAACGTCAAACCGCTAGTACTGACGTACAGAGTGCGCTGCGTCCGCTAGCGGCATGTGTGTGTGATTAGGAGACGTCAGACGCTGCTAATGTCCAGCCAACATAACGTCCAGACGCAAAAAGTGTTATATTGATAACCGTACAAAATCACGAATGAAAATGACCTATCGCGTATTCCGTGAAAAAATGCGTCCATTCGTTCGAACGCACTTTTCACGGACAGCGCGAAAAATGCGTTAGTCTGACCCTAGCCTAAGTGGAGCTGGGATCGCGGCATATCTGTGATCTAGAATCCCGAGTAGCTTCTTATCTGCGTAGCTTTCCGCTAGTTTAATAATCCCCCCTAAGCACAGTGTTAGCCCGAGGATTAGAAGCAAAATTGGATCTATAGGGGGCTTTACTGCAAATCCTTTGAAAGTAGGAACTATTAGGCCAATTTACATTATTCCCCTTTTGCTTTTGCTTACTGCGTGACACGGGGCAGACTTTCCTGCCTTTCCACTTTATTATTATTTATGTTTTTTGAATAACACGTCAGCGGTTTACTATAGTAAAACCTCACCTAATCTATTTTTATGTTTCGTTTCTCCATACATTTATCTGACAAAAGTGTAATAATGAGCGCCATTTGTAGTTATTGCCAATGTTCTAAATCCCACTGTGGGACTTTTTCTGCTAAAAAAATTCTAATAAAAAAGTCGCCTTCGTTCGTGCTTCCCACTTTATGAAGGAGCAATTAAAATGATTTAGCGGGAAAGCTGGAAATGTCAAATTATTGTAAATGTCATGCACCTATCCTGCTTCTTCTACTTCCCTTTAAAAAAGGGAATAGGAGCTGGATAAATAATTCAGGAGAACAAGGCCTGACTCTCGTCAGAACAGAGAACTCCTGCAGGTCCTCATGTGCCGGAGAAGAAGCCGACGCAGACATTAATTCCATTTCTCACTTGGAGAAGAGAATGTTTTACAGGTTGATGCTACACATGATCTGTCGACGGGTCAAATTAACGCTAAAAGCTGTTTAACGAGATAGTCAACAGTTGCGCTCGTGATTTGATTTAGAAATAGTCAGGGTTATTCAAAGAGATTCAAAAAGTCACCGCACGTTCGGTGACTTTTCGTTCTCTTCAATTCGGTTCGTGTTGCCGATCCCATTTCGGTGACCCTGCGATGTATTCAGCAAGCACCACAGGGTCCCCGAATTGAAGGGAAAGGTCGCCGCAAACCCTCCGAAAACTCACCGCAAAACCCGGCGCCGAATGCACGCCGAAAACCCGCAAAAACATCTGGATTAACCCGCCGAAAACCACGGAAAAACCCAAGCAGGAGCCGATCACACGCAGCGAAGCCGCCAGAAAAAGCCGACACCGCAGACAGAGTGAAGTGAATAAATTAGGAAAACAGTTTGCTTGAATGGTTGAAAAGTGAAACGCTGTTTGCAAAGAAACTACTGAGCGAAAATGTCTGAAATTTATATATGAGGTCCAGGGATTGATAATAAAAAGGGCTGTTACAGAAAAGTCCAGAAAAAAAATCCAGAAAAATGCTTAAAATATCCTAAAAATATCTATAAATAAAGAGACTCTTTACTGCAGAATTTTATAATGAACGGTTTATTAGATATTGAATTAAAACGGGAATATTTACTAACATTGAAGCCTATGGGATTCACCTGAATAAACCTGCTGCATGAAACCACCGAATGGCAGGGCATTTCGGGAACCTTTCACTGCTGATTTTTGTTCTCTGAATAGCCGAAGCATTGCTTTTTTATGGGGATTTCACTGCCCTCGAACAGGCACCGTATGTGCAGGCAATTCATCAGTATTTGGCGAATTGCCTGCTCTCTGGATAGCCGAATGGGCAAGAAAGGTAACCGAACGCTGATTTTCAGCTTTCGGTTACCTTTCTCAAGCAATTCGGATCTCTTTGAATAACCCTGAGCGTTTCACTCTCTTTTGCTTTGAACTCTACGTGCTTTGCACAGTGAGAGGCTCATCACATTCTCATTTAAAGGCTATCAAAAATGTCTAGGTTACGGAGATCTCTAGCACCTGCCATCGACATATATTTAATGTATCTATAATTTTACTTTTATTGACTGTTGAAAATAAAACCAAATACCACCAGTGCCTTTATCTAATAAAGTCTTGCACTCACTCAAACATACATAAAAAGTGTCAAACTGAAACAAACACAATCGGGGCTATTCAAAGAGATCTGAATGGCTGCCGAAAGGGAACCTCTCTTGGCCATTCGGCTATCCAGAGAGCAGACAAGTCGCCAAATCCTGGCGAATTGCCTGCACATATGGTGGCTGTTTGGTGCCTGTTCATGGGCAGTGAATCCCCATAAAAAAGCACTGCTTCGGCTATTCAGAGAACAAAAACCAGCAGTGAAAGGTTCCAGAAATGCCCTGCCATTTGGTGGTTTAATTCGGCAGATTTATTCAGGCGAATCCCATAGGCTTCAATATAAAAATATTCCTGTTTTAATTCAATATCTAATAAATCGTTCATTATAATATTCTGCAGTAAAGAGTCTCTTTATTCATAGATGTTTTCAGATATTTTAAGCATTTTTCGGGATTTTTATTTTTTTAAAAAATTCAGACTTTTTTTTAAAACTTTACTTATTTTTTCTGTAACAGCCCTTTTTATTATCATTCCCTGGACCTCATATGTAAATTTCAGACATTTTCGCCCAGTAGTTCCTTTGCAAACAGCGTTTCAGTTTTCAAACTTTCAAGCGTACTGTTTTTTTAATTTATTCACTGCATTTGTCTGCGGTGTCGGCTTTTTCCGGCGGCTGCGCTGCGTGTGATCGGCTCGTGCTCGGCTTTTTCCGGCGTTTTCGGCGGGTTAATCCAGATGTTTTTGCGGTTTCGGTGTGCGTTAGCCCTCGTTTTGCGGTGAGTTTTCGGCGGGTTTGCGGCGACTTTTCCCTGCATTTCGGTGGCCCTGTGGTGCTTGCTGAATACACCGCAGGGTCACCAAAATGGGATCGCCAAATCGAACCGAATTGAAGAGAACTAAAAGTCACCGAACGTGCGGTGGCTTTTCGATTCTCTTTGAATAACCCTGATAGTATCTGAGTAAGGCTACATAACTACAACTATCTGTGCACCTTTTGTATAGATAAATGTCGAATGAGCCCAATATATTTAGATTGTATTAAAAAATTTAATATAAAGACATAAAAAAAAATATATACACTGCCTGGCCAAAAAAAGTTACAAAGTATGATTTAGTTGAAACAAAGAACCTTTCGGCCCATCTAGTCTGCCCAATTACATGGATACTTTACCTGGATTTATCTTTTGTTTAGGATAGCCTTACGCCTATCCCATGCCTGCTTATATTCAATTACTGTTTTGGCCTCTACCACTTCTACTGGAAGGCTGTTCCATGTATCCACCACCCTCTCAGTAAAATAATGCTTCCTGATGTTACTTTTAAACCTTTGCCCCTCTAATCTAAGACTATGTCCTCTTGTTTTGCTACTTTGTTTCCGTTTAAATATACTCCCTTCCTCTACCTTGTGGATTCCCTTTACGTATTTAAATGTTTCTATCATATCTCCTCTGTCTCGTCTTTTTTCCAAGCTATACATGTTAAGATCATTAAGCCTTTCCTGGTAACTTTTCTCCTTCAAGCCGTACACCATTTTAGTAGCCCTTCTCTGAACTCTCTCTAAGATGTCTATATCCTTCTGGAGATACGGTCTCCAGTACTGCACACAGTACTCCAAGTGAGGTCTCACCAGTGCTCTGTACAGTGGCATGAGCACTTCCCTTTTCCTACTGCTAATACCTCTCCCTACACAACCAAGCATTCTGCTAGCATTTCCTGCTGCTCTATTACATTGACTACTTACCCTTAGATCCTCTGAAATAATAACCCCTAAATCCCAACCCTCAGATGTTGAGGTTAGGACTGTATCAAATATTCTATATTCAGCCCTTGGGTTTTTATGTCCCAGGTGCATTATCTTGCACTTATCCACGTTAAAACTCAATTGCCACAGCTCCCACCATTTTTTTTGTGATTATGGCATGCATTCGCCATGGCATCGTGTCGATAAGCTCATGCAATGACACAGCATTTATTTCTGGCCAAAATCAGATTAATTTGTGGACAAGATCTTGTATTGATGATGGGAGAGTCACAGCGCTGCGTAAAGTCTTCTCCAGCGCATTATCTCAAAGATTCTCAATGGAGTTAAGGTCTGGACTGTGTGGTGGCTAATCCATACGTGAAAATGTCTCATGCTCCCTGAACCACTCTTGCACAATTTGAGCCCGATGAATCCTGGCATTGACATCTTGGAATATGCCCGCTGTGCCATCAGGGGAGAAAAAACCCATTGATTGTACAGGGTGACTTCAACATAGAAGAGGGCAGGGAAATAATATAGAACATCAGGCCTGCACCTCTGAAATACATCTCTAGGCCCATAAACCCAAGTTCAAGGTGGCGGACGTCACAGACTTAAGTTTGAAGTACTCTAGAAAGGGTTAATCCCAACACTTGGTGTTTGGGGAGTAAACGCATTTTAAAGACCATGCCATCGTCCTGTTGAATTATTCAACCAGCATATGTCCACTGTGCTACGTCTCTGGCCTGGAACTATTCCTGACGTTTTATTCAATTATTTAACCTAACTGGGTGAAGGGAACTGCATCAGCGGACATGTTAGAGGTTGAAGCTTCTCGCTAATGCCACCTCATTCCTTTGTTCTCTGTAAATCAATTTCCTGCACAGAAGGGGCAAGAGAGAATGCGTTTCTGGTGCAATTATTTCCAGGAGCTAAACACACCAACTGCACGTTTGGTTTTGCTGTGCAAGTATCTGCTCATGTGTTTGGGAGTGCAAACTTCGAAAAATGGCACCAGAATGTAAAACCCAGGCATGGGAAAATAATGCGGCTTGAACTATATCATGCAAGCAGAGAGAGGAGGTTTGCATTACAAAGACAAATTCTATAAAAGCATTAGGTCTTCTAGTTTCATCCCAGAAACTCAGAGACTCCTCAATTCTTTTTCATACAAAAACAAAACAAAACCAGCTGGCTCTAAAAAAGACAGAACATAAAGAAAAGTGTATAGAGCAGTAATTTGGAATAATCTGCAAATCCAACAAGGTTACCCCAACAGAATTCAATAATGTAGAGCATATCATCCAGTCTGCTAGAAGAAAACTGGTCTTCTTGGTCTGTTCAATGTGAGCAACATGTGGGAGACATCGTTGGGTTTCCCCATTGAGTGCGGAAGACGTCCCCCACGTAACATCTGGCAAACTCACTGTCACTTTTCCACTGGTTACAGCCGTGCTCCCTGGTGGTGAGAGGGATTCAGGTCAGCTCCGCACTGTCTGTGTTTGGCTATATTGCCTTAAGTTGCTCCTAGGTTCTGCTGTGCTGTTCAGGTCTGGGGTCACATGTCCAATTAACCAAACCTGCTCCCTATTTAGCAGCACAGAGGCTCATTGACCTGGTATGAGTTCTGATGGTGACTTCTGTTCCTGCACGGCTGTATCCTGGTTCTTGTGTTGCTGCGAAGCATTCTTGTATTTATTCTGGTATTGACCTCGGCTTGTTTGACTATCCTGTCTGCTTCCTGGTATCTGCATTACTGATCTGTTGCAAACCTCTGCCTGGTTCTATATCCTTGGTTTCAATCCTGACTATTCTTGTATGTTCCTTGTTTTATGTGTTTTGTTCTCCTTAGATCAGAGGCCAGTAAAAGGACCTTTATTTCAGTTCAGGGCCTCCTGTGCATTTGTCTTGTTAACCCTCACCCTTCCTGTTCTCCTGTCTCTGGTATTCTTTGTGAGGTTTCCATAGATAGAAATCTTCCCCAGCATAGGGATTCCTTTAGATTTCTTCTATGCCCTCATGCCCTCGTGTTACAGTCTTGTTGTGTTCCTGCCTGGAATCTGTATTGTCTATACATGCTGTATCCGCCTTTTAAGCCAGCAGCTAACCTGCCTCAAGGGCTAAATCCCTCCTTGAATCAAGTCCCCACGATGGCCCAAGTTGGTGGTCAGCGTGACACTCACTCTTCTGCCTATCAGCGATTGGAGGCTTCTCCCATCCCAGGTGGCTGATGGAGTGACTACCAATCGGGGGGAGGGGGGTACACTGGGGGTGTTAAATGGCATGGCAGGATTTAATAGTGGACCCCTGTATCTCCAATTCTGAACACCCCACAAGGTCATGTGATATCAAACATGACCATGTAACAATAAAAAAAAAGATTAAAATATTTAATTTTTTTGTTCTAAAGCAGTGTCAGTGTCCACATTTCACTTCTAAACCAAACAACGCCACTGCCGTTACTCACTTTCACATTTTCCAGTCCAGCAGCAAGAACAGTGTTTGATACATAGTCATATTATTAATGAAATGCAAAGTGACAAAAATACAACAGAAAAATTATGTGTTTTTTTTTAACTTTGGTTAAAATTGCTTACCTATATCTGTAGAAAAATACAGAAACAAACAGGGTTATTCAAAGAGATCCGAATTGCTGGAGAAAGGTAACCGAGCGCTGAAATTCAGTGTTCGGTTACCTTTCCTGGCCATTCGGCTATTCATAGAGCAGGCAATTCGCCAAATCTTGGCGAATTGCCTGCACATACGGTGCCTGTTTGGTGCCTGTTCGAGGGCAGTGAAATCCCCATAGAGAAGCAATGCTTCGGTTATTCAGAGAACAAAAACCAGCAGTGAAAGGTTCCCGAAATGCCTTGCCTTTCGGTAGTTTAATTCGGCAGGTTTATTCAGGCGAATCCCATAAACTTCAATGTTAAAAATATTCCCGTTTTAATTCAATATCTAATAAACCGTTCATTATAATATTCAGCAGGTAAGAGTCTTTATTGATAGATTTTTTTAGGATATTTTAAGCATTTTTCGTGATTTTTTTAAAAAAAAAACCCTTTTTTTTTAACTTTACTTATTTTTTCTGTAACAGACCTTTTTATTATCATTTCTTGGACCTCATGTGTAAATTTCAGACATTATTGCTCAGTAGTTTCTTTGCAAACAGCGTTTCACTTTTCAAACATTCAAGCAAACTGGTTTTCTAATTTATTCACTGCACTCTGCGGTGTCGGCTTTTTCCAGCGGCTGCGCTGCGTGTGAGCGGCTCCTGCTTGGATTTTTCCGCCGTTTTCGGCAGGTTAATCCAGATGTTTTTGTGGTTTTCGGTGTGCGTTCGCCCTCGTTTTGCAGTGAGTTTCCGGCGGGTTTGCGGCGACCTTTCCCTGCAATTCGGGGACCCTGTGGTGCTTGCTGAATACACCGCAGGGTCACCGAAATGGGATCGGCAAAACGAACCGAATTGAAGAGAACGAAAAGTCACCGAACGTGCGTTGACTTTTCGATTCTCTTTGAATTACCCTGAAAGTCTCCATTCAATTTTATTTGAAAGTATCACATAGAATATATAACCACAAACGTCTGAATGCCAAAATGTGGAAAAAATCCTTTTGCATACTGTAAATAAGCTTTCAAGCAGGGTCCCTCCCTCCTACTGTTCGGTGTGTGTGTGTAATGTGTATGTATATTTGTTTTTTTGTCTTTTCCATTGTACAGCGTTAAGGAATCTGTTGGCGCTTTACAAATACTTGTAATTGTAACTGTAAATGAGCAAAATCTGGAAATTTACACTTTAAAAAAAAAATTAAGTATTGTAGCCAGACAAGACAAATACACATATATTAATGATATAGTTTGAAACTGCTGAAAAAAAAAAGATATATCATTTATCTGGGTCCTGCAATAAAACATGACTTCAAATTATGTTTAAACATGATGAGCACAAAATGTTCAATTTGAACCCAGCACACAGGGGTGAAATGGCTCAGTAGCGAAGGGGTTAATGAATGTTTTCAGTGAGAAGCCATCAGCTACATTTATGGGTAAAAAATAAAATAAACAATAATGTGGATCACTTTTAACGCATTGAAAAACGTATGCAGTAAAATGTCCTGGCAGCGTGTTAAAATCATTGCATATCAAGAGAATTCTACCGCACTCAGTAAAAACACAATAAAAATGTAAATATATTTATATAGTATATAAATAATGACGTGTTTCATTAGTAGTGTCACCTGACCTCTTAAAGGCAGCAAAAATCCCCTCCAGTGATCTACCAATCTTTCAAACGGTTCCCCTCAAATAACCCTAAAGTTTTGCTCACTTCTCGTTCTTTTATAATAAACAGTGAGAGACAGAACATATTACAGATAATAATTAAATAAAAAATGGAATAAGTTAGCAATGATTTTAACGTTTTTCCCTTTTATGCTGAATACATATATTATTGTTTTTTTGCTTCCTCCTTTAATTGTTAATAAGTTGTCCTACTTTCTGCTATTTGGCCAAAACACAAAAACAACTTAAAAAACCATTAAGCCATTATCAGTCCAGGACTTCATTAAATTTTTACTACTGGCTGCAGTGAACATATGGTTGAAAGCACAGATTTTTACAGGACATCTGTCTGTTCTGTGTACTTGTCTAATTGTATCTGCTGGATTTGATATTGTATCCCTCTTGTCCTCATAAACTCCGATAGCCCTATTCTCTTATCATTTCACGTCTATCACACCCTGGTGCCGCCTGGTTCGCTGTACATATAATTATTTCAAATGCATTTAAAGAATAGCCGTCATTTTCATGTAGTGGCTAGCAACAGTGGTGTATTTAGGTTTTGTGCTGAACTCGTGCACCCCCTAATTTCAAATTGACACACCCTTTCCTGTCGAGACCACACCCTTAATCCTTAGGCTCCACCTTTTCATTTTACAGCTCCGCCTCTTCCTTTCTATATATTGTATAAGCTCACAGTAATGTGCGGTGTGTATCAACGTATGAGAGAGCGCCACAGCATTAAAACTCACAGTAATGTGCGGTGTGTATGAGCGTATCACAGGGCTGCACAGCAATAAAACCCACAGTAATGTGCACTGTATATGAGTGTATCACAGAGCTCCACAGCAATAAAACTCACAGTAATGTGCGGTGTGTATGAGTGTATCACAAAGCACCACAGCAATAAAACCCACATAAATGTGCCTACTGCCTAGCAAACAATAATTGCATGTCCTTTGAGCCACCCAAAAAGACATTGCTGCAGCACGGATATTGATATTTTGCTGTGCTACTTCTAGCTTTGTATTCTGTCTAGATGGGCTTGTGACCAGGACCAGATTTACAACTAGGCAAAGTAGGCATGTGCTATAAGTGCCTGGCGCAGGGTGGGCTTGCAGTGTAGAAAAAAATGCTGCTGCTCTGTATTTTTGTGCCTACTGGCTACTGAGATGTAAATCCAGCCTTACTTACGACTAGACCGGTACAGCATAGCTTTTGATTGCAGATGACCTACAAGAGCTGGTTTCTTCTCGTTCCTCCAATGGTCCACCTCTTACAGCAGATGTTAGGACCACAGTGTCAATCGCCAGCCTTAGAAGCGCCATCGTTATCTCGCATCCATGGCCGTAAACACAGGGGGCTCTATTAAACGCATCGCACAAAAGCGCACGCGCAGCGCAATTTTGTTTGCGCGAAGCGTTAAACGTTAACGCGCGAAAAATAACGGTGGTATTACAATCCGTGCGCATTTTTTCATCTGTCAAAAACAAACGCGCGTAAAAAAGACGCGCAAAAACACGCGCATTAACGTTGCGTGCAGAAATCGGTGTGAGGACTGTTTTTTTACGACATTCAGCCAATCAGAATTAAGAACCACAATTGTCCCCGTTCAGTTTTTGCGCCTGCCAAGATCAATCTGAGTATATATGCTGCAACAATAATAAAAACACGCACAACTTCTCAATTTTATTGTTTGGGTATGTGTAGAATGTGTAACTATACTTTGCTGTATTTTTTTTGGGCTGGTGTATTTGGTTTCGGCCAGGACGTTCAGATTTGCCGTTACCACCAACTTTTCAAAGACGTTAAAATTATGCACGCAAACGTTGTCCGTTAAAATTTGCGCATAGATTGTAATACCATCCGCGTACCAGTGCACAAACGCATTTGCGCTCACAATGTTAAGTATAGGACGCGCGACGTACAGTAAACTCGCGCAGGTTCACCCGCGGTAGATGTATACGTGCGTTTGTTGCGCTGACATTGTAATACGACGTTCAGCGCAAAGGGTTTTACCCCTCGCGTTAATGCGTTTTTGCGCCGGCGCAAACATTTGCGCGAAGATTGTAATAGGGCCCAGGGTGTGCATCTCCGAGGTGGAATGGATGGAGGACTCACATTTGAATCAATAGAGCTTGTCTGTGGGAAATCAAGATATTCTGAGATAAATGTCGCCACGTTACGGAAACCAGCGTGTTTCTCAATCATCAAGGTTATTTCAAGGACAGACTTTAGGTTTAACCCTTAGCAATGAAAAAAAACCTACAAAAACCAAATTCAGATTTACTCACACGGTAACAATGCTGACTGCAATGGCATAAAAATACTATATGTTATTATTATTATTATTTACAAACACCATGGCTGCATCATGATAACAACAATAACTATGGCTAAACTATACAGAGTTAAGTAGAATTATGAGTGTATATTGGCCAGCTCATCTTTGCATTAAAGTATCATAAATGATGGGGCAAACATTATTAATTATCTTTTTGCCTTTATTTAGTTTGAAAATATTGAAAATATCAAAACCACTGATTGTTAGATTGTGCTTAACTCTTGTATATGAAGTATAATTAACTCAGGGAGTGTTATTCACTTTTTGTCATTGTTTACAGTTACTGTAGATTTTTCACTTGGCATTGTTTGCATTTCTATCTCAGGATCGTCCGTTTATTGTGGTTGCAACAATGGTAAACAATGGCGATTAGTGGATAACTCCCAGTGAATCTTGAGTTGGGCTGAGTATCATCACATGTCAGTTGGTTCTGGCACATCCAGGGTGCCACTACAGGCAGTGTGGGATTAAGGTCTTCCTGGGCCTGGAGCTGAAGATTTGGTTGTGCCTCTGCTGTATTCCTCTAAGCTCCAATGTTCCTCTACCCCATTCATCTCATCTACGATTGTGCCTTGGCCCCACTCTTTTCACTTCCCATCTCTACCTTATTCTTCTAACATCCCATTGCTTCCATTGTTACAACCTTCCATCTGTTCCTTTACTCTTTCATATTCTTCTCACCTTTCCTTGTGTCTCTGCTCCATTATTATCACTTTCCATTGTTCCCCTTTCCCATTCTTTTCACCTTCCATCTGACCTTTACACTATTCTTATCGCCATCCATTTTTCCTCTGCCCCATTCTTATCGTCTTCCATCTGCTCCTCTACCCTACCTTACTCCCCCATTTTGCCTCTACCCTATTCTACTCACCTTCCATTGTTTCCTCTGCCCCATTCGTATCGCCTTCCATATGTTCCTCTATCCTACTCATTTTGCCTCTACCCTATTCTTCTCACCTTCCATTGTTCCTCTGCCCCACTCTTATCACCTTCCATTTTTCCATCGCCGTCCATCTGCTCCTCTACCCTACCCTACTCTTCCCCCCCATTTTGCCTCTACCCTATTCTTCTCACCTTCCATTTTTCCTCTGCCATTTTCGAATTGCCTTCCACCTGCTTCTCTACCCTACCCAACCATATTCTTCTCACTTACCATCATTCCTCTGCCCAGTCTCTTCACCTCCTATTATACCTCTACCCTATCCCATTTAATCTCATTGTGTTGGTGGCAACTGGTGCTGATATATTTATTGTTCTATATATTTTGGGGGGGCTACAGCTCTGCTAGCCCCTATGTTGTTCAAGACCTTGATACAAATAAGGGTTGACTACAGATGCCTAGCAAGTCACCTCCTGTAGGGCCACAGACAGACTGGTAAATGTATTTGGATCCTATTTAACATCTTTTTTGGGAACAGCTAAGTTGTGACCAACTGATGCTGAATGAAAAGGACTATGAATTTTTCCCAGAACATCAGGGTTGATGTCCTGAAAATTGATTAAAACACCAGCGGAGTTATATTGTTTACAGAGACCTACCTTCTCCCTATCCAATATCTGGTGGGGTAATACCAATTTGGGGTCCTATTTTGGTCAAACTGAGAATAGGGAGCTGCTGTTGGAAAAACCTATTACAAATGAGTCACTATAGGGGATATTTAGAGAGAGTCGATCTGGCCCCAAAAAGTCACGAACATGGAATTTCCCCATTCGGTGACATTTCGGGGCCATTCGTCTATTCAGAGAGCAGGCAGTGTGGCAAATTTTGGCGAACTGCCAACAAGTACGGTGCCTGTTCGACGGCAGTGAAATCCCCCCATAGAGAAGCAATGGTTAATCTATTCAGAGAACACCGAACAGCAGAGAAAAGTTGCCGAACTGGGTGCGCTCTGACCCGAACTGAGCTACAGCTAGTGGGAGGGAGGATAACGCATCCTGCATCTGACCGAGGTACAGACCAACTTGCTTTGCCACGGCACAAGCAGTGATACCTTAGAGCAGGGATCTCAAACTCTTAACCCCCAGAGGCTATTGCTTTCAATTCCCAGAAATCTTTTAATGCAATAGATGGCCTGAGAATTATGGGAGATCTAGTTCAGAAGCATCTGGGGGCGGAGTTTGAGATCCCTGCCTTAGTGACTCCAGGGGACTTGGTGGCTCCATGGTGACTCCCCAAGGGCAGCTGAGGCTCTAGCACCTCTATTGACTGCACGTCCATGCATTCCAATCAGGGCAGCTATCAGGGGTGACAGCCCATGACATGTTCAGTGGCACAGTTGAGCCAGAGGCCACTTGCCAAACCTTATGCACCTTAAGTGCCAAATAGGTAAGGGACCCAAAATGTCACCCAGGACTGGTCAACCAAGATACCAGAAATTTACCCAGTGGGCCGCGTCATCTAAGGGCTGTTCAGAGCACTCTGGCTCATAACGGAGGGATTGATTAGTATGATCTACACCAGGGAACACTTTTTATCCCCTTTCTGGACCACCGGGGATTGAGCCAATTCCCAGTAAAAAAACGTTAGCAGAAAGAAGTAAAATGTTACATTTTTAATTAGCTTATTGAAAAGGGCAGCTGAGAGAAGAGGGCTCTGACCAACGGTTTAGTAAGGGGCCCCACGATTTCTGATGGCAGCCCTGATTCCAGTCACTACTGGACCGTTTCCCATATTGAATTATCAGAGCGCCAGCAACCAGCCATATTCCCATGAGTTCAGTCCTCAGGAAAGGTGCAGCATAGATCAGTAATTAGTCCGGAACCCCAGGAATATATAAACACAGATACCGATCGGACACCGCAGTTGTCACCACATTGCCGACAGGTGTCATGGTACCCACTGGGTACCTTGCATCTCTTCATAGGACGTAGGCACCGGCCCTATATTCAATATAGAATTTATTCTACAATACAGGGGGTGGTCATTTGTTATGGGGGATTAGAAATTTAGGCCAGAATAGTCAAGCTGTAGGAAGAACAACGATGTTTGAAGCCCAACAAACAGCCCAATGGTCGCCAGTCCTGTATTGACTTCAGTCATAAGACACTTTAAGGGCTAAATTACAATCTTCGCGCAAACGTTTGCACCGGCACAAAAAAACATTAATGCGAGGGATAAAATCCTTTGCGCCGAATGCTGTATTACATAGTCAGAGCAACAAACGCACGTAATCGTCTACCGCGGGTGAACCTGCGCGAACCCTGCACGAGTTTACTGTACGTCGCACGTCCTATACTTAACATTGTGAACGAAAATGCGTTTGTGCGCTGGTACGCGGATGGTATTACAATCTATGCGCAGTTTGTAACGCACAGCCTTTGTGCGCATAATTTTAGCAATTCCTAAAAGCTGGTGTTAACGGCAAATCTGACTGACCTGGCCGAACCCAAATACACAATCCCAAAAAAAAAATGAAGCAAAGTATAGTTACACATTCTACTCACACCAAACCAAGAAAATGGAGTAGTTGTGCGTGTTTTTATTACGGCTGCAGCATATATGCTCAGATTGACTTTGACGGGCGCAAAAACTTAACGTGAGATAATTGGGTTCTTAATTCTGATTGGCTGAATCGCGTGGAAAAAAAACAGTTCGCACACTGATTTCTGCGAGCAACGTTACTCTTTGCGCATTTGTGCGCGTCCGTTTTACGCGCGTCATTGCTCGACGGATGAAAAAATGCGCGAGGATTGTAATTCCAGCGGTGATTTACGCGCGTTAACATTTAAAGCTTAGCGCACAAATTCACGCGTTGCGCGAGCGTTTTTACGCGAAGATTGTAATTTAGCCTTTAGGATTTTATGGCTGCTATGCGGTGATGTCTAGCTTGGCGCATGATCTCAGCTGGTGCCCAGGCTCTTTCTCCTGTGCCTTCTCATCCACCTCCCATCGGAGCCTGGCTCTGTCTGGCAGACATGTGTCTCTCCGGAGAAGTGGAGCTCTTTTTATTCCATAATTAAAGAGACCTGTTTTCTTTCACAGCTGCTTGTATATAGAGGGCAGTCGGATGGAGACAGGCGGGTTGTATTCAGGAGATCTGCTTTATTTCCCTTCTTTCTGTTTGCTGTATTGTGTATTCCCAGATGACCCGATTCCCTCGACACCACCTTCCCTTTAAATATCCCACAAGGCACGACTCATGTAAAGAAAGAGAACCTGGCATAAAAATATCACAAACATCTCATTACTGTATCCAACGGAAGGAGGGGCGCGCTACATGGTAACGGGTGCATTGAGCTGCAAACCTCTCAGTTAACTCCTTGGATGCAACCAGAGGCTTCTGAGACCTGTGCTTGTTTGCAAAGTGTCACGTGGCCGTCGTTAAGTACCTGGCATCATATGGTTGGCCCTAATCTACTTAGACATAATTATGCGTGCTATCGCTTCATTCTGATTACATTGGGTGGTGGCGGCGCAAGAGTTAAATGTAAGAGTTAAATAATCTGACACTCTGTGTCTGCTCACCCCCCCCCCCTCCTCAAGCTATGATCTGGTATAGGGAGGGTCTAGCATGCGCAGGGTGTAATTGCTGTCACTCATGCTTTTTTTCTTCTCTTTTTCTGTCTTTCTATAAGGTGGATTCCCTTCTGCGATTGTCTTGCTGGATTTATTAGGGAGATCTTTCTATGATGGCTCCGACGTCAGCATCCTGCCTTTTAGGAACAGTCCTGATCTCCATCCTCTGCAGCAGAATCAGCACCATCGAACTACCTAAAGATTGTGAGTTTGACATCTTACATTTATAATCAATCTGTCTGTCTGCCAGATAAAGAATCTACCAATCAATCTATCTATTTCTGTGTCTCTCTGTATCTATCTGACAATATTTATCTATCTAAATGTATCAATCTCTGTCATCTGCATATGTTTATCTATCTATCTCTGTATCTATCTATGTATCTATCTATCTCTGTATCTCTGTATCTATCTATGTATCTATCTCTGTATCTATCTATCTCTGTATCTATGTATCTATCTATCTCTGTATCTCTGTATCTATCTATGTATCTATCTCTGTATCTATCTATCTCTGTATCTCTGTATCTATCTATCTCTGTATCTATCTATCACTGTATCTATCTCTGTATCTATCTATCTCTGTATCTATCTATCTATCTCTGTATCTCTGTATCTATCTATGTATCTATCTCTGTATCTATCTATCTCTGTATCTATCTATGTATCTATCTATCTCTGTATCTCTGTATCTATCTATGTATCTATCTATCTCTGTATCTATTTATCTCTCTCTGTATCTATCTATGTATCTATCTATCTCTGTATCTCTGTATCTATCTATGTATCTATCTATCTCTGTATCTCTGTATCTATTTATCTCTCTCTGTATCTATCTATCTCTGTATCTATTTATCTCTCTCTGTATCTATCTCTGTATCTATCTCTGTATCTATCTCTGTATCTATCTATCTCTGTATCTATCTCTGTATCTATCTATCTATCTCTGTATCTATCTCTGTATCTATCTATCTCAGTATCTATCTATCTCTGTATATATCTATCTATCTAAATGTATCCATCTCTGTATCTAACTCTTTATCTATCTATCTCTGTATCTATATATCTCTATCTATCTATATATATCCGTATATATCTAACTCTCTATCTATGTATCTATGTACTGTATATATCTATCTCCCTATATATCTATCTCTGTATCTATCTATTTCTGTATCTCTATTTCTGTATCAATCTATCATCTATTTCTGTATCTATCTAACTCTCTTTCTAGCTATCTCTGTATCTATGTATCTATCATCTATCTCTGTATCTATATTTCTGTATCTATGTATATATCTATCTCCCTATCTATCTCTGTATCTATCTATCTCTCTCTCTCTCTCTGTGTCTCTCCATCTACCCATCTCTGTATCTATCTATCTATATATCTATCTGTCTCCCCATCTATCTCTGTATCTATCTATCTCTGTATCTATCTCTGTAGCTATCTCGGTATCTATCTATCTATCTCTCCATCTATCTCTCTATCTATCTCTGCATCTATCTATCTATCTCTGCATCTATCTATCATCCTCGTTATCTATCTATCTATCTATCTATCTATCTATCTATCTATCTATCTATCTCTGCATCTATCTATCTCAGTATCTATCTATCTATCTATCTATCTATCTATCTATCTATCTATCTATCTATCTATCTATCTATCTATCTCTGCATCTATCTATCATCCTCGTTATCTATCTATCTATCTATCTATCTATCTATCTATCTATCTATCTATCTATCTCTGTATCTATCTATCTATCTATCTATCTATCTATCTATCTATCTATCTATCTATCTATCTCTTTATCTATCTGGGTAGCTGGCACCACCATACAGATTTGTTGCTTGATTGTCTGGTTCAGGACCAAGGACAACTCTGTGCTAGTGCTGTGTGCAGACCTCGTGATGAAGCACAGCTCCAAGTCAGCACCTTGGTCAGGTCTTAAAAAAGTAGCATTCCTTAATCTCTGGTTTCTTCTCCTCACTGACTCTTGCTGATAATGCATTGTTTTTTTTCTGGAACCCTTATGCTTTTATTTCATTTTGCACCTGTTTATTTATTCATTTTAACACAGTATCCTATTTGTATTCAGAATGGCCAGAAATGCCCAGCTAAAAGGGGTTATTCAACAACAGCCGAACTTGCCGGCGAATTGCACCGACTGGTGATTTAAACCATATGGTGCAATTTCGTGGCAATTGAGCTATCCAGAAAGCTGTCAATTCGCCAAATATTGGTGAATTGTCAATGTAATACTTGACCTTCGGTGGCAGTGAAATCCCCATAGAGAAGAAATGGTTAATCTATTCAGAGAACAAGGTTTCATTGGACAGGTTTAAACAGGCATATCCCATAGGTTTCAATGTAAAAAAAAATCCCAGATGTTTATTAAATATTTATTCTTTTCATTTACAGCAAAAAGTCTCTTTATTTATTTTTTAGGATTTTTTGCGGCATTTTTTGTGATTTTTTAAAATGACTTTTATTTTTTGTAACAGACCTTTTTAGTTTTTTGGAAAACTACTTTTAAAAGTTGAGTTTTTTGTTGGTTTTTTTACCCTTGTTCGGCAGCTTGGCGGCTTTTTCCAGCGGCTGGTCAGTATTCTGTTCGGTGGGTCATCGGCTTTTATTGGGTCGATTCGGAGATTTTGCGGTGGATCGTTGGGTTGCATTCAGTAAGGATGTGCGTTTCGGGTTTCGGAATTTTCACGAAATTTCCCGATTCGTGCATTCGGATTCGGACAATTTTCCGAAAATTCTCAGATCCGAAAACGGCAGAGCCGAACAAATTTTCGTGCCGAAACGAAAACTTTTCGAATGGACTAGAAATGTGTAAAATCGAAATTCATTTCCGTTCCATTCGTGATTTCGGCTCCTTTCCTGATTTCGGTTCCATTTCAGTAATTTCGGACATCGTATTTATATCGCTGATTCTGTAATTAAGTTTTGTATCATTCCCATCTCAATGTTTCCTTCCTGGAAAACATGCAAAATCTCAATGTATCCTTCCTGGAAAACCAGAGAAATCTCAATGTATCCTTCTTGTAAACCCAGAGAAATCTCAATGTATCCTTCTTGTAAAACATGAGAAATCTCAATGTATCCTTCTTGTAAAACATGAGAAATCTCAATGTATCCTTCCTGGAAAACCAGAGAAATCTCAATGTATCCTTCTTGTAAAACCAGAGAAATCTCAATGTATCCTTCTTGTAAAACCAGAGAAATCTCAATGTATACTTCTTGTAAAACCAGAGAAATCTCAATGTAGGTGAATAGTGAGATTTGGTGCCCGTTATGAAAAGCGGGCCCAAAGCAGGAGGAGCTTAATTTACCAGCATTTGGTAGGATTAAACCTTCATTATAAATGCAGAGAAAACGAGAACAAGAGAATGTGGCTATTTTATCTTGCCTAAATGGCTAATGGAACTGATGCCACAAGTGCTGGTAATCAGTAATTTTCGTAATTGTACTATAAAAATATATGTAACCTTTATTGATAAACAAATATAACACATAGACTAAAGAAATAATACATATCATGTGCAATTCAACGTGTAATGGTGCTAATGGCAACCTGGCGATCTATGTATGATTGCGTTACTAACCATACTATGTACCCTATAGATGCTGTATAATGATCAGATATCCAGTATGAATATGTGGCATGGGCTAACAGAAATGGCCCTTATTGATATAATCTACCATACACTTTACCCACTCTAACTTACTGCATCAAAACAGGCTATAACAGGTAACCACAACTAGATGGATAAATAGACAGTATAGGATTGTCAAATAAGCTTACTGCCCATTAGTGGAATAAACGTAGGCATATATGTGCATATAAAGGGATAACAAGATATGTAGTGACCAGAATTAAGTACTCGATTGTAGGGGAATGATGAATGCATAGACACTCTCTCAAGGATGAACGGAATAGCCAGTAATGCTGCTTTAAATAGCGTTGATTCTGGCTATGCTCAATATAAATCGTTAGAGAAACCGCATTGGTTATGAATAATAACCCCCAGAGTGTGTGTCTTTCGTTGTTATTAGCAGTTTGTTCCAAAAATGGACGGTGTTCTAACATTAGACTCCCTGATTTTAACACACAATTGAGCAGCAGTCATTTTGAAATTATACAGATTTTAGGACCCGCTGTGGATAGCTGGCAAATTGCCAAACCACCAAGATTGGGTTCTTATAGAAGATTTACCACAATTATGTGCACACAGTAAATAGAGTTATCCCTAAAATGTAGGGGACTTCAGATAATACTTGAAGTACCCCCTACGTATATGCACTTCACATTTGTAGCCCAAAGCGTCCAATCTTAGTAAAGTGAAGGATTTATTCCCCGTTGAAGCATATATCAATGTCGGCAGTATAACTTAATGGGGTTTGAAAACAGTCGTGTATACACAGTGGGATGTCGATCAAAAGTACTCCAATTTGTAATTTGGTAATCTAATCGATGGCCTCTAGGTAAATACACATTGAATTAGAGAGACCAAATCAATATAGTTATTCCCAAGATAAAGGGCATCCATAGGTAATTAACGATAAACTAGATTGCCTTTTAAATTCATGCATATAACAAGTAAATGGTCTAATCATTCAAGTTGGTTAGAATAAATACGCTTATCACGCATAGTACTAGTAGTAAACATACTTTAGAGATATACAGGTTTAGAACTTTTTCGGAAGCAAGTTAGCTGTATGCTAACCCATAGGATTGCAAATATATTAAGACTCGTAATAATTGTTATTCGACTAATTAGTGTTGGTCATCGACCAGAAAAAATTCGGTAGGTTGATAGTTGGCAATTACCTTAATAGCCCCTGAATAGGTATACATCGATATACACAACCCTAAAAAATCATTGTTTGAACCCCGAGTGCCAGGGGATTCGACAATATTAGCCAATAGGATACCGCTAGTAACAGCTAAAGTGCAGTCCGCACTTTGTTGGCATATATTCGCCTAACACAAGTTGACAAAAATGTAAGTTTAGCGAAACCTGCACATACCAGTGCGATGATTGATAAACTATTGCGCCAATATAATATCCACACCAGTGGTCACGTATTACCAAACAATTAACATACAATAATTTGCGAGTATATCCTGAAACTTTGCCAGTATTGCCCTGGGTAAGCTAATTTTCTGATTCTGTTCTGTCCCTGTATAGCATTCGTATAGTTTCTAAGTTAGATAGTAAAATGCATACTACAAAGTAGCAATGAGGCGATCATTAGAGTTGCCAAATTTGAAAAAGTGAAAACAGTGCACCCCGTGCTAAATCATTAAAACCAAAATATGGCCATAGCCAAAACTCATGTGGCTACGCTAACGCGCGTTTCGCCGTACAACCGGCTTCATCCAGAGCGTAAGTTCGTCTGGACCTATGAACCTTATTTATAGTATTCCTCCTTAATTGAATTCAGCTCGTTACATCGCTGTGGAAAGTAATTTACATATTCTGGTTTCCGTGAACTGTCATCAGTCATATGACTCCCACCGCCAATGGGTACATACTGCTGAAAAAAGAAGTCCATGTAGTTGTAGCCAGACATAGGTGCGTTCCAGCTTGGTTGGAAAGTTGAAACGACGAAAATTGATTCTTTTAGTCTGGCTTAAGGCTAGCTGCAGGATTTATTACCAGTGTCCATCAATATACAACTTAGAAGAAGTTACTAACTTATCCAACCGCCTTGGAATCACAGTGTATAGGTTGTCCAAATTACGATGGACAGTTTTACCTTATTGATGACAGGACTTGATGTATACGTAAAATAAGACTCAGAATGTGTATTTAATTGGTATATTTTATAGTCGAGCTAAAGGGAATCAGTAGGTCATAGGTATATTTTTTGTAACCTGTGCCACGAGAGGTAGTGTACAGCATCCTATAGTACCTATGGTGACTATAGTGGGATGCTCCAATTGATAATAAATTGAAAATTAAAAATTGATAGTAAATATTGAATGAAAAAATATATAAATATAGAAAAATGGTTACTTTTTTCTCTCTTTTTTTTTTTTCCACCATGTTACAAAAATAAATAAATAAAACAATATATCCATGTGTAAATTTGTAACTATCGTACATAAACTACATAAAATCAGGTTATTTTGCTTGAAGCTACAAAGATTGTACTGGGATTTCTCAGCAAAAGGTAAATGAGTTTAAGGAAAAACCAAAATTGCAAAAGTTGAAGAATCTCTATATAAGCCGAGTGGAAGTAATCAAAAATTAGGGTTTAAATGAAAGGAGTGAAGGTAAACCCTTCATTAAGGCCTTCTGGTGCCAACGTATGTAGGGTGTATGTCCAAAAACATTCCCTACGTCTTAAGTGGAGGTCATAGTTGCCCCCCCTAGGGTGATGTTTAACTAATTCCACTCCACAAAATCTTAGATTGTTGATGTTGCCTCTCTGGCACTGTCTAACGTGCCTTGCGACAGGTGTATCAATGTGCCCGCCAACTGATCTAATGTGTTCCCTAATTCTGTACTTAAAGGGGCGGAAAGTTTTGCCTATATATTTTTTCCCGCAACCGCATGTAATCATGTACACAAGGCCTGATGTATTACAGTTGAAGAAGCTCTGAATCACGAAGGATTTCTCGTGTCTCGTGTCCTGAATCACTTTAGAATCTTTTAGAATGTTAGGACAGCTTTTACATCTCCCACAACTGTAGGTTCCTTTAAGATTGTTACATAGCCACCTGGTTGTTGAAGATGTTATTTTTTCATAGTGGCTATGGACAAGCATATCTTTCAGGTTTCTGCATCTTCTGTTTGTAATAGTCGCATGGGGGCCTATTAGTTCTTTTAAATGTGGATCCAAGGTGAGCAGCGGCCAGTATCTATCCATAATGTCTTTGACTAGGTTGTTCCCTGTATCATAATTACCAATGCACCGTATCTGATTAGAATTTGTTTTAGATAGATCTTGTAAAAGAGTCTCTCTCGAGTGATATTTTGCCTTCTGGTATGCCTGCTTGAGAACTCTATTTGGGTACCCTTTCTCTTTAAAGTTTTTTCGGAGGGTTTTTGCCTGTTTCTCATATTCAATTTCAGATGAGCATATTCGTTTTAATCTTAAATATTGTCCGTAGGGTATTCCCAGTCTCAATGATTTCGGATGGAAGCTCGACCAATTGAGTAGATTATTCGTAGCTGTTTCTTTTCGATAGAGAGTGGTGCTGACCAGTTCTTCATTGCGTGTTAATGTTACATCCAGAAAATTCAGGGAGTCTCGGTGAATCTCATGTGTAAAGTGAAGGTTTAGAGTATTTTCATTCAGATGGTCTGTAAAATCTGCAAATTCTTCGGGGTACCACCCCATATCAAGATGATATCGTCAATATATCTTTTCCAGAATAGGATTTTAGAACGGTAAGGGTTACGGTCTGTAAAGATTCGTTGTTTTTCCCAGATGCCGAGATATAAATTAGCATAGGCTGGCGCACAGGTGGTGCCCATTGCTGTGCCCTGTATTTGATGATAATATTTGCGATCAAAAGTGAAATAGTTGTGTTTTAGAACGAAAGCTAGAAGTTCCTCAATAAAGTTGATAAACTCCTCTGTGAATTCGCCTGATTCTTGGAGGGCCAACCTAGTATGTAGAAGGCCTTCAGAGTGGGGAATAGAGCTGTATAAGGCCTCCACATCAAGGCTACACATCCAGGTTTCTTTTGGGAGTTTGAGATTACTCATAAACTGTAAAAGTTGTTTTGTGTCTCGGAGGTACGAGGGTAAAGTTTTCACTTGATCTTGTAGAATCTGATCTATGTATTGACTGCAATTCTGCGTTAAATTCCCAATTCCGGACACTATAGGTCTACCAGGTGGTTTCTCCAAATTTTTGTGCACTTTGGGTAGCGCATAGAATGTTGCGATGGTCGGTTTATCAGATTTTAAGAACTTATACTCTTCCTCTGAAATGTGGCCTTTCTCGTACCCACGGATCAAGATTTCCCCTAGCTGATCCAAATATCTTTTGGTCGGATCTTGTGACAGTCTTACATAGACTTTATCATCCTCTAGAAGGGTTTTTACCATGAATTCGTACTGGTCTTTAGACATGATGGTTATATTCCCACCCTTATCGGAGGGTTTTATGATAAAGTCAGTATTCATGGTTAGTTCTTTGAGTGCTTTTCTCTCCTTACTAGAGAGGTTGTCTTCAATTGACTCTATTTTCGGATTAGCACTCAATTTCTCTATATCTTGACATACCAGTTTTCTGAATAACTCGAGATTATCATATTCTTTTATTGAGGGAGTAAAGGTAGTTTTTGATTTTAGATTGGAATATGGTGGACCCTTCTCAGGGACTTCGTTCTCATTCAGAAGTTGAACTAAGGTTTCCAAACATTCCAATTCTTTCACCTCTAGGCCTTTCATTTTTGCTTGTTTTTCTCTCTTTATCGCGTGAAATTTTCTCAGAGCTAATTTTCGTGCAAACAGATTGATATCCTTAATCCAATTGAATGCGTTAAATTTTGGTTTAGGTACAAAAGATAGACCCTTCTTTAGAACCATCTCCTGTACATTTGAGATGGGGGTACCAGACATATTAATAATGCGCAGTTGTGGTTCTAGTATTCGTCCCTTCTCCTCCGACCTCGTCGCCCTCCCCTGCCCCGCCCTCGTTGTCGTCTCAGAGGCTCCATATCCTCTAAAAAAGGAGAGGCAAAGGTGATTCCCCGTTTTAATATACTTCTAGGGAGAGTTGGATTTTCATCCGGGGTCTCATTTTCAGTTTCTGAGGATTCATACTCACTAGTAGACCCATTAGCGCTGAATGTTCGCGTCTGTCTTTTTGGTCTTCTAAAGACTGTACCCTCTTTATAATCTTTTAGATCTCGGAGAAATTTTTTATGCTTTCTGGTTTTTATTTCGGTTTCATTTCTCTCTAATTTTAATTTCATTTTTGCTTCTAGTTGTAAATAGATAGGATCTTTCTTTGATGTTTGTACCTTATCCACTAGATCTTGGATCTTCTTATTTACATCGCTTAAGAAGATCTGTTCATATTTCTGGATGATGTTCATGAATTTATTTGAGCATTCTATTGCAGCTTGCTCCCATTCTTGTATAAAGGTCTCTTGTGTTATATGAGAAGCAGGAATATTGGATACTCTTAAACCTCTAGGAATCATCTCCTTTTTACAGTAATTTTCTAATGATGAAATTTCCCATAATGATCTCATCTGCTGATGGAGCAATTTGGTTAGGCTATTAAATTGTCCCATAAGGGATTCATCCTTGGGGGCCTCTTCTAGAAAAACTTCAGAGAACACAGAATCTGCATCCTTCCCCCATATGGGTTTATCCCTCATGGATGCCACAAAGCCCAACATTATTATTCCTAATTTGTCCCAATAGAATTGATTCAAGCAAAATTTATATAAATCGTTAATACTTAAAGGTAAGCTCCTTGTTGGTATTAAAACCTCTTTTAGAAACTTTTTTACCAACAAGGAGCTTACCTTTAAGTATTAACGATTTATATAAATTTTGCTTGAATCAATTCTATTGGGACAAATTAGGAATAATAATGTTGGGCTTTGTGGCATCCATGAGGGATAAACCCATATGGGGGAAGGATGCAGATTCTGTGTTCTCTGAAGTTTTTCTAGAAGAGGCCCCCAGGGATGAATCCCTTATGGGACAATTTAATAGCCTAACCAAATTGCTCCATCAGCAGATGAGATCATTATGGGAAATTTCATCATTAGAAAATTACTGTAAAAAGGAGATGATTCCTAGAGGTTTAAGAGTATCCAATATTCCTGCTTCTCATATAACACAAGAGACCTTTATACAAGAATGGGAGCAAGCTGCAATAGAATGCTCAAATAAATTCATGAACATCATCCAGAAATATGAACAGATCTTCTTAAGCGATGTAAATAAGAAGATCCAAGATCTAGTGGATAAGGTACAAACATCAAAGAAAGATCCTATCTATCTACAACTAGAAGCAAAAATGAAATTAAAATTAGAGAGAAATGAAACAGAAATAAAAACCAGAAAGCATAAAAAATTTCTCCGAGATCTAAAAGATTATAAAGAGGGTACAGTCTTTAGAAGACCAAAAAGACAGACGCGAACATTTAGCGCTAATGGGTCTACTAGTGAGTATGAATCCTCAGAAACTGAAAATGAGACCCCGGATGAAAATCCAACTCTCCCTAGAAGTATATTGAAACGGGGAATCACCTTTGCCTCTCCTTTTTTAGAGGATATGGAGCCTCTGAGACGACAACGAGGCGGGCAGGGCAGGGGAGGGCGACGAGGTCGGAGGAGAAGGGACGAATACTAGAACCACAACTGCGCATTATCAATATGTCTGGTACCCCCATCTCAACTGAACAGGAGATGGTTCTAAAGAAGGGTCTATCTTTTGTACCTAAACCAAAATTTAACGCATTCAATTGGATTAAGGATATCAATCTGTTTGCACGAAAATTAGCTCTGAGAAAATTTCACGCGATAAAGAGAGAAAAACAAGCAAAAATGAAAGGCCTAGAGGTGAAAGAATTGGAATGTTTGGAAACCTTAGTTCAACTTCTGAATGAGAACGAAGCCCCTGAGAAGGGTCCACCATATTCCAATCTAAAATCAAAAACTACCTTTACTCCCTCAATAAAAGAATATGATAATCTCGAGTTATTCAGGAAACTGGTATGTCAAGATATAGAGAAATTGAGTGCTAATCCGAAAATAGAGTCAATTGAAGACAACCTCTCTAGTAAGGAGAGAAAAGCACTCAAAGAACTAACCATGAATACTGACTTTATCATAAAACCCTCCGATAAGGGTGGGAATATAACCATCATGTCTAAAGACCAGTACGAATTCATGGTAAAAACCCTTCTAGAGGATGATAAAGTCTATGTAAGACTGTCACAAGATCCGACCAAAAGATATTTGGATCAGCTAGGGGAAATCTTGATCCGTGGGTACGAGAAAGGCCACATTTCAGAGGAAGAGTATAAGTTCTTAAAATCTGATAAACCGACCATCGCAACATTCTATGCGCTACCCAAAGTGCACAAAAATTTGGAGAAACCACCTGGTAGACCTATAGTGTCCGGAATTGGGAATTTAACGCAGAATTGCAGTCAATACATAGATCAGATTCTACAAGATCAAGTGAAAACTTTACCCTCGTACCTCCGAGACACAAAACAACTTTTACAGTTTATGAGTAATCTCAAACTCCCAAAAGAAACCTGGATGTGTAGCCTTGATGTGGAGGCCTTATACAGCTCTATTCCCCACTCTGAAGGCCTTCTACATACTAGGTTGGCCCTCCAAGAATCAGGCGAATTCACAGAGGAGTTTATCAACTTTATTGAGGAACTTCTAGCTTTCGTTCTAAAACACAACTATTTCACTTTTGATCGCAAATATTATCATCAAATACAGGGCACAGCAATGGGCACCACCTGTGCGCCAGCCTATGCTAATTTATATCTCGGCATCTGGGAAAAACAACGAATCTTTACAGACCGTAACCCTTACCGTTCTAAAATCCTATTCTGGAAAAGATATATTGACGATATCATCTTGATATGGGGTGGTACCCCCGAAGAATTTGCAGATTTTACAGACCATCTGAATGAAAATACTCTAAACCTTCACTTTACACATGAGATTCACCGAGACTCCCTGAATTTTCTGGATGTAACATTAACACGCAATGAAGAACTGGTCAGCACCACTCTCTATCGAAAAGAAACAGCTACGAATAATCTACTCAATTGGTCGAGCTTCCATCCGAAATCATTGAGACTGGGAATACCCTACGGACAATATTTAAGATTAAAACGAATATGCTCATCTGAAATTGAATATGAGAAACAGGCAAAAACCCTCCGAAAAAACTTTAAAGAGAAAGGGTACCCAAATAGAGTTCTCAAGCAGGCATACCAGAAGGCAAAATATCACTCGAGAGAGACTCTTTTACAAGATCTATCTAAAACAAATTCTAATCAGATACGGTGCATTGGTAATTATGATACAGGAACAACCTAGTCAAAGACATTATGGATAGATACTGGCCGCTGCTCACCTTGGATCCACATTTAAAAGAACTAATAGGCCCCCATGCGACTATTACAAACAGAAGATGCAGAAACCTGAAAGATATGCTTGTCCATAGCCACTATGAAAAAATAACATCTTCAACAACCAGGTGGCTATGTAACAATCTTAAAGGAACCTACAGTTGTGGGAGATGTAAAAGCTGTCCTAACATTCTAAAAGATTCTAAAGTGATTCAGGACACGAGACACGAGAAATCCTTCGTGATTCAGAGCTTCTTCAACTGTAATACATCAGGCCTTGTGTACATGATTACATGCGGTTGCGGGAAAAAAATATATAGGCAAAACTTTCCGCCCCTTTAAGTACAGAATTAGGGAACACATTAGATCAGTTGGCGGGCACATTGATACACCTGTCGCAAGGCACGTTAGACAGTGCCAGAGAGGCAACATCAACAATCTAAGATTTTGTGGAGTGGAATTAGTTAAACATCACCCTAGGGGGGGCAACTATGACCTCCACTTAAGACGTAGGGAATGTTTTTGGACATACACCCTACATACGTTGGCACCAGAAGGCCTTAATGAAGGGTTTACCTTCACTCCTTTCATTTAAACCCTAATTTTTGATTACTTCCACTCGGCTTATATAGAGATTCTTCAACCTTTTGCAATTTTGGTTTTTCCTTAAACTCATTTACCTTTTGCTGAGAAATCCCAGTACAATCTTTGTAGCTTCAAGCAAAATAACCTGATTTTATGTAGTTTATGTACGATAGTTACAAATTTACACATGGATATATTGTTTTATTTATTTATTTTTTGTAACATGGTGGAAAAAAGAAAAAAGAGAGAAAAAAGTAACCATTTTTCTATATTTATATATTTTTTCATTCAATATTTACTATCAATTTTTAATTTTCAATTTATTATCAATTGGAGCATCCCACTATAGTCACCATAGGTACTATAGGATGCTGTACACTACCTCTCGTGGCACAGGTTACAAAAAATATACCTATGACCTACTGATTCCCTTTAGCTCGACTATAAAATATACCAATTAAATACACATTCTGAGTCTTATTTTACGTATACATCAAGTCCTGTCATCAATAAGGTAAAACTGTCCATCGTAATTTGGACAACCTATACACTGTGATTCCAAGGCGGTTGGATAAGTTAGTAACTTCTTCTAAGTTGTATATTGATGGACACTGGTAATAAATCCTGCAGCTAGCCTTAAGCCAGACTAAAAGAATCAATTTTCGTCGTTTCAACTTTCCAACCAAGCTGGAACGCACCTATGTCTGGCTACAACTACATGGACTTCTTTTTTCAGCAGTATGTACCCATTGGCGGTGGGAGTCATATGACTGATGACAGTTCACGGAAACCAGAATATGTAAATTACTTTCCACAGCGATGTAACGAGCTGAATTCAATTAAGGAGGAATACTATAAATAAGGTTCATAGGTCCAGACGAACTTACGCTCTGGATGAAGCCGGTTGTACGGCGAAACGCGCGTTAGCGTAGCCACATGAGTTTTGGCTATGGCCATATTTTGGTTTTAATGATTTAGCACGGGGTGCACTGTTTTCACTTTTTCAAATTTGGCAACTCTAATGATCGCCTCATTGCTACTTTGTAGTATGCATTTTACTATCTAACTTAAAAACTATACGAATGCTATACAGGGACAGAACAGAATCAGAAAATTAGCTTACCCAGGGCAATACTGGCAAAGTTTCAGGATATACTCGCAAATTATTGTATGTTAATTGTTTGGTAATACGTGACCACTGGTGTGGATATTATATTGGCGCAATAGTTTATCAATCATCGCACTGTATGTGCAGGTTTCGCTAAACTTACATTTTTGTCAACTTGTGTTAGGCGAATATATGCCAACAAAGTGCGGACTGCACTTTAGCTGTTACTAGCGGTATCCTATTGGCTAATATTGTCGAATCCCCTGGCACTCGGGGTTCAAACAATGATTTTTTAGGGTTGTGTATATCGATGTATACCTATTCAGGGGCTATTAAGGTAATTGCCAACTATCAACCTACCGAATTTTTTCTGGTCGATGACCAACACTAATTAGTCGAATAACAATTATTACGAGTCTTAATATATTTGCAATCCTATGGGTTAGCATACAGCTAACTTGCTTCCGAAAAAGTTCTAAACCTGTGTATCTCTAAAGTATGTTTACTACTAGTACTATGCGTGATAAGCGTATTTATTCTAACCAACTTGAATGATTAGACCATTTACTTGTTATATGCATGAATTTAAAAGGCAATCTAGTTTATCGTTAATTACCTATGGATGCCCTTTATCTTGGGAATAACTATATTGATTTGGTCTCTCTAATTCAATGTGTATTTACCTAGAGGCCATCGATTAGATTACCAAATTACAAATTGGAGTACTTTTGATCGACATCCCACTGTGTATACACGACTGTTTTCAAACCCCATTAAGTTATACTGCCGACATTGATATATGCTTCAACGGGGAATAAATCCTTCACTTTACTAAGATTGGACGCTTTGGGCTACAAATGTGAAGTGCATATACGTAGGGGGTACTTCAAGTATTATCTGAAGTCCCCTACATTTTAGGGATAACTCTATTTACTGTGTGCACATAATTGTGGTAAATCTTCTATAAAACCCCAATCTTGGTGGTTGGCAATTTGCCAGCTATCCACAGCGGGTCCTAAAATCTGTATAATTTCAAAATGACTGCTGCTCAATTGTGTGTTAAAATCAGGGAGTCTAATGTTAGAACACCGTCCATTTTTGGAACAAACTGCTAATAACAACGAAAGACACACACTCTGGGGGTTATTATTCATAACCAATGCGGTTTCTCTAACGATTTATATTGAGCATAGCCAGAATCAACGCTATTTAAAGCAGCATTACTGGCTATTCCGTTCATCCTTGAGAGAGTGTCTATGCATTCATCATTCCCCTACAATCGAGTACTTAATTCTGGTCACTACATATCTTGTTATCCCTTTATATGCACATATATGCCTACGTTATTCCACTAATGGGCAGTAAGCTTATTTGACAATCCTATACTGTCTATTTATCCATCTAGTTGTGGTTACCTGTTATAGCCTGTTTTGATGCAGTAAGTTAGAGTGGGTAAAGTGTATGGTAGATTATATCAATAAGGGCCATTTCTGTTAGCCCATGCCACATATTCATACTGGATATCTGATCATTATACAGCATCTATAGGGTACATAGTATGGTTAGTAACGCAATCATACATAGATCGCCAGGTTGCCATTAGCACCATTACACGTTGATTTGCACAATGTATTATTTCTTTAGTCTATGTGTTATATTTGTTTATCAATAAAGGTTACATATATTTTTATAGTACAATTACGAAAATTACTGATTACCAGCACTTGTGGCATCAGTTCCATTAGCCATTTAGGCAAGATAAAATAGCCACATTCTCTTGTTCTCGTTTTCTCTGAAATCTCAATGTATACTTCCCGGGAAACCAGAGAAATCTCAATGTATCCTTCTTGTAGAACATGAGAAATCTCAATGTATCCTTCCTGGAAAACCAGAGATCTCAATGTATCCTTCTTGTAAAACATGAGAAATCTCAATGTATCCTTCCCAGAAAACCAGAGAAATCTCAATGTATCCTTCTTGTAAAACATGAGAAATCTCAATGTATCCTTCTTGTAAAACATGAGAAATCTCAATGTATCCTTCCCAGGAAACCAGAGAAATCTCAATGTATCCTTCTTGTAAAACATGAGAAATCTCAATGTATCCTTCTTGTAAAACATGAGAAATCTCAATGGCAGAATTATCGTATCGACAGAATTATCGTATCGTATAATTATCGTATCCGAAAAACCATTAGTTTACATCAAAACAAATAGACACTTTGAAACGAGGAGAACAGACGTTCCGAAAAACATGAACATTTCCGAAATCTCGAAAAAAAAGCCGATACGAAAAACGAAACGAATAGAACCAAAACGAAAATCAGCCGAAACGAGTCGAAACCAAAATTCACAAAATCCGAACGAACTGAACCGAATCGAACCGAAAAAAAAAAATCGGTGCACAAGCCTAGCATTCAGTAGTTGTTTGGCGGTTTTTCAGATCGATTGGGCGGTTTCTCAGCGTTTTTTCAGATTGATAGTTTTGTGGCGTTTCTTTCGACAGGTCGATTCGCTGCACTTCGGGTGCCCTGCAGTGAATGCTGAATCGAACTCGCCAAAGTGCGGCGAACAGAAGAGCAACAAAATGTCGGTGACATTTCTATGCTCTCTGAATATCCCTGCAAGTCTCTCTCAAACTCCAGCCTCCCAGATGTTCCCGAACTACAACTCCCATGATTCTCTGGCCATTTATTGCATTCAAAGCATTCTGGGAATTGTAGGCTATTAACATCTGGGGGATGGGGCTGGAGATTGAGATCCCTGTGCTAAGGATATAATCGAGATGGCAGTACCTGCAGCCTAAGTAGACTGTGGATGATACAAATAATGTGAATTCTGTTCGGTAGAATGGCAAACCGGTAACATGATATTTTTGTTTCCGGTTTTTGTATTTTTTTTTGGTTTTAATTATACTACCTTAGCTTTTGAATATTAATTACAGACATTATCCATTTTTGAATAATCAATCTGAATATATTTTTATGGTTCGATACTAAATAATAAATTTGGTTTTCATTTATTTTATTATTAAACAAACAACCGACACTGTTAGTCATTTGAGTATTATCAGAATTATTTCTACTACTGGTACGTAATAATATTCATATATATATTGACATTAATTTATTATTATGTATATAAAACAAATTAAGCAAAATAAAAAAATAAAGAAGGCTCACACTTTCACTGCTATGGCTCCGCTAGACAGACAGGAGCAGGGCTTTTTTTCTGCCAGTAGGCAGCAATATTCAGTACTGGTCTGGCACCTATCGGCAGGGCCGACGCTCCTCCACTAGGATGCGTAGGATGTCTCCTGCCCATTGTCAAAGTTCTGTGGATCAGCGCCAATCTGGCACCAATTGCAAACTTCTTCTGCAGGGGGCTGACATCTTGGATGTCAGCTCAACCTGCGGGACCTTCCCCGCCCACTGACATCATTGTACATGAGCGTGATTCCATCAGAAGCGGGACTTCCCCCGGGTGGGCAGGGAATTCCCTAAGTGTGAGGAGATATAAAGGTATATTGGACCCCGTTATCTCCAGATTCATAGAAACTAGAGGGTCATGTGAGATGTCATTGGAAAGGCCAGAGCATGACCAGTGTTTTTGTAAAAATAAATAAATATGTGAATATATATAAAAATATTTTTTTCTTCTAATACAGCACTATTGTTCACTTTTTCAATTATAAAGTGAACAATGATGCTGCACTGTGGAGCTCTGTGACACCCTCATACACTGTGCACATTACTGTGAGTTTTATTGCTGTTAAGCTGTGTGAAACAGTAAAAAATAGAGAACATTGCTGTGAGTTTTATTGCTGTGGAGCTCTGTGATATCCTCATACACACTGCACATTACTGTGAGTTCTATTGCTGTGGAGCTCTGTGATACACACTGCACAATACTGTGAGTTTCATTGCTGTGGAGCTCTATGATACACTCATACACAATGCACATTACTGTGAGTTCTATTGCTGTGCAGCTCTGTGATACACTCATACACACAGCACACGTTACTGTGAGTTTCATTGCTGTGGAACTCTATGATACGCTCATACACAATGCACATTACTGTGACTTTTATTGCTGTGGAGCTTAGTGATAAACTCATACACATAGCACTGTGAGTTTTAGTGTTGTGGAGCTCTGTGATACGCTCATACACACCACACATTACTGTGAGTTTCATTGCTGTGGAGCTCTGTGATACGCTCATACACACTGCACATTATTGGGAGTTTTGGAGGGCATAGTTTGATGGGGCGGCAGCATTTCATCCTTGGACCTAGGCATCACTGCAAAGTCCTGCTGGATGAGAGCACGTCACAGATCCTTCTTACGTGTAGCTAGAGACTCGGGCGTTCGCACAGAGCCTGCTGGAGGAGGTGGGAGCAAATACTTGTGCCCATCATTGGCTCAATACCAACACAGGAGGAGAAGGCCCTGCTTCTTTGCAGGAAAGGGAAACGGTCTGACATCATAGCTCTGCGATTTCTTGGAATCAATGTACGTATAACCATCTCCGAGCTGGAGAACGAGGACTGGGGAATCCGTGTAACCAATACAAGACACAAATGTGTTTGCGTTGCCTAGAATTTTCCTTTAATGGATCTTACAAGAAATAATCTATGGATTTTCTCTGGCTCATACAAGACATGAATAATGCTATTATTTTCTCAGCACTGGAAGATGAGCCTCGTAATATAATACAGGACTAATGCAGTGATTTCACAGGACTTATCGATATGCGTAAACCAGACCATAACGACATCAGCACTCAGCCTTTTAAATGGATCCAAGTTACCTAGAAACGGGATACAGGCTGAGTGTCACATATCCTAATTGCCCGGGACCGGAAGTGTTCTTTTGTCCGATATTGTTCAGGATTGGAATATGTGCATATAATAAAGCAATATCTTGGAGATGGGTTCCAAGTCTAAACACGAAATAAATTGATGTGCCATACACATCTTATACACACAGCCCGACGGTTATTTTATATAATATTTTTGATCAGTCTGGTTCCACGTCACATGAGGTAGGGGGTGGAATTTTCTACTTGTGGAGTCATGTCAGTGCTAAGGGTCACTCGACCAAAAGACTTACAATACAATCAGGGTTATTCAAAGAGAATCTCTTCAATTCGGCACGATTTGGCGATCCCATTTCGGAGACCCTGCGGTGTATTCAGCAAGCACCACAGGGCCACGTAATGCAGGGAAAAGTCGCATCAAAACCCGCTGAAAACTCACGCAAAACGAGGGCGAACGCACACCAAAACTCGCAAAAACATCTGGATTAACCCCGCCGAACACGCCGAAGGAACCCAAGCAGGAGCTGGTCACAGCGCAGAGCAGCCGCCGGAAAAACAAGTGAAAAAACGAGTGAAAAAAAAACAGTACGCTTGAATGTCTGAAAAGTGAAACGCTGTTTGCAAAGAAACTACTGAGTGAAAATGTCTGAAATTTACATATGAGGTCCAGGGAATGATAATAAAAAGGGCTGTTACAGAAAAAAGAAAAAACGATTTTAAAAAAAGGAAATAAAATGTTTGCAAAAAATCCCAAAAATGCCTAAAAGGTCCTAAAAAAATCTAAAAATAAAGAGACTTTTTACTGCAGAATATTATAATGAACGGTTTATTAGATATTGAATTAAAACGGGAATATTTTTTAACATTGAAGCCTATGGGATTCGCCTGAATAAACCTGCCGAATTAAACCACCGAATGGCAGGGCAATTCGTCAACTTTTCACTACTAGGTTTTGCTCTCTGAATAGACGAAGCAGTGCTTTTCTATGGGGATTTCACTGCCCTCGAACAGGCACCGTATGTGCAGGCACCGTATGTGCAGGCAATTCGCCAGGATTTGGCGAATTGCCTGCTCTCTGGATAGCCGAATTGCCAGGAATTTCAGCGTTCGGTTACCTTTCGCCAGCAATTCGGAGTTCTTTGAATAACCCTGATAGTTATGATTTGACAGATGATATTTGGCCCTATTCTATTCTTGACGCTTATAGGGTGAGCCGCTACAGGAAAATTTAATCAAGCGCCAACTACCCTTAGCAGCATTCTGTTACCAGCTTTATTCTGACCATTGCAGCTTGTCTGAATTTTAGGGACTTGCACCACATACCGGCAGCGTGGTCGTGTGTTGCAGCCTTCATAGGCTCCATGGGGTGAATTACAAACCTGTACAAGCTCACACTGAGGCTGTGAAGGGACACATGGTACTGTTTGCTCCACATGGTTTGCTTGAGGCCACTCACTGCACCACGTGATGAGTGTTAACTATAGATTTTTTTTCATGTCTTTAAATTTAAGTGTTAAGTGATTTCACAAAAAAACACTTAACACCAGGCTCTGAGAAACTTATTTTTTGCAGAGCCAAGAACAGCTGCCATGGAATACCTCACTTTCCTTGCTTGGAGCAGTTATTAAAAGCTCCTATACAAAAGTATAGGAAGTGTTAATATACAGTGGAATCCACCGAATCTGCTCAATCTGAGACGCAAGCAAGGTCGGAATAGCGGTTCAATGGGCACCATTAGTTGCACGAAGCACACCAAGAAGGTACTTGATCTCTTGCCATGTTGGCTGTAACATACCCTCATCAATGGTGGCAATGGATCATTGATCCTGATTAGATTAGTGATGTCCCGTACCTTTGTTCCATACATGATGGGCCCTATTACAATCTTCGTGTTAAAACGCTTGCGCAACGCGTGAATTTGTGCGCCCAGCGTTAAACATTAATGCGCGTAAATAAATGCTGGAATTACAATCCTTGTGCATTTTTTCATCCGTCGAGCAATAACGTGCATAAAACGGACGCGCACAAACACGCACGCAGCAACGTTGCGCGCAGGAATCATTGTGGGGACAGTTTTTTTCACACGATTCAGCCAATAAGAATTAAGAACCACAATTGTCTCACGTTAAGTTTTTGCGCCTGTCAAAGACAATCTGCGCATATATGCTGTATCAATAAAAAAACACACACAACTTCTCCATTTTATTGGTTTGGGTATGTGTAGAATGTGTAACTATACTTTGCTGTATTTTTTTTTGGGCTGGTGTATTTGGTTTCGGCAGGTTGATAGAATTTGCCATTAACACCGGCTTTTAGGAGTTGATAAAATTATGCGCGGAAAGGCTGTGCGTTACAAACTGCGCATAGATTGTAATACCATCCGCGTACCAGCTCACAAACGCATTTGCGCTCACAATGTTAAAGGAACACTCTAGGCTAAAAATCACACCCCCCCTTTTTTAAATTATATTAAACCTATTGCCCTACCTAGTTATGCAGTACTTTTTTAATTTTTTTAATGTAATACTTACCCTAAAAACCACTTGTTTCCAACAGTATTTTTTTTATATATATACACTCACCTCCCTCCTCTTCCGCTCCCGTCCTGAAAATCTTCAACTTGGCTAATGGTTTACGTGAGAAGCGCGCATGCGCGCTTCTCACGTAAACCAGCCAATCAGCAGGCTTCCTCCCAGCTCCATCTTCTTTGATTAGTGTTGCGCGCAAGAGGATGCGCGCAACGCTAATCACAGCCGCTGCCGCCAGCTACTGCGGCGAGTTGGAGACGTCATTGCGCTGAAAGTGCAATGACGTCTCCTACTCGGCAATAGTCGGCAGAAGCGGGAAATACGAATCCCGCTCTGCTGACTGACAGCTGGGAGGGCGGAGTAAAGTCCTCCGCGTCTCTCAGCTGTTTCAGCTGATTGGGCAGCGGAGGAAAAGGGCATACTCTAGACATCATGACCACCTAAAAAAGCTTAGGTGGTCATGTTGCCTAGAGTATCCCTTTAAGTATAGGACGCGCAAAGTATAGTAAGCTCGCGCAGCGTTCGCGCAGATTCACCCGCAGTAGACGTATACGCGCGTTTATTGCGCTGACATTGTAATACGACGTTCAGCACAAAGGGTTTTGCCCTCGCGTTAATGCGTTTTTGCACCGGCGCAAACATATGCGTGAAGATTGTAATTTAGCCCGATATCTTTAACCCCATAGAAAGAAATCGAGGGAGTGATATCTGGTGAACGAGGTGCAGGGAATTGGGTCACCCCTTCCAATCCACTGGTCACCAGCCATCATTTTCCAGCAAGATGCTGCACCACCACATTGGGGACTGCATGTTCGTGGGTTCCTAAATTAAACATTTCCAGACCGGTGGATTGGAAGGGGTGACCCAATTCCCTGGCCCCCTTGTTCACCAGATATCACTCCCCTCCACTTCTTTCTATGGGGTTATGTTAAAAATATGGGGCATGGGACATCACTAATCTAAAGCAGAGGAGCACTGATGCCATCGCCACCATTGATGAGGGGATGCTACAGCCAACATGGCAAGAAATCCAGTACCGTCTTGATGTGCTTCGTGCAACTAATGGTGCCCATATAGAGGTGTATTAAATGAGGCAAAATAAACTTAAATATATACGTCTCATTTTGTAATAATTTTCACTTATCTGACTTTTCATTTGCCTTTGGAATACATTTTTGAAATGGTAAAGAGACTTTTTACATATAGGCATGCTCTGTTATCAATCATTAATGATAGGAATATGAAACATTTTCAACGGAATTCATTTATAATTTAATACCTGAACTAGTGGATGTGACCCAAAGCCTCTTCATATTTGTATAATGCTTTAGACTGTGAGTCCAATTAGGCTAGTTGGTCCAGGTAGCATCCTTTACCATACCATTTGTGAAAAAACGCGGAGACGGCCAACTATATTAATAAGGGAAATGGAAGATTTAAGCTATGATGAAAGGCTAACAAACTTAAACCTTGTTTGGAGAAACGGCGCCTTAGAGGGGATCTGATAACTTTATATAAATATATATATACGGGGCCTTAGAGGGGATCTGATAACTTCATATAAATATATATATACGGGGCCTTAGAGGGGATCTGATATATAAATATAAATATATATACGGGGCCTTAGAGGGGATCTGATAACTTTATATAAATATATATATACGGGGCCTTAGAGGGGATCTGATAACTTCATATAAATATATATATACGGGGCCTTAGAGGGGATCTGATATATAAATATAAATATATATACGGGGCCTTAGAGGGGATCTGATATATAAATATAAATATATATACGGGGCCTTAGAGGGGATCTGATATTTATATAAATATATATACGGGGCCTTAGAAGGGGATTTGATAACTTTATATAAATATATATGGGGTCATTATAAACCATTGTCTGGAAACCTATTCATTAACAGGACTATACACAGGGCACGAGGTCCCCCATTTAGACTGGACGAAAGGAAATTGAGCCTAAAGCATAGGAAGGGTTATTTTACAGTGAGAGCAATAAAGCTGTGGAATTCTCTGCCTGTTGAGGTGGTTGGGTCAGAGTCTGTACAGACTTTTAAACAACGACTGGATGACTTCCTGCAAAAACATAGCATTAAGGGTCATAATATTTAATATGTGGGTAAAAGCTGCTTGATCAAAGGAGAAATCTGACGTTAACGTTTAACGCGGATGGACCTGAACGAGCAAGATGAACTGTGCGTGTCCTATAATTAACATTGTGAGCGCAAATGCGTCTGTACGCTGGTGCGCGCACGGTATTACAATCTTCGCGCAAAATTTAACGGACAATGATTTTAACGTCTTTGGAAAGCTGGTGGGAACGGCAAATTGTAACAACCTGACCATACCAAACTGCGGATTCACAACAGAACGTCGATGCGTACAACGGAGAACTTGCCACTACCTTGTCTTCCGTCAAAACGTAAAATGACGGACTTGCGTCAAAAATTACATTGCGCTCACTGATTTATGCGCGTCGGTTTTCCGTACGTTATTTTTTGACAGATGACAAAATGCGCGAGGATTGTAATACCACTGTTAATTTTCACGTGATAACACATTATGCTGTGCGCAAAAAAAAATGCACTGCGCGGGCAAAATTGTGTAAAGAATGTAATAGGGCCCAATGTGTTTTAGTTGTGTTAGTATAGGTCTTGAACTAATCATGAAGAAAAGAAAACAACAAAGAAGCCTCCACTAGGGAGGCAAACAATCACCCCACCCCAAAAGTAACAGTTCACTCCGGGTATGGACACTCCCACATAGGATTAAACCTGGTAAGTATTATGAACAAGGAAAAGAGGGATAAACCCTCAAAAGGACAAAGGAGTGCTAACTTAAAACGTAACTTTTATTAATTACAATGTATCACACAGTAGACCGACAATAGTTAAAAAACATCATTCACAATTGGTGTAGACTCCCGATGAAGCCGGTCTAGTACCGGCGAAACACGTGTCGAGTCCTGTTTATTTTAAATTTGTTATGTGGTGTGACTCGGTAGGGTGATGTTAGAATCTATCCAGCCTTTTAGGGACAGGTGAATGTCTGGAGTTTTGCCTTTGGTTGCCAATTTTTGCAATTATACGCTCCGGTGGTTGATCCCCTCTGTTTTTTTGGGGTGAGGTGGCGTCCTTACTTTTGATTGGCTGTTTTGCCGCGGTACTGCTAGTCTGCAGATTTCATTTTCGTCAGTATAGGGTAGCCAGGCTAAACGAATACTTAACATTGTTTCAATATTCTGGCATTATTTACCCTGCACTAATAACTTTCTGCTTTCGGTGCCTCTATCCGCAATTTAGCAATCTATGCCTTATTAATCTATAGCACCTCCCTTGGGAAATTGTTTAAACCAAATCTTGTTAATGCCACATTATATCGTAGATATCATTCTTGTTAACACAAGGTAGCCAAGGAATACTTTACATTTATGTCTATATTCTGGCATTATAGTACCCTGTAATATCAATTTTCTGCTCTTGGTATATCTATTTGCAATTAGCAATCCACGCATGTATGCCTGTTTATGGGTCTGTAGTAGCACATTTGGTAAATTACCCAAACCCAATCCTGTCAATGCTGCATTTTAGCGCAGTACCCAGCCACTGACATCGTTCAGTCTTGATATTTGGTATATCTGGCAAATCTGTGTTTACCTTAATCTGTACCCTAGGGCTGCCATTTGGCAATCTAATATGTATCTTCACCGTGCTGTCTCTCATCGCGTTTGTGTTTATGTTTTTTAACTATTGTCGGTCTACTGTGTGATACATTGTAATTAATAAAAGTTACGTTTTAAGTTAGCACTCCTTTGTCCTTTTGAGGGTTTATCCCTCTTTTCCTTGTTTTTAGTATAGGTCTTGCCTAAGTGGTTTGCTTTGACATTGGCAAAGTAGCTTGCACTTTATCAGCCTATAGAATGGTACAAAAACTATCATTTTTATTTATTTATATAAAAAAAAATGACCAGGAAGGATACATTGAGAATTCTCTCGTTTTCAAGTATGTCCTGGGTATAGAGATTTGGGATACAGAGCACAGATGACATTGGTTTGTTTCTCTATTTTTGACTCAGTTGTGATGAAAGGAGATGTAGCTAAGAGTTAAAATTGTTACTGTTATTAAAAACACTTTAATTTTACGGTATCAGAATGTTCCGTAATAAAATGTTCCAGAGATGTTAGTTTCCGCTAAACAGAACAATGTTACTCAAGACAAGGTTACCGATTGACGCATGACATTCCTGGGGTCCTTTTACGAAACAAGCCCTCCCTCTCTCAGAATGTAATAAAAAGATATGCACCGGCTTTGAGGCTGTGCGCATAGAGATGATAAGAAAAATCTGTGTCTGTGTGTGTGTCATTCTCTGCGCCCCGATATCGGCCAAGGCAATCCGCGGAAGCCAAGGTGGTCAGTGTCTCCGGAACCCAAGAAATGATGGCATAGAGCAGGGAAGTCCAAACTCCGGCCCCCCAGATGTCCATGAACTAAAACTCCCATGCTTCTCCATCCATCTAATGCCTTCCCATTTCTGGGAATTGTAGTTCAGGAACATCTGGGGGGCCGGAGTTTGGACATCCTGGCACAGAGGTTCTCCTTAATGGGTAGATTGCCTATTTGTAGAGTTTGGATAGAGATCCTATTCTATCAAGTGAATTGAAACCAAGGGCATGTTTTAAATCTGTCGGATGATTTTTTTTTTAAAAAAAAAAATATCGGCTGCTATCATATTGCTTTTTCAAAATATCAGCTGATTAGGTTGAAAATATTCAGCCAGAGCAGATATTCGAAAAAAGCTGCTGTTCAAGAAAAGTTGGCCGGAAAAACTCTAAAAAGCGTATCATACCTGGATTTTTGCTTTTATACATGGCTACTAAAAAAATCTGGGGCCATATTACGTTCTAAACCCTAAGGGCTAAATTACATAAATCTCGCTAAAATGGGGACGCAAAGGAAAAAAACCTGCGCCTGCGTGTTTCTCCTTAGCATCCCCATTTTAGCGGGATTTTACGGTGCAGGTGCTAATCCAGCAGCCTGCACCTTACCACGGCGCTAAGCCTCGGGAATGCTTACGGCAGCGCTAAGCAACGTCGCTGTCACAGTCAGCCACAATGGCGGTACCCGGCATGCGCCAAGTAGTGCCCTGGTATGAGTAAAAGCCCCTATATGCAGGACACAATAACTTTGGATACGTGAATAGAACCACCTGCAGGGGACCTCTGCACGACTATACCGAAGGAGCCCTATACTGATAGATCGGTCCTTAGAGTGGCCGAATCTGCACTAATAGAAAAACGTTACCTAGTAGCCATACAGAGTCCCAGGGTGTACACAGAATACCTGAAGGAGTATATACTCCACAAACTGCAGGGAAAGACTTCAATCCCAAAAGTTGTGCTCAGCAGGGACACACAACAAACCAATATATCAATAGACAGTACAGCTAGGGATGTCCAGAAGAGTCATCAGTGAATAAGCCAGAAGTCGAAACCAAAACGTTTACCTTAAGTCAAAGCGGGGATACAGCACCAGAGAAAATCCGTCAGCCAGGCCAGAGGGTCAATACCAGAAAGTCAATCAGAATAAGAAACTCAGACAATGGAGAAACACTGAAACTGATAAACGTGAAAACACAAGACATAAATTGGAACCTGGGGATACTAAAGAAACAACAGACGGATAAACAAAAGACATAAGGTAAACCTTAAACATGAAATAGAACTTGGACAGAATAACAGGGAGCTCTCAGGAACAAATCTGTAGCTGAAGTGAACCAGATTGGCAAGAGCATGGTGATACGGGCCCATGGCTTAATATAGGGGAGTAATCAGCCCATATCACCAGCAGAAGCTCAACTAGCAATTAAACTAGTAGACAACTTAACCCCTTAGCAGCATCTCAGAGAAAGCAGCACTGGGAAACACATGGGAACACAAACATGAGCAATACAGAGGACAGGGAGACAGGGTTGGAACGTGGGAACATTACAGTCGTGAGCATTCTCTCCATTGAGTCCACAGGACTTCATTGAGGCTTCTGCTGCCGGTCACATGACCTGCAGGATCTCGCCTCACGAGATCCGGCAGGTCGACGTAGTGATTCACAGACGGAGACTGGGGGACTGTTTTTCCCCCAGTTTCTCTGCTCCTGCAGCAAGAAGCGGATCAGGCTGCTGTTCTCACCACGGGATGAGAGGCGAGTATTTGTTTTCTGAGTCTTTTTTCTGCTGACGCTGACTGATTCTGCAGAAGCCACATCCTTTAGCACCAGCTCCTAGCTGTGGTTAACGTTTCAGTTAACAGCAGTGGGTCGGTAATTAGCATTAGCACTTTGTAATCCTAATGCTAATTAACACTTTGCGCTCCTCATGTTATGCATAGGGAGCGCAAAGTACAGTAAGCTCGTGTTGAAAAGCGCAAGATCCAAATTAACAGCAATTGCCATCAGCCAACTATCCCGTTTATGATTGAGAGAGATGAGGAGGTGCAAGGCGACTCGATTATAGCAGCTGAATCGTGCTGACTCGAATTCTACTCGCCAGCTGAGCAAAACGCACCTTTTTACTATTTTCCAGAAAAGAGCTATTCATATGAATCAAACACTTGCATACGGGTCATTATCACTCATTGTCAGCCAGCACCTACATATAGGATATATACATAATACAGGGCTCAAAATTTCAAGTTCCAAGCTACTAACCAAGCCATAAGAGTTACTCGCCACCAGTTGCTCCACCTAACCCCTACCCAGCCCTTAATTTTGCCCCTAAACACACCCCTTAAATTATCTTATGAAATTACACTGTTAAAGGTTTTATTTAGAATAAAGTTACAAAAATAACAATAATACCCAGACATCAGACCCCAGATACATGTATACCCAGTCAACAGACCACAGTGTGAGCAGAGCGAGGAGGCAGGGAAGCTCCTCTCCACCACCTGCCAGTGACAGAGACGAGCTGGGTCAGGTTAGGCAGCTGATCCCTGCCACCGTGCAGCCTGGGGAAGGGTGAATACGCAGCACAAAATAATTTATTGTGCTGCCTGTGTGTGCATTTCCACTCGCCCTCACTTAATTTCCACTTGCCAAATGCTAGTAGGCGAGTGGAACTTTTGAGCCCTGTATAATATATGTAGATACATTCATTAAAAGACTGGAGAAATATTTCAAATTCTCTTAAAAGCAGAGATAGGAATAGACTACAACATGTGTTCTTTGTTTGCCCAAGTAGGCTTGTTGGAAGTGATAAGCATAATGTATACACTCCAGGCTAACTAATCTGAAAAATACAAGACAACAGTATCTTTTACCAGAAAAAGGAAAGGGTTCTTATCTCAGGGCAATTAACTACTTTGGGCTAATCCTTTTTGGGTTTTAAGAAGCACTATAAGGAAAATGGGACACAAATCAGGGTATTGACTCCATATTGCATACTGTATTTGAAGAGGCGGTATATTTAAACAGATTTTAGGCTTCCTGCACTAAGAAGTATGAATATATATTTCTTATGTTTTAGTTATCTTAAGGGAAATCACTTAACACACAAAAAGCTATAGAAGAAAATCCCTTCCTCTGCCAGTATCTGTTAGCCTCTCCTCAATATCAAGGCAATAGCGAAGCACGTAAACAGGGCTGGATTTACATTTCAGGAGCCTGTAGGCACAGAAATCTGAAGCACCCCCGCCCCTCAAAAAAGTGCCAAAACTACTTTTTTAAGGTTTTTTTGGGGGGGAATAATAACATTTTAAAAAACTGAAAACCAGCTTCTCTTCCGCAGAATCTTTTGCCTTAAAAATAAGCAAAAGCTTTTGTTTTAGATGAACCAGGGGCGTAACTACCAGGGGTGCAGAGGGTGCCACAGCACCCGGGCCCTTGAGCCCGGGGGGGGGCCCACACTCGCCTGGGCCTGGGGGCTAGCTGTATTATTATTATATATATATATATATATAAAAATTATTTTTAAAAATTTATTTTATACTTATTTGTGAGTTTTATTGCTGTGGAGCTCTGTGATACACTCTTACACACCACATATTACTGTGAGTTTTACTTTGGAGCTCTGTGATACACTCATACACACCACTTATTACTGTGAGTTTTACTTTGGAGCTCTGTGATACACTCATACACACCACTTATTACTGTGAGTTTTACTTTGGAGCTCTGTGATACACTCATACACACCACTTATTACTGTGAGTTTTACTTTGGAGCTCTGTGATACACTCATACACACCACTTATTACTGTGAGTTTTGTTGCTCTAAACCTCTGTGATTTACACTCATACACACTGCACATTACTGTGAGTTTTATTGCTGTGAAGTTCTGTGATGCGATCATACACACTGCACATATTGTGTAATAACGCATTGTGGTATCAACTTCATATTTGTCCCGGCGTAGGAAATGAGAAGGTGAATTAATGCAGTAAGTAAAAGCACATAATGCCACTGCCTCAGAACAGAAGTTATTACTCGGCTCTCTCAGAAATGCTATGGTCTCTATTGTAACTGACCATGTTTTGTGGGACATTTACAGTTATTTTAACATGAATAGCTGAAAGGCTGCCTATAAATATTAATTATTTCAAATCTGATTCGTTTTTTAGTTCATTCATCGAGTAGTTTATTCGTTGATCCGTGTTTAGGTTGGATCTTCAGATCGCCCCAAATTTGGACGAATATCTACTCAGCCGATAATGAATGTCTTGTATTAAAATGTTAAATTTTTCATTGGATTGTGAGTAAAGGGAAGTGGTGTTTGATTATTGGTATCGCAAGAGTTACCAGCACATCAGGACCCAAGCTACAGGGTGATTCATATAGACTTAAACCCAAAGTTTGTAAATGAAAGAAAGCAAATTAATGAGAGTTTCAGGAAGCATACATATCTCCTCTTAGGTTGAGTACATCTAATTCATGCACATGCTGAAAGCAATAGCTAGGTGGCAGCACAGCCATGAGAACAACACAGCCATGAGAATAGCACGCCAATGGAACAAAGTATCTTGATCTTTGGAAGAGAACTGGGTTACTTCCAGCAAGATGGTGCAACATTTCACACACCTGAGTCAATTACAACCTTCCACCGATTTTTTGAGCACCGTGTGATTTTCAAGAAACTGTAGCCACCGCGATATTCTGATCTTACCAGCCCACACTTCTTTTCGTGGGGCTATCCGAAGCAACGAGTGAGCCATAACAAGCCCCACATGACTGACGCCTTATCGGAAAACTTTAGGAATGAGATCCAAAACATTGATGATGCAATATTGAGACAAGTTAGCAACAACATGCAGTGTCACATCGGCATGTGACAAAAAGAAACCGACGGCCACTTCCAACACAAGCTGTAATGGGATGTGCTCAACATAAGAGGAACATCCCTCTTTGTAATCAGACTTTGTAGGAAAAGTAGAACAAACCTGTGTTCAGTTGGGGAACCACTCAAGCTGGTTAAACAGAAATCAGGATAATTCTACTAACCAAGTGTTCAAATAATACTACAATACCTGTATTTGCTGTACGTGATGTCTGAAGAAGCTAGAGTGTGGTTACTATGCTCAATATATGCCCACGCCTCCCAACAAATTGGAAGGTCTATTGACTATTTTGTGCAGAATGCTATGTTCTAAACTAAGCTTCCTGTGCCATTTATGACATTTAAGCTTTTAAGGCAACAAGTTGTTTAAAGGTTATGTTTTTCTTGCAGGGGCCTTGTAACCACGTCTCATCGCTATGTTTCCACTCCATTACCATCGCACCTTTAAAGGTTGCCTAAGTAACTCTTCCAGTATGGATTTAAGCTCAAGATATTCAGTGTCCTTGAATGATCGAGATCACAGATCTACGTTGCTCTTCACAGAATGCAACTTTTAGCATTCCTTTGACTATGCTCGCCCCCCACACACACAATTTGTGTGTGCAGTGTTCACTGTACCATGGGCTTACTTGGGTTCACAAAGGACCTAAAGGTTCAAATAATTAGAGGTGAGAGACTCGATCGCCGAAATTTACTGATTTTTCTACTACTGTTTGGCTAGTTTTCGATGTGGCAGATTTAATTAAGGATATAAAGGCATTTTGAATCTTGTTATAAATATAATTTCAGCTCAGTTATCAGCACACGCATCTATACTCATTAATGGAAGTTTCAATCCGAATTTATCAGTAAGCCGATTTTTTAAAAAAAAATATCAAGCATTGAAAGGTGTCGATAAATACATTTCCAGGCTGGGAAACAGAGAAAATCAGAATGAAACTCTCATTTAACCCTTTTGTGTCGTGGGGCATGCAATGCCATCCTCGGACGTGTGGTTCTAAATTCCATTGCATGCCCAACTGGCTCCCAATGCACGCCTCCCAGCCCGCATCATTGGCGGCTGCGGGACTGCCTGAACTCAAGCTGTCTGTCTGCAGCCAATGACGCGTTGGCAAGGAAGGCGGGCCAGAGTTGCCGGAGAGCTGCGGTGCATGCTATGATTGAACAAATATAGAAAAGGGTGAAACGCCCACCAGAAATTGGTATATAGTCCGCTCGCTAGAATGTTGTGAGTGGAGGTTTCTCTAAAAACCATATACACCGTAAAACAAAAAGAAAACAAGGCAGCTCCAGTCAGTATAAGCCCACTGGTTGGCAGAAACTACATACATTGCATGTCCATATACAGGATTCAGATGTTCCTTCTTTTAAAAATTCCCCCCTTATAAGTAGTGTCTTCCAGAAATGCTGCAGGAAAGACAGAAACAACAATTGCGCAGTATGTAGGTTCAGGATGGTAGGTATTGGATATGCACACATTCGACTCACTTTATTGAGCCCACATCTGGCTCTAGGTTGGATTTCAGTATGGGTCTTAATGTTCTTTCAGGTGCCTATCAACCCCTTAGTTACTCCTCTGAATTCCTGTTGAGCCTTCCAGAACGCGTTTCGCCAGATGGCTTCTTCAGCTGTTGTTCTCTTTGCCTTGTCCTTGCTGTCACCTTTTATATTCTTGTTCTTGTCGCAGCTTCTGTAGGTTCTATGAGCATTTCTGATTCACTTGCAATGATACAACTACAGACCCAGAGGACAATGAACCACCAGGAGGCAAGAGATAGTAAACATGCAGGACAGCAGAGGGGTTAACTGGCGACTGGAACAACCTGGAGATGTGGTTAGCATAACTAAATCTTTGGAGAATACACCACTTGGAAGGAGTTCAGACTTCAGGAGAAGCCTTCTTGATCAAAAGGAACAAGGATAAAACCTATAATTGGTGTGCTATGATTGGTAGCAGATTGATAGATGATTGGTAGAGATGTAATTGACAAAAGTTGTTGAGACAAATGTAGTTTGAATGATGTAACAATTGCAGTACTTTTGGAAAAGTGTACAAATCATTAAGCCACTGTTACAACTGATAATCGAGATCTCAGCAGAAGTTGGATGTTCAGGGTTCATTGGGCGTTTACATTACAGTAAAGGAAGTAAAGGAAGCAGGTCAGTAGAGCAGAAAAGCAAATAAAAACCTGCTACATATTTAATATTCAACACTATCAAAATGTTAAAAAGCACACCACCACGAATAATCTAGATTACATGCTTCCCTACCTCTCACTGCAGTCTGCCAGAGCCACTGTTGCCAGCTACTGATACATAATTATCTAAAATGAAATCATAATTCATGGTCAGAATTCGGTCCCAAACCTACTTTCTGACTAAATTACTAAAAAGTACTCCACAATACCGACTGACAAGGTCATGGCAGCTCTTTGAGGGTGTCGCTGTGGTTTCCACGAAGTCCGACTTGCCCTAGATTTAGCTGGAAACAGACTGAGTTGAGATGCGGCCAAATTCCCGGGGGCCTCCGAAAGCTGCACGTCTAAGTTGCTCTATAGAGCTCCATTTGGCGCGCACCAACGATATCTCGTTAATGCCACATCCTCCCATCCCGCTGCAAAACAATTAAGATCCAATATATGAAGAGTCGAAGGGAATAACAACCCATCACTATCATCTACGTCTGGGATTTGAGGACCGTGCCTAGAATAAGACAGCCTATATATCTTTCGTAATTGAGTTTCTTTTCTGGAACTCTCACATATCAGCGTCTCAAAGAAGGTATAATTCTGCCCCCCTCTCCTCATCTTTTCCAGGGGTGTCGGCTGACAACGGGCAAGATGACAAGGAGGTGGAAACCCAAATATTTAAGAGATCAGAATTTTCCGACATGTGGGCAAACTGTGATTTCAGGATCGCATTTTATTTCTGGTTACAATGTATAGCAGGGGAATTGTATTGACCTTCCTACGCTTATCGTGAGCGTCTGTCTAGCACAAGAATCTATTCCCTAGACTGACGGAACGTTAACTCCTTCTGATTAGAGCGGTATCCGCGTTTCAGTCCCAGACAAAACCAGACCACGGAGTCGGAAGAGCGGCAGATAATGTATTACAGTGCATTAGGACGCTGATCATGTTAGAGCGGGATTAGAAAGAGATTGGAGATGTATATCTTATTACCGCGTGTAATGATGTTGTATTAATGTCAAGCTATATCTTAATAACTCAGCCACTGCTTTTAAAATCCCTCTCATTTGCCCGGGAAATGGTCTTGATTGTTGCTTTACATCTTAACTACTTAGGGTATTATCCACTAAGCACTGTTGACTATCATTGTTACAAACTATGGTGAATATCACAGTTATGGTTGCAACTAGGGATGAGCTGTTCGGGTTCGGACGGTTCGGGGTTCGACCCGAACTTAGCCTGTTCGAGTAGATCGCGAACCCCGAACATTTCCGGGTGTTCGCCGCATGTTCGACCACAATGGACCACAATGCATTTTCCCACTGCCTGAAGCTCGTAATTGGCTACAGCCTTGCACCTGACCACAGGTCTGGTGCAAGACTGGTTGAACACTATGCCAATCACAGCTCAGAGTCCTGATTGGGCAAATTTTGCCCAATCATGGGCTCACAGAGCAAAGTCCCGCAGCACACTATATAAGGTTTCCACACAGAGCTTCTGCACGCATTTCAGAGGAGATTTCAAAGGAGATAGTTGTGTGTGTTGTTACTGCCGGTCTGCCACGCTACTGGGGGGGTCTGGGGGGTCTCATTACGACCAAATATCAGGGAATTTAAGTGATGTGTGTCTTGTCACTGTGCCAGCAATTTGTTTGGGGTTTACAACTTTATTTAAAACATTTGTGTATTGAGGTGATTTTCTGGGTCTTGTCACACTGTGCCAGCAAGTCTTTTTGGGTCTCATTTATACCAAATATCAGGGAATTTAGGTGACGTGTGTCTTGTCACTGTGCCAGCAAGTTTTTTTGGGGTTTACAACTTTATTTAAAACATTTGTGAATTGAGGTGATTTTCTGGGTCTTGTCACTGTGCCAGCAAATCTTTTTGGGGCTCACTAATTTCTTTAAAACACTTGTGAATTAAGGTGATCTGTGTCTTGTCATACAAACAGTACCACGCTGTATTTTGGGGCTCACTAATTTCTTTAAAACACTTGGGAATTAAGGTGATCTGTGTCTCGTCATACATACAGTATCACGCTGTATTTTGGGGCTCACTAATTTCTTTAAAACACTTGGGAATTAAGGTGATCTGTGTCTCGTCATACAAGCAGTACCACGCTGTATTTTGGGGCTCACTAATTTCTTTAAAACACTTGGGAATTAAGGTGATCTGTGTCTCGTCATACAAACAGTACCACGCTGTATTTTGGGGCTCACTAATTTCTTTAAAACACTTGGGAATTAAGGTGATCTTCTGTGTCTCATCACACAGCCAGCAATTTTTTTTGGGGCTCACTAATTTCTTTAAAACACTTGGGAATTAAGGTGATCTGTGTCTCGTCATACAAACAGTACCACGCTGTATTATGGGGCTCACTAATTTCTTTAAAACACTTGGGAATTAAGGTGATATTCTGTGTCTCGTCACACAGCCAGCAATTTTTTTTGGGGCTCACTAATTTCTTTAAAACACTTGGGAATTAAGGTGATCTGTGTCTCGTCATACAAACAGTACCACGCTGTATTTTGGGGCTCACTAATTTCTTTAAAACACTTGGGAATTAAGGTGATCTTCTGTGTCTCGTCACACAGCCAGCAATTTTTTTTGGGGCTCACTAACTTCTTTAAAACACTTGGGAATTAAGCTGATCTGTGTCTCGTCATACAAACAGTACCACGCTGTATTTTGGGGCTCACTAATTTCTTTAAAACACTTGGGAATTAAGGTGATCTGTGTCTCGTCATACAAACAGTACCACGCTGTATTTTGGGGCTCACTAATTTCTTTAAAACACTTGGGAATTAAGGTGATCTGTCTCTTGTCACTGGCTGCCAGCTATCAGTGTGTCTCACTGAGTTATACCAGAGTTATTTAAATCTTTATACCAGAGTTGAATCAGAGTTCTGTATATATTAATCTATATATCACTCACCATGTCTGAAAGAACAAAAAGGACAGGCAGACGCTCCCAGCCACAGATAAGAGAGCAAGCAGCCCCTGTGTCGGGAGGCTGTGTCTCTGGTCGTGGTGGACGTGGTGCATCCTCTGCAGGGGCACGCTTGTCCTTTCTAACTGGTGCTGGCCGTCTTAAGCAGCAGCAACATACAGAGGACTTTGTGGATTGGCTAACCAGGCCATCCTCATCCTCCGAGTCCTCTGTCAGCCAGGCTTCTAGTGCTTTACAGTCCACCTCAGCTGCCAAAGCATCTAATGCAGCCTCCACGTCCACAGCTACTCCTGCCGTAGCCTCGCTATCACACACGGAGGAGTCAGCTGAATTGTTTGACTACAATGAGAGTGACATGCTGCTTGAGGATGCGCAGCAAGTACAGTGCTCTGATTCAATCTCTAAGGTTGAGCAAGGGAGTATAATCAACCTAGAGGAAGGGGTGCCAGTGATGACACACAAATAACTGGCACTCATGTTGCCCCAGCAGCTGCAGCATACTGCCAAGTTGGCTCCAGTGACGAGGAGATAGGGGGTGAAGATGACATTGATGATGATGAGGTCACTGACTCCACCTGGGTGCCAGATCGAACTGAGGAATCAAGTGAGGAGGAGGGGGAGGAGGAGGTGGAGGAGGCACAGCAAACACGAGGCACAACATCCTCTGTGACCAACCGTAGCACTAGCCAGTCCAAGGCATCACATGTCAGAGCTGCTCCGGTGCAGAGCGCTGTTGTCTCAAACAACACATGCAGGAACTCTGCTGTCTGGGAGTTCTTTAAGAAATGTGCAGCAGACCCCACCGTTGCTATTTGCAATCTATGTCAGAGGAGGCTGAAGCGTGGGATAAACACTGGACACTTGGGTACCACGTGCTTGAGGCGACATATGAACAAGTGCCACACATCCTGTTGGGGCAAAACTTTGCGTAGGTCCTCCTCCTCCTCATCTGTCTCTACCCACACTGTATGTCCTTCCATGCATTTGCCTACAACCTCCACCGACAGGGATGATGCTACAGTAATGGATGTACCAGCAGGTCCTTCCTCACAATGTGACATCATCCCAGTAGCTGAAGATTTGCGCAGTCAGATTACGTTGCCGCAGCTGCTGCAGCGAAAGAAAAAATATAGTCCCAACCATCCCCAAGCACAGCGTCTAAATGCCAGCTTAGCAAAATTACTCGCATTGCAGCTGCTGCCTTTCCAGCTGGTGGACTCTGCTCCCTTCCGTGAATTTGCTGAATGCGCTGTACCACAGTGGCAGGTTCCAAAACGCCATTACTTTTCACGCAAGGCCATTCCAGCACTACACCAGCATGTGGAAGACAATGTTATCCAGTCATTGGGAAAGGCAGTCAGCAGCAAGGTGCATGTCACTTTAGACACGTGGTCCAGCAAGCATGGACAGGGTCGTTACATTTCCTTTACGGCACACTGGGTAACTCTGATTGCAGCTGGGAGGGATCCAAGACGGGGCTCTGTGCTGGAGCTTGTTCATCCACCACGCCTCCAGAAAGCTGCTTGTATGAGGTCTGTCTGCTCCACCACCACCACCTCTTCCTCCTCCTCCTCCTCCTCCATCTCGGTCTCTGGCGAAGTGGCAGTTAAACCCACGCCTGACAGGGTCTACGCAATGGCTCAAGCAAAAAGATGCCATACTGTGCTTGAGCTGGTTTGTTTAGGGGACAGGAGCCACACCGGGTCAGAAATTTTGTCAGCTCTGCAGGGGCAGGTGCAGAGATGGTTAACACCACGCCAGCTTGAGCTGGGAATGATCGTCTGCGATAATGGCAGCAACCTTCTCTCCGTCCTACGCAAGGGTAAATTGACGCATGTACCATGCCTAGCACACGTCCTAAATCTGGTGGTACAGCGTTTCCTAACCAAGTACCCAGGGCTGCCAGAGCTTCTCATCCAGGCCAGAAAAGTCTGCAGCCACTTCAGACGGTCATTCCCAGCAAGCGTTCACCTGGCAGAAATTCAAAGAGAATTCCACCTTCCCACAAACTGTCTGATCTGTGACATGCCCACCAGGTGGAACTCGACATTAGCAATGCTGCAGCGTCTGCACAAGCAGCAGAGGGCCATCAACGAGTACCTGTGTGAGTATGGCACAAGGACAGGTTCAGGTCAACTTGTTTTTTTTTCCCCCCTCCGCAGTGGCTGATGATCAAGGATGCATGCACTGTACTGTCACCATTTGAGGAGGCAACGAGGATGGTGAGCAGGGACAGTGCATGCATCAGTGACACAATTACTTTAGTGTTCCTGCTGGAGCACACTCTGCAGGTAATTATAGATGTGGCTCTAGAGGCAGAGCAGCGGGAGGAAGAGGAGGCCTTCCCTAGCTCTCAAGGCCCCAGTCTTTCCGCAGACAGCATTCCAGCGGGTCCTACTCAGATCAGACAGGAGGAGGAGGAGGACTATTTAAGTAGTGGGGGCATTGAAGGTGGGGATTCCTCAAAGCAGGGTTTTGTGTGCCCAGAAACAGAAGGGCTTGTGCGTGGCTGGGAGGAGGAAGTGCACGATACGGTCATCCTCATTGACCAGGAAGACTCGGCAGCTAATGCCACCTCCAACCTACGCTGCATGGGCTCCCTAATGATGCAAAGCCTGCTAAAGGACCCCAGGATTCGTGCTATCAAGGAGAGGGATCATTACTGGTTGGCAACCCTTCTTGATCCACGATACAAGGGGAATATTGCAGAGCTCATCCTGCCCGCACAGAGGGAGCACAGGATGACAAAACTTGAGGACGCTCTAAAGCGAAACTTGTGTAACACCTTTCCAGGCACTGTTAGATTACCAAGTGCTGACACACGTGCTTCTGAGGCTGCAGGTGATCAGAGAAATAGCGGTGAAGGCCAGGGCCACTTGACTGATGCATTTTTAAACTTTTTTAGTCCTGGACGCCCAGGGACGTCAAATGTAGGCACCCATTGTGAGCGTCTTCACCATATGGTGCAGGACTACCTAGGGGCAAGGGCAGACCTGGATACCTTTCCAGCAGATGATCCACTGGTTTACTGGGTGTTGAGATTGAATCACTGGCCAGAACTTAGCCAATATGCTATGCAGCTACTAGGTTGCCCTTCATCTAGCGTGCTTTCCGAAAGGACTTTCAGTGCCGCTGGAGGTTTTGTCACAGACAAAAGAGTGCGTCTGTCCACCGACTCTGTAGACCGGCTGACATTTATAAAAATGAATCAGTCCTGGATCAGCAGCTATCAATCCGCTGATGCTGAAGTAATGGAATAGATAGAGGATGTCCTCTTCTGCATTCACAAAACCTCCAGCACTGAACTCTTCCACAATACCACAAAAGGGTTACGGTGTGAAGGCACTTGCTGCCATGAAAGGCATAATATCTGGCTGTACTGACGCCCATTAAAAAAACAAAAAAACTTTTCAATATAGGACCACATGGTCCACCCCTGCACTCTTCCACAATACCACAGAGGGGTTACTGTATGATGATACTTGATGGCCTGGCATTAAAGGCACAATATCTGGGTGCACTGACGTCCATTACCACCAGATCAAAAACTTTTCAATATAGGACCACATGGTCCACCCCTGCACTCTTCCACAATACCACATAGGGGTTACTGTATGATGATACTTGATGGCCTGGCATTAAAGGCACAATATCTGGGTGCACTGACGCCCATTACCACCAGATCAAAAACTTTTCAATATAGGACCACATGGTCCACCCCTGCACTCTTCCACAATGCCACATAGGGGTTACTGTATGATGATACTTGATGGCCTGGCATTAAAGGCACAATATCTGGGTGCACTGACGCCCATTCCCAGATTCATATCTTTTTAATATAGGACCGCATGGTCCACCCCTGCACTCTTCCACAATATCACAGAGGGGTTACTGTATGATGATACTTGATGGCCTGGCATTAAAGGCACAATAACTGTGTGCACTGACGCCCATTACCACCAGATCAAAAACTTTTCAATATAGGACCACATGGTCCACCCCTGCACTCTTCCACAATACCACAGAGGGGTTACTGTATGATGATACTTGATGGCCTGGCATTAAAGGCACAATATCTGGGTGCACTGACGCCCATTACCACCAGATCAAAAACGTTTCAATATAGGACCACATGGTCCACCCCTGCACTCTTCCACAATACTACATAGGGGTTACGGTATGATGATACTTGATGGCCTGGCATTAAAGGCACAATATCTGGGTGCACTGACGCCCATTCCCAGATTCATATCTTTTTAATATAGGACCACATGGTCCACCCCTGCACTCTTCCACAATACCACAGAGGGGTTACTGTATGATAGTACTTGCATGCCTGGCACTAAAGGCACAATATCTGGGTGCACTGCCATTGACGCCTGTTTCAGATTCATATCCTCCGAGGGGTTACGGTGTGACGGCACTGTTGCCGACGCTAAAAGCCCAATTTTAAAGCACCTATTGTCACTTTCATCCAAAGCCTGCATAAGTTTCACAATAATTTAGCCAAAAAAAACACTAAACTTTTTCTGCGCGTCCTAAAATGTCTTTTCATACAGGCTGCCGCCCCAAGCAGTTGTTAATGGATAGATTAAAGGAAAAGCATTCACCGTCATATGAAACGTCATTTTTTTTGTTTTTAAGTGTTTCTATACATCCTAGAAATCCGCCACTTCACGGGCAGGTTATGGGGACCTCCTAGGCACGATATTTGAAGGAATTTTTCGTTTTTATTTTTAACCCTTATTTCATGGAAAACTTACTGTCCCTTTACAAACGTTTTTTTTTTTAAACTTTTTGTCCTTGTTTCCTGTCCCCCAGGGCACTACTCAGACCCCCATACACCTTTTATGGCAAATATGTACCATATATGCCCTTTTGGAGGGCACTCTAAAAAACCGAATTTTCAGCCCCATTGACTTGCATGGGGGTTCGGGTTCGGTCCCGAACAAATGGGAAGTTCGGGTTCGGGCTCGAACCGAACTTGGGGAGTGTTCGGCTCATCCCTAGTTGCAACTACTCTGAAAAATGGTAATGCAGAAAGAGGAAAATCAACACAGGCATGCGGTAATGTCAGGCAAATTCCGTAGAACAAGACTGCCCAGTTCTATTAATGTTGCTCTAGCGAAAGTTGCAAAACTGTGGCTATTCTCTCTTTACCGTCATTTCAGCGTCGTATTAAACAACGGCCAATGGATATGCTTTGGTGATATTAAGGTGGCGCTCTCAACAGACCTCCCGTGCAAACCACGGTGACATCAACGGTAGAGAACAAGGCTACTGTAGGTCAACTTGACCTGGAACAAAGCTGGAAGCAAAGTAAAAGTTAAGCAGTTTACGTAGGGCGGCAACTTGGTTGGAAACACCAGGAAAAAGCCTATGGGCATCTACACAAATTACCTAAGGCAGGAGTGCACAAAAATAAAATTATGAGAGCACTGCGAATGGGCAGCAGAACTGATAACTTGTCCTGCAGTGGTCCCTGCTCAGGTTTCACATGGTTTTAGCTTGATGGTGCCATTACAGAGAAGACATGACCATTTGCAAATCAGGCTGATATCACCGAGAAAGGGTGGTCAGAACCCTGCATGCGAAATAGAGCAACCCACATCGATCACTTCAGCCTTGTTGAGCCTCGTTATGAGGGTGTAGTCATACCTCCCTAGACACGCTGAGCAAGGACTCCACGATTGGATTACCCTCTAGACCAGTGTTTCCCAAACTTGTCCTCAGGAACCCCTACCAGGCCAGGTTTGCCAGATATCTGAAGCACAGCACAGGTGATATGATTTGCTGCTCAGTGATTGCAGGATTCAGTCTGCATTTCCCCAAGATGATCTGTAAAACCTGACCTGGTTGAAGGTCCCGAGGACAGGTTTGGGAAACACTGCTCTAGACTCATAGTGGACAAAAACAAAATTAAGGAAGGAGCCAACAACGGCGTACTCTAAATAATGAATCCACCGGACGTCTGCCACAGTCCATCCATGAAGTCTGAAGAAATGAAACCACCGTTCTTTATTATGAACATCCCTCTTGGTGAGATACTTTTTTTAATCACACCATATTATAAAGTCTAATTTCTAGGTTGGGAGTGCATAAATTGACCGGTTCGGGAACATTGCGTGCAGAATATGCATTCTGGCTCACCCTGTGTTCTCCCTGGTTTTAGAGATTGAATTCATATTTTTTTATACTCCGGAAACATCAAAGAATTCCTTCGTGTGACACACACGACACGGCCTTGGAAAACGAAAGGTGAATTAGGAAACAGTTCTGAATCTTATCTACCCGTGCAGTCTGTCTGTTTGGCCTTAGCAATCCCCATGCGGTAAAGTCCCCTGCCGCACATGTCTGATTAGGCTCTTTCTTTTTTATCCCTGGCTAATCTGTCCTAAAATCCAAGAACTCTCTGTGGGGGTCCAGGAGGTATAGGGTTTGCTGATGTCATAGTAGTCATTTTTTTTCTGAGCAACAATATCCAACGCAATACCCAATATTGCCTCCTGCAGCTGGGTTAAGCAAACTCTTGGCTTCTTAATTCCAGGCTGTAAGGCCGAAGCTGTCTCTCCAGAGAGTATCAGGTTCCTGTATTATATATCCTTTGTCTTCTAGCAAGTATGATTTGCGGAGAGAATTCCATCTTTTTTTTTTTGCTTTCTCTAATTAGGTGAACGAAGCAGCCAGAAGGATGTTCTGGGGATTTGCTTGCTTGGATGATGCTGTACTATTCGGAAATATGCACGCGGCTCATTAAGTGCAGACAGAAATATAACGCAAGGGATGTGATTCAACAGTATTTTATAAAACACCTTCTGCAGCATGGAGTGAAATCTTTACAAGCTTCTGAGGCTTTAAGTCAGCAACCTTGTCCCCCCCCCACCCCGATGTGTTGGAACTACATATCCCTTGACGCTCAGCCACTCATTAGGTTGGTGGAGTCCAATGGGAAATGAAGTTCAGAAACATTTAGTGGGCCAAGGGTGCGGACCCCTGCTGTAGGACTTAGGCTAGGGTCAGACGAATGCATTTTTCGCGTCGTCCGTGAAAAAGTGCGTTGGAACAAATGGACGTATTTTTTCACGGAATACGCAATAGCGGTCATACGATCCGCATTCTCGTCCGTGATTTTGTACGGATCATCAATAAAACACTTTTTGCGTCTGGACGTTATGTTAGCCGGACATTAGCAGCGTCTGACGTCTCCGAATCACGCACACACGCCGCTAGTGGATGCAGCGCACTCTGTACGTCAGTACTAGCGGTTTCACGTTCTCGAAAAAATGCGTTCGTTTGCCGCTTGCGTTGCGCGGCCGAACTTTCGTGCGGCCGCACTTCATATATTGCCCGTCATTGGCTGCTACTACGGCCGTGATAAAGTGCGGCTGCACGTGCGTTCGCACTGCGTTCATCTGACCCAAGCCTTACTCGTGGTCAGTTGATGGACATTAAACATTGTGTCTTGCATCTGGGGACACTTTTTAAAGCCCGGGTGTACCGTATACAAGACTTGTTAATTATTGAGGGATGGAGGAGAATGGAGGCTTTGTCTTTTTACCTGGAAACCCAGAGCTAGACCTAACAGGGCCCTTTGCGTCTCCTCGAAAGACAAAGGGGCCATTAACAACTCATCGTGTAAGCCATGAAGGCATCACTCGGTTTAATATGATACTTTTAGTTCTGGTGAGTATTGAGTTAAAAATGATACGTATCAGGAATGTTTGGAACCGGGATGAGATGTAGGCTCCCTACCCTGTGTTTAATCTGTTTGCACACATTAGAAGCTTTCATCTTTTTATTGCGATTTTACAAGAACAACACATCCGTTAATTAGCCACTTTTTCACTTCTCTCCTTTCAGTGACTTAATTGCTTAATTGATGTCATTTACTATCTGGCATTGGATGCGGCATTCTCCATGGCATGCAGGAATCTAAACAAAGAAACATAGCTCAATGGCCGACTTTCACTATTACTTGAATTTTAAAAAAATGCAAGTTCTGAGTGAGAGAGATTGCTGCAGACAATCCTCAAAGTTCACCAAGACCTGAGGCCACCCAACATAGCCATGATCTCCTCTACATTATAAGTATAGGGTCTTGAATCCATGAGCATAACATGGATCTGAACTGGTGGGTGAGGAGATGAGCCCAATATGCAGTGATATAAAGGCAAACAGATAGGTTCCACGGTATAATGGTGTCTATTAACGGAACAGGCAGGATGTATACGAGGGACAGGGAAGGAATGGCGTTGGACATGGGCGGTGGACAGGGAAGGCAGAGGATGGACTGGGGCACAGGGAAGACAGAGGCTGGACTGGGACACAGGGAAGCAGACACAAGCAGAGGTCTGACTCAATGTAGTCTTTGGTAATGCAGTTGTCTTTAGCAGAGGTTTTGGAGTAGGGGCTGGATCTCTGGTAGATGCAGGGGGTTTCTGGAGCATACAGCTGACAGGTCTTAACACAGGACACAGCTTTGGAGGGTCTTGACACAAGACAAGGCTTTGGAGGGTCTTGATTCAGGATACGGCTTGGAGGGGTCACTGGGGGATCTTCCACCAAGAGCTTGTCAGTGGAGACCAGTGCTTGGGAATGCCTGGTAATGCAGCAGCAATGCATCATTGGAGCACCTATGACTGCTACAGTGGTTGTCTGGGGAATTGTAGGCATAACATGAAAAGGGCGATGGCAGCGGCGTGTCTACGGACAGAGCAGCTGGGAGTCAACCTGCTCACTGCCCAACATAGGCTCACGGTAAAAATCCCCAAAAATGAAAGTATCCTGATGCAGTGAGAACAAAAGCAAATAAAACACCAGGGGAAAAATATGTCTCTGACATGCAAGCATACACGAAAAACATTCAGACATGCATAAAAACATGCAATTTCCAAAAACACTCCAAAGTCCCGGGGTAACACAAATGCAAACTTTGGAGAATGACGATGCCAGACCGACTCCCAATGTGACAAAAACTGAGGACGCCCAAAGAATGCCTTGGATGTGGCCATGGGCAGAAATTTCAAGTTAGCGATCCCACATCTGCAATCCAGAACAAAGAAGCCATAGATGGATCCCGAACAATCTAAACACACTGCGTATGTCAGTATTCATCACATGATTCATTGAAATCACGTAAGAAAATATCTGTAAGAACATTCAAGTGTATTTAACAAAAAACAACATGAGTGTTAATGGTTTCCCAATCGTGAGACCATGGAAAGAGTCCTTTGAAATCTATAGCTAAACCTGTGGCTGATTGTTTCTTGTGGGTACGTGCACTAGGGGATCGGCTCATACGTTCAGAACACGTGATGCATTCCTGCATATTACTCCTGTGTTACCTAACATCATTTTTTTCTCTCTGCCGAACAGCTGTTGCTTATCTTTCTCTAATTTCCCATTCTCTCTCTTTCTCCCCTTGCTGGACCATGCAGATAAATTGGAAAACTGTAAGTGACTTTGATGCTTGTCTATTTGTGTATGTTGTTATCATTGGTCAGTTACCTATCCTCAAACTGTTAGCCTCTACGGAAGGGAAGAGAGGCGAGCTCCGAGAACCCCTCACCTTCGCACCATCCAAGCACCGGTGCTCCCTCAGGAGACACCACCTAGCTTAGAAACATACAAAATATAGAGACCAGGGGCACGCTGGGTACGTAAGTCAGTCATGTATGATTAAGGTCACCTAGACTGAACAGTGACTTTTCTATCATCCTTGTAACATAGACCTCATTTATACATACCCAGTGTGCCCCTCCTCTCCATTCTCAAACTGTATCTGAATGGACCTGCCAATGGTCCCGTGCTCATATAATACTCCACCGTTGACCTCTTTGGTGCCTAAACTCTGGAATATCTTGTAGTCTTTTGCCAGTGTCTCTCAGTTCATCTTTCCTGAAGTTGTTCACTGTCGTAATAACAGATACGTTCTACAGTGGAATTTATTTAGTGTCGACTGGAGTTTTGTATTAACATAAAAAGTCGGCTGGATCGTCTGGTCTACAAAGTGCTGTTTTCTCTCTCCACAGTGGTGCATCCACCTATAATTATTAAAGAGTCCCGACAGAGGTACGTGGCCTACCCAAACGATGAGATCCTTCTACTTTGTGAAGCCAAGAAAAATGCGAAAGCCAGGTAAGCCCCTCTCTTTCGGTCTACTGTTATTAAATTGCGGAAGGTTGTATCCCCTCTCTAACTGTAGAATTTTGGGTTGTGGTCACGGAACTCAAAAGAGAAGGGGCCATATTACATACTTGGTGCTAACTTAACCAGAGCTGTTGTAAACTTACCAGAGCCATTATAGCCTTTGGAGGTTTTAAGTTTACAACAGCTCTGGTTAAGTTAGCACCAACATTGTAATATGGCCCAAGATCTTGTTATAGTGATATTTTGTGATATCAGAGATATCGAGTGGATGATTTATGGACAAAGGTCTAGTTTACTTAAAAACAGCTAAATAAAACATAAGACATAATCCAATAATGCACACTAAAAATAAACGCTTTAAATTGGTATACGTTTAGTTTTTGCCTGAAACATACTGTTTTTTCTCCGTAATTTGTTGTATGTTTTTTCGTTACATGACATTTAGATATGGAACAAAACTAGAAAAAAATGTCAGCTATTCTTTCCGGTTGCTCTCAATGGGCTCGATTTAATACAGCCAGACATTCGAAATTTTGTGTATTTTTTTCGGCCAAAAATTCAGCCATTTTTCAGGTTCAGGAAAATTATTTAAGGACAGCCCAGCATTTTGAGTCCCTGAAAAAATTTGGCTCAGTTATCGGCATTTGAGCTAATACTCGCTAAAAGTAATTTCAGCTTTAGCAATTCGACTCAAATTTATTGAATTTTGAAAAAATATCATAATTAATTAGTTACATAGGCTGAAAAAAGACATGTGTCCATCGAGTTCAGCCTTTCACACATCACCTACTGCTGTTGATCCAAAAGAAGGCAAAAACCCCAGTCTGAAGCGCTCGCCAATATGCAACACACTGGGAAAAAATTCCTTCTTGACCCCAGATGGCGTCAGATTTCTCCTTGGATCAAGAAGCTTTTACCCATATCAATACTGAAAGGTGTTGATAAATGGCTCTTTGGGCAGGGAAACTTTGAAAATCACACTGAAACCATCAATTTTAATATTGGCAGTAAAAACCTAACAATAACTATAACCCTAACCCTAAAATAACCCTAACCATAAACATAACCCAAATACTAACCCTAACCCTAAAATAACACATCCATCACGCTAACCTTAAAATATCCGTAACCCTATCAATAACCCAAGCCATAACTCTAACCCTAAAAGCACCCTAACTCTAAACATCCTGGGCACCAGTTGTTCCAATTATGAGTAGGGTTACTCTCAGGATTAGGGTTATTTTAGGGTTAGGGCTATTTTCAGGATAAGGGTTACTAACAGGGGTTAAATGGATCAAAAATTTATTTTCAGGCTTATTGCTGCTTAAAATTTTATCAATAAGGGGATATGTCTCAGAATTTGGCTTTGTCGACTATGTTCAACTGAATCGGCAGATATTTAGAAAAGAAATATCAGTCACAATTTATGAATAGTTATTTATTTCTTTTTAATCTGCCGTATCTGCGGTTAGAATTAAATCGAGTCTAAAGTGTCATATCATCTGTGACATAAATCCTTTTGGACTTGGGTGCATGGGCATGGAGGCATATTTGTAGGGTGCAGGACTCAAAATCAATATTATCCCATTGTCTTCTTGTGTGCAGAATGTTGGTATAATCTCTGATTATGCAAAAATGCTATTGTCTATCTGTCTGTTGTCTGGTACTTGTGTATTTTATTTGTTGAAAGGATTAGCATCCCAGTTTACCCTGTCTCAAGAATGTGCTTATCTGTTTCTATTTAAATAGGATGTAAATCTGCTGACTGTAATCCTTTATCATCCCGATTCCCATTGTCTTAATTTGTTTAGAAATGTTGTGTAATGATTAATTTATCTGTCTACCTAATCTAATTAGGTTTCACCTTCCAAAAAGTAAATTGTTGTCCGATTTTCCGTTTCAGTCTGGTTAGGTCCCTCAGTTTCGCGTATGTAAATGACCCATGTGTGACCGTATAAATCTATGTGTGTCCCTAATTAAACCAGTGTTATTCTGACCCTACATGTAGTCACTCACGAGTCATGTTTTGGGTAGCAGCTATATTCTGTTCGCTGTTCCAATGCAAAGCTTCAGATCTACAGTCACGGCTTATTTCTGCAAGGCTCTCTATGTGTACCCGTCTTTAAACTGTGGCTAAGGACTGGGAGAAAGGCACAAGAGTCATGAGGAGAACACGGGGGTCCAGCAAGGAAGTGGCATTGGCAGATGTGACCCGGTCGGGGTACTGAGATCTGTTACATCAGCTTCATCACTTTGTAGTTGTTTTATCGTTGAGGTCCACAGGAGATTGAGTTTTAAGGAGCATATTATCCATAGAGAAAAGTACTTAACCACTAGGTGTTGATTAACATTCTGATTTTTTTCTTTTTACCCATTAGGTGAAATTATCATTTGACATATGTATTAATAATAAGCAAATGTTACTTATTCCAAAGAAATAGAAAAATGCTGTCAAGTTTGGGGCAGGAATGTTTATTTTGATGCATAAAAAGTATATAAACATAACTAATGGGCTATAAATCTAACAAGACTATAAAACCAGGAAGCGTATTTGCTGCTGAAGTACATAGAAACCAATGTGTGCACACTTTAAAGCCACTTTCCTCTGTCCATTACAAGTTTAGTGATTTAATTGGTTTATGCACTTATGTAGCGGATGTGTTCATCTTCACTTGGCATACAAACATAAAAGCTGGTCTAATGGTGGAAGGATGCCAAGCCGAGCCATAAATCAGAATTAACCACAGAGAATGAATCGGGAATCTAACTTTCTCTTGTTTCCCCTTCCTCCATATTTCCTCCCATTTAACGTCTTTCCCAATAGCTATCGATGGGAAAAGGATGGAGAGCAACTTGATCTGAACAACAATCCCAGGGTGTCGCTCGTATCAAATACTGGGACTTTGAACATCTCCTATGTCAACGGGAACATGATGGATTTCAAGGGCACGTATCGTTGTTTTGCCTATAACCACCTGGGCACCGCCATAACCCATAAGATTACGTTCATCCCTGAAAGTAAGTCTCCACCGCTGGTGTAACAAGAGTGAACATCAAGCGTTTCGTTGTGTTTGCTGCATGTGAATGCCCGGCACGCAGAACCAAGGGAATTAATAAATGCTTTCGTTTGGCACCTTGGAAAAATTAATTAAACATTTTATTTGTAACAATGACTATATCAGTAAGGCCGCCCTATGTATGGGGAGTTCTTTTCAAATGTTTCTCTGACCTTGGACGGGAACACAAGGAACAGAAAAACATCTTTCACGTTGGTACCTGCTCCGGCTGTGTGCTGTTTCCGTGGAAACTGTTTCCCCAGCAACAGCAGGGAAGATGATGTAAAGAGGGGATTTAAATTGTAGGCACCGCGGGTGCCCACCCCCTCTCCCAGTGCAAGTTTTGCCATTTTCCTAGCATAACGCATATTGTGAAACTTGGCTTTAAGGAGGAAGGTTCATGATTGTTAACATTTTAGGCACCTGATCTGGGCTGAAGAGAATTTATTATTACTATACCTACTTTATATAGCGCTGGCAGATTCCACAGCACTGTTTAATATAGGTGATTAAGGGAAGGATACCACAAAATAACGCACATTGCTAAACAGAGATGATGCAGTATGACTGGGGGACTCTGTTACAGAGGGAACATACAGTCTATGAGGAATATATATATATTTGGAGGTAGGCAAGCATATATCGAGAGGTTTCTTGCAAAAGGATACTTGCTGGGGAGGTGTTCTGCCGGGATCTGAACCTGCTTTTCATGGTCGTAGAGCAGAGACATAGTGGTAAGGTCGAACTTGCTTCTTCATGATTGCAGAGGACAGGCTGGTCAGCATTCAACCTACTTCTCCATGGTTGTAATGCAGGGATGTTATCACTATACAGCACGTGTTGCGGGTTAGGTGTCTTGCCAATGGACAGTTGCTGGAGAGGTGCTCTGACCAAGACTCAGACCTGCATTTATATGGTTGTAGAGCAGTGATGCTCTACTCTGCCAATCCTTGTAACAGTTAGTAAGATATAGTAATGGCTGACCTTGTAGATGAAGGATGTAGAGTCAAGACATTTTTGGCACCATGCTGTGTCAGTTCTGGGACATGCATACTTACATAGGCCGGAAATAAAGGCTCACATCCATCGAGCTCAGCCTTTCACACATCACCTAAGGCCGTTGATCCAAAAGAAGGAAAAAAAAACAGTCTGACGCGCTCGCAGAATATGCAACATACTGGGAAAAATTCCTTCTTGACCCCAAATGGTGTCAGATTTCTCCTTGGATCAAGCAGCTTTTACCTACATACTAAATATTATAACCCTTAATATTCTGTGTCTGCAGGAAGTCATCCAGTCATTGTTTAAAGGTCTGTACAGACTCTAACCCGACCACCTCAACAGGCAGAGAATTCCACAGCTTTATTGTTCTCACTGTAAAATAAATAATAAAAAACATATAAAGGATACAGTTATACATTTAAAATTTTGTTAGATTTATGGCATCGTTCCATTTAGAAAGACCCAACGTGTTTGAGTTTAGGGTGAGAGAGCCAACAGTGGTTTGTTTCAGAGAGGTGTTAGGTGTTTTAGGTCAAGATTTTTTAGTGGAAAGATATGGTTGGGTATTGGGAACACGGACGGCAGATTGTTTAACAATTAAAAGCAGAGATATATTAATACCCTTTCTTACATGTAGTGGTTTTTATATAGGTGAAACCAGTCGACAAATACTGTAGTCCATAACTTTAAATTTCATGCTGACAACATTTCTTGGAAATGAAAAGTAGAATTCTATTCTACCATATGAGGAAGTGCATCACTTGAATCCTAATTTCCTTCATTTTTCATTCAAAAGTGGGTTAACGTCCCTTTAATGCTTTCAGACGAACGCAATTAATTCCACCTTGCTTCCATGTGTGTTTTGGCTGAGTTTTCACCTAATTAACTAAACAGTCAGAGTGAACAATGATCTCCTCTACAGTGATTAAAAAGAACCTGCCAACATGGCTATCCTTGACAGTGAAAACTGCCAGGTCTGTTTCTATCGGCAGATGCTTTCTACTTCAGTTTAAAATGTGGGTTCCCCTAATAACAAGCAATCTATTCTACCGAGTTAGCTATAGGATTGCCAGTTAGTTCAGCGAAGCCTACAAAACAACCTTCTTTTGTCTACCTTTTACCTAAGAAATACATTAAATATTTTTTCCGAACCCTGGGCCTCAACACCACAACAAGGTCAGGTTTGCAGATATCTGAAGCACAGCACAGGTGACATGATTTATTGCTCAGTGATTGCGGGATTCAGTCTTCATTTCCGCAAAGTTATCATTAAAATCTGGCCTGTTAGGGGGTCCTGAGAACAGGGTTGGGAAACATTGCTTTAAAGTATGCATTTTATTGGTACCTTTCAATCAATTCACAATCTGGATAGCTGATATCATAAAGCGGATATCATTTTTTTGTAATTTATGTGTTCCTTTGAATGATCAATGTATCATTATCATATTAGACCATATGAAGTTTGTATTATAAAGGATTGTAAGGACAGGTCTCGGTTTATCGATGACATCTCCGGTGATTTATCATTAAATAATGGTTCAATATGCACTATAAATATATCTTAGACAACACATTAAAAAAAAAGTTAATATTGTGCTTTTTCCCTTAGGCACTCCAAAATGGCAGAAGGAAACCATCAGGCCAATCGAAGTTGAAGAAGGCGAATCTGTTATATTGCCGTGTAACCCCCCAAAAAGTGCTGTACCCCCACGTCTTCTGTGGATGAATAGCAGTGAGTAAAAAAATTAATAACTGCTTTATTTCCTTACAAATGGGGGGGGTTATTCAGAAAGAGTTGTATTAAAAACTGTCTCAGAATTGAGTAGGGTGGTTTCATCATTGAATTGTAGGACTTCTAAAATTCCTTTTTCCTGAAATATACCGGCTGGGTGGAGTAGAGGTAACATCCTCCTGCCTGGAGAGAGCCTGTGGAGTCATGGGTTCCATCCCCAGGAGCACCTGGAAGTAAGTGTCCTTGGGCAAGACGCCTAACGGTACATACTCGCCACCCAGGACATACTTGAAAATGAGAGAAATCTCAATGTATCCTTCCTGGTGAAATCCTTTCTCAAAAAAATAAAATAAATGGCATTGTATACTGCAAATTTGCAAAATGTAAAACCTCTTTTCTGAGATTTTCTGTAATATAGTCTTATTTTTCAATTATCAAGGATTATATATTAGTTCTTTCCACATATCTTTTGGTTTTCGAAGCTTCTTGTGTCTTAACACTTCAAATGTCACTTCTCACCACCACTAACTTCCTGTTAGATACATCTCCCCAACTCATTATCGTCTCTTCTGCTTTCTTCCTGCAGCTTTATTACACATCACTCAAGATAACCGTGTGTCTATGGGCATGAACGGGACTCTCTACTTTTCAAATGTAAAGCCCCAGGACGAGCATCCTGATTATATCTGTCATGCCCAGTTTATCGGAGCCCGCACCATTGTATCCCAAGAACCTATTGCTCTCAGAGTCACGCCAAGTAAGTAGTGCTAGCTCCCCTGGATAGACAAGTATGTCACAACAAAGTACTTGGATAGAATGTACGATATAACCAAAAGCAGGCTTGGTCATTCAACTGGTCCAGACTCCAGAGGAGGTGGATTCTCAATGAAATTGAGGGCTGTGGGTGAAACATGGGTGGTGATAAAAGTTGCCGTATTTATCAACTCAGTCGTGGCAGATTTGATCATTTGAAGGTTATTTTGATCTCACTACTAGCCTGTACGGATCTAACACTGGTCTGTCTTTAGATCTTCCCAGTTCTGCCACAGCCCATGGCATTTTGATTTTCCAGACACTTTTTGTCTCTGCAGGACCCTTAAATAGAGTTATTACTATTGTCATCCTCTGCAGGATTTGATGATGCTGTAGGAATGATCGAAATATAGGGCGTAGGTCTGCGTTGTGGCATGAAAATGATATTTTTATGGAAAAGTATTACAGAATAAAGTAAGATTAGATTTTAAATCTCAATAGAGAAGAAACATAGACAATAAACATGAAAATGTGAAAATGATAGCAATTTGATCTTTGAAAAAGTAATCTCACTGGCATTGTAATATGCAACTGATCAGCCACCTATGTTCCCCACCAGTTCTTGTTTAGCATTAAATTCCCTCATGGTTCCCGGCTTTAGATTCTTACTCTCTAATCTAAGCAAAAAGTAAACCCAAAATCATTGAATGCCATGAAGAATTGTCTAAAAATAGGAGATTAGAATTGTTATGTGACAGTAACAGTTCTTGTAGTATACAGGGTAATCCAGATGTGGACCCAGTGCTTGAGGTGCCTACAGGGATATCAGCTATGCCCTGCTACCAAGGTCTTGCAAGGCTGAAATGATCATCGGGGGGGCTGCAGTTCGTCTCGTGCAGAGAGGACTTCCTTGGCATTTCAGCTCTGGCCACCCTTTCTGGGTGCTATCAGTCTGGTTTGCATATGCAGTAGTTCAGTCTTTTCTGTAGGGCACCATCGAGCTAAAACCTTGTGAGACCTGAGCGGAGATCCACTGTAGGGCAGGCCACTTGTGCTGTTGCCTGTTCTCCGGACTCTCACAAACCTGTTCTCAAACCTTGTTTTTGCTCACAGTTCTGAATTTTTACTCTTTTAATTGGCAGCTAATTCTTTGAAGTTCCGTAAACCTGAGATGATGGCGCCCATGGGTAGCAGCAGCAAATACCTGGCACTGAAGGGGAACACGTTGCAGTTGGAGTGCATTGCTAAGGGATTGTAAGTCCAGTCAACAGGTCATGTTATGCCAGTACCAAATTATCTCCTAGATATTGTTGTACGCAGCCAATGTCTCGACCAAACAAGCAAAATAACAAGATCTAGCCCTGGTAACGTTTTCCACTTTAGTGTATCCAGTAGTGCAGTCACTTCCAAGAAAACATTTGGCTACGTCTTCTTAGTACTAGTACAAATCCAGGGTGTAAGTTGGAGGCTGAAAGCAAAAATTCCAACTTGTATTGCTTTGTAAATTACTTTGCCCCCAACCCTTCCCTCCTACTTAGATATGGTGGTCAAAAAAGGCCAGGAAGCATCATAATGAATAATTTGTTATGCCTTCACTTCATCGTCAACTCCAAGTCGAGTATCCCTTATCTGAAATCTTGGGGACAGAAGTGTTTTGGATTTCTTATCTTTTCGGATTTTGGAATATGTGCAATAAATGGGATATCTTGGACATGGGACCCAAATCTAAGCATAAAATCCATTCATGTTTCAAACAAGCATTGTACACATATCCTGAAGGACGTTTCATGCAATATTTTTAATAATTTTGTCCCTGTCACATGAGGTCATGGGTGGAATTTTCCACGTAGGTGCCATGTCTGCACTTAAAAATTAGTTGGTATTTCGGAGTATTTTGGATTTGGAATTTCCATGTATGTGATAATCAACCTGTAATGTAGCTTTTGTTTATGGATGCTGGAATTTCAGACTTAGATAACTTAAACGATACAAGGGCAAAACCGATATCTTCACCCTCTTCTTTGTCACCAGTATCTTTCTGTCTGTCCTCACACACTCTTTTAATTTTCCAGTTGTCCATTCAGTTTCCACTCACCTTTATTCTCTCTGAAGAAACAGTATTTTTCTCTCTTTTGTTTTTTCTTACGGTTTCTTTCTACACCATTTTTTCTATCCCTTATTCCTCTTGCACGCAAAAGAACTGGCAGGCTATCTGCAGAACATGCCACCGAGTGAGAGATGCTTTCTAAATCCCCTTTCCGTGTCCCCATTTCCGTTTTGGCAGCGATGAAATTGAATTCTCCCCGGTCACTGAAGCTAATTTGAATTGGAATAACATTCTCTTGCTATCCCCGTCTCTCAATTCCTTGACCTTCATTTTCCTGGCTTGTTTCTTTTCCCCTTTCTATACACATAATATCTCTTTTCTCATTTCCTGTATTCACTCCTTCTTTCTCTAGTGCTCTTTTCTCTTTTTCACATCCTCCCACTCTTCCCATTGCTCCCTTTTTCTCTTCCTGTCAGTCTTGTATCCTATTTTCAGGAATATTATTGCTGACGTCTTTCTTAGACAAAGATGCAGCTATTTCCAATTTATTTATATACACTGCCTGGCCAACAAAAGTCACCACCTACCGTACCGGCCTGCTATGATCTGGGGTTGCTTCAGCTGGTCAGGTCTAGGTTCGGCAACATTATGTGCCCAAAAAATGAGATCATGTGACTCCCTTAATATACTGGATGAGCAGGGTTTCCGTCAATGGGTTTTTTCTTCCCTGATGGCACAGCTGGCATATTTCAAGATGGCAATGCCAGGCTTCATTGTGCTCAAATTGTGCAAGAGTGGTTCAGGGAGCATGAGACATCATTTTCACACATGGATTGGCCACCACACAGTCCAGACCTTAACGCCATTGAGAATCTTTTGGATAATGTGCTGGAGAAGACTTGACGCAGCAGTGTGACTCTCCCATCATCAATACAAGATCTTGGTGAGAAATCAATGCAACTCTGGATGGAAATAAATGTTGTGACATTGCATAAGCGAATCGAAACGATGCCACAGTAAATGTGTGCCGTAATCAAAACTAAAGGTGTGCCAATGAAATATTAGACGGTGTGACTTTTCTTGGTCAGGCAATGTATAAAATGAACTGAAATGAAGGCACACTGCAAACACTAGAAATAATATGATGTAGGATGACACTATACATGGAAGTTTTATGACATCTGGAGGAGATTTATTCCTTCCCTTAGTAAAGCAAATCACTTTCTGTGAGTATTGTCTTATTACCCCTTATTGTTTGTTATTTCATGCAATCTGACAGACCAACACCAGAAATTGAGTGGTCTTCCCTCACTGGATCTATGCCTGAGGATCGCTTTAACTTTGACGAATTTAGGAAAAACCTGCGCATTGATGACGTCCAGTTTGAGGATGATGGACAATATCAGTGCACTGCCAAAAACTCAGAAGGAAAAGTCCAGCACACATACATCGTGGCAGTAGAATGTGAGTCCTGCACCTGATATCTTCATCTCTGGTTATCCTACCCTTTTTTTTCTGTAGTACGTGATTTGGAGGGGTGGTATTAAGTTTAAAATAATTTTTGGGTGGGAGGTCATGGGGAGTTCCAAGACTTATAGCTAGATTCCAAGTCTGGTGTAAATTTTCCAGAATCATTAAGGTCTAGGGGATTGGAAGGTTTTCCTGTGCTCTGTTTGAGTTTACCAGAATTGGAATCTGGCCCTTATTATTTTAGGACCCCCTGGTGCAATTATGGACATGAAAAAAAATGTTTAAAAAAGAGCCTTGGCGGCTAGAATAAGCCAATGTGTTTGTCTTTTAAGGTAAAGTGGTTGGGGTCATAAGCTATGCTTTCATTCTACTTCACCACAGTCACTGGCGCGTGCAGCTGTCACTAATGTACTATCAGATTATCCATGCAGTTTGGTGTTTTTATGTCCTCAATTACTCAGAGATATTTTCCCCAACCACAGCTGCTCCATTTTGGATTAACAAGCCAAAAAATACAATATACGGGCCGGGGGAGAATGCTGTACTAACTTGTGATGTGGATGGAAAACCCAAACCCATAGTCAGCTGGAAGATCAATGGAGAACCTATAAAAGGTATGTGGACATCAATTCTAAAGTGTTCCCACCTCCCTTGCTATGTGCAATTTCCCTTTCTTACGTCTTCTTCACCATGCATATCACTTTTGTGCATCTTAAATGTCTTTCCTGTCTTCAGTTGGCTCCATCCTGAACCATCTCTTCCTCTCGCCATTTCTTATAGCTACTTACTGCCTACTTGTCTTTCTCTAATATCTTCATCCTGTCCGTTACCCAACTTCACCCATAATTTCTTTCTATATTTGCTAATTTTACAACACTTTATTCAATTTCCATAATCAATTGTACAGCTTCATCGTTTTACGGCTTCACACCCTATGCTTCCCTCTCCTTCGCCTTCTCTCCAATCCTTCTTGCACCACTTTCAGAATCTCCTATTTTTTTCTACCTATCGACTTATCTTCAAATCATATATCCTATGGTCTATTTTCGTGACATGCATTTCCACCTTTTTTTAGCCAGCAATCTTTTCCCATATTGGATTTTTGGCATTTATCGAGCCATCATTTGATTTCCACGAACGCTAGAGATGTGCATTTGTTTCGGAAAAATTCGTAATTTGGAGCGAAATTTGATAATTCGTATTTCGGAAGTACTTCTGAATAACGAATCATTACGATACGAATTCAAAACAAAACGAAATGGTATATAACAAATTTATTTCGTTTTACAGTGTGTCAGCATCATAAAAGGAAAATGTTAATAATTGATATCAACTGTTGAATTTGAAATGAACTATCAAATTGATATCAACCATCGAATTGATCTTAACTTACAATACAAGTAATAGTCAGCAAAGGACTTTATGAAACAAATTAATTTTGTTTCACTGTTTAATTTGACTCAAATACTTAATCTGTGACACAGCTTAATATTTAACCCTAGCTTTTCTTTTAACAGCAAAATTAGTTTAATTGGGGTTTTATTTAGTGATCCAAAATTCGAATTGATATCAACTATCGAATTGATATATGAAATTCGAATCGAATCGAAATTTCAAATTGATTCAAAATTTCGAATCGATCCGATCCGAAACAAAACAAAATACGAAACGAAATTAGTTACGAAATTCCAAAAACTAAATTATTTAAAAACGCAATGAAACGAGACTAAACGAAACAAATTTTCCAGCCATGCACATCCCTAACGAACGCCTCTGTTCTTGCCACTTTCATTTTCAGCCATCTAACATTATCTCATGTAACATTCCCTAGATTCGGACTTCAGTGAAAATCTTGAGCTAAAAGAGGATACCCTGATTCTGCGGGATCTACATCTGACCGACACTGTCGTCGTCCAGTGCGAAGCTCACAATATTCACGGCTATATTCTTGCGAATGCTTACGTCTTTGTTGTCGGTGAGTGTGTACCTTGTCTCTTCTGACTCAAGAATTTGCAGAGTATTTCTGTAATTGCTTTGTAGATTGAGTAGGTTATTTTAACATGTAAGCCATGGATGTCAAATGCTGGCCCCCCAGATGTTGCTGACCTACAACACCCATGACTCTCTGGCTATTTAATGCATTGAAAGACTATTAGGAATTGTAGGTCATCAACATTTGGTGGCTGGAGTTTTCCATTCCTTAAGCAACCTTTCATTACAAATAAGTGCTCTTGGCTAAAGGTCTTTGCTAGATCTAGAATCAAGCTGCAAGAGCTCACCTAGAGCTGAATACCCATTCATCAAGATTCAACTCATTGAGGGAGAACAGACAAAAAATATACATATACCCCTATCGCGCAATGTATCGAAAGTGTTTCACAAACAGAAATGTGCCGAAATATTAAGGGCCCTATTACATTCTTCACGCAAAAATGCACGGTAAACGCGTGAATTTTTGCGCGAAGCGACAAACGTTAACGCGCGTAAATCAACGCTGGAATTACAATTCTCCCGCATTTTTTCATCCGTCAAAAAATAACGCGCGTAAAACGGATGCGCAAAAACGCGCGCGCAGTAACGTTGCGCGCAGAAATCAGTGTGCAATCAGAATTAAGAACCTTAATTGTCTCACATTAAGTTTTAGCGCCTGTCAAAGTAAATCTGAGCATATATGCTGTATCAATAAAAAAAAACACATACAACTTCTCCATTTTATTGGTTTGGGTATGTGTAGAATGTGTAACTATACTTTACTGCATTTTTTTTTGGGCTGGTGTATTTGATTTCGGCCGGGTTGATAGAATTTGCCATTAACACCAGCTTTTAGGAGTTGCTAAAATTATGCGCGCGAAGGCTGTGCGTTACAAACTGCACATAGATTGTAATACCATCCGCGTACCAGCGCACAAACGCATTTGCGCTCACAATGTTAAGTATAGGACGCGCGAAGTACAGTAAGCTCGCGCAGGGTTCGCGCAGGTTCACCCGCGGTAGACGTATACGCGCGTTTGTTGCGCTTAGATTGTAATACGACGTTCAGCGCAAAGGGTTTTGCCTCTCGCGTTAATGCGTTTTTGCCCACGCGTTAATGTTTGCGTGAAGAATGTAATAGGGCCCACAGTATTTATATGAACTGGTTATCAGCGAGTTGGCTCTAGAAATCACCTTATTCAGAGCCTGTTTAACTGGCTCAGTAGTGTCATCAATGTACCAGTATCGGAGGTACCCCCGTCTTTAGGAGCGAGTTTCTGTTCCTATATTAAGAGACCAAAACAGGGCACACCATAGGGCAGTATATTCATATAAGGTGATGGTGGGATAGGAATTGTATGCTTACCCATTCTAGAGCTTCTCCGTGTATTCTCAGAAGGCGCCTTGGCACCTAATCATGTGTGGCACCTTCCCCTCTCTCCCGGTCTGGCAGGGATGTCCATTCCAGGTTCTGGTCCGGAGCATGGTCGTTCTTATATCCTGAGCTTTCTCTCCCAGGCCACCAGCCCTGTCTGTACTACTCCTGTATGTGTCCTCTCCAGTCACATAGGGGTGTGAGCAACCTCATGAAGCCCGTAGTATGGGGCCAGTCCCAGACTTTCCCTGCACAGCCTCAGCTTCTCACACACACATTACCTGCTGCTACAGGTAATTTCATTGAGTGAGAACCACTAGTTCGTTCTTCCTTTTATACATCTAGGAGCTAGATCCTGTTAACATGTATTACATTTTGATTTCCGTTCTGAAACCCCAGCCAGCTATATGGTGAAAGTTTTGAAATGTGTTTTGTGGCAGACCCATGATAGATTTTCATACATAAAAAAAATCTCAAAACCTTAAATAAATTATATTATAGCCTAATATAGATATCAAAATATTAAAACAATGTTTAGTCCGGATAAATTTGTGTAATTGTGGAATAATTTCCAAACAGGAAAGAAAATTCCCCAATCGCATGCACCTTTCCACCTCCATGCCAGTCCAATTAAGACTTTGGAACTATTAATGTTAACAGTTAAACACATTTAACAAAGTAAAAACATTCTAACCGTACGATTACCGTAGATACTCGAGGATAGCGCGACCCGAATATAACGCGATGGATAGAGATTTATTATGGAAATGAGAGAATACTCAAGACTCGAATATAACGCGAGGAGCAAAATTATACCGTACCAGTAAGCAATTAAAATCCTTCCAGGTTCTCTTAACACAGTCAGGCTACACCTCAGGCCAGGGTGCTCTGCTCTAGAATGATTGCAGTTGTTACTAAGTATGAAGCAGCCGGCCACCTGTCTTCTTTACTAGCGATTAGATGGCTGGTGGAGGCGAGCAAGGTGAATGATTGGCTTAAACCGAGCGTGCCCTCTGGCCATGATGGATCCCACCTCTCCTGAATCCGGGAGTTCCTGAAGTGTTTGCAAGCATCAGGGAGTCCGCATTCACTTCAGTGAGACTACCAGAACTTCCGGGAGACTTGGGATCCAGAGCAAGGCAAGTTTTTTGGGGTTTTTTGACACGCGATGCAGATGTCTCGAATATAACGCAACCCCTCCAATTTTAAGGTAAATTTATGTCACCAATATCTAGCGGTATACTCGAGTATCTATTGATTATATATGTTGATTATAGTGTTCGGATGCTAACAATGTATTTCTAAACCATCCAATGCTTTATCTCATTCCAGACAAAGTTAGAGCATTTATATTCAAAAGTTTAAATGAGCAGCAAATACAAGCTTTGATTAATGTTGCACATTAAATGTTTTAACTTTTCATCAGGTATATGCAGTAGACGTGTGCACAACGAAAGAATTCAATGTGTTTCGGATGCATTCGTTAAGTTCATTAATTCGTTTTGGTGCATTCTTTATGTTGACGTTATACGTATCTCGGATAGATTCATTATTTCGGAAGATTAGTTATTCGTTATTTTGTATTGGTTCGTTATTTTGCATTGATTTGTTATGCCAGTGGTATTTAAAATTGTACCGCCCCCATGGTGATGACATGACCATCCTAGCCTTCATTGGACAACTGTCTGTCACATGATCAAGATTACTGAAGGTAATACAAGTCAATCAAAGGTTAAAATATGATCTGAGTGACCAAAGACTGAATATAGATGCAGAATGGTGATTGGCAAAGCACTGTTAACTTTTTCAAGAAAAGTAATGCAGTGATTGGTTCAGACTACTGTCAATCATTCCACCTGAGTGAAACGTCATAATGAATCGATTCCTTTTATGAATTGAAACAAATTGATTTGTTATGCTTTGTTAAGTTTAATTCCTATCACGATTCATACGAAATCAATTAGTTATTTCGGAATTACTTCAAAAATAAGAATAACGGAATTTTGGACAAATTTTAATTCGTTACTAAACGAAACGCACACCTCTAATACGCAGGTCCGACTTAATTTGAAGATGACACATAATTATAAGATCCTAGTGATGCATGTAGGTGAAAGGTTTATTATTGTTATTTTTATTATTATTATGTCACTGCCTCCCTCATCTTTGTTAGCAAGGCACCTCACTCTACGGGAAAACTTTAGTAATCTAGGTATGTTTCAAGATTTGAATAATAAATGTTAGTATCCCAATTTAGTATTGGGCTCATTTGGCAGGGAATCGCTCCAAATGTATGTGTTAGTTCTTTAACATAATATACGGGTGATTTTTGATTAATTCACTATCAAAAACTGTCCGTCACTCACTTTTGGTGGCACGCCGATAGTGTGAGTGGGAGAGTCATCCTGCAGAGCAGCCTTCTACTCATTCCTGGAAGCCAATTGACTGGTGATGCACTGATTAATGAGTCGAGCATCAGCGTCACCGCAGATGTCCAATGAAGTTGTGCAGAGCAATGACGCATTTCCAGTGACACATATGGAGGATGGACATTGCGCCATCTTCCATTGGAACCAGATAAGCGCAGTTTGCGATATATCATCAGGGGATGAGATCTCACTTTGACCTTTCTGACCAAAAGATATTCACTCCCTGTTGGTCCATCAAGGTGCAAGTGAACATGTCCAGCCTGGTAACAGAAGCAGTTTGAAATGGTCTACTTTCTGCCTGTAAGACAGTCGTATTTCATTACAAACCTGTTTGCTATTATCTTGAGGGAGCAGAGTTGAGGAAAATGTAGCAGAGGATTTGTGTGTTACCTGTACTTGAGGAGAAGGACTGAGATCACCTAATGGAGGGATAAGTGAGGACAGAAACGTTTACCGTAGGCCACAAAAGCAACATCATCTGCGCTATTTTTTAGCTAAAAAGGTAAAAGGCGACAGTGACAGTTGGGAACAGAGAGGGCCATCCTATAACACAGCCCTCCGCTTGCTTGGTGCAGCTAATTGACTGTTGGCATGCTGTTGGTCGTCATCGTCGCTGCTGAGGGCCGTTCATGCAGCGTGGCCCAACAGCTTTCGGCTACCTCCACCGAAAAAGGAGATAACATGGTGGCTCCCAGTGCTGGAACCAGGTAAGTAGCGTTGGCAATCCCTCATCAAGGGATTAGAAATCAGTATCACATTGATTTTTAAGACCAACGCGCTATCCAGCCTGAGATGGGATATTGCACCTGAAATGCACTTGGCCGCTCCAGGCGATCTTTTAAACATGTAACGAAAGAGCTGTACCTGTGAGCCTCGTAGGTTCCAGTACACTAAAAGAAGGTATTTTACAATCTGACTGGAAAAAGAACAGAGAGGAAGAAAAATGGTTATTCCTCTTCATTTCAAACTAAAAAAATCTAAATATTGAGACAGGTTTCATTTTAAACACTACGGCGCTTTCACTTTAACCGTACATGCTGATGTTAATGTCATTACCAATGTAAATATTCCTTTCAAGCTTGCCTTACTGTATAGCTTTTCTTTCAGTTGCTACCTGATTTTTATCTGATTTAGCCACTTTCTCATTTCTCTTCTCACTTGAATCTTTGTTCCTTTTATAGAGCTACCTCCAAGAATTATGACGCAGGATGAGATGGTGTATGATGTGGTGGAAAACACTGACGTCTCAATGCGTTGTAGAGCATTCGCAGCCCCTGTTCCAGCCATTTCTTGGTAACAATTGCAAATATAAATAAAAATTTCAGACAGCATTTTATTGTTTTTGTTCATAGCATTGTTTCGACGATTCAGAATTTCGGATGCTCCAGAATTGACGAAATACCGAAATGAGAGAATTCTCAATGTATCCTTCCTGGTAAAATATTTTTGTGTAAAAAAAAAAAAATTTTTTTTAGGGTGTCACCCGGTGCAAGCCTCACCCCTCGCCCCCCTAGCGACACCCCTGCTCCCCTTGACATGCACAGTTGTTATCCAAACAGCCCTCTAGAGCTTGAGTATTGAGGTTTGGTTGCTAAGAATAGTTTTATTGGTACTTTATATATCGTGTATAGCAGGGCTCAAAATTTCAAGTCCCAAGCTACTAGCCAGGACTTAAGAGTTACTCGCCACCAGTCGCCTCACCTAACCCCTACCCTTAACTCAACCCCTAAACACACTCTTAAATTATCAGATACATTTATAACCAGACATCAGAGCCTAGTGTGAGCAGAGCGAGGAGGCAGCGAAGCTCATCTCCAACCCCTGCCAGTAACAGCGTAGCACTGGGTCAGGGAAGTCAGCTGCTCCCCGACACCATGCAGCCTGGGGTGCGACTCATTGCAGGAGGCACAGGGGTCTTTGGACCACTGTATCTCCGCTCCTCTACCCTGCCAGTGACAAAGATGCTGGGAGCAGCCGCCTTTCCCTGACCCAGCACGTCTCTGCTGCCTGGATCCAGTGAAGAAATGCTGCGCCCCAAAACTGCACCAACCAGAACATATTCAGGGTGTGCGGGTGTGTTTGAGGCTCTTCCATATATTCAGGGTGTGTTTTTAGGGGTTCCTCCATATATTCAGGGTGTGGGTGTCTTTTTAGGAGCGCCTCCATATATTCAGTGTGTGCAGGTGTCTTTTTAGGGGTTTCGCCAAATATTCAGGGAGTGCGGGCGTGTTTGAGGTTCCTCTATATAGTCAGGGTGTGTGGGTTTCAGGGCTAAAATATACACCCCTGTAGTTTACAGATTCGTTAGTGTGGGGATTATTCAGAAAGTTGTGTTTGCTGTAGTTGCAACAGCAGCAAATTTAATCGTTTTAACTAAAGGGAAGTTCGTGCAGTGGCAGGAGAAGCTTCATTGATGAAACTTCTACCATTGTTTGACTTTTCACCATTACAAAAGTGAAATTCAAAATCTGTTGCTGTTGCTGTTGCGCGCACTCTGGCACCTCCTGAGTAACACTGACTTTTTATTACTTTCAACGCCTTTATATATCCACAAATATTTTGGGAAACTAAAAAATAGAACGATAGAGAGGAGAGCTAGTGTGACTAAAATAAGGACTGTCCTTACTGACTAGGGACACATTGAAGCTGTTTAAATGAAAGGAGCAGATGAGAGTGCTAGGAGTTGTAGGAAAGCCCTCACATGAGATGGGGGGGGGGGTATTGGTTGTATTAAATGAATGGGACATTTGTTAGAACGGCAATATAGGTTTCTCTTAGTTTCATTTTTTTTTTAAATCAATATTTTTTGCAACATTTCAATAAAGTTTCTGATCGAGGTAAAGCAGCCTGAATATTACAGGAACCTATAAAACAATCAGGGAAAGGTATCATTAATCTAAACACACCTGTGAGAGCTATAGGAAGTCTATAAAAAAAATTTTTCTGACCTTCAGTCTCTCCAGGTTTAACTCTTCACAATCCCTGGGGGGGGGGGTCACAGAGTGACTGCAGCTCTTGGCTGCTGACCTATATCTGGGACCCCAGGGTGCAGGATAAGGAGGACAGAGGGTGTATGGGAGTCACTGGTGAGGACCACCTGCTGCCTGACATCATCCAGGCTCCTGAGCGCACACTCTCATAGCACTGAAAGGCTGGTGCTACCTGTATGAGGGTCACCTTCTGCTGCTTTCCCCCATCATTGTGTGTGCACTACAGGGGGTCTGGGGTGTGTGTTGCATGTCTGTGGTCCTGCCCCTCCCCAGCCTCATCAGTGTGTGCAGGGTTCTCTGGGCCATCCCCGCCCCTTCAAAAAACACATGCGTGCAGGCGCTCCGGTGACCCGTGGCAGGCAGAGTTAACCTTGCTGTTGCTGGATAAAATACAGCTCAGCTGCCTATGTTAACCTTAGCTCTGCCTGTCAAACTTGCAGAGCCTGGTACCGTGCTGCTCTTGCCTGCCCTGAGAGTCTCACTGGCAGGGGACTGGGCAGGCATGAGCGGCAGACGTCCAGCACGCCCCCACTGGTGTCAGAGGGGGCCGGTGGCCGCCATCTTGGATCCCTCCGGCCAACCCAGAAAAAAAAAAAAAGAAACACTGCCGCCGGAAAATGCAGCAGAGCAGGCAACATGAAATAATTTATCATGCTGCCTGCAGCTGCATTCCCACTCGCCATTACGTAGTTCCCACTCGCAAAATGCGAGCAGGCGAGTGGGAATTTTGAGGGCTGGTGTATAAGATGCCCCCATGTATAAGACGACCCCAACACTCAGAACAGGTCCACATCTGGTATCTGGTACCAGTTACTCTTGTGTATAAGACGACCCCCAATTTATGGCTTAAAGATTTTAGACGAAAGTATAATCTTATACATGAAAAAATACTATAATTAAAAATGACCCGCTGATTGTTTGCTTTTGTCATGGTGTTGGTTGGGATCGCCCAGTCACATTACATAAATATATTCAAATTTCCACAGCAATGTAAAGTAATCAGGAGGTTAACTTAATATTATCTAATGGCAGCCACATGACTCTCGCCATTTCCTTTTCCTACAGGCAGGATGAGATGAGGGTTAACATTCTCGAAGATCAACGTTTTGCCATCGAAACAAACGGTACCCTCAGTATTTCAGAAGTACAGAAAGACGACACTGGAATTTACACTTGCACAGCAACCAACATCAAGGGGAGTGCCAACATCTCGGCGATCCTAAACGTCAAGAGTGAGTCAACAGTTTGGACTTCAGTTTATGGAAATTTAGGGACATTCTGTTTGCTTCTTTGCAGTGAGAAACCATGATGTAAGGCCACTATTGGAGTCACAATGAATGACTCTATTCTCTAGTTCACTCTCAAGAACACAGGCTCAATTTCCGACATAATCTACTCAACCACTGATGTTGATATAGTGAAAACCTATTGATGTTGGCTACAGTAACATCTGTGTATGCAGTTATCTACATTTGTACATTTATGACAAATGAAAGGAACTCATGTTGCACATACACAACTGTTAGAACTCCTTCCATGGGTCAATAAACTGTACTACCTCTCTGTCTCCATCCGATCCCTCAGTCAAAATAGTAACGTAGCGACTGGCGATATTAATCACATCTAAAAACCACCAGAAAGCTGCAGATAGGCTTGGTGTGCCATACTTGATTATGCCTTTTGAAAGGCTGGTTGAAATTGACCTGCTTCTCCAGCTTTTTGGTCCCCATCTAGAATTTTCGAAACTCTCATTTTCGGCCCTTGATAAAAAAGGTGAAAATTTACATTTTGTAATAATTTACTGATTGTAGTCAATATTCTACGAGTGCTCTACTTTAGGTAGATACGGGCTGACAGTGTCAGTGCTTCCAACACATCGAGTTGGCTTTTAGACCATGTTCTTAAGGACAGCCTTTGACATATTCTTCTTCTGACTCTATTTTCCAGATGCAACAAAGATTATCAGTCCCCCGCAAGACCAACGAGTAAGGAAAGGGTGGAAAGCCATCTTCCAGTGCAAAGCTCTGTTTGACTCAACTTTAGAAAATTCAAGGGTGGAGTGGAAAAAAGATAACACCGCGATTGAAGTCCCTGATGACAATGATAAGTATGTGATTTTTTTTCGTAATTCAATGTGCTCTATACCTCTGAGTATGTATAGTAATATATTTGTTGATATCTACTATATCCATCATCTGTATCCATGTGGTGGGTGTACTCGACACTATCACTTTCTATTTGATGTCTTATCAAGTGATGGATAATATCCCATTGATCATACCGATCAATGTGATATTAAGTCTTCCCTTGATGAGATGTCATATACGGCACTTACCTCATTCCAGTGTTCATAGGCGACGCTGAATGAGGGTCAGCTAACACTGGTGCCTGATGCCATGCACTGGCTAAAGAGTTACTGTTGCATCATTCAACTACTGGGAGTGAGTGGTGGGCTGTCCTGTATGACGGCTTTTCTGCTCACAGCTGTCACTTCGTCTGCATGACAATGGATGTGACAGCAAATTTATGATTGGGATTTACATAAAAATATCTGATATATTAGTGAAAATCACTAACACATAAAAAAACGGAAGCAATTCCCTATCACATGATCGATGCACTTTAAACAAAAAAGGAATACTGTAGATACTCGAATATACCGCTTGATTTTGGTGACAAAAATTTACCTTAAAATTGGAGGGGTCGTGCTATATTCGAGACACATCTGCATCACGTGTAAAAAAAATAAAAAAAACTTGACTTGCTCGTGGATTGCAAGTCTCCCTGACTATCGGCGGATGACGCACTGGATGAGCCTGCCTGCTGGAGCCGGAGGTCAGAAAACGACACCTCCCGGCGTGCTGGCTATTGGTGAATGATTCTCTGCATCATCTCGCTCCGCCGGCCATCTTATAGCAAGACGACGGGTGGCCGGCGGCTTCATACTTAGTAACAACTACAATCATTCTAGGGCAGAGCACCCTGGCCTGTAAGGTAGCCTGACTGTGTTAATAGAACCTGGAAGGGTTTTAATGGTTTCCCCAGTACAATATACTTCTATAATTTTGCTCCTCGCGTTATATTCGAGTCTTGAGTATTCTCACATTTCCATAATAAATCTCTATCCATCGCGTTATATTCGGGTCGCACTATACTCGAGTATCTACGATAGATGTCATTTATGAAAAAAATTTAAATCCTGGATTCGTCATACAAGGGTGATTTGTCACATGTTGTCATAACCAAGTAGACCGTTAGTGCATGAGACAAAGCAAAAGGAGAAATCATATTAATATGTAGATGTATAATAAAGTATGGTAGAAACCTTCCTAGACACTGTTAATTATGTACAAACCTTACAGAAAGGTTTTATTGCTTTCACTGGTAATTCAACAAGTACATTTTAAAAAGTCAAATAAAGCCAGCCAGCAAGGGTGCACTTCTTTATATCATAGGAGATGCCTGACCAGCCAATTGCATTGACATTCAGAGATACTGTGGACATCATTACGTAAAACCACTTATAAAGGACCAGTTTCGCAAATTAAGAGACAGTGTGCTCTGTGGATGTCAATGTTTGGAACAACACTAGAAGAAGAAAGGAGAAATGTAAATCAAAAGATGGGAAAATTGACAAGACGATGGTCCAATGCTCATCCAATTTACCGTTAAAAAGACAATGATAATAAAAGATGTACCACCTTAAATGTACACATTGTGCTGTATACACCACCATGTCATTACTAGTCATGACCAGTAGATTAGTGTGATTCTCTTCATCCCAAATTCAAATTTGGTTGAAAATTGGTGATTTCGGCAACTTGGAAGCATCAGAATTCCATATCACCAAACTGAATTGATCGGAAATAAAATGACCCAATCAATATGAATACAATTTTTTTTTCTATTTTCAGAAAGTATTTTACCAGGAAGGATACATTGAGATTTCTCTCATTTTCAAGTATGTCCTGGGTGGCGAGTATGTACCGTTAGGTGTCTGGCCCAAGGACACTTACTGGAGAGGTGCTCTTGCCGGGATCAAACCTGTGTCTCCACAGTCTCTCTCCACGGTTGTAGAGCAGTGATGTTACCTCTACTCCGCCCAATTAAATATCTTCAGATCATTTCCGATTAATTTGGATGACTGAACAAAATTGTAGTCACTGTGCGATGTGAAACTCCTAATTCTAACACTAATCGTAAACCAAGTGGAAATAGTAACCCTAACCCTTAAAGTAACCCTATTCCTAAAAGTAACCCTAATTTTAAAAACAAGCAGAAATAGCAACCCTGGTCCTAAAAGTAAACACTAATCATATTCCTAACCATAAAAATACCCCTAATCCTGACCCTAAAAGTAAACCTAAGCCTAATCCGAACCCTAAATATCAGCCTAACCCTAATAATGTCCCGTACTAATTTCTGGTAAGGGATTATAGAGGGGGCTATTTGAGATAGTATAAAGGGTGGATATAAAGGAAGTAAAGTGAGGGGTATAGAGGAGGGTAGGGGTATAGAGGGAGGTTTAGGGGGTACAATATGTGCACCTGCAAATTATCCACAATATTTGCTTGTGCATCTTAGTGTACTATTGGATCAGATGCTGTAATGATGTGCATTACAGAATTAGACCCCATGTTGTATTCTTCTTAGGATTTTCTGCGTGGGGGGTATAGAAAGTTTTTGATAGAACGATGGTAATTGTTGAGTAATTGAAATAGTTTCCATTGGGGTCTGTCTTTAAGTCCCATTGCCTCTCCTAGTTTTTCCCACAAAGTATCTGCACTCCCTGTTGCGTCAGCATGTCTTACGTATACATAAAGATAACAGCTATATATGTTTGTCATTATCACAACTAAAAATGTAATTTACATTATGTTATTCATTTTTTCCTTGCTAAATGATCCATTCCATGGTGACCTGTAGACTCAGACACGTTTCATCTTCTGGCTCCCCAGGTATTTCATTGATGTTAATTACACATTGAGTATCACCAACGTCCAAGAGAGCGACCAAGGAACATACACATGCGTAGCCCACACTGACCTGGACCTAGAGGAAAAAAGAGCTGAATTGGTTGTGATGGGTGAGTATTCGTCAATAAGAAAACCCATGACACATTTTACCCAAACAGCTGTAATACAATTGGCCCAAGCCTTTGGTATATTGGGAGGTCTGAGATCGGGATGAATTGGACCATTGACCATTGATCAACACTTCAATGCCCCCCCAAAAGGAGCATGTCATGTTCGCTCATGTGCAGCAGGGTGACCAGTAGGGATGAGCTGTTCAGGTTCAGACGGTTCGGAGTTCGACCCGAACTTTGGCAGTTAGAAATTTCGCGAACTTGGAACTTTTTGGGCGTGTTCGGTTTGGGTTCGAAAAAAAAAAGAAATTTTGAAAAAAGTATAGAAAATGCTTAAAAAAATACAAAAAAATCTAGAAATAAAGAGACTCTTTACTGCAGAATATTATAAGCAACGGTTTATTAGATATTGAATTAAAAACTAATGTGTACGTGGAAAGATTATCAACTCTAAATGACCTCTGTTCACAAACTGGCATAACACCAGGTGTTTTTAGTCTGGTAATCAATTTGATACATTGTACAATATTTGTACTGAGGGTGGGGTGGTGTCTGCTTCTGATTGAGATTTGAGAATTAATTTCCCTAAAACATCCTAATATGCTGCATTTAACTGGTGTTTGAAAAAATCTAAAGCAATGTTATTTTTCACCTCGGGATTAAACATTCACAGGGTTATTCAGAGAGCGGTGAAAAGCAGGAGAATAACTGGAGAAGTGAAAATTCTAGGTCAAAATAGCCAAACCAGAAAAATTCTCCCATTTATCTCACTTTCCAAATCGGCTATTTGGTCTAGATTGTTCTCTTCTCTTGCCAGTTCTCCTGGCTTTCACCTCTCTCTCAGGGTTGTTCAGAGAAAGGTGAAAACCAGGAGAATGGCAGGAAAAGAGAACAATCTGGACCAAATAGCCAATTTGGAAAGTGAGATAAGGCTAGGGTCAGACTAACGCATTTTTCGCAGCGACCATCAAAAAGTGCGTCCGAACGCATTGCCGTATTTTTTCACGGATTGCGCGAAAACGGTCATACGATGCACATTTTTCTGCTGATTTTTTACGGATCCAAACCAGGAAACTTTGGGTGTCTGGACATTATGTTGGCCGGACATGAGCAGGGTCTGACGTCTCCAAATCACGCACACACGCCGCTAGTGGACGCAGCGCACTCTGTACGACCGTACTAGCGTTTCTGCGTTCCTGAAAAAATGCATTCATTTTCCACTTGCGTTGCACAGCCGGACTTTCGTGCGACCGTACTTCGTATATTGGCCGTCATTTGCCGTCATTTGCTGCTAGTGCGGCCGTGATTAAGTGCGCCTAAACGCACGTTAAAAATTCGCTAGTCTGACCCTAGCCTAAATGGGAGAATTTTTCTGGTTTGGCTATTTTGACCTAGAATTTTCCATTCTCCAGTCATTCTCCTGCTCTTCACCACTCTCTGAATAACCCTGACAGGGTTATTCAGAGAAAGGTGAAACTCAGGAGAATGACTGGAGAATGGAAAAATTCTAGGTCAAAATAGCCGAACCAGGAAAATTCTCCCATTTATCTCACTTTCCAAATCGGCTTTTTGGTCTAGAAGTTTCCATTCTCCTGCTTTTCACCGCCAAAAAATCAGTAAACTTTTTCTGCGTGTCTGAAAATGTCTCCTCTTTTCATACAGACTGCCGCCCCAAGCAGTTGTTTATGGATAGATTAAAGGAAAAGCATTTACCGTCATCTGAAATGTCATTTTTTGGTTTTACATATTTCTATACAGCCTAGAAATCCGCCACTTCACGGGCAGGTTATGGGGACCTCCTAGGCACGATATTTGAAGGAATTTTTCATTTTTACTTTTAACCCTTATTTCATGGAAAACTCACTGTCCCTTTAAAAAGTTTTTTTAAAAACTTTTTGTCCTTGTTTCCTGTCCCCCAGGGCACTACCCGGACCCCCATACACCTTTTATGGCAAATATGTAGCATATATGCCCTCTTGGAGGGCACTCTAAAAAACCGAATTTTTATCCCCATTGACTTGCATGGGAGTTCGGGTTCGGGTTCGGTCCCGAACAAATGGGAAGTTCGCGTTCGGGCTCGAACCGAACTCGGGGGGTGTTCGGCTCATCCCTAGTGACCAGCTGCACTGCATGAAGTGCTCATGTATGGGCTTCCAAAGACCTGATTTTAACCATTTAAGCACAGCAAGCAGAGGTCAAGTTGAGATGAAATGCATGGGAACACAGTTCATCCACTTTTTTCTGAGAGGGAACAGAGTTCCCTTTTTGCCCACACACTGAAAAGCTTTTATTAGGTTCCAGTCTTACCTTTCCTTATTAGATCACCAGAAATATATAATATTTATTACAATTATCATAATGATTCCCTTAAACCCAGCATATCTTTATGCTTAAACACTGATATCAAATTTTCATGCTGTATGGTTGGTCAAGTGGAAAATGTCAGCAGTGAATTAGGGAGCCGAAATTTTGGAGTCCCCACGCTTATTTTTTTAGAGAAGACCCTTGACTGCAAGTGCCATAAAAGAGGCACTCACGGTGCGTTTTTCCTCAGGACGCTCAAAAACCAGGTGACAGCTTAGGCTGGGGTCAGACGAGCGTAGTGTTCACGTCCGTGATTGTGCCTAAAAGTACGTCCGTGGGGGGGCGTGGCCTGGACGGCAACCAAGATGGCCGCATGAGTGATTAGCTCCGTACCTCCACCGCGCTAATCAACCGAATTCATACACTTCCCCATTATGGGTCGCAATAAAAGGAACCCGGAGGACTCCGGGATGTCGGGGACCCCGAGGAAAACGACGGTGGGGCCGCTGGACAACTACCTGCAACCCCCTGCATCGCCACCACCGGAGGTGCGGCCTACGGCTGGGACTGAGCAGACGGCGCCGGGAGCTGACGTATCGGCGGCAGACCGCGTGGCTGAACTCATAGCCGGACTCCCTACCCGCGAATATGTCCAGACACTACTAGCCGCAGTACAGGTGTCCCTGAACCAGGACCTGGCGAAGGTACGTGAGGAAATGGGCGCACTGGAGTCTCGGGTAATGGCCCTGGAGACGGCCGCATCCCAGACGGCTACAGCGGATGGACGGAGGGATTCTGCAGAACCACTCCAGACCTCCCCAGTGGTTACGGAGGTTTGGCGCAGGCTGGACGACCTCGAGAACCGCTCCCGACGCAACAACATCCGCGTGCGGGGGGCTAGGGAATCGATCACCGACCTGGATGCATATCTCGCCCATATATTTAACACCATCCTAGCAGACCGCGTGGCTTATCCCTCCAGTTTTGACAGAGCGCACCGGGCCTTGCGGCCTAGACCCGCTGACCAGGCACCGCCGCGTGATATCATATGCCGCGTGGCTGACTATCGATTAAAGCAAGCAATCATGACCGCAGCCAGACGCCGTCGCATTTGGGAACTGGAAGGTGACCGACTAGAAATATTCCCGGACTTGGCACAGTCCACCTTACAGGCACGCAGGGCTCTGCGTCCCCTCACAGCCCTCCTGACCTCCCGCGCAGTGCCATATAGGTGGTCGTTTCCATTTGCTTTGGTAGCGACTGCCAATGGAGTATCCGCTTCCCTCCGCTCTATGGCAGATGTTCCGAATTTTCTGACCTCTTTGGGATTGCCCGATGTACAGATTGCGGACTGGATCACGCTATGTGAGGAACCGCGAGCAGATTCGCGTACCGCGATCGACCGTTCGAGACGACAGAGGCGGAGTTCTGGGAACCGACGTCGGACGAACTCCCCCACACCGAGGACAACCGGAGTGCCTGCGGGGGCAGCTGAGATAGACCCCGGGCACTCTATGTGATTGGACTAATACTAATACACCCTCACCCCCTATACCGGGCAGGACGGGGACCATCATGGCCGTGTGAGCGGCGAGCTGCTGCACTTTGCCTGCTCTACCAGGGTTCTTTGGCGCGGATTGGGCTGTACGGCGGTAACGGTTGAAGGGAACCGTTTTTTCATGGGGAGGGGGGGCGGGAAGGGAGGTGGGTTCATTGCTGAATAACTCGAGCGTTACTGCCGCACTGTATGTTTTGAGGACGTGGTAGTGGACACGCTTTGCACGTGCGCGGAGCGCTGGAGCCAAGGGACGTGGCTGCGCTTTTACTTTGATCCTGCTTGCTCCATATAACGGGGAGAAGGAACCCGCCAATCGTGTTACAGTACCACGTGCGGCGTGCTGCGGGGGGAGGGAGGGAAGGGTGAGAATTACTGTGACTGTTCGTGTTTTCGTTTGATCGGTTACCTGCAATGCAGTGGGTGGGGATGGGGAGGGTGGGGAAGGAAAAGGGGAATTGTTATTTCTGGGGCAGTTTGTTGTGTAATGTATCGTGGGATGGGGGTGGGTGAGGGGGGGAGGGGGGAAGGGGATGCAGCTGCCCACTCCTAGTGTGCGGCTCATTGTTTATAGTGGGAGGGGGGCGGGTGGGGAAGAGGGGTGTATTTCATATTTCTTATGTGGTAGCCAGACTTGTTGTTTATCGTGGGGAAGGGATGGGGGATAGTGGGGACGTGGGGACACTTCGGCCCGTCTCGCTGTGGAGCCCGATTCGTGCCACGGGATGGGGGGGACTGCAGTGCAGGGGCTTAGGATGCTGCATAGATTGATGGGACCACCTTACGCACCTGACCCGGGGCCCTGACGAGGATGATGTGTGTCTCTCGCGTAATATTGTTATGAATCCGGTTTCTTCCCTTCACCTTCACTGTTTTTATTGTTTTTATTGTTCCTTCTGTTCGACGCGACCTGGGACCTACCTTTATTTGGCCATCGTTGGGGACCTCCCCTGCACGCCTTTCATGCTCATAGCGACCCATGTGGGCGATAGTTTCGCCAGTGTATTAAGCCGCGCGGTGGGGTACTACTGCTGGCTCTTACTCTTTCATTTAACCCTCTTCTTTTTCACCTATTCCATTTCTGTTCTTCTCATTCTCCTGTTCATTAATACGGTTGCCGTCCAACGCTATCCGGGGATACCTCCTAGATAGCACCACCCCCCATAGGTTGACGTCTATACACCTGGGGTGTTGTGTCGGGTCTGGCCCGACTCTGATCCTAGGTGACGTCGAGTGCCTACAACTCTATCTGTCTTCAGTTCCTCTCTCTCACCTTTTCTCTGCTATCCTTAGTTCTTTCTGCTCTTCTCGCCTATCTTTCTCTACTATCTTTGGCTCTCTTCCATACTTCTTCACCCCCCCCCTTTTTTTTTTTTTTCTCCCTTCTCTCTCTCCCCTCCCCTTCCCCCCCCTTCCCCCGTTACCCCTCTTCCCCACCCCCCCTACGGGAGGGTTGGGACGCCCCTGTGCACGGCGGGGACGGTCGGGCTGGTCTGGCGGGATGCCCGAGCTACTGGCACCGGGGGGGGAGCCCTCCGCCTGTTTCCGGCCTCGGGACCTTACTCTGGTCACATATAATGTGAAAGGCCTTAACACACCCGAAAAAAGATCCCGATTATTACGGGACATGTTTTTGATGCGCTCCTCTATTGTGATGCTACAGGAGACGCACTTCCGTGAAGGCTCGGCGCCGTCACTACGAGACCACAGATTCCCAGTGGGATATTTTAGTAACTACGTCGGGGGCAAGTCTAGGGGAGTTGCAATCCTGTTTGCTCATGACGTTCCGTTTGTCCTTCAGGACAGTTGTGTAGATGACCAGGGCAGGTATCTCTTTGTGAAGGGGGCGATCGCCGAGGTCGTCTACACATTCGCTACGGTCTATATAGCAAACACCGCGCAGTCGGTTTGCTTTGCACGTATAATGGCGAAACTAAGACGCTTCCAGGAGGGCATCCTTATCCTAGCGGGTGACATGAATGTTGCTCTACATCCCTCAGTAGACACCTCTGGTGGTACGTCAGCTTTACCACCTCACTCACTACGAGCCATGAGGCGTTCCCTCCATGACACGCGCCTAGTAGACGCATGGAGGGCCTTTCATCCGGGGGAACGTGATTATACCTTCTATTCCTGCCCCCACCATGTCTCCTCCCGACTGGATTATATCTTTTTTGAACAGTTTCATCTAGGTCTTGTGGTAGAGGCGAATATACATCCCACTACTTGGTCGGATCATGCCCCTGTCTCTGTGACCATGACGTCGCCACTGTTCCGCCCTCGGGAGAGAACCTGGCGGCTTAACGTCTCACTATTGTCAGATAAGGAAATTGTGAATGGTACACGCGATACGTTGACCAATTATTTTGCTGAAAACACGTCCTCGGACGTGACGCGACCAGTAACGTGGGAAGCCCACAAGGCGGTAATCCGAGGCTATCTCGTAAGTAAGGGCACGGCGCTAAAGAAGATCAGGGAGGGACGGAGATTGGACCTCTTGGCTGAAATTCGCACCCTGGAACTACGACGGGGCGGGGACTCCGATATGGAGACTCAAAATCAACTCCTGACGGCACGCCGTGCACTGAATGATCTGCTCTCCGCGGATCTCAAACAAGCGGCGGCTCGCACTAAATGTTTTTTCGCTTTAAATGAAAATCGACCGGGAAAATTACTCGCCCGAATGTTACGCAAACAAAGACAGAGAGCGTATGTACCGAAAATTCGCACGTCAGCGGGGGACATTACCCTTCGGCCAGAGGAAATATCGGCTACTTTTAGAGATTATTATGCATCTCTTTATAATCTCTCTGGCACCACCTCCCCGCCTCCGCAGGCAATCCGTGACTATCTCGCCGCTAATCTCAACGTACGCCTTCGGGACACAGAGGCAGAACAACTAGATGGGCCAATCACCGCAGGGGAAATTGTGGCAGCGTTAAAATCTGCTAAAAATGGGAAAAGCCCGGGTCCGGATGGACTCCCGGCGGAGTACTATAAGGAGCTCCGCGACACCCTCGTCCCACACATGGTGGCGACCTTTAACGCTATCACGGCTGAGACGCCTCTGCACCCTCATACTTTATGCGCGACGATAACAGTCCTACCCAAACCAGGAAAGGACCCCTCGGAGTGCACCAGTTACAGGCCCATCTCCCTGCTTAATAATGACATAAAAATTTTGGCCCGCATCCTAGCCGACCGACTCAAGCCACACCTACCTAGTCTGGTTCACATGGATCAGGTCGGGTTCATACCGGGCAGAGAAGCAAGGGATGGCACGCAGAGGGCGATTAACGCCGTGTCAGCGGCCAGGCGCTCGGGTCAACGCCTTCTCCTGCTCTCCACGGACGCGGAGAAGGCGTTCGACAGAGTCCTTTGGCCCTTTCTCTTCCAGACGCTGAGGGCCTTGGGTATGGGACCGAGTTTCTTGACGTGGGTGCGGGCGCTGTATACCTCTCCCACCGCCAGAATTAAAGTTAATGGGGCACTCTCAACCAGTTTTTCAATCACAAACGGCACGCGGCAGGGCTGCCCCCTCTCCCCGTTGCTCTTCGCCCTATCACTAGAACCCTTTCTCGAAGCTATTCGACGCAACTCTGCAATCCCGGGACTGAAGGGAGTAAACAGCTATCATAAAGTTGCCGCATACGCAGATGACTTACTGTTTTTCCTGACAGATCCACACCAGTCTCTGCAGGCGGTGGTGAGGGAATTTGAGGTATATGGTGGGTTGGCGGGCCTCAAAATCAACATGTCCAAGTCGGAGATCTTGAACGTCACTGTCCCAGAAGCGGAGGCCACAGTACTGAGGGACTCCTTTCCCTTCCATTGGTGTGATGCTAAAATGAGATATCTCGGAATTTGGCTCGCCCCGACTTTGCAGGACCTGTTTGCACTGAACTTTCCTCCCCTGCTGGGGACGATTCACGACGATCTTATACTCTGGAATGCTAAATATCTCTCATGGATGGGGAGGGTAGCAGTGTTCAAAATGAATGTGTTGCCGCGCATCCTCTACCTTCTACAAACTGTACCAGTGGCACTACCGGGACATTTCTTTAAATCGTTTCGGTCCGAAATGATCAAATTTATATGGGCGGGACGGAAACCACGACTACGCCTCTCGGTTTTATGTAAACCAAAGGAAGCCGGTGGTCTGGCACTCCCAGACCTACTTACATACTACCGGGCAGCACAGCTTAATCGGCTGGTGGACTGGACCTCAGTAAACAACGGGAACGGTTGGAAAGACTTAGAGGGAGTAGACCTAACAGTCCCACTGTGGACTTTACCGTGGCTTCCATGTAGAGCAATACCGACTTCGGCACGCAACCACCCACTAACTGGGGCCACACTGCGTCTGTGGGATCGATTGAAATTCACCACGCACTCTCCTCTTACCCCTCCCCCTTACTACCCCTGACATCGAACCCCCTTTTCGCCCCCGGAGTTCGGTCCACACTACGGCGACACCTGACGGAGGGAAATAGACTTTTTGCCTTACATGTGGCTCACATTCCCACATTGGAGGCCGTCGCTCTGCGCCCAGACCTCCCACCACTGTCATTCATGGACAAGTTTAATTTTAGTCAAATTCGCCATTTTCTCGGCTCCCTCCCGGAGGGTCATAGATTGACACGAACGCTTTCCCCATTTGAACAATACTGCTCCAGCGGACTCTCCCTGGCCCATGGCATTTCGACACTCTACGAGTTACTACAATCGAGAGACTCGGAATCCCCCCTCTTTATGGGTGTATGGGAAGCTGAACTAAACCTGACTATTTCTGACTCGGAATGGACAACAATACTGTCGCTCACACACCACGGCACAAGAGTGGTGCGATACCATGAAACATCTTATAAGATCTTAACTCGTTGGTATTGCACGCCACTCCGCTTGTTCCAATTTACGGGAACGTCAGACCCTACCTGCTGGCGCTGTGGCAAGGAGCTTGGCTCCTACCTCCACATATGGTGGTCCTGTACACTACTGCAACCTTACTGGACATGGGTGGGGGAGGTAATCAAAGAGGTGACGGATGTCTCGTTGGAACATACTCCCCGGACCTTTCTCTTATTGTTAACGGGCCAACCGACAGCCTCATTCAAGAAATCGGTGGCTTTCCGCCTCCTACTGGCGGCACGCCACCTGATCCCGAGACACTGGCGACGTCAGTCGGTCCCCTCTATCCGGGAATGGGTTTCCCAAGTGGACGAGATGTTCAGGGTGGAGGAACGGATTGCCACATACGAAGACTATATCCCAGAACTCTATCAAACGTGGTACTATTGGAGGGAATTCGTGTCCTCGGCCTCACTAAGACGACGACTGGACACTGAACTGATTGAGAATAATACACAAAATGACGACCAATAAACACACCATGAATCGTGGGTTGGGAGGTCTATGTCCCATCTAGGACAGCAGAGCCTGGACACCCGTGTGGAGAGGGAGGTACCCTGTGGCCTCTGGCTGAGAGGACATAGAAATGAGGCGTTCCGAGGTGGGCGGGACGTGCGGAGGCGCGCAGCGACCCGGGGGTCGGTGGTGATGTGGCGGCCCGGCGGCTGGTGGACCGGACCGGCTGGCGCAGACGGCGACTAATTTCTCCCATCTCCCTCCGTCCTGTTCTCCCCCCCCCCCCCCCCCCCCTCCAATTATAAATTATTCTTATTTTTTTTTTTTTTTTTTTTTCTCTCTTCTTCTCTCTTTTTTCTTCTCTCTTCTCCTCTCTCTCTTTTATCCTCTCTCGCTCTCTCTAACCTTCTGTCTTTCCTCTCATATATTCCCTGCATTTGTCTCTCTAACGATGTCGTAGTGTGCACTGACCCAGGCTTATTCTTTTGCATAATACCACCTAACCGCCGCACGGGGTCACCGGTTCGGTGGCCTGGTGAGGCGGCAGCAGGACTGGGACACTATATAGGCACGCAAATAGTACCTACACTCAGAACACATGCTGGGACGTCACTATTGTACTGCAGTCATTTGTCTTTTTGAGTCGTACTTTATGGCGCTTATCGTATCTCAATTGTAAGTTCTCCATGTAATATATTTTTCCTTGTGTCATACCCTACACTTGGCATGTTGTATGTTGCATTTAATTCTTTAATAAAAAAAACCTTGAATACAAAAAAAAGTACGTCCGTGATAGCATGAAAGAAAGTCCATTGGAGCCTGACACATGAACTACGTCCGCACTGAACTGCGGACGCACAACGGCCGCGTCCCACGGACGCAAGGCAGGCAAGAACGTACAACCACTAGAACGGCCGTACAAAGTGCGCTGCGTCCGCAACGTCCGCATAGCTTTGTGTGTGAGTGATGGAACGTGGTCAGACGGACTGCATTTATACGTCCAGCATTTTTCACGGACAAAACGGTTTTGCTTTTTAATTTATTTTCCCTCCTACATCCGTCAAAATATACGTCAGTGAAAAAAACGGACTGTGTGGCCACTACTGCGTCTTCCGTACTAACGTACGTCCGTGTGCACGGACGTACAGTCCGTAGAAATCACGCTCGTCTGACCCTAGCCTTAGAGCTGCCAGGTCATAAGGAAATCTGAAGGAAATTCGTGTTCTACACAACCAAACCATGGGACTGGAGTCCCTAAAGGATGCATTGTTTTAAAAATGTGAGAATTGCAATATCTCTCGGCTAAATCCTCCTGATTTCTGTAGAATAAATTAATTAAATTTATTAAATTAATAAATAAATTTCTGTGTTTTCGGATGTGGCCGATTTTCCAAAAATTTTTAGATCCGAAAATGGCAGATCCGAAAAGTTTTCCGAGCCGAAACGAAATATTTTCGGAATTTTCGAATGGACTTGAAATGTGTCAAATCGAAATTTATTTTTGCTCTATTCGTGATTTCGGTTCCATTTCGGTAATTCTGGACATCGTATATTTAACTATTATCGGTTATATCGCTGATTCTGTAAATTTTTTATTTGTAAATGCGTATTTTTGATCAACTATTTTTCCGTTTTAAAACCTTTTGTTCTGGTTTTTATTTTTAAAGTCAGAACATTTGGGTCAGTTTAGCGTTTTTTAAATCGTTTTGTTCGTTTTTTTTGTTCCTTGGCTTTCATAACATTTTAATATGATTAAATAAAGTTGTGAAATGGAAAAACAAACCAAAAATTTATTATAAAAAAATATATAAAGTATAAAAAAAGTAAACCATAGCAGTTTCCGTCAAAACGAATAGAGTTAGACACTTTGAAACGAGGAGAACAGAGGTTCGGAAAAAAACGAAAACTTCCGAAATCTCGAAAAGTCGATACAAACAACGAGCAAAGTGACCCGACAATACGAAAAATGATCGATATTCCGAAAAAAAAATGTACACGAAAAACGAGTCGAACCGAACCGAATCGAAACAGAAATCAGTCGAAACGAGCCGAATCGAAAAGTTTAAACATCCGAACGAGCCGAACCGAATCGAACCAAAAAAAAAATCGGTGCACAAGCCTAATTATAATATAGTATTATAATTATTGGGAATTCGCAGATTTAGACTGTGCAAGCCAACCTAGGTAGAGTCAAAAATGGCAATTGAGGCGAAAGAAGACCCTGCACAAAATATCCCCTTGCAGTTGAGATAAAAAATATAACAATTAAAAAATTATACCAATCTCTTTTGTAAAAGTTTCAGCATCGACTGCGTCTCTACATTCTACAAGAGAACAAAACTGGTTGATACAGTTTGTTCATTAGATATCAAAACCAAAGTAAAATTCTGCTGCTTTAGTGCCCTATTACAATCTTCACGCAAACGTTTGCGCCCGCGCAAAAACGAATTAACACGAAGGGCAAAACCCTTTGCGCTGAACGTCATATTACAATGTCAGCGCAACAAACGCACATTATCGTCTACCGCGGGTGAACCTGCGCGAACGCTGCGCGAGCGAACTGTACTGCGTGCATCCTATACTTAACATTGTGAGCGCAAATGCGTTTGTGCGCTGGTACGCGGATGGTATTACAATCTATGCGCCGTTTGTAACGCACAGTCTTTTCGCGCATAATTTTAGCAACTCCTAAAAGCTGGTGTTTATGGCAAATTCTATCAACCTGGCCGAAACCAAATACACCAGCCCAAAAAAAAATACGCAGCAAAGTATAGTTACATTCTACACATACCCAAACCAATAAAATGGAGAAGTTGTGCGTGTTTTTTTTTATTGATGCAGCATATATGCGCAGATTGACTTTGACAGGCGCTAAAACTTAACGTGAGACAATCAAGGTTCTTAATTCTGATTGGCTGAATCGCGTGAAAAAAACAGTCCACACACTGATTTCTGCGCGCAACGTTACTGCGCGCGCGTTTTTGCGCGTCTATCTTACTTTTTTTGATGGATGAAAAAATGCGCAAGGATTGTAATTCCAGCGTTGGTTTACGCGCGTTAACGTTTGACGCTTTGCGCAAAAATTCACGAGTTTGGTTACACATTCTTTTTTTTTTTTCAATTCAAAATTTTTATTTCGAGAAAACATCAGCAACAAGACAGCATAGATGTATAAACAATCAGCAGAGGTACAGCAGGAGTTAAACAATAAACATCCCCATAAAGGGGGATCTCCTCTAAATGGAAAGTAAAAAAGGAGAGCTTGTCAGCAGGAGACATTACATCGCCAGAGCATTAAGAGCAACAAAAATAAGACTACATCAAGAAAATACATCTGTTAGAAGAAAAATAACGAAACTGGGAAGGGGAAGCAGGCGATACCGACCACATACCCGCGATGGTGCGAGAAGAGAGGGGAAAAAAAAAGGAGAGATGGGGGGATAATAAAAAGGCATGGCAGAGGCCAAGGTCGTGACGTTCCCGGCTCGCTCCCAAAGGAGGCCGTGGAAGGACAGTGTCACAAGGCCCAGGAGCCCGAGGGCCAAGTATGACAATCAGAGCCATGGTAATTGCCGTCCTGGCACACCTCGGGACAGCCTGAAAATATGCAAAAAAAGGGGGGGAGTAGGAGAAGAAGAGCACACCATCGCTGGTAGAGTAAGCACTGGTAAAGGGGCCAAAAGTCTCAAGTGTCAGCGGTAAGGGGGTGGGGGGGGAGTCCCCACTTAAAACACAGGGAAGGGTGAAATGTAAATATAACCGGAGGAAGGGGGGAGCAGGAGAGGCACAGCAGTATGCGGGGGAATAGTGTGGGCTAAAGTGATTGGGCGAATCTCCGTCAATCTGGGTCTTCTGGTTGAGGCAACGCAGATCCCGTGTCTTCACGGTCAGTGCTCCGAGGCAGGGAGCCATGATGAACCACGGGCAGATTGCTGACAATCTTCAGGAGCACTGAATGAGTTGAAATGTCCCGAACAGTGGCAATGGTGTCCTTGGGTGCCCCCACGGAAGCAGTCACGGCCTTGAGAATACGCATCACTGTTAGGACCAGAGATGTCGCATCAGAAGGGAGTTGTAGTAGCACGGCTACCAGATCAGAAACACAGTTCTTTAGATCGGCATCCGGGATCGTTTCTTGAATTCCACGAATCCTGATATTCTTGCTTCTGGATTCCAGTCCAATCACCGCCGCCGTCAGTCGATCCACCTGCTTCCTCAGGTCCGCGGCTGTTCACTGTGAGACCGATCGGGCCTCGTCTACAGTCTGTATGTGAGTATGTATCCCAGCTACCTCATTCCGCATCGAATGCAGCTCCGTCTGCAGCACAGTGATCTCCGAGCGCCACTGAGATCTAAATTCCTCCAGTAGCATCCGGATGTCAGCCTTGGTGGCTGGACGGTCCCCTCCATCCGGGTGTGCTCCCACAGGCATCGTGGTCGGTACCGAGTCCGGGGCCCATACAACCGGGGTGTCATCTACCGCAGGGGCTCCGTCATCTCCACTCCTCTGCTCGGTCCCAATACCCATTGATGTGTGGATTTCAGGCTGGTCCGGAGAAGCCGCCTACAGGTGTTTGCTTTTCTTCCCCATGGAGACACACAGGGACGAAAGCACCAAATACCACGCGGTGGCTAAGATGGCCGCCGGCCCTCCGCTGTATGGCAAGGAAAGAGCGATCAGAGGCCCGGCCACCTGTCCTTTCTGAGCCGGCAGCAGGCAACCAGCACTTTGTGTGTCAGGGAAGTCGGGGCGAGTAAAAATCAGGGACCACGAAGGGGGAAAACCCCCCAGAATACAGAACCTTGCAGGAGCTCAGCAGAAAGGCAGCCACTTGTCTCGGCAGTTAGACACGCCCCCCCCCATAGTTACACATTCTACACATACCAAACCAATAAATTTGAGAAGTTGTGCGTGCATTTTTTTTTGATACAGCATATATGCGCAGATTGACTTTGACAGGCGCAAAAACTAAACGTGAGACAATTCTGGTTCTTGATTCTGATTGACTGAATTGCGTGGAAAAAACAGTCCGCACACTGATTTCTGCGCGCAACATTGCTGCGCGCGTGTTTTTGTGCGTCTGTTTTTACTCGTTATTTTTGTAACGGGTGAAAAAATGCGCGAGAATTGTAATACCAGCGGTGATTTACGCGCGTTAACGTTTAACGCTTCGCGAAAAAATTCACACGTTGCGTGTGTCTTTTTGCGTGAAGAATGTAATAGGGCCCCTAAATGGTTATCCTCCCAATAAATGCCTCAATCTTCCACCTATAGCAGACCCAATAAAATTTAGCCACGCAAATGGTCTATCTGATGCCTCTTCAGAGAATAAAGCTTGCTTCGATGATGTAACCTTTTTTTGTTGCAGAGCAGCACTTCAGTCCTGATATCTAAGTTTCTGGGGAGAAGGTCGAGGAGTTTTCTGCCCAGCGTGCCATGTCAAGATTTAGGCCCTACAATAATACTACTTTCATTAATTACTCTGTATCCTATGATTTGAAGGGATTTTTAATGCATTTGCGGTGGCATGGGACAGGCCATTGGTAGGCTGTAGGTGAGTCCAGATAGTCCTCCTTCGAGGCAGCCGGCGCTGGGCCAGTTGGGATAAATCTCTTGGTCTCCCTACTAACTCGTGCATCCAAAGAGATGAAATATTGCTTATTTCTGATGTCATTATCCTGACTCAATGTGTCTGTGTGATATCATTACAGATATTCCCGAGCCTCCTTACGACCTAGAGTTTGTTCATGAAAATGACTTTGCAATCACCCTCTCCTGGACTCCAGGCGATGAAAATAACAGCCCGATTGAAGGTAAGTTCATGCAGTCATGAGCTATATGAGATATGGGCCATGCTTGTAACCTGCTCATTGTTAGCACTTGTGAGGACATGCCTATAAGCCTATGAGGTATCAGCTGAGCTCTCATTTTATTATTTTCATGTAGTTTATCAACAAATGCAGTAAAATCTCTTGACCGTTGGCCTTCTTGGATTATTACCAAGAGAATCTCCTTCTTTTGCATTCCAGAGTTCGTCATAGAGTTTGAGGAGGATCGATTTGAGCCTGGAGTTTGGCACGAACTGAAACGAGTGGATGGGGATGAAATCTCTACCAGCTTGGACCTATCTCCACATGTCAACTACCAATTCCGTGTAAAGGCAGTGAATGAAATTGGGCCAAGCAATGGGAGCAAAGCATCAGATCGCTTCCAGACACCGCCAGCTGGTAATCACTAACACTGGTTTTTAGAGGGATGGTGACCATGGATACGTGTTAAGAATGTCAAGAGTTACACATGGACACAGTTTGTCCTTTCTATAAAGGTTCTCATATACCGTTACGTATGCAGTCTAGCAGAAGATAAAGAACCTGCCAGTCAATAACTCATCGCAGACACAATCTGCTCAATCTCTTCAATCTCCAGCCAATCCACAATGTTGTCACAAGTTCCAGATGACAGAGTTTAGTTGATTTATTGAATTGAGTTTCAGATCGATTATTTTGTATTGCAGCTCCGACAAAGAACCCACGTGAGGTGAAAGGCGAGGGCACTGAGCCGAACAACATGTACATTTCATGGAAGGTAGATGTATAATATGAATTACTTGGCAGAAGTCATTGTGGATCCATGAGTGTGCTCAGAGATTTTCCCCAATCAGAACCAAACACCAAATTAAAGGGGGGGATGACAGGGTTGGGTTTGCATTTGAAGCCCCCTTAGGCCCAAGTAGTAATGGAGACACCATCGAACTAACATGACCACCAAGACCCAATGCACTGGCACATTCTGCACAGGAAGAGTTGACGAGGTTTTGGAGTATTTAATGTGAAACAGTGAATACTTCGACATAATTTCTGGGGAGGACAACACTAAGGCTGGGGTCAGACCAACGCATTTTTAACGTGCGTTCTGGCGCACTTAATCACGGCCGCACTAGCAGCAAATGACGGCAATGACAGCCAATATACGAAGTACGGTCGCACGAAAATCTGGCCGCGCAACGCAAGTGGAAAATGAACGCATTTTATCGAGAACGCAGAACCTCTAGTACGGACGTACTGAGTGCGCTGCGCCCGCTAGCGGTGTGTGTGTGTGATTTGGAGACGTCAGACCCTGCTCGTGTCCGGCCAACATAACGTCCAGACACCCAAAGTTTCCTGGTTTGGATTCGTAAAACATCACGCACGAAAATGCGCATCGTATGACCGTTTTCGCATATTCCGTGAAAAAATACATCAATGCGTTCGGACGCACTTTTTTACGTTTGCGTTTAAAAATGCTTTCGTTTGACCCTAGCCTTAGATTAACACTGTCCATTACTGCTGGATGCAACAAAAAATCATTGGGCACTACATTATTCTTTTTCATATGAGTTCCCATAACTATGCTTATATTATTAGGTCAAATTGATTTATTCGGTCCAAGTTTATAAACATATCAGGGTTATTCGAAGAGAATCGAAAAGTCACAGCATGTTCGGTGACTTTTCGTTCTCTTCAATTTGGTTCGAATCGGCGATCCCATTTCGGCGACCCTGCGGTGTATTCAGCAAGCACCACAGGGTCACGGAATTGCAGGGAAAAGCCGCCGCAAATCCACCGAAAAACTCACCGCAAAACCTGGCGAATGCACACCGAAAACCCGCAATAACATCTGGATTAACCCGCCGAAAACGCCGGAAAAACCCAAGCAGGAGCCGATCACATGCAGCGCAGCCACCGGAAAAACCCGACACCGCAAACGAATGGAGTGAATAAATTAAAAAACAGTTTGCTTGAATGTTTGAAAAGTGAAACGCTGTTTGCAAAGAAACTACTGAGCGAAAATGTCTGAAATTTACATATGAGATCCAATGAATGATAATAAAAAGGGCTGTTACAGGAAAAATAAGTAAAGTTAAAAAAAATTAAAAATCGGAAATTTTCTTTAAAAAAAAATCCCAAAAAATGCTTAAAATATCCTAAAAAATCTATAAATAAAGAGACTCTTTACTGCAGAATTTTATAATCAACGGTTCATTAGATATAGAATTAAAATGGGAATATTTTTAACATTGAAGCCTATGGGATTCGTCTGAATAAATCTGCCGAATTAAACCGAATGGCAGGGCATTTCGGGAACCTTTCACTGCTGGTTTTTGTTCTCTGAATAGACGAAGCAGTGCTTCATATGGGGATTTCACTGCCCTCGAAAAGGCAACGAACAGGCACCGTATGTGCAGGCAATTCGCCAGGATTTGGCGAATTGCCTGCTCTCTGAATACCCGAATGGCCAGGAAATGTAACCGAACGCTGATTTTCAGCCTTCGGTTACCTTTCTCCAGCAATTCGGATCTCTTTGAATAACCCTGATAGACATTTTATCTGGCCAGTGGCCACCAGTCAAGCTCCTACCATGACTCCAGATTATATTTATGCTGCAGATCCCTGCAAATAATAAATATAGGTTGAGTAATGTGCATCCCTTATCCGAAATGCTTGGTACCAGAAGCGGTCTGGATTTCAGATTTCTTCCGATTTTGGATCATTTTCATATAATAGTGAGATATCATGTGGATGGGACTCATGTCTAAATTTAAAATTCATTTATGTTTCGTATACACCTCATACGCACAACCTGAAGGTCATTTTATACAATATTTTCAATAATTGTGTCCTTGTCACATGGGGACATGTGTGACATTTTCACGATTTGGTGTCATGCCTGTGCACAGAGGTTTTTTGGATTACATAATTTTGGACAAGGGGCGCTCATCCTGTATCTGGTCCAGGAATATGCATTGGAATATATGACATTCTAATAGACATCATCTTTTCTGTCTTGCAGCCTCTGAAAGGTATTGAATGGAATGGTGAAGGGTTCACGTACCTTGTAAGGTGGAGACGACAGAGCTTGGAAGAAAAATGGCATGAACGTGAAGTCCAGAGTCCTCCTGTGTTGGTGCAAGAAACAGAAACCTTTGTGCCTTATGAGATAAAAATCCAATCATTCAATAAGCACGGCAAAGCTCCTGAGCCAAAAACTGTCATTGGACACTCTGGAGAAGACTGTGAGTAGCTTTGTAGGATTGGAGAATAACCAAACTGGAATTCTTTAGTTTGTTTTCTTTTTTTAATGTTTGTAGATCCCTCATCAACACTTACACCCAAACTTAGTATCCACATTTCTTTCCACCACGACTACCATAACCTCATCATCCTTTCCTCCTTTTAGTGTTACAATTGTTTTCAAGACGCCCACCTCCATCTGTCACCCTGTTGTTTTCTAGGCTTGTGCACCGATTTTTTTTTCGGTTCGATTCGATTTTTCGGATTTTCAAACTTTTCGATTCGGCTCGTTTCGACCGATTTCTGTTTCGATTCGGTTCGGCTCGACTCGTTTTTGTGTACATTTTTTTTCGGAATATCGACCATTTTTCGTATTTTCGTGTCACTTAGCTCGTTTTTTTTGTATCGACTTTTCGTGATTTCGGAAATTTTCGTTTTTCGGAATTGTACATGTTTCCGGAATATCGACCATTTTTCGTATTTTCGTGTCACTTTGCTCGTTTTTTGTATCGACTTTTCGTGATTTCGGAAATTTTCGTTTTTTCGGAACGTCTTTTCTCCTCGTTTCAAAGCAATAAATTTCGATTTGACACATTTCAAGTCCATTCGAAAATTCCGAAAATATTTCGTTTCGGCTCGGAAAACTTTTCGGATCTGCCGTTTTCGGATCTAAAAATTTTCGGAAAATCGGCCGCATCCGAAAACACGAATCGGGAAATTTCGTGAAAATTCCGAAATTCCGAAACCCGAAACGCACATCCCTATTGTTTTCTCCTCAACTAAATGTCTAGGTCGTGGTCATGGAATCATTTCATAGTTCCTCCCCGTTGGTAAGACCCTCTTCCTCTTTAGCAACACAGCTCAAACACACGTTGAGTGGACTCGGAATTGAAGAAAACCTACACAATGAATGTTCCGAAAAAAATGTATCATCTATTCTTCGTTCCAGACTTGCCCTAATGCGGAATGAATTAGATGGCCTTGTCCACCATTTAGGTCCACGTCTTCACTTTGTTGATGTTCTTTTTTTACCCTTCATAAAGAGCTTGTAAATTAACTGTATCTTTGCGAACACATAAAGGGACATTCTACACATCCTGACCACGTCATCTCTTTAAAGTGGCCAGGCCGTGTGGAGTTGCACCCCCTCTTTATCCTGCCATCGTTGGTGTGCAGCAAAGTAACCAGGCGGGCAGGCGGGATTTTGAATCTTAAAGTACACAATAAACGTGAAAATAAAAAAACACAACCAGCACAAGCGTGAAAGATATCAGACAAATATACTTTGAAAACAAATGTCATGCAGCTCTATATGAATGTGGTAGTGCAACAAATCCCCAAAAACTTTTCAGAGAGTTTCAAATTCAGAGCGCAATAAAAACACTTCTATAACTATCAGGGTTATTCAAAGAGAATCGAAAAGTCACCGCACGTTCAGTGACTTTTCGTTCTCTTCAATTCGGTTCGATTTGGAAATCCCATTTCGGCGACCCTACGGTGTATTCAGCAAGCACCACAGGGTCCCCGAATTGCAGGGAAAAGCCGCCACAAATCTGCCGAAAACTCACCGCAAAACCCGGCGAATGCACACCGAAAACCCGCAAAAACATCTGGATTAACCCACCGAAAACGTCAGAAGAACCCGAGCAGGACCCGTTCACACGCAGCGCAGCTGCCGGAAAAAGCCGACACCGCAGACGAATGAAGTGAATAAATTAAAAAAACTGTTTGCTTGATTGTTTAATAAGTGGAAAGCTGGTTGCTAAAAAACTACTGAGCGAACATGTTTGAAATTTATATATGAGGTCCAGGGAATGATAATAAAAAGGGCTGTTACAGAAAGAAGAACAAAAGCTTAAAAAAAAAAAACGGCAAAACTAATTTGGCAAAAAAATCCCGAAAAATGCTTAAAATATCCCAAACAAATCTATAAATAAAGAGACTCTTTACTGCAGAATTTTATAATGAACAGTTTATTAGATATTGAATTAAAACGGAATATCTTTAACATTGAAGCCTATGGGATTCGCCTGAATAAACCTGCCGAATTAAACTACCGAATGGCAAGGCATTTCGGGAACCTTTCACTGCTGGTTTGTGTTCTTTGAATAGCCGAAGCAGTGCTTTTTTATAGGGATTTCACTGCCCTCAAACAGGCACCGAACAGGCACGGTATGTTCAGGCAATTCGCCAGGATTTGGCAAATTGCCTGCTCTCTGGATAGCCGAATGGCCAAGAAAGGTAATCGAACGATGAATTTGAGCGTTCGGTTCCCTTTCGGGAGCGATTCGGATCTCTTTGAATAACCCTGTATGTGTCACTGGTGTATAATTCAAACTCTTAGAATAATTGATATTTTGCCCCTTGTATCATGAATATTATAGATATACAGATAATGTGCTCATTGCACTATCTGAAAGATATGAACTCTATTAATACTTAAATAATAGTCTTTCTTCACCAGAGTCCACCACTGGAGTATATACGGTTCCTCAGAAGGAAGTATCGAGACATAAAACAACACAGTGCAGCCAGATAGGTTCATAAAGGGGTAAAAAAGGGGGTGTATTGGAGTTTCACTCACATGTATGAGAGCCAAATGAAAGTGGCTCCTCTTATGTGTGCAGCAGATCAACTTTCAGAGGCGATGTAGCCTGTACACTCCCTGCATTATATTCATTTGATACTCACAAGACGAAATATAAAGGGACATTCATTACGTTATATCAGCACTTTTATAGATTCCTCGTAGGTACAAAGAAAACTGCTTATGAGACATAGAGCTCCATTCCTTTAGGCTCTGCTGGTATCGTCTCTAACCCTTTTTGTAGATTGGGTTCGACCTCAGGCTCCCGTACCTCCTCCAGTGTTCAACAAACGCCAGGATAGCAATCAGGGTTTAGAAATAATTTACTATTGGATCATACACAAATAAAACTGTAAACACATACAGGGTTATTCAAAGAGAATCGAAAAGCCACCGCACACATTCGGTGACTTTTCATTCTCTTCAATTCGGTTCGATTTGGCGATCCCATTTCGGCGACCCTGCGGTGTATTCAGCAAGCACCACAGGGTCCCCTGAATTGCAGGGAAAAGCTGCCGCAAACCCGCCGAAAACTCACCACAAAATGACGGCGAACGCACACAGAAACCCGCAAAAACATCTGGATTAACCCGCCGAAAACACCGAAAAAACCCGAGCAGGAGCCGATCGCACGCAGCGCAGCCGCCGGAAAAACCCGACACTGCAGATGAATGCAGTGAATAAAGTAGAAAAACAGTTTGCTTGAATGTTTGAAAAGTGAAACGCTGTTTGCAAAGAAACTACTGAGTGAAAATGTCTGAAATTTACATATGAGGTCCAGGGAATGATAATAAAAAGGGCTGTTACAGAAAAAATAGGTAAAGTTTTAAAAAAAAAAGGGAAATTTCTTTAAAAAAAAATCCCAAAAAATGCTTAAAATATCCCACAAAATCTATCAATAAAGCGACTTTTTACTGCAGAATATTATAATCAACGGTTTATTAGATATTGAGTTAAAACGGGAATATTTTTAACATTGAAGCCTATGGGATTCTCCTGAATAAATCTGCCGAATTAAACCACCGAGTGGCAGGGCATTTCGGGAACCTTTCACTGCTGGTTTTTGTTCTCTGAATAGAGGAAGCATTGCTTCTCTATGGGGATTTCACTGCCCTCGAACAGGCACCGAACAGGCACCGTATGTGCAGGCAATTCGCCAAAATTTGGCGAATTGCCTGCTCTCTGAATAGCCGAATGGCCAAGAAAGGTAACCGAACGATGAATTTGAGCTCTTTGAATAACCCTGATAATAAATAAATAATAATAAAAAACGAAAATAGGTAATCTGAGACGTGTTTTGACGCTATCAGCGGCTTCCTCAATCAGCACATGTGTATATTAGTGATCGGTACTCTATTCATAGACTGTCTTGCTTCAAAACCCGCCAAAAATCATACGGTTCTATGTCGTCCAATGGCACTTCCTCCTATCGGCGGTGCATCACTCCCGGCGTCGCCACCATCTTGGATATCCAATAGTACGCACTGCATGCTGACGTCAACCTCTTTCAGACCACCCATGTAACAAAAAGTACGCATGTTCTGAGCAATGTGCGATTTGTGAACCCTACGCATCACAGGTTAAAAGAAAAACAAGTATTTTGTGCAGAATTTTGGAAGGGTATGTTTGTGGCTAAACTAAAAAACGCTCTTTGTGCGCTTGCACTAATGTCTCGTTCACCTCATTGTCAGCTGAACCTTTCGTTTCGTTCTCGTTTTTAGATCCAGACTCTGTCCCAGAAAATGTGGGACTGGAATCACTAAGTGAGAGCTCTGTGAAGGTAGCATGGTTACCTGTCCAGAAAGAAGGTCTAAATGGTCATTTAAAGGGATTCAAGGTAAGAGTATACAAAATAAACACAATTTAGGTAAAAATAAAAGAACACAGACATACCATGGAGCATTATTTCATAATATGCTACATATCATGTGGAAATACCTTCCGATTTTACCACTTGGCTTATGTCGCAGTTGCAGAGAGAGAAGACCGGTCACACAAGGCTTGACATGTAGGGATGTGCGTTTCGGGTTTCGGAATTTCGGAATTTTCACGAAATTTCCCGATTCGTGTTTTCGGATGCGGCCGATTTTCCAAAAATTTTTAGATCCGAAAACGGCAGATCCGAAAAGTTTTCCGAGCCGAAACGAAATATTTTCGGAATTTTCGAATGGACTTGAAATGTGTCAAATCGAAATTTATTGCTTTGAAACGAGGAGAACAGACGTTCCGAAAAAACGAAAATTTCCGAAATCACGAAAAGTCGATACAAAAAACGAGCAAAGTGACACGAAAACACGAAAAATGGTCGATATTCCGAAAACATCTACAAATCCGAAAAACGAAAATTTCCGAAATCACGAAAAGTTGATACAAAAAACGAGTTAAGTGACACGAAAATACGAAAAATGGTCGATATTCCGAAAAAAAAATGTACACGAAAAACGAGTCGAGCCGAACCGAATCGAAACAGAAATCGGTCAAAACGAGCCGAATCGAAAAGTTTGAAAATCCGAAAAATCGAATCGAATCGAAACGAAAAAAAAATCGGTGCACAAGCCTATTGACATGTGCAGTAGTGGCAACAATTCGGTTCTATGCCTGGACCGAAAAGTTGTCACTACTCCTAACAAAGTTCCCTCACATGCTGTGCCTTGAGTGATAAGTCCTCTCCCCATGTTTGCATCTACTACGTTTGGGATGGGCCGTTGGAAGCTTGTCCGGTGCTGTATATATTGATATACGTGCTCCTCTATCACAGTTACAGTCATTAAAGTTGCCACTGCCCATTCTCAGTGTTATCATACACTTGTTTTTCTCCACTATGAGTCTACAGGGTAATCCAGACATGGATCCATTGCTTGAGGTGCCTAGAGAGGTATCAGTTTTACCCTCATGACAAGGACCTAAGTAGGCCAGAATGATCATGGATGTTCAGAGGAGACTTCCATGGCATTTCATTACTGGGCGCCCTTTTGGGTGATATCAGTCTGATCTGCATATGGTAGGCTTGTGCACCGATTTTTTTTTCGGTTCGATTCGGTTCGATTTGTTCGGATGTTTAAAATTTTCGATTCGGCTCGTTTCGACCGATTTCTGTTTCGAATCAGTTCGGTTCGGCTCGTTTTTCGTGTACATTTTTTTTCGGAATATCGACCATTTTTCGTGTTTTCGGGTCACTTTGCTCGTTTTTTGTATCGACTTTTCGGAAATTTCGGAAATTTTCGTTTTTTCGGAACGTCTGTTCTCCTCGTTTCAAAGTGTCTACGATAATTCTGGCGATTCTATCGTGTTTTTTTTTATTAAATAAAGATCCTTTTTTTCTTATGAATAATTGAATATACATTTCACAACTTTATTTAATCATATTAAAATGGTATGAAAGCCAAGGAACAAAAAAAATGAACAAAACGATTTAAAAAACGCTAAACTGACCCGAATGCCACAAGAAACAAGTGATACGCATTTACAAATACAAAATTTACAGAATCAGCGATATAACCGATAATAGTTAAATATACGATGTCCAGAATTACCGAAATGGAACCGAAATCACGAATGGAACCGAAATCACGAATAGAGCAAAAATAAATTTTGATTTGACACATTTCAAGTCCATTCGAAAAATCCGAAAATTTTTCGTTTCGGCTCGGAAAACTTTTCGGATCTATCGGTTTTCGGGTCCGACCCGATTCGGAAATTCGGCCGAATCCGAAGACACGAATCGGGAAATTTCGTGAAAATTCCGAAATTCCGAAACCCGAAACGCACATCCCTAGCATATGGTAACGTCTTCTCTGTAATGGCGCCGTCGAGATAAAACCTTGTGAGACCTTAGCAGGACTCATTGACCAGAAGGCCGCATATGGCGCTGCCCGTTCTCAGTGCTCTTATAAACTTATTTTTTGTTCTCCAAATCACAGTTATTTACAATTAAGAGCAATAAAATCTGAAAACACATATTAAGTGGCTGGAGAATACCTTTCATGGCTTCCTAACATAATCTTACTGCTTCCATTTGTTTAGGTTCTTTCCATGAGTAGCAACTCTCTGTTACAAAAAGGTTTTGTGTCAAGTTTTTCAAATCACCACCATACTATTTCCAAAAGAAGCCCCATAACTATTACCATGTGACTCATGGAATGATCATTAAAATTCATCCAAACATATCAGCAGTTCATACATTTATTTGAATTCTGCTATCATCGTTTACCTCCAGCGTGATTGCTCCTATTTCCCTATATAGCACCTTTAGCTACTTTGAGAAGATATTTCATTATGTACAGTATAAATCACTAGGCTTGTGCACCGATTTTTTTTTCGGTTCGATTCGGTTCGGTTCGTTTGGATTTTGTAAATTTTCGTTTCGGCCGATTTTTGTTTTGGTTCATTTCGTTTCGTTTTTTGTATCGACTTTTTTTCGTGATTTTGGAAATTTTCGTGTATTTCGGAACGTCTGTTCTCCTCGTTTCAAAGTGTCTATTCGTTTTGACGTAAACTAATGGTTTTTGGATACGATAATTATACGATACGATAATTCTGCCATTGAGATTTCTCATGTTTTACAAGAAGGATACATTGAGATTTCTCATGTTTTACAAGAAGGATACATTGAGATTTCTCATGTTTTACAAGAAGGATACATTGAGATTTCTCTGGTTTTCCAGGAAGGATACATTGAGATTTCTCTGGTTTTCCAGGAAGGAAACATTGAGATGGGAATGATACAAAATTTAATTACAGAATCAGCGATATAAATACGATGTCCGAAATTACTGAAATGGAACCGAAATCAGGAATGGAGCCGAAATCACGAATGGAACGAAAATGAATTTCGATTTTACACATTTCTAGTCCATTCGAAAATTCCGAAAAGTTTTCGTTTCGGCACGAAAATTTGTTCGGATCAGCCGTTTTCAGATCTGAAAATGTTTGGAAAATTGGCCGAATCCGAATGCACGAATCGGGAAATTTTGTGCAAATTCCTAAATTCTGAAACCCGAAACACACATCCCTATAAATCACTGGAGTTGGTGCTAAAGCTGTGGTTCGCAACCCTGGTCCTCAGGTCCCCCTAACAGGTCAGGTTTGCAGGATATGTGAAGCACAGCACAAGTGATATGATTTGCTGCTCAGTGATTGCAGGATTCAGTCTGCATTTCCCCAAGGTGATCCTTAAAACCTGGCCTGTTAGGGGGACCTGAGGACCGGGTTGCTAAAGCAATTCTCTTTTTATTCTCATTAAAGTGCTCCTCTCTTGCCCATTGAAGGTAGGCCTTATTTGACAGGGAATCACTCTATATGTATGTGCTCATATTTTTGTACTCTCATATTTACTAAAAAAATTGAGTAATTCTCTTGCAAAAAAAAATAAATCGTTATCATTCACATGTGGCATTCACAGTGGCATGCCGGCCATGTGGGCGACAGGTCTGAACGGAGAGCCGTCCCACCGGACAATATTCGGCTCACTTCCTGGACCTGATTTACTGTTGGCTCCCTGACTGATGAGTCAGTGCACCGCCATCACCATTGACAGACGATCATACCGCACTGTATGATGGCCTGGCCCCACGGTGGGGGAAACATGGCAATGCCTAACGCTGAATCGAGTTGAGCACTGGCTGTGATCAAGAGTCCCGTAAAACCAATCCACCCCCTGATGTGATATCATAGCCAAAGTGCACCTGGCTGGTAAAGGCGCCCTTCAAGTGTATGTGATGTTAATGCTGTGAATAATAACTCTTTGTGGATCTCCTATATATGTTACCATTCCTTTTCCCTGTGTAGGTGATGTGTGTCGGTCATGGAGGACATCCTCACCCTGAGGTTGTGGTACACGGTAACACCACCCATGCACTTATCACTGGATTGCAACCCTTCAGCAACTACTCTGTGAAAGTCCGCGTCTTCAATGGGAAAGGTGACGGGATATACAGTGAGGCAGTCTCGATTCGCACAGATGAGGGAGGTAAGAGATGAACATAGACTGATATTATGTTTCCGCAACTTCCAACAATGTAATTGTAGGTCCTCCATCTGCAAGCAAAAAGAATGAGAAAAATTCTTATTGTGGATGCAAAAAACAAATAGTAATTGCAGGCGTTGTCAGATCCAGAGCAACGCTGAGGTAGGCCAGTGTTGGAAGGAGGGTAAGTATTAAAGGGCCACTACCACCAACATACGTAATGTCCTTATTGTGTTTGTTTTAAGTTGCTGATATCTTACATGTGCTTTTTTTTCTCTTGTATGCATAGTTAAGAAAATATTTTACTCTATATGTGTCACTGGGTGCATCCATTGTGTGATATTTCCCTCTATATGTGTCACTGGGTGCATCCATTGTGTGATATTTTACTCTATATATGTGTCACTGGGTGCATCCATTGTGTGATATTTCCCTCTATATGTGTGTCACTGGGTGCATCCATTGTGTGATATTTTACTCTATATGTGTCACTGGGTGCATCCATTGTGTGATATTTTCCTCTATATGTGTCACTGGCTGCATCCATTGTGTGATATTTTACTCTATATGTGTCACTGGGTGCATCCATTGTGTGATACTTTCCTCTATATGTGTCACTGGGTGCATCCATTGTGTGATATTTTCCTCTATATGTGTCACTGGGTGGATCCATTGTGTGATATTTTCCTCTATATGTGCCACTGGGTGCATCCATTGTGTGATATTTTACTCTATATGTGTCACTGGGTGCATCCATTATGTGATATTTTACTCTATATGTGTCACTGGGTGCATCCATTGTGTGATATTTTCCTTTATATGTGTCACTGGGTGCATCCATTGTGTGATATTTTCCTCTATATGTGTCACTGGGTGCATCCATTGTGTGATATTTTCCTCTATATGTGTCACTGGGCGCATCCATTGTGTGATATTTTCTTCTATATGTGTCACTGGGCGCATCCATTGTGTGATATTTTCCTCTATATGTGTCACTGGATGCATCCATTGTGTGATATTTTGCTCTATATGTGTCACTGGGTGCATCCATTGTGTGATATTTTGCTCTATATGTGTCACTGGGCGCATCCATTGTGTGATATTTTCCTCTATATGTGTCACTGGATGCATCCATTGTGTGATATTTTCCTCTATATGTGTCACTGGGTGCATTGTGTCATCTTTTGTGTTGTAAACTTACCACAATCTAGAAAGAAAATGAAAGGGAGGTGCTTGGTTAATGTCAGCAGTGGTTAATGTTTAACTCTTCTGCCTTCTGTTCCCCCCCCCCCCGTGTCCATTAAACGAAATCAACTAGAAAAATACCCCCCTTTTCTTCCCCTTACGTAATCGGTCAGGTGCTTATTATTTTTTTAATTTAGGTGAAAATACTCACCTTTTCTCCCTCGGCTCCGCCACCACCTGCTCCTCCACCTCCTGCTCCTCCACCTCCTGCTCCTCCTCTTTGACGAACCAAATCCGAAATGAAAAGATCCCTGTAGCTTCTTACACAATTTACGTAGTGAACGTATGCCAAATTGTGTATCTCGTGTAACTTTTATACTTTCGTACGCCATGCAAGTTAAGCAGCGCCTACGCAGTACGATGGATCGGTGCTGCACGTGCAATACCTCAGCTGCTTTCTCTTAGAATGTGAGCGCGACAGAGCACAGTGTGCTGACATTATCAGTCCCTGAGTTGGTCCCTGACAGGCGGGATATTTAAAATCCATTGTAAGCGAACTAAAAATCTCATTTTTTATGCACTGTTGGATTTTGAGCACCAAAAATGATCATTATATCAAAGCATGATTTACATCAACGAATACAGGGATCTTTTACCTATGCTGTCCTTAAACTTATCTTGCGGGATTGCGAACATGCATCCTTAATCCAAAACATCTGTGTCTTGTGTCGCATTAGTGCATTGTTGTTACCCACCTGTATTACACTTGTGTTTTCACAGTTCCTAGTAAGCCTGCATTCCTAAACTTGGAGCGCCTTTCTGACACCTCCCTGATTCTCATGTGGGGATCACCTGACACCCCTAACGGGATCCTAACAGGATACGAGATCGTCTATTACCAGATCAGTAAGTGCCCATTGATCCTTAAAGGAATTTTTTCCGGTGAATAATTTACAAGATTTAGTGAAAAGCCGTCCCCGTGTTTGCTTGAATTTTTTTGTTTCTTTATGACATTTTTTTAATGTTTTTTTTCCATTACTTGCTTCAAATTGTGTTCGTGGATAAGCATTTTTACTAATTTCCCATTTATTAGAAGAAATATAAGAAAACAATCATGTTCCTTGTGGATTTTTAAATATTTAATAGAAGTTGATAATTTTTACATATTTTATATATACGTTATTTCGTTATATTTCTACATAATTTAAAAAAATTGGCTGGGTGGAATAGAGGTAACACCACTGCTCTATAAACGTGGAGACACAGGTTTGAATCCTGGCAAGAGCACCTCTCCGGTAAGTGTTCTTGGGCAAGACACCTAACGGTGCATACTCGCCATCCAGGACATACTTGCAAATGAGAGAAATCTCAATGCATCCTTCCTGGTAAAATACATTCTCAAAAAAAAAAAGAAGTGCGGTTACAGTGATGAGTCCATTGGCAAGGTGGCCATAGATCATGGTGTGAAATGTGCTGGTAAGACGTGAACTCAAGAGGCGAAAGTCAGATAGGGGAGATGAACGTCCAAAGGTCAAGGAAGACTTTCCTGAATTTGATAGGGCATGTGACTTGCTGGTTGCAGCAAGGTGGATTGTCCTGGTAGCAGAGCTTGAATCCTAATCCTGTGATATATGTGGCACAAAAGATAATCTGGATTGGATTCTTGGGTAAGGTCTATGTTTCACATTGACAGGAGAAAAAATTAGGCATAACAAATATCCTAGGTTTAGTAGATGTCTATGTGAAGGACCAAAGAGCTGAATGTCTGTCGTGAGCATGTTTCCGTTTCTGTTGAAGGACCAACTGAATGTATACAGAATATGACCATGTATGCTGGTCTTCTTAGCAACTGATGCAGTCATCTCATTACTTTGACATCCGAATGTTTCCTCTTTCAATTTAAACTGATGGTGGTATCTTTACAGAACACGTCTAGCACCCAATGACACAGGCTGCCACTGGTATCCCATGTCAAGGGTTGAGAACTTGCATTCGAGCACTGATACAGCTATAGGTAACCTCTTACTAGGTACACCAGTCTCCGCAAAAAAGATAAAGGAATTAGAGCAAGGCAGTAGCATCACAAGTCTAGCCGAAAGAACGCGTGGCTCGATTTAACCAGGTTTCTGAGTATAGAGTCAAAATTTTAATTGTTGGGTTGTCTTACAGAGTCGACATGTGGATGTCAAGAACAAATGGAAACATGTGGCACACTCTTTTTTCTATCTGTTTTGTCATAGTTTGGGAAAGTGGTATATTTTTTTACCTTCTTTGTGATTGAGATACACAAAATCAGGGACATGTCATCGCTGGTACTAGTGCCAACTCAGCTTTAGTGTTTCCTCGACAAAGTACAATAATGGAAAGTCGCACCTGGGTAATATTTTTCTTGCTCAACATGGAATACCAGGCTGAATGTTACCAAATACCAACCTGTAATAACCAAGTCTCATTACATCACTATTGTAACACTAAGGGTAGAGGCCAGTTAGTCCTTTGCATGGAAAGGTATGAAGCTGGGAAGAATTGAGCTGCAGCTCTAAAAAAAAAAAGGTTTCCTTGGTCTGTTATGTTACATAACTTTTCTATGTCAATTTATTTTGACATAAATATGAACAACTCACAAGTCGCAAATGGACCCTCTGTTACTGCATCTCGACCCTTGACACTTTCTTTTCGTCCTCCTTGCTCCCACAGTAAACGGCATTAAGACAGAAGACACAGTTTTATCTCAAACAATAAACGATCCTCAGCAGCAAAACTGGACGGTTACCAACATCAGCTCTAACTACACCTACAGGTTCTTGGTTTACGCCACCACCTCTGCCGGGCAAAGTGAGGCGGCTGTGAAAGAGGGTGGCACGATGCAAGAGATCGGTGAGGATAAATCCTAAAAAAAAAAAAAGTTTTTCAACATTTCCCCGACCCGATAGTAATAAATCCATGTTTTGTGTTACCATGTTGTAAAATAATGAAGGTTTCTGCAAATCTATTTCATATATCGCTCCAAACCTTTGCAGAAAATTTGCAGGATCGAATATATAAAATGTATTTTGAAATGTGAATTTCCGGTGAGTAAGAAAAGAACGTCATTGTAAATATCACGACATAAATATGGCTGTGCATGAGGATATTGTTACTGGGATGATGATGCTTGGGTCTTTCACCCAGCTATACATATTTTTTTAAGATTCCGCATTTGATATGTTCAGGTTGTACGTCTCTGTAACGGTGTGAGACATCTAGATGTGAAATGCAGGTTCTAGATATCCCTTGAGGTGAAGAAGTTCTAGGTCACTCTTGAGATGGGCAAGTTCTAGTTCTCTTGTTGTGGTTATTCCCGATCCACTGTTCTTTCTTGGTGATTTAACTTTGCCAAACTATGGTGGAGCAAATATGGTGAAACTACAGTGCATTCACTGTATAGGCAACTGCCGCCATAGTTGCCGTACTTGTCATCATTCTTGCCTCTGTAATTTCTGGTGAAGTTGTTCAGCAGCGTTCTCGGGGTAAGTTTCAATGGAGATTCCACTAGTGTTTCTACCATAGTCGCTGCCATAACAGCTTACTGTAAATTTCACTGTGGTTTCAGAGATTGTCAGTGTTGGATTTACCCTTGTTTTCACCATAGTTTGTATGGAAGTCCTATGGAGATCACCACTTCTTGCACGTAACAGTGACACAATGGTACTGTACGTGAGAATAGTTGCAGTTCGTTTCTTTGTACATAATACTAGTGATAGTTCCCCGTGGTTTGCTGCAACTTCATCTGCCATTGTTGGATCTTCCTTCTTCAAATAACTGAAGCACTCCATAGTTGCAACGACAGCGATTTTTACCATTTTAACTATGGTGAACATGGGTTCTTTGTGAATTAGCCCTTATGCTTCTGGTGAAAAGGTATTGTGTTAAGTTACAGAAGTTTATACATCTATATACTTATACAACTATATATTTATACATCTATATATTTCCTGCAGTGATCTCATGGAACTAGAAGACCTGAAAGGCGGTGGTATAGTGTAGTAGATGTTCTGAAATACTGACCTGGAGATGTAGTAGTTGTGTTTGTAGTTGACAACAAAATCATAAGGAGTCTTGTTACTATATTCAGGATCTCATGAGATGTGTATCGATCTCACTATCTATTTTTCTCTCTTTAGAGTTCCCATCGAACATGAATGTCTCATTGAAGACAGAGAGCAGACGCATAACGATAACATGGGAATTAAAGAAGAATGTTGAGATGAAGGTCCAAATCAAGAACAGAAGCAGTGAGTGTGGTGCATAGGAAAAGAATGCATGTGATCAAGGATGACACTAGGCCACCATTTACCAAAGGGTCTATTTATGGACATCTGGGCAAGAGAGAGCAGTGATTGGAATGAGAAATGTTGGGAACCAAAGAGTTTTGTAAGAGGCCTTGTAGCGTTAGAATATGGATCTGGCCCCCTAAATATTTCTGAACTACAACTCCCATGATTTTCTGGTCATCTATTACATTCAAAGCATTTAGGGAGTTGTGGGCCATCAACATCTGGATTTGAGATCCATGCTCTAGAATATACTTTTGCAGGGCTGAGTGAGATTACCTGTTAATAGTTATCCATGATTAAGGTCCAACTACATATGATGTACCATCCAGTTCTCCAATCTCTTCTTTCAAGGACTAAAAGAGGGGCACATGTGATAATAATACACTGCATCAGCCATGGTGCCTATTACCCACGGAAGCCTCCTTCATCTTCTTTTGCCCAACCTCCTCTTTCATCAGACCTCACTTCCTGTGACTCTACCTCTGCAAGCTGCATTGTACCATAGCATGAGGTGCCAATGCTTTTACTTCCAGTGCTCCATATAAAAGAAATTGAGAATAAGACACAGTGGTTCTACATAAGAACAAAAAAAATTCACATACTTAAATGGTTAAAATGAGGTGGGTTGTGCCAAATGGTGGGGATAAACATTGACCCCTCCGGATCCTCCATGTACCCTCCTCCCCCCATCCTCCTGTTTTAACCATAGAGTTAACATGAAAATGTTCCAGCACTGGGCTACCTCAAAGCTAGTTGGACGTGATGAGCTACTGGCTTCCTGTCGAGCTGCAGCTATCATGTGACCGGTGGGAGGCTGGATGCTGGTAGGAGCTTCCAGACAATCCAATGGCTCTCGATGCTAGTGCTTTGAGAACCATTGAAGTAGGTCAGGAAAGCTACATGCTACGTAACCTATTCCACAAAGTCAGATCAACACTCGCTCATCTTTGTATTGTGGATGGAGCTAAACCCCCCAAACTTGGAGGGCTAATTCAGACACTTTCTCCCTTGAGGATAGCGGATCACTCAGGTTAATGTCGCCATTCAATCTGAGCTGAATGGTCCCAGTGCCTAGAGTGTAAAAATATAAATATAAGTTTAAATTTAAAATATAACCAAGGGTTACCGGAATTGGTGAATTAGGTTAAAAAGAAAGATACAGAATACTGAACTTAACATAAAACTAATGTATTATTTCGACACTAAGAATAAGATATTTCATACCTTTTATAAGGGTAAGAAAGGTTGGAGACATCAACAATAGGTCTTTCTAGTTGAACTAAAATAAGGTATTTCTAGGGCTTGCTGTTGCACTTCTTATTGTGGCTATTTCCATCACTTTACAGGTGACATGTGGGACACTCATGGAAAAGTCAATATCTCTGAAACAGTATATGAGTTGAATGAACTAAGCCCTGGGACCACGTACGATATCCGTCTAATGGGCACATTTCGGAGCAAAGATGTGAATATCTGGAATACGACTGTTGTAACGTCTGGAGCAGGTAAGAATCACCACCAATTTTTTTTTATTACATCATTGCTGGGTCAAACAGTTACAGTAACAAGTATTTATAATGTTCCTTAGTGCTGAATTAACAGAATTAACAGAGATCCATAGCAAGAACATAATAACTAGATAGACAGACAGATAAATAGGTAGATAGACACATAAATAGTTAAGTAGATTGATAGATAGAGAGACTGAGAGAGAGAGAGAGAGAGAAACATAGATTGATAGATAGATACAGAGATAGATAGATACAGAGATAGAGATGCATAGATAGATAGAAACATAGATTGATAGATAGATATAAGGATACAGAGATAGGGAGATGCATAGATAAATAGAAACATAGATAGATTGATAGATACAGAGATAGATTGATAGATACAGAGATACATTGATAGATACAGAGATAGATAGATAGATAGATACAGAGAGATAGATAGAGAGATAGATTATAGATACAGAGATAGATAGATAGATACAGAGATAGATAGATACAGAGAAAGATAGATAGATACAGAGATACTGTATATATAGATAGATAGATAGATAGATAGATAGATAGATACAGAGAAAGAAAGACAGATACAGGGATAGATAGATAGATAGATAGATAGATAGATAGATAGATAGATAGATAGATAGATACAGAGAAAGAAAGATAGATACAGAGATAGATAGATAGATAGATAGATAGATAGAAGATAGATAGATAGATAGATAGAAGATAGATAGATAGATAATAGATAGATAGATACAGAGATATATATATATAGATGGATGGATGGATGGATAGATAGATAGATAGAAAGATAGATACAGAGATAGATAGACAGATAGATAGATAGATAGATAGATAGATAGATAGATAGATAGATAGATAGATAGATAGATAGATAGATAGATAGAGATAGAGAGATAGAGATAGAGAGATAGATAGATAGATAGATAGATAGATAGATAGATAGATAGATAGATAGATAGATAGATAGATATAGAGATAGATGATAGATAGATACAGAGATAGATAGATACAGATATATATATATAGATAGATAGATGGATAGATATATAGATACAGATAGATAGATAGATAGATACAGAGAGATAGATGCAGAGATAGATATTTAACACATATAAGATGGATAGATATATTTATAGGATGATTGATTGATTAATATATAAATGATAGATAAAGAGATTGATAGATACACAGACACATAGATAGACATATGAAGTTATAGATACATTAAACAGCATCCTATTATTGTTTAGAATAAATGTAGAACTCGACCTCCATGTGCTGTTCCGTATTTTCCTTACTGGTGATGACAGCTATAATATTTGTATATTAGCTGAAAGGGTTAATCTTGTAGTGCTCAGTTGCTTCTTAGATATAGTCTGCTTGCCACTAACCATACCACGATTCTCTTTTAATTTGTGAAAAGACTTGACAAATGATTTCCTTTTCTTATTAGATGAATAGTAGTGCTGCTGCTGATGATTTTTCTGTTTTACAGCAGAGTCTTTTGTCAATGTCTTCCTCTATCCCTCTGTAAGCAAATCGATAATTTGTCTCTTGGAATAAAAAAATCGGATGTTTTTTCTTTCTTGTTCTCTCCCTGTTGTAGCTATAATCACAGAACAGAGAACATTTGCCACTGAAGGCTGGTTCATCGGACTGATCAGCGCCATTGTCCTGCTTTTGCTTATTCTGATTATTTTGTGCTTCATTAAGCGCAGCAAAGGTGGTAAATACTCAGGTAAGTTTACGATCACCTCTAATCTATGACACCTTTCACAGTGGCAGATGGGTTGAGGTATAATCAAACGTGTGGTATCTCTAGACTTGTGACCAACGGTTTTCACTATCTGTACAAAGAAAGGAAGGGGCCTTCAACCTTTTCTCCTAGGGCAGTTTTATTGGAGATGCGTTAAGACGAAATGTTTTGGCTCATCACAAGCCTTTCTCCAGTTTGAAGAAGGCCCAGGAGAAACCACAATGGTCTTCTTAATGGGTCTCCAGTAAACCTGTCCTAGGAGAAAAGGCTGGAGTGCCCGTTCCTTATTTTCCTTGCACAGATGCTGCTGGAGGATGCCTCTCCTGGATCAAGTTATCACTTGGCACCCATCTATTTCTATTTTTTCGTTCCCGTTGATCCATGTTGAGTAGAGTGCCAATCTATATTATTGAATGTACAACATTTTTCAGTGGTCATGGTAGGCGTAGGCTTGCCTCCAACGTTGTTAATGGCAGAAAGCGTTCATGCCGTAATTATGTAAAAAAACGCATTCTTCTGGTGTGTAAGAAGACGATCCAGGATCCAACGCCACGTAGTTTGTATGTGAACATAAGGAGAGCAGTCACACAAATGGCCCTGACCTTTTTTCTGTGCTCAATATCTTGTGTGGCGTAAAGGTATCAGAATATGACATCCCATCAAATGAGCTGTCTAGTTTACAGCATGGTACAGAAGCAGTAGGGTAGACACATGATTACCATCACACGGCCACATGTATCTTGATATGCACTCCTTAGAAATACAATTAGCCAGGAATTACCAGCTATGACAGTCGAGAAAAACCCAACAGAACTGGTCAAAGGTCTTCTAGATATTTACTTTATTCAATGAATAAATGGAGTATTACTACAAGGATGTATGTGGCCTGGATACTCTCATTATGTGTCTTACTTCATCACATCCAGAATAATCCCCTGGAAACAGCTTCCCACCTTACCTTGGATCTCTATAGTTATGGCGTAGATCGCATTTTATGTTCATCCCAAACTAGCATCTCGTACGCGACTCGTGACTCATGGCAAATGACCACCAACCGATGTTCCCTTCGGTGTTTTTCCCTGACTAGCACGAAAGAAGGTGATAACCATACAGAAAACACACGACTTTTGTTTTTATTTCTCGCCATGCAGTAAAAGATAAAGAAGATACACAAGTGGACTCTGAGGCTCGTCCCATGAAGGATGAAACATTCGGAGAGTACAGGTAAAGCAGGCAGGCAATTTTTAATAACCTAACCCAACAGTCAATACATCGATTTTCTGTTGACATCTGATTATGACATTTTAAGCAAATGTAGCAAAATCCACAAAAAGTTAACATTGAGTGTCTTCCCCCCAATTTGTTTATTTTTGCCTAAAAGGTATAACTCATTAATGGACAAATTGGACACCACAATTTAGTGAATGAATGAAAGACAACGGGCAAAAAAACCATTGTAGGCAGTTGGAAATGAAATTATTAAATGGGTATTAGTTGTTGCTCTCTATCAATAATTAATGTGACTAACGTCATGTGCAACGTACTTGATTTTTGTTCTAACAAATGTTCGATGGTGTCAGTTTTATAGTAATAAAGGAAGCAGCCATGCTGTATTTTTTATCAGACTTTCAGCATTGCATCGCGTCACATTGAAGACTAGTAAGATCTTGCTGATGTACAGAGTGATGTGGGTTTGCTTTAAAAAAAATGACATTAATAAAAAAATGTTTAGGGATAATGATAACTTTGCAAAACGTTATTGGCTGTGTCATCATTTTGCTCCTCCAAAAGAAAGCTGAGTTATATTACACCGACAGGTATCCCGTGGAAGGTACTGTACATGTTGTAGAGTTAGGGACTTTATATTTGGGCAGTTAAGGGTCTGAACAATTAGGGACTTTCGATTTCGGCTGTTACTGGTTAGTAGATATCTTTTAACATGTCACAATGGTGGGTCATGTAGTTACATTGTAGCACAAGGCGGCAGAATGAGTTATACAACGTAGTAAGTTTATGAAGGTGTGTTTGCGGGGCAGCTGCATACACTACATCTCCGTATTCAATAGGCGGCATTTGTTGTACAATTTACTTTCTTACCACGGGGCTCAGGCAGGATTTGTTTCTGTACAGGGCATCTAGTTTGGGGTAAAGTTTAGATGAGAGTTTTTCGATGTGGGGGGCCAAAGGATAGATTTGGGTCTAACCACATACCTAGATATTTAAGAGAACTGAGTTGGCGTCAACACTTCTTAATTTCACAAAAACCAACGTAAACTTCCCATTTGACTTAATTTATTGTTGTTTTCATATTTTTAATCTTTATATTTCATTAAATTGAATTAAAATTTTATTAAACTTATTTTAAAAATTGAATTTTTATCTTATATTGTTTTTACATTTTTTCATTTCACTGATTCATACGAATTAGAATAGAATAAACATGGCCGATACCTCCGGATATATCTTATCCAAAAAAGCCACAGAACAAACCGCAAAGGATGAAACAAGAAACCAAAACAGACCCCCTATGTTATTGTTTGTGCATGTTTATATTTAATTTGAATTTTTTTCCTTTGTATGACCGTGTTATTATTAAAACAATGAATGATTGGCCGTCGAGTCATCAAAAAGTAACTTTGTTTTTTGGATATTTTTCATGATTACAGCACTCTGTGCAATTGTTTATTGGGGTTGTTGGGGACATTAAGGGGGAGGGTAATTGGAGGGGATGATGGTGCCTTTTGGATTAGAACTACACACAGTAAAAATGTCACCAGGGCACAATCTAATTATTGAGTCCTGGATTTATTCCTCTGGTGACAAAAATAACTTTTTGACCACCGAGTGTGGTCGAAATGTTTTGGTTTTTTTCACCAGAGGAATAAATCCATGACTTAATAATTGGATTGTGCCCTGGTGACTTTTTTACTGTGTCTATTGCATTGAGGTCTGGGAATGAGGTCCTTAACCAGCAGCTGTCATCAGTGTGATTGACGTCAACACTATCTTCCTTAACTTTTACATTAGGAACACATTTCCACAGAGGAATGGAAGATTGTTATTTGGGTGTCCACTAGTCCTACTAAAGTACATAATTATTATAACACCCTCTAGTAGACATTACCTGGCCCATGTATCTCACCACTAGGTGGCTTAGTGACTCCTGCCCAGCCATTTCCGTAAATTTCTATTCCTCAATAGACAAAATACAAGGCCATTTTGATGGATGATGAATGATGGCTGTTGGAGAATAGGTACTACCATCATATTTTTGCCAGATCCCAACCAATATGCACAAACCCATTTATTTTGTCTTTAATTTGGGTTCATAATGGTATCGGACCATATAATCAATTCTCACAGACAGTATGTATTTTCTAACGTCCCATAGGTATATTTTTTTCCCCTCATTTTTTAGTTATATGTCTTCTCACTTTTCTAATTGTCCCAAGGATGGAGGTAATGGACACCTCCCAACGCGCTTCTTACTGGTATCCACTCTCCTGTACATCTGCTCATCCCATATTTGCTTTTCGAGACAATCCGAGGTCCTTTATCCAATTTAATCCTACATAACATCTTCAAGGATTCCCCATCCGACCCTTTCAAAAGCTCTTGGCATCTAATGTCAGGGTCAACGTCATCAATAATATTGATCATAGCTCTTGTCTTTTGGTAGTGAGTCTTTTTGGCGTAAACCAACCGTCATCACAATCAATTCGATTTCTTAATTACTTCGTATAATCATTTAATCTACTTGCAGGAATCACAGTCTATAAATCTGCAGTTTGCTGTGTAATTCAAGTCTTTATCTGTTTTTCAGAGAAATTAGATAGAGGGCAGATTACAGCATCTCATCTAGAATGATTGTATTGTTCACCATTTAATTGACATCTGCCTGCTGAGCTTTTATTTGCCACTGTATAATAAGCAACAGAAGCAAGGAAACAAAAGCCATTATTTAAATTCTTTGGATTATTTGTTTGTTAGTCTGCATAGAAAATTCCATATTTATTGGCACCCAATCATCTGTGCCTATTGAAGGATTAAGGACTTTTCTTTCATTAAATTTTATTTTCTTTCATTAAAGAAACACTATATTAAACAATAGAGTTCCCTTTTTTTGCCCTTAAATAATAGGGCAGATGCTGCCTTTACTCAAATATTTTTGTATTTTTTCTTATTTTTGGCCAATTATACTTACCCTTTCTCCGTCGCCATGTGCTGCTCCTCCTCTTTGGTTCAGGGACTCCCAAACCCGGAAGTCCCTGAAGCTGTTCAACTGACGTACCGTAGGAACAACAAATTGCTTAGCACTATGGGGCCTGCGCAGTTTATGTACGCAGCAGGTTACATAGTACTTTCGTAGAACAACGAGTCATCGCTGTGTACATATGCGCAGATTCGATCCAACAGCTGCCTCTCTGAGACCACTCACTACCACGGTTGGTGTCAGAGAGGGTGAGATGTCACTAGTAACCGATCTGGTGACTGGCAGCTGGGAAATTCAAAAATCCCGGCTGCTGGTGACGCTGGGTAGGGTGGAGGAAACTCTTCCACTTCACCCAGTGATTTCATCAGATCAGTAGATTTGGGGGCAGGGGGGAAGGGGATCGCTCATCACATCCTCACAGCCTGACTACTTTAAAAGTGGAAAGTTGTCAGGATGAGTAGAGTGTCCCTTTAAAGAACTGCATGTTGCAATTTGACTATTGTGCTTGCACCATGGCTTACGGACAGGGATTTGTTCTGTTGTTTTCTCTACTATTTTTTACTACATGTCATTCGATATTGTCCTAAGTTCCATTTGTTAATAATTTTTCCTCTTCGATGCCCTCATAGTGTTACTCTGTGATAAGTAATACAAATTCCATTACCCTTTAAATTTGCTGTTTGATTCTTGTCACGGTTCCTAATTCCTGTTCTTCTACTCATCGTCATTCCTTCCTGTGGCCTCCTTCATCCAAGTCCAGACATACACAGCAATTTTGACGACAGATGCATTGGTGCACTGTTTATTATTGACACGCCATCTACAGTTGTGTTCAAAATTATTCAACCCCCAATGCTGTAAAGGGTTTTAGGGAATTTAGTGTATATTTGTAATTGTATTCAGAATGAAATCCTACAAGGACTTTTTAAAGAACCATATGCAACTAAAATGACATCAATTGGTTTTGTAATACAGTAGTAAATGTTTCTTTTGTGAATTCTTCATTGACACAATTATTCAACCCCTTAAAGACTACCACTCTGAAGAACAGAGGTTCATTCAAGTGTTTTCAATCAGGTATTGAAAACACCTGTGGATGTCACGGAGCAGCAATAAAGCATAATAAGCACCAATTAGGCAGCTTTAAAATGACTGTGATACCCAGCTCCTTCTAGACATTTACTGGTGTGGTTACAAACATGGTGAAGTCAAGAGAATGGTCCAGGAAGACAAGAGAAGAGGTGATTACTCTTCACAGGAAGGGCAATGGCTATAAGAAGATTGCAAAGATGTTAAACATACCAAGAGAGACCATAGGAAGCATCATTCGCAAATTCAAGGCAAAGGGCACTGTTGAAACGCTACCTGGTCGTGGCAGAAAGAAGATGCTGACTTCGACTGCTGTGCGCTACCTGAAGCGTAGAGTGGAGAAAGGTCCCCGTGTGACTGCTGAGGAACTGAGAAAAGATTTGTCAGATGTGGGTACTGAAGTTTCAGCTCAGACAATACGGCGCACACTGTGTAATGAAGGCCTCCATGCCAGAACTCCCAGGCGCACCCCCTTGCTGTCTCCAAAGAATAAGAAGAGTCGACTGCAGTATGCCAAAAGTCATGTGGACAAACCACAGAAGTTTTGGGATAGTGTTCTGTGGACTGATGAAACAAAATTAGAACTGTTTGGGCCCATGGATCAACGCTATGTTTGGAGGAGGAAGAACAAGGCCTAGGAAGAAAAGAACACCTTGCCTACTGTGAAGCATGGCGGGGGGTCAATCATGCTTTGGGGCTGTTTTGCTTCTGCAGGTACAGGGAAGCTTCAGCGTGTGTGCAAAGTACCATGAATTCTCTTCAGTACCAGGAGATATTGGATGACAATGTGATGCAGTCCGTCACAAACCTGAGGCTTGGGAGACGTTGGACCTTTCAACAGGACAATGATCCCAAGCATACCTCCAAGTCCACTAGAGCATGGTTGCAGATTAAAGGCTGGAACATTTTGGAGTGGCCATCGCAGTCACCTGACTTAAATACAATTGAGAACCTCTGGTGGGACTTAAAGAAAGCAGTTGTAGTGCGCAAGCCTAAGAATGTGACTGAACTGGAGGCTTTTGCCGATGACGAATGGGCGAAGATACCCGTAGATCGCTGCAAGACACTTGTGTCAAGCTATGCTTCACGTTTAAAAGCTGTTATAACTGTAAAAGGATGTTGTACTAAGTACTAAGATTGAATGTCACTTGGGGGTTGAATAAAACTGATAATGATGTGAGCACAGAAAAGACATTTGTGGTTATTTCATTATAAATGTTATGTTATATTTGTCTGACCTACACCTGCCTCTTTGATTTAATTGTAAGCAAGGTGACTGAATGATCAAAATCAATGTCAAACTGGCCAAAACACTCAATTTCAGTGGGGGTTGAATAATTTTGAACACAACTGTATGCGTCATTCCGCCATGTTGTGGGTTTTGATTTTGCTGTCTTGCATCGTTCACAAACTATTTCACACATGAGAAAGACGCCAACCATTGGTACCACCTCTGAACCTATTTCTTGACTTGGGCTCACTCTGCTCTGAGCTCTGTTGTGCTTTCATTTCCCAAGAGTGTGCTCTACATTGCTATATTGACCTTTGAGTACCTTGGCTTTTGCTTCGCAACCATTCTGGTCTCTACTGTCCCCTATCTTTGGCTAGTATGACTTTCTCTTTTGTTGTTGGCGTTGGCTTGTTGTTTTGACTACCTCCTTTGCTCTGTGTTTGTCTATATCTTAGTTAGATACAGTCATGGCCGAAATTATTGGCACCCCAGACATTTTTCCAGAAAATCAAGTATTTCTCACAGAAAAGTATTGCAGTACCACATGTTTTTCTATACACATGTTTATTCCCTTTGTGTGTATTAGAACAAAACAAAAAAAGGGAGGAAAAAAGCAAATCGGACATAATGTCACACAAAACTCCAAAAATGGGCTGGACAAAATTCTTGGCACCCTTAACTTAATATTTGGTTGCACACCCTTTGGAAAAAATAACTGAAATCAGCCACTTCCTATAACCATCAATAAGCTTCTTACACCTCTCACCCGGAATTTTGGACCACTCTTCCTTTGCAAACTGCTCCAGGTCTCTCTTATTGGAAGGGCGCCTTTTCCCAACAGCAATTTTAAGATCTCTCCACAGGTGTTCAATGGGATTTAGATCTGGACTCATTGCTGGCCACTTCAGAACTCTCCAGCGCTTTGTTGCCATCCATTTCTGGGTGCTTTTTGACGTATGTTTGGGGTCATTGTCCTGCTGGAAGACCCAAGATCTCGGACGCAAACCCAGCTTTCTGACACTGGACTCTACAGTGAGACCCAAAATCCTTTAGTAATCCTCAGATTTCATGATGCCTTGCACACATTCAAGGCACCCAGTGCCAGAGGCAGCAAAACAACCCCAAAACATCATTGAACCTCCACCATATTTCACTGTAGGTACTGTGCTCTTTTCGTTGTAGGCCTCATTCCATTTTCGGTAAACAGTAGAATGATGTGCTTTACCAACAATCTCTATCTTGGTCTCATCTGTCCACAAGACGTTTTCCCAGAAGGATTTTGGTTTACTCGAGTACATTTTGGCAAACTTCTTGATAATGTTGCGCACTGTGGACAAAGGAAAATCTAGATCTCTGGAGATGGACTTATAACCTTGAGATTGTTGATATTTTTCCACAATTTTGGTTCTCAAGTCCTCCGACCGGTCTCTTCTCCTCTTTCTGTTGTCCATGCTTAGTGTGGCACACACTGACACACAATGCAAAGACTAAGTGAACTTCTCTCCTTTTTATCTGCTTTCAGGTGTGATTTTTATATTGCCCACACTTGTTACTTGTCCCAGGTGAGTTTACAGGAGCATCACATGCTTGAAACAATCTTATTTATCCACAATTTTGAAAGGGTGCCAAGAATTTTGTCCAACCCATTTTTGGAGTTTTGTGTGAGATTATGTCCAATTTGCTTTTTTTCCTCCCTTTTTTTGTTTTTTTTCCAATACACACAAAGGGAATAAACATGTGTATAGCAAAACATGTAGTACTGCAATACTTTTCTGTGAGAAATACTTGATTTTCTGGAAAAATGTCTGGGGTGCCAATAATTTCGGCCATCACTGTATGTATCTGGCCATTATAAGGACCAGTAGTTTGGGTGGTGGCTGATTCTGCATGTTCGGTTCAGTCAGGATTCATGGCAACTCCATTGTTTAGGTTAGCCTTCTGTCTTTGGACTGTTCTTGTTTTTTTCTTCCAAACCATTCACTTTTTGGTTGTAAACACGCAAGTAGATCTTCTCGTCCTTTTTCATCTCTCTCCAGTTTCAAATGAACAGTTGCTGTGGTGACAATTCCATCATCTTTCCCTTTGAAATATAAGCTGGATATTTGACATTTTGGTCTTGATTTACTCTTTTGGTTTATTGCAACATTTCATTTAGCTTCTTTCTACTGGTGGACTTTGGCTTTATTGGCGTAGGAACTCGGGAGGAATATGGTTGACTGATCCCCTCGGTTATCTTGACTGACATTTGCACAGTGTTCTCCTGGGATTGAAGAACTATTTCATAGACACTCTAAGATTATTGAATCCCCCAATTTATATGTCATGAAGGCTAGTGGTAGCAAACCAATACACTCAGCTTTTTAGTCTGTAGCAGTTTAACTATATCATGCCCTTGCACTGATTTACCAGGAGAAAACCCCCAATCCACCGCCCTCCCCGATTTATGAGGATCCCTATGTAGATACCTGAGCACAAATTCTCCTTTCTGGTGTGCAAGGGCATTATTTTCATTCAGTAGCTCAACCAAGGTCTCAAGGGTGCCAATTGAACCCCTTCATGAGCTGACCCTTTTCCAATTTTCCATCTCGGCAAAAACTAATTTTTCCTTCCATTGCATCTGTCGTGTCAGCAGTTGTGACGTTCCATTTCACTGCCAACAAGAGAACAAGATGTTAAAAGGAGGCGTCTCCAGCAAGGATGGACACTCATCTTCCTCGACCACATGTACACAGAAATATCAATACAAGGATACCCCGGCCTTCACATCTTCATGGTTTTACCATTTACCTACTTAGAAACAAATTCAATTCCAATGAACTATTAATGAATGAGACTTCGGGTTGGACCTTCGTCACGTTTTGATTTCTGGATTCCTGTTTCCATGGAAACAGGTTTTCTTTTTATGTTTGTGAGCCACATTAATATTATAAGTAGCTTATTTGGCACTGCAATGTTCCAACAGTTCCTACCAACGCACTGAGCCATTTCTAATGGGGATTTATTATTTTTATTCTTTTCACATGGCCAGCTAGGGTTCTTTTCTAACTTCAGTTGTTTAATACAATGGGTTATTTTCTTATGATTTTTTTTTTAAGTGGATCGGAATTATTTTGTTTTTGTCAACCCCATGTTTCTCTGTCGGTAATATTTTGCTTATTTATGCATTATGATCATTACTTTCTTAAATTTTACTTTCAATGAGCCTCCCCTGTTAAATTTCATAAGATAACCTGATTTTAAAGCGCGGATTAAGAACCGTTAAAATGAAAAGATTTTACATAAAAAAGTCAATAACCCATTGTTAAATCCTCATTGTAATTGGATTCTTGACTATATAGTAGGCAGATAATTATAATACTCATCTGCATTTTGCCATGGCTGCTTCCTTTAGGCGTGTTTTACTTACATCTGTTTTCCGAAGAATGCAGAATTAACCAAAAAATAATATTCATTTTTTTACTTAATGCGATAACCCTTTATACACACAAATTATTTTAAATAACATAGAAACAAAATTAATGGATTTTTCTCATTTATTTCAAATTGTATTTCTCTACTTATCTCTGTTATGTATGTGATTTGAACATTTTTTCTGTTTGGGTATTTTTTTTTTAAAATATTTTTTATAATAAACAACTTCACCAAACACTGCTTAAATTAAACATTAAAAACCACGTTATCCAAGCATACAATTGTGGGAAAAATAAACCTATGTAACAATTTCCAGAACACAAAACAAAGAAATGGTGGTCGCATATCCGCATCAACTTTACACTGAAGTTAATGTTAAGGGGGTCTTAATTTTTTATTATTTTATTTATGCAATGTTATAATCGTGTGAAATGACTTGATAATGTTAACCCATTCACTATCAAGAGTTTTTTCAGAAAAACCACTGTCATGAACCAGTGTTTGTTTTTAAATCATGTTTAGTTAAAATACAGTAAGAAATATTTTGGAATATCCCCAGTGTATTTCTTACTGTAATAACCTGTTTGGCAGGCAGATGGTGCCATCTGCTGGCCAAAAGGAGTTACTGCAGTTCTGGTCTCCGTGCAGGATCAGCTGGGGAGATGTCAGTCAGACACATGCCCAGGTGGTTTTAAAAAAGTGTCAAACATTCCCATGGTGCTAAACCTTTAGGGGCATGTTCTGGAGCCCAAACGCAAATAATTTTGTTTGCAAAAAACAAAAAATCCTTTGCGTTTCTCCTGTGGAACACCATATCGAATACACTTGATATCGGGTCACCAAGAGGCGCCTTGCAGACCGACTATCAAGTAGTCAATCTTGGTAGTGAAGGGTTAAGCAATATAAAAATGTCCACAATAAGAAGCAAAACCACGTCCGGTAAGTATACAACTCACATGTTACAGAGCCTACAGAAGCTGGTCCTGCTGTAGAGGCAGACACTATGGGCCCTGTCATGTGCCGTAAGCTAAAACGGGGATATCAAGGGAAAAAATCTGTGGTCGAAAATTTCCACTTAGCTTCCTCGTTTAACAAGTAGATTACAAGGCCGGCGCTGAATCCAGCAGCATGCCCCGTAACAGCCGCTAGCTTCTAGGATGCTCGCTGCAGCGCTAATGCGTCATTGCCATCATCACTCCTGGAGTCCGTAGGACTCCATGGAGGCTTTTGCTGCCGGGTCACATGCGCTGCAGGTTTTTGCCTCTCGCGAGATCCTGCAGGTCCGCGGAGTTATTGCGGAGCAAGACTGGGGACTTTCCCCCCCAGTCTCACTCTGCTCCCGGTAGCCAGAAGCGGCGGATCAGGCCTCCGTTCTTGCCGTGGGATGAGAGGTGAGTATGTGATTTTTTTGGGGGGTTCCAGCTGCTGCTAACTGATTCTGCAGAAGCAAGATCAGTTAGCCACAGCTTAGAGCTGTGGCTAACTTTTCAGTTAGTAATTAGCCTTAGGACTTTGTGATCCTAATGCTAATTACTCCTTGCTAACTCTTTGTGCTCCGCATTTTAAGCATAGGCAGAGCAAAGTACAGTAAGCTCGCACTATAAAGCGCTAATACCGATGCGCTAATGGATTTTTTAACCTGTTAGCGATCGGGAGGTGATCTGGACGTCAAGCTATCACCTCTTTTGACCTAGCGCTAAAGCTCGTTTACTGTATGAGAGCGCTAGCGTTAAGGAGGTGAAAGGGCCCTTAATGGGGTGAAAGGTCCAACACTGTGGGGTCTTCTGTTCCAATTTTTCTACAAAGGAAGAAAAAGTAGAACAAAGGATTAGTTAAAAATTAATAACATAAGGTACTGACATATTTTAATGTGAAATGTTACCCTCCCCCCCTGATACATTAGTGGAATATAAATAGTTTTCTTGAATTATCTAATAAATCATTTATATCAGCGATTCAGGCGACAAGTTCTATTTTAGAATAAATCTGTAACTGTTTCTAATTGTCAGAATTATAATGAAGCCGGCTTATGCCCTGCAAAAAAAAAAAAAAGAATATAAAATATATTTAATTCATTGAAATAAAAAAAAAGCGTGTTTTGCTGCTGTCACTCCAGTTTTTGCTTTCCATTAGGCAGTGCGTAAGAAGTCTGTTTGTTCCATCTGGTGTAGATTATTATGCAAATATTATTTGCCACTTGGAATCTGGCAGAGCATTTCTGGAAATACAGAGTGGGGGGGGGGAAACGAGAGCAAGACGAATATAGAAATGCGTCTACTCTGTGATTACATGAGTGGCGGCACATCCTGTTTACCATACCCAAGGCGCTGATTTATGAACGTACAAGGCCGTAGAATTAGTTAATATGCAGAGGAGCCGACACATTCTTCCAGTATGCCCAAAGCTTGGTACATGAGTCGGAATCGGCACCGTGCACAGCAGCCGAGTGGGAAAACTCATTATAAAAAATTTTATATGTAAAGATAGACTAGGACAGTGCAGTCATTAGAGATAATTACCATGGGTGACACCACCAACCAAGGGTAACCACATCCCAACAATTCCACTGTACGTCAAAGAAGGGAACGGCCATTCAAGATCTCTTGAGAAAGATTCAATAAAGGAGCTGGACAAGCAACGTTTCAGCTACCTCTGAGCTTTTCTCAATCCTGAGGCTCGATGGTATCGAAACATCCTGTGTCTAGCTCGTTAATAAATCTGTCTCAGGAGATCCTAGAGTGCCCTTCCTTTTTTGTTGTACAGTGGGATTATAAAACTGCAGATTGGAACTCTGATTGGAAACTTCTCACTTGCTTAGACCGATCTAGCAGCTATGGCACAATGTATTGAATACTGGCACAAGGGGCACAAGTCTGGGGCGATGTTACTGTTTTATGGAGTCATGTTGTGGCTATCTCCTACTAAAGTGATAAGTTGTTGGAAAACTCAAAATTTTAGACCACACTAGTTGATCTTAGGTGATACCAAAATTGAAAAATTAATATTCATGTATTAACATAGAAGATAGAAAATGTCGGCAGATAAGAACCTTTCGGCCCATCTAGTCGGCCCAATTACATGGATATTTTACCTGGATTTATCTTTTGTTTAGGATAGCCTTATGCCTATCCCATGCCTGCTTAAATTCAATCACTGTTTTGATCTCTATCACTTCTACTGGAAGGCTGTTCCTTGTATCCACCACCCTCTCAGTAAAATAATGCTTCCTGATGTTACTTTTAAACCTTTGCCCCTCTAATCTAAGACTATGTCCTCTTGTTTTGCTACTTTGTTTCCTTTTAAATATACTCCCCTCCTCTACCTTGTGGATACCCTTTATGTAGTTAAATGTTTCTATCATATCTCCTCTGTCTCGTCTTTTTTCCAAGCTGTACATGTTAAGATCATTAAGCCTTTCCTGGTAACTTTTCTCCTTCAAGCCGTACACCATTTTAGTAGCCCTTCTCTGAACGCTCTCTAAGGTGTCTATATCCTTCTGGAGATACGGTCTCCAGTACTGTACACAGTACTCCAAGTGAGGTCTCACCAGTGCTCTGTACAGTGGCATGAGCACTTCCCTTTTCCTGCTGCTAATACCTCTCCCTACACAACCAAGCATTCTGCTAGCATTTCCTGCTGCTCTATTGCATTGACTATTTACCTTCAGATCCTCTGCAATAATAACCCCTAAATCCCAACCCTCAGATGTATCAAATATTCTATATTCAGCCCTTGGGTTTTTACGCCCCAGGTACATTATCTTGCATTTATCCACATTAAAACTCAATTGCCACAGCTCTGACCATTTTGTAGGCTAAAATGTGGACCTCCCTTGCAATTCTTCGACAATTCATCACCTGAATAACCATCCATGTGTTTTGTTGTTGGCTCTTGAGTGAGTTACCTCTTAAATTGCTGGTCTGTTTAGCAAATGGACCAGGGTGCATACAACATCAGCAATAACACATTTAGACCTCACAGCATCCTGAATATCCGTGACTAAGACCTGAAATTCCTAGGAGTAAAACTATGGCCTGAACATATTTGTTAATGAGATGACACAAGTCACAGATACACAAAGTTAGGCCTACTTTTTTGTGTGACTATTGAGGGTGGGGCCAGCACGACCTGGTTGACAGCCTCCCGTGAAGGGAAGGCTGTCACAGCAGGGCAGAACACCTGAGGGATGTGGTGGGGAGGCTCATAGTACATATTGACCAGTTAACTGGGATAATATGGTCATGGTGGCTAGCGTTTCCCTATAATGTATTGCAATTTAAACACAAAGGTAAGTTCTACTATTCACAAGGATTTACGTCTCACTCAAAACAGAGTCAGAGGGTCTCAAGGTAAAGATGTATAACTGTACGATAGTATTAAAAAGGAACTATTGTAAATTATTTTCAATTTTTTTACGTTTCCAATATGATAGTCAGAAAACTGTGATTGTAGCTGTTGCTGATGTTTCCTGCCAGCTCTTGCCTCTGTGTGCATTGTGTTTGACAAAATGTTTGGCTCGGATATGTGTGTCCTATTCTATTCATGTGTATCCTATTCAAAAGACTTGTCGTACCAGTCCTTACACATTGACTCTTCACTCTTCTGTTCATGCTGCCCATCAGGTCTCTGGAAAGGTAAGCTGCTCTCACACCGCACTGTCCGTCGAGGCAGTGTATATAAAGGGGGAATTGTGCGACACATGAATGATGGTGCCCGGTTGGGGCATGTCAAACAAATTAACTGATCATTAAATTTGAAGATCCAAAACCCTCTCCAAATGTGTATATAAAAAATATATAAATTTTTGGGGAAAAAATGTTTAAGGAAAAGAAAATCAACCTTTGCAGCAGGACCAATCATGTCATGGCCCTCCAGATGTTGAGTGAGTAAATACCTGGAGCAGGGTTGAGCAACCTTGGCCCTTAAGATGTTTTGGATCTACATCTCTTGTGATGCTCAGCCACTCATTAGAAAGGCCGAGCGTTGTGGGAGATGAGGTTCCATAACAGCTAGTGTGCCAAGTTTGCTGACCCCTGGTCTAGAGGACTTAAATATCATCCGGAGGGACGACATGGCTTCCTAGTCCTGCTATTTTCATCTCAAAACACCCAATGGCTAAACCCTTTAACCCCCTTAATCGGGAACTGCTAGCGTTCCCTGTCGAAATTCTGTTAAAACGTGAAGAGCAGCGTGCCATATGTCAACATGGCTTTGCGTGTTCCATTGTTCCATTTCAGTTCATGCAATGTTATTGACACATCATGAATAAAGGGTTACATGCGCTCCTCACCTACAGGAGTGATTGTGACCCCTGCTCATTTCGCAGTCTTTAATGTGAGCAGAGCACTTTATTTATTCTCTAGAACCGGGGGTTTCAAAATCCGGCACTTGCTAATGTTTCTGGCCTACAACTCCCAGAATTCTTTGAATGCATTAGATGGCCGGAGAATCATGGGAGATGTTGATCAGAAACATCTGGGGGGTCAGAGTTTGAGATCCCCGCTCTAGAAGATGGTTCTGTAACATAATGTGAAATATTGGGACTTGAGTTATATCTGGATATACAGCAGTTGTGTGGGTCCCATGTCTTTCCCATGCATGCCTGAGTGCTTTTAGTGGTTGCTAACATGGTAGTTGTCTGTGTTCATAATAATGACGTATCTGCGTGATTTTGTGCATTTTAGCCCTGTGTTACACTGTCACTGTGTTTTTCTTTATGTGGTGGCGGCTTGCTTGAGCGTTTGAATCACATCCATGTGTTTTTGTCACAGTACCAGTTCCATGTCTATGATGGCTCCACGTGATTGTCACCCTGTCACCTGTCTTGTGTCTTTTTCTCCCAGCAGTTCCTTCATTAAAAATAGGTAACAAAATAAAAAATAATAATAATGAACAAAAATAAATCGTCTCTGATCCTTCCGCATGCCTCCTCAACCCAGCACAAGGCATGTCCTGCTTCAGAATTGAGGTTAACCTGCAAGGGGGCCAACATGGGATTATAGCAGTGCGCGTACTTTGCCACTCGGATATTGGGCATAAAATAAATCTAATGTAAAATAAATTAACACAAGGTGATTATAAAAACATGACATCATACAGTATATTTTCCTAAGGCTATAATGAGACAAGTCGTCATACAATATATTCTACAATGTTTTGTTTATAAACTCATACATGACATCACATAGTAGCTTTACATTCACACTTATTATCACAGGACATCTCTGTAACAGATCTCTGTGCCCGGACAGGGTCACATCTGCCCAATGCTGTTTCCTCGCTGCACACCCAGGTTCTCCTCGTGACTCTTACACCTTTCTCCAGTACCTTAGCCGCAGCTTAAGGACAGGTGCACATAGAGCGCCTGACTAACACCCCCTGAAATAAGACGAAGCTGTAGACTTGGAGCCTTTTGTTGGCACCGCAAGCAGATGATGGCTGCTACCCCAAAAACATGAGTCATGACTTCAAGCTTGGTCAGAATAGAACTGACTGTTTATTCAAAGAGACACACATGTACAGTCAAGGACCAACCCAATTTGCATACAATCAAACAGATTACATCACAGATCAGATAACTGCACAGGACCTTCAAACAATGGACAATGGGATTTCCTAGGAGGAGAAGGTGGGAGGGAGAAAGCAGAGTAAACTAAATTAATTTCTTATAGAGAAAATGTACACAATAGAGAGAGCAGGTACTAATACAGAGGTCACACTATACAGAGAGAAGGTACACAGAAAACACAAACACACTGCATCTAGAATTGTAGATACAGTGTGAGTTTAACAAAGGAAAGCGCAGGAAATCAATATAAAACATCAGGCTCTCACCTCCCAAATACATTTCTAGGCTCATGTACTTTGAGCCCAAAGTGACGCACGTCACAATCTCTAACTGTCAAAGGCATCTGTGATAAAGCCACTTGACACAGGGATCAGTGCTTCACGCTTTCCTTTATTATGCAGCCACTGTACTTGCAGGGTACACCATAAACATGAAAATAAAACAAACATAAAGCAAACACCTACTCCTTTATGCAGAGGCTAAATAAACATTCAGTATTCCTAACTGAAATATTGGGTGGCTAAACCGCTTACCAGTTAGCGAAAACAAACTAAAATGTACTTTTCTTTTCGGTTCATGATTTAACTTCCTTCCCTACTGCACCCAGCACGAAGACTGCCCTCTCAGAGGGAACCACATCTCCTATAAGGTCAGGGCAGTACTAATTAGGCATTGGCTGTGAGTTAACCCTATAGGGGAAAAAGAGAGTTCTCCATTCACCTGCTAGTAAGCCTGTGGTCCACCACCCTGCCCCTAATCACACTGACACACATCATAAAATTTATATTCACCAGGTGATGCTGTCGAGAATGTTTACCCAAAAATCAGTTATACGGAGACGTGACATCATACAGTAAAATGTCATATGAGATTACAATCAGGTGTGTACATCTTAAAGTTTATTTCTACAAGACACTTATAAAGGGGTATGACATCATACGATATTTTTACAAAGTATCAGGTATGGCATCACTTAGAAAATGCATATCCGCAGATGTTTTCACTGGGCATGTATAATCAGGCATGACATCATAAGATGCATTTTTTCCGTGTTATGTTATAAACATATAACGGTTTCCACAATGTGATTATAAGAAAACACAACATCACCTGTAGGAATGTGTCCAGTCAATCAAGTATCTGGAAGCATGAAGTCATCTCATACAACTCCAAATGCAGACAGAGGAACACATATGGGCATATTCTGCACCGACCAGGGTTCCAGTAGCCAAGAGTCACCAACCCAGGAAGAGTAAATCCAATAGGAAAGAAACGACCAGACACACGTCAGAGCATGCAATGGAACGATTAATGGAAACAGTTGCAGCCATTTGCCTCGAGAAGGGTCCTGTTCCAGGACTGAAATGTCACCAATGTCTCCATTAAATGCTCCGTTGCATGCTGTGTCTGGTGTGACTGACCTCTTTTTTACTATTGGTTATTTCATACATCATATCACGTGTAATTATATTTATATTATATATACTTTGGTGTGAAATCACAAAATCAATGTATAAAAAGTAAGAAAAGCGGCATGAGGTCACACAGTAGTCTTTCAGACCTTTCACAGTTCACGGCTGTAATATATGACATCATACTGTGCATAGTTTCGTTCTTATATTGGCAAAAGATGCAGTATGACATCATAAACTGCATCTTCAGAGCAGGTGCTAAATTAAGATATTTTGCATTTTTCTTTCAAAAATATAAAACCTAATCACTACCGTATAGCTCGACTGAATCGGCATTAATACTGAAACTTACTTGTTTTTTGGACACGCTTAAGCCATTTTTCGGTTTACCGAATTTGGCCCCTATTACGCTCTTAGCGTTAAAACGCGGGCGCAGGGGAGGAAAAACTGCACCCGCAGTTTCCCCCTTGCGCCCGCGTTTTAATGCCAGATTACAATGCAGGCGCAAACAATGCTGCCTGCATTGTTATCGAGCGTTAAAAATCTGGATACTCGCGGCAGCGCTGAGCGCAGCCGTGAGCATCCACTCGCTGCAGTCCGTTGGACTCCATTGAGATCCTCTCTGCCGGTTGGCATAGTGATACGCAGGGAGAGACAAGGGGGGACTTTTTTCCCCTGTCTTTCCCTGCTCCCGCCAGCCGGAGGAGGCGACCGTAGCCGCGGTCCTCGCCATGGGACAGAGGGTGAGTATATTTTGCGTTTTTTTTTTTTCAAGCTGGTGTTAACGGATTCTGCACCAGCGGAATCCGTTAACACCAGGTTCTGGCTCTGGTTAACTTCTCGTTGACCAGAGCCAGGCGTTAATCAGCGCCGGGATTGTAATACCAGCGCTGATTAACACTTTGCGCTCCCCATGTTAAGTATAGGGAGCGCAAAGTGCAGTGACCTCGCGCTGAGAAGCGCAAGGTCCCAAACCCAAATGGGATTGTAATATGCCCTAAACACCGCAGCTAACGGTAGTGCTCACGCAGGTGAGCGCTACCGTTAACGTGCAGAGTGTAATAGGGCCCTTTGTCGGTTAGAAGAATTTTGAAAAACTATCAAGTACTAAAAAATAAACGATAAAAGACTTTTCAGGCAGGGAAACAGGGAAAATCACATTGAAACACCTATTTTTAACCATCACCGTGGGTTTACTACGTCTGTTAAGAGCAGAGAGACTCGTTTACATGTCCAGCCGTCCAGTGCAGCCATTATTATTATTATCATCACTTATATAGTACCAGCAGTTTCGGCAACGATACAATAACCATCGGGGAATAAGACAAAATTACAAGCAAACATATGAATCAAAAACAAGAGGTGTAGAAGACCCTGCTCAAAGGAGCTTACAATCTACAGGAGTTGGGGTGGAGGAAGTCAAGAGAAGTTTTCTTGGTTGTCAGGATCACACGCACTAGTGTTTCTGAAATGTTGAGAACGTGGAAGTGACATATATCATGATGCGAGGGTAGATTAGACGAGGGATGGGTCAGCATCTGTAATCTGGTACGCTAATCTGAAGAGATGGGTTTTGAGGGATTTCTAGAAAATAGGAAGATTGGGGTAGAGTCTGATAGGACAAGGAAGGTAATTTCACAGGACTGCACTTGAGAAGTCTTGGAGGCGTGAGTTGGCCATATGGGTGGAAACAGAGGACAGGAAGAGGTCATCTGAAGACCGAAGTGATCTGGAAGGGATGTGCTTGAAGAGTAAGGAAGAAATCTAAGTTGGGGTTGAGATTTTAAGGGCTTTGAAATTCATCGTCAGTATTTTACAGTTGTACCCTGAAGGGTACAAGAAGCCAATTAAGAGACCGGCAGAGGGGGGAGGTATGTGAAGCTCGACGTGTGAGAAATATAAGCCTGGCAGCTGCATTCATTACAGTTTGAAAGGGGTCAATGTGGGCATTGGGGAGGCCAATAAAGAGTGAGTTAGAGCAATCAACATGTCGTCAACATGTCTCAATCCTCGGGTATTGCTCTCCTTTGTCTATGTTGTCTCTGATTAACTCCTGGGCAACAGAGACATTGTGACAGCTGCCGTGTTTGGGTAGACATTCAAACAAGTCTCCCTGCTTTGCAAAGAAGTGGTAAATCCATACTAGTATTAATATCCTATGCTAAATAACTTAATTGCAACAACAATTTCTGAGATAAAATGTGCTTTTTCATTCTCTTTATTGACCCGAATTTTGTAACGTGGACATTTTTTGGATTTCAGCTGCGGCCAAATCCATCGAATGCATATTTCGTAAGAAATAAAGGTCAAAACTAGCCGATATTTTTTTTTCAAAATAATAGCCAATCTGATTAAATGAAGCCCGTAATACATTATGATGCAAAATAACACAGGAAGGGATCAAAAGATATGATTATAATGTGTGATTTAATTTACATAAGATTATTATAACTAATTATTTTCACAGCAATATTTCTCTAAGGTGGGAAATGAGGGGAGGAGGGGATATTGAAGGTTAATTAAACAAACCAATGCTAATCAAAGCACACTTAGAATACCCACTGGGTAAATTGTTAGCTGCTGATTATATTTGATAACTACCCACTCAGTGCTCAAAAAACAAATATGTAATCCCTTTTCGATCGCTTGGTGAAATGGGCATCTCTTTGGTGTGGTACTTAGCTTTTGGACGGGGTTCACCGGTATCTTAAAAATGATTTTTCGTCACCTGCTGACTTTTTGTCAGTCATATTAGCTTAACATTTTAACCCATTGCACAATATTATTAGTAAATACCAATTTACTGTGCATTGCACTAAAGGGATTATTCAGTACTCACTGGTGTTCGCCTTAGCTGCAACCTCAACAAACTCTGGCATTTCAAAAAAAAGGAACGGGAGGTTTCATTAATGGTGCTTCTCCTTCAATGTTGGTACTTGCTGCTGTTTGCAACTGCAGCAAACACCGGTGCTTATTGAATAACCACATAAGTCAATAAGACTGACCCTTACAACTGATCAACCGTTTCGCCAAAGGAGCAGAAGAACCGGTCACTGAAGACTTGGTATGAAAAGGAGCTATATTATGGAGTCGCAATGTTTCAGTCGTGCATAGAGGACGCTTGAGAAAGGTCCTCTGTGTAGGACTGAAATGAATCAGCTTTATAATAAAGCTTCTTTAAAGATCAAGTCTTGAGTGATTGGTCCTGGTGAATTTTCATGTGGTTGGTGACCCTAGGACTGGAGGAAACTTGGCTGATGGAGTATAACTTCTCTTGTGTATCCCGTTGCTGTCTTTCAGAACTTGTCAACTGTTGATTGCCTAATATACCCACTTGGTAATGCTGCCAGGGCCTTGCCATCTAAGTTTTGGCACATTATCTTGTCTACCCTCACTACAATCAATGTATTGGTTCTCACATGAATTTCATTGACCTATTTATCCCTACAATCCAGTCCACCCACAAACTCAATCAGAACAGGACCATGAATGAGTCATCGTTATGGTCAGAGGATATTGCGAGCCATTTTGATTTACTCAAGTGTAGCTGTAGAACATACAGTACAAGCAAAGCAATGTTGGCTCATTGAGGAAGAGCATTGATCTTCTCACCCAACACTATGTCTATAGCAGTGGCCTTACATGGACTAGCTGGAGAAGTCCTTTTGATCCTCCAAATTGACTTCATTACATTGTGGCCCACCACCCATTTATCCAATTTGCTCAATGACCAGCCTAGACCTGATCCATTGACATTAAAATTACGTTCTATTTAGGTCTCTTTAGTTATCTACATATGAATTTACCCATTATTAGAAATAAACAATAAACACGTCGTCCAGCGTCATCCTGCTTTGACCGACATAAACTGAAAGGGATCACACAAACTAAAATCATTCCCACATGACTCGCTCTTCGGTTAATTCATTGAGGTATCCATTTGTTGACTTGCAATTCATACGAATACAAATGCACATGCCCTAGAGATGACATTGTTTCCGTTCAGCCATATATATATGTCCTGCATGCTTTACCCTTTACCTGCATGATATCTCTCTTTGGCCAATTGTCAACTACACATTGTGTGGCACTTTACTAGTAAAAACACTTTAACCTACGGACCTCAGATCCCCATTACAGTAAAGCAGATTTCGAAATGAATCTCTGCCTTTAATCTTTTTATTAAATTTTTTAACATACAATTAGCATGTCATATCACTATTTCTACATTCCTTTATATTTTTAATTTTGTTCCATTTCCTCTCATTTCTATGAACTTCCAGAATCTCCATTATATTGCTCTTTTTGTTGTCCATTTTGAGTCATCCCGTTAAGCTTTGTTATTTATTAATCTTGTTATTTTAATTTTATTAGTATAGTCGTTTTTTTATGTATGCAGTTCATTATCTGTCCCATGTGTATGCATTTACTAGAGACGCATGTTGTTCCTGTAAGTCTTAAGCTGGGGCTGTATCATTTCCAGCATCTGCAATAATTCTGGGATGAGCTCATCAGACCAGCCCTACTGACTGCCTAAGAGGTCCTCGAGGAAATGTTTTCGGCTAACATTATCTATTCTTTTTATTCCCCTCTCAAACATCCAGTGACAATGATGAGAAACCTTTCACAAGCAGCCAACCTTCTCTCAATGGCGACATCAAGCCTCTGGGAAGTGACGACAGTCTGGCCGACTATGGTGGTAGCGTGGATGTTCAGTTCAATGAGGACGGGTCATTCATCGGTCAGTACAGTGGTAAAAAAGAAAAGGAGGCCCCCGGTGGCAACGAAAGCTCTGGAGCAACCTCGCCGGTCATTCCCAACATCCCTGTCGAGTAGAGATCGATACGGGTTAGCAGGAGGGTCCTAGAGAGAATTTTAGGTTGAACATCAAGGGGAGGTGGGAGCAAAATGATGGATATGGAGAATTTATTTTCTTTTTTTGTCGCTTATGAACGGACTAACCTATTTGGTGCCAGAGGGCAGTGTAGCCTAACACATTGCAAATCTCTAGAACCAAAGGGGTTTGAACTGCTTTATTTTCTCTTGGACTACGAATCCATCCTTCACACGAGGAAAATAGAATCAAAAAATAAAAATAGTAATTAAAAAAAAATTAAAAAATGAAAGGACCGAGATAGGAAATAGACGGATGGTTTCAAACAGCGGATGTGTTCCAGTGTTCTCATTTTAAGAAAGAAAGAAGAGGTGAGAATTTAACAAACAAAATAAATTAAATGAATAGAAACAGAGGATCGAGACAAGAAAGAAAAACACATTATAAAAAAACGAAGAAAAAAAAAAACCAAAGGATGAGGAGAAAAAAATAAAAGAATAAAAATACGGCATTCCCTCTTGCACGCCAAGCTCCGACCACATCCACTCTCAACACGGGACGTGTGTTCATTTTCTCTGGTGTCTTTACTATGTACTGTTCACTCACTGTTTTTGGTTGGGGTCTGTAGGGATTGATCACGCTCTGTGGGTTTCATTATCAAAGTGCGGCTTGCCAAATACAAGACAACTGAGCAGTGTGTGTGTGTGTACGTGTGCTTTCCAAACACAGCAAAACCTTCTGTATTTTTTTGTTACAACCATTGCTAACTTTGTATATCATTCAGCCGTCAATCGATGGAACAATTTTTTTTTTCCGGTAGGGAAGGAGGATTTATAAACTCCCTTCCCTTAAATACACAGTGTGAGCTCTTTGTATTTTTCAGGAGGTGAGGCACATTACAGAATGCCTCTTCTGCTCCTCTCCTGACTGCAAGAAAGGGCATGGGCATTAACCCCTTTTGCTGCCAGAGGTGCAATTATGCAGGGCAGCGTGCCCCTACTATCCCGGCACCGATGATGAGAAAATTGAAATGTCTATCCTTGTAGTATGTACATTGCCGGTCTACGTTGCGGCATCCTCATGTTTTTTCAAACCGCCGAGGGTTTCTAACGTACGGTAGAGTTCTACTCCACACTGCTCTAGTAGCTGAAGACTTAATTCTCAGGATATTTAAAGATGGCGACCTTCCTTAACCCATGTATTAATAGAGAATCCATCAGTGTTTATTACTAGGTTACTGGGAATTTCCCCCCCCCCAAAAAAGGGATTTTATGGATTGTTGAACATGAAGTAGCAACATCAAAGGAGAGGGGGTGCTACAGGGTCCTAATCATGTAAAGCATTGTATTCGTACAAAACAATTTATTTCCCTTTTTTTCACCGCAATCCAGGACCAAAGGAGAATAAAAAGGTCCTTGTTTCCACTGTCGAAACTCAGGGGCAGGCATAGTTTGGTGGAGGTGAATATTTCAGTTCTACCAGCTCCAGGGTTTGATCCCTCAGGGTTCCCCTTCTACATGCTCATCATCTCATAATCCTGGAGTATAAACCATGAGGCTGTTGTTTTCAGCTCATTGGTGGCTGCTTGAGGCCTTAGCCTTACTGTTTCTAGCTGTATATCAAGGATATCGTTTTCTGCTGTCTATGTAACCACCGGTTCAAATTTTTTTCGAGGTGGACTGGATGAAGGCACGGGAGGCCATTTTGAAAAAAATGCAACTAATACTTTTGATGGGATGAATAGAAGATAAACGCCCAAACTTTGGGTTAGAATTTAATAATGCCTTCAATGGCGAGTTCTATCCTTCCATTGAATGTATGCCTTTACCGACATATCATGGGACAGGAGCTCTAAGGGCTACGTGTATTGAGCATGATGGTATCATCATTCCTCATCTAAATGTGTAGATTTGTCCAGTCATACTGGTAACGGGAGATGTTTTCTAGACAAGGGGAGGCAGAAAGGAAGGCGTCCAGTAATTGTTGGATAATTCCTTTTCAGTCTTTAATATATGCTCCCAGACAACTTTTTCTCGAAGAAAATGGACATAGATATAGATGGGGTATAAACTGACCCCAATCTACATAAATATATTTGCCCAATGTAGACTTCGGTAAGTAGGTATGTTGCCTCCTAAATACATGCTAGGCCCACCATTAGGGAGGAAAATTAATCTCCGTGTGAACTCTGGTGTATTTGTCAACACTTTGAGAGGTGAGGAATGTATTCATCTGGTGGACACACCTCATGAGCTGTATGTACTAGAGAAGGCATTTTCCACCTTTCACAGAGCTGACCTACTTGACCACAATGGAAAAAGGTCAGTTGGGAAGATCTCACTCCCACCCTTTTCCCAAGCCACCGGGAGGAATGTTGAGGCCCTGCACATCACTGTGGGTGTTGTCATTATTTATCAATATGGTGCATTTTTTGGGGTAACGAGAGCTGCTTGGGTTTACACTATAACCAGCGCAGTCTTTCAAGTATGCAATCTCACATATGCATTTTTTAATCAAAACAAACCAAAAAAGAGCTCCAGCACTCATCATCTTCGACTGTAAAACAGGAAAAACATAACAAAAACTAAAATAAGACAATTATTGTAGAAATCAACACCTGAATGTGATCAGGAAACAAGAAAACAATTATGGTCGTGATGTTTACTGACACCTAACAGATCTTTTTGTAAAGTCAAGGCTTAAGTCGACCAACAAACATTTCGGTGATCGATCTCCCATACAACATTCGAGAGGTGCTCAGGGTATAAGACACGAGACGCTTTCCAGCAATCTTCTGCGGGGTGATGTGTGTGTTTTCCTGTTTTGGTTCCTCTCTTTTTGGACCACAAAATAAAAACAGACGACCTGCCTTTTTTATTTTTTATTTATATTTGAATTTATACATTTTTTTCAGATGCAAGAAATGTGCATTTTAACAGAAATGCTAAGTTCTGGTTGTTTCATAGAATGTATGACAAAATATGATATTATACCCTAATTGTGAGTGCCATCCATTACAGAAAACTCTTTTTTTTATAAACTTATTTATAACATACTCAACATATTGTTGTGCTAGTATATAAAACACAAAACAATGCTAATTGAACAAATTTAGGGTCCTGTTCGGAACGTAGTACCTTTTTATTGAGCATAATGAAAATTTTTAGGCTGAAATAACCCAATTTAACAATACGAAAATGTACAATAATTAACATTTAACATACAGTCTTGTCTTTACATGTAAATAGCCTCTGTAGCATCTACTAAAAAGGGAAAACAACATATAATGGATAAAAATTTTACAATAATTTTAAAAAGTAAAATTGACCTGTTGCGGACTATCACCAAATGATCATAGACATCATTAAAACAACTTCAAGCTTTGTGATTGGTTTAAAAGGGAAGGGTTAATCTCAGCAGTTGATGAGGGGGTCAAGGTTTACTGTACCAGGTCTTTAGTATCATAACTCCTCCTTCTAGGGCTGGCAGTACCAATCATCTTCCACCAAAGGGGAGGAGCAAATTCGTAGGCAGGGATAAGCATGCAAATTAGACGATGAGGAAGTTAAAATGGCTCTGCTCATCAATATAGTTACATGTTGGACTTTTTAAGCATCTAAAAATTATTTTGCTATGCGTGCACCAGTATAGTGACTTATTTTCTATATCGATCTGTAAAAAAAAGGGATATTTGGGAGACAAATAAGTTCACTTTAATTTTAAAAATACTGAAATTCAATCAGTGACCTTCAACAGCCTTACATTTTTGTCATACCTTAGTCCATTGTGTCATCACATTTAATAACAAAGAAAGAACACAATGATGTAGGGCAGGCCAGTGGTGCTCAATCTTGGCCCTCCAGATCTTTTAGAAGTAGAACTACAAAGTTCTGTCACCCTAGTGAGTGGCTGACTATCATGGGAGACCTAGCTCCAAGCCATCTGGAGGGCCAAGGTTGAGCACCCCTGAAGTAGGTGAAGGAGAACTGGGACGGCTAACATTTTTAGAATCAATGATGACCTGTCAAAACTGTCACCGTTATATAGGCTCTTTACCGAGAAAAAAAAGCCCTGGAAAAATGAAAGACGATTACTTGGCTGAGAGGTTTACTCATGCTTGTGACTGTGTAACCCAAGGATCAGCTACCTTGACCCTCCAAGTGTATTGGATTTACACCCCCCCATGAGGTTCAGCCAATCTTATAAGCAGCTGAACATCATGGGAGATGTTGTTCCAAAACATCTGGAGGGCCATGGTTTCTGATCCTTGACATAATCTCATAAACACCTCTCAGCGAGTTGACATTACTACAAGGCGGCCATTTTGAAAGAAGGATCTTTCATGCATGATATCAACACTAGTAACACAGCTGCCTTTCACGCTTGTGGTGGACACACTAGGTGTTTAGTTTTACATTTTTTATGTAATACAGCTGACTTAAAAAGATTAATCAGAATGTTTAAATATTGTTTCATTCTCCAATCACTCCTAATAATCAAAGCACTGACCGCGGGCATCATAATTAAAACATTTTTGGCTGCAGTACTGATCCGTCAAACTGTAAAATAACTCGGTGACTAACGCTCGAAGACGGGTCAAACACGTTATTCGTTTTATAGATACACGTCAAATATGTTTTACGAAAACCTTTCGCTCTGTCGTTCTACTATGGTCAGTTAACATCAAGTCATGTCAGGCCACTCGAAGATGAGGTCTGTTGCCTTCCTGCCATGATGTGATGATGAGACAATGCATGTATATGCAGAGATGGGTGCTTGTGCCCTCTCCCATCCATCAAGAGGTTAATAAACTATATTTTTCTTTTGTTGTTATGCTGCCAGGGGTCCGGGATACGGGCACCTCTGATAGTGAAGGGGTTAATGGGAAATTGAAAGCACCAGGGAGGTGCAAGATGAATCTTTTGAATGTAAATAGTGTTTCTGAAGTTTGTATCTGCTGGTAGTGTATAGGCCTCTGTAAGTCTCTGTCTATAGCTTGGTATTGTTAAAGAAAAATACAAACTATATCATAATAAACACTGTCTGTGTTCTGTGGTGCTTTGGGAAAAGATATATGCTGGGGATCTGTTCCGTGTTAAATGTCTGAGAGTCCTTCTAAAAGGACAAACAGACATATGACATTTCACTATTAAAGGTGCTTAGATTGAAATTGTACTTTATTCACAGATGACCCTCCAAATCTACCTAAAAACCTGATCTTGGAAGACATGCTGAAAATACGAATAGAAACCACATGGAACGTGATATATCAATGGGCCATGCACACTACACATTGCGTTGAATTGCTGAGGATAACTTTGACATGCATACATTATACACACTGTACATTACAATGAGTTGTAATGCTGTGGCGCTCTGAGATACACTCATACACACAACACATTATTGGGAATTTTATTGCTGTGGAGCTCTGTGATACACTCATACACACTGCACATTACTATGGGATGTATTGCTGTGGTGCTCTGTGATACATTCATACACACTGCAGATTTCTATGAATTTTATTGCGTTAGAACTTTGTGATACGCTCATACACACTGCACATTACTGTGAGTTTTATTGCTGTGGAGCTCTGTGATACGCTCATACACACACGAATTAGTGTGAATTTTATTGCTTTGGACCTCCGTGATACACTCATACACACTGCACATTACTGTGAGTTTTATTGCTGTGGAGCTCTGTGATACGCTCATACACGCTGCACATTACTGTGAGTTTTATTGCTGTGGAGCTCTGTGATATGCTCATACACACTGCGCATTAGTGTGAATTGTATTGCTTTGGACCTCCATGATATGCTCATACACACTGCACATTACTGTGAGTTTTATTGCTGTGGAGCTCTGTGTTATGCTCAAACACGCTGCACATTACTATGAGATTTATTGCTGTGGAGCTCTGTGATACACTCATACATGCAGCTCATTACTGTAAGTTTCATTGCTGTGGAGCTCTGTGATATGCTCAAATTACTGTGAAGTTTATTGCTTTGGAGCTCTATGATACATTCATACATGCCACTCATTGCTGTGGGATTTATTGCTGTGGAGCTCTGTGATAAACTCATATACAGCACATATTATTGAGGGTTTTTATTGCTGTAGAGACCTGTGACATGCATACACACTGCACATTACCGTGAGTTTTATTGCAGTGAAACTCTGTGGTACACTCATACACTTCACATTACTGTGAATTTTATTTCTGTGGCGCTTTGTGATACACTCATACAATAACACACTGCACTTTAACGGCAGAGAAAAGAACCAAATAGACCAAATAGCCAATTTGGAAAGTGAGATAAATGGGAAAATTTTTCTGGTTTGGCTATTTTAACCTCGAATTTTCACTTCTCCTGCCAATTCTCCTGAGTTTCACCTTTAGTGAAAAGACCCGTTTGAGTTGGGAGATGAATAGATATGTATACAGATAGCTAGACAGACAGATAAATATAAAACATTCATTAATTTATGCTTAGTTTATAAATTAGCAAACAGTCCTGATGTTTAAGAGCGTCAGGATGATGTTTATTCTCTTAATTAGACTTCTTGACTGTTACTGTCCCTATAGCGGCAGCAAATCGATCTGAAGAACCCTCTCAGCCTCGAACCTTTGATTTTCTTATTACTTGACTCTGTCTCATCTTTTGCATGTGGTCCATCTTTTTACCCTCAGGAGGTACGATCACTTCAAAGTCTCTTGGCTTTGATCGAGTCACGTTGCCTTACTTTATCTCTGCCGAGATCCTTATGATGTCAAAATCCATTTGACAAACTCCAAAAGAAACATCATGTAGGTAGATATTCTTGCAAAAAAATATAACCTATTATTAAATGTCATCAATAAAAGAATGTGCCACATTTTATATGGTAATTGAAAATCAGAGGTATCAAAGACCCGCCCACGAGGATCAATAAATTTATCAAATGGTCACACATCACTTACTTTTGACAGTTTTTCCACAAAGTGTTTGATTTGGAACCATAGATTTTCGAGCCTGTGTTCCAAATCATGATCCTTATTACTGGGCTAGAGCAGGTGTCTGCAACCTTGCCTTAAACAATAGCTTGGCAGAGCCTCATGGGAAATGTAGTTCCAAAGCAACTGGAGCGCCAAGTTGATGACCCTTGAAATAGAGCAACAATAACAGTGTGGTGAGCACTCATAAATGTTAAAACATTTGAAAGACCCTGATGAGAAGAAGCCATTTCCATGGGGAGGATAAATGCTGAGCGAATTCATGGGTTCCATCAACCATATTCAATCCAAACAAATAAAGGTGAGAGTCCCTTAGGAGTGCCCAACCTTGGCCCTTCAGATGGTTTCAAACTACATCTCCCATGATGTTCAGCCACTCATTAGGTCAACAGAGCCTTGTGGGAAATGTAGTTCCAAAACATCTGAAGGTCCAAGGTTGAACACCCCCTGTCTTAGCATATACATACCAGATGACAACACAGGTACTATATTGTATGGGATCCCCGAAACACATAAAAGACAAGAACGCAGCAGACAATACTGATGACCACCAAGGTGTATAGTCATGTAGACAGCAGCTCCCGGGAGTGCAAAGGCAATGTTTTGGCCCTCAAGTCTTTATTCTGCCCATCACTAAGTCCCTCAAGGAGAATCAGAAGAGAACCTGTACCCTGATTTTGTTGCTGGATCTCTTATAAATCTACGCAGATATATTAATCTATTAATGACACTTAGAACGGTTTCTGGTTCATGGAATCTGTTTTTAGATTACATACTCATATTTGGTGTCATTGGAAAGGCCAGACAATTCACTTGACCTTGCGCGGTGTAAAAATCAGAGACACAGGGTTTCAAAGGACCCCCTGCTCCCCTTTGTAGCAGTACGGTGGTTTGGTTTTCAATGGACCAATGCGAAATAATTGTGTCATCGCCTTCAAACTTGCCGGCATCGTGGGAAATGAGAAGGTGAGTTAGGGCAGCAGCATTGTTCACCTTATAGTTGAAAAGTGAACAATAATGCTGCATTAGAAAAATAAACTTTTATTTTTTATTTCATTATTTTTACGAATAACCTGGACATGCTTGGTATCAATGGTAAGGCCATGCGCTGGCCCTTCTACCTGGTATGGTTGATGAGATACAGGGGTCCAAAGGAAGGTTTGTTTGTAATGCACAAGTAATCTAGTTACAGTTTATGTAAGTGGTAGTGTCCCTTAATCTGTTGGCTGCGGACGACACGCTGAACGTGTCCTCCGCAACCAAGTGGGAAAGTGCAGGACAAGCTCAGTGCGGCCAACCAGTTAAAGGAACACTAACACTTACATAAGCTGTAACTAGATTACTTGTGCATTACAAACAAAAACACATTATGAAACACATTATATAAAACACTTAGTACCCAAGGAAATCTCCTGGTGGAGATAGGGGGTTCTTGTGAACCCCGATATCTCCAGAACCGTGGCAGCTAGGGGGTCATTGAGCATGGCCTTTCGAATGATACCCAACATGACTAGGTACGAAGTAAAAAAAATAATAAAAAAAATTATAATAAAAATAATAAATAAATTTAAAAAAAATAAAAAATAAAAAAAAACTTTTTTTTTGTGTGTTGTTTTTATTAATGCAGCAATATTGTTCTCATTTCAATTATAATGTGAACAATGATGCTGCACTAATGATTTTTTTCTATGGGGTGCGTTTGCTAAAAATCACGTAATTCCCCCCACAAAATGTAACAAGTCCCCATTTGAAATTTTTGTACAAGCGCACCCCATAGAAAACATAACCGCAAACGCTCATGTGATAAAATGTGAAAAAAAACACTTTACACACTGCAAATGATTAAAAATTCAATTTTTATTGTATTTTTTGTTATAATATACAGACAGGACATGACGTATACATATAAAAATGATATATTATAAATCTGCGGAGTCTGCCGGAAAGAACGATATCTAATATGTCTGGGTCATTTATTAAAATGTGGCTTCAAATCGCGTTTAAACATGATGAGCGAAAGTGGTAAAAATGAGCTCAGCACACAGCGGTGAAATGCCTCAGCAGTGAAGGGGTTAAACAGATTTGGATGTTATTGGGGAAATATTAATAAAGTTGTCAGATTATACATCATTTTCTTAAATAAATGCATTTCATACCTTATGTAATAATAATATTGTGTTTCTTCCAGTATGTATTTTTGTGCATACTTGGCGCATTACTCATTTTTCGCCCATTAGAGGGCGCCAGTAAACATTATTTTCCATTGCAGGCTTGGTAGTCTTATACATTATATCACTTCTTCTCATGCAAGGTATCTAAAACTAGTTACTTCCCACACAAGCGACAGATTAGACTCGTGCAATTCAGTGGCAAGTTCGCCACTTGCTGAATAATCCATATACTATCTCAGCAGCTCCATGTTAATCGGCAGAGCTGGAAAACGGGCCCTTATATACACAATTATTCCGTGTATTGCGCACTCACACATAAGTGTACCCACAATAGAGTTCTTATGCCTATTAATTATCGGCATGTTTAACTTGCTCTATTATTAAGGTATTAAGGACTCCTGTCAGCGTCACTAGGACCTATAACGGATGTGTAGCTCATATATCACCATCCATCAGTTCTCTTATGCACCTATTACCAGGGTCAGAATAAATACTCCAGATAGACAAGGATACAACCTCGAGTCCAGCAAATGTACTGCAGCCGGTTAGTATTCACGAGGAAAGGTCACATCAGCCATATAGGGAACCTAGCACACCCTGATTATTAGGGGCAACAACCTCTAGGGGTAGAGCGGTCAACCTGACCAGATCAAAATACAAACCTCAACGCGTTTCGCTGCTAGAAAGGTGCAGCTTTATCAAGAGATAAATTCCCCTTACCTCGCATGCTGTTCTTATACCCAGCAGGAGTGCCGTTCAAATGAAGGCAGCTGTACACGACCGACATCATTACATCCCGTCGCTGTTTAGCCGGCATCTCTAAGCAAGTCTGTATCCCAAAATCTCCAGGTGGAGTCAACCGCTGCCAGCCACGCTCGGACGTAAGGCGCGTAGGTCTAGGCCTTCCTTCTGCTAGACTTGACCGTTGTTACTCCAATCAGAGCTCACTTCCCTGGTTGCTAAGCGGCAGAGGACACGGGACCAGTGATTGGTCCCCAGCGTCTAAATCTCTACTATCAGCGGTTGCCAGGCAATTCGAACGCCACTCTTTTCACTATCTGTCATGGAGTATTATAGGCAAACTATGTTGCCAGGGCCATCAAACCATACAATATATAAAGCCCGTAATTAATGGCAATTCTGATCATGATATAGCAGATAATGCCCTCTCCTGCTATGTTGACGGTTCCTAGGCTATTTGGATGCCATTATTTATACCTCCCAATATCTATCATGGAGTATTAGTGTCAAAATAAATTTCCCACCAGACTACCTAATCATAAGATGTAAGACCAGTAATGGTCATGCTACGACAGGGGGTGCTCTCTAGGCTTGTGCACCGATTTTTTTTTCGGTTCGATTCGGTTCGATTTTTCAGATTTTAAAACTTTTCGATTCGGCTCGTTTCGACCGATTTCTGTTTACATTCGGTTCGGCTCGACTCGTTTTTCGTGTACATTTTTTTTTCGGAATATCGACCATTTTTCGTATTTTCGTGTCACTTTGCTCGTTTTTTGCATCGACTTTTCGTAAGTTCGGAAATTTTCGTTTTTTCGGAACGTCTGTTCTCCTCATTTCAAAGCAATAAATTTCGATTTGACACATTTCAAGTCCATTCGAAAATTCCGAAAATATTTCGTTTCGGCTCGGAAAACTTTTCGGATCTGCCATTTTCGGATCTAAAAATTTTCGGAAATTCGGCCGCATCCGAAAACACGAATCGGGAGGGAAATTTCGTGAAAATTCCGAAACCCGAAACGCACATCCCTAGTGCTCTCTCCATTTCTATCAATAATTGTTATGCTATTCAAATGCCACTATTTGCACTTCTTAGTATCCATCATGGCATATTAGAGGCAGATTACACTTGTCACTAAGGCTGCCAAACCTAATCAATGACAGCCTGGTCTTAATGCCAAAGTCACAAGCTACTACAGGAACCAGTGTTATTACATTCCAGCCAGCATACACTATATATTGTACTACTACATGGGAGGCAAACAAAGGTAAAGGTGATAGGATAATTAAAATGAAAACAAACAGGATCTATATTAGGAATTATTAGAAATTAACGGGGAGAAAGTAAACCCCTCGTTCAGACCGCCCGGATAGAGAGTCTTTAATTCGTAGATCCAAAACGCCTCTCTACGGCGCATTTCAAATCTAAATTGCCACGGCGTGGGCCCACAGTAACCTGCTCGATCACCTAACATCTTAGTCCGTCAGATGTTCCACCATGCTCAAGCTTAAGGTGTTTAGATACTGGGGGTTCTCTTGCATACCTGACGGATCTCATATGCTCCATATCTGCAGGGGCCTGATGGTCTTTCCTACTACGTATCTTTTCCCACAGCTGCATGTCAGCAGGTATGCGACACCTCTTGTATTTCAGAAGAAGAATTGTCTGGCTTTGTATTCCTTGACTCCATCTGGACCGAGGAATTTATTAGTCCTAGGGAGAACGTGTTTACACTCTTTACAGCGCCCACATCGATACGTTCCTTTAAAGGGGACGTCAACCATTGAGTTTGAGTACGACGAGAAAAGTGGCTATTGGTAATTTGGTCCCCAATATTCCGACACCGCCTAGCTGTAATCGAGGCGTTTTTGTTAGGACCTTTGATAAATGCTTAATTGTTTAAGGATGGGCCAATACCTGTCGCAAATCCCACAGACATGGTGCCACCCTGAGTCGAAACTACCTATGAGGCGTATTGTTTGATTTTCTACTGGGGGCGGCACATGTTTAGTTGCTGCAACACCGTTTCCTGAGTCAACCAATCACATTTTATTAGTAAGTTTTTATCAATGATTTGCATATCTCCTGTTATAGATTTCTCTTTGATAAATACTGAAGAAAGATAATCATTCAAAATTTCTGCCTCATCTCGATCTTCATTTAATAAAACCCCTCAGGGTTATTCAAAGACATCCGAATGGCTGGAGAAGGGTAACCGAACGCTGAACATCAGCGTTCGGTTACCTTTCTTGGCCATTCAGCTATCCATAGAGCAGGCAATTCGCCAAATCCTGGCGAATTGCCTGCACATTTGGTGCCTGTTCGAGGGCAGTGAAATCCCCATAAAAAAGCACTGCTTCACCTATTTAGAGAACACAAACCAGCAGTGAAAGGTTCCCAAAATGCTCTGCCATTCGGTGGTTTAATTCGGCAGGTTTATTCAGGCGATTCCCATAGGCTTCGATGTTAAAAATATTCCCGTTTTAATTCAATATCTAATAAACCATTCATTATAAAATTCTGCAGTAAAGAGTCTCTTTATTCATAGATTCTTTAGGATGTTTTAGGCATTTTATATTTATATATTATATTTAGGCATTATTTTCTGGATTTTTTTTTTAAAAAATCAGATTTTTTTTTTAACTTTACTTATTTTTTCTGTAACAGCCCTTTTTATTATCATTTCCTGGACCTCATATGTAAATTTCAGACATTTTCGCTCAGTAGTTTCTTTGCAAACAGTGTTTCACTTTTCAAATATTCAAGCAAACTGTTTTTCTAATTTATTCACTGCCTTTGTCTGCGGTGTCGGCTTTTTCCAGTGGCATCGCTGCGTGTGATCGGCTCCTGCTCGGGTTTTTCTGGTGTTTTCGGCGGGTTAATCCAAATGTTTTTGTGGGTTTTCGGTGTGCATTCGGTTTTGCGGTTAGTTTTTGTCGGGTTTGCGGCGGCCTTTCCCTGCAATTCGGGGACCCTGTGGTGCTTGCTAGGGATGAGACGAAAACTCCCCGAGTTCGGTTCGAGCCCGAACCCGAACTTCCCATTTGTTCGGGACCGAACCCGAACCCGAACCCCCATGCAAGTCAATGGGGCTGAAAATTCGGTTTTTTAGAGTGCCCTCCAAGAGGGCATATATGCTACATATTTGCCATAAAAGGTGTATGGGGGTCCGGGTAGTGCCCTGGGGGACAGGAAACAAGGACAAAAAGTTTTTAAAAAAACGTTTTTAAAGGGACAGTGAGTTTTCCATGAAATAAGGGTTAAAAATAAAAACGAAAAATTCCTTCAAATATCGTGCCTAGGAGGTCCCCATAACCTGCCCGTGAAGTGGAAAATTTCTAGGATGTATAGAAACACTTAAAAACAAATAAATGACGTTTCATATGACGGTAAATGCTTTTCCTTTAATCTATCCATAAACAACTGCTTGGGGCGGCAGCCTGTATGAAAAGACATTTTAGGACGCGCAGAAAAAGTTTAGTGTTTTTTTGGGCTAAATTATTGTGAAACTTATGCAGGCTTTGGATGAAAGTAACAATAGGTGCTTTAAAATTGGGCTTTTAGCGTCGACAACAGTGCCGTCACACCGTAACCCCTCTCAGGATATGAATCTGATACAGGCGTCAATGGCAGTGCACCCAGATATTGTGCCTTTAGTGCCAGGCATGCAAGTACTATCATACAGTAACCCCTCTGTGGTATTGTGGAAGAGTGCAGGGGTGGACCATGCGGTCCTATATTGAAAAGTGATTTTTTTTATCTGTTAATGGGCGTCAGTGCACCCAGATATTGTGCCTTTAATGCCAGGCCATCAAGTATCATCATACAGTAACCCCTCTGTGGTATTGTGGAAGAGTGCAGGGGTGGACCATGTGGTCCTTTATTGAAAAGTTTTTGATCTGGTAATGGGCATCAGTGCACCCAGATATTGTGCCTTTGGTGCCAGGCCAGCAAGTATCATCATACAGTAACCCCTCTGTGTTATTGTGGAAGAGTGCAGGGGTGAACCTTGCGGTCCTATATTAAAAAGATATGCATCTGGTTAAGGCGTCAGTGCACCCAGATATTCTGCCTTTGGTGCAAGACTGCCAGGGCAGCAAGTATCATCATACAGTAACCCCTCTGTGGTATTGTGGAAGAGTGCAGGGGTGGACCATGTGGTCCTATATTGAAAAGTTTTTTTTTTTTTTAATGGGCGTCAGTGCAGCCAGATATTGTGCCTTTCATGGCAGCAAGTGCCTTCACACCGTAACCCTTTTTGTGGTATTGTGGAAGAGTTCAGTGCTGGAGGTTTTGTGAATGCAGAAGAGGACATCCCCTATCTATTCCATTACTTCAGCATCAGGGGATTGAAAGCTGCTGATCCAGGACTGATTCATTTTTATAAATGTCAGCCGGTCTACAGAGTCGGTGGACAGACGCACTCTTTTGTCTGTGACAAAACCTCCAGCGGCACTGAACGTCCTTTCGGAAAGCACGCTAGATGAAGGGCAACCTGGTAGCTGCATAGCATATTGGCTAAATTCTGGCCAGTGATCCAATCTCAACACCCAGTAAGCCAGTGGATCATCTGCTGGAAAGGTATCCAGGTCTGCCCTTGCCCCTAGGTAGTCCTGCACCATATGGTGAAGACGCTGGCAATGGGTGCCTACATTTGACGTCCCTGGGCGTCGAGGACTAAAAAAACGTTAAAAGTGCATCAGTCAAGCGGCCCTGGCCTTCACCACTATTCCTCTGATCATCCGCAGCCTCAGAAGCACGTGTGTCAGCACTTGGTAATCTAGCAGTGCCTGGAAAGGTGTTACACAAGTGTCGCTTTAGTGCGTCCTCAAGTTTTTTCATCCTGTGCTCCCTCTGTGCGGGCAGGATGAGCTCTGCAACTTTCCCCTTGTATCGTGGATCAAGAAGGGTTGCCAACCAGTAATGATCCCTCTCCTTGATAGCACGAATCCTGAGGTCCTTTAGCAGGCTTTGCATCATTAGGGAGCCCATGCAGCGTAGGTTGGAGGTGGCATTAGCTGCTGAGTCTTCCTGGTCAATGAGGATGACCGTATCGTGCACTTCCTCCTCCCAGCCACGCACAAGACCTTCTGTTTCTGGCACACAAAACCCTGCCTTGAGGAATCCCCACCTTCAATGCCCCCACTACTTAAATAGTCCTCCTCCTCCTCATCCTCCTCCTGTCTGATCTGAGTAGGACCCGCTGGAATGCTGTCTGCAGAAAGACTGGGGCCTTGAGAGCTAGGGAAGGCCTCCTCTTCCTCCCGCTGCTGTGCCTCTAGAGCCACATCTATAGTGTGCTCCAGCAGGAACACTAAAGGAATTGTGTCACTGATGCATGCGCTGTCCCTGCTCACCATCCTCGTGCCTCCTCAAATGTTGACAGTACAGTGCATGCATCCTTGATCATCAGCCACTGTGAGGGGGGGGGGAAACCAAGTTGACCTGAACCTGTCCTTGTGCCATACTCACACAGGTACTCATTGATGGCCCTCTGCTGCTTGTGCAGACGCTGCAGCATTGCTAATGTAGAATTCCACCTGGTGGGCATGTCACAGATCAGACGGTTTGTGGGAAGGTGGAATTCTCTTTGAATTTCTGCCAGGCGAACGCTTGCTGGGAATGACCGTCTGAAGTGGCTGCAGACTTTTCTGGCCTGGATGAGAAGCTCTGGCAGCCCTGGGTACTTGGTTAGGAAACGCTGTACCACCAGATTTAGGACGTGTGCTAGGCATGGTACATACGTCAATTTACCCTTGGGTAGGGCGGAGAGAAGGTTGCTGCCATTATCGCAGACAATCATTCCCAGCTCAAGCTGGCGTGGTGTTAACCATCTCTGCACCTGCCCCTGCAGAGCTGACAAAATTTCTGACCCGGTGTGGCTCCTGTCCCCTAAACAAACCAGCTCAAGCACAGTATGGCATCTTTTTGCTTGAGCCATTGCGTAGACCCTGTCAGGCGGCGGTTTAACTGCCACTTCGCCAGAGACAGAGGAGGAGGAGGAGGAGGAAGAGGTGGTAGTGGTGGAGCAGACAGACCTCATGCAAGCAGCTTTCTGGAGGCGTGGTGGATGAACAAGCTCCAGCACAGAGCCCCGTCTTGGATCCCTCCCAGCTGCAATCAGAGTTACCCAGTGTGCCGTGAAGGAAATGTAACGACCCTGTCCATGCTTGCTAGACCACGTGTCTATAGTGACATGCACCTTGCTGCTGACTGCCTTTCCCAATGACTGGATAACATTGTCTTCCACGTGCTGGTATAGTGCTGGAATGGCCTTGCGTGAAAAGTAATGGCGTTTTGGAACCTGCCACTGTGGTACAGCGCATTCAGCAAATTCACGGAAGGGAGCAGAGTCCACCAGCTGGAAAGGCAGCAGCTGCAATGCGAGTAATTTTGCTAAGCTGGCATGTAGACGCTGTGCTTGGGGATGGTTGGGACAGTGGTTTATTTTGGCCTAGGCCAACTAGGCCCAGGCCTAGGGCGGCACTTTCCAGGGGGCGGCGGCCCACACTGGGTGGCTCCACCCCTAAAAAAAATATATATTTTTTTACTTTTGTAAAGTATTTTACCAGGAAGGATACATTGATATTTCACTAATTTTCAAGTATGTCCTGGGTAGGCAAGGCCTAGGCTTTCACTTTCCAGGGGGCAGCAAAAAACCTCACCACTAAATGGGTTACTCACAGAGCACCGAAATGACTTTTTGGTGTTCTGTAGTTCCCTGCACTTAGGAGAATAAAATTTCCCCACCCTGCAGTGAATTCACCATTCACCGCAGGGTCCCCAAAGTGCATGTAATCGGCCGCTGAATGCTGCCACCGCAAGCCCGTGGCCTGCTGTTTTCAAAAGAACTACTGAACGAAAATGTCTGGAATTTACATATAAGATCCTAAGATTGATAATAAAAAGTTCTTTTACAGAAAAAAGAAAAACTGCTATTAAAAAAAGGGGGGGGGAATTTTGCCCAAAAAAATCAGAAAAATGACTAAAAGGTACTAAAAAAAATCAATAATTAAAGACTTTTTACTGCAGATTAAAATAATAAATGATTTATTAGATATTGCATAAAAACGGGAATATTTTTAACATTGAAACCTATGGGGTTCGCCTGAATAAACCTGCTGATTGAAACCACCGAACATCAGGGCATTTCACTGCCATTTCTCTGAGTCTCAGTACCACATGACTGGTTGAACCACATGAAACGCACGCGTGCAGTTGCCTGCCCTTTCGTTAACACAGACTCTATTCTGGACTGAACACCCACCGGGAAGGGAATCAAAGCTACAGTGCACCCTCTGGCAGTGGCACCCCACTGCTGACAAGATGGCTCCACAGCATAATTGCTGTGTGCTCATATACACTCGGTTTGCTGGGAGTTTTACTGCAGTGGGTTCTGATGCACTCATACACAACGCACATTGCATTGCTGGGAGTTTTATTGCTGTGGATTCTGATACGCTGACACACACCACACATTGCATTGCTGTGAGTTTTATTGCTGTGAATTCTGATGCTCTCATACACACCGCACATTGCATTGCTATGAGTTTTATTGCTGTGAATTCTGATGCACTCATACACACTGCACATTGCATTGCTGGGAGTTTTATTGCTGTGGATTCTGATACGCTAACACACACCAAACATTGCATTGCTGGGAGTTTTATTGCTGTGGATTCTGTGATACACACTGCATATTACTGTGAGTTTTATTGCCCTGGAGCTCTGGGATACGCTCATACACACTGCACATTACTGTGAGTTTTATTGCTGTGCAGTTCTGTGATATGCTCATTAGACATGTGCATTCGTTTTAGTACTAAAACGATTAGTCAGAATTTTGGGATAATTTAGTTTTCGTATGACTCAAGAGATACGAAACTGCTCAGTACAAAAAACGAAAGAAACTAAAATAAAATGCACTACATTTTAGTTTCAGTCCTTTTTGTAATATTACATTGATGAGTGAAGGAGACCAGTAATGATTAATGCTGGAGGATGTTCTAAGCAATTAATTAATGCAGGAGGATGTTCTATACAATATACAGAGAGGAGCATTTTTTTAGCCCTTTAAATCCAGTGTTGGTGAGCGCTGAGATCGGCTGCTTGTTACATTATCTCTCAGTACAATGTATCAGGCTCAGCTGTTACAGTAACTGCCTGCTGCTCATCACAGCGCTCAGAGTTTCAGTAAAACAAGGAAATAATATTGTTGTAACCTCTTATATATAAAAATATTATTTACTAGTTTGGCTGAAACTCTGAGCGCTGTGATGCACAGCAGTCAGTTACTGTAACAGCTTTGCCTGACACATTGTGCTGAGAGTGAGAGATACTATAACAAGCAGCTTTCTCAGCCCTCTGAGGAGCCACTACAATAGTAATTGTATCCACTGGTTTTCAGATGAATGAAATTAGTTTTCATACTAAAGAACTGAAAACGAATTTCTTTAGCAACTAAATAAATTGCATTTTAGGACTAATCCATTAGTTCAAAACGAAATTTTGTGCTGTGCACATGTCTAATGCTCATACACAGTGCCCATTTCTGTGGGTTTTATTGCTGTGCAGCTCTGTGATACGCTCATATGCAGTGCACGTTTCTGTGGATTTTATTGTTCAACCAATTAGAGCGGCTGTGATCCCGTTTACTTGACATGCGTGGTTGTTCTTTGTAAAAATGCCTGAATTTAACTCAATAGATACATTTGAAATGGTATACAAAATATACAAGTAGGCACTTGGTATCCACTTTTAATATAAAGAGAGGAAAAGGCGGAGCTCTAAGAGGAAAAGGTGGAGCTTAAAGAGGTGTGCCCTTGACAGGAAGGGGTGCGTCAAATTTAAATTAGGGGGTGCACGAGTTTAGTCAGGCCTAGGGCAGCACAAAACCTAAATACACCACTGGGTTGGGACTATATTTTTTCTTTCGCTGCAGCAGCTGCGGCAACGTAATCTGACTGCGTAAATCTTCAGCTACTGGGATGATGTCACATTGTGAGGAAGGACCTGCTGGTACATCCAATACTGTAGCATCATCCCTGTCGGTGGAGGTTGTAGGCAATTGCATGGCAGGACATACAGTGTGGGTAGAGACAGATGAGGAGGAGGAGGACCTACGCAAAGTTTTGCCTCAACGGGATGTGTGGCACTTGTTCATATGTCGCCTCAAGCACAAGGTACCCAAGTGTCCGGTGTTTATCCCACGCTTCAGCCTCCTCTGACATAGATTACGAATAGCAACGGTGGGGTCTGCTGTACAGTTCTTAAAGAACTCCCAGACAGCAGATTTCCTGCATGTGTTCTTTGAGACAACAGCGCTCTGCACCGGAGCAGCTCTGACATGTGATGCCTTGGACTGGCTAGTGCTACGGTTGGTCACAGAGGATGTTGTGCCTCGTGTTTGCTGTGCCTCCTCCTCCTCCCCCTCCTCCTCACTTGATTCCTCAGTTCGATCTGGCACCCAGGTGGAGTCAGTGACCTCATCATCATCAATGTCATCTTCACCCCCTATCTCCTCGTCACTGGAGCCAACTTGGCAGTATGCTGCAGCTGCTGGGGCAACATGAGTGCCAGTTATTTTTGTGTCATCACTGGCACCCCTTCCTCTAGGTTGATTATACTCCCTTGCTCAACCTTAGAGATTGAATCAGAGCACTGTACTTGCTGCGCATCCTCAAGCAGCATGTCACTCTCATTGTAGTCAAACAATTCAGCTGACTCCTCCGTGTGTGATAGCGAGGCTACGGCAGGAGTAGCTGTGGACATGGAGGCTGCATTAGATGCTTTGGCAGCTGAGGTGGACTGTAAAGCACTAGAAGCCTGGCTGACAGAGGACTCGGAGGATGAGGATGGCCTGGTTAGCCAATCCACAAAGTCCTCTGTATGTTGCTGCTGCTTAAGACGGCCAGCACCAGTTAGAAAGGACAAGCGTGCCCCTGCAGAGGATGCACCGCGTCCACCACGACCAGAGACACAGCCTCCCGACACAGGGGCTGCTTGCTCCTTATCTGTGGCTGGGAGCGTCTGCCTGTCCTTTTTGTTCTTTCAGACATGGTGAGTGATATATAGATTAATATATACAGAACTCTGATTCAACTCTGGTATAAGATTTAAATAACTCTGGTATAACTCAGTGAAGACACACTGATAGCTGGCAGCCAGTGACAAGAGACAGATCACCTTAATTCACAAATGTTTTAAATAAATTAGTGAGCCCCAAAATACAGCGTGGTACTTTTTGTATGACGAGACACAGATCACCTTAATTCACAAATGTTTTAAAGAAATTAGTGAGCCCCAAAATACAGTGTGGTACTTTTTGTATGACGAGACACAGATCACCTTAATTCCCAAGTGTTTTAAAGAAATTAGTGAGCCCAAAAAAAATTGCTGGCTGTGTGACGAGACACAGAAGATCACCTTAATTCCCAAGTGTTTTAAAGAAATTAGTGAGCCCCAAAAAGATTTGCTGGCACAATGACAAGACCCAGAAAATCACCTCAATTCACAAATGTTTTAAATAAAGTTGTAAACCCCAAAAAAACTTGCTGGCACAGTGACAAGACACACATCACCTAAATTCCCTGATATTTGGTATAAATGAGACCCAAAAAGACTTGCTGGCACAGTGTGACAAGAACCAGAAAATCACACCTCAATACACAAATGTTTTAAATAAAGTTGTAAACCCCAAAAAACTTGCTGGCACAGTGACAAGACACACATCACCTAAATTCCCTGATATTTGGTCAAAATGAGACCCCCCCCAGTAGCGTGGCAGACCGGCAGTAACAACGCACACAACTATCTCCTTTGAAATCGCCTCTGAAATGGGTGCAGAATCAGCGCGTTGAAACCTTATATAGTGTGCTGCGGGACTTAGCTCTGTGAGCCCATGATTGGGCAAAATTTGCCCAATCAGGACTCTGAGCGGTGATTGGCATAGTGTTCAACTAGTCTTGCACCAGACCTGTGGTCAGGTGCAAGGCTGTAGCCAATTAGGAGCTTCAGGCAGTGGGAGAATGCATTGTGGTCCATTGTGGTCGAACATGCGGCGAACAACCGGAAATGTTCGGGGTTCGCGATCCGCTCGAAAAGGCTAAGTTCGGGTCGAACCCCGAGCCGTCTGAACCCGAACAGCTCATCCCTAGTGCTTGCTGAATACACCGCAGGGTCGCCAAAATGGGATTGCCTAATCTAATCGAATTGAAGAGAACGAAAAGTCACCGAACGTGCGGTGACTTTTCGATTCTCTTTGAATTACCCTGATAGACTCAGATTTCAGGGAGCCTACACTTTCTCCCTTGTGTTTTTATTTTAGAATTTATGTACCTAAAGAATCTTTTAGGGTTGGTCTGGCTCTCTTTGGCTATTTCTTTTTCATTTTCTAGTTTAGCCTGTCATATTGCTTTTTTTCATGCTTTATTGGCTGCTTTATATGCTTTATAGGAGTCCTCAGATTTATCAGATTTAAAAGCTTTAAATGCTTTTTTATTTTCCATTTCCTTGGGTATCTTCCTACTGAGCCACATTAGTTTCAGTCTGTTTCTTTTATATTTATTACCCAGTGGAATATATTGGGACGTGTACTTTTCTAGTGTTAGTTTAAAGGTTTATGTGCCCCTTTACCCGGAGTAGGGATGTGCGTTTCAGGTTTCGGAATTTCGGAATTTTCACGAAATTTCCCGATTCGTGTTTTCGGATGCTGCTGATTTTCCGAAAATTTTTAGATCCGAAAATGGCAGATCCGAAAAGTTTTCCGAGCCGAAACAAAATATTTTCGGAATTTTCGAATGTACTTGAAATGTGTCAAATCGAAATTTATTGCTTTGAAACGAGGAGAACAGACGTTCCGAAAAAACGAAAATTTTCGAAAATACGAAAAGTCGATAAAAAAACGAGCTAAGTGACACGAAAATACGAAAAATGGACGAAATTCCGAAAAAAATGTACACGAAAAACGAGTCGAGCCGAACCGAATCGAAACAGAAATCGGTCGAAACGAGCCGAATCGAAAAGTTTAAAAATCCGAAAAATCAAATCGAATCGAACCGAAAAAAAAATCGGTGCACAAGCCTAACCCGGAGAAACCGGTTATTGTAAACCAAAGACGTTGTTTTCCAAACCTCTACAAAACCTGTCAGCAGTATACACAGAATATGACAGACATATAGAATATGAATATATACCTATTCATCAGGCGAGAAGGATATCCATTAGTCAATAACGCATTTGCCTTTGACAAGTACAACATTTGACATGTGACACTTTCCATTGGGCAGTGAAGGTTTTCACTAATCAATGTGTGGTATTAAGGTTTTCAGCAGTGTGTCTTTGCAATATATATATTATTTCTAGTTTTTTCAGGCTGTTGTGCTACATACCTTGTCATTTTATATATATGTTACGGGTAAAGCCCGAAGTGTGGTTAATTCTAGGATTACTCGGGTATTCCTGACATCACCCAAAACCGCTGGTAAGCTGCAAAACAATGAAAATTTCGGACTTTACCCGGGTAATTTTAGGACTAACCAACCGCCTTTGGGTAACAGTCTGGAAGAGCTGAAAAATTCGCACTTTACAAGGATAATGTGCAAGTCTGAAGCTTCACCCGGGTAATCTGAGGACTATCCACAGCATCACCTGGGTAATCTGCCGAGCATCCAACCCCGCTTGGGTAACAGTGAATTTTGCTACGATCTATGGATATTATCAAAGAAAATGGCAAAAGACTAACTTTAAAATGTATTGCGGATATAATGAATATACAGAGTAACAGGATATGTTTCTTATATAGCTATACCCTCCTGACGAGGCCTAACAAGGCCAAAACGATCGTCGGGGGTTGCTGCACCTCTCGTGCAGGGATGACGTCCTTGGCAGTCAGTACTGGCCAGTGGTCATCCTCATTGGGTGAGAGCAGACTGATTTGCATATGGAGCATTCATCCCTGTAATGGCACAAACAAGCTAAAACCTTGTGAGACCTGAGCGGGCACCACCGTAGAGCAGGCCACTAGTGCTGTTGCTCGTCCTCAGTAGAGATGAGCCGAACACCCCCGAGTTCGGTTCGCATTCGAACTTGAACTTTTCAAAAGTTCGAAATTCGAACTCGAACACGAACTCAATGCAAGTCAATGGGACTCAAAGTTCGATTTTTAGAGTGCCCTCCAAGAGGGCATATATGCTAGATATTTGCCATAAAAGGTGTATGGGGGTCTGGTTAGTGCCCTGGGGGACAGGAAACAAGGACAAAAAGTTGAAAAAAAAAACTTTTTAAAGGGACAGTGAGTTTTCCATGAAGTAAGGGTTAAAAATAAAAACAAAAAATTCCTTCAAATATCGTGCCTAGGAGGTCCCCATAACCTGCCCGTGAAGTGGCGGATTTCTAGGATGTATAGAAACATTTAAAAACAATGTCCGGGTAGTGCCCTGGGGGATAGGAAACAAGGACAAAAAGTTTAAAAAATACGTTTTATTTATTTATTTATAAAGGATTTTACCAGGAAGGATACATTGAGATTTCTCTCGTTTTCAAGTATGTCCTGGGTTCCAGAACATTGAAGTGTTACAGTTACAGAAATACAAAGTAATACAATGCAAGATATTAAAAAACAACACAAATATACAGATTAAGAGAAAATAAATATGTAGGAAATATAGTCACTAGGTTACATGTTTACAGGTGCATTCTGTATTGAGGTATGTTAATAGGGAGCTCTTGAGTGACTTAAGACTGGGGGAAGACTCGATGGTGTTTGGGAGGTTATTCCATAATTGTGGTGCTCTGTAGGAAAATGAGGACCGAGCCGCTGTCTTTTTGTATTGTGGTATTGCAAGTAAGGTGCTGGTCCTGGATCGGAGGTTATAGGATGAGGGAGCTGTTGGGGGAAGCCGTCTATTCAGGTAGGGTGGCAGCTTCCCAGAAATGCTCTTAGACACCAGGCTGGAGAGGTGAAGGGTGCGTTTAGACTCCAGCGATGGCCAGTTTAGCTCTTTTAACATGTCACAATGGTGGGTCATGTAGTTACATTGTAATGCAAAGCGGCAGAAGGAGTTATACAATGTAGTAAGTTTCTGAAGGTGTGTCTGCGGGGCCGCTGCATACACTACATCTCCGTAATCAATAGCCGGCATAAGCATTTGTTGTACAATCTGCTTTCTTACCGCGGGGCTCAGGCAGGATTTGTTTCTGTACAGGGCACCTAGTTTGGGGTAAAGTTTAGATGAAAGTTTTTCGATGTGGGGGCCAAAGGATAGATTAGGGTCCAACCACATACCTAGATATTTGAGAGAAATGACTGAGGTCAGTGTGCCATTTGATTTTGTCCCAACACATAGATGGGGATTTTGCAATTTGTGTAGTTTAGGTGCTGTTCCAAAGAGCATCGTTACAGTTTTGTCAGTATTTAAAAAAAGTTTGTTGTGTTTGATCCACTTTTCTACCTCTGTGAATTATTCTTGCAGCACGGCCTCCAGCTGCGGGAGATTTGGTTTGCTGGTATAGATTACAGTGTCGTCTGCGTACATATGTACAGTTGAGGCTTTGCAGACGTTGGGCAGATCATTTATGAATATTGTGAATAGCAGGGGGCCTAGTATTGAGCCTTGGGGTACACCGCAAGTGACTGGGAGCGGGAGGGAGGAGCTGCCAGAAATTGACACATATTGTGATCGGTCGGATACATATGATTGAAACCAGGTTAGCGTGCGATCACCAATGCCAGAGTTTTTAAGTTTTTCGAACAAGATGCCATGGTCTACTGTGTCAAAGGCCTTGGCAGAATCAAGGAAGATGGCTCCAGTTAGGTTTCCTTGTTCCATCCCAGCTTGGATATCATTGCAGACTTTTAAAAGGGCGGTTGTAGTTGAGTGATTTGGACGAAAGCCTGATTGATCCGGGGTTAAGTAGTTCCAATATTGATAATAATCACGTAATTGTGTGTAGATGCATTTTTCCAAGATTTTTGACACTACAGGGAGCAACGATATCGGACGGTAGTTGGATACCAAAGTACTGTCACCACTTTTATGGATAGGTACCACTCTCGCAGTCTTCCAGAGTTTGGGTATGTATCCAGTCGCCAGTGATTCATTTATTAGGGTTGCGACAGGATTTGCAATTGCCTGCACACTGATTTTCAGCAGCATTGCTGGTATTTGATCAGGTCCAGACTGGTATTTCATTTTTTGCTTATGGAGAAGTTTAGTTACGACAATCACAGGCACTGGTCTAAAACTGAATTCCTGTCTGATACAGGGACTTTGCACAGTTGGAGGGGCCTGACCTACATGAGACCTCTTTGATTGCATGTCATTTCCTAGCTTGGCAATCAAAGTGGTGGCGCATTTGACAAAATAATCATTAAAGGCATTTGCTACATCTAGGGGGTGTTGCAGGGTTTGGTTGTTTACTTTGACAGCAGCTGGCTGGGAGTGGACTGGGGGTGCTTGTATGTTACTTATGGCTCTCCAAAAGTTTTTAGGGTTTGATATGTTATTGTTTAGATTTCATTGAAGTAAATTTTTGGTTTTTTTCTGCATTCATTCCGGCATTTTCGGTATTCTTAGTGATCGTTCATGGAACCAGTACTCTTGAAATTTGACCATAGTGAATCTCTAAGCTGGTACATTAGTGTAAGATCAGCTGTAACCCAGGGGAGATCGGTCCCTTTTACTCGCACTTTACGCAGCGGGGCATGAGAATTCCAGACTTGCAGGAGCTCAGACTGAAAGTATTCAACTGCACAGTCTAGGTCTGGGATTAGGTTTAGCCTGTACCAGGGGAGCTGTTTGAGATCACTTAGGAAGGAGTCAAGAATAAATTTCTTGAAAGACCTGGTGGTTATTACCTTTGGGGGAGATTTCAAGGCTTTTATTTTGCGCACGCAGTACACTAGACAATGGTCACTAAAGCTATTAGCAAGAACGCCTGCCTCCTGTATTCTATCAGGAGATGAGGAGAGAATCCAGTCCAGCAAGGTATGGTTAGGACTTTTCATATTAATGCGAGTGGGGGAGGAGATTAATTGAGTTAGCTGCAAAGTTTTAAACAGTGTGCAGTGTTTATTGTTTTTTGGATTTAGCCAATCTGTATTAAAATCGCTGAGGACTAGGGATGAGCCGAACACTCCCCGAGTTCGGTTCGAGCCCGAACCCGAACTTCCCATTTGTTCGGGACCGAACCCGAACCCGAACCCCCATGCAAGTCAATGGGGCTGAAAATTCGGCTTTTTAGAGTGCCCTCCAAGAGGGCATATATTCTACATATTTGCCATAAAAGGTGTATGGGGGTCTGGGTAGTGCCCTGGGGGACAGGAAACAAGGACAAAAGGTTTGAAAAAAAAGTTTTTAAAGGGACAGTGAGTTTTCCATGAAATAAGGGTTAAAAATAAAAACGAAAAATTCCTTCAAATATCGTGCCTAGGAGGTCCCCATAACCTGCCCGTGAAGTGGCGGAATTCTAGGATGTATAGAAACACTTAAAAACAAAAAAATTATGTTTCAAATGATGGTAAATGCTTTTCCTTTAATCTATCCATAAACAACTGCTTGGGGTGGCAGCCTGTATGAAAAGACATTTTAGGATGCGCAGAAAAAGTTTAGTGTTTTTTTTTGCTAAATTATTGTGAAACTTATGCAGGCTTTGGATGAAAGTAACAATAGGTGCTTTAAAATTGAGCTTTTAGCGTTGGCAACAGTGCCGTCACACCGTAACCCCTTTGAGGTTGTGAATCTGATAAAAGCGTCAATGGCAGTGCACCCAGATATTGTGCCTTTAGTGCCAAGCATGCAAGTACTATCATACAGTAACCCCTCTGTGGTATTGTGGAAGAGTGCAGGGGTGGACCATGCGGTCCTATATTAAAAAGATATGAATCTGGGAATGGGCGTCAGTGCACCCAGATATTGTGCCTTTAATGCCAGGCCATCAAGTATCATCATATAGTAACCCCTCTGTGGTATTGTGGAAGAGTGCAGGGGTGGACCATTGGTCCTGATTTGAAAATTTTTGATCTGGGTAATGGGTGTCAGTGCACCCAGATATTGTGCCTTTAATGCCAGGCCATCAAGTATCATCATACAGTAACCCCTCTGTGTTATGGTGGAAGAGTGCAGAGGTGGACCTTGCGGTCCTATATTAAAAAGATATGCATCTGGTTAAGGCGTCAGTGCACCCAGATATTGTGCCTTTAATGCCAGGCCATCAAGTATCATCATACAGTAACCCCTCTGTGTTATGATGGAAGAGTGCAGGGTGGACCTTGCGGTCCTATATTGAATGATCTGTGGTAAGGCGTCAGTGCACCCAGATATTGTGCCTTTAATGCCAGGCCATCAAGTATCATCATACAGTAACCCCTCTGTGGTATTGTGGAAGAGTGCAGGGGTGGACCATGTGGTCCTATATTAAAAAGATATGAATCTGGGAATGGGCGTCAGTGCACCCAGATATTGTGCCTTTAATGCCAGGCCATCAAGTATCATCATACAGTAACCCCTCTGTGGTATTGTGGAAGAGTGCAGGGTGGACCATGTGGTCCTATATTGAAAAGTTTTTCATCTGGGTAATGGGCGTCAGTGCACCCAGATATTGTGCCTTTAATGCCAGCCATCAAGTATCATCATACAGTAACCCTCTGTGGTATTGTGGAAGAGTGCAGGGGTGGACCATGTGGTCCTATATTGAAAATTTTGATCTGGTGAATGGGGCGTCAGTGCACCCAGATATTGTGCCTTAATGCCAGGCCATCAAGTATCATCATACAGTAACCCCTCTGTGGTATTGTGGAAGAGTGCAGGGGTGGACCTTGCGGTCCTATATTAAAAAGATATGCATCTGGGCAGTGCATCCAGATATTCTGCCTTTGGTGCAAGACTGCCAGGCCAGCAAGTATCATCATACAGTAACCCCTCTGTGGTATTGTGGAAGAGTGCAGGGTTGGACCCTGCTGTTCAAAAAATTTAAATGATATAAATCTGGCACAGGCATCTGTGCAGCCAAATATTGTGCCTTTCATGGCAGCAAGTGCCTTCTTCACACCATAACCCTTTTGTGGTATTGTGGAAGAGTTCAGTGCTGGAGGTTTTGTGAATTCAGAAGAGGACATCCCCTATCTATTCCATTACTTCAGCATCAGGGGATTGATAGCTGCTGATCCAGGACTGATTCATTTTTATAAATGTCAGCCGGTCTACAGAGTCGGTGGACAGACGCACTCTTTTGTCTGTGACAAAACCTCCAGCGGCACTGAACGTCCTTTCGGAAAACACGCTAGATGAAGGGCAACTTAGTAGCTGCATAGCATATTGGCTAAGTTCTGGCCAGTGATCCAATCTCAACACCCAGTAAGCCAGTGGATCATCTGCTGGAAAGGTATCCAGGTCTGCCCTTGCCCCTAGGTAGTCCTGCACCATATGGTGAAGACGCTGGCAATGGGTGCCTACATTTGACGTCTCTGGGTGTCGAGGACTAAAAAAATTTAAAAATGCATCAGTCAAGCGGCCCTGGCCTTCACCGCTATTCCTCTGATCACCTGCAGCCTCAGAAGCACGTGTGTCAGCACTTGGTAATCTAACAGTGCCTGGAAAGGTGTTACACAAGTTTCGATTTAGAGCGTCCTCAAGTTTTGTCATCCTGTGCTCCCTCTGTGCGGGCAGGATGAGCTCTGCAACATTCCCCTTGTATCGTGGATCAAGAAGGGTTGCCAACCAGTAATGATCCCTCTCCTCGATAGCATGAATCCTGGGGTCCTTTAGCAGGCTTTGCATCATTGGGGAGCCCATGCAGCGTAGGTTGGAGGTGGCATTAGCTGCCGAGTCTTCCTGGTCAATGAGGATGACCGTATTGTGCACTTCCTCCTGCCAGCCATGCACAAGCCCTTCTGTTTCTGGGCACACAAAACCCTGCCTTGAGGAATCCCCACCTTCAAATGCCCCCACTACTTAAATAGTCCTCCTCCTCCTCATCCTCCTCCTGTCTGATCTGAGTAGGACCCGCTGGAATGCTGTCTGCGGAAAGACTGGGGCCTTGAGAGCTAGTGAAGGCCTCCTCTTCCTCCCGCTGCTCTGCCTCTAGAGCCACATCTATAATTCCCCGCAGAGTGTGCTCCAGCAGGAACACTAAAGGAATTGTGTCACTGATGCATGCACTGTCCCTGCTCACCATCCTCGTTGCCTCCTCAAATGGTGACAGTACAGTGCATGCATCCTTGATCATCAGCCACTGCGGGGGGGAAAAAAACAAAAAAACAAGTTGACCTAAACCTGTCCTTGTGCCATACTCACACAGGTACTCGTTGATGGCCCTCTGCTGCTTGTGCAGACGCTGCAGCATTGCTAATGTCGAATTCCACCTGGTAGCATGTCACAGATCAGATGGTTTGTGGGAAGGTGGAATTCTCTTTGAACTTCTGCCAGGCGAACGCTTGCTGGAATTGACCGTCTGAAGTGGCTGCAGGCTTTTCTGGCCTGGATGAGAAGCTCTGGCAGCCCTGGGTGCTTTGTTAGGAAACGCTGTACCACCAGATTTAGGACGTGTGCTAGGCATGGTACATGCGTCAATTTACCCTTGCGTAGGGCGGAGAGAAGGTTGCTGCCATTATCGCAGACGATTATTCCCAGCTCAAGCTGGCGTGGTGTTAACCATCTCTGCACCTGCCCCTGCAGAGCTGACAAAATTTCTGACCCGGTGTGGCTCCTGTCCCCTAAACAAACCAGCTCAAGCACAGTATGGCATCTTTTTGCTTGAGCCATTCCGTAGACCCTGTCAGGCGTGGGTTTAACTGCCACTTCGCCAGAGACAGAGAAGGAGGAGGAAGAGGTGGTGGAGCAGACAGACCTCATACAAGCAGCTTTCTGGAGGCGTGGTGGATGAACAAGCTCCAGCACAGAGCCCCGTCTTGGATCCCTCCCAGCTGCAATCAGAGTTACGCAGTGTGCCGTGAAGGAAATGTAACGACCCTGTCCATGCTTGCTAGACCACGTGTCTAAAGTGACATGCACTTTGCTGCTGACTGCCTTTCCCAATGACTGGATAACATTGTCTTCCACGTGCTGGTATGGTGCTGGAATGGCCTTGCATGAAAATTAATGGCGTTTTGGAGACTGCCACTGTGGTACAGCGCATTCAGCAAATTCACGGAAGGGAGCAGAGTCCACCAGCTGGAAAGGCAGCAACTGCAATGCGAGTAATTTTGCTAAGCTGGCAATTAAACGCTGTGCTTGGGGATGGTTGGGACTATATTTTTTCTTTCGCTGCAGCAGCTGCGGCAACGTAATCTGACTGCGTAAATCTTCAGCTACTGGGATGATATCACATTGTGAAGAAGGACCTGCTGGTACATCCATTACTGTAGCATCATCCCTGTCGGTGGAGGTTGTAGGCAATTGCATGGCAGGACATACAGTGTGGGTAGAGACAGATGAGGAGGAGGAGGACCTACGCAAAGTTTTGCCCCAACGGGATGTGTGGCACTTGTTCATATGTCACCTCAAGCACGTGGCACCCAAGTGTCCGGTGTTTATCCCATGCTTCAGCCTCCTCTGACATAGATTACAAATAGCAACGGTGGGGTCTGCTGCACATTTCTTAAAGAACTCCCAGACAGCAGAGTTCCTGCATGTGTTCTTTGAGACAACAGCGCTCTGCACCGGAGCAGCTCTGACATGTGATACCTTGGACTGGCTAGTGCTACGGTTGGTCACAAAGGATGTTGTGCCTCGTGTTTGCTGTGCCTCCTCACTTGATTCCTCAGTTCGATCTGGCACCCAGGTGGAGTCAGTGACCTCATCATCATCAATGTCATCTTCACCCCCTATCTCCTCATCACTGGAGCCAACTTGGCAGTATGCTGCAGCTGCTGGGGCAACATGAGTGCCAGTTATTTGTGTGTCATCACTGGCACCCCCTTCCTCTAGGTTGATTATACTCCCTTCCTCAACCTCAGAGATTGAATCAGAGCACTGTACTTGCTGCGCATCCACAAGCATCATGTCACTCTCATTGTAGTCAAACAATTCAGCTGACTCCTCCGTGTGTGATAGCAAGGCTACGGCAGGAGTAGCTGTGGACATGGAGGCTGCATTAGATGCTTTGGCAGCTGAGGTGGACTGTAAAGCACTAGAAGCCTAGCTGGCAGAGGACTCGGAGGATGAGGATGGCCTGGTTAGCCAATCCACCATGTCCTCTGTATGTTGCTGCTGCTTAAGACGGCCAGCACCAGTTAGAAACTACAAGCGTGCCCCTGCAGAGGATGCACCACGTCCACCACGACCAGAGACACAGCCTCCCGACACAGGGGCTGCTTGCCCTCTTATCTGTGGCTGGGAGCGTCTGCCTGTCCTTTTTGTTCTTTCAGACATGGTGAGTGATATAAAGATTAATATATACAGAACTCTGATTCAACTCTGGTATAAATATTTAAATAACTCTGGTATAACTCAGTGAGACACACTGATAGCTGGCAGCCAGTGACAAGAGACAGATCACCTTAATTCACAAATGTTTTAAATAAATTAGTGAGCCCCAAAATACAGCGTGGTACTGTATGTATGACGAGACACAGATCACCTTAATTCCCAAGTGTTTTAAAGAAATTAGTGAGCCCCAAAAAAAATTGCTGGCTGTTGTAACGGTTAGCCCCTGCTTGGGCCATCGTGGTGGATTGGAACATGAGATGAAGCCCTTAAGGCAGGTGAGTAACTGACTGGACTCAAGGACAGACGGATTTCTCCAAAACCAAGGAGCACCAAAAAACAGAACAGAATTGCCACTAAGCTCCGAAGGCTTCAAGACCGACAGACAACTTAGGACACTCAGAAACACAAAGATACACTTGACAATCCGTGAAGTGAGCAGGCTGCAGGACAGTAAACAAAACAGACAGACTATACTAAAAGAGGTCCTTATAAGCGGCCTCTGAATATAATACTAAACTAAGACAGACAAGGTACATAAAACATGAAACATACAAGAATCGTCAATCAGGCAGAGATTGGCAACAGATCAGAAATATACGGTACCAGGGGGGAGTAGAAGGGATAGTCAAAAATAAAGCCGAGGTCAGAACCAGAAAACACTTGAACAGGAATGCTTTGCAGCAACTCAGGAAACACAAACCAGACAGAACCACCATCAAACTCCACAAACAGTTAATGAGGCTCTGTGCTGCTGGGAATATATAGGGAGTGGGTCTGTGTGATTGGGCCATGTGACCCCAGACCAGGAGATCACAACAGAACCCCAGATCAGCCCTAAACAGCACAGCCAGACACACCATAGGGGAAAAACAAACATGAAGACCCTTCACCACCAGGGGGCAAGGCCGAGACGTGACAGCTGTGTGACGAGACACAGAAGATCACCTTAATTCCCAAGTATTTTAAAGAAATTAGTGAGCCCCAAAATACAGCGTGGTACTTTTTGTATGACTAGACACAGATCACCTTAATTCCCAAGTGTTTAAAAGAAATTAGTGAGCCCCAAAATACAGCGTGGTACTTTTTGTATGACGAGACACAGATCACCTTAATTCCCAAGTGTTTTAAAGAAATTAGTGAGCCCCAAAATACAGCGTGGTACTTTTTGTATGACGAGACACAGATCACCTTAATTCCCAAGTGTTTTAAAGAAATTAGTGAGCCCCAAAATACATCGTGGTACTGTTTGTATGACGAGACACAGATCACCTTAATTCCCAAGTGTTTTAAAGAAATTAGTGAGCCCCAAAATACAGCGTGGTACTGTATGTATGACGAGACACAGATCACCTTAATTCCCAAGTGTTTTAAAGAAATTCGTGATCCCCAAAATACAGCGTGGTACTGATTGTATGACGAGACACAGATCACCTTAATTCCCAAGTGTTTTAAAGAAATTAGTGAGCCCAAAAATACAGCGTGGTACTTTTTGTATGACAAGACACAGATCACCTTAATTCCCAAGTGTTTTAAAGAAATTAGTGAGCCCCAAAATACAGCGTGGTACTGTTTGTATGACGAGACACAGATCACCTTAATTCCCAAGTGTTTTAAAGAGATTAGTGAGCCCCAAAATACAGCGTGGTACTGTTTGTATGACAAGACACAGATCACCTTAATTCCCAAGTGTTTTAAAGAAATTAGTGAGCCCCAAAATACAGCGTGGTACTGTTTGTATGACGAGACACAGATCACATTAATTCCCAAGTGTTTTAAAGAAATTAGTGAGCCCCAAAATACAGCGTGGTACTTTTTGTATGACTAGACACAGATCACCTTAATTCCCAAGTGTTTTAAAGAAATTAGTGAGCCCCAAAATACAGCGTGGTACTGTTTGTATGACGAGACACAGATCACATTAATTCCCAAGTGTTTTAAAGAAATTAGTGAGCCCCAAAATACAGCGTGGTACTGTTTGTATGACGAGACACAGATCACATTAATTCCCAAGTGTTTTAAAGAAATTAGTGAGCCCCAAAAAGATTTGCTGGCACAGTGTGACAAGACCCAGAAAATCACCTCAATTCACAAATGTTTTAAATAAAGTTGTAAACCCCAAAAAAACTTGCTGGCACAGTGACAAGACACACATCACCTAAATTTCCTGATATTTGGTATAAATGAGACCAAAAAAGACTTGCTGGCACAGTGTGACAAGACCCAGAAAATCACCTCAATATACAAATGTTTTAAATAAAGTTGTAAACCCCCACAAAATTGCTGGCACAGTGACAAGACACACATCACCTAAATTCCCTGATATTTGGTCGAAATGAGACCCCCCAGACCCCCCCCAGTAGCGTGGCAGACCGGCAGTAACAACACACACAACTATCTCCTTTGAAATCTCCTCTGAAATGCGTGCAGAAGCGCTGCATGGAAACCTTATATAGTGTGCTGCGGGACTTAGCTCTGTGAGCCCATGATTGGGCAAAATTTGCCCAATCAGGACTCTGAGCGGTGATTGACATAGTGTTCAACCAGTCTTGCACCAGACCTGTGGTCAGGTGCAAGGCTGTAGCCAATTACGAGCTTCAATCAGTGGGAAAATGCATTGTGGTCCATTGTGGTCGAACATGCGGCGAACACCCGGAAATGTTCGGGGTTCGCGATCTGCTCGAACAGGCTAAGTTCGGGTCGAACCCCGAACCGTCCGAACCCGAACAGCTCATCCCTACTGAGGACCAGCAGTTCACTTTATTGGTTTTGGGCAAGTAGGTTATTAAGGATTTGAGATATGTCAGAGAGGGAGTGCACTGGAGAGCTCGGTGGACGATAGAACCCAGCAACAATGATTGTTTTAACCCCTTCAATGCTGACGACATGTGGGACACGTCCTCAGTTACTCCCGCTGTGTGCTGAGGAGGACGTGTCCCACACGTCATCAGCTTTGCGGGACCCCCGGCAGAGATACTCACCTTAGACGCTGAAGTCAAGCTCCTCCCGACATAAATGACGTCATTGCGCCATGCGCGATGACGTCATTTGCAGGCGACCCCCGGCCAGGGCCGGTGCAAGCATTTTTATCTAGTCAGGCGAAGGTGCATTTTGGTGCCCCCCATCCGTGTCATGTCAAGCCAATCAGGATAGAGGTGCCATGATAATCTCTATATATACACATATATATATACACACACTAGGGTTGCTCATATAAGTATATTTGCCCCCAGCTCATATAAGTAATTTTGCCCCAGCTCATATGGGTATATTTGCCCCCAGATCACATGTGGATATATTTGCCCCCAGATCACATGTAGATATATTTGCCCCCATATTACATGGTTATATATTGCCCCAGCTCATATAGAGATATTTGCCCCAGCTCATATGGAAATATTTGCCCCAGATCACATGTGGATATATTTGCCCCAACTCATGGATATATTTGCCCCAAGCTCATGGATATATTTGCCCCAGCTCATGGATATATATATATATTTGCCCCAACTCATGGATATATTTGCCCCCCACTCATGGATATATTTGCCCCCAGTTCATGGATATATTTGCCCCCAGCTCATAGATATATATATATTTGCCCCCAGCTCATGGATATATTTGCCCCCAGCTCATGGTCATATTTGCCCCCAGCTCATGGATATATTTGCCCCCAGCTCATGGATATATTTGCCCCCAGCTCATGGATATATATATATATTTGCCCCAACTCATGGATATATTTGGCCTAACTCATGGTTATATTTGCCCCAGCTCATGAATATATTTTCCCCCAGCTCATGGATAATATTTGCCCCCAACTCATGGATATATATATATATTTGCCCCAACTCATGGATATATTTGCCCCCCACTCATGGATATATTTGCCCCCAGTTCATGGATATATTTGCCCCCAGCTCATAGATATATATATATTTGCCCCAGCTCATGGATATATTTGCCCCCAGCTCATGGTCATATTTGCCCCCAGCTCATGGATATATTTGCCCCCAGCTCATGGATATATATATATATTTGCCCCAACTCATGGATATATTTGGCCTAACTCATGGTTATATTTGCCCCCAGCTCATGAATTTATTTTCCCCCAGCTCATGGATAATATTTGCCCCCAACTCATGGATATATTTGCCTCCAGCTCCTGGATATATTTGCCCCCAACTCATGGATATATATATATTTGCCCCCAGCTCATGGATATATTTGCCCCCAGCTCATGGATATATATATATATTTGCCCCCAACTCATGGATATATTTGCCCACAACTCATGGATATATTTGACCCAGCTCATGGATATATATATATTTGCCCCCAACTCATGGATATATTTGACCCCAACTCATGGATATCTTTGCCCCCAGATCACATGTGGATATATTTGCCCCAACTCATGGATATATTTGCCCCCAGATCACATGTGGATATATTTGCCCCCAACTCAAGGAGATATTTGCCCCCAGATTACATGTGTATATATTGCCCCAGCTGATATGGAGATATTTGCCACCAGCTCACATATGGATATATCTGCCCCCTGCTCTCACCTGCTGCCAGGCCCCCCAGGCTCCGCCGGTGTTCCTCATGGTGGCGAGCGGCCGCTGACATGATGCAGCTTTGCCGCTTGCTGGGCGGGAACCACATGACCAGCACAGCCGTGTTCTCGCGGGATCACGCGTTGCGCTGGTCAGGTGGTTCAGCCCCTAGCGCTGCGCCGGGTCTCCCCGGCTGACCAAGATGGCGGGGCTGGGGAATTCCGCCCCCACAAACTGGCAGGAAGCCAGATAGTAAGGCGGCGCCTGTGCCGCCTTACGCTAGCGCCGGCCCTGCCCCCGGCAATGCCGGGAGATCGCCTGGAAGGGAGGGGTGGATCCGTTCAGATCCCTCTCCCTACCAATCGGGAGGTCCCACAAAAAAAAGCCAGGCACCGCTTAAAAGGGGAGAGTCTCCCCTTTTAAGCGGTGCCTGGCTTTAACCCCTTAGGCACCGTGTCACAATTAGCTTGGAAGTCGGCTCCACCCTCGGGTACCCCCTCACTGCATGACGTCCTCACGCATAGCGTGATGACGTTAGATAGCCGGGGAACCCCTAGCTGCCCGGAATCCCCTGGTGGAGATAGGGGGTTCATTTGAACCACGATATCTCCAGAACCGTGGCAGCTAGGGGGTCATGGAGAGTGTCAATCGAAAGGCCTGAGCATGGCTTTTCGAATGATGCTCAACATGATCAGGTATAAAGTAGAAAAATAAAAAAATGTATATTTTTTTGTGTGTGATTTTTGTTAATGCAGCATATTGTTCACATTTCAATTATAATGTGAACAATGATGCTGCACTAATGATTTTTTTCTATGGTGTGCGTTTCCTAAAAATCACATAATTCCCCCCCCAAAAATTTAATAAGTCCCCATTTCTAATTTTTGTACAAGCGCACCCCATAGAAAATATAACCGCAAATGTTCATGTGATAAAAGGTGAAAAAAAAACACTTTACACGCTGCAGATGTTCAAGTTTTATTGCATTTTTTGTTATAATATACAGGCAGAACATGACGTATACATATAAAAATAATATATTATGAATCTGCCGAGTCGGCCCGAAAGAACGATATATAATATGTCTGAGTCGTATAATAAAATGTGGCTTCAAATCGCGTTTAAACATGATGAGCGAAAGCGGTTAAAAATTAGCTCAGCACACAGCGGTGAAATGCCTCAGCAGCGAAAGGGTTAAAGGAACAGTGAGTTTTCCATAAAATAAGTGTTAAAAATAAAAACGAAAAATTCCTTCAAATATCGTGCCTAGGAGGTCCCCATAACCTGCCCGTGAAGTGGCGGATTTGAAGGATGTATGGAAACATCACCATCACAGCACAGACCCACACACCACACCTGGCACCTCCGGTCTGCATACAATGTATCAAATTCATGAGATGGACTAATTAGAAGCACATGTTATTTCCAAACACTAATTAAACACCTGTTATTTACGCCGTTTGAGAGCACAGGTCATTTAGAGGTGAGAATCTTTGCACGTAGACATTATTTTTTAATTCAATATCTAATAAACCGTTGCTTTTAATATTCTGCAGTAAAGAGTCTCTTTATTTCTCGATTTTTTGGTATTTAAGCATTTTTATACTTTTTTCACAATTTTTTTTTTCGAACTCGAACCGAACACCGAACACGCCAAAAAGTTTGAAGTTCGCGAACTTGCGAACGGCCAAAGTTCGAATTGAACTCCGAACTGATCGAACCGAACAGCTCATCCCTAGTCCTCAGGGTCCTCACACCCCCCTCCTTTCTCTCACTATCAGGGTTATCCAAAGAGATTCGAAAAGTCACCGCACATTCGGTGACTTTTCGTTCTCTTCAATTCGGTTCGTGTTGCCGATCCCATTTCGGTGACTCTGCGGTGTATTCAGCAAGCACCACAGGGTCCCAGAATTGCAGGGAAAAGCTGCCGCAAACCTGACGAAAACTAATTGCAAAACCTGCTGAATGCATGCCGAAAACCCTCAAAAACATCTGGATTAACCTGTCGAAGACGCCGGAAAAACCCGAACAGGAGCCGATCACACGCAGCGAAGCCGCCGGAAGAAGCCGAGAAAAAGCCGACACCGCAGACAGAGGGAGGTGAATAAATTAGCAAAACAGTTTGCACGAATGTGAAAGTGAAAAGCTGTTTGCAAAGAAACTACTGAGCGAAAATGTCTGAAATTTGCATATGAGATCCAGGGAATGATAATAAAAGGGGCTGTTACAGAAAAAATAAGTAAACTTAAAAAATAAAAAATAAAAATCGGACTTTTAAAAAAAAAAAATTCTGAAAAATGCTTGAAGTATCCTAAAAATCTATAAATAAAGAGACTCTTTACTGCAGAATTTTATAATGAACGGTTTATTAGATATTGAATTAAAACGGGAATATTTTTAACATTGAAGCCTATGGGATTCTCCAGAATTAACTTGCCAAATTAAACCACCGAATGACAGGGCATTTCGGGAACCTTTCACTGCTGGTTTTCATTCTCTGAATAGCCGAAGCATTGCATTTTCATGGGGATTCACTGCCCTCGAACAGGCACCGAACAGGCACTGTATGTGCAGGCAATTCGCCAGAATTTGGTGAATTGCCTGCTCTCTGGATAGCCGAATGGCCAGGAAAGGTAACCGAACGCTGATTTTCAGCGTTCGGTTACCTTTCTCAAGCAATTCGGATCTCTTTGGATAACCCTGTATGTTTTTTATATGAAAGTGAAAGAGTTACATGATCTTTATTATGTGTCATATGTGCTTATATATAATTTATAAAACATAATAACCATCAGTTTACTCTTTATGTAAGATCTTTAATCTTCATAAATTTATTTTCAGACAATTAATGCACAGAGTTACATGACGGTTATTTAGTGCGGTTTGTGACTGTGGATACGATTTCATTAAAATCACAAAAAACACAATTTTGTTATCAGTCAGATAACAGTTTGCAGCTTTATCCGGGTAATCCTCGGAATTCAGTCAACTGTAAACTGCTGAAAACCCAAGAAAGGCGGAGAACCCAGAGGCGTTTGGATATTTTGCAGATTACCCGGATAAAGTCTGATGTTTCGTTGCAAATCATACTTTATCCAGCAACACTAGGGTAATGTGTGAATTACCTGGTTAAACCAGTGCAGAAAACTGGGGTACCCAGCGGCCTCTGGATACTTTTCAGATTACCCAGGTAAAGTCTGAAATTTCATTTCACTTCGGACTTTTGCTAATGACGCCAGGGTAATGTCAAGATTACCCGGGTAATCCTAGGATTAACCGCACTTCGGGCTTTAACCGTAACATATATATATTTCAAAGTAATGTTAGTCCAGTAAAAAAGGTATCACTACGTACTGCTATACTATATATGGTGATATATATACTATATATATATATGTATATATATACATATATATATATTTAAATATACAGGGTGTCCATAAAGTCTCTTTACCATTTCAAAACTTTATTACAAAGGCAAATGAAAAAACAGATAAGTGAAAATTAATACAAAATGAGACATATACTGTACAATGCATATTTAAAAAACATATATTATAATATACGAGTCTCATTTTGTAATAATTTTCACTTATCTGTCTTTTCATTTGCCTTTGTAATACATTTCTGAAATTGTGAAGAGATTTTATGGGCACCCTATATAATGCTAAATACTCTTGCACATAAACTTTCCCTCACTTCCAATGCCTGGTGATCACCTCAACATAATCATGTTCCTCATCAAGAGCTAGCACTCCAGGGTCTTCATATTAGAGATGTGCATTCGTTTTGGAAAAATTCGGTATTCGTAACGAAATCCATTAATTCATATTTCGGAAGTGTGACGGAACCATTCTCTTCCGTCTGTCCTGACTCTCCAGACACCCCTTCGTTGCGGTCAGCCCGGCTACTGGGAGCGCTGTCCTCAGCGCCTCGAGCAGCTTGACCCGCCTGCTTCTGTTCCTCTGCCCTGGAGCCGTTAGAAATTTCCAGAATGCCGCTCGGTGCCTTCTGATGTTGAGTATATAGTGTAGCGTAGTTTGTAATAAAGACACCAGGCGCGGCTGTATGCTTTAAAACAGGATTCTCTCTCTGAGCTCTGAGAGTTCTCTGACTTTTTAATGAACAAAGCGCCACCATTTATGCTGAAGTCCAACAGTCATAATTTGCATAGATGACGCACCTCGTCCTACCAATATACTAATTACATTATGTCAGTTATTAACAATAAACATTCTTTACATTCTTTAGCCTTCATCTCACACAACATTTGTATAATCCATTGTTCTAACACATCAGATTAAACACGAAACACAATCACAGACTTCTTGAATTAAATATGCAGCTAGATAAGGGGAAAAGCCCTGGTGCATAAATTACACAACAGTAAAGCTTGTTTACTTTTTATACAGAAACACATTTACCTACTATTATTATTATTATTATTCTTTATTTATAAAGCGCCAGCATATTCCGCAGCGCTGTACAATAAACACAGTATAGACAGGGTTACAATACATTGAACAACATTTGACAAACAGTACAGGAGGAGATGAGGGCCCTATTCCCGTAGGAACTCACAATCTAGGAGGGAATATAAGGAATATAAGTATATTTAAAACCAAAGCTATGCCATTTTACACTAAACTAATTTAAACTAAAACCAAACGATGTAAAATATATCTAAAATCACACAATATAAATGAACATAAAGTCTCTTGGGGTTTGAAGCATGGAGCGTTACATCAGCTCCATGACAGGAAGTACTTCTGAATAACGAATCCATAAGATACGAATTCGAAACTAAACGAAATTTTATATAACAAATTTATTTTGTTTTTTTTGGTGTTCCGGAATTCGAATCGATATCAACTACCGAACTGATACCGAATTGATATATCAACTATTGAATTGATCTTAAATTAAAATACATACAATACAAGTAATAGTCAGCAAACAACTTTATGAAACAAATTAATGTTGTTTCACTGTTTAATTTGACTCAAATCCTAATTCTGTGACACAGCTTAATATTTAACCCTAGATTGTCTTTTAACAGCAAAATTTGATTAGTTGGCGTTTTATTTAGAGATCCAAATTTCGAATTGATATCAACTATCGATTTAATATATGAAATTCGAATCAATTCAAAATTTCAAATCGATACGCAATTTTGAATCGATCCAAAACTAAACCAAATGAAATATGAAACGAAATTAGTTCCGAAATTCCGAAAACAAAATTATTTAAAAACTAAACTAAACTAAATGAAACAAAATTTTCAGCCATGCACATCCCTACTTCATATAAAACTTCAAAACTTTATTTGGATCAATAAAAACGTCAACAATCGTTTCAGCTCATTTCCACTGAGCTTTCATCAAGACTCTATATATATATAATTTTTTTATTTACTAAATGACAACAGAAATCAGGAGATGGTAGGGATTTTAGATGTAGTATGGGTCTGTCACACTCATGTAGCTAGATAGAGGAACTCGCGGTGCAGGGACAACAAGTGAATGTTTGATACACGGTACAAGGGGTCAATGCAGAAAACAAGGTCAGCAGGAAGATTGTAGTGGGTGCCAAAATGACTGTTACACATGACCATTAGCTTCACAATACTCCACAGAGAGCGGGAAGAAACAACCCAGAGCAAGGACCGAGAGTGACTTGTGGCATTATAAAGGTGAGTGAATAGGACGCACCTTCAAACAGGTCACCGCCTTTAATACTCATTGGTGCGTGCACCGAGGGGACTTCCCAGGTCCCTGCAGTTTCCCAGCTTGTTCTCTTCACACCATAAACCTGATCAAAGGAGTTTCTGGCCCCTTGGTGCCATTTTGGCACATCTCCTTAGCTGGCACAGCAGTAGGCCCCACACCACGGCAAACTAGATTAGCTGAGGGCCGACAGGTATTGCCAGCTTTTGCGGGCTTACACAGCAAGGAAGACGGTCGAGGAACTCCACATAGCTCAAGGTTCAAGAAAACCTGTCCTACCAGCCTGCCGCCGCTAATCCTTTAATAAAAGCCTGTTTTCAGAGTGTCTGGTCCTTGCCTATTTTTTAAGCTTTACTATTCTTCCTTCTTTTCCGCAGTCACGTTGTTTCTGCGTATCACCGTTTAGTGAATATACCTCCAGTAAAATAACTGTAAATGCAAGGTTGAGGAAGGAAGCGTTTTACATTCAATCAGCTGTCCAAGCATGGTAAAAGCATCCATTTATCATTTTCCTCTGAAATTGAATTTGCAGACAATCCCATGCGCTACATGAAACACGTAACCTCAGCACCAGGTTGTGTTTAATATGGATGACACATACATATTTATTGCATTTTACTTATACACATATATATATTATTTTTTTACAGCTGTATTCGCTTGCACAGCTCTGACGTATGCATTTTTAATGATACAGATACAATCTCTGTAACGAATCTTCGCCTACACATCTATTCGATACAGATTGGTGGTAATCCATGCCCGATGGGTGTCGAACCCAACCAGAGGAGACCCAGAGAGCTCTTGGCTATGCTCATGTAACGAATGCAAACCTACTCCAGTTAAATTAATTATATCTAAATGATACTGGATCCATTAAATGCTTTGGGCATTCTCGGCATCAATAGGGCACAGCAGCTCCTAGTCAGCGCCAAGAGTGTAAATAGAGATGTGCGAGGTCAGGATACGGTCCGGCAAACACAAATGACTTTCCAATAACAATTAGATGGTCTGCAGGAGGATGAATAATCAGACCGCGGGCAGATTGATTTTACGGGCTCACGGATCCGAGTATGAAACCTGTGCTGTGTGCAAACCGTCAGGCTGATCATTAGGGTTAGAGAGTGGATTAAGTTACTAAGTACATTTTACATTGTATACAATGAGGAGATGTACAATGACATCAATGGCTGGGGAGGTACTGGCTCCAGTATGGGTGCTGAGCAGGGCTGGGGCGATTATTTTCTGGCATTGTTTCATTTTGGTGCCCTTCCATTTAATGCCCTCTTAACTTTTATGTCCTCATTTTACACCCCTCTTTCGTTGAATGCCTCATTTAATAAAGATTTAATAAAGCCCCCTGTAGCTGCACAGGTCTAAAGAAATGGTGCATACAGTTATCTTTTTGTTCTTCGTTTGTCTCTTTTTAGCTGACACTGTGAAAACTACAAGAAATAAAACCAAATAATGTTCAAAAAATATATAACTACTGTCCTTTACAAGTCTCTCATGCAAAATGATCATGTCTTTCAAACAGAAATATGATAAATCCAGTTACATCATTAACAGATCACATTGTCCATGTAAAGTGATATAAAACAGCACAATATAAAAATATATAGAGGTAAATTACCGTGTGCGCCTCTAGACCACATGCAGATAAGGTTCTTATGAGGAGATATGCAACACCCTTAGCTATCTCTCCTCAAGCAGCTGCAGCAGCTTTGAAACAGGAAACTAGTGGACATTCCTGCCTACTGTCTCTGGTATATACAGCTCTTGAAACCAGGAAGTGCTGGCTCCCACACCTCCAAACAAGCAAGGGACAACACATCTCCAAAAAAAGTCCCTTGACAGTTATACCCCCCCAATCTTATGCCCCTCTTTCCTTTTAAGTTCTCATTTTACACCCCTCTTTCATTGTATGCCTCGTTTAACAAAGCCCACATCTTATGCCCCTCTTTCCTTTTGCGCCCCCATTTTACACCCCTCTTTCATTGTATGCCTCATTTAATAAAGCCCCCATCTTATGCTCCTCTTTCCTTCTATACCACTTTCCATTATGCCCATCATTTCATGCCACATTTCATTACGCCGGAGTAAGTATGCCCGTTTTATTACGCCCATGTTATGCAGCTCTTTTATTTTATGCCCTCCCTGCACAGACCCCCAGATCAGATTCATACTTGGCTTCAATCCAGTGATTCCTCCACCTTGACATGGCACTGTATCTCCAGAACGTTAGAGCTCCAATGTAGGGTAGAGCATTCAATGATCACTTCACTCAGATGGGAAGTGGTGTCGGCAACCTTGGCCTTCCTGATGGTTGCATAATGCTCAGTCAACTTAATAAGTGGATGGGCATCATGGGAGATGTAGTTCCAAAACATCTGGAAGAGTCAAAGTTGCTGTCCCCTGCTGTAATTTATCGAAATCCGTATTAATATTTCTGCTTTTTTTAAACACTTTTTGATACAACTTCGGCAAACACCGGCACTTTTTGAATAACCTATATAATTTGTGAAGGTTGACTACCTTTTGGTAAGGATAAAGCGATATGAGTGATTACTGATTGTTCTATACACTAGAGAATATGTTGGTCCTTCTAGGTAAATGGAAAAATGGCAACCTGCCCTTTATGTTACGCAGTGATTTGAGGACTATCATGGTGGCAGAAGGGTGCCAACAGTAAATAATAATCTTTTTGCTGCTTTACCTTCAGCACATGTGACCTTTCCCATGAATACTACCATAAAGGTCTGCTCCATTGATGCGCCTAAACAAGCTAAGAACTGATCTGTCCATAATATAAAATAAAGTACCGTATTTTTCGCTCCATAAGACGCACTTTTCCCCCCAAAAAAGTGGGGGGAAAAGTGTGTGCGTCCTATGGAGCGAATACTGAAAAAAAGAGTGCACGTTGGGGCACTGGCGTCGCAAGATGTGGGTGGGGGTTGCGGCCCGCACCAGGTGACACCCACCCTTAGGGCGACACCGCCACCCTAAGGGCGGGTGTCTCACCCTGCGACGCAGTGTTTGGCTCCCTGCGAGCATCCTAAGCTATGGAGCTTCGGCGCTCGCCTGGGGGAACCACATCACCAGCCGAGTTCTCGCGAGATCGCGTCTAGTCACGTGGCTCCCCCAGGTGAGCGCCCAAGCTCCATTCCGCCGGACGCTCAGAGGGAGCCGAATACGCGGCGGCGGCAGCAGGAGGTGAGCTGGGGCCTGGGGGCAGTATCCATGAGAGCTGCTGGGGCAGTATATCCATGAGAGCTCCTGGGGCAATATCCATGAGAGCTCCTGGGGCAATATCCATGAGAGCTCCTGGGGAATATCCATGAGAGCTCCTGGGGCATATCCATGAGAGGAGCTGGGGCATATCCATGAGAGGAGCTGGGGCAATATCCATGAGAGGAGCCGGGGCAATATCCATGAGAGCTCCTGGGGCAATATCCATGAGAGCTCCTGGTGCAATATCCATGAGAGTTCCTGGGGCATATCCATGAGAGTTCCTGGGGCATATCCATTAGAGGAGCTGGGGCATATCCATGAAAGGAGCTGGGGCATATCCATGAGAGCTGCTGGGGCATAGCCATGAGAGCTCCTGGGGCATATCCATGAGAGGAGCTGGGGCATAGCCATGAGAGGAGCTGGGGCATATCCATGAGAGCTCCTGGCGCATATCCATGAGAGCTCCTGTGGCATATCCATGAGAGGAGCTGGGGCATATCCATGAGAGCTCTTGGGGCAATAACCATGTGAGCTCCTGGGGGATATCCATGAGAGCTCCTGGGGCATATCCATGAGAGGAGCTGGGGCATATCCATGAGAGGAGCTGGGGCATATCCATGAGAGGAGCTGGGGCAATATCCATGAGAGGAGCTGGGGCAATATCCATGAGAGCTCCTGGGGCCATATCCATGAGAGCTCCTGGGGCAATATCCATGAGAGCTCCTGGGGCAATATCCATGAGAGCTCCTGGGGCATATCCATGAGAGCTCCTGGGGCATATCCATTAGAGGAGCTGGGGCATATCCATGAGAGGAGCTGGGGCATATCCATGAGAGCTGCTGGGGCATAGCCATGAGAGCTCCTGGGGCATATCCATGAGAGCTCCTGGGGCATATCCATGAGAGGAGCTGGGGCATAGCCATGAGAGGAGCTGGGGCATATCCATGAGAGCTCCTGGCGCATATCCATGAGAGCTTCTGGGGCATATCCATTATTACACTATTTGATTCAGAATATTTTTTTTCCGGTTTTCCTCCTCTAAAAACTAGGTGTGTCTTATGGTCAGGTGCGTCTTATGGAGCGTAAAATACGGTAAATAAAGCGATACCAATCCATCCCTCATAACTCCCCTGCAAATTATAATAAAGCCAGTACACCATGCAAATGGTGATTGGGAAAATGACCCATTAACCCATTCACTTCTGAGATCGAGATAACTCGAATGTTTGAAGACAGCTTCATATAGAGTTACAGTTGTGTTCAAAATTATTCAACCCCCAATGCTGTAAAGGGTTTTAGGGAATTTAGTGTACATTTGTAATTGTATTCAGAATGAAATCCTACAAGGACTTTTTAAAGAACCATATGCAACTAAAATGACATCAATTGGTTTTGTAATACAGTAGTAAATGTTTCTTTTGTGAATTCTTCATTGACACAATTATTCAACCCCTTAAAGACTACCACTCCGAAGAACAGAGGTTCATTCAAGTGTTTTCAATCAGGTATTGAAAACACCTGTGGATGTCACGGAGCAGCAATAAAGCATAATAAGCACCAATTAGGCAGCTTTAAAATGACTGTGATACTCAGCTCCTTCTAGACATTTACTGGTGTGGTTACAAACATGGTGAAGTCAAGAGAATGGTCCAGGAAGACAAGAGAAGAGGTGATTACTCTTCACAGGAAGGGCAATGGCTATAAGAAGATTGCAAAGATGTTAAACATACCAAGAGAGACCATAGGAAGCATCATTCGCAGATTCAAGGCAAAGGGCACTGTTGAAACGCTACCTGGTCGTGGCAGAAAGAAGATGCTGACTTCGACTGCTGTGCGCTACCTGAAGCGTAGAGTGGAGAAAAGTCCCCGTGTGACTGCTGAGGAACTGAGAAAAGATTTGTCAGATGTGGGTACTGAAGTTTCAGCTCAGACAATATGGCGCACACTGCGTAATGAAGGCCTCCATGCCAGAACTCCCAGGCGCACCCCCTTGCTGTCTCCAAAGAATAAGAAGAGTCGACTGCAGTATGCCAAAAGTCATGTGGACAAACCACAGAAGTTTTGGGATAGTGTTCTGTGGACTGATGAAACAAAATTAGAACTGTTTGGGCCCATGGATCAACGCTATGTTTGGAGGAGGAAGAACAAGGCCTATGAAGAAAAGAACACCTTGCCTACTGTGAAGCATGGCGGGAGGTCAATCATGCTTGGGGCTGTTTTGCTTCTGCAGGTACAGGGAAGCTTCAGCGTGTGCAAGGTACCATGAATTATCTTCAGTACCAGGAGATATTGGATGACAATGTGATGCAGTCCGTCACAAACCTGAGGCTTGGGAGACGTTGGACCTTTCAACAGGACAATGATCCCAAGCATACCTCCAAGTCCACTAGAGCATGGTTGCAGATTAAAGGCTGGAACATTTTGGAGTGGCCATCGCAGTCACCTGACTTAAATCCAATTGAGAACCTCTGGTGGGACTTAAAGAAAGCAGTTGCAGTGCGCAAGCCTAAGAATGTGACTGAACTGGAGGCTTTTGCCCATGACGAATGGGCGAAGATACCCGTAGATCGCTGCAAGACACTTGTGTCAAGCTATGCTTCACGTTTAAAAGCTGTTATAACTGTAAAAGGATGTTGTACTAAGTACTAAGATTGAATGTCACTTGGGGGTTGAATAAAACTGATAATGATGTGAGCACAGAAAATACATTTTGGTTATTTCATTATAAATATTATGTTATATTTGTCTGACCTACACGTGCCTCTTTCATTCAATTGTAAGCAAGATGACTGAATGATCAAAATCAATGTCAAACTGGCCAAAACACTCAATTTCAGGGGGGGTTGAATAATTTTGAACACAACTGTATCTCAATTTGCAGCTGTGCAGGAAAATAGCAAATTAAATTAATTTACTGCAAACATATTTCATTTGCATTGGGCTCCAGAACATGCAGCTAATGTTTTAGCACCCTGTGCATTATCCCCAGGATGCTAATACTTTTTAAAACCAGCTAAAGAATGTGTATAATTGTAACTGTGTAACTGTATAATTGTGAATGTGTAACTCATGCTGGCCAGCAGGTGGTGACATCTCCCTGCAAGATAGGTTATTACAGTAAGAAATACACTGAGAATATTCCTAAATATTTCTTACTGTATAACTGATTAAAAATGATTTGAATAAAAATAAACACTGGTTCATAACAGTGTTTTTTTGGAACACCGCTTGGTAGTGAAGTTACATCATTAACAGATCACATTGTCCATGTAAAGTGATATATAACAGCACCATATAAAGGGCAATTACCGTGTGCGCCTCTAGATCACCCATTACGTAGTAGTGATCCACCCATTAAGCCTTTTACTAACAAGCATTTTTTTTGTAGTTGAAAATAATATTATCACATTTATTGGAAACATGGATGGGATGTATAATTATCACTTAAATGAGTAGTCTGCCCTTAAAATGGGAAGGGAGGAACAGAGGTCCTATACATTAACCCTTCCTGACCCCCTCCGCATTAAACCCTTCAGCTTAAAAACCTCCCTTTATCCCAGCACCAAGTTCCCTCACTTCTCCCCCTGGACGCGACATGCTGCCAGCTTCCTCTGAGCCGCAGCAGCCACGTGAAAATATTGCACAATGTGCACCAGTTTGGAAGTTTGTTGTTTCAGTAGGAGCTATTAAAGGAAAAGTAAATAGACTGTAATTAATAAATGTTAGGTGTGCGCACGCTCTGCACGTGTTACTTTAGAACGGAGTATCTGAGGCATGTGCGCAAACAGCTTCATTTCCAAAGATTTTCCGTGTGCAGCCATTGATCTCTAAATAACTCCCTCAGTCTATTAATAACCCACATTAAGTGTTCCGATACGGAGTGTCGTGCTGTTCTTTTGTACGCGCAGCTGAAGAAATCGAGTGTATGGACTGAATAAGCCCTGTAACATAATCACTGGCAGCTGAAAGCGCTGGTTGTACGCATGCAGCCCTTCCCATAAGGTTTATTTACCAGTGTTAGCTGTTATTACACATATTGAATTTCTCCAGCCATAGGACAGTTTGGGAATTACAGATAGGCGAGAGCTTGCTTTGTTTGTTCTTCGTCAAGAAATAATTAAAAACCCTGGAAAATATGTTGTTTTAATAAATAAATAAACGAATGGTGAATTAATATTTACTAGGCATTATCCCACCATGCCACCACTAAGGGACCGAACGGATTAACAACGACTAGGGCCGCTTTACATACTGCGACGCCAGAAAAAAAAGCATATTAATGTTTGTTTTATGTGTAAATGTGAAGGATTTAAGGATTACAGTCATCATACAGAAAAAGCGGACCCGTGTGTTCCTTAAACTAGACGCATAATGCTGTTTTAAGTCGTAACAATTGATATGGTTTTTCTCTTATTTGTTTATTTTTCGATTTGTGTGTTTTTTTTACTGTAAATAAATATACATAAATAATTATTATATTATTACACCATTACGTATATTTTATATTGTTAAAGATTCACTGTTTGTATTATTCTATTGTAATGTTAGTTTGTACTATCAGGAGTTCTTAGATTGTAAGCTCTTGAGCGGGGTCCTCCCTCTGACTGTTCTGTGTGTGTACCGCGTATGTATATTTGTTATTCTGTCTCTGCCATTGTACAGCGCCAAGGAACTTGTTGGTGCTTTATAAATACTCGTAACTGTAGTTAGTTAACCCCTTCATCGCCAAACACTTTTGGTTGAAGGAAAAATATTAATATAACATTTATTTGAAGCCTAGGATGCGAAGCTAACGAAAAAATGTAGGTTAAATGGAAAAATTGGCATATGGATTATGATTCGGGGATAGCTATAAGATTTAAATAATGTAAATTTGCTCATTTTTAATTTTACATGTATCTGTTTATACTTTACATAAATATTGCCGGAATGAAAGGTTTTAAACACCTAATGGAGTCCCTTATGTTGTACAATGTTACACCTGGGTCTGCATTATCAGCATACAGGCAGAACTGGCCTCTGTGTCAGATCCAGTAAATGCGATAAAGATAATAAAATATCTGGCCCTGGGAGGGGAGTATGATGTCATAGAGCCTGGGCCTGAGACAACAGCAAAGTGTTGGAGGGCATTATTTTTTCGTAATGACCTTTCCTTTAGATGTTCAGTTTATCTGGGGTGTGACAGGGACGTGAGGTGAGGTCAGTGACTGGTGAGGCTCTGGCTAGTATCAGAGTCAGATGTACACAGATATTAAATAACTTTCTGTGGTTTGTGTTTAGCTGTAAATTACCTTTTACTCATTTACTGTACCCACACATATTATATATACTTTTTCTCACCATGAAATGGACTTTCTAAGGATACCATTATTTTCATCATATCATATACTTTACTATTAAAAAAATTAAATATGATAGAAAAACTGAAAAACTGTTTTTCTGTTCCCCTGTGCCTGTCATACTCTGTATCCACCACTAGGGGGAGTAGAGAAAGCTGTCTGGGCCAGTCATACTCTGTATCCGCCACTAGCGCAGGGGGAGCTGCCTGGGCCCCTTCCTGTCAATCAGAGGCCAGCCTCCAATGCAGACGGTTGTTTGGATGGCTTGAACCAATGGTGCTTCCCTTCCCATTGGTCCAAGCAGGGCCGGCCCTTCCATGGAGCGGGGTGGAGCAGCCGCTCCAGGCAGCACTTTGTCAGGGGCAGCATTTTGCTGCTCTTTCAAAGGCCGCCAGCCCAGACACGGGTGCAGGACAGTGTTTCGTTGAAAACCAAGCCGCGCCTACCCCTCCAGCACGTGACTGCCCCTTTCAGCGGGCCGGCGCCTGCCCCTTTCAGCAGGCATGGAGGCCATCAGCTTAAGTTTTACCAGCGATGCAGCCTGACTGTGATCTCTCCTGCAGCACAGTGCGCCTGTGAGACGGAACGCGGTGTTTAGAACCTGTCAGGTGCCATGCGTGGCACTGCTCTGATGACGTAGGCAAGCGTGCACCTTTAAATGAATCCCGGGGAACCATGATGCTGCTGAGGAGTTAGGCCTAGCTTGATTTCATGAAGGAGACTCTGTGCCCCCCCACGTGTGTGTTATGGAGGTTCCCCTCCCGCCCATCCCTCCTCACAGGGACATGTTGCTGCCCCCTTAAAGCACTGCCAGCTCCTCTGTCCTGGTAGAGGGAAGGCCTGGATAGACACCCTATCCCAGAGTCCTGAGGGAGCTGCCGATTGAGGGCTGCACGGGGCCCAGATTGAAGACAATCTGCAGCTCCCTTACAGCCCGCACAGCATGATGGGAGCTGTAGTTACTTGTTAATAGCTGGGGGATCTGCTTTTCACTGGCCTGGGTGCCTTTGCTAAAATAAATCAATCAAATTTTAACCTTTCTAAACTGAGGGGGGGTTAGTATGGAGCTGCCGGGGTTTGATGGGGGAATTACAGAAATGACTGGGATGCCGCATGTTTTAATGCCGCTTTATGGCTTTTAAACCCCCCCCCCCCAGTATTCCCTGAATTATTAAATCACGCTGAAAAGACAAGCATTTTCCTAATTTCTTTCATATCTTCGGTGAGGCGCTTCCTATTTAAAGGAACACCCTGTGAAATATAAGCGACAGTAACTCTGTGCCCTCCGGAGTCATTAAATCTCTGCATCTCCCCGTTACCGGCTGTGTGTGTGACTGTGGAAGTATGTAAGTGTGTATGTGGAAGTGTGTGTGACGGTATGTAGATGTGTGGGACAGTGGGCAGTGATATGTGGCGCTCTGTGATATGCTCATACACACCATGTTTTTTTGGGGTGCGGGGGCAGCCATTCATCCTTCGCTCCAGGCTGCACAGTGGCTTGGACCAGCCCTGGGTCCAAGCAATGGCAGAACTATCGCCATAGTGACCCACATGAGCACTATGGGGCCCGCAGCCGAGTGGGGCCTGGTGAGCATGAGGAATGTAACTGGTAAGCCTCTCAGCCATGGGTGGACTGACCCGTCGGGCACTGCCCGAGGGCCCGCGGGTTGGTAGGGCCTGGTTTCGGTAGGCACAGTGGGCCCCGCTATTTTCCCTGAGCTCCGGAGACCGGAGCTATGATCACCAGGGAAAAACACTCACAAAACCGCGGCGGCGGTGCTGCAGCATGCCTACCTCAGTCCCACGTTCTAAACAGGCGGATGGCACGCTGCATTGACGCCGTCCCCCGTCACGTGATGCACGCGGGACCGGCGGCAAACAAGGACAAACAAAGCCAGGGTGCAGGTGAGTGGAGCCATCCTGCCTGAGCCTGCATCTGTTGGGTGAGCGACTGGGGGGGGGGTGACAAATTAAATGCAGGGTGGGAATAATTGGCAAATTAAATGCGTGGGGGGAGAAATAATTGGCAAATTAAATGCGGGGGAGAAATTATTGGCAAATTAAATGCGGGGGGGATAATTGACTAATGAAATTCGGGGGAAACTAATGATATGACAAATGAAATGCTGGGTGATAGTAAAATACGCTAAATTAAATGCTGGCGGGTAATAATGCTAAATTAAATTCTGGGGGTGATAATATGCTAAATTAAATGCTGGGGGGATGATGGATGATGAAATGCGAATATATGGTTATTTAAATTTGTGTTTTGCTGCTCGAAATTAATATAAGCTTTTGCCTGGGTACTGTGCCATATGAGTGTACTAATGTGTTGTTCAATGGCATTAGTTCATTTTTTTGTGGGGGGGTAGGTTGCGGGGGGTGTAAGGTTGCAGGCGGAGGGGGCCATACAACATTTTGCTATGGGGTCCTGTGATTTCTAGTTACGCCCCTGGGTCCAAGCTATTCCATTTCTCTGTCAGGGCCTCTCTGATGCTCTGACGAGTAGTGCTCAGGAAGTAGGCAGCGCGCGTGTGTTCCTATTTGAACAGACGTGCAGCTGCAGACCATCTGAGCAGCCTACGCAGTTAGCGTAGCGTGGAAGCCTACCACCGCTACGAAAATTGCGTAGGCTGTAAAAAGAATACAAGCATTGCGTGCAGAGGACTGAGCTGATGGCGGGGGAGCACGGTGCAGGTGAGTTTATTTTATTATTTTAACGCTTAATGACTGGTGAGGCTCTGCCTCGCCTGCCTACCCTGACTGCATGTCCCTGGGGTGTGGAATGTATAACAGAGCTGTAAAACTCCCAGCAACAAGTCTCCAAACTATAACAAATTTTGTTAGAATTCCCATGGTGTAAATAAACCCTGTTTTTGTTCTGAATTACATTAGCATAGATATAAATAGCTTCAATATATTGTCAATATTTGTCTTCATTATATATTTATTTGTTATGGTGGAGTGTCTAGGGCAGCACTAAGCCTACACACTCCCTGCCTTTGGGTATATTAAGCATTTTACCCTTATTTCTCTTCCACCATTACCTTTCTCTTAAGTTACCTTTACTTCCCTTCAACCCCCGCAAACCACCCCCCCCACCCCCCGCCCCCGCTCTCCCCATAAATAAAAACACATGACAAAAGTATTGGCGGTTTGAAAAGGTCACGTCTTTTATTTATAATCAAGGCCAATAACATAGAAACATAGAAACATAGAAAAATGTCGGCAGATAAGAACCTTTCGGCCCATCTAGTCTGCCCAATTACATGGATACTTGACCTGGATTTATCTTTTGTTTAGGATAGCCTTATGCCTATCCCATGCTTGCTTAAATTCAATTACTGTTTTGGCCTCTACCACTTCTACTGGAAGACTGTTCCATGTATCCACCACCCGCTCAGTAAAATAATGCTTCCTGATGTTACTTTTAAACCTTTGCCCCTCTAATCTAAGACTATGTCCTCTTGTTTTGCTATTTTGTTTCCTTTTAAATATACTCCCTTCCTCTACCTTGTGGATTCCCTTTACGTATTTAAATGTTTCTATCATATCTCCTCTGTCTCGTCTTTTTCCAAGCTGTAAATGTTAAGATCATTAAGCCTTTCTTGGTAACTTTTCTCCTTCAAGCCGTACACCATTTTAGTAGCCCTTCTCTGAACTCTCTCTAAGATGTCTATATCCTTCTGGAGATACGGTCTCCAGTACTGCACACAGTACTCCAAGTGAGGTCTCACCAGTGCTCTGTACAGTGGCATGAGCACTTCCCTTTTCCTACTGCTAATACCTCTCCCTACACAACCAAGCATTCTGCTAGCATTTCCTGCTGCTCTATTACATTGACTACTTACCCTTAGATCCTCTGAAATAATGACCCCTAAATCCCTTTCCTCAGATGTTGAGGTTAGGACTGTATCAAATATTCTATATTCAGCCCTTGGGTTTTACGTCCCAGGTGCATTATCTTGCACTTATCCACATTAAAACTCAATTGCCACAGCTCCGACCATTTTTTTAGTTTACCTAAATCATTTGTCATTTGGCTGATCCCTCCAGGAACGTCAACCCTGTTGCAAATTTTTGTGTCATCAGCAAAATGACATACTTTTCCATTAATACCTTCTGCAATATCACTAATAAAAATATTAAAGAGAATGGGTCCAAGTACTGACCCCTGAGGTAACCCCACTGGTAACAAGACCTTGCCGCCGAATAAACTCCATTTACCACAACCCTCTGTTGTCTGTCACTCAGCCACTGCCTAATCCATTCAACAATATTGGAATCCAAGCTCAAAGATTGCAATTTATTGATAAGCCTTCTATGCGGAACAGTATCAAAATCCTTACTGAAATCTAAATAAGCAATGTCTACTGCACCACCTGTGTCTATTATTTTTGTTACCCAATCAAAAAAATCAATAAGATTAGTTTGGCATGATCTCCCTGAGGTAAACCCATGTTGTATCTGATCCTGTAATCTATGTGTTTTTAGATGTTCAACAATCCTTTCCTTTAACATGGTTTCCATTAATTTCCCCACTACTGACGTAAGACTAACTGGCCTATAGTTCCCCGATTCCTCCCTACTACCCTTCTTGTAAATGGGCACAACATTTGCTAATTTCCAGTCTTCTGGGACGACTCCTGTTAACAAGGATTGGTTAAATAAATCTGTTAACGGTTTTGCTATTACATCACTGAGCTCTTTTAATAATTTAGGATGGATCCCATCAGGCCCCATTGACTTATTTGTCTTTACTTTAGACAGCTGCTTTAGAACCTCCTCCTCTGTATACTCATATGTAAATGTCTCTTTAGTGTTCTCTCCTAACTGAGGTCCCTTTCCTTCCTTTTCTTCTGCAAAGACTGAACAAAAATATTCATTGAGGCAGTCAGCGAGACTTTTATCCTCTTCTACATACCTTCCTTCCTTTGTTTTTAATGTAACTAATCCTTGTTTTACTTTTCTTTTCTCGTTTATGTATCTAAAAAATGTTTTGTCCCCCTTTTTTACTGACTGAGCTATTTTCTCTTCTGCGTGTGCTTTGGAAGCTCTTATAAATTGCTTTGCCTCTTTCTGCCTAATCTTATAGGTTTGCCTATCCTCTTCACGCTGAGTTTTTTTTATAATTATTGAATGCTATCTTCTTGTTCTTCACTATTTTGGCCACTTCTGCAGAGTACCACAGTGGTTTCTTCCCTTTTTTGTTTTTGCTAACAAGCCGAATGCAATTTCCTGTGGCCTTCAATAATACTTCCTTTAAATAATCCCATTTCTCTTGGACTCCCTTTAAACTCCTCCAGTCTGATAATGACTCATTCACACAAAATCTCATTTTAGAAAAATCAGTTTTTTTAAAGTCTAAAACGTTTTTGTGTGGTGCGGCTCCATCCCTGTTCTTATATTAAACCATACTGATTGGTGATTACTAGATCCCAAATTTTCACCTACAACAACGTCCGATACCAAACCTCCATTTGTGAGTATTAAATCCAATATGGCCTCTTTACGGGTCGGCTCCTCAACTACTTGTGTTAGAGATAATCCCAGTAAGGAGTTTAGAATATTTGTACTCCTGGTGCACCCAGCTATTTTGGTTTTCCAGTTCACATCAGGAAGATTAAAGTCCCCCATGATAATAACTTCCCCCTTCATTGCCATTTTGGCTATTTCCTCAAGCAGCAGATTATCTAGCTCTTCTACTTGTCCAGGGGGTCTATAGATCACACCTACACAGCTACTGTATGATTGCCAAATGTTAGCGTAACCCAAACTGACTCTATGTTCACCTCGCTCACTTTTATTTGGTTCGTTGCCTTTGTGGCAGAATTATCAGCGATCCTCGCTTTCTTGGAATAGGTAACACCAGATAACACTGGTACCATATATCCAGCCAGATAACACTGGCAACCGCAATGAACCACCAGCATTGCCCAGAAATAGCGGCCGGCCCCACGTGGCTAAGCTAGCGTGACCACATGCTGCTCTCTTTATAGCAGATAGCACCTGTGTTTGGCCGCACAAACCACCACACAGACCCCCAGATCCTCCCCCTCTATCGCCTCTCCACGTGCCAGGGCCGCATATTTCACTGCCACAAAACTGAGGACCCTCTTTTTCCGCCACCAATAAAAGACTGTGACCTTTTCACTTACCTTACACAAGGGTCTTTATCAGCCCTTCGATGTTGCCCCCGAAAAGGTTGTTCCTCGCCTTGGACAAATGGACCCCGTCATTCCAAAACAATTCCTCCTGCATTGTCACTATGTTCTGATGCTCCAAAACCTTTCCTCCCATCTCCAGCATAATCTTTTTCGCTGCCTGGTTTAGCTTCTTTCTCCCGATGTATCCTGCACCCTGCAGTTCCTCCACACTAATATAGCAATTACGTTAGACCACACTATCTGAACATCCGGCCATTCCTTCCTGAACCACCTAAGTGTTTCCCGGACCCTATTCTGCAAATCTATCGTTGTCATAGCCTCTATGTCATTACCCCCTAAATGCACTATCATTATATCTGGCTTCCCCCACCTTCTCCTAGATTCCTGTGCTACCCCTAAAAACTGCGCCCACCCCATACCCCTCCTTCCTATCCACCTAATGCCCGCTTTAGTGAGGCTGAACCCTAGGTTCACTCCCATCGTTGTGCCCACAGCATGAACAGCCGCCCAGTGCACATAGGAGTGTCCCAGGATCCATACTCTCTTCGCCCGCTCTGAAAGAAAAAAAACAAAAAACAGAATATTAACGTTCAAACACATACCAACTTTTTATCGCGACTGTAAATTGAATCAGGGTTATATACCTACCCCCGCTTATTCACAACCCCTTTCCTCTCTAATTTAGTAAATTATGAAATACCAGCTAGCCTGCTAAGAACGGTGCCCTTCAAACAAATTCCCTTTCCCCATCGCTGTTTAATCCTAACTGCTCGCGATCTGCCAGAGAAATGAAGGTTTATTAATTTTTTTATTTTTTTTCCCCCCAAAAACAGAATATCCCCTATGTCGTTACCCCCTAAATGCACTATCATTATATCTGGCTTCCTCCACCTTCTCCTAGATTGAATATAGAATATTTGATACAGTCCTAACCTCAACATCTGAGGGTTGGGATTTAGGGGTCATTATTTCAGAGGATCTAAGGGTAAGTAGTCAATGTAATAGAGCAGCAGGAAATGCTGGCAGAATGCATGGTTGTGTAGGGAGAGGTATTAGCAGTAGGAAAAGGGAAGAGCTCATGCCACTGTACAGAGCACTGGTGAGACCTCGCTTGGAGTACTGTGTGCAGTACTGGAGACCATATCTCCATAAGAATATAGACACCTTAGAGAGAGTTCAGAGAAGGGCTACTAAAATGGTGTATGGCTTGAAGGAGAAAAGTTACCAGGAAAGGCTTAATGATCTTAACATGTATAGCTTGGAAAAAAGACGAGACAGATGAGATATGATAGAAACATTTAAATAGGTAAAGGGAATCCACAAGGTAGAGGAAGGGCGTATATTTAAAATGAAACAAAGTAGCAAAACAAGAGGACATAGTTTTAGATTAGAGGGGCAAAGGTTTAAAAGTAACATCAGGAAGCATTATTTTACTGAGAGGGTGGTGGATACATGGAACAGCCTTCCAGCAGAAGTGGTAGAGGCTAAACCAGTGATTGAATTTAAACAGGCATGGGATAGGCATAAGGCTATCCTAAACAAAAGATAAATCCAGGTAAAGTATCCATGTAATTGGGCAGACTAGATGGGCCGAAAGGTTCTTATCTGCCGACATTTTCTTTGTTTCTTTCCATCCCAGCAACGTTACAGCCTTTTCCACAGCCGCTTTGAATTGCAACCTGGACAAAATTGGTTCCATCCTCATGCCTCAAAAAAAAACAAAAAAACATATGGCCGTTTGCAGGAGCCTCCTCCAAATAACCTCTTACATAACACCGGGCATACCTCCACTTAACCTCTGTATTACGCTCCAGTCTTTGTGTAATATACCCTCCCCCTCTAAGTAATGGATTCCTTTTGTTTTCACATGCTTCTGTCAGCCCCTCGCCCCCCCAGCAACCAAGGTCGCCCAGCTCATGGTTATCTGATGCATTGTTCCTAGCTGGATGTGATTACATTATCTCTGCACCTTTCCTCTCTGTGTGTGTGTCCCTTGCACAATGTAAATCAATGTAGTCTCCATTTTGAGTTGGGCCATAAGCAGTACTTCTGCGGAATACTGACTTCAAGGGGAGCAGTCTGCCCATGGACAGGAACCCCTACGTTACAGCCTCGTTCCTTGAATGCCCTCTGGGTTAAGCTAAATGGGGACTTCTCTAAAGGACCAGCCATTCTACCTAACAGCACCTCCTTCCCCCACTTTTCTCTCAATATTTCTGGCAGTTCATATGCTGATTTCAACTGCTTTACTTTCCTACCCCCCTTCGCTTCACCCCTAATCAGTATCTTGAAGCCTTCCATAAAAAAAAAAAACCTTACTCCATTCTCCTTATCCTCCATCTTTAAGGCTCGCCAGCCCTGGAATCCTTTACCAAGTCTTTAACCCACGTCTTTAACCCACGTCTACCAATGAAACGGTTTCTTGCTTAGTATATTAATCTATAGGCCCGAAGTTAAGTCAACCTACCCAAAATAGTGAAACAGCATTTGCTAACATACAAAATCACTGTTTAGTTGATAAGCCTCTTCAGAAATTATAACAGACACATTTAGATGTGTTTGGTTAGTAATTGTTATATTCATAAGTCTGGCAGAAACCATCTGGATTAATTTAGTTGCGCAAATGTAAATTTAAGCAGATTATACAGTTACTGCTGCCGCACTTCCTCATTGACAGCAGACCATGTGACTTTTTGAGGTTAAGATGGCTGCCAGCCATGCGGTCACTGATTACCTATGTTTATAAGATCATACAGACTATACAAATAATAAGGTTTGATCAAGTATTACAAAGTGAAGCAAATATCAACGAGCATATTCTAGCTAAAATGCAAATCACTATAACGGGTAAATTAGTGCGTATTTAACCAAATAGATTACACACGCATATAGCATATTATCAACATAGCGACAAATTCGCAGAATTAATACACTTAATACTTATCCACTCCCAGGCTTTCTTATGATGATGGTACGAGTGGGAAAGATGAGGGAGTTGTTGCTCATGTTTCCTCCATTTCGGAGATAAGTCTCTCCTCTCCCTCAATAAAGACAAAGTTAGCGTTCTGAAATAATTATTTACTCCCACTGTAGCAAGTGCGCAAAAAAGATTGTACATTACTGCTGTGTCACTTCAAAAATTGCCTCAATTAGTATAGTGAACTTAAATACAGTATACAAATGAGTTTATTCATCAACTTATTGCTTAGCTCTTGGAGTTACTTTATTTATTTCACATACGCCCAGGTGAGACAACCCCCCTCCCTTCCAGAATACATTACAGATAACAACAGGCTCCAGCCACTGGACAATAGAAAAGCTCCAGTCACTGGACAATAGAAATAACAGTCATCACAAGGGAATGTTTACCCACGCTTCTCTAAACAGTGTGCTTAGGGAAACCCAAGATGTTAGAGTGCAAGCTCTTGAGCAAGGGGCCTCTCCTACTGTTTAATGAGTGCAAAATATAACAACTTATAACTGTAACATACAGATACACACTTTGACAACAGCATAGCACATCACACAACATTCTACACTATATACAGAGACAATAAACTGTAAAGCAAAATACTTGCAAATAAACATTGGGGCGGCCGTTTTATTACAGGTTGCTTTGTATGCTTCCGGCCTGATCAGTACAAAAATGACTGCAGCTCATTAAAATGTATCGATTTTGGAGTGCTATTTGGTGCTAAAACACCCACTATTCATGTGTGTGATACTTAAAATTGACCGTCAGTCATTTACTAGAGTGAGCACTTTAACTATAAAGGCACAGCAATCTTCAGACAGACACAGGCAAAATCACTGATCCCAAATGCCCCTAATAACATACAAAACAATCACTGAATTCTAGCCGAGTTATACCAGAACAATTAACCTATTCATAATTACTATCACGCAGATACTACACAAAATTAATAAGGGAATACAGTATTGCAAAGTGTAACGAATATCAAAAGCATCTACTAAATAAAACCTACAAATCAATACAATGGAAAACCTGCATCTATTTATCCAAGTAATAATAGAACTAGGAATATATATATATTTAGCAGACTATAATAATAGGGAATATATAACAGATTGATACAGCCAGTAATACTTATCCAGTCGTTGGTTTTCATATGCTGATGGTGATGGTAAAATGGAGTTGGCTGTCCAAAAAGACAAAGGTTAGACTGATTTCTTCTGTCCTTTGCTTACCCTTTTCTATTACCCCTGCCCCTCCCCTTTCTGTTATCTGCCCCCGAGACCCAATCCCAGCGATACCCTGAAACAAAAGGGTGAACCATTGTAACTCCTCCCAACTTTAAACTCTTTTCTTTAAACAGGGAAATTGCTTAAGCTTTTTTCGTTCCCATCCAGTCTCTCATCAGTACAACTCTCTAGATATGAGACAGCAAAGCAGACTAAATCTGAACTTCAGGCCTCTCTGAACGGTATCCAGGGAAATCTGACGTACGCGATATCTTTACCCTTTTGTTCCGTACAATGTATTGACTACATGTCATTCGCTCGTTCCTTGAGCATTGAAGATCACAACCTCACTTGACCCTTGGAGTTATTATCGGGGCTCGACTTTTGGGTCATCGCTGTTTGTCGTACTTTCAGGTTGTCATGTGAGACATAAAATTCTCAACCCCCGGGCAAACATCAACCACCTGGGTTACTATATTGCTTAATTATTAGCATTAAAATCTCCTGTATGTGTAAATAAATTCAGGAAAATGTCATGTGCGTTGAGCAGGTAACTTGGGAAACACAGTAGAGTATTCTCTGTAATACTAAAACTTGCTGAAGCAGGGCTGTCGAAATCGAGCCCGCCAGATGTTTCTGAACTACAACTCCCATGAGTCTCTGGCCATCCATTCCATTCAAAGAATTCTGGAAATTGCAGGCCATCAAAAAACGGTTGTCATTTGCGCTTACCCTTATGGCTCCATGCGAAACAAAACAGAGGTTTTGGTTTACTTGAATGGCCATTAAAGTGTAAGCCCACTCGCCACGTCACGCCACCTCTGTTCAGGTGGGTCCCAACCTAATGAAACCTAAAGCTGCTTCTCAGCTACGAGACTGGTGAGTTTATAATTATACCCTCACCACAAACATTTCCACTTTGGGATTGGAAAAAAAAAAACACGGAAAGGAGCAGCAGCATAAATGACCTGGCTGGGGATACAACAAAATATACATATATGCAGATGAAAATGTTTTTGCGCCTATTCACTACTAGGGATGAGCCGAACGCCCCGTGTTCGGTTCGACTTCGAACTCGAACAATTTCAAAAGTTCGAGTTCGAACTCGAACACGATCCGAACTCAATGCAAGTCAATGGGACCCGAACGTTCGAATTTTAGAGTGCCCTCCAAGAGGGCATATATGCAAGATATTTGCCATAAAAGGTGTATGGGGGTCCGGTAGTGCCCTGGGGGACAGGAAACAAGGACAAAAGGTAAAAAAAAAATGTTTTTAAAGGAACAGTGAGTTTTCCATGAAATAAAGTTAAGAATAAAAAACGAAAAATCCCTTCAAATATCATGCCTAGGAGGTCCCCATAACCTGCCCGTGAAGTGGCGGATTTGTAGGATGTATAGAAACATTTAAAAACTAAAAAATTATATTTCAAATGACGGTAAATGTTTTCCTTTATTCTATTCATAAACAACTGCTTGGGGCGGCAGCCTGTATGAAAAGAGGAGATGTTTTAGGACACGTAGAACAAGTTTAGTGATTTTTTGGGCTAAATTATGGTGAAGCTTATGCAGGCTTTGGATGAAAGTAACAATAGGTGCTTTAAAATTGGGCCTTTAGTGTCGGCAACATTTGGCAGCTAGTGCCATCACACCGTAACCCCTCTGTGGTATTGTGGAAGAGTGCAGTGGTGGACCCTGCGGTCCAATAATAAAGTGATATGAATCTGGTATAGGCGTCAGTGGCAGTGCAGCCAAATATTGTGCATTTGGTGGCAGCAAGTGCATTCACACCGTAAGTAACCCCTCTGTGGTATTGTGGAAAAGTGCAGGGTTGGACCCTGCAGTCAAATATTAAAATGATATGAATCTGGTACAGGCATCAGTGCACCCAAATATTTTGCCTTTGGTGGCAGCAAGTGCCTTCACACCGGAACCCCTCTGTGGTATTGTGGAAGAGTGCAGTGGTGGACCCTGCGGTCCAATATTAATATGATATGAATCTGGTATAGGCGTCAGTGGCAGTGCACCCAAATATTGTGCCTTTGGTGGCAGCAAGTGCCTTCACACCGTAAGTAACCCCTCTGTGGTATTGTGGAAAAGTGCAGGGTTGGACCCTGCAGTCAAATATTAAAATGATATGAATCTGGTATAGGTGTCAGTGGCAGTGCACCCAAATATTTTACCTTTGGTGGCAGCAAGTGCCTTCACACCGTAACCCCTCTGTGCTATTGTGGAAGAGTGCAGTGGTGGACCCTGCGGTCCAATATTAAAATGATATGAATCTGGTATAGGCGTCAGTGGCAGTACACCCAAATATTTTACCTTTGGTGGCAGCAAGTGCCTTCACACTGTAACCCCTCTGTGGTATTGTGGAAGAGTGCATTGGTGGACCCTGCGGTCCAATATTAAAATGATATGAATCTGGTATAGGTGTCAGTGGCAGTGCACCCAAATATTGTGCCTTTGGTGGCAGCAAGTGCCTTCACTCCGTAACCCCTCAGTGGCATTGTGGAAGAGTGCAGTGGTGGAGGTTTTGGTAATGCAGAAGAGATCCCCGATCTATTCAGTTACATCAGCAGCTATAACAAAACCTGGTCAGCAATGTTTAGGCACTTGTACTGCGCTACTGTATATGGTGAGAATCGGTGCACACCAGTAGCAACAGGAAGCAAACAGAACAGGCAGGGAATACACAGAGAGAATAGTCAAATGGCAGGCAAAGTCGGCAACAGATCGGGTCCTCAGAACAAGCAGTGTCAGTAACAAATCTACAAACTGATTCAGTAAGCTAGCGATGCGGGAATAAAGGCTGAGACACACTGAGCGTGTAATGACACACAGCGTAGCGAAGTGAAGAGGAGTAAACATTTTGCAGGCTTGACTTCACTCTGCTCCGCCTCGCAGCGTGTCTACACTGCATTACGTTTGCTTCTCACCGCACTGGACAGGAATTCACTAACTAAATTAAAATGTACACACAAAACCGTTTTATTTTCACAAAGCACATGTTATATATGCAAAAAAAGTTTCTACTGAATAAAATACATCAAAAATTACTGTTAATTTAATAGGAATAGTATAAAAATATAAAAAAAGGTAACCCCTGATCATATATATTATAGGGACACGGAGCGCTGTGTATAGAGTAGGGATGCATTGATACCACACACAGACATATACGTAAATATCAACACGCAGAACTATATATATGTATATATCAACACGCAGATATATATACAGTGGCAAGAAAAAGTATGTGAACCCTTTGGGATTACGTGGAGTTTTGCATGAATTGGTCATAAAATGTGCTCTGATCTTCATCTAAGTCACAACAATTTGAAAAACACAGTCTGCATAAAATAATACAACACAAACATTATATGTTTTCATGTGTTTATTGAACATAACATGTAAACATTCACAGTGCAGGTTGGAAAAAGTATGTGAACCCCTAGCCTAATGACTTCTCCAAGAGCTAATTGGAGCCAGGAGTGAGCCAACCTTGAGTCCAATCAGTGTGATATTATTGGATGTGTTGCTGAAAGCTGTCCTGCCCTTTAAAAACACACACCAGTTTTGGGTTTACTGGTTTCAAGAAGCACTGCCTGATGTGAACCATGCCTCGCAGAAAAGAGCTCTCAGAAGACCTACGATCAAGAATTGTTGACTTGCATGAAGCTGGAAAGGGTTACAAAAGTATCTCCAAAAGCCTTGATGTTCATGTGTCCACGGTAAGACAGACTGTCTACAAATGGAGAAAGTTCAGCACTGTTGCTACTCTCCCTAGACGTTGTCGTCCTGTAAAGATGACTGCAAGAGCACAGCACAGAATGCTTAATGAGGTAAAGAAGAATCCTAGAGTGTCAGCTAAAGACTTACAGAAATCTCTGGCACATGCTAACATTTTTGTTGACACATCTACAATAAGGAAAACATTAAACAAGAATGGAGTACATGGGAGGACACCACGGAGAAAGCCATTGCTGTCCAAAAAGAATATTGCAGCATGTTTGAAGTTTGCAAGAGAGCACCTGGATGTTCCACAGCACTACTGGCAAAATATTCTGTGGACAGATGAAACCAAAATTGAGCTGTTTGGAAAAAACACACAACACTATGTGTGGAGAATAAAAGGCACAGCACACCAACATCAAAACCTCATCCCCACTGTAAAACATGGCGGAGGGAGCATCATGGTTTGGGGCTACTTTGCTGCCTCAGGGCCTGGACGGATTGTTGTCATTGATGGAACAATGAATTCCAGACTTTATCAAGACATTTTGCAGGAAAACGTAAGACCATCTGTCCGCCAACTGAAGCTCCGCAGAGGATGGGTGATACAACAGGACAATGACCCAAAGCATAAAAGTAATTCAACAGAAGAATGGCTTCAACAAAACAAAATACGCCTTCTGGAGTGGCCCAGTCAGAGTCCTGACTTCAATCCGATCGAAATGCTGTGGTATGACCTTAAGAGAGCGATTCACACCAGACATCCCAAGAATATTGCTACACTGAAACAGTTTTGTGAAGAGGAGTGGTCCAAAATTACTCCAGATCGTTGTGCAGGTCTTGTCTGCAACTACAGGAAACGTTTGGTTGAGGTTATTGCTGCCAAAGGAGGGTCAATCAGTTATTAAGTCCAAAGGTTCACATACTTTTTCCACCCTGCACTGTGAATGTTTACATGTTCTGTTCGATAAAAACATGAAAACATATAATGTTTGTGTTGTATTATTTTAAGCAGACTATGTTTTTCGAATTGTTGTGACTTAGATGAAGATCAGAGCACATTTTATGACCAATTCATGCAAAAATCCACGTAATCCCAAAGGGTTCACATAATTTTTCTTGCCACTGTATATATACCCACCCACAGACCTCAGACCATATATACACATACGCACATGGGGGGGTGGCATGTGGACAATCTCAACTAAATGCGCCCCCCCCATTTGGCTGATCCCTCCAGAAGAAATGTTGAACCCGACAGAGCAGAGAATATATATATTATTCTCTGCTCTATTGGGTTCAACATTTCTTCTGGAGGGATCAGCCAAATGGGGGGGGGCAATTAGTTGCCAAAATGTGTGTGTAATTCAAGTCTGGATATATATATTTATAAGAATATAGATATATATCTTATCTATATATATATATATCATACCTGCCTGTCACGGTCTACCCCTGGTGCCTGCTATTGTACCTGTCTTGCACACCTGGATCTAAGAACTTTGCCCTGGATCTCTTCTTTCTTGGATTCCATTCCAGGTTTTGCCCAGGCTCAGCACCTTGACCAGGCTCATGGAGATCCAGCCTGGGTCTTCCTTTTCTAGGTCCATCCATGATTAAGCCTCCATAAAGGCAGAGAGACCCAGCCAGCAGTGGTTCTGCATTGTACTCCCTGACTGAGGTCATCTGGATGTGTGCTAACCTGCTCCAGCTTATCATGTGTATCCAGAATCCATCTGTCTACCCTGTTGTTCCTGGATACATCTCTGTCTGTGCAAGGGACTCTCAGCGATCTCCACCTGCGCTGTATCCACGGTCTGTGGTCAGGATTCCAGGTCACCGCTCTAATGGGTACTCTCAACCACGTAGCCCACTATCCCCTGTGTCTGAAAACCTATCTGTGGATTACAGTTGTTCATCTCCGTCTCTGACCTTATGATCCAGGTACCACTGCCAGCTGTCCAGACTTCTTCTTGGTGGGCCCTGTCTGCAGTCTAGGACTGCATTGTCCACAATCCTCTGGCTTTCCAGTCAAGAACTCTCCCTGGACTTTATACTTCCTCTATTCTTTCTAGTGCCTGCTGCCAAGGCCTATTTATGTTCAATTAAAGTTATATTAATTTCTTGAATCCTGTTTGGCCTCCCCTCTGTGTCGCCGCCTGCTGGGCTCATACCAGAACCGCACACGCCACGTGACAGAATGCAGAACCCATCTTATTACGAGTCCACGGTGATACAGGCGGAGGTGGCATCCATGAAAATGGCTGTGGAGAACTTCCTGCAGCAACTGGACTCTGTGTTGCTTAAAGTGCTGCAAGGATTAAGGGGCACCTCACCTAAGGTGCACTCTTCAACTTCTATGTCTGGCTGCAGGAGACCCTTGTCTGAGGAGGAACGCTCCAGGAGGAGATCTTTGGGACTGTGCTTCTATTGTAGTGCAGGCTCACATTTCATATCTTCGTGCCCTGTGCGCCCACCTAAGCCATCCTCATCACAGACCAGAGTCAACCCTGTTACTCCTGCTTCTCGGCTGGTTGCTCCTCCTGTGTCTGTGCATGCTAAAAGCAAAAAGACATTACCTGCTGAGTCCTTGCCATCAATGTCCAAGAGAACTCCAATTGCCAAAGCTCGACAGCACCCTGTCTCTGCCAGCCCTCGCCAAGCTACTATCAAGCTTGGCCAGCCCACAGCCAAGTCTCGCCCAGTCTCTGCTCCTGCTAGGCCTCACCAGGCTACCAAAGTTTTCAAGCCTTGCTATACTTCGGTACCTAGATCTAAGAGACCTGAATTTAGGGAAGTCTTCTCTGAAGAGAGTACAGAGGAAGACTCCCTCTCTTATTACTTGGAGACCCCGCCATCTGAGCCTGCTGACTTTGAACCCATGGACATGGAACCTACCTTGCCCACAGATTCGGAGCCTTATATGCCCATGGAGGTTGCTTTGACACAGCCTAAGGAGGTCGCTGCCCTGCACGTCGTAGAATCTCCAGATGTCGCTGCCCTGCATGTCGCAGACTCTCCAGATGTCGCTGCCCTGCATGTCGCAGACTCTCCAGATGTCGCTGCCCTGCACATCGCATCATCTCTAGAGGTCGCTGCCCTGCAACCCGCAGGATCTCCAGAGGTCGCTGCCCTGCCTCCCGCAGGATCTCCAGAGGTCGCTGCCCTGCATCCCGCAGGATCTCCAGAGGTCGCTGCCCTGCCTCCCACAGGATCTCCAGAGGTCGCTGCCCTGCCTCCCGCAGGATCTCCAGAGATCGCTGCCTTGCACATCGCAGAATCCTTGGTACTGTCACTGCCACGGGGCTGTTGCCGCCGCCGTAAGGCCAAGCCGCTCACTGCCCAGCAGCAGGATGATACCCAGGTCGCCGCAGAGCCGTGCTGTACCCAGGTCGCCGCTGCCCCATTGAACCTTGCCAGGGGCGCTGCCCCATTGAACCTTGCCAGGGGTGCTGCCCCATCGAGCCTTGCCAAGGGCGCTGCCCCACCGGTCTTCGCCGAGGGCGCTGCCCCACCGAGCCATGCCAAGGGCACTGCCCCACCTGTCATCGCCGAGGGAGCTGCCCCGCCGAGCCGTGCCAAGGGCGCTGCCCCGCTGTGCCGTGCCGAGGGCGCTGCCCCACCAGTCATCATCGAGGGCGCTGCCCCACCGGTCATTGCCAAGGGTGCTGCCCCACCGAGCTGTGCCAAGGGCGCTGCCCCACCGAGCCATGCCAAGGGCGCTGCCCCACCAGTCATCACTGAGGGCGCTGCCCCTCTGAGCTGTGCCAGGGGCGCTGCTGCACCGAGCCCAGCAGCTGAAGTGTCACCGCTGAGCTGTGCCCATGACACCTTTCCTGACACCGCGTCTGGCAGGGCTGTACTCCTTGCTGTCTTTGAGGACTACCAGAATCCAGGTAGTTGGACTGGCAAGAGGTGCCCAAGAGGACCTGCCCCTACAGGCTACACCAGGATACCCTCTGGCGTGTTAGTCTGGGAGGAGCACTTGGCAGTGCTCAGGTGCTGCTCCGAGCTCTGGAGACACTTCGACATCTCTTCTGAGGGCTCTAATTAGAGGATGGTGATCTGTGCTCCGTCCCCTGGTCCAGCCTCGGTGCCCTGAGGGCACCCGTCAGGGGGGTACTGTCACAGTCTACCCCGGGTGCCTGCTGTTGTACCTGTCTTGCACACCTGGATCTAAGAACTTTGCCCTGGATCTCTTCTTTCTTGGATTCCATTCCAGGTTTTGCCCAGGCTCAGCACCTTGACCAGGCTCATGGAGATCCAGCCTGGGTCTTCCTTTTCTAGACCTGGACTTCCAGCTGAGGTCCATCCATGATTAAGCCTCCATAAAAGGCAGAGAGGCCCAGCCAGCAGTGGTTCTGCATTGTACTCCCTGACTGAGGTCATCTGGATTGATGTGTGCTAACCTGCTCCAGCTTATCCTGTGTATCCAGAATCCATCTGTCTACCCTGTTGTTCCTGGATACATCTCTGTCTGTGCAAGGGACTCTCAGCGATCTCCACCTGCGCTGTATCCACGGTCTGTGGTCAAGATCCCAGGTCACCACTCTAGTGGGTACTCTCAACCGTGTAGCCCACTATCCCCTGTGTCTGAAAACCTATCTGTGGATAACAGTTGTTCATCTCCGTCTCTGACCTTATGATCCAGGTACCACTGCCAGCTGTCCAGACTTCTTCTTGGTGGGCCCTGTCTGCAGTCTAGGACTGCATTGCCCACAATCCTCTTGATTTCCAGTCAAGAACTCTCCCCGGACTTTATAATTCCTCTATTCTTTCTAGTGTTGCTGCCAAGGCCTATTTATGTTCAATTAAAGTTATATTCATTGCTTGAATCCTGTTTGGCCTCCCCTCTCTGTCGCCGCCTGCTGGGCTCATACCAGAACCGCACACGCCACGTGACACTGCCCTTGCCTTCACCTATAAATTTGCTAAAAATATACACACACAAAAAACAAACCACTGCCTGAGACCCCGTGCAGCCCACATGCCACCCCCTCTACCTGGCTGAATGTATCTAATATATATAATTAAATACATTTAGCAAGGTAGAGAAAGAAAAAAAAAGTTTTATTTTATGTTCCCGGGGACATTTATAAATGTCCTCGGATTTATTTATTTTTTAGAAATGTGTCTACCACCTCAGCCTGGTGGTCAGTGGGGGCTCCCTGGTTGTGGGGGGGGGGTCTGCTGTGGCCGCAGGTGCAGTGGCTCCCTCCCTGCGCCGCCTGTCTCTGCCACATGCACCGGGCGGCTAGCCTGCACAATCGCAGCTCTGTCATTCGGCAGCCGCATCTGCCCAAGGGGAATCCTTGGGAGGCCTCGGCAGGCTGCCCTCTACAGTGCCTGATAAGAGGGCCGTGTCTGCCTGATGTTTTAGTAACAAGAATGTTTTATCCCATAGGCTTCAATGTTAAAAATATTCCTGTTTTAATTCAATATCTAATAAACCGGTGCTTATAATATTCTGCAGTAAAGAGTCTCTTTATTTCTAGATTTTTTTTAGGTTTTTTAAGCATTTTTTCTACTTTTTTTAAAAAAAAAAAAAAATCTAACTGTTGGTGAACGTCCCAAAAACGTTCGAAGTTCGCGAACAGCCGATGTTTGATTCGAACTCCGAACAGATCCGAACCGAATGCTCATCCCTATTCCCTACCAGGGAGACTGCGTAAACCAGAAGTATCCAGCCCACTGAAGTGGTGAGGGTAGAATTATAAACCCAACATCTTGACTCTCTCGGCTGAGAAACAGTTCTGTTTTGTTTCACATGGAGCCATGCGGGTAAGTGACAACCTTTTTTCGTGTTACATCTTTTTAAATGACACAACGATTTTTACACAACTTTAGTATTTGTGACCTAAAGGTGGCACTGTTTCCCTGCTAAACCCTTCTCATTGCGACGACCCACTGGACCACCAGGGAATGAAATGGTCCAGTGGTCATGTTCTGACCGGGAAACCTGCAAGGGTTTACGTTGACCCTGAACCAGGGCCAACTGCATTCATTAGGCCAAGTAGGCAGTTGCCTAGGCGCCATTAGGAGGGGGCGCTTCTCTGGGCTAATATAACTGTGGGCACTATGGCAGAAGTTATGTTGTTGCATCAACACCCTCCTGACGTCAGTTATATGAATAGTGAAGAGACACACTATGGGCTATATTACAATCAAGGGTGATGTTGGAGGGTGAGGTGTGGTGGGGGAGAAAGACATTAGGTAGTTAGGGAAAGAGGTGAGTGGATGGGAAGAGATTAGCTGGGGAACTTTAAGGGTGGATGAGATTCTTAGAAAAACAGATACAATATTTGGTTTGGAAACACTATAGGAGTGGTGGGGCTGCGGGGCAACATTTATTTGCTACTAGGGTAGCAGAAATCCTTGCACTGGTTCTGCCCTGAACGACACAATTATTTTTACCGCGATACACCGCAACAATGTTAATCTGCCTTTTAAATGTTGACTTTTTCTAAAGAAATTTGAATTTCTAATTCTAGCACATTGTCCAATGGACGGGTATTTGGTAACACGAAATAAAAAAGGATTATTTCATCCTACGGCGAATATTTCCATTTTTTTTTTCCTTTTAGCAACAAGGCAGCTGCCTATGTCTGTGCATTGATTGCTACACTCCAGCACTCCATTAGCAAATAAACCCCTGTTTGCTCTGCCCCAGACCCATGTAAATTACTTGAAGTGGTTGCACCTCTGTAGCTCTCACACAGAAGCATCCATAAATCCTTGTAGCCAGACCCATTAAATCACCAGTAATGTCATGTGGAAGGAGGATGCAATAAAACCATCAGCCACCTCCCTTTCCCCAGCTTGAGTTAATGCATTGTATGGCAGCTGGGGCCGTGCTCGCTACCTCTTACTTATCATCCGGCTTAGTGGCAGCAGATCATTTATTTACACCAACAAGCAATCTCCTCCTGGCTGAAGGTGTTAAACAGGCGCTGGGGAACCGTACGGCGTGTACCGGGAGATGTTCTCCATATTCGAGTTAAGCTACGGACCATCTGCGGAGAAAGGTCCATGAAATAAGATTATGATTGACAGGGCGCCTGTAGATTCATTTCGAAAAATGTCGGCACTCTGCAGCTGCTTTGCTATGATTCCGGGGTAAAAAAAAACAGAGATATCGCAATCCCAAGAGTTTCCAACAATCTAAGCGTCTTTGAACGTTTTGGGTTTCACACAATGACTTGGGATCACCTTCTGATTGAGCCTCTAGAGTTTAGAGAAGGTGCCGAGGTTGACTGTTACCCAATGTCCTTTTCCATTTAGTCATTGCCCTCACATTAGGATGGAAGAACACTCCTAGAAAATCTGGGGGAGAAAAATATTGGCATTTAATTGGTCTCCAGAGTGTGACAATTCTAACAATCTAATACACTGAACCTCTCTAACCGGGATGTCAATCTCTGGCCGACCCACATATTGCTGAACTACAACTTCCAATGATTTTTTGACAATCTATTAGGGATGCACCAATACTAGTATTGATATTTGGGCCAATACAGGCATTTGCACGATACCTCTACCGATACCCAGAAGCCAGCGCTGGGCGGGCTTGCCAGTATCCGAGGGACTGGGGCAGATTACATTACCAGTATTCTGCTCCAGCTGGCCGTGTGTTCCTCTGAGTGCTGGCTGGCTGCGTGATCCTCCGAATGGCCGCCAGCTTGTGAAGGCTGTGACACGCTCTTGCGAGATCTCGCAGCCCCCAGAATGCTGGTATTGTAATCTGCCCCAGGCCCAGTGTCTGAGGTTTGTGCAGTGGCGTCACTAGGGTTGGTGTCACCCGGTGCGGTAACTTATGGTGTCACCCCCTCTCGAGTTTTACGGATTTTTTTTAACTACTCTTACTCCTAAATCAGTACTCCCATATAACACTGAATGCTCATACACACAGCGCACATTACTGTGAGGTTTATTGCTGCGGAGCTCTCTCATATGCTCATACAACTTTTGCCAACTGCCAGCAAGTACGATGCCTGTTAGAAGGCAGTGAAAGCACACATGGATATATATTGCCGCCAGCAGCTCATCCATGGATATATATTGCCCCCAGCTCACATATGGATATATTGCCCCAGTTCACAATTATATATTGCCCCCAGCAGCTCACCCATGGATATATATTGCCCCAGCTCACATATGGATATATTGCGCCTCAGCTCACACATGGATATATTGCCCCAGACCAGCTCACACATGGATATTGCCCCAGCTCTCATGGATATGCCCCCAACACACATGGATACTGCCCAAGCACACATGGATACTGCCCCCAGCACACATGGATAATGCCCCAGCTCACATGGATATGCCCCAGCAGCTCTCATGGATATTGCCCCAGCTCCTCTAATGGATTTTGCCCCAGCTCCTCTCATGGATTTTGCCCCAGCTCCTCTCATGGATATTGCCCCAACTCCTCTCAAGAATTTTGCCCCAGCTCCTCTCATGGATTTTGCACCAGCTCCTCTCATGGATATACTTCCCCAGCTGCTCTCATGGATAATGCCCCAGCTCCTCTCATGGATTTTGCCCCAGCTCCTCTCATGGATATACTGCCCCAGCTCCTCTCATGGATAATGCCCCAGCTCCTCTCATGGATTTTGCCCCAGCTCCTCTCATGGATTTTGCCCCAGCTCCTCTCATGGCTATGCCCCAGCTCCTCTCATTGATATTGCCCCAGCTCATGGATAATGCCCCAGCTCATGGATATGCCCCAGCAGCTCATGGATATACCCCAGCAGCTCATGGATATGCCCCAGCTCATGAATATGCCCCAGCTCATGGATATGCCCCAGCTCATGGATTTGCCCCCCAGCTCATGGATGCTGCCCCAGCTCATGGATACTGCCCCAGCTCATGGATATTCCCCAGCTCATGGATTTGCCCCAGCTCATGGATACTGCCCCCAGCTCATGGATACTGCCCCCAGCTCATGGATATGCCCCAGCTCATGGATATGCCCCAGCTCATGGATACTCCCCCACCACATGGATTTGACCCAGCTCATGGCTTTGACCTGGCTCATGGATATGCCCCAGCTCATGGATATGCCCCAGCTCATGGATATACCCCAGCTCATGCATTTGCCCCAGCTCATGGATATGCCCCAGCTCATGGATATGCCCCCAGTTCATGGATATGCCCCAGCTCATGGATACTGCCCCCAGTTCATGGATATGCCCCAGCTCATGGATACTGCCCCAGCTCATGGATATGCCCCAGCTCATGGATACTGCCCAGCACATGGAAACTGCCCCAGCTCATGGATATGCCCCAGCTCATGGATACTGCCCCCAGTTCATGGATATGCCCCAGCTCATGGATACTGCCCCAGCTCATGGATATGCCCCAGCTCATGGATACTGCCCAGCACATGGATTTGACCCAGCTCATGGATTTGACCCAGCTCATGGATATGCCCCAGCTCATGGATACTGCCCCAGCTCATGGATATGCCCCAGCTCATGGATACTGCCCAGCACATGGATTTGACCCAGCTCATGTATTTGCCCCAGCTCATGGATACTGCCCCAGCTCATGGATTTGCCCCAGCTCATGGATACTGCCCCCAACTCATGGATATGCCCCAGCTCATGGATACTGCCCCAGCTCATGGATATGCCCCAGCTCATGGATACTGCCCCAGCACATGGATTTGACCCAGCTCATGGATATGCCCCAGCTCATGGATTTGCCCCAGCTCATGGATATGCCCCAGCTCATGGATTTGACCCAGCTCATGGATATGCCCCAGCTCATGGATATGCCCCAGCTCATGGATTTGCCCCAGCTCATGGATACTGCCCCCAGCTCATGGATATGCCCCAGCTCATGGATACTGCCCCAGCTCATGGATATGACCCAGCTCATGGATACTGCCCCAGCACATGGATACTGCCCCAGCACATGGATTTGATCCAGCTCATTGATATGCCCCAGCTCATGGATATGCCCCAGCTCATGGATTTGCCCCAGCTCATGGATATGCCCCAGCTCATGGATATGCCCCAGCTCAAACATGGATTTGCCCCAGCTCATGGATATGCCCCAGCTCAAACATGGATTTGCCCCAGCTCATGGATTTGCCCCAGCTCATGGATACTGCCCCAGCTCATGGATATGCCCCAGCTCAAACATGGATTTGCCCCAGCTCATGGATATGCCCCAGCTCATGGATATGCCCCAGCTCAAACATGGATTTGCCCCAGCTCATGGATATGCCCCAGCTCAAACATGGATTTGCCCCAGCTCAAACATGGATTTGCCCCAGCTCATGGATATGCCCCAGCTCAAACATGGATTTGCCACCGCTCATGGATTTGCCCCAGCTCATAGATTTGCCCCAGCTCATGGATACTGCCCCAAGCTCATGGATAAGCCCCAGCTCATGGATATGCCCCAGCTCATTGATCTGCCCCAGCTCAAACATGGATTTGCCCCAGCTCATGGATATGCCCCAGCTCATGGATATGCCCCAGCTCAAACATGGATTTGCCACAGCACATGGATTTGCCCCAGCTCATGGATATGCCCCAGCTCATGGATATGCCCCAGCTCATGGATCTGCCCCAGCTCAAACATGGATACTGCCCCAGCTCATGGATATGCCCCAGCTCATGGATATGCCCCAGCACATGGATATGCCCCAGCTCATGGATATGCCCCAGCTCAAACATGGATTTGCCCCAGCTCATGGATATGCCCCAGCTCATGGATATGCCCCAGCTCTCATGGATACTGCCCCAGCTCATGGATACTGCCCCCAGCTCATGGATACTGCCCCCAGCTCATGGATACTGCCCCCAACTCATGGATATGCCCCAGCTCATGGATATGCCCCAGCTCATGGATAATGGCCCAGCACATGGATATGTCTCAACTCACCTCCTCCTCCTGCGCCGCGTGTTCGCTCCCTCTGACGCGGTGGCACGCAGCTTGGGCGCTCGCCTGGGGGAGCCACGTGACCAGCTGCAATTGGATGGTGACGTGTTTCCTCCAGGCGAGCACCGAAGTTGCATGCTTCGGACGCTCGCAGGGAGCGAATACGTGGCGGAGGGTGAGACACCCGCCCTTAGGGTGAATCACCCTAAGGGCGGGTGTCACCTGGTTCAGGCCGCACCCCCCGCCCCCACATTATGACGCCACTGGGTTTGTGTGCTGTATATGTATCTGGGGCATATGTATCTAGGGTCGGTGTGGGGTATATGTATCTAGGGTCGGTGTGGGTTATATGTATCTAGGATCTGTGTGAGGTATATGTATCTGGGGTCTGTGTGGGGTATAAGCATCTGGGGTCTGTGTGAGGTATATGTATCTGGGGTCTGTGTGGGGTATTTGCATCTGGGGTCTGTGTGGGGTATTTGCATCTGGGGTCTGTGTGGGGTATATGCATCTGGGGTCTGTGTGAGATATATGTATCTGGGGTCTGTGTGGGGTATATGTATCTGGGGTCTGTGTGGGGTATATGTATCTGGGGTCTGTGTGGGGTATATGTATCTAGGGTCGGTGTGGGGTATATGTATCTAGGATCTGTGTGAGGTATATGTATCTGGGGTCTATGTGAGGTATATGTATCTGGGATCTGTGTGAGGTATATGTATCTGGGGTCTGTGTGGGGTATATGCATCTGGTGTCTGTGTGGGGTATATGTATCTGGGGTCTGTGTGGGGTATATGTATCTGGAATCTGTGTGGGATATATGTATCTGGGGTCTGTGTGGGGTATATGTATCTGGAGTCTGTGTGGGGTATATGTATCTGAGGTCTGTGTGGAGTATACATGTGTCTAAGGTCTGGTGTCTGCAGTGGATAAATGGTGTGTCTGGCCATACATTTCAATATTAGCATAAATTGGACATGCTTTCAGCAAAATCCTAAATTATTTATTGGAAAGTGGTCAAATGACATGAAATAAAAGTATTGGTACGGAGTATCGGTGCATTAAAAAAATGGTATTAGTGCATTCTCACAATCTATTGAAGTGTTTCCCAAACCTGACCTCAGGACCTGCTGACACGTAAGGTTTGCCAGATATGATTCTGAAGCACAGCACAGGTGATATGATTTGCTGCTCAGTGATTGCAGTAGTCTGCATTTATTACCCCAAGGTGATCTGCGAAATCTGGCCTGGTTGAGGGTCCCTAGGACTGGTTTGGAAACACAGATCTATTGCATTCAATACCGGCTGGGTGGAGTAGAGGTAATGTCACTGCTCTGCATGTGGAGTCATGGGTTCGATCCCAGCGAGCAACCTCTCCAGTAAGTGTCCTTGGCAAGACACCTAATGGTACATACTCGCCACCCAGGACATACTTGAAAACAAGAGAAATCTTAATGTATCCTTCCTGGTAAAATCCTTTCACAAAAAAAAAAACGAATTCTGTAAACCATATGCCATCAATATATGGGGGGGGGGCAGAGTTTGACATCCCTGGTTTAAGACAAAGCATATGGGAAACCAAAAATTCAACCAAACATCAGTCGGCAATCATTCCCATTGATTTTTCCTCTGTATTCTTTGACGCGTGGATGGTAAACCAATTTTAACTGCACAAGGCAAACACTAGAGAGATGAGAATCCAAACTGATAGAGACATCACACCACCAATGATGATATTAGAGCGGTAGCAAGGATGCCCATGGACATCGATCAACATCTGCTTCACAGAGGACACCAGGAACCGTTTACCAATACGTATAGTGTAAGATGCAAAATTAATTCTGCTGCCACAGATATATCAGAACGTGAATAAATTAAGAACTGGGCAACTTTATGGCCCTCGTTCTTTTACGCTGTCGATGGTGAAATAAAGTATTTTTGATACAAGCGCTTATGTTTATGCGTATCTAAACCAGAATATCGTGTCAGGGCTTTGAGTTATGGATGACCTCCTTCATTTTGAACTGTATCCATTATAGGTATCAGATGGTGGGAGAGGCCACCACCACCTAAGCATGTTAGATGATCTACGACATGAATGAAATTGGTGGTAATGTTTTATTTTTCTGAGCTAGACACCAATGGAATGCTGAATTTAAAATGTTCTCGTAAGCAATGGTGAAACATTGAATTTACTCCGGCATCCTGACTCTGTGTCGGCTCTCGCTCCAGACCTTTGCTGTCCCATTGTTCTCTGTGCAGCTATCTACATGGGGAGGGAAGGGAGGGAGAAGCCATAAATCTGAGCAGAGAACGTGGCCCTGATGAGATATCGATTGATCGAGATGTGGGAAGGGGTTTGCCTGGAATACGGCAGGTAAATGAGAACAACAGATCCCAACATTACTTCAATCATCCGACTCACAATTAAATTATCCCTGCAAAAGTGGTCCGAAGCAGAGGCTCATTTAACCGTTTACTGGAATCGTTCGCCACAAAATGAGATTTGGTTTCGCGTCGAAGACGAGCTTAACCCTTTAGTGACACGACCTCATTTCGCTTGTTTGGCGCCTAAGGACCAAAGCAATTTTGGCATACTTGCTGTGTGCGTGTTCAGCCGTGATTTCCGTCTTTCTCGATTACTGCACCATTTTTTTTTTAACGACAGGGAGGGCGTAACTTTGATGTGACATACAGTATATCACTGTCATTCACTCTGAAAAAAATGCAAAAAAAACCTCACATTGTCACAGTTTTGCCAATAATTTGGCCCCATTACATTCTTCGTGCACAATTTTGCACGTGCGCAAAAACGCATTAACGCGAGGGGCAAAGCCCTTTGCGCTGAACGTCGTATTACAACGTCTGCGCAAAAAATGCTCGTTAACGTTTAACGCGGATGGACCTGCACCAGCATAATGAACTGTGCGCGTCCTATACTTAACATTGTGAGCTCAAATGCGTTTGTGCGCTGGTTCGCGGATGGTATTAAAATCTTTGCGCAAAATTTAACGGACAACGGATAATTTTAACGTCTTTAAAAAGCTGGTGGTAACAGCAAATTGTAACGACCTGACCGTACCGAACTGCGGATTCACAACGGAGAACGTTGATGCACATGTTTTTTTCACTAGACCCATCAAAAATGACGGCCACTACCTTGTCTTCTATCAAAACGTACATCTGTAGTGCGCAGTCCGCACAAAAATGACGGACTCGCGTCAAAAAATGACCGACTCGCATCAAAAATTACATTGCGGTCACTGATTTCTGCACGCAACGGTACTTTGCACGCATTTTTGCGCGTCGGTTTTACAAACGTTATTTTTTGACAGATGACAAAATGCGCGAGGATTGTAGTACCACCGTTAATTTTCACGCGATAACGCTTAATGCTGTGCGCAAAAAACAATGCGCTGCGTGAGCGTTTTTGCGTGTAGAATGTAATAGAGCCCATAGTGTCTACTTAAATATAGCGATTAAATAAGTTTTTTTTTCAAATCTCTAACTAGCGCACGAACATGTAGCATCAGTCTTATCTATCTGTCTCCTTCATTGCACACACCAAGAGGGAGCGAAGTAGATTGTTACACAGCACAGGGATCACTGTGATTGGCTTTCACCGGGATCATATGTGCTGTTACATAAAACACCAGTCAATTGTTACTACTTGTTTAATTACAATTCTTTAAATTAGATTCTGTCCGTCCGTCCATCATCCATCAATCCATCCATCCATTCTTCTCTAACTATTTATTTATTTATAAAGTATTTTACCAGAAAGGATACATTGAGATTTGTCTCATTTTCAAGTATTTCCTGGGTTCAAGAACATTGAATTGTTACAGAAATACAAAGTAATAAAATGCAAGATATTAAAAAACAACACAAATATACAGCGAAATATAGAACGCTTCACGAATTTTGCATCTCATCTATCTATTTATCTGTCTGTTTTTGACTATTTATCTATCATCCATCTATCTTTCTATCTACTTTTCTATTTAAATCGATTTTGTCTATCTAACATCTGTCTCTGTATTTATCTATCTATCTCTATTCTACTATTAATCTAATCAGCATCTATCTTTCTATCCATCTATAAATCTATCTATTTGTCTAACTACTGTATCTATCTACAGGTATTCCACTATCTATCTCTCTATCTATCTCTGTATCTATCTATCTCTCTATCTCTGTATCTATCTATCTCTCTATCTCTGTATCTATCTATCTATCTATCTCTGTATCTATCTATCTTTCTATCTCTCTATCTATCTATCTCTGTATCTATATATCTCTCTATCTATATATATCTATCTTTATATTTATCTATCTCTATTGAACTATTAATCTAATCAGCATCTATCCATCTATAAATCTATTTGTCTATCTACTGTATCTATCTACAGATATTCCACTGTCTATCTATCTCTCTATCTATCTCTGTATCTATCTATCTCTCTATCTATCTATCTCTCTATCTATCTATGTATCTCTCTATCTATCTATGTATCTCTCTATCTATCTTTCCATCTCTCTATCTCTCTATCTCTCTATCTATCTATATCTGTATCTATCTATCTCCTGGTTCTATCTATCTATATATATCTATCTTTATATTTATCTATCTCTATTCAACTATTAATCTAATCAGCATCTATCCATCTATAAATCTATTTGTCTATCTACTGTATCTATCTACAGCTATTCCACTATCTATCTATCTATCTATCTATCTATCTATCTATCTAGCTATCTCTGTATCTAGTTATCTCTGTATCTGTCTATCTCTGTATCTATCTATAATTCTATCTCTATATCTATCTCTCTATCTATCTATCTCCTGGTTCTATATTTATATTTATTTATCTCTATTCAACTTTTAATCTAATCAGCATCTATCTTTCTATCCATCTATAAATCTATCTATTTGTCTATCTACTGTATCTATCTACAGCTATTCCACTATCTATCTATCTCTGTATCTAGCTATCTCTGTATCTATCTATCTATCTTCCTCTGTATCTATCTATCTATCTATCTTCCTCTGTATCTATCTATTTCTGTATCTATCTATCTATCTATCTATCTATCTTTCTCTGTATCTATCTATCTTTCTCTGTATCTATCTATCGATCTCTGTATCTATCTATCTTTCTCTGTATCTATCTATCTATCTATCTCCTGGTTCTGTCTATCTATCTCCTGGTTCTATCTCTATTCAACTATTAATCTAATCAGCATCTATATTTCTATCCATCTATAAATCTATCTACAGCTATTCCATCTATCTATCTATCTATCTACTGTATCTATCTATCTATCTATCTATCTATCTATCTATCTATCTATCTATCTATCTATCTATCTATCTATCCAGTGGTGTATTTAGGTTTTGTGCTGCCCTAGGCCTGACTAAACTCGTGCACCCCCTAATTTAAATTTGAGGCACCCCTTCCTGTCAAGGGCACACCTCTTCCTGGTTAATCCCCACCCTTCTTCTTTAAGCTCCACCTTTTCCTCTTAGAGCTCCGCCTTTTCCTCTCTTTATATTAACCACTTCAATGCTAAGGATGCGCTCAGCGCGTCCTCAGCATTACCGCTGGTGTGCTGAGGACGCGCTGAGCGCGTCCTCAGTTTGGGGTCAGCGTTCGGCCGGGTTCCGGCCGATCGCTGGCCCCTCCGGTGCGGGCTGACATCCTGGATGTCAGCCCGGCATCCGGACCAGCAGCCGCCAACATTAGGTGTCATCGCGGGGGCGCGATGACACCTAATTCAGGCGCCCCCCCGCATGTGCGGAGGAGGCGCCTGAAAGGGAGGGGGGGAGGTCCTTCGGACCTCTCTCCTCCCGATCGGTGGCACACAGGGGCTTAACCCAGGCATCATTTGGAAGGGCACAGCCTGCCCTTCCACATGATGCCTGGCATTAACCCCTGGGGAGCTGGATCGCAAATCGGCGCTGAAAAGCGCCGATTCGCGATCCTTCCCGGGAGCTGGCCGACATCTTGGATGTCGGCCAAGCTTCCGGGAACTCCCCCAGAGGACTGGCGTCATCGTGCGCAGCACGATGACGCCAGTCCTACAGTTAACCCCTAACTGCCACCAACTGTGGAGATAGGGAGTTCCAATGAACTCCCTATCTCCCGATCCGTGGCAGCTAGGGGTTAAATTTTGATATCGTTGGATCGGCCAGAGCATGGCCGTTCCAACGATACCAAACATGAAAGTTAAAAAATTTGTAAAAAAAAAAAAAAAAGGAAAAATAAAAATAAAAACAAATTAAAAAAAAATTACAAAAAAAAAAATAAACACTTTTTTTTTATTTTTTTGGGTTTGTTAATGCAGCAATATTGTTCCCATTTCAATTATAATGTGAACAATGATGCTGCACTAACGATTTTTGTATGCGGTGCGTTTGTTAAAAATAGTGTCATTTTCCCCAAAAAAAAATGTAACGAGACCCCATCTCTAATTTTTTTAACAAGCGCACCCCATACAAAATATAACCACAATTGCTCGCATGTTAAAATGTGGAAAAAAACACTTTACACGTTGTAAATTATTGAAAATACATATTTTATTGCATTTTTTGTTATAATATACAGACATGACATAACGTATACATATAATAATGACATATTATGAATCTACCGAGTCTGACGGAAAGAACGATATATAATATGTCGGTGTCATATACTAAAATAAGCCTTCAAAACACGTTTAAACATGATGCGCAAAACAGGTAAAAAATGACCTCAGCACAGGGGCGGGAAAAGCCTCAGCAGCGAAAGGGTTAAAAGTGGATACCAAGTGCCTACTTGTATATTTTGTATACCATTTCAAATGTATCTATTGAGATAAATAAAAACATTATGAAATGTTTAAATTCAAGCATTTTTACAAAGAACAGCCACGCATGTCAAGTAGACTGGATCACAGCCGCTCTAATTGGTTGAACAATAAAATCCACAGAAACGTGCACTGCATATGTGTGTATCACAAAGCTGCACAGCAATAAAACCCACAGAAATGGGCACTGTGTATGAGCATATCAGAACTGCACAGCAATAAAACTCACAGTAATGTGCAGTGTGTATGAGCAGCAGTCAGTGGCCGACTTCATGCACTTTGGAGACCCTGCGGTGAATGGTGAATTCACTGCAGGGTGGGGAAATTTTATTCCCTGAAGTGCAGGGAACTACAGAACGCCAAAATGTTGGCGTCATTTCGGTGCTCTTTGAGTAACCCATTTAGTGGTGAGGTTTTTTGCTGCCCCCTGAAAAGTGAAAGCCTAGGCCTTGCCTACCCAGGACATACTTGAAAATTAGTGAAATCTCAATGTATCCTTCCTGGCAAAATACTTTGCAAAAGAAATAAAAAACATAAAAATAATTTTTAGGGGTGGGGCCACCAGTGCGGGTCGCCGCCCCCTGGAAAGTGCCGCCCTAGGCCGAGGCCTTGTCGGCCTAGGCCAAAATACACCACTGTATCTATCTATCTCTGTATCTATCTATCTCTGTATCTATCTCTGTATCTATCTATCTACTGTATCTATCTATCTATCTATCTATCTTTCTCTGTATCTATCTATCTATCTATCTATCTATCTTTCTCTGTATCTATCTATCTATCTATCTATCTATCTATCTCCTGGTTCTATCTATATATTTATCTTTATATTTATCTATCTCTATTCAACTATTAATCTAATCAGCATCTATATTTCTATCCATCTATAAATTTATCTACAGCTATTCCATCTATCTATCTATCTACTGTATCTATCTATCTATCTATCTACTGTATCTATCTCTGTATCTATCTATCTACTGTATCTATCTATCTATCTCTGTATCTATCTATCTATCTCCTGGTTCTATCTATCTATCTCCTGGTTCTATCTTTATATCTATATTTATATTTATCTATCTCTATTCAACTATTATTCTAATCAGCATCTATCTTTCTAGCCATCTATAAATCTATCTATCTATCTATCCATCATTATATATCTATCTATATCCATAGCTATCTACCTATCTACTTTATATCTATTCAACGATCTATCTTGCTTTTTCTCTTTATCTATCCACCTATATACTGTATCTATATAAATTCATTTCTATTTAAATCTATCTCTTTCTGTCATCGCGGGCACAGTTTTCTTATATAATATAAATACACGGCTCACATATGGCCGTAGGATTTTAAAGGTTTCCTTAAATTAGGAACTTCAAATTTGTTTCTGTCGACCCTAGGCGAGATTAACATTGGGGCAAAAGGAGACGATGCCCCAGGCCCTGGATTCAACTTCTCATTTATTTTATTGCTCTTTGTTATGTGTCACACATTCTGTATCCATGCTAGATGTCATGGAGTGATGTATAAAGTAAAACCATATATTTGAAGTCTGGCCATAAGCTGGATGGATGGCTAGTCTCACTGCGTGCCGCCTGCACTGCAGGGCTTACCTTGTTACTAAAGTATCACATTGACGAAGCGTGCAGTGTTATACAGTTGACATCTGTTTCTATAAAAATTATATATATATTGTTAGATAGATGACAGACAGACAGGCCTGAAGGATGGAACCTTCAAATAACTATTTTTTATTGCCCAAAATATTCCTATAAACTCATAAACCTATTTCTTTAAATTGAAATGTGTTCAATAGTCGTGAATAATTAGTGTTAGTGAATAATTTTAGAGAGTTGGTATTTCAGCCCAATTTCAAGCAACTACATGAGCCTTAATTGATTATTTAGGGACGAACTCCCATAAATTCACGTGTAAAATCTAACCTTGCGATATGAAGTCATTTCACTTTTTACAACGCAAACCGGTGTCTTGAAAAGCTGATACATTCCATGTAGAAATACAGTATCGCATCCTCCTAGGAACTACTGCTCCCTTGCACGCCATGTAGGCTTTTTTTAGCCATTTGCCTGAGGGTGTTTTACCATTTTGCATTCTGACGAAGTTTGATGACAGCCATATGCATGTCACTGTCACTTCTCCTCGCTTGGCTACTTCTAGCATTGCTGTGGAATGGCTATGGGACAAAAACATCATCATGCTACTCAATGGGAATAGTATGCAATGAGAGTTTCACATTCAGAAAAATGGTGCAAAGTCATAAAACTAACTCAAGCACCATTGGGGTTTTAATCTCTCTCCATGCTAGGTGCCATATTATGGTGTACAGACCTTCAGCACGTTCCTGGGTGATTTTGTGATTGTATTTTTTTGTTTTAGCCTTAGCTATGTTGTTTGAATCTGTGTATCTCTCCAATTCTTTGACCTCAGATTGTGGGTTCGCTTTGTACCACTCCACTTTTTACCTTGACTTGTCTGTGACGTGTTTTTTTGTTTGTTTAGCTATCTGGCCTTTATTAACCCCTTCACTCACAAAATCGAGTTAACTCAATTCTGCAGTGTAATACATTGGAAAGTAGTCATCAGCATAACAAAACCTCATTCTCCCAACTTTTAAAAACAAGATTAGTGTGTCCCCACGGAAAAATAAAGTCGACTGTCTTCTCTGGCTCCTTTTCATCCTATCTTACTGTAGACAAGCTGCAAAGAGCAGCTCTCACACCCATTGTAACACAAAGTTCAGAAACTTTGCCACTGCATTACAAGCCAGGAAGGGGATAAATAAATAGAGAGCTCTGGGTCACGGTTCTCGCCTTGGTCTACGATTCTGGTCCCTGTACACAGTATACTATCTACTCCTCCGATCCTTGGATGGTCGGTAAAGTTAACTATCTTCAGGGAACAGATCTTGTAGCACGCAGCAAGGGTAAATAGACACCAAAATAGGAAAACACACTTAGCCCTGGTAGCAGTCTTACTGCCAAGAGAGATGGTCAGTCTTATATCAAAGATACTCAGAGTAGGGATGTCAGGAATAGCGTGGGTCATGCACAAAGCAGGGTTCTCAGAAATAGCCATGGTCAGACACAAAACAGTTCTCAGAAATAACCGTGGTCATACACAAAACAGGGTTCTCAGAAATAGCCATGGTCATACACAAAACAGAGTTCTCATAAATAACCGTGGTCATACACAAAACAGGGTTCTCAGAAATAGCCATGGTCATACACAAAACAGAGTTCTCAGAAATAGCCGTGGTCATACACAAAACAGGGTTCTCAGAAATAGCCATGGTCATACACCATACAGGGTTCTCAGAAATAGCCATGGTCATACACAAAACAGGGTTCTCAGAAATAGTCGTGGTCATATACAAAACAGGGTTCTCAGAAATAGCTGTGGTCATACACAAAACAGGGTTCGTTTTCAATAGCCAGAGTCAAGCACGTAGTAGTAAATCATCAATAGCACTGAGCGAAGCAAAACTCACGTCAGGGCACTGGGTCTGCCTAAGTAAACTGGTATTAAACATGGCGGGTCACCTCATCATGCCGCCCCCAGCCCTCTGACCAACCACATGACCGCCACGAGTGTGTACTTCACTTGGCACCTGGCCAGCGAGCAGAGAGGATGGCACTGCCGAGCGCCGGGTCAAATCCCTGGCACAGGGCGTGACAGTCACTCACTGCTGTACAGGGATAAAATTTAGAGGATTATAATCCCTGTACAGTACAGATACAAGGTGTCACTGTAATGTCCATATACAGGCATTATGCAGGCACATACAGATACAATTTTAGATATTCTATTGGTGTTTTTTTTTCATTATTATCATTGCAAATCCTCATAAACAGGAGAGCTCACTATTTTATTAACTATCTGCATCACATTTACTGGATCTGACACAAAGGCCATTTCTGACAGTATGATAATAATACAGACTCTGTGTGACATGCGACATAAGGGACGCCATTTATACTTTAGAACTTTTCATCCCAATAATATTTTTTGGAAAGGATAATCAAATACAAGAAAATTGTTATATGGACTAATTTACATGATTGTCATTTTTTAATTATCTCAGAACAGTAATTTCTGCTCGTGATTTCTATATTTATTTGTTTACTTCATATCCCATGTGTCGAATAAATGTTATGATTTCAACAAAACCCCTTCACTACCAAGGGCTTTAAGGGCCAGTTTCCTCCATGCTTTTTCTGCCCTCTGGTTAGGCCTTCATGCTGGGTTTACCTATCCATGACAGTATCATACCACCTCGAACACCGCTTTCCACATTACGAACCTTAACCATCACACCCTACCCTACCCAATGGGTTATTCGTAATCCCCTCTTGCAATATCCCGCCCACTCATTACATCCCCAAAACATATAGAAAATATACACATAATTCTCTGTCTTAACATTTGGGTCACTTAGCAGCAGCGTGCTTTGTGCGTGTTACAATTCATTCACGCTCCTGTCACTTGCAGGCTCCCTGCTTCCGTGATGCAAATCGCTTCTTTCATACTGTAGCGAACATCGCACCTCATGAGGAGATTTTTCCTTTACCAAACAATTGCACGGCTTAGGCTGGATAATGAGCCTTGTAGGATAAAACAAATTGCTTTGTTTGTGATGACGTGCAGTGTAATTAAGACATTTGCATAATGCAGCCTCTGCATCGGAGAAACCGTATAATTTAATCGTAGTTTTTCCAACTTTCCATTTAATAAGGTTTTTTTAATGCCAGTTTAAGCTTAGATATGCCTATCCTGAAGGTCACGAGGTCTGGCCGTATCTCCTTCATGACCTGGGATGAACAAAGAACAGGATTGACTATGCAGCCATTAAACCCTTTTACCTTGAGATCTGAATACAGTTTTCTGCAATTGGTGCAATAATCAATTGAGCTATCACACAGGCCAAAGGAGCTCTTGGGAATGATGGGTTGACCATGCAATCATTCAACGTTTTGACCATGAGATCTCAATACAATTTTCTGCCATTGGTGCAATAACCAACTGAGCTATCTCACACAGGCCAAAGGAGCTCTTGGGAATGATGGGTTGACCCTGCAATCATTCAACTCTTTGACTTTGAGATAGAAATACAGTTTTCTGGCATTGGTGCAATAATCAACTGAGGTATCACACAGACCAAAGGAGCTCTTAGGAATGAGGGGTTGACCCTGCAATCATTCAACTTTTTGACTGTGAGATCTCAATACAATTTTCTGCCATTGGTGCAATAACCAACTGAGCTATCACACAGGCCAAAGGAGCTCTTGGGAATAATGGATTGATCCTGCAATCATTCAAGTCCTTGATCTTGAGATCTGAATACAATTTTCTGCCATTTGTGCAATAACCAACTGAGCTATCACACTGGTCAAAGAAGCTTTTGGAAATAATGGACTCACCCTGCAATCATTTGACCTTGTGATTTTAATTGAATTTTCTGCCATAGGTGCAATAACCTATTGAGCTATCACACTAGTTTCAAAAAGCAGCTTCTTGGAATGACTGATCTGAACACACACCTCTTCTAATTTCATGTTCTTCCATGTACAGTCCAAAAAAAAAAGAAAATTCACATAGAATACAGTAAACTGTCAAAACGCTCTGCAAAGAAGTAGATTTGGAAATAATTGTGTTTTTGATTGAAAACAATGAAAAAAATAAAAAAAATCTTTTATAACTGGATTGACAATGCTTAGCTATCACTATATTATTACGATCGTTTCACTCTAAGACTCAACATACATTGTCAAAGCACAATACATAATAGCAGATTATAGTGTCACTCTGAAAAAATGCCTCAGTGTATAGCACCATCCTCCACAACAGTAACACAGCATCACAATGCAGGAGCAGAATTATAAATAATGTGCGGGAGATAATTAGGTTTGAGGGCGTGAGTTGGGAGTTTTGAGTATTTTGAAGCTGGAAGGATTCACTTTACCTACCTTAGCAACTCCACCTTACTTTAGCTTAGCATCTCTGCCTTACCTTAGCACCTTCACCATACCTTTACCTAACCTTAGCACCTCATTATACCTTTACCTTACCTTTGCACCTTCACCATACCTTTACCTTACCTTAGCACCTCAGCATACCTTTACCTTAAACCTTAGCACCTTCACCATACCTTTACCTTACCTTAGCACCTCATCATACCTTTACCTTAAACCTTAGCACCTTCACCATACCTTTACCTTACCTTAGCACCTCATCATACCTTTACCTTATACCTTTGCACCTTCACCATACCTTTACCTTACCTTAGCACCTCATCATACCTTTACCTTATACCTTAGCACCTTCACCATACCTTTACCTTACCTTAGCACCTCATCATACCTTTACCTTACCTTTGCACCTTCACTTTACCTTACCTTAGCACCTCATCATACCTTTACCTTACCTTAGCACCTTCATCATTCCTTTATCTTACCTTAGCACCTCATCATACCTTTACCTTACACCTTAGCACCTTCAGCATACCTTTACCTTATACCTTAACAGCCCACTATCATACCACTCCATGCCATATCTTATCTCATGTAGCCTAGACAACACAATAGATACCCTGCAGCTTTATTTTAATATTCCTTCCTCCAACCTATTGGCTCTTCACTACTGTTCTATCGCAGGGCTCAAAATTTCAAGTCCCAAACTACTAGCCAGACCTTAAAAGTTACTCGCCACCAGTTGCCCCACCTACTCTGCTCTGAACTCCGCCCCTAAACACACCCTCTTAAATTATCTTATGAAATTACACTGTTAAAGGTTTTATTCAGAATAAAGTTACAAAAATATATAACTTTAACCAGACCGAGACTCCAGATACATGTACTGTATATCCAGACATCAGACGCCAGATACATATATACCCAGACATCAGACGCCAGATACATATATACCCAGACATCAGATCCAAGTAATATCTTCCATTAAGTACAGACTCCTCTCCAACAGTTTTTAGGACCAAATTAATTTGGGGTTTATGCATCCGATATATCAAGTGGAACCGAATACTCTCTTTTAATTGTTCGTATGCCAGATTATCATAAGAAGTTAGAAGACCCCATAGTCAGTTTTCCCCCTTGGATGCTAATACAGATGAATCCATTAAAATTCGTGTGCGATACTTCCATCCCCATTTCTTTTTTTGCCCCTTCCGTATCACTCATCTTTCTTTATAAATAGATATATTTAATTTTGCTGAACCTCAAACGCCTACGCCACCATTTCACCAATTATGACCCCTCATGGGAGAGGTTAGTTCTGCCAAGGGCCCCCTTTAATTCATTTCTCTCTCCCCCTTTAATTCATTTCTCTCTCCCCCTGTAATTCATTTCTCTCTCCCCCTGTAATTCATTTCTCTCTCCCCCTGTAATTCGTTTCTCTCCCCCCCTGTAATTCATTTCTCCCCCTCCCCTGCAATTCATTTCTCCCCCTCCCCTGCAATTCATTTCTCCCCCTCCCCTGAAATTCATTCCTCCTGCAATTCACTTCCCCTGCAATTCATTTCTCCCCCTCCCCTGCAATTCATTTCTCCCCCTCCCCTGCAATTCATTTCTCCCCCGCAATTCATCCCCCTCCCCTGCAATTTTCATCCCCCCACTCCCCTGCAATTCATCCCCCTCCCACTCCCCTGCAATTCATCCCCCTCCCACTCCCCTGCAATTCATCCCCCTCCCCTGCAATTTTCACCCCCCTCCCACTCCCCTGCAATTTTCACCCCCCTCCCACTCCCCTGCAATTCACCCCCCTCCCACTCCCCTGCAATTTTCACCCCCCTCCCACTCCCCTGCAATTCATCCCCCTTCCTTTACCTGACATCGCGAGTAGTAGAGTGAGGGGGCAGGGATAATCCCCGCTTCCCTCACTCGCTGAGGCACGCTGAGTCCTCCTTCACGCTGTGCCCGGAAGAGGAGGAGCACAGTGTGAAGGGACATCCAGCGTCTAACACCGGTAAAAGGGGGACGGGAGAGGGAATTTTCACCCCACTGTTGTGACACTCTGAGGACCAATTGATTCCTCACGCCGGATGTTTCCCATCTCTGGTCATGCTGTACCCGGCGTGCCCTCTGTCTCTCCATGCTACACTCTCACTGATGCTGCTTTGGGGAGACGGGATGAACCTCTTACTGATTCAAGATGTTTGCTCGGCGCAGTTTCCCGTGATCCGTTCACATGGTACAGCAAACGGGCGAGTGCGCCGAGCAAAACTCTGAGATCAGTAAGAGGTTCAACCGGTCTCCCCAAAGCAGCATCAGTGAGAGTGTAGCATGGAGAGACAGAGGGCATGCCGGGTACAGCATGAAAACCAGAGATGGGAAACATCCGGCACAAGAAATCAATTGGTCCTCAGAGTGCCACAACAGGGAGGTGCAAATTCCCTCTCCCGCCCCCCCTTTTACCGGACCTGCCTGCTACACGCTGGATGTCCCTTCAGGCCGGCTGAAAAGTGACGGACAGTAAACGCGCCGGAAGTGGCTTCTGCCGGCCGAAAAAAAAAACGGCTGCCACTGGAATACGCAGCGTAGGCAGAACGATATACTTTATCGTGCTGCCTGCGTGTGCATCTCCACTCGCCCACCCTTAATTTCCACTCGCCAAATGCGAGCAGGCGAGTGGAAATTTTGATCCCTGTTCTATCGTATACCACAGCTGAAAAGCGAGACTTGCCCTAAGATTTTGGTAGATGTTGCATCATGGGAAAAATCTGCAAAAAAAGAAACAGGAGACAAAGACCTTACTTTATTTTTCCTTTTTTCATGCAATTAATTCAAAGAATAAAAAACAGCAGCGTGCATTTATAATATGGTTTTTGTTTGTAATGCACAAGTAATCTAGTTACAGCTTATAAACGTGGTAGTGTCCCTTTAACCCAAAGCAATACTGAAGTAATACAGATTCAATATATACAGAGCATAAAAGCAGTAGAACAAATTGTCTAATATTGCCTGTATTAGAAACGGTGAGAGCAGGACTGGTGCTTCCACTAGGCAAGCTAAGCAACCGCCTAGGGTGCACTTCCACCAAGGGACACAGCCGGCTCCAACCCGGGTTCCCTTATTGTACCCCTTCCTCATTGTTTGCTTGTGTAGCCGGCAGTGACGGTTCGCAAAGTGGACCCCCGCTTGCGATGCAGAAGATGAGCATCTTATGATGATGTGCAGGCGCCACCAGATCACATGTGGGTGCCACAAGAGGCAGATGAAAGAAAAGAAAGAAAAGACAGAGGAAAGAGGAGAAAGAAAGAAGAAAGAAAGAAAGAGGAGAAAGAGGCAGAAAGAAAGAAAGAGGAGAAAGAGGAAGAAGAAAGAAAGAAAGAGGAAGAAGAAAGAAAGAAAGAGGAAGAAGAAAGAAAGAAAGAGGAAGAAGAAAGAAAGAGGAAGAAGAAAGAAAGAAAGAAAGAAAGAGGAAGAAGAAAGAAAGAAAGAAAGAAAGAGGAAGAAGAAAGAAAGAAAGAAAGAAAGAGGAAGAAGAAAGAAAGAAAGAGGAAGAAGAAAGAAAGAAAGAAAGAAAGAAAGAAGAAAGAAAGAGAAAGAAAGAAAGAGGAAGAAGAAAGAAAGAAAGAGGACGAAGAAAGAAAGAAGAAAGAAAGAGGAAGAAGAAAGAAAGAGGAAGAAGAAAGAAAGAAAGAGAAGAAGAAAGAAAGAAGAAAGAAAGAGGAAAGAGAAAGAAAGAGGAAGGAGAAAGAAAGAGGAAGGAGAAAGAAAGAGGAAGGAGAAAGGAAGGAGAAAGGAAGGAGAAAGAAAGAAAGAGGCACAGAGGCCAGAGGAAAGAAAGAGGCAGAGGAAAGAAAGAATGAGGCACAGGAAAAAGAAAGAAAGAAAGAGGCACAGATGCCAGAGGAAAGAAAGAGGCAGATGAAAGAAGAGAAAGAGGCACAGGAAAGAAAAGAAAAAGAAAGAAAGAGAGGCCAAAGGAAAGAAAGAAAGGAGGCAGAGGAAAGAAAGAGGCAGATGAAAGAAAAGGAGAAAGAAAGAGGCACAGGATTAAAAAAGAAAGAAAGAGACACAGAGGCAAGAGGAAAGAAAGAGGCAGATGAAAGAAAAGATAGAGGCACAGGAAAGAAAAGGAGAAAAAGAAAGAAAGAGGCACAGAGGCCAAAGGAAAGAAAGAAAGGAGGCAGAGGAAAGAAAGAGGCAGATGAAAGAAAAGGTGAAAGAAAGAGGCACAGAAGACAGAAAGAAAGAGGCACAGAGAGCAGAGGAAAGAAAGAGGCACAGACCGATCTCGTGCCCGACCAGCGGAGCGGTAAGATAGGCACCAAACGACCATGTGCCACCCCCGTGCACAGTGTGTGTCGTCCACCCCGTGCACAGTGTGTGTGTTCCCCCCTGCATTTCAACAGTTGACAATTTTTTGTGGGGGGGGGGCGCAAGTAGCTGGTCTCTCTTGCCTAGGTGCAAAATTGTCTAGCACCGGCCCTGGGTGAGAGACTTTAAAACATATCATTAATAGGGGAATGGAGAATAAGGGCGGGGAAGTAATTTTCCGTTATTGTATTGGCAGCTGCTTCTTACAGAAAATAAATCTTTATTTTTTGATTATCTATATACATATATTTTCAGATATTTATTTTCATATCAGTGTATGAACGTGCCACGTGTATGTCTGTGTCTGTGTCTGTGCCCCGATGCATTGTGCGCATATTTTTCTTGCACGGTACGATCCTAGCAGTTCCCAGGAGCTCGGACAGACCACGGGACGCTCCTCTGTTTAAACCCCACAAATCCTGGTTAAGTCCTCTGGAGTGAGATTCCCGACCCAAGTTCTCAGCTTATCGAATCCGACTCATTAATCTCACGTCTCTGGCTTTCACTGCCTTCAAGTTATTGATTGAGCCATCGGCAATACAGATACCTGGAGTTTTTCCCAAGCTTTCAGACGCCCGCAGCCCGAATCGGAAACATATTCGACCCTACAGGAGAAACGAGGAGGCTGGTTGAGGATGAGATGTTCAAGTGATGCGTGGGTTAGATGGTGCAGGGTATAATACAGAATTTACGTTAGAATTTTGTGAGGATAAATGGGGGGGATCATTGGAGAAAATACAAAGAGATGACTATTTTAATTACTAACACACTAACTGTGGGTGGATGAACTGGGAGGATGGAAGGGTGCAAGGGACAGACTGCCCCCGCCCCCCCCAGATATTTTCTACATAGACATTATGCACAACTTTTGTCTTGGATGGAGGATTTGTTGTATGGAATTAGTTTACCAACCTAAAAATACTGCATTCCCCTAATCTATATGTTGTTAAAGGGACACTCTACTCACCTTGACCACTTTATCTTACCTCCACCCCACTCAGGGCACTATTACAATCTAGGCGCTAAAAGGGGGACGCTAAGGAGAAAAACCTGCACCTGCATGTTTCTCCTTAGCGTCCCCGTTTTAGCGTGATTTTACGGTGCAGGCGCTAAACCAGCAGCCTGTACTGTAACACGACGCAAAGCCTCAGGATACTCGCGACTAGGGATGGGCTGCTGGTTCTAATCGGTTCTGGACATTCGCGGAAAGTTCGAGAACAAAAAATTTCAAAAATATTCCAAAACATGCTTAAAAGATCCTAAACAATCTATAAATACAGAGACTCTTTACTGCAGAATATAATAATAAACGGTTTATTAGATATTGAGTTAAAACGGGAATATTTTTAACATTGAAGCCTATGGGATTCATAAACATTTCCCACTCATTGTTGGTTAAACATTTCCCACTCATTTTTGGTCAAACATTTCCCATGGCTTCAAATCACGTTTAAACATGAGCAAAAGCAGTAAAAATTAGCTCAGCACACAGCGGTGAAATGGCTCAGCACTCAGCAGTGAAAGGGTTAAAAAAGAAAGGAATGTGGGTATAAAGCTATATACCCTAAAGCGTGGGCGCCTATAAAGTTAGATATTGTTTTTACCAATAAATGCACTTATGATGATAAGTTATAACCAGTAAGTGATATGATGCCGCCCTGGGATAAAAAACAAAGAAAAAACAACCAAAATCTGTGTTAAACAAAGATAAGGGAGGTGTGGCAGGTATCCCTGACAGTGCATCAATAGTGCGAAACACTGGAATGTAATTGGAACATTTGCATATGCATATATAAATAATGAAATAAAGTGCATCAATAGTAGGCACAATATTGAAATAAAGTGCAACAAAACAGTAAAGTGCAGCAGTGCCTTAAACGAATAAAACCAGCAGGGCTAAGTGCAATAGTGCGGAGGATACGTAGATAACCTGTAGATAATAATCAATAAAGTGCACAAATTAAATGTCCATTGCCAATCCGATGGACATGCACAAAAAGTGCAAAAAGTGTCCAATATTTCAATTGAGTGCAATAGTGCGCATAGCAGTCTGTGAAGATGGAAGATAAAATACTCAGGAGTCCCAATGTTTGCGGTGCTCCTTCTTATTCCGATGGAAAGTTCGACACGTCCTCGATTTCATAAAAGAGAAGGGAGAAGCACACGGAGAAATATTTGGTGCAGGAGATCTTATGACAAATTGGAGAAAGATTATTACTGGTAGAGGTATATACCACTCACATTTAAATGAGCCTAAAGCTTTCCCGGCTCTAGGTTTAATCGCCTATGGCCATGTAGAGAGTGGCACTTCCCTTCTTTATCAAGTAACAGGTCCTATACAAATTAAGAACAGATGGGAGACAATGCTCCCATAGCGTAATACTGCAGGGTAACCAAACAGGTAATTACACAGCGCACTTACCAATTAAGGAGCCTTTCAATCTCAGGCTCAGTTAGTATACTAGAAAGAACGCAGGGAATTCGGCAGGAAGGGTATCCGCAGTAATACACGGACCAATCCAAAGCTGGTCATCTGTTCCGGAAACGCCAATAACCAGATGAATGCCAAATAAATCAGGAAGATGGGAATTTAAATGAATAAAAAATTTATTATAAATGAATAAAACAAATAACGCCCAAAGCGTTTCGTCTAAAAGACTTCCTCAAGGGCAGTAATAATATGCAGTGTATCAAAAATAAAATGATATAAATCACAAGACTTCCCATCATGCCTTATAACATCCTTAAACAATTTTCATTGGTTCAACAATTAACCATGGCGTTTTCCTTATATGGGCCTTTCTTATCTTAGTTTTTATTCCCATAATCCTCCTGGATATGGGGGCCCAATCAGCTTATTTGCATTTAAACAGTTCTTAGATAAAAGTTCTTTTCCTTCAATCTCCCTCCTTCTCCAATCTTTTGCCGTTCCACTCGCACCTCCGGCAGCTCCGCCACGTCACTTCCGCCCGCGGCGTCACATCCGGTCCTTCCCGCAATCGATCTTCTCCGGCCGCAGGAGACCCCTCTCACCGCCGGAACCTCTGGATACCAATCTTGTTTCCCACTCGAGCCACTGATGTTCATTGGTGCCATCGTATCCAATTCCCTCCACAGTCGGTCTCCCCGATCATAAAGACTCTTTTTTCCGCCATCAGATATTTAAGGCGGATCTTCTTTTCCACTTAGGCTGGTGTTTTATCCTTACACCCTTTCCCTTTCAGTATGTGTCTTCTTAGTTGTCCCTTTTATAAACAATGTCGTGGTTTCTCCTCAGGGATATTCATAATCATATAAAAACATAAAAGGAGAAAGGAGAAAAGAGAGGGATAAGAGGAGAAAAGAAAATATACAACACATAAAAAAAAATAAAAAAAAATGAAAAAAAATAATAAATAATAATCATGAATAAACAGAATAAATAAGTATATAATTAAAACAATCAATAAGGATAAACCATATAAATAAAAATAAAAATAAAAATAAATATAAATAATAAAAATAAAATAAAATAAAAATAAAAAAATAAAAAAATAAAAATAAAATTAAAATAAAAATAAAAATAAATATAAAAAATAAAAATATAAAAGAAAAGAGAAGTAATTCTAATAATAAAAAATGATATATATGAAGAAAGAAAGAAAATATACATTAAAACCTTCGATCTCAAAAACAGGATAAATCCAGTTCTTCATTAAGACCTAATGGTGACATAGTTTTTAATTTGCAGATCCAAAAGGACTCTCTCTGAAGTAATTTTTTATTCCTGTCACCCCCTCTCCAATTTTCCTCCACGTATTCCAGACCTGTAAAGTCAAATGTTCCAACATTAAAGAAAGGACAGTTGTTACAGTGTATCGGTACCGAATGTTTCAGGAAATTTTTTCTAATATTGTTTTGGTGTTCTAATATTCTTTCTTTAAGTTTACGTTTTGTTTTTCCTATGTACTGTTTACCACAGCCACATTTGAGTAAATAAACTACAAATTTAGTATCACACGTTATCTTGGATTTGATCTTAAAACTTTCTTTCGTTGTAGTACTGGAAAATGAAATAATTTTATTTTTCTTTAGGTGCTTACAAGCTTTACATTAGCTTGTCAGTCAGTATAGCCTTAGGCACTCTTAGGTAGGTGCCCTGGACCTCTTTTCCTCGTTGGCAGATCGAGTGGTGTTGTTCCCATGAGGTATCAGGTTGGAATTAGCAAAACACGGCCAGTGAAGGGTTAAAGTAAAAAATATACATTTATTCCATAAAAAGGGACATAAAAATACCGAGACGCGTTTCGGCTGTGGTAGCCTTCCTCAGTCGGTGTATTGTCCTGTAGTGTCTCTGTTTTAAAAACAGGTTAAAGGGGTTAAAACAAGGTTAAAAATGTTTGGTTTTTTTTAGGTTTTTTTCACTGAGGGGGCCTTAATTTTTGAACGTTTGAGCCCCATTGACTTGCAGTGTGTTCGCATCGTGTTCGAGTTTGCGGTCAAACTTTTTCAGGTGTTCGAGTTCGAATGCGAACCGAACACGGGGGTGTTCGGCCCATCACTACTCACAATAGTGCTAAGCGCAACCACGAGCATACCCACAAAGGAGTCCAAAGGACTCCAGTGAGGCTTCCGTTGCCGGTCACATGACCTGCAGGATCTTGTCTTTCGAGATCCGGCAGGTCGACGTAGTGATTCGCAGAGGGAGACTGGGGGACTTTTCCCCCAAGTCTCACTCTGCTCCCGGTGGCAAGAAGAAGCGGATGGAGCTGCCGTTCTCGCACGCAGGATGGGAGGTGAGTATGTGATTTTTGGGGGGGTGGTTTCAGCTGGTGCTGACGGATCTGTAGAAGCAGTATCCATTGGCGCCAGGTCCTAGCTGTGGTTAACTTTTCAGTAACCGCAACTTGGCGTAATTAGCATTAGGACTTTGTAATCCTAACGCTAATTAACATTTTGCGCTCCACATGTTAAGCATAGGGAGCGAAAAATACAGTAAGCTCACACTGAAAAGCGCAAGCTCCGAATCGCTAACGGGTTTTTTAAGCCGTCAGCGTTCGGATTGTAATATGGTGCGCCCGCGGTAGAGCAACCAGAGCTAATGTTAATGCTCACACAGGTGAGCGCTAACGTTAGCGTTAGGAATGCAGTATGGCCCCCAGTGTCACCAGTAGCCAGGATTTTTTAATTTCCTGTCTACCGGTCACCAGATCGGTCACTAGCACGCCAGCATGCAGAGAGAGTACAAGCGTCACCTTCTCTCAGAGAGGCAGCCAACGGATTCGACCTGTGCATGTGTGCAGCTCCGATGTATCATTTTACGCAGGCGCTATGGAACGTGCATACGTAAAGTGCACAAGTCCTATAGCTGTGCCCAATTTGTGGGTTCTATCAGGGCCGGCCCAAGCCACTATGCTGCCTGGAGCGAAAGTTGAATTGCTGCCCCCCACCCACCCAAAAAACATGGTTTGTATGAGCATATCACAGAGCGCCACATATCACGGCCCACTGTCCCACTGGCACAGAGTTACTGTCGATTATTATTATTCTTTATTTATAAAGCGCCAGCATATTCCGCAGCGCTGTACAATAAGCACAGTATAGACAGGGTTACAATACATTGAACAACATTTGACAAACAGTACAGGAGGAGATGAGGGCCCTATTCCCGTAGGAACTCACAATCTGGGAGGGTTGGGGTTGGAAACAGGAGGAGAGGACTGTGAGGTGAGAGTGATTGATGGTTGCGTCAGTGAGTTGGGTGGTAGGCTTCCCTAAATAGGAATGTTTTAAGGGAGCGTTTGAAGGAAGAGAAGTTAGGGGAAAGTCTGACAGTACGAAGGAGAGCGTTCCAGAGAGTGGGGGCTGCACGTGAGAAATCCTGCAGTCTATCATGGGAAGAGGTGATGCGGGGAGAAGCTAGGCGCAGGTCACTGTTTGACCTTAGGGAGTGGGCTGGGGTGTATTTGGTGATTAGTGAGGACAGGTAGTGGGGAGCTGAGTTAGTGAGGGTTTTGTAGGTAAGGATAAGGATTTTGAACTTAATTCTGCAGTGGATGGGGAGCCAGTGAAGGGACTCGCAGAGGGGAGCGGCAGAGACAGAGCGGCGGGTGAGGTGAATTAGCCTGGCGGAGGCGTTCAGGATGGATTGTAGGGGGGAGAGGCGGGACAGAGGGAGGCCAGATAAGAGATTATTGCAATAGTCGAGTCGGGAGATTACCAGGGCGTGTATGAGTTGTTTTGTGGTGACAGCAGTAAGAAATGGCTGAATTCTGGAAATATTACGCAGTTGGTATCGGCAGGAGGAGGAAAGAGACTTGATGTGGGGGATGAAGTAAAGAACAGAGTCAAGTGTAACTCCAAGGCAGCAAACTTGGTTTGATGGGGAGATGGTGATACCCTCCACCGTGATAGAGAAGTCAGGAGGTGGGGAGGCATTGGAGGGAGGAATAAGTAGGAGTTCAGTCTTTGACATGTTGATCTTTAGGTGGTGGGAGGCCATCCAGGAGGAGATGCCAGATAAACAGTCACTGACTTTTGAAAGGACAGGGGGAGAGAGATCAGGGGTAGAGAGGTAGATCTGAGTGTCATCAGCGTAGAGGTGGTAATTAAAGCCAAAGCTGTTGATGATTTTGCCCAGGGAGGAGGTGTAGATGGAAAAGAGCAGAGGACCAAGGACAGAGCCTTGAGGTACACCAACAGATAGAGGCAATGAGGAGGAGGAGTTACCAGCAAAGGACACACAGAAGGACCTGTTGGATAAATAGGAGTCAACCAAAGCAAGTGCAGTGTCACCGAGACCCAGAGAGTTGAGGGTCTGTAGAAGGAGGGGGTGGTCAACAGTGTCAAAAGCAGCCGAGAGGTCAAGCAGGATGAGAATAGAATAGTGGCCGTGTTTTTTAGCAGTTAGGAGGTCGTTGGTGACTTTGGTGAAGGCAGTTTCAGTTGAGTGTAGGGGACGGAAGCCAGATTGCAGGGGGTCAAGTAGGGAATTGGAGGACAGGAAGAGGGAGAGGCGGTTGAAGACTAGTTTTTCTAAGAGCTTTGATGTGAAGGGAAGCAGGGATACAGGGCGGTAGTTGGATGGAGAGTTGGGATCTAGGGATGGTTTCTTTAGTAAAGGGGTAACTAGCGCGTGTTTGAAGGCGGATGGAAAGGAGCCAGTGGAGAGAGATAGGTTGAAGATGTGTGTGAGAGCAGGGGTGAGGGAGGAGGAGAGGGGAGGAATTAGATGTGAGGGAATGGGGTCGAGCGGGCACGTGGTGAGATGTGAGGAGGACAATAAGGAATTGACTTCCTCCTCAGTGGCTGGGAGGAAGCGGCAGAGGGTGGCAGAGGGGACCTGTGGGAGTGGAGGTGGCAGATAACTATCTTGTGTTGGGATGTTGCTTCTGATAGTTAAAGTTTTACTGAGGAAGTAGTCTGCCAGGTCTTGAGCGCTGAAGGCAGCTGTGGGGGGAGGTGCAGGTGGGTAGAGGAGGGTGTTGAAGGTGGACCAGAGCCGTTTAGGGTTGGAGGACAGCGTAGATATAAGAGATGAGAAGAAGGATTGTTTGGCCAAGTGGAGGGCAGAGGTGTATGACCGGAGAATAAACTTGAAGTGAACAAAATCAGCTTCAGAGCGGGATTTCCTCCAGGCACGCTCTGAGGTGCGGGAGCATCTTTGCAGGTAGCGAGTCTGGAGGGGGTGCCAGGGCTGAAGCTGGCGGCGTGGGGCCTTACAGAGTCAAAGAGGAGCAAGAGTGTCTAGAGCAGAGATAAGCGTAGTGTTGTTGTGATTAGTGGCAGCATCAGGGCAGGTGAAGGATGAGGTATGAGGGAGGTGGTGAAGTAGGTTGGAGAATTGATGTGGGTCCACAGCATGTAGATTTCTGCGAGTGTGTGTGTGGGGTGGGGGAGCAGGGTGTTTAGGAAGTCCAGATAGGTTGAAAGAGAGAAGGTGGTGGTCAGAGATGGGGAAAGGGCGACATTTGAACTCAGAAATGGAGCAGAGGTTGGAAAAGACAAGGTCAATAGCGTGACCATCGCGGTGCGTAGGGAGGAGGGAGGATTGTGTGAGTCCAAGGGAGGACGTGAGTGAAAGAAGTTTGGAGGCAGCAGGGGCGGAAGGATCGTCAATGGGAATGTTGAAGTCCCCGAGAATTAGGCATGGAAGATTAGAAGACAGGAAGTGAGAAAGCCAGGTAGCAAAGTGGTCAAAGAACTGGGAGGTTGGTCCCGGTGGGCGGTAGATGACTGCCACCCTGAGAGCCAGAGGAGAGAACAGGTGGATGCAGTGTGTCTCGAAGGAGGAGAAGGAGAGGGATGGGGGTGGAGGGAGATGCTGGTAGGTGCAGGTGGGAGAGAGCAGGAGTCCGATCCCGCCACCATTTCTCTCACCCGGTCTGGGGGTATGGCTCAAGTGTAGACCGCCATGTGAGAGAGCAGCAACGGAGGCCGTGTCAGAGGGAGTTAGCCAGGTTTCAGTTAAAGCTAGGAGGTTGAAGGAGTTTGAAAGGAAGAGGTCATGGATTGCTGTGAGTTTGTTGCACACAGAGCGAGCGTTCCAGAGGGCGCAGGAGAAAGAGGACAGGCGCTGAGGGATTATGGGAATGAGGTTGCTGGGCTTGCAGGGAGGTGATTTATGTGCGATGGAGATAGGATGAGAGGGAAGTATTGGATGTGTTGTGGGGCCAGGGTTAGGGGATATGTCACCTGCATAGAGTAACAGCAGGAGGGTGAGAAAGAGAAGGTGGGAATGGGATTTGTGGGAGTGGGAGTGATTGGCAGCACGAGAGTTAGAGGGAGACCATGTTCTGAGGAAACAGAGGAGCTCATGCGAGGCCGTCATGTGGGACGAGAGGAGGGAGGGAGAGATGCAGATAGTGTAGGGGTCAGTGGTAGAGGGGCAGGAGTTCCATTTAAGGAGAAAGGTAGAAGTATTTTCTTTTGTTGAAGCCATTCTTTTGTTGAATTACTTGTATGCTTTGGGTCATTGTCCGGTTGCATCACCCATCCTCTGCAGAGCTTCAGTTGGCGGACAGATGGTCTTACGTTTTCCTGCAAAATGTCTTGATAAACTCTGGAATTCATTTTTCCATCAATGACAACAATCCGTCCAGGCCCTGAGGCAGCAAAGCAGCCCCAAACCATGATGCTCCCTCCGCCATGTTTTACAGTGGGGATGAGGTTTTGAGGTTGGTGTGCTGTGCCTTTTTTTCTCCACACATAGTGTTGTGTGTTTTTTCCAAACAATTCAATTTTGGTTTCATCTGTCCACAGAATATTTTGCCAGTAGTGCTGTGGAACATCCAGGTGCTCTTTTGCAAACTTCAAACGTACTGCAATATTCTTTTTGGACAGCAATGGCTTCCTCCGTGGTGTCCTCCCATGTACTCCATTCTTGTTTATTTAATGTTTTCCTTATTGTAGATGTGTCAACAAAAATGTTAGCATGTGCCAGAGATTTCTGTAAGTCTTTAGCTGACACTCTAGGATTCTTCTTTACCTCATTAAGCATTCTGCGCTGTGCTCTTGCAGTCATCTTTACAGGACGACCACGCCTTGGGAGAGTAGCAACAGTGCTGAACTTTCTCCATTTGTAGACAGTCTGTCTTACCATGGACACATGAACATCAAGGCTTTTGGAGATACTTTTGTAACCCTTTCCAGCTTCATGCAAGTCAACAATTCTTGATCGTAGGTCTTCTGAGAGCTCTTTTCTGCGAGACATGGTTCACATCAGGCAGTGCTTCTTGAAACCAGTAATCCCAAAACTGGTCTGTGTTTTTAAAGGGCAGGACAGCTTTCAGCAACACATCCAATAATATCACACTGATTGGACTCAAGGTTGGCTCACTCCTGGCTCCAATTAGCTCTTGGAGAAGTCATTAGGCTAGGGGTTCACATACTTTTTCCAACCTGCACTGTGAATGTTTACATGTTATGTTCAATAAACACATGAAAACATATAATGTCTGTGTTGTATTATTTTAAGCAGACTGTGTTTTTCAAATTGTTGTGACTTAGATGAAGATCAGAGCACATTTTATGACCAATTCATGCAAAACTCCACGTAATTCCAAACGGTTCACATACTTTTTCTTGCCACTGTAGATAGAGATACAGAGAGATATATACAGAGATTGATTGATAGAGAGATGGATAGCTACAGAGATAGATACAGAGATAGATACAGAGATAGATACAGAGATAAATACAGAGATACAGAGAGATTTATACAGAGAGATATATACAGAGATTGATTGATAGAGAGATAGATGTAGAGATAGATACAGAGATAGATACAGAGATAGATAGTGGGAGGATGTAGGGGAGTATGTTGCCTACACATACTCACCTACATCGGCCCAGAGCTACTCCAGCGGTGGCAGTCCTCTTGAATCCAGTGTCCGCTCTCCGTCAGATGCTGGTCGCCGGGATGATGTGATGGAAGCCTTTGACCCACTCAGGCGAGCCCCTTGTTCGGCTGGGCCTCCAGGCCCTGTTTCAAATGGAAGATTTTCGGCAGAATATTTTTTTTTTGGCCCGAATTTTCCATTTCGGCCGAAACCAAAAGCACCATTTTCGGCCGATAATTTCAGTGGCCGAAATTTTGGTGCATCCCTAATTAAAAGCATCGTTGCTATTTGAACTCCCTCCCCTCTGACCCATCACAGGCTGAGCTGTCAATCAGAATATCACAAGCAAATGGGTGTATACAAATACTTAACTCAAAGTGCTAGGACAATCTCCCAGGAGGTGGTTCAAACTCTCCTTAATTGTGCAATATGAAATAACACGGAAGGATATAGTGTCCTATGAAGTTAGTTAATCATGCAGAATATGCAATATGAATTTGGAGTTGTTTAGATAACTCACGAGTTCTTCAGAGAAATGAATGTCTTTAGGATAGATGAAGTACTCCTCTCAGAATCTATGTAGATATGAGAACTTTCCACATCCAGCGGGTGATGGTCTCTATGTATATCCCATATCAGGAAAATCGCCACACAATGTTAAAATGAAAAAGGGATTTATTTTGTATATAAAACAAAAGCAATATAAAATGTGCATAGGCCCAACGCGTTTCGTCTGGGAAACCAGACTTCCTCAGGGGCAGTATATCAATCAAATAAAATACAGATAATGATATTTTCTTCTATACACACTGAACTATTCACAACTCCTGATGACACTACTATGAAGTAGCGAAACGCGTAGAGTGTGCTGAATTTTGTATGCAGAGTAGGGATGCTGTATTGGAATAACTTTATATTGCCTTTATAGAAGTATAATGGGGAGCGCTCCTCTTGTTGGTACTTCATCCTGTTGATCTTTATTTTGATATTCTTCTCTACTGTTCTATACCTACCAACCCACGTAGGCTGGTCTTCTTGCTTTTGAAGAAATTGTGAATAAAAATAGTGGAAGTTTATTGTCAGAAAAATTGAATATTAAATTGAATATCAACAGGATGAAGTACCAACAAGAGGAGCGCTCCCCATCATACTTCTTTGAACCAATACCTACCCGCGATTTATGTTTATTGTCTTAATTTGTACCACCAGAGGGTGGCCTTTTAGAAATTGTTTATATGCAGTACAATAAAAGTTACATTTTATTCACAACAGTGATATTTAGTGACAATTGTGACCACGATTGTTTTTTGGAATCAATGTGATTTTGGGTTACCCCCTGCTACTTTGACAATGTGGTCTGTTTATCTCGATCCTCATTTTCCTACAGAGCACCGCAGTTATGGAATAACCTCCCAGACGCCATCAAATCTTCCCCCACTCTAAAGTCACTTAAGAGCTCCCTATTAACATACCTCAATACAGAATGCACCTGTAAACATGTAACATAGTGACTATATACAGAATGCACCTGTAAACATGTAACATAGTGACTATATACAGAATGCACCTGTAAACATGTACCATAGTGACTATATACAGAATGCACCTGTAAACATGTAACGTAGTGACTATATACAGAATGCACCTGTAAACATGTAACATAGTGACTATATACAGAATGAACCTGTAAACATCTAACATAGTGACTATATACAGAATGCACCTGTAAACATGTAACATAGTGACTATATACAGAATGCACCTGTAAACATGTAACATAGTGACTATATACAGAATGCACCTGTAAACATGTAACATAGTGACTATATACAGAATGCACCTGTAAACATGTAACATAATGACTATATACAGAATGCACCTGTAAACATGTAACATAATGACTATATACAGAATGCACCTGTAAACATGTAACATAGTGACTATATACAGAATGCACCTGTAAACATGTAACATAATGACTATATACAGAATGCACCTGTAAACATGTAACATAGTGATTATATACAGAATGCACCTGTAAACATGTAACATAATGACTATATACAGAATGCACCTGTAAACATGTAACATAGTGACTATATACAGAATGCACCTGTAAACATGTAACATAGTGACTATATACAGAATGCACCTGTAAACATGTAACATAGTGACTATATTTCCTACATATTTATTTTCTGTGTTAATCTGTATATTTGTGTTTTGTTTTAATATCTTGCATTTTATTACTTTGTATTTATGTACCTACTGTAACAATTCAATGTTCTTGAACCCAGGACATACTTGAAAATGAGAGAAATCTCAATGTATCCTTCCTGGTAAAATACTTTGCAAATAAATAAAATAAATAGTGACCATTAGGTTGCAGGTTCATTAGACCGAGGAAATAAGACACTTTACACAGTACATTAACCTAACCTTGCGGCACAGCCCCCATACTTCAGACAATCAAACAGAGACATCTCGACCAAGCCTGAGAGAGGGACCCGCAGGAAGACACTTAACTCGGAGAATCCCACCGAGTACGTCTAAATAATGCAAGAGGGAGGTGGACAGACAGGGAGGACCTGCCTCACAATAAACAGGGGGAAAAATACTATTATCAACAAACACGGAATAAAACAAAGCTCGGTTACGTGACGCATGATATCCAATATTTCTTAAAGTGACACTACAACCAGAAAATGAAATGTTCATATTTTGTTTATGTTATGTTGCTAATATCTTAAATGTAGTTTAGGGATTATTCACTGACCTCCGAATTGGCCCCAAATTGCACCAAAAGGTGAATTTCGCAGTTTGGTGCCATTTTGGAGCAATTTGTCTATTCAGCGATTATTAATCAGCAGAGTTTGTAGGGTTTTAGTGTAATTAAGGAGTAAACGGAGTGATATGGCTCAAAATAAATATACAGGTCTATTCACAAAAAGGTGAAACTCAGGAGAATGACTGGAGAAGTGAAAATTCTAGGTCAAAATAGCCAAAGCAGAAAAATTCTCTCATTCATCTCACTTTCCAAATCGGCTATTTGGTCTAGATTGTTCATTCTCCTGCCAATTCTCCTGTTTTTCACCTTTCTCTGAATTACCCTGATAGTATTTTAGGGAGCAATATCATATTTGGATATCGCTCTATTTATGTCTCTTCAAGGGTATGGGTGCTTTTTTAAGAGGTACGCAGTTCTTCGGAGAAGGTGTACAATGTCATTCCTCCACCTCTCATAGGTCAGTTTCTACCTGGACCACTTGTGTCCATGGCTGGAATTCACCTAGACCCCTTTAACAGCTTAGTGGTCAAAAAACAGGGAAGTCAATAGGGGGTCACGGCCCATGATATGTTCAGGTGCCCAGTGGATCAAGGGGGCCCTAGCCCTTACCAAAGTATGTGTCACTTGTCCATGTGCCTCACCATGAAACACATTTTATCCACCAGGGACGTAGCCCACTCCCCGTAAAATAAGGTAAAAAGAAGAGGGGGCAAAACATTTCTTTTTAACTAGTTAATGGAAATAGCCAGCTGAGGGAAGGGGGGTCCAACCAGTGGTTCAGTAAGTGGCCCCGGGATTTCTGAAGGCAACCCTGGTCAAAAACTTTGGCCCTCCAGATGGTTCAGAGCTCCACATCCCATGATACCTACCCAGCTCAAAGAGCGTCTAAGCATTATGGGAAATGTGGTTTCAAAACATCTAGGTAGGGGGACACCAAGGTTGTGGACCCCTGTCTTAGGGTTACCCAGATTTTCTAAAAGCCCTCTTTATAAAACAATTTTTTTCTATCAGGGTTATTCAGAGAAAGGTGAAAATCAGGAGAACTGGCAGGAGACGAGAACAATCTAGACCAAATAGCCGATTTGGAAAGTGAGATAAATGGGAGAATTTTTCTGGTTTGGCTATTTAGACCTAGAATTTTCACTTCTCCAGTCATTCTCCAGAGTTTCACCTTTATTTGAATAGACCAGTAAGTGTTTTGTTGCATCTGTTGATGTTTGATATCACGGTTGTTGCTTTTGGTGGCACCTGTTATCACTTTATATATCTGTTGCAGCTCGCTGCTTACTGACTAACCCTCAGGGGCCGCAAGATTAAACGTGTCAAATTAAACTAGCGATGACATGATATGCAGACATTGTCATTGTTTATTAGAGTGTTGCTACCTCCAAAAGATAAAATGTCCTTATTGTGTTTATTTGATGTTGCTGATATCTTACATGTGTTTGTTTTTCTCTTCTATGTTTAGTTAAGAAAATAGTTTCCTCTATATGTGTCACTGGGTGCATCCATTGTGTGATATTTTCCTCTATGTGTCACTGGGTGCATCCATTGTGTGATATTTTCCTCTATATGTGTCACTGGGTGCATCCATTGTGTGATATTTTCCTCTATGTGTCACTGGGTGTATCCATTGTGTGATATTTCCATCTATATGTGTCACTGGGTGCATCCATTGTGTGATATTTCCCTCTATATGTGTCACTGAGTGCATCCATTGTGTGATATTTCCATCTATATGTGTCACTGGGTGCATCCATTGTGTGATATTTTCCTCTATATGTGTTACTGGGTGCATCCATTGTGTGATATTTTCCTCTATATGTGTGTCACTGGGTGCATCCATTGTGTGATATTTTCCTCTATATGTGTCACTGGGCGCATCCATTGTGTGATATTTTCCTCTACATGTGTCACTGGGTGCATCCATTGTGTGATATTTTCCTCTATATGTGTCACTGGGTGCATCCATTGTATGATATGTTCCTCTATATGTGTCACTGGGTGCATCCATTGTGTGATATTTTCCTTTATATGTGTCACTGGGTGCATCCATTGTGTGATATTTTCCTCTATATGTGTCACTGGGCGCATCCATTGTGTGATATTTTCCTCTATATGTGTCACTGGGTGCATCCATTGTGTGATATTTTCCTCTATATGTGTCACTGGGTGCATCCATTGTGTGATATTTTCCTCTATATGTGTCACTGGGTGCATCCATTGTGTGATATGTTCCTCTATATGTGTCACTGGGTGCATCCATTGTGTGATATTTTCCTCTATATGTGTCACTGGGCGCATCCATTGTGTAATATTTTGTGTTGTAAACTGCCCCCAATATCTTTCCATCACTTGCTCCTCACTGTGTGGTTTTGGCCATAGAATGGAGTCTGTGGGTCAGTCACTGACTCGCATTATTGTATTGTGTGGGATGTATTCAAAGGTCATAGATTATAAAAATATTAAGCTCCCTGTCTTATCTCATTCATCTGCCATCTCTTATCTCAGTTATCCATGAGACCAATACCCTCCTGCTGGCTTATCTCAACATTCCCTCCTCCACCTCATAAACTGTTAAAAATGTAGATTAAATGAGCAAGAGCCACAAAGCAAAGCTTTTGGTAAATGTGAAAAATGGGAAAAATAACACAAAATGGAAACAAGAGATCAAAACCTTACTTTATTTTTCCTTTTTACATGCAACTACTTCAAACAAAGAAAAACAAACAGCAGCATGTGTTTTATTATCAGGGTTATTCAGAGAGCGGTGAAAAGCAGGAGAATGACTGGAGAATGGAAAATTCTATGTCAAAATAGCCAAACCAGAAAAATTCTCCCATTTATCTCACTTTCCAAATCGGCTATTTTGACCTAGAATTTTCCATTCTCCAGTCATTCTCCTGCTTTTCACCGCTCTCTGAGTAACCCTGTATGTGTTTTATAAAGTGTTTTTTTTGTAATACACAAATAATCTTGTTACAGCTTATGTAAGCGATAGTGTCCCTTTAAACTGATGCTGGTAAAAAAAATATATCAATCTTTCTTCCATGTGTGCTTCCATGTGAGTATGAACTCCACCATTTTACTACATCCATTCTGCAGCGCTACTGAACTTGTTTGCGCTTTATAAAAACTTGTAACCGTAACTATCCTGCAGCAGAACGGCCAAGGGGAGCATTCTTGGCTGTCTGTGGACTACAACTCCCATGATGCATTATCCACACAAGAATGGAAAAGCATCATGGGAATTGTAGTTTCGTTTCAGCTGGAGATCTACTATTTGACCAGTCCTGTTCCAGTACTTACGTAACACTAGTGCCAGTCTTGAGGGGGGAAAAACGGAACCTACAGCTGTCTCTTTCTTACAGACTGCGTAATCAGGGATCACAAACTCTGCCCCCCCAGTATTTAATTGCCTACAATTCCCAGAATCCTTTGAATACAATAGACGCCCAAAGAACCATGGGAGTTGTAGGTCAAAAACATCGAAGGGGGGGTGGTGGTCAGAGTCTGAGATCCATGTCTTAATTAGTCATTTTTACTATTCGTATCATTTTAATTAACCCATACATCCCCAGCTTGGGGGGGGGAGTCATGGGATGCTGCACAAAGACCAAGCGAGACACATCTTTTGGAAAAAAAAAACAAGCACGCATGGCAAAACTCTTGTTGCTTCGTTAAGCCAATGTATGCCCGTAGAGTGCAAGCTCTTGCGTCTATTGACCTTGCTTCCTTGTTTACTTTTGACCTTCCCTTCCGTCCTCTTCGATTTTAGCTCTTTTTTTTGCTTTCCTTTATCCTACCGTCGTGAAGGATGGATGATCGGGCGACACGTCTTTCTTTTTAGGTATTTTTTTTCTCCTTTTCAGATCAGGAGTGGGACATTTCTCCTCTCGACGTCTACGGCTGAGTCGACATCTCTCCGCTTGCATTCCTGCACCCAGCAGCGGGTTCATACTGTAACCCTCCCATGATGTGCTACGCGGCCTGAGCCGTGCGCCGCTGATGAAATATTCTCAGCAGTTTTCGTGCCTGTCTAACAGATTGGCTCTGAGTGTTACACCAAAGACCATCCATATTTATTAGCTACCTTTTCCGCTCTCCCTCCCCACTGCTCTCCGTCTCTCTCTCCTCCTTCCCTCCCTCCTCACCATCCTTGCATCCCTCTTTCCATCCATCCCTCCCTCCCTCTATCCTAGCGATGCTGAGGCTCTCAGATAGTCGAAGAAGGATGCATGTAGTGAGTTCTGCAGCAGTCTAGGCGCAGGTGCCTTCACTACTCTGTGCGTATAAGGGGGGGGATTATGAAGACCCCTCTAATACCACCTTGGAGAAGCATCAGCCTCCAGTTTTAAGAAGCTCCAAAGAATCCATAGGTTTATTTTTCTTTTATAGTACATTGAAAAAAATATATGTCCTCTCGATGTTCCATTTTTTTTGGGTAGCGGCGGTGGAAGGCAGCCCTGGAGATCAGATTTTTTAAAGGGGGGGAGGGGAGGAGAAGTGGCACCCCATTTTTTGCAAGATGCGGGGGGGCTGCTGCTTGTTTCTTCCTCACGTCAAGCCTCCCCCCTTTATTTCGTTCTCTTACCCTTTGGATTACCTGTCCCCTCTGGATGGATAATTTAAGGTTGTCCTACCACTGACCTGGGTCTCTTTCTCCGCCTGCCATCACCTTTTGGATCCTACAGAAGAGGCACGAAGCACCCATCTCGGACACAAAGAAGGGCAAGATTGGGGGTGAGCAACCCCCACCACCACCACCACCATCATAGACCTGCACCCTCTCTAAGCTAACATGGGATGTAACATGTGTGTGGTTCGGAAACCAGAGGAGCATTATAAAGTGATGCTGCAGGTAAGTCATGCCAGTGGCGGCAGCAATGAGGCGAGGGGCAGGAGGGGGCAACAGCAAATGGGGCATGGCAGGGGGGAGATAGGGGCTTGGAGATGATGACTGAAGGAACATGGGGTGGCAGGTGGCTGTGAGGTGCTTAGGCTTGAAAGGAGGCTAAAAACGAATTATAATGCAAATCAGACGGGCTCCGAGAATGTTTGGGAGGGGTTGATATCGATAAATATACGTGTGATGAGTGAGATAAAGCGATGTAAGAGAATCACGTTTCGTGTAGAGGAGGAAAAGAGGAAATAAAGAGGTTGTAAAATGCGTATCCGACTCCAGTCTATTGCTCTGTATCCAGCTCTGCCCACACACCCTCCATGTCTGCCTGCCACACACACCCATGCACGCTCCAACACACACACTCAGACGCAAATAAACATACACCAACACATCGAAAACGAACACGCTCACATTAACGGCGCTACTTCCCCTAGAAACGATCCAGCCCCACCAGGTCGAGATTTGTAGTTTTCCCATATGCACACACACACTCTACACATACACACAAACACACTATACATACACACATGCCTACTACAATAACACCCGCATGCACATATTTTACTTTCGCATTTCCATACACATTTCTTTCCGTACGTTAAACACAAAAGCCACCTTTGCGTGCGCGACAATGTTATAGACGTATACAGGGGACAGGAGATTTGTTGATCACATGCTTCCGCGTTGCGTGTGCGTTTGTCACGTGTCGTTCGCCTGTGTAACATGTCCAAATGTTCCGATTATTTTTACGGGGGGTATTTTGTCTCTTGCGTTTGCGATCTAAGCCGCGCGCGTTCAGTCTCGTGTCTGAGCCCCTTCCTTTGTGATTTCCCACCATACATTGCCACACACGCATCAAGCACACGTGTTACCTCCAAAACACGCAAACGCAACAACGTTTGTATAGCTATATGAGCCGGATCCCCGCGCGCCGCCAGTGATAAATCGCTGTTCTCGCACACACAGTAATGTGACAGCGGGTAATGTAATTACACCCGAGAGTGAGATATATAGAGTGATGTGTGTGTGTGTGTATATATATATATATATAAAGTAAATTCGATAGGCTGTGTTAGTCCAGATGCCAAAATCACGAGTATAGCAGTACGTAGTTATACCTTTTTTATTGGACTAACGTTACATTTAAAAGATAAGATTTCGAGAGAATTCCTCTCTTCCTCAGGTCTGGATGCTTACTGATCAGTTCCTAGAATTGAACATTAGGACATTAAGGGTCACATGGGTGTGGGTATTAGATGTCGTAAAAAGTGAGAGTCGAATGCTATGTTCAAAATGGGAAAATAAACACATGAGGGATATTGGGCCCATAATAAAAACAACAGAGATAAGATCATACAACCTAGAATGAAAAAAGGAAAAAAAAGGAAAAAGAAAAAAACCAAAAACACAAAACACAAAACAGTGAAGGCTGAAAGAGACATGAAAAAAGAAGGAAAAAAAAAAGGAAACCAAGAAAAACAAAACATCAGCCAGAATTTAGAATGTAATGTGACGTTATGATAATGGGTTAAAAACCCAGAATCAACATTGAGTCCAGCATTTATAGTGTTAAAATATGTGATTTTTATATATATATATATATATATATATATTGAAAGAAACAATCTCCATCAAGTTCAGCCTTCCACACGTCCCTATGGCTGCTGTTGATCCAAAAGAAGGCAAAAAAAGAACCCTTTTTGGAGTATTCTCCATTTATGCACAATTTCCTTCTTGATTCCATAATGGCAACAATCAGATAGAATGTATCAGGCAATCACATCATGCCTGGTTTATACGTGTCATTATCTGTTCTTTAAATGTGTTTACCGATCTCATGCAAAGAGCAAATCACAAAAGAAATGTCCCTACGCTAAACAAAAACAAAGAGGATTCCGCTTTACTTCAAACAGCCATTTAAAGTGTAAGCTCACCTGTCAACGTCAAGACAAACTTAATTTTTAGGGTCGTTCATGGTGCTATTTTCCTTAGCTTTGGCTGCTTTGAGCTCATATGATCTGATAGAGGTGGATATTGACACCAAAGAAATCCCTCAATAGGTAAAAAAAGAAATGCAAAGAGAAGGGCGTTGAAATCGGCGCGGAATTCCGGAAATGAATCATTCATTTGCGGGTGATATTGCTGCTTGTTAATACAGGAGATACCTAAAGCTGAAGTGAATCAGGACATGTTAATATACCCGATCAACGCGTGTTTGATCAGGCGGTGTTTGCAGGTCTCTGTGCTTGATGTTTGTTTTTGTGTATTTGAGTGAATGTGCTGGTATTCTGGAATCCCAAATGAATGAGGAGGAGGGGAGCATCGCCAGTTAATTAATTTACTGGGTGGTCTGAGATTGTAATACAAATCAAAATTACAATCCAAACCCATACTGTTTCATCCCTTAATAAATAATATAAGCAATACTATTGTTTAGTTTTATATCAGCTGCTGCTGTTTGGGAAAAACTAATACCCGCATATGTAGGTTTTCTTATTTCAGAGGCACGTATCAATTAGATAGATAGATAGATAGATAGATAGAATGATAAACATATTGATAGATAGATAGAATGATAAACATATTGATAGATAGATAGATAGATGATAGATAGATAGATAGATAGATAGATAGATAGATAGATAGATAGATAGATAGATAGATAGAATGATAAACATATTGACAGAGAGATAGATAGAATGATAAACATATTGACAGATAGATAGATAGAATGATAAACATATTGACAGATAGATAGATAGAATGATAAACATATTGACAGATAGATAGACAGAATGATAAACATATTGAATGATAGATAGAATGATAAAAAAAATGACTGATAGATAAATAGATAGAATGATAAACATATTGACTGATAGATAGATAAACATATTGACTGATAGATAGATAGATAAACATATTGACAGACAGCTAGGTAGATAGATAGACATATTGACAGATAGATAGATAGATAGATAGATAGATATAGATAGATAGATAGATAGATAGATAGATAGATAGATAGATAAACGCATTGACAGATAGATAGATAGATAAACGCATTGACAGATAGATAGATAGATAAACGCATTGACAGATAGATAGATAGATAGATAGAATAGATAGATAGATAGATAGATAGATAGATAGATAGATAGATAAACGTATTGACTGATAGATAGATAAATGTATTGACTGATAGATAGATAGATAGATAGATAGATAGATAGATAGATAGATAGATAGATAGATAGATAGATAGATAGATAAACGCATTGACTGATAGATAAACGCATTGACAGATAGATAGATAGACGCATTGACAGATAGATAGATAGATAGATAGATAGATAGATAGATAGATAGATAGATAGATAGATAGATAGATAGATAGACAGAATGATAAACATATTGAATGATAGATAGAATGATAAACAAATTGACTGATAGATAAACATATTGACAGATAGCTAGATAGATAGATAGATAGACATATTGACAGACAGATAGATAAACGCATTGACAGATAGATAGATAGATAGATAGATAGATAGATAGATAGATAGATAGATAGATAGATAGATAGATAGATAGATAGACATATTGACAGATAGATAGATAGATAGATAAACGCATTGACTGATAGATAGACATATTGACAGATAGATAAATAAACGCATTGACAGATAGATAGATAGATAGAATGATAAACAAATTGACTGATAGATAAATAGATAGAATGATAAACAAATTGACTGATAGATAAATAGATAGAATGATAAACATATTGACTGATAGATAAACATATTGACTGATAGATAAACATATTGACAGACAGCTAGATAGATAGATAGACATATTGACAGATAGATAGATAGAATAATAAACACATTGACTGATAGAATGATAAACATATTGACTGACAGATAGATATATAGATAAATAGAATATTAAACACATTGACAGATAGATAGATAGATAGATAGATAGATAGATAGATAGATAGATAGAATGATAAACATATTGACTGATAGATAGAATGATAAACATATTGACAGATAGATAGATAGAATGATAAACATATTGACTGATAGATAGAATGATAAACATATTGACAGATAGATAGATAAACATATTGACTGATAGAATGATAAACATATTGACAGATGATAAATGGATAGATAGATAGAATGATAAACATATTGACTGATAGAATGATAATCATATTGACAGATAGACAGATAAACATATTGGCTGACAGATATATAGATAAATAGATAGCTAAACACATTGACTGATAGATAAATAGATAGAATGATAAACATATAGATAGATAGATAGAATGATAAACATATTGACTGATAGATAGAATGATAAACATATTGACAGAATGATAAATATATTGAGAAGATCGATAGATTGATAAACATTGACTGACAGATAAATAGATAGAATGATAAACATATTGATAGATAGATAGATACAGCGATATATGGATAGATAGATAAATAGATAAACACATTGACTGATAGATAAATAGATAGAATGATAAACATATTGATGGATAGATATATAGATAGATACAGAGAGATATGGATAGATAGAGATAGATAGATAGATAGATAAACATATTGACTGACAGATAAATAGATAGAATGATAAACATATTGATAGATAGATAGATAGATAGATAGATACAGAGATATATGGATAGATATAGATAGATAGATAAACATATTGACTGACAGATAAATAGATAGATAAACACATTGACTGATAGATAAATAGATAGAATGATAAACATATTGATAGATATATAGATACAGAGATATATGGGATAGATAGATAGATAGATAGATAGAATGATAAACATATTGACAGATAGAATGATAAACATATTGAGAAGATAGATAGAATGATAAACATATTGAATGATAGATAGATAGATCGATAGATAGATAGAATGATAAACATATTGAATGATAGATAGATAGATCGATAGATATATAGATAGATAGATAGATTGATAAACATATTGACAGATAGAATGATAAACATGTTGAGAAGATAGATAGAATGATAAACATATTGAATGATAGATAGATAGATAGATAGATAGATAGATAGAATGATAAACATATTGACAGATAGAATGATAAACATATTGACAGATAGAATGATAAACATATTGAGAAGATAGATAGAATGATAAACATATTGAGAAGATAGATAGAATGATAAACATATTGAGAAGATAGATAGAATGATAAACATATTGAGAAGATAGATAGAATGATAAACATATTGAATGATAGATCGATAGATAGAATGATAAACATATTGAGAAGATAGATAGAATGATAAACATATTGAGAAGATAGATAGAATGATAAACATATTGAGAAGATAGATAGAATGATAAACATATTGAGAAGATAGATAGAATGATAAACATATTGAATGATAGATGATAGATAGATAGAATGATAAACATATTGAATGATAGATAAATAGATATATCTTTAGAGGTGTGAGCACACAAAGGATTGAAATACTGTAAAATGTTGCTTTATTTCAAGCTGTTATATTGAATCATCACAGCTATAGTTAAGCTGAAATTACTTTTATATGATTTATGGTTTTTCTCCCTTGATGTCATTATGTCCATTATTTTCAGGCTTCATTGTTCTCTATGTTTTACAGTAAAATATTTTGTGTAGCCTTTTCCTAGTGTTATTTTCATACAGACATGTTGTCTTTCAGTGTCTCCCCTGTAGTTCCGGCTCATAAACACACACAGAGATGCTATGAGCCATAAAGACAGACGCACAGACACACAAGACACACACAGCATCCTATAGGCTCGTACGTGCACACAGTTGCTGGGGCTCCCCTTGAGGCTGCAGTCACAGCTTTCAGGGGGGCTGCAGTTTTCTATAAGCTTCCAACTGTCACTCTGTCTCACTTGCTGAAAAGTGGGTGGGGAGTGGGGACAAGAAAGACTATCTAGATGTAAAGCTGTAGAGATATCTATGTATCTATCTATATCCTTCGGTTATAGATAGATCTGTCTGTCTATGTCTATAGCAATATCTCTTTCTCTATCTCCATCCATATATCTATCTATAGAAAACTCTGTCCATCCATCTACATATCTATCTGCCCATTTCTATAAATATCTATCTGTCCATGTTTATTTATATAACAGTATATTTTTATCTAGCTATCTATTTATCATTTCTCTGTCTATGTATGTATCCGCCTATATGTATTATCTTTATCTATCTATATATTATCTGTTCTGTATCTATTTGTCTCTGTATCTATCTCTGTATCTGTCTATTTTCTATCTATCTCTGTATCTATCATTCTCTATCTCTGTATCTATTCTCTATCTCTGTATCTATTTATCTATCTATTCTCTATCTCTGTATCTATTCTCTATCTCTGTATCTATCTATCTCATCTATCTATTCTCTATCTCTGTATCTATTTATCTATCTATTCTCTATCTCTGTATCTATCTATCTATCTCTGTATCTATCTCTGTATCTATCTATCTATCTATCTATCTATCTATCTCTGTATCTATCTCTGTATCTATATATCTCTGTATATATCTCTTTATCTATCTCTGTAGCTTTCTATCTATCTCTGTATCCAGGGGTCAAGTCCTGGGGAAAAAAAGTGAGGGAACTCACCCACGAATTCCACAACCCCTATTACCTGAAGAAAATATATATATAGCACGAGTATAGCAGTACGTGGTGATACCATTTTATTGGGTTAACATTACATTTAAAAGACAAGCTTTCAAGAGTGTAACCTCTCCTCTTCAGGTCTGGAAACTATACTGATCAGTGAAAGGTATCACTACGTACAGGTATACTCGTGATTTTGGCAACTGGACTAACATGTTATATATAATATATATATATATATATCCAGGCACAGACCCCCAGAATAATATACACAGGCACAGACCCCCCAGAATTATATACACAGGCATTGGACCCCCAGAACAATATACACAGCACTGAGCCCCCAGAATAATATACCCAGCACTGGACCCCCAGAATAATATACACAGCACTGAGCCCCCAGTATAATATGCACAGCACTGAGCCCCCAGAATAATATGCACAGCACTGAACCCCCAGAATAATATACCCACCACTGGTTATATGGATATATTTGCCCCAGTTTATGTAGATATATTTTCCCCAGCTCACAAGAATATATTGCCCCAGCTCATATGGATATATTGCCCCCAGGTCACATGGATATATTTGCCTCCAGCTCACATAGGTATATATTGCCCCCAGCTCACATGGATATATATTCCCCCAGCTCACATGGATATATTTGCCTCCAGCTCACATGGGTATATATTGCCCCCAGCTCACATGGATATATATTGCCCCAGCTCACATATGTATATATTGCCCCCCGCTCTCATGTGTATATTTGCCCCCCAGCTCTCATGGGTATATATTGCCCCCAGCTCTCATGGGCATATTTGCCACCAGCTCTCATGGGTATATATTGCCCCAGATCACATGGGTATATATTGCCCCCAGATCACATGGGTATATGTTGCCCCGAGCTCTCATGGGTATATATTGCCCCCAGCTCTCATGGGTATATCTGCCCCAGCTCTCATGGTTATATCTGCCCCCAGCTCCCATGGGTATATTTGCCCTCCAGCTCTCATGGGTGTATCTGCCCCCCAGCTCTCATGGGTATATTTGCCACCCAGCTCTCATGGGTATATTTGCTCCCCAGCTCTCATGGGTATATCTGCCCCCCAGCTCTCATGGGTATATCTGCCCCAGCTCTCATGGGTATATTTGCCCCCAGCTCTCATGGGTATATTTGCCCCCTAGCTCTCATGGGTATATTTGCCCCCCAGCTCTCATGGGTATATCTGCCCCAGCTCTCATGGGTATATTTGCCCCATCTCTTACCTCCTCCTTTGCTGGGGGAGTTCTTCTCCTCTCCCCACGAGGCGAGCGGCCGCTGACACGATGCAGTTAGGCCGCTCGCCGGGAACCACCTGATCAGCCGCATTCTTGCGAGAACTCGCGCTGGTCAGGTGGGAGGGTCCTCCTATCCCAGGTGAGCGGCCAAGCTGCATCATGCCAGCGGCCGCTCGCCTCGTGGGGAGAGGAGAAGAACGCCCCCCCACTGGATCCGCCCCTGTGCCACTGACGTGTGGTCCACCAGCCTGCCGCGAACTCTTGGCTGGCTGGTGGAACCCATGCGAAGCGGCAGGGCATGTGCCTCCCCTCGCTACGCCACTGGGCTCGGGCCACAGCGGGAACCTGCATTCCCGCAGTGTTCCCGCTGTGGGAGAAGTGCGGGAACGCTGTTCCCACGCGTTCCCGCAGAACTCGAGCCCTGTCTGTATCTATCTATCTCTGTATCTATCTATCCATCTATCTCTGTATCTATCTATCTCTGTATCTATCGGTGTATCTATTTCTCTATTATCTATTCTCTATCTCTGTATCTATCTCTGTATCTATTCTACCCACCTATTATCTATCAATCTATTATCTATCTATCTAGCTCTTTCAATCTATTCTCTATCTCTGTATCTATCTATCTATCTATCTCTGTATCTATTTCTGTCTAGATGCGTCCTTCTGTCTGCCTCACTGTATCATACAGTACATTGTTTCTCTATATTCTTGCCCCCACAGGTTATACACCTGTTTGGGTCCATTAACCAGCCAAAAATGCTGAGATCCCCCCACCCCACCCCACTTCTGCTTCCCTTGAGATTTTAATACCCTATTATCACCATTCCACATACAAGTCACACAGCGCCTTGTCTCTCTTACCGGCCAATGGCAATACATTATACAATTGCTCAGTTGCTTGACTTTCTTGTTAACCCCCACAATGCCAGAAAGCATGTTACCTTCATCAAACAGCATTTAATGGGCTTGCGGAGATCTCTCACCTCTGTGCACAAGTCAGGCATCTTGCTGCTGTCCTTCGCTGGTCAGCCTGGATGGCGGCACTGTGCAATTATTCTGTGTGCTGGAAAACAAATTTAATGGGAGGTTTTAAGCACCAGTTACTTGACAGGGCTTTGTATATCCGTATGGTTCTGTATTTTCTATTGTCCTCTGTTCCTGTTTTGTTTTGTGACCTTTCCCTTCATTGTGCGATTTATACCCTGCTGCATCGCCTCTTCTTTCTTGTGTACATGGGAAATGCCAGGCTTTCCATTCATCCTCTCCTTAACTACTGCCTAGCTCTATTTCTCATGTCCTCAACCCGTTTTATTTATGTTTCCTGACGCCTTTTATCCTTTCGACTATATTTTGCCCATTTTTTTTTCTCTTTAAACTCATTTCCCTAGGAATGTTATGTGTTTGCTATATGTTCTATCGTACATCCTACTGCATGTTTTTAGACTTTAGTTTCTCTCCCAGCAAACTTGGCCCTCCAGATGTTTGCAACTGCATCTCCCATGATCCTAAGTCCATGAAATCAGTGGCTGAGCATCAAGAATGATGAAGTTTAAAAAACATCCTTCGCTTCCTCAAACTCTACAAGGGCAACAGGAAAAACTCTCCTTTCATCTCTATTTTTCAATCTCCATTAATTTTCTAAAAAAATAATTAGAATTCCCTTCTATCTGCTCAGCATTCCTTGATTAGTAAATGACCCAACAATGTTTCTGATATTCTCCTCAATTTATTGGTCTCTCCCTCCAGTTGATGTATCTTCTATTATCTCTTAATCAGGTCTAGTACTATTCTTTCTCTTTCAGGGTTATTCAGAGAAAGGTGAAACTCAGGAGAATGACTGGAGAAGTGAAAATTCTAGGTCAAAATAGCCAAAGCAGAAAAATTCTCCCATTTATCTCGCTTTCCAAATTGGCTATTTTGACCTAGAATTTTCATTTCTCCAGTCATTCTCCTGGTTTTCACCACTCTCTGAATAACCCTTTTTGTCTTTTTTCTTTCTCACCCTCCTTTACAGACCACATAACTATACCTTTCTCTTCCTTCCTCTTTCTCTTTCATTCCTTCTCACTCGTTCTTTCTCTCATTCTTCCTCTCTTGATTTCTTTCTCTCTTTATTTTTTATTGTTCAATTTTCACTCCTGTCCTTCCTTCCTATCTCTTATTGCATTTTCATTATATCTCTCTTCCTTCCGTCTTTCCTTCCTTCCTATCTCTATTTGCACATGTCTCCTTTTATTGCATTTTCATTATATATTTTCCTTCCTTCCTTCCTTCTTTCCCATTTTCATTATATCTCTTCCTTCCTTCCTTCCATTGCATTTTCATTATATTTCTTCCTTCCTTCCTTCCATTGTATTTTCATTATATCTCTTCCTTCCTTCCTTCCCATTTTCATTATATCTCTTCTTTCCTTCCTTCCATTGCATTTTCATTATATCTCTTCCTTCCTTCCTTCCTTCCTTCCCATTTTCATTATATCTCTTCCTTCCTTCCTTCCCATTTTCATTATATCTCTTCCTTCCTTCCTTCCCATTTTCATTATATCTCTTCCTCTTCTTCCTTCCTTCCTTCCTTCCTTCCTTCCTTCCTTCCTTCCTTCCTTCCCATCTTCCCATTTTCATTATATCTCTTCCTTCCTTCCTTCCTTCCTTCGCATTTTCATTATATCTCTTCCTTCCTTCCTTCCTTCCATTGCATTTTCATTATATCCCTCCCTTCCTTCCTGTCTCTTTTTATTGCATTTTCATTATATCTCTTCCTTTCTTCCTTCTCTCCTTCCTTCCTTCCTTCCTTCCTTCCTTCCTTCCTTCCTTCCTTCCTTCCTTCCCATTTTCATTATATCTCTTCTTTCCTTCCTTCCTTCCATTGCATTTTCATTATATCTCTTCCTTTCTTCCTTCCTTCCTTCTTTCCTTCCTTCCTTCCCATCTCTTTTTGCACATGTCTTCTTTCATTGCGTTTTCATTATATCTCTTCCTTTCTTCCTTCCTTCTTTCCTATCTCTATTTGCACATGTCTTCTTTTATTGCATTTTCATTATATCTCTTCCTTCCGTCCTTCCATTGCATTTTCATTATATCCCTCCCTTCCTTCCTTCCTGTCTCTTTTTATTGCATTTTCATTATATCTCTTCCTTCTCTCCTTCCTTCCTTCCTATCTCTATTTGCACATGTCTCCTTTTATTGCATTTTCATTATATCTCTTCCTTCCTTCCTTCCTTCCTTCCCATTTTCATTATATCTCTTCTTTCCTTCCTTCCATTGCATTTTCATTATATCTCTTCCTTTCTTCCTTCCTTCCTTCCTTCCTTCCCATCTCTTTTTGCACGTCTTCTTTCATTGCGTTTTCATTATATCTCTCCATTCTCTTTCCTCTTGCTTCTGTCTTCTCTCCATCACTCTCTCTCTCTCATTCCTTCACATTCTGATTTTTATTCTTTCATTATCCTATCACTCTAGTTCATCCTTTCTTTCTTTTTCTAATTCTTCCCTTTTCTCTTCCTTTATGTCATGACTGGTTTATCACATTTTCATTATGGAATCTCTCTTTCTTTGCTTCTTCTCTCTCTCTCTTTGCCTCGTTCCCTCTCATTACCAATTTTATTATTCCATTATCTCTTTTCAATCTTTTTTATTACTCTAATCTCACCTTTTTCTCTTTCTTTATGTCTGTAATTGCTCATGTCTTCTTTATTGTCATTTCACTGTCAGGGTTATTTAGAGAGCACCGAAATGTCACCAACATGTCAGTGCTCTCGGATTTGCTACACTTCGGCGAGTCCGATTCGCCGACCCTACGGTAAATTTAGCATTCACCGCGGTCACCGAAGTGTGGCGAATCGGCTGCCGAACGCCGCCACCAACCCACCAGACAGCCGCCGCAAACCCGCAGCCCGCTGTCGCAGACCTGTTGGACAGCCACTGCACACCCGCAGCCCGCTGCTGCAAACCCGCCGGACAGCCGCCGCACAACTGTCGGAAAGCCGCCAAACGTACCCGCAAGCAGCCGCCGACCCGCCGAAGAGACTGCCGAATGCCGCAGGAAAGAGACGCCAAGCTGCCGGAAAACACTGACAAGCTGCTGGACGGCGTAGGCTAGGGTCAAACTAACGCATTTTTAGCATCGTCCGTAAAAAGTGCGTCCAAACACATGGACGTACTTTTTCACAGAAGACGCGATAGCGGTAAAACGATGCGCAATTACAGCCTTGATTTTTTACAGATCCAAACCAGGAAACTTTGGGTGTCTGGACGTTATGTTGGCCGGACATGTGTAGCATGTGACGTCTCCTAATCACGCACACACACCGCTAGGCGGACGCAGCGCACTCTGTACGTCGGTACTAGCGGTTCGACGTTCTTGCAAAAATGCGTTTGTTTGCTGCTTGCGTTGCGCGGCCGAACTTTCGTGCAGCCGTACTTCGTTCGTGTGTGGGCCTGCGTTGGACGTCATTTGCTGCTACCACGGCCGTAATAAAGTGTGGCTAAGGCTCGGGTCAAACGAAAGCATTTTTACACGCGAACGTAAAAAAGTGCGTCCGAACGAATTGACGTATTTTTTCACGGAGTGCGCGAAAACGGTCATACGATGCGCATTTTTCGTGCGTGATTTTTTCGGATCGTCAATAAAACTGTTTTTGCGTCTGGACGTTATGTAGGCTGGACATTAGCAGGGTCTGACATCTCCTAATCACACACACACACGCCGCTATGCCGCAGCTGCGCACTCTGTACGTCCGTACTAGCGGTTCGGCGTTCTCGAAAAAATGCGTTCGTTTTCCACTTGCGTTGCGTGGCCGGACTTTCGTGCGACCGTACTTCGTATATTGGCCGTCATTGCCCGTCATTTGCTGCTAGTGCGGCCGTAATTATGTGCGCCAGAACGCACGTTAAAAGTGCGCTGGTCTGACCCCAGCCTTAATGCACATTTGCACTGCGTTCGTCTGACCCCGGCCTAAAAAGACAGAAAAAAAAAAAGATTGAAACTTTAAAAATTTGAATTGCTGTTTGCAAAGAAAACTACTGGACGAAAATGTCTTTAATTAACATATAAAGTCCTATGAATAATAATAAAATGGTCTGTTACAGAAAAATGAAACACCGCTATTAAAAACAAAAATCTTAAAAAAAAAATTGCCGTACAAATTCAGAAAAATGTGTTGAAAAATCCTAAAATAGAGACTTTTTGCTGCAGATTAAAAAAATTAACAGTTTATTGCAGAGAACTGCGTGCAACGAGAGAGCAACGTGTTCTCTGAATAACCCCTATTACCTCTCTAATTCCCCCCTTTCTCTTCCCTTCTTTCTTTATTTGCTCATATCTACTTTATCATTGTTACATTATCAGGGTTATTCAGAGAGCAGTGAAAAGCAGGAGAATGACTGGAGAATGGAAAATTCTAGGTCAAAATAGACGATTTGGAAAGTGAGATGAAAGGAAGAATTTTTCTGGTTTGGCTCTTTCTCCTGCTTTTCACCGCTCTCTGAATAACCCTGTATGTCTCTCTTTTCCTTTTCATTTTCTTTCTCCATCCTTTTATTTCGCTCTCTCACTTCTTTCCTATATATTTTCCACCTGTCTATGGGCCCTATTACATTCTTCGCGCAAACGGTAACGCGTGCGCAAAACCGCATTAACGCGAGGGGCAAAACCCTTTGCGCGGAATGTCGTATTACAATGTCCGTGCAAAAAATGCGCATTAACGTCTACCGCGGATGAACCTGCGCGAACCATTTGCGAGCGTAATGTACTGCGCGCGTCCTATACTTAACATTGTGAGCGCAAATGCGTTTGTGCGCTGGTACGCGGATGGTATTACAATCTAGGCGCAAAATTTAACGGACAGCGTTTACGCGCATAATTTTAACGTCTTTTAAAAGCTGGTGTTAATGGCAAATCTGAACGTCCTGGCCGAAACCAAATACACCGGCACGAAAAAAAAATACAGCAAAGTATAGTTACACATTCTACACATACCCAAACAATAAAATATAGATGTTGTGCGTGCTTTTTATTATTGCCGCAGCATATATACTCAGATTGATTTTGACAGGTGTAAAAACTTAACGGGAGACACTTGTGGTTCTTAATTCTGATTGGCTGAATCGCGTGAATAAACAGTCCGCACACTGATTTCTGCACGCAACGTTGCTGCGCGCGCGTTTTTGCGTTTCCGTTTTACGCGCATCATTTTTTGACGGATGAAAAAATGCGCGAGGATTGTAGTACCAGCGTTGTTTTACGCATGTTAACGTTTAACGCTTTGCGCAAAAATTCACACGTTCTGCGTGCGTTTTTGCGTGAAGAATATAATAGAGCCCTATATCTCGCTCACATACATCTCATACATTCTTCCATTTCATCTGTTTCTTACACATCCCTCGCTTCCCTCGTTTTCTCCATCCTCTCTTCCTCTCTCCTTCCATCTTTTAAGACGGCCTCACACACAGAGTGTCCTTGTCTCTTGACTATTTCGCTTTCCAATTCTCCCCTCTGCCTTTCCTACAGAGCCTTTGCCTCCAGTCTCTCTCTCGCTCTCTCTTCCCTTTGATCCTTCGGGGAAGGTTTTCTTCTGGAAGGGAGAAGAGGGTTTTATTATCCAGATAAAACCACCTTAAAGCTTTTCTTAGATTCTGCTGGCAACAGCCCATAATAATGAATCTCAACGCAGATTGTGTGACTGGAATAGCAAGCTAGATCAATGGAAGCTCAGGGAGAGATCAGAGACAGGGGGTTTGGATGAAGATGAAAACATAAGAAGTCGTGAAGTTTGACGGAGAAATCAACTTTGGCAGGACTGACACCTTCCAACGCCGCCTTATAACAATTTAAGATGATTTTCTGTAACAACTGTAGATTGTATATTATTATCCACAGCATCCTTTGGCTGTTGATCATTTATCCATCTTATATTCTGAATTGTGATGGCACGACCATCATTTGGAGCGTTATGTGTTTTATACTGTTACACCTCACACCTTGCTGCCCGCAAGGCTCCCTATGCACCCCATAACTCTGGACCAAGGCTCCCTTTCTGGTGCACCTAGATGAGTCTTAGCCATGGCCTCCTGGAGCTCTTGGTCGGCCAAAGACTCAGCAAACCCTTGCTACATATCTGCGCGGTTGCTTCCGCAGCCCGTGGCCCCATCATGCCGCTCTTGGGGGCTTTGATTCCTCACAAGGGGAGCCTGGCCTGGGGTGATTACTGTGGGAGAGCCCTAATGGAATCATCGACATCTATCCCCACCGAGGAGTGTTACCGCGTCCATGGGCTTTGGCTGAGGGCATTGGCACCAGAATGGGCTATGGCTGGGGCAGTGGCATCAGAATGGGCTATGGCTGAGGGCCACGGCACCAGAATGGGCTATGGCTGGGGAAGCAACACCAGACTGATGTCTGGTTTGAGGCCCAGGGATGTCTGGGTAGGGCAGGATGTGCAGGCAGGAATTATGGGCTTATCTGATTCTGCGTTGTATAAAGGCTGACCAGTTTTCCATTAAAGAGATCCATTATTTTCACCCTACACTGTGTCACAACAAGTGACTGGGTGGGCTGGGAGCTTATCCACTTCTCTTTAGCCTCTCCAAAGCAAGAAAGATTCCAGCGGTGGATCTACTCAATCGGAGTAGCTGGATCTGTCACAAGAATAATCTTTAAAAAATACAGCATAGTACCATGGGGAAAAGCACAGGTATGAAATGCAAACAATGTACACACAGGCGCTGCAACCTAATATCCCAAAATACAATATATCTGGGAGTGACAGACTAAAAAAAGAAGGGAAGAGAAAAAGAGCGATAGAGAGAAGTAACAGAGAGGTCAAAGAGAGAGAGAGGAGAAAGGGAAGGAGGGAGAGAAAAGGAACAGAAGCAGAAGTGGGAAAGAGAGAGAACATGGGAAAGAGGAGGTGAGAGCGAAAATGTGAGAGAGAGAGTGCGAGAGGAGAAAGAGAGAGAGAATGAGATAGGAAGAGAGAGATAAAGAAGCCAAGAGAAAAAGAAAGTGCTAGAAACAAGAGAACAGAGAGGTGAAAGGAAGGAGGAGGAGGTGAGGAAGAGAGAGAAAATGGGAAAGAGAGAGACCATGAGAAAAAAGGAGAAAATATAAGACGAGAGAAAAAGTGAGTGGCAGAGAGAAAAGGTGGTATAGAGACAAAGATGGAGAGAGAAAGTGGGATAGAAAGAGAGGGAGTATGAGGGAATTAGGGAAAGAGAGAGGGATAAAAAGGAAAAGGAGAGCAAAAGAAAAAGGGAAAGAGAGTGAGAAAGCTAGAGGGGAGAGAGAGAAAACATGGAGATACTGAGAAAAGGAGAGAGCGGGACGGCGAGCAAGAGAAAGAGAGAAATAGGGAAGAGAAAGAGGGAAAAAGTGAGTCAAATAGAGAAAGCAAGAAAAAGAGGGAGAGAAAACGTGGAACAGAAAGAGAGGAAGATGGAAGGGGGAGTATTAAGGAAAGAGAGAGGGAGAAAGATGAAAAGAGAAGGAAAGGTGAAGAGCAAGAGAAAGAAGGAAAAATGGGGGAAAGTGAGAACGCAAGAGGAGAAAAATAGAAAAATGGGAGAGAGGGAGCCGAAAAGGCAAAATGAGACAGAGAGAGCAAGAGAAAGAGGGGAAAAAGGAGAGAAGGAAAGAAAGGAGAGAAAGTGGGATAGAGAGGGAAGAATAAGATGTGGAGAGAAGGTGATAAAGAGGGAAAGAATAAGAGAAACAGAAAACAAGATTAAAAGAGAGGAATAATAAAAGGAGGAAGACAGAGAGAAAGAAGTGTAGAGAGAGAGAAAGAAAGTGAGAACATCCAATCAACCAACACACAAACAGATGTATAAATAAATGAAAGACAGACACACACAAATAGATAAAAGGAGATACATAGATCTTGGTTTCCATGGTGATTACTCCACTTTTAGAACTTTGCACTAGAATTGCTCTTTATACAACAATTGTGCCACGTGAGATGTGATGTTGCTATGGCAGCAGTCCGGGGATCCAGCCAATGTAAATGTAGATAGAACTTTAGCTACCTTGTAGCAGTATTGGTTTTGGTAACATGACCACATATTATGCAAAAAGGTTAGAACAATTTCTAGCACTTCTTATTTCATTATTAATATATATATATATATATTTATTTTAATATATTTCTCCACTATTCCCCGTTTTGCAAGTCGCATCGTTTGCGGTTTCAGTTCCCTCTAATGTGCCTTTTCTGAGCTTTGCTACAGTGTTGCTGCTATAGAAACAGGAATATATATGTGATGCAGCCAATCTCAACCTTCATTCTGCATGGTAATTAAAACAGGTTATTTCTTGTCGTGCCAGGGAATGAATCGATATGTGTGTAATTATGTAAGCGGTATCTGAGGCAGCTTTTACGAGGTACGGGTGCCGCATAAAAGGGTAAATCATTTAAAAAATGTAATTCTCGTGAGCAATCTCTATGGAACCTGTACAGTGCAGAGTATCAAATCTCACAATAAGCATCCACCTGAATTATATGTTAATAATATATGTCTTTCTCAAAGGAGGGAAACTCTCTTGGGAAGACTTGATCAAACAGTTAATACTTAATCAAATGCTGTCTGTCACGTAAAGCCTACAATATAGAGTGAGATGGTATGTGCGTCCCAGTGGGCACTTATGCTTTTTAATTACAATGGATACTTTATGAAAAATGATTGTTTTACAGATACTTGTTGAATAAAAGCTTCATTGTAGATGCACTCAGGAGTCTAGTCCTAAAAAAAATAAGTGTGGGAACTCACCCAGATTTCTGCTTCCCAATAAACCGTTGACACGTCGCACATAATATGCAACCCAATAGAGGTGTGCGTTTCGTTTTGTAAGGAATCGCAATTCGTCCAACATTCTGTTAATTGGTATTGTGGAAGTACTTCCGAAATACGAAATGATTTCAATCGAATCGCGGTAGAAGCAAAATGATACATAACGAAGCAATTCGCATCAATTTGTTGAAATTTGAAGAAATTCAAAGAACAAGCAATTCAAATCAATTTGTTGAAATTCGAAGAAATTCAAAGAGCAAGCAATTCAAATCAATTTGTTGAAATTCGAAGAACAAGCAATTCGAAATCAATTTGTTGAAATTTGAAGAAATTCGAAGAACAAGCAATTCAAATCAATTTGTTGACATTCGAAGAACAAGCAATTCGAATCAATTTGTTGAAATTCGAAGAAATTCGAAGAACAAGCATTTCGAATCAATTTGTTGAAATTCGAAGAAATTCGAAGAACAAGCAATTCGAATCAATTTGTTGAAATTCGAATAAATTCAAAGAACAAGCAATTCAAATCACTTTGCTATTTTGTTTCATACAGCACCGTCTTCCTGTCAATTGGCTGCAGTACTGAAACAGCACCACAGGCCAATAGACAGCAAAATATGGTGCCTTTTGGGGCAATTCGGTGGCAACGAAATTGCCCCATAGAGAAACAGTGAATGATTCCTCACTGCGCAAATCACCGAACAGCACCGAAACAGTAATTTAACCCTAGCATTCCTCGTAACCCTCATTTTTAACCCTACTCTAACAGTAACTGAGTATGATTTATTGTTTTTATTAGTGATACAAATCTATCCGAAGTAACGAAACAAAATAACGAATCGATTCAAAATAACAAAACGAAATAACAAAAAGGCAGTAAAACGAATTCTGTTTTGGAATAAAAAAAGTAAGCAAAACGAAACAAATTATTGAGGCGTGGACACCTCTACAACCCAATGCTCAAATTTATATCAATGTTGAAATACATTGATAAGCAGGTATTTAGGAATTATTATGATAATAGCAATAAATATATTATATTTCTGGAGGCTTAATAAGGATACATATGATTGAAACTTTATAAAAGATTTCTAGTGTGTGGAACAAAAGGGTACAAAGGTCCACCTGATAAAATAGGGGAGGAACTGGGCTCCCATGCATTCCTTCTCAACTTGAGCTCTCCACTCAACTTTACAAATACACCCCCATAGGGATATCCACTGATTTTATAGTCTTATTTGTAGCTTTTTTCTTATTTATCCTTAAAAATGCCATTTGTATCATCTGTATAAAGAAAGAAATATTAATCCTTTTATTGATGGGTTTACTTGCTGTGCAAATAATCAAGGTGAATAGACAGTGAAGAAACATTACCATAAATTTACAAATCTGTCCTATATACCATATAAAATATTCTACGTTAAATTGTGGTGTCGAATATCTGCCGGAACTGGGCATTTATCTTTTGGACAGTCGTGATGGAAATACCACTTTTCTCTTCCTTCATGAAGTCATTAGTATTCACACTATGAGTTGTCCATGGTCCTGAAATAACATTCTGGTCAGACGTAGGTTCTTAACTGATGTAGAACAAGAGATCTCATGATACTTTCCAACCTTAAAGTCTTAAAACTGCCAAGTAGTCGTGGAGGTTTCTTTTTTTTCCTCAGTGACATGCAGGGTTATTCAAAAAGCTCCGAATTGCTGGCGAAAGGTAACCGAATGCTGAAATTCAGCGTTCGGTTACCTTTCTTGGCAATTCGGCTATTCAGAGAGCAGGCAGTTCGCCAAATGTTGGCGAATTGCCTGCACATACGGTGCCTGTTCGGTGCCTGTATGAGGGCAGTGAAATCCTCGTAGCTTCGTCTATTCAGAGAACAAAAACCAGCAGTGAAAAGTTGCCGAAATGCCCTGCCATTCGTTGGTTTCATGCGACAGGTTTATTCAGTAGGGATGTGCGTTTCGGGTTTCGGAATTTTCACGAAATTTCCCGATTCGTGTTTTCGGATGCGGCCGAATTTCCGAAAATTTTTAGATCCGAAAATGGCAGATCCGAAAAGTTTTCCGAGCCGAAACGAAATATTTTCGGAATTTTCGAATGGACTTGAAATGTGTCAAATCGAAATTTATTGCTTTGAAACGAGGAGAACAGACGTTCCGAAAAAAAGGAAAATTTCCGAAATTACGAAAAATCGATACAAAACCCGAGCAAAGTGACACGAAAATACGAAAAATGGTCGATATTCCGAAAAAAAAATGTACGCGAAAAACGAATCGAGCCGAACCGAATCGAAACAGAAATCGGTCGAAACGAGCCGAATCGAAAAGTTTAAAAATCTGAAAAATCGAACCGAATCGAACCGAAAAAAAAATCGGTGCACAAGCCTATTATTCAGGCGAATGCCATAGGCTTCAATGTTAAAAATATTCCCGTTTTAATTCAATATCTAATAAACCGTTCATTATAATATTCTGCAGTAAAGAGTCTCTTTATTTATAGATTTTTTAGGATCTTTTAAGCATTTTTCGGGATTTTTTTGCAAAAAAATTTTTTTCCGTTTTTTCTTTGTTTTTTTAACGTTTTTTTCTGTAACAGCCCTTTTTATTATCATTCATTGGATCTCATATGTAAATTTCAGACATTTTCGCTCAGTAGTTTGTTTACAAACAGCGTTTCACTTTTCAAACATTCAAGTGTACTGTTTTTTTTTTTTTTTTACTCCATTCGTCTGCTGTGTCGGGTTTTTCCAGTGGCTGCTCTGCGCTCTGATCGGCTCCTGCTCGGGTTTCTCCGCGTGTTCGGTGGGGTTAATGCAGATGTTTTTGCGGGTTTCGGTGTGAATTCGCCTAGGCTTTGCGGTGAGTGTTCGGCAGGTTTTCGGCGGCTTTTCCCTGCAGTACGACGGCCCTGTGGTGCTTGCCGAATACACCGCAGGGTCGCCGAAATGGGATCGCCGAATCAAGCCGAATTGAAGGGAATGAAAAGTCACCGAACGTGCAGTGACTTTTCGATTCTCTTTGAATAACTCTTATGGTATATTTTTTAACAGCACTGACGGAGGACAGCACTTTGCTGCTTTTGTCTCATATTTAAAGGCTTATTCGGAGAACACCGAAATGTCAGTGACATTTCGGTGCTCTGCACTTCACAAGTTAAATTTGCACTTCCCCGAAGTGCGGCTAATTGACCCGAAGAACTCATCGATAAAACCACCGAAAAACCGCCGAATTGATTCAGAAAACCACCGAATGCAGCCGCAAACCTGCCGAAAAATGCAGACGACCTGCCGAATCAATCTGTAAACCACCGATGATCCGCCGAACAGGGGTAAAAAAAAAACTTTTCAAAACGCATTTTAAAAAAAAATAAACTAGTACATGAAAATGCCTGGAAATAATATATAAGGTACTATGAATGACTATAAAAAGGTCTGTTACAGAATAATAAAAAAAACGCCATTCAAAACAATCGGAATCAAAAGTTTCACCGAAAAAAATCCTTTAAGAAATTGTAAAGAATAAATAAATAAAGAGACTTTTTGCTGCAAATGAAAAAAATAAATGGTTGAATAAATATTTAAGAAAAACTGAGATTTTTTTTTACATTTAAACCTATGGGTTTCGTCTGCTTAAACCGGTCGAATGAAACCTCCAAAAATCAGGGCATTTTGACAACTTTTCACAGCTGTTCGGCGTCCTCTGAATGGATTAACCGTTGCTTCTTTGTGGGGATTTCACTGTCGCCGGTATCGCTGGCAATTCTACAATATTTGGTGAATCGACAGCTTTTTGAATAGCCGAATGGTCAAAATTGTTCAGTGCAATTCCGCAGCCGATTCGGTGCTCTTTGATTAACGCCTTTGGTCTCTATAAAGTATGAAACGTTTATACTTATCTTGATGAGTTACGTTGCTGTGCAAGTAATCATGCTGAATCAGAAGGTAAAGAAACATTGCCACTTATAAATTTCCAAATCTGTCCTATATAATATATATGTTATTCCATGTTGGTGTCTTTCCAACCTTAAAACATTAACCCCTTCACTGCTGATGACATGTGGGGCACGTCCTCATTGACTCTCGCTATATGCGAAGGACGTGCCCCACACGTCACCTGCTTGTGGGAGCCCCGGCGGAGATACTCACCTCTCTGTCCGGGGTCCCGCGGCGTTCTGGCTTCAGTGAAGCCAGGCGCCGAAGATAGGCCGGCCCCCGACGTAAATGACATCATCCCGCCTGCACGATGACGTCATTTCCAGGCGACCCCCCGGCAATGCCAGGAGATCACCTGAAAGGGAGGGGGGATCCTTTTGGATCCCTCTCCATCCCGATCGGGAGGGTTTTCAGCAAAAAAACAGGCACCGCTTTGAAGGGCAACCCTATAATTGCCAGATCGTGATCGGCGCCGCTCGGCAGCCAATCGTAATCTAGCTCCGGTGGGGGCCGCCATCGTGGATGGCGGCTCCACCTCCGGGTTCCCCCTAGACTCCTGACATGTCGTGCATAGCACAATGACGTCAGATAGCCGGGGAACCCCTAGCTGCCTGGGGATTTCCCAAGGAAATCCCCTGGTGGAGATACGGGGTTCATTTGAACCCCGATATCTCCGGAACTGTGGGGGGTCATGAATTTTCTATGAGGTGTGTTTGCAAAAAATCACGTAATTCCCCCCAAAAAATGTAACGAGTCCCCATTTCAAATTTTTGTACAAGCGCACCCCATAGAAAATATAACCGCAAATGCTCATGGGAAAAAATGTGAAAAAAAACACTTTACACGCTGCAGATGATTGAAATTTCAAATTTTACTGCATTTTTGTTATAATATATATGCAGGACATGACGTATACATATAAAAATTATATATTATGAATCTGCGGAGTCTGCCGGAAAGAGCGATATATAATATGTCTGGGTCATGTAATAAAACGTTGCTTCTAAACGCGTTTAAACATGATGAGCAAAGGTGGTAAAAATGAGCTCAGCACACAGCGGTGAAATGGCTCAGCAGCGAAGGGGTTAAGGGCCCTATTACATTTTTCACGCAAAAATGCATGGTAAACGCGTGAATTTTTGCGTGAAGCGTTAAACGTTCACACACGTAAATTAACGCTGGTATTACGATCCTCGCGCATTATTTCATCCGTCAAAAAATAACACGCGGAAAAAAGACGCGCAAAAACGCTGCGCGCAGAAATCGGTGGGCAGACTGTTTTTTCACGCGATTCAGCCAATCAGAATTAAGAACCACAATTGTCTCCCGTTAAGTTTTTGCGCCTGTCAAAATCAATCTGAGTATATATGCTGCAGCAATAATAAAAAGCATGCACAACTTCTCAATTTTATTGTTTGGGTATGTGTAGAATGTGTAACTAAACATTGCTGTATTTTTTTTTTCGGGCTGGTGTATTTGGTTTCGGCCAGGACGTTCAGATTTGCCGTTACCACCAGCTTTTAAAAGACGTTAAAATTATGTGCGCAAACACTGTGCGTTAAATTTTGATTGTAATACCATCCGCGTACCAGCGTACAAACGCATTTGCACTCACAATGTTAAGTATAGGACGCGCGCAGTACATTACGCTCACGCAGGGTTCGCGCAGGTTCACCCGCGGTAGACGTTAACGCGCATTTTTTGCATGCACATTGTAATACGACGTTCTACCCGTCGCGTTAATGCATTTTTGCGCGCGTTAACGTTTGCACGAAGAATGTAATAGGGCCCTAAATCTTCTAGGAATCATGAAGTTTCTTGTGTTTTTCTCAACTGCCTGGAATCTATCTTTTCCCCAGCACTGATGGAGATAGTCTTAAAAATGACATTTGAGACATCCCTGTAAAGCATGAAACATTTATACTGATCTTTATGAGTTTAGTTGACGTGCAAGTAAATCATGGTGGATAAAATGGTGAAGAAACATCGGCACTTATAAATTTGTAAATCTGTCCTATACAAATTATGAAATATTCTGCATTAAAGTGTCATGGTTGTTGAATATCTGTCAGAACTGAGCATTTATCTTAGGGATATAATAATAGGAATATTACTTGCCTCTAATTTCATTAATATTCACACTGTAAGCTGTGCAACCCATTTCTATGACTTCACCAAGCTCTGACATGCTCCTGATGATGCCAGTTGCGGCGAAACGCGTCGAGCTGATCTAGTCACTGATGATGCCCTCTCTTTTTTGGTAAACACCCTATTCTGAGTCTGCTATGTAGGAGCGCTCCCAGCTACTCGGATTTGATTTGGTGATATACTATATCTCTGTGCAGTGTCTCTAATGCTTCCATATCACACTAGACTATCTTGCTCTACTGCTTTCAAAACACCACGGACATTCTAAGTACCATGCTCTTTGCTCTCATATCTAGCATTTATTGTCTGTTTGTGAACAAGCTAAGTCACAGAGTCTACCACCTCTTCTCAAAGTGGTGTGCAATATTTTGGCATCAACTGTCTTTAACCCCTTTTGGGGTGTGATGTTTTCTGCTTATGCAGGTTGGTTTTATCCAGAATGTTGCTGGTTTCCCCAATAATTCGTTTTTTTACAAATTTTTGATTAAACGCTAAGTTTTACTGTGTCCTTCACATCATCTACTTACTTGTATCCTTGATTTCACACTGTAAGCTGTCCATGGTCCTGAAATACCATTCTTGCCGAAAAAAGAGATGCTTAACCGATGTAGAACTAGAGATCTCATGATGCTTTCCAACCTTAAGGTGAGAAAAAAGAGGTTTGTGAGGTTCCTGAGGACGAGCAACGGCACTAGTGTCCTCCTCCATGGTGGGGCTCGCTCAGGTCTCAAAGTTTTAGCTCGATTGTGCTATTACAGAGATGACTGCTCCATATGCAAATCAGGCGCCATCACCCAGAAAGGGTGGCCAGTACTGGAATGCGAAGGACGTCATCCCTGCACGAGAGAGGCAGCCAGCAACCCCCAACGTTCATTTCAGCCTTGTTAGGACTCGTCAGGAAGGTATTGCTGACACCCCTCTAGGCACATCAAGCAAGGGGTCCTCATCTGGATTACCCTGTAAACGTATAGTGAGAAAAAAGAGGTTTGTGAGGGTCCTGAGGATGAGCAATGGCAATAGTGATCTGCTCTACAGGGGTTGCTGCATCTCTCGTGCAGGGATGACATGCATGGAATTTCAGTACTGGCCGCCCTTTCTTGGTGATAGCGTCTGATTTGCATATGGAGCATGTGTTCTTGTAATGGTACAATCGAGCTAAAACTAGAGGTGTGCACAGCTGAAATATTAGTTTTGTTTAGTTTCACTTGAAAATAATTTAGTCTGAAACAGAATTCGTTTGCATACTGATTTGTTTCGTAATTTCATTTCATAATGTCGATGGGAAATTGGTATCGGTTATAAATCGATTCGGATCACAAAAAAAACAAAACAATAAATCAAATCCTGCTCAATTACTGTTACATTAGGGTTAAACATGAGGGTTAAAAGGCAAGCTAGGGTTAAATATAATAAGCTGTCTATTGGCCTGTGGTGCTGAATACAGCAGATTCAGCATCACAGCCAATTGACAGGGACAAGGTGCTTTGTGATACAGTAAAACAAAGCTGAGTCATTTTAGTAATTTTGTTTTTAATTTGGTATCGATTCGACTACGATTCAAAATCAATTCGAATCACTAAAAACAAAAAAAATCAATCAGCCATTCAATCAATGGTTCTCTTGTGAAACAGTGTAACGAATCAATTTTGTTATATACTGTTTCGTCTCGTTTTCATTTCAATTTGGATGAAACCAATTCATTATTTCAAAAGTACTTCTGAAATACGAATTAACGTATTTTCAAACGAATTGAAATTTGTTACGAAGTGAACGCACACCTCTATCTGAAACCATGTGAGACCTGAGCGAGCCCTACCGTAGAGCAGGTCATTAGTGCCGTTGCTTGTCCTCGGGACCCTCACGAACCTCTCGTTTCCGACCTTAAGGTTTTAGAACTACAGGGTATCATGGGAGTTTGTTTTTTGCTTGGGATTTTCTTTTGGCCAGCATTGACAGAGATAGCACTTGTCCGTAGTGGAACTACCATTCTCTCTGTGATCTGACCATGGTGCTGATATATAAATTCCAACATAATATGGATTCAGAGCTGTTGTAGTACTTGAAATCCCATAGTACTTAGAGCATGGGTCCCAACCTTGTCCCCCTTCCTCCCCCAGAACCTTTGGAACAACATATGTCATTGTCTAGTCATCTCAAAGAGAGTCTGAGCATTATGGGAAATGTAGTTTCAAGCCATCTGGTGGGATAAGGTGTTGACCCCTGACGTAGAGGAACATTTTTGCTAGTCGGTGCAAGGACTGTAGGTCTGGAAAGAGATGTCTACCACTCTTCATTTGGTTATTAATGACTTGCTAAATGGTAGGAAATAAATAAGGTATGTAAATGAGAAAAAGTCTTGTTTATCGCTGAACTGATATAGATAAACAGGGTTATTCAAAGAGATCCAAATTCCTGGAGAAAGGTAACCGAACGCTGAAATACCTTTCCTGACCATTCGGCTATTCAGAGAGCAGGCAGTTCGCCAAATCTTGGTAAATTGCCTGCACATACGGTGCCTGTTCGGTGCCTGTTCGAGGGCAGTGAAATCCCCATAATAAAGCAATGCTTCGTCTATTCAGAGAACACAAACCAGCAGTGAAAGGTTCCCCTAATGCCCTGCCATTCGGTGGTTTAATTCAGCAGGTTTATTCAGGCGAATCCCATAGGATTCAATGTTGAAAATATTCCGGTTTTAATTCAATATCTAATAAACCGTTCATTATAAAATTCTGCCGTAAAGAGTTTCTTTATTTATAGATTTTTTAGGATCTTTTAGGTGTTTTCCGGGGTTTTTTAGCAAACTTTTTTTCTTCTTTTTTTTAAATAGTTTTTTCACTTTTATCTGTAACAGCCCTTTTTATTATCATTCATTGGATCTTATATGTAAATTTCAGACATTTTCGTTCTGTAGCTTCTTTGCAAACAGCGTTTCACTTTTCAAACATTCAAGCATACTGTTTTGTTTTTTTTCTCACTCCATTTGTCTCCGGTGTCGGCTTTTTCCGGCGGCCACTCTGCGTTCTGATCGGCTCCTGCTTGGGTTTCATTGGCGTGTTCGGCGAGGTTAATCCAGATGTTTTTGCAGGTTTCTGTGTGCCTTCGCCGGGTTTCGCGGTGAGTGTTCGGCGGGTTTGCGGCAGCTTTTCCCTGCACTACGATGGCCCTGTGGTGCTTGCTGAATACACCGCAGGGTCGCCGAAATGGGATCGCCAAATCATGCTGAATTGAGGAGAACGAAAAGTCACCGAACGTGCGGTGGCTTTTCGATTCTCTTTGAATAACCCTGATAGAAAAAAAAAACACTAGAATGTCCCTTTAAGACAGGGGTCAGCAGCTTTGGCCCCCAGATGTTTTGGGGCTACATATCCCATGATGCCTACTCAGCTCAAAGTGTATCTGAGCATTATGGGAAATGTCATTTCACTCCATCTGGGAGGGGAGCCAGGGAGCTGAAGGGTTACTTGTTTTATGAAATCCGAACACAGCCAGTTGAGTACCAATACATAGGAATGAGCTGTCCCTGGTGCTGACATATCATTTCTAACAAATCAGGGCTTGCCACAAGGTAGATTTGCAGATGATGTAAAACAAATGATACCCAACAAAACATGTCATCCTTAAGCATCCACAACGTAAATCTACAACAGGTTGGGATGTGTCGTTTGATCGGCTTTGATGGAGACGACACTTGTTCTGCTGTCATTGGTAACATCCACTTTCTGTGAGCTGCCTGTGGCAATGAAATATAATTTCTATCATCAGAGTAGGGCCGGCCGAGATGTCGATTTCGACTCTAGTGCAGCTACAAATCCTGTAGAATGTCGCAGGTCTTAAAACTGAAAAGCGTCACGGGAGTTGTAACTCAACAGCTTGAAATCTAACTTATGGTCAGTCCTTACCATGATGATACTGGTCTCCGGGGGTCATAATATAAGTGTGGGAACTCATCAAAATGAATGTGCCCTATGATCCTGCCATAAAAGAGATAAGAGGAAGCTGTAGCAGCTGCAGTGCTTCTTTATGTTTAAGAATTCCTTTCCATTGGCGAACGCAGAGAAATTCGTTCCCATGCATTCACCGTGTGCTAAAGCCACGGAAACACCCTTAAATATAAAAAAAATTGTAAATTTGTGTCTGAGTAGAAAGCAGCAATACTCTTCTATTCAATCAGCCGAGTGAGAACCAAGTTCCTCCTGCTAAAATATTGAGGGAACTGCATTCCTGCTTGACGTCCCCCCTGTGTGTCTCTTCTATCATGAAACCTTAGGCATTCACTCTATGAGTCATAGATGGTGCAGACAAAAATTAATTCAGATCAGGAGTCTAGAAAAAGGCAGATTCCCAAATTGCATGATACTATACCACTCTTAATGATGTTTATAACCGTTGAAGTTTTATTTCTTGGACACCCAATGCTGCAGATCGAATGTGTGGATGGATAGATAGAAAAGTAGATGAATAGATAAACAAATATAAAAGTAGATTAATAGATAGATAAACAAATATAAAAGTAGATTAATAGATAGATAAACAAATAAGCAAATCTAAAAGTAGAGGAATAAAGAAATATAGAAACATAGAAACATAGAAAAATTTCGGCAGATAAAAACCTTTCGGCCCATCTAGTCTGCCCAATTACATGGATACTTTACCTGGATTTATCTTTTGTTTAGGATAGCCTTATGCCTATCCCATGCTTGCTTAAATTCAATTACTGTTTTGGCCTTTACCACTTCAACTTAAAAGTATATAAATAGATATAGAAATAAAAAAGTAGATGACTAGATAAACAAATATAAAAAGTAGAGGAATAGATAAACAAATAGATAAATATAAAAGTAGATGAAGAGATACATAAACAAGTAGATAAACAAATAGAAAAGTAGATGAATAGATAAACAAATAGAAAAGTAGATGAAAAGATAAACAAATAGAAAAGTAGATTAATAGATAGATAAACGAATAAGCAAATCTAAAAGTAGAGGAATAAAGAAATATAGAAACATAGAAACATAGAAAAATGTCGGCAGATAAGAACCTTTCGGCCCATCTAGTCTGCCCAATTACATGGATACTTTACCTGGATTTATCTTTTGTTTAGGATAGCCTTATGCCTATCCATGCTTGCTTAAATCAATTACTGTTTTGGCCTTTACCACTTCAACTTAAAAGTATATAAATAGATATAGAAATAAAAAAGTAGATGACTAGATAAACAAATATAAAAAGTAGAGGAATAGATAAACAAATAGATAAATATAAAAGTAGATGAAGAGATACATAAACAAGTAGATAAACAAATAGAAAAGTAGATGAAAAGATAAACAAATAGAAAAGTAGATTAATAGATAGATAAACGAATAAGCAAATCTAAAAGTAGAGGAATAAAGAAATATAGAAACATAGAAACATAGAAAAATGTCGGCAGATAAGAACCTTTCGGCCCATCTAGTCTGCCCAATTACATGGATACTTTACCTGGATTTATCTTTTGTTTAGGATAGCCTTATGCCTATCCCATGCTTGCTTAAATTCAATTACTGTTTTGGCCTTTACCACTTCAACTTAAAAGTATATAAATAGATATAGAAATAAAAAAGTAGATGACTAGATAAACAAATATAAAAAGTAGAGGAATAGATAAACAAATAGATAAATATAAAAGTAGATGAAGAGATACATAAACAAGTAGATAAACAAATAGAAAAGTAGATGAAAAGATAAACAAATAGAAAAGTAGATTAATAGATAGATAAACGAATAAGCAAATCTAAAAGTAGAGGAATAAAGAAATATAGAAACATAGAAACATAGAAAAATGTCGGCAGATAAGAACCTTTCGGCCCATCTAGTCTGCCCAATTACATGGATACTTTACCTGGATTTATCTTTTGTTTAGGATAGCCTTATGCCTATCCCATGCTTGCTTAAATTCAATTACTGTTTTGGCCTTTACCACTTCAACTTAAAAGTATATAAATAGATATAGAAATAAAAAAGTAGATGACTAGATAAACAAATATAAAAGTAGAGGAATAGATAAACAAATAGATAATATAAAAAGTAGATGAAGAGATACATAAACAAGTAGATAAACAAATATAAAAGTAGATGAATAGATAAACAAATAGAAAAGTAGATGAATAGATAAACAAATAGAAAAGTAGATGAAAAGATAAACAAGTATAAAAGTAGATTAATAGATAGATAAACAAATATAAAAGTAGATTAATAGATAGATAAACAAATATAAAAGTAGATGAATAGATAAACAAATATAAAAGTAGATTAATAGATAGATAAACAAATAGAAAAGTAGATTAATAGATAGATAAACAAATAGAAAAGTAGATTAATAGATAAACAAATATAAAATTAGATTAACTGATAGATAAACAAATAAACAAATCTAAAAGTAGAGGAATAAAGAAATATAAAACTAGATAAATAGATATAGAAATAAAAAAGTAGATGACTAGATAAACAAATAGATAAACAAATATAAAAAGTAGATGAATAGATAAATATAAACGTAGATGAAGAGATACATAAACAAGTAGATAAACAAATAGAAAAGTAGAAAAGTAGATAAATAGATAGATAGATAGAAGAACCTAGAAGAGGGATCTATCCCCCAAGATGTTTATTCCCTGCAATTCTCAGAATTCTTAAAAAATGCAAAAGATGGACAGAGAATCATGGGACATGTAGTTCAGGAACTTCTGGGAGGGCCAGAGCTGAAGATCCCTGAACCATGGTGGGATTGCTGTTTTGAGAGTAAAATGTTATCTTCATTTTTTTGAAAAACAGAGACTATGTTGTTACAGCTAATTTTATTTCATCGTCTACAATCAAAGCCCAATCATCTCCCACACACACAGGCGGTCCACACCCCGCTGAAGCCTCAGATTTGCATGTATCCTGTATGTGGCTGGTTAGGGTACTTATTAAATGCCAAAAATGCGTCGAGAGAGACCTCACCGGCATCCCCAGAAGACTGTTTTGACAGCTAGGTTTAGATGCTGATAAACTTAAATGTGACTGTCTGTCAGAGGCAGCTCGTGAGTGCGAGTCTGTGTTAGTGAATGACAGGGAGAGAATTTGCACAGATAACGGCACAATCAGGGAAAGCACATCTTCCGACTCAAAGCCTGTCACTTTGATACAGGTCCCCAAACAACGGCAAGCTGACAAAAAAACACGGGGAAAAGAAAAATACCAATTGCTGCAATTGGGGATTGCTAAATAGCTTGCTCCTCTCAATATTACCAAATAAAAAAAACACACACAAGCAAGCAAACAAAATGATGAAAGCAATTTTATAAAATACCATACAAAGTAGCTCCAAAGCTCCAGTCAAGTCCTACTGATGTTCGAAAAACTAGATCAAAGTCCCACGTCTCACTGCAAGTGTTTTGGGTGTATTTCAAACAATAATATTACATTCAAAAACGCATTAACGCGAGGGGAAAAACCATTCGCGTTAACGTCTAACGCGAGTTACCCTGCGCGAGCAAAAGTTCGTGCGCGCATCCCATACTTAACATTGTGAGCGCAAATGCGTTCGTGCGCTGGTACGCGGCTGGTATTACAATCGATGCGCAAATTTTTACGAGCGACGTTTGCGCGCATAATTTTAACGTCTTTTAAAAGCTGGTGTAACGGCAAATCTGAACGTTCTGGCCAAAACCAAAAACACCAGCACGAAAAAAAAATACAGCACAGTATAGTTACACATTCTACACATACCCAAACAATAAAATTGAGAAGTTGTGCGTGTTTTTATTATTGCTGCAGCATATATACTCAGATTGATTTTGACAGGCGCAAAAACTGAACGGGAGACAGTTGTGGTTCTTAACTCTGATTGGCTGAATCGCGTGAAAAAAACAGTCTGCCCACCGATTTCTGTGCGCAGCGTAAATTTGCGCTCGTTTTTGCGCGTCTTTTTTACGCGCGATATTTTTTGACGTATGAAAAATGCGCTCGGATCGTAATGCCAGCGTTAATTTACACGCGTTAACGTTTAACGCTGCGCGCAAAAAAAATTGCGCTGCGCGTACGAATTTGCGCGGAGAATGTAATAGAGCCCTAATTGTTTACAATTCTTAAATTGTCGTGAGTGTTTTTACTGGTTTTTTTATATTGTTTTAGCTTTTTGCAATATTGAAAACCGAAAAGCAGAAATAACTTTTTTTAATATTAAACAGAATCCCCAAATCCAGACATTTATCACTGTCTGTTACATTAATTATCTTATAGTGTTCCTGCCATAAATAAGACCATTCTTCTCGATCAATAAAAAAAATAAAATCAAAATCAAAAAAGCCAATTGCGGGTAAAATCTATTAAATGCTCAAGGCGACACGTCAGCCGTCTGACACGCAGCTGGTCATTGTGATTTTTGAGATGCTGTGCCAGATGGTTGCTGGGGGGAAAAAATGGAAATTTAAAAAAAAACTATATACAACAGCAGCACACGTACTGTACATGCGAAGTCGAAGTGACCGACCCGGCTCTTTTATGTGTTTCCTACGGAGCCTGAGGTGCAGGAATTCATGGCTTTCTTTGGAACAAAATGAATGGAGTTCAGGAATAATAAATTAAAGTCGATGTTGGTGTCGTTGCATGTGCAAAATTCAATTTCATTAATATTAATTAAACCCTTCACTACCAAGATTGAGATATCTCGGGCGTCAAAGGCCCGATATCGAGATAACTCGATCTGTAGCTCTGCAGCCCAAATGCAAATGAAATTTCTTTTGCGCTGTGTTCGGTGGCTCGTCTGCTGCTTGCGGGTGTGTTTTTGGCGGCTGTCAGGCGGGTTCGCGTCGGCCGTCCAGCGTGTTGGCAGCGGCGGCTGTCCTGCGGGCTGGAGGCGGAGTTCAGCGGCTGATTTGTCGCACTTCGGGACCCTGCGGTGAATGCTGAATTCACTGCAGGGTCAGCGAATCAGATATCGATCGATTCGTGCTGGTGTTTTTGGTTTTTGCCAGGGTCATCGAATCATATATAAAGTGCTGTGAATCAGAGAGCACCAAAAAGTCGGTGACATTTCGGTGCTCTCTGAATAACCCTGCGAAAGAAGTGGGGTGACACACAGAGGTGAGAGTAAATTGCAGAGTATGTGAAGTAACGGGGTGCATGGGGGCTGTGTGCGGCAGATTAGGAAAGGTACAATAGGTTCCATTTAGCCGAAAATACGTTCCGGTCTTTTCAAAGAAAGGTGAAACTCAGGAGAATGACTGGAAAGTGAAAATTCTAGGTCAAAATCGCCAAACCAGAAAAATTCTCCCAATTATCTCACTTTCCAAATCAGCTATTAGGACTAGATTGTTCATTTCTCCTGCCAGTTCTCCTGATTTTCACCTTTCTTTGAGTAGCCCTGAGTGAAATCACTATTTATTCAATGTTCACCATGTTTTTCCAAAAATAGAGTTGCCGAAGCAGTTATCGGCTGTCGGTGAAAACAGCCTAATTGAGCCAGTAACTGTTGAATCCTGCATAATTAGCATCGGAAAATTCCTCCGAACCGAAAAAAAGGCTCCGATACTAATAGGAGCTTAAATCTCAATAAAAATGTGTCTAAGTGATAAAAAAAGGTCCATTAAAAACCATAAAAAGATCTGTTACAAAATTAAAAAGTCTTTTAAAACTAAAAAAAACTAAAATGTCTAATAAAATACAAAAAAGATCTTTTAACCCTCTCACTGCTGAGGACGTGTGGGGAACGTCCTCATTGACTCCTAAGGAAAGATGGGGTAGAGATAGGGGGTTCTTTTGAACCCCGATATCTCCCCCCGACTGTTGGCAGCTAGCAGGGTCATGTTTGGTATCATTAGAAAGGCCAGCGCATGGCCTTTCCAATGATACCAAACATGACCATGTTTAAAGTAAGAAAATAAATTATAAAAGTAATAATAAAAAAAAAGAAAAATGTGTTTTTTTAAGACGGAAATGGCTCAGCAGTGAAGGGGTTAAAAAATTACAAAATAAAAAGTGTTTTTGCAAAATATAAAAGGAATAAATTGAGTTTAAAAAATATTAAAAAAGGCAGGCCCAGGAGTGCCCCAGGCTCGGCTGGCACCCACACCCACTGAGCCATCGGCCCACCGTGAATCTTCCGGTAGTCCCGATGGCGAGTACTTGTCTGCCTAAACAGAAAAACCTGGTTTTCCATCCCCATATAGGTATATGTGCAAGTGGTCATTCAATCCTATCCCCTCTGTCTGTATATATTAGAGGTGTGCATTCGTTTCGTAATGAATCGGAATTCGTAATGAATTTTGTTAATTCGTATTACGGAAGTACTTCCGAAATAACGAATCGATTTGATCTGAATTCTATACAAAATGAAACAGTATCTAATGAATTAAATTTTTTATATGTTTCATCATAAAAGAAAAATTTGAATAATTTAGGTTTTATTTAGTAATCCGTAATTCGAATCGATTTATATCAACTATTGATTCGATATTGAATTGATATATCAATTATTGAGTTGATCTTAATTTACAATACATACAATACAAGTAGTACTACAGTCAGCAAACGACTTTATGAGACAAATTAATTTAGTTTCACTGTTTCACAAGCACCTGTCCCTGTTAATTTGCCTCTGGTACTAAATCTATGAGACGGCTTAATATTTAACCCTAGCTTCTCTTTTGACAGCAAAATTAAATTAATTGGGGTTTTATTTAGTGATCCGAAATTCAAATTTATATATTATCTATCGAATTGATATATCAAATTTCAAATCGATAATTATCAAATCAATATCAATTTTCAAATCGATCCAAATCCAAACGAAACCCGAAACGAAATAAGCTCCAAAATACAAAACAAAATTCTGAAAAGGAAATTATTTTAACGCTGCGTGATGACGTCATCGGCCGGCGCCGGTGGGCAGAAATCAGGAAGGGGAGGGGTGGCTACAGTGATGCAAGTTGCACCGCTGGAAAGGGGAGAGTCTCCCCTTTTCAGTGAGATACAGCATTAACTGTTTTGCTGCCGGATCGCGATTCGGCACAAATTTGCACCAAATCGCGATTCAAAGCTGGAGGGGGCTGACATCTTGGATGTCAGCCAAGCCTCCAGGTCACCCCCCCACCCACTGACATCCTCACCATATGTGTGAGTATGTCAGTGGGCCAGTTAACCCCTAGCTGCCATGTGGCGATAGGGGGACTGTGACCGTGGCAGCTAGACATTTGATCTTGGCCTTTCCAATGATACCAAACATGACCAGGTGTGGAGTAAAAATAAAAAATTTAAAAATAAGTAAATAAAAAAATAATAAAAAATTTTAAAAAAAATTGTTTGCTTTCTTTTACATTTTTTTGTCTGGGGGGTTTAGATAAATAGTACCTAGGCTGTCATCTAAAAATAATTAGCATAAAACTGTCAGAATGAGCTCAGCGCACATAGGTGAACTGGCTCAGCAGTGAAGGGGTTAAAAAGCAAAACCATTTCTATTCTCGGGACAAAATTGTGAAAATATTTAGCCAGGGTCTTTTTTGGTGGTTGTAGATTTTGGGGATTAAATTACGAAAAAGTGTGTTTTTACCATTTTCTCATCATATTTCATATTTTTTTTATAGTAAATTATTCGATATGACGAAAATAATGTTATTTTTAGAAAGTCCATTTAATGGCGGTAAAAATGGTGTATAATATGTGTGGGTTGATTAAACAAATAAGAGGAAAATTTGACCTAAACACTAACAGTGCAGAAACGTAAAAATAGCAGCGGTCACTAAAGGACGGATTTGTGTAAAACCACCCGGTCACTAAGGGGTTAAAACTAAACTAAACAATTTTTTCAGCTGTGCACACCTCTAGTATATATTCATGTCCATGTTTGTAATATCATCCTCGTAATGTGCCATGAGTAGGACAGCATTCGATTTTCCACCGCCCTTTACATGGGTTAGGTTTATGCGCCTGTTAATCTGATATATGACCTACATGGGCTTCTCTACATATAACCATTAGGCTTACAATCATTTAATCCAGGAGCGAAGGAGGTTTAAGTGTCATTATCAACCTCCCCTTCTGGATGAGCCATCACTATCTCACTGCTCACCCCCTTACTGAATTCATAATACAGTTCAGATCATGAAAAAGCCATTACGGAATTGGAAAAGGTCCAAAGAATGGCATCAAAATTAATAAAGAGGATTAAATCACGACGTCGACAAAGAAAATATGATTTCTCGGCTGCAGAAAGTAGGCACCTAGAACCCGATTACCGTGTTCATTGAAAATGACCTCCCAGGGGACCTATTCTTCCCATAGAAAACAAAACAAGGACACAAGGAGAGAAGAAGAATTATTGGAAAAGACTCGTGGGGGGGCAGGTTACGATGCGTGTCACCAATTATGACGGGGATGTGAGATATAATTAAATCTTTAAAATAAACAGCAGCATTGAAGGAAAGTTATAGTGACTTTTATCCAGGGCTGGAAGTGTCTCCTGGTGCAGATGAATGATAAAGATAAAAGAAAGATCGAATACTTACTCATGTACACATTAGTTGAAGAAGAAGCTGCCACCTTGCCCGAGAAGCAAAATTCAACATAGGCAGGAGAAGCAAATAAAGTCTAACAATGGTACCAACAGAAGCGTACTGAGTGAGAGGCCAAGAGGGCCTTCCATGTTATGTTTCAGTATATGCGTTGGGTATACCCACCGGGTTTGGGTCAAAATCCCTACAACCAGGTTCCCTAATGCCAAAATCCCGACGGCCAACTTCCCTACACAGACAACTCCCTGACGGCCAACTTCCCTACACGGCCAACTTCCCTACACCGACAACTCCCTGACGGCCATCTTCCAGACATCCAAAATCCCAACGGCTAACACTAAACCTACTCCTTAACCCCCTAAACCTAGCCCCAACCCTAACCCCCCTAAACCTGGCCCATACCCCCTAAACCTAGCCCTAATCCTAACCCTCTAAACCGAGCCCTAACCCTAACCCCCTAAACCTAACCTATATCGCCATTTATTACTCTTATCCCCACTCCTCTTCTTAACTATTACTTCACTAGATCACTTCACCACTTTGCTGTGTTTTATGTTATCCATACAATGTTCTGTCTGAGTGATCAGTTTGCTTCCGACCTGAAGAAGAGGGGAGATCCTTACAAGCTCGCCACATTATTTTATTGTTACGTAGAAGAAGGACCGGGCTGGGCACCCAAGAATTGGTGTAAAAGGAAGCTGTTAGTCAAAATCACGCATTGTTTCAACTGTCAACGTTCTGTTATAGTATCCAATTAAAAGCTCCCTTTTATACCAATTTATGGGTGCTTGTTCCTTTGACCTATCTATTCGAAGTTTAACCACCCCTGGTAGACTATTTTGGAGCAGAGTGCACACTTCAAACCTGTACACTACGGGCTACATTACATAGTTGTTGCTAAGGTTAGCGCTCACCTGCGTGAGCGTTAACATTAGCCGTGGTGGCCCTAACGTGGGCGCACCATATTACAATCCGAACGCTAACGGGTTAAGAAACCCGTTAGCGTGTGGTACCTTGCACTTTTCTGCGCGAGGTTACTGTACTTTGCGCTCCCTATATTTAACATGGGGAGCGCAAAGTGTTAATCAGCGTTAGGATTACAAAGTCCTAACCCTTATTAACGTCCGGCTGCGGTTAACAAAATGTAAGATTCCGTTAGCACCAGCCAAAACCCCCCAAAATTCCAGATGCTCACCTCCTATCGCTGCTCCGTCCGCCTCCTCTGTCCGGTGGGAGCAGGGAGAGAATGGGGGAAAAAGTACACCCAGTCTCCCCCTGCGGATCACTACACCGACCTGCGAGATCCAGCAGGTCATGTGAATGGCGCTGTCTGCTCAATGGAGTCCTATGGACTCCATGGAGAGGATGCACGCGGCAGCGCTCAGCGCTGGCTCGCGCATCCCGGGTAGGGATGTGCGTTTCGGGATTTCGGAATTTTCACGAAATTTCCCGATTCGTGTCTTCGGATTCGGCCGAATTTCCGAATCGGTCGGACCCGAAAACCGGCAGATCCGAAAAGTTTTCCGAGCCGAAACGAAAAATTTTCGGATTTTTCGAATGGACTTGAAATGTGTCAAATCGAAATTTATTTTTGCTCTATTCATGATTTCGGTTCCATTCGTGATTTCGGTTCCATTTCGGTAATTCTGGACATCGTATATTTAACTATTATCGGTTATATCGCTGATTCTGTAAATTTTGTATTTGTAAATGCGTATCACTTGTTTCTTGTGGCATTCGGGTCAGTTTAGCGTTTTTTAAATTGTTTTGTTCATTTTTTTTATTCCTTGGCTTTCATACCATTTTAATATGATTAAATAAAGTTGTGAAATGTATATTCATAAGAAAAAAAGGATCTTTATTTAATAAAAAAAACACGATAGAATCGCCAGAATTATCGTATCGACGGAATGAATTATCGGATCCGAAAAACAAACCAAAAATTTATTATAAAAAAAGATATAAAGTATAAAAAAAGTAAACCATAGTAGTTTACGTCAAAACGAATAGAGTTAGACACTTTGAAACGAGGAGAACAGACGTTCCGAAAAAAACGAAAATTTCCAAAATCACGAAAAGTCGATACAAAAAACGAGCAAAGTGACCCGAAAACACGAAAAATGGTTGATATTCCGAAAAAAAAATGTACACGAAAAACGAGCCGAACCGAACCGAATCGAAACAGAAATCGGTCGAAACGAGCCGAATCGAAAATTTTAAACATCCGAACAAATCGAACCGAATCGAACCGAAAAAAAATCGGTGCACAAGCCTAATCCCGGGGTTTAGCACATGTTAACAATGCAGGCAGCTTTTTAAGCGCCTGCATTGTAATATCGTGCTAAAACAGGGGGCGCAAAGGAGAAATCTGCAGGCGCAATATATGTAATGTAGCCCTACGTGTTGTTTTATTGTTACTCCAAAAAAGTATCATTACATCTTCAATTACATAAATATACGGAGTGAGAAATGTATTTTCACTATTTTTCATTCTCCCGCATGAGTTCATAGATTTACGCTTTTTACAAACCAATTTTTTATTTTTATTATGTGTATTTACTTTTTATCTAAAAAAACAATAGTTCTTTCCATACGTGTCCTTCAAAGCCAAATCCAGCAAATGGATATATTCAATAACAAAAAATATTGCAATGAAAACACAAACCTTCCGTTAAGCTTTGCAAACATCCAACCAGATAAAGGAGTAGTGGCAAAAATGTGTATTATAGGTCTGGCAAAAACCGGTAAGAGCAGACAAGAGAATAGCAAGTTTTAGGTCTTTAAGCCCCAGGGGAGAAAAATATCAGTGATTTGTTTGGACTTGGGGAATGTTAAAGACTTGGCAGTGCAGATGTAAAGTTTGGAATCCTCCGGAATCTCACATTTAGCGAGCAGACCCCTTAACACCTTCACTGCCAAATTTATTAACTCGATTTTGTTTTGTAATATATTGGAAAGCACTCATTAGCATATCAAACCCCAATTTGCATACTTTGTAAAGCAAGATTAGGGTGCAATGCACCCTGTGGTGAAAAGAAATCCATTGGTTTAGCTTTTTTCCTTTTCACCCTATCTTACTGTAAACAAGCTACAAAGAGCAGCTCTCTCGCTCATTGCAACAAAAAGTTCAGAAACGTTGCTGCTGCGTTACAACAGCCAGGGAGCGGGCAGAATACAGGGAGAGCTCTGGGGTCACTCACTGCTGCACATGGATAATATTCAGGGGGTTATGAGTGAAAATCACTGTACAGTACAGATACAAGGTGTTGCTGTAATTGCCATACGCAGGCATTGTGCAGCACATACAGATACAAAGTGTTGCTGTAATTCCCATACACAGGCATTATGCAGCACATACAGATACAAGGTGTTGCTGTAATTGTCATACGCAGGCATTGTGCAGCACATACAGATACAAAGTGTTGCTGTAATTCCCATACACAGGCATTATGCAGCACATACAGATACAAGGTGTTGCTGTAATTCCCATACACAGGCATTATGCAGCACATACAGATACAAGGTGTTGCTGTAATTGCCATACGCAGGCATTATGCAGCACATACAGATACAAGGTGTTGCTGTAATTGCCATACACAGGCATTATGCAGCACATACAGATACAAGGTGTTGCTGTAATTGCCATACACATTCATTATGCAGCACATACAAGGTGTTGCTGTAATTGCCATACACAGGCATTATGCAGCACATACAGATACAAGGTGTTGCTGTAATCGCCATACACAGGCATTATGCAGCACATACAGATACAAGGTGTTGCTGTAATTGCTATACACAGGCATTATGCAGCACATACGAGGTGTTACTGTAATTGCCATACACAGGCATCATGCAGCACATACAGATACAAGGTATTGCTGTAATTGCCATATACAGGCATTATGCAGCACATACAGATTTTGCATTGCTAATAATCTCATTATGATCACTACAAATCCCCATAAACTGGATATCTCACCATTTTGTTATCTCTCTGTATCACATTTACTGTATTAGACACAAAAGGCATTTCTGCCTGTATGCTGATAATGCAGACCCTGGGTGAAATTGTGTAGGTTAAGACGCACCATCTAGAGTTTAGAACATTTCATTCTAGCAATATTTCTTTAAACGACTACGTAATTGATTACAAATGAGCAAATGTACATTATTTTAACCCGTTAAGGACCAATGACTTAACGTTACATCATAAATGCACTGAATTTAACCCCTTCCCGACCGCTGACGTACTATGTACGTCCGATCGAGAAGTCTCCCTTAGATCCGCGGACGAACATAGTATGTCAGGGTCTCCTAACCACCCGCCCACTCGATACTCACCTCCCTCACTGGGCTCCCTCGGAGTTCTGGCTGGCCTGGAGTCTGCCACGCCTTTTGAGGGGGCCCGGCAGTCGTGGTGATATCATCACATTGCATGATGATGTCATCGCCAGGTGCCCCCAGTCCCAGCACTGAAAAAGGTGGAAAGGGAGGGGAGGCTTCTTTTGGAGCCCTCTATCTCCTCAACCGTTCCACCTAGAAACAAAGAAATTGTACCACTGGAAAGGGGAGAGTCTTTCCCTTGGGCATCATCAAGTGTGCATCATTATCCTATTCATTGCCGGATTGCGATTCAAACCCGGAGGTGGCTGACATCTTGGATGTCAGCCAAGCCTCCAGGTCACCCCCACCCACTGACATCGTCACCATATGTGTGAGGATGTCAGTGGGACAGTTAACCCCTAGCTGCCAAGTGGAAATAGGGGGATCATTTGGATCCCAATATCTCCCAATCTGTGGCAGCTAGAGGGTCATGTTCATGGCCTTTCCAATGATACCAAACATGACTAGGTTTGTTGTAACACAAATTTTTTTAAAAATACAATAAAATATATTAAAATTTTTTTGTCTTTTTTCAAAGCAAATTGTCTGGGGGGGGTTAATTAAATAGGACTTAAGCTGGCATCTAATGATTAACATAAAATGGTGAAAATGAGCTCAGAGCACAGAGGTGAAATGGCTCAGCAGTGAAGGGGTTAAAAAGCAAATACATATAAAAATTGGGTATTTCTAATCTTAGGACAAAATTTTGAATCTATTTTTATCCAGGGTCTTTTTTGGCGGTTGTAGATTTTGGGGGGTTAAATCTTGAATTAAGTGTATTTTTTCCATATTTTCATCATATTTCATATCTGGTTTTATAGTAAATTATACGATATGATGGAAATAATGGTATCTTTAGAAAGTCCATTTAATGGCGAGAAAAAAGGTATATAATATGTGTGGGTTGCATAAAAGAGTAAGAGGAAAATTTGACCTAAACATGAACAGCGCAGAAACGTAAAAACAGCAGCAGGCACTAAAGGACGGACTTTTTTAAAACTGCCCAGTCACTAAGGGGTTAAAGACCCTTGGTCCTTATGGGACTCATTTTTATCTATCTCAGAATAACAATTAATGCGCAAAAAAAATAAATCTATTTCACCCTATATTTAATTGTTAACTTCACATCCCACGTTTCAAATGAATGTTATGATTAAAAAAAAATGTCCTCCAAAAAAAAGTGCTCGGTAGCGAAGGGGTTAAATTCTGATCGCACATCCCTTTATCGAATCTCTCGCACGGCGGCTTAAGCTGCGCTTGGGTTAACATTGACGGGGTAGACAGAGGTTAACAGATAATTAAATGCAGCCTCTAAAGCAGATTGTAACTCGAAAAGGCGAATTCCCTGTCTCGATGCTACATTAAAAATAAAAAATAAAAATAAAAATTCTTTTTGGTTTCCTGCCGCGTGACTTCATGCTCTCGTATATTTTTTTGTGTTTTGTTTTTATTGCCACTATTATTCTGTTACCATCTAGCCAGTTGCTAGCACAAAGCCTTTAATGTCATCCTCTGGTTACTCTCTACACCGCCCCCCCCCTCCTCGCTCTCTCTCCATCCATCTCCATCTTTATTTCACGGCGCCCCCCGCCCCCCTCTCTGCAATGGCACGGAGCTCCGCATCCTAAGCTGCAAAACTACTGCACTCAAGCTGCCGCGCGCAGGTTAATGTCCTTTCTTTATGTATTCTAACCATCTTTTTTTTGTAAGCAAGTAGCGGCCTGCGCGCGCGCTTTATGATATAAAAAAAACTCGACAAGCAAGCCAGGGTGGAACGCGTGGGTAAGTGGAAGGGGTGGGATCCCCACTTATTTATGCCGCTTGTCCTTTTGACTCGTTCCAGTACACAATAATCCACGGCACTGGCGCGCGCAGTCTGGTCCATTAAAGCGCGCACCCATACAATATTTATAAACCGAAAAACCTATGATTAGAAAAATTTGCACAAAATGTACATTTTTTTCATTAGAAATAACAATCCTGTAATCGGACATACAGTCAGTTTTTGTGTTGTTCATCAAGAACCAGATAAGGGATGCAGGAGGTGAAAGAGGGCCTCATCACCCAACATTAGAGTGTGCCTGGGCACACCCTGCGCACCCCCTGCGCACTCCTATGTTCCATGGTTTTTCAGCAGGTGCTGATCTCGAGATGCAAACTGCAGTGAAATTATTAATGCGTGAGTGGTGGCTCAGCACATGTATGTGATGCAGTAGTGATGCGCGCGCACTGCTTAACACGAGCGTTGCATAAAGCATGGAGAAACGTAGGAATTCTAGCTGCGCTAACGTTACTGCCAGCTACATGGCGATCGTTTTTAACCACGGTGTGTGTATTGGTTTTCCACTTATTTTTGTATCAGAAGCTGAAAAATTCTTCCTTATCTTCAAAGAACTTGAAAGTTCCTGATGGATTCCAACGGAATCTGGAATGGAATCCAACGAAACAGCGTTTCACTTTTCAACCATTCAACCGGACTGTTTTTTTTTTCTTCACCTCTTTCGTCTGCGGTGTCGGGTTTTTCCAGCGGCTGCGCTGTGTGTGATCGGCTCCTGCTCGGGTTTTTCCAGCGTTTACGGCAATATGCAACATACTGGGGAAAAATTCCTTCTTGACCCCAGAATGGCGTCAGATTTCTCCTTGGATCAAGCAGCTTATACCCACATATTAAATATTATAGCCCTTAATATTCTGTGTCTGCAGGAAGTCATCCAGTCGACAGTACAGACTCTGACCCAACCACCTCAACAGGCTAAAAAGTTTAGTTTTTAGTTTTGAGTAGCACCGACATTTCACAACACTGCAATACCTGTGACTAGATAACACCCTTGGTGCTGCCCCATGCACTTTAAATTCTCTTACCCCCTCCCCAACCTAATATCAAATATATATAAATATGTATATATATAATTAATGTAGGGCTAACAGGGCTCGATGAACATAGAATTCAGAACAAAAGCAAAGTATCTTATTAACACACACAGGGTTATTCAAAGAGAATCGAAAATTCACCGCACGTTCGGTGACTTTTCGTTCTCTTCAATTCGGTGCAATTTGGCGATCCCATTTCGGCGACCCTGCGGTGTATTCAGCAAGCACCACAGGGCCGTCGTAGTGCAGGGAAAATCCGCCGTAAACCCGACGAACACTCACCGCAAAACCCAGCGAATGCCCACCGAAACCCGCAAAAACATCTGGATTAACCCAGCCGAACACGCCAGAGAAACCCGAGCAACCGCCAATCACAGCACAGAGCAGCTGCCGGAAAAAGCAGACCTAGAATTTTCACTTCTCCTGCCAATTCTCCTGGTTTTCACCTCTCTCTGAATAACCCTGTTAGTGTATTTATTTTACTAAAAATAAAATAAAGATTGTATTATAATAATATATTATTAATAAATGATATAAATAATAATATAATATTTTATTTAAAATAAAAAAATAACACTCAATGTAAAACATCAACTGTGCAAGTTACATTTGTAAATATATCTTTCTAACCCAAAAAAGGCAACCCTACGGCAACAAAGCCAGTTAACACAGAGCATGCCCAGTCCAGCATCTCCAGGAGCAATTTATTATGTAGCGTAGACATGTGTTGTCTAATTATGGAACTGCAAAATTGATGACTGATTCATGGAGGTTTTATTGCTTTGCAGCTCTGTTATTTCGCCCACAAACCCTGCATGTATTATATCTTTAAAAGAAAAGACATTAGGAAAAATGCAGATCCCCCTCCGACCTGCAGCCCCAGGCACTACCCTTCTGGATTATTGTAACAGCAGTCTATCTTGGTCCATGATTCTTCCTGAAGGTCGGGTGCAACTGCCAGTGATCCCAATGTGCTGCCTTCATTGCCAGCATGCTGGAAGTCACAGACTGGCTACCAACGAGGAGGAAGGCTGCCTGAAGGCTTGGCTGTTAAAAGAAGTGCTTTTAGTTTACATTCAGCACTTTAAAAATATTCTCCCAGTTGCCTCATGGTTCTCATTAACCCCTTCTCTGCTGAGCCATTTCACCTCTGTGTCCTGACTCCCTGAGCTCATTTTTACCGTATTGTGCTCGTCGTGTTTAAACGCGATTTGAAGTCATGTTTTATTGTAGGACCCAGACACATTATATATCCTTTTTTTTTTTTTTTTTGCAGATTAGGCAGATTCATAATATATTATTAGTATTTTTATGTATACGTCATGTCCTGTCAGAATACTATAACAAAAATTTATAAAAAAATGTGAATTTTTCATTTATATTTCAATAATTTACAGGGTGTAAAATATTTTTTTCACATTTTATCATCCGAGCCTTTGTGGTTATGTGTCCTATGGGGTACTCTAGTTAAAAAAAATTATAAATGGAAAACCGTTACTGTATTTTTCTGAGAAAATACGTGATTTTAGCTAAAACTGGATAAAACGAATTTTTGTGTTAGTGCAGCATCATTATTTACATTATAATTGAAAAGTGAACAATAGTGCTGCATTATAAAGAAAAAAAGAAAAATAAATATTTATTTTTATATATTTATGTAATTATTTTTTATTATTATTTTTTTACACTTAACCTGGTCACGTTTGTTATTATTGGGAAGGCCATGCTCTGGCCTTTCCAATGACACCAATCATAACCCTCTAGCTGACACCAATCATCAGGCGATGTGGGGCTCCAAAGTATCCCCCTTGTCTCCACCACAGGGAAATCCTTGTACAGCTAGAGGTTAATTCCCCTACAGACGTCATCACGCCAATATAAAACTTTGGAGTTAAAAGAATGTCATTATTTGACAAGCCTTTGCAAAAATTTAAAAGGACACTCTAGGCACTGTGGAGAGGGATGAGGGAGCTCAAGGAACAGTGGACACTGAAATATCATTGACTGGTCTCAGTGACTAGAGTGTCCTTTTAAATTTTTGAAAAGGCTTGCCAAATAATGACATTCTTTTACCTCCAAAGTTCAATATGTTCAGCCCTCCAAGACTCTTTCCAGATGGAGGGAGAGAGTTGAGGGGGCTCAGGGAACTGTGACCACTGAAATAAAATTGACTGGTCAGAATGCCTAGAGTGTCCTTTTAAATTTTTGAAAAGTCTTGCCAAATAATGTCATTCTTTTACCTCCATAGTTGAATAAGGGCAGCCCTCAGAGATCATTTCTGGAAAGGAGGGAGGGGGTGAGGATGCACAGGGAACCACTACCACTACCACTTAGGTCCCAGTGACTAGAGTGTCCTTTTAAAGTTTTGAAAAGTCTTGCCAAATACTGTAGGTACTCGAGTATACCACTAGATTTTGGTGTCAAAATTTACCTTAAGATTGGAGGGGTCGCATTATATTCGAGACATCTACATCGCATTTAAAAAAAACAAGCAAACAAAAAATACCCTTGACTTGCTCAGGGATCCAAAGTCTCCCTGACGCCTGCAAACACTTAAGGAATTTAGGAGCTCGTTTGGGGGGGGGCTGGCTATCGGCAGACGATATGGTGGATGAGCCTGCCTGCTGGAGCTGGAGGTCAGGAAAAACTATATACCTCCCTCCATGCTGGCTATTGGTGAATGATTCACATTGGTCGCCTAGCTCCGCCAGCCATCTTAATCGCAAGTAAAGGACATGGGTGTCCGGTGGCTTCATACTTCGTAAGCACTACAATCAGTGTAGAGCAGAGTACCCTGGCCTGAGGGGTAGCCTGACTCGTAGGATTTTATTTGTTTACTGGTACGGTATACTTTTATAATTTTCTACGTCGCGTTATATTCGAGTCTTGAGTATTCTCTCATTACCATAATAAATTTCTATCCATAGCGTTATATTCGGGTCGCGCTATACTCGTGTATCTCCAGTAATGACATTCTTTTACTTTCAAAGTTGAACAATTGCAGCTGCTTGTTTTTCTCCTGCCATATCTCTTCAGCTATCACTGTGAAACCTGATCTAATCCCCCTGCTCATAACTTAAATGTGCTGATAATATTTTGTTTAATAAAACGAGTAAAACAGCAGCTCATTGGGTCTGATTGCAATTCAATTCTCTGTGTAGCACCAGCAGGTATGACAGCCTCCCTATTACTTTGTCCGAATCACACATACTAACAGGAAATCTGTCATATTGTCTTAGAATTGAGTGCATCCTAGAACTACAAAGAGCATAGAGGTCATCATACATTAAATACAGACATTTAAAGTCTAATCTTAAATGCAAAGAGAGATGATTGAATGTCCAATAGGAGTCAGTTTGTGCTTCATTTTAAGCCTCACGGTGCTTTAAGATCCTAAAAAAAAAGGTTAAGTCATCTTGGAGTAGTAATGCCGTCTACTTGTTTGTGGCTCTGACTAGGGGTTTTATTTGTATTTTTTATGAGTTTCTACGAAAGATTGCAGCAAGCACGGGACTGCCAAGCATCTCCTGCCAGCCAAGCTGTAGTGTCTGGAAGATCCTCCCTGGAAAGGATATCTGTTATGAATTATTAAGGCTAGCCTCTAGCTTCCAGAATTGATGTATTGCTTTTATCTTGTAGAAAAATAAGGAAAAATAAGAGAAAAAAAAAACATACGCCCGCAAGTATATAGACAATTCACAAAGAAATATTTTTATTTTAATGAAATGTAAGCAATCTGTTGAAGCTTCGCATATGAGCCGGGAAATAGAATTAGTCATACACTGTTTAATCTATTTTCCATTAAATATCTCAAAATGCGCGGTTGCCAGATCTACAGTGTTTTCTTGAACACATGTCTTTTATGCAAAGGAATGGCAACACATGAATAGTGTGGCCCTACTGTACATGGGTTGTGTGCTACAGGGCAGTACGCTGTTAAAGGGACACGCTACGCACCATAGCAACTTCATATACTCCCCAGCGCACACAGACTGAACTGCTCCTTACCCTCTGCTGTCCCACCCAACCCTGGTCCATAATTTCAGGTCTCCTTTCCAGCTGTCTCCACTTCTCTCTCTAATTACTCTCACTAAGCTCAGGCTTCTGGTCCTTTCCATGCAGCCCTGCTAACCATCTTCACATTCCCTCTGCTCCCATCTGTTTCACCTACCCCAGCCCCTTAGATTGTAAGTTCACATGATGTCTGACTGAGCACTTGGTTAAGTGCTGTACTACCTTGACAGTTATCCTATGGGCAGGGTCATCTTTTCATCATGTATCATGTACGTCTCCTGTTTTGCTCCCCTATTGTAAAGCGCTGCGCAATATGCTGGCACACCATGTGTGTGTGTTCGTTCGTTCTGTGAAGAGAGAGTAAGGTTAAGTGAAAAAGCACATTGTGTTATCATGTATGGGGGAGGGGGAAGCAGAGGGTTTTTTTCTAACAGAAATGGAGGGAGAGTTAAAATAAAGGCAAACATAAAATACAATTGCAATCTGGGTCATTTATTGATATAAATGACTCAGATACCACCTAAAAGGTTTGGGAATAGGCTAGTTTCTGGCCCCAGCGACTCCTCTAAATGGCATGAGATATGTGTAGGTAGCTATGCAGTGGCGTAGCGTGGGTTGTCAGCGCCCGGGGCTAGCCAAGAATTGTGCGCCCCCCCCAACCTGTGGACACGTTATCGATATTGCCCCAGCTCACACATGGATTTGCCCCAGCTCACATATGGATATGCCCCAGCTCACACATGGATATGCCCCAGCTCACACATGGATATTGCCCCAGCTCACACATGGATATTGCCCCAGCTCACACATGGATATGCCCCAGCTCACACATGGATATGCCCCAGCTCTCCCATGGATATTGCCCCAGCTCACACATGGATTTGCCCCAGCTCACACATGGATATGCCCCAGCTCACACATGGATATGCCCCAGCTCTCCCATGGATATTGCCCCAGCTCACACATGGATTTGCCCCAGCTCACATATGGGTATTGCCCCAGCTCACACATGGATTTGCCCCAGCTCACACATGGATTTGCCCCAGCTCACATATGGGTATTGCCCCAGCTCACACATGGATTTGCCCCAGCTCACACATAGATATGCCCCAGCTCTTCCATGGATATTGCCCCAGCTCACACATGGATTTGCCCCAGCTCACATATGGATATGCCCCAGCTCACACATGGATTTGCCCCAGCTCACATATGGGTATTGCCCCAGCTCACACATGGATTTGCCCCAGCTCACACATGGATTTGCCCCAGCTCATGCATTTGCCCCAGTTCTCACATAGATTTGCCCCAGCTCATGGATTTGCCCCCAGTTTATGGATTTGCCCCAGTTCTCACATAGATTTGCCCCCAGCTCATGGATTTGCCCCAGTTCTCACATAGATTTGCCCCAGCTCATGGATTTGCCCCCAGTTTATGGATTTGCCCCAGTTCTCACATGGATTTGCCCCAGCTCATGGATTTGCCCCAGCTCATGGATTTGCCCCAGTTCATGGATTTGCCCCAGTTCTCACATGGATTTGCCCCAGCTCATGGATTTGCCCCAGCTCTCACATGGATTTGCCCCAGCTCACACATGGATATTGCCCCAGCTCATGGATTTGCCCCAGCTCTCACCTGGATATTGCCCCAGCGGCAGCCAGCTCTCACATGGATACTTGCCCCAGCTCCGGATCCAGCAGGGGTTGAGGGGGCCCAGATGCTGGGCAGCGGGAGTGCCTGCCCGGTCCTGAACAGTGTGTGAGTCCGTCCGTGTTGAAGGGGAGGCGGCTGCGTGCGTGCGCAGGTCACGCGGTCCGGCCAGTCAGGTGGTACAGAGACTCAGTACCACCCGATTAGCCGGACCACGTGACCGGCTGCGCCTGCACGCAGCCGCCTCCCTTTCAACACGGATGGACTCACTGTTCAGGACCGGGCAGGCACTCCTGCTGCCCGGCATCTGGGTCCCCTCAACCCGCGGGCCCTTGGGCGGCGCCCGAGGGCCCGGCGGGTCAGTCCGGGCATCAAGTTTTAGGGGCACAAATTTCTTTTGAAATTATGCGCCCCTAACAAAACTGCGCCCGGGGCCACGGCCCCCCCTGCCCCCCCCACGCTACGCCACTGTAGCTATGTATGTGTATGTGTCTCCATCTCTGTGATATGTACAGTTGTGTTCAAAATTATTCAACCCCCACTGAAATTGAGTGTTTTGGCCAGTTTGACATTGATTTTGGTCATTCAGTCATCTTGCTTACAATTAAATCAAAGAGGCACGTGTAGGTCAGACAAATATAACATAACATTTATAATGAAATAACCACAAATGTCTTTTGTGTGCTCACATCATTATCAGTTTTATTCAACCCCAAGTGACATTCAATCTTAGTACTTAGTACAACATCCTTTTACAGTTATAACAGCTTTTAAACGTGAAGCATAGCTTGACACAAGTGTCTTGCAGCGATCTACGGGTATCTTCGCCCATTCGTCATGGGCAAAAGCCTCCAGTTCAGTCACATTCTTAGGCTTGTGCACTGCAACTGCTTTCTTTAAGTCCCACCAGAGGTTCTCAATCGGATTTAAGTCAGGTGACTGCGATGGCCACTCCAAAATGTTCCAGCCTTTAATCTGCAACCATGCTCTAGTGGACTTGGAGGTATTTATTTATTTATTTATAAAGGATTTTACCAGGAAGGATACATTGAGATTTTTCTCGTTTTCAAGTATGTCCTGGGTTCAAGAACATTGAAGTGTTACAGTTACAGAAATACAAAGTAATACAATGCAAGATATGCTTGGGATCATTGTCCTGTTGAAAGGTCCAACGTCTCCCAAGCCTCAGGTTTGTGACGGACTGCATCACATTGTCATCCACTATCTCCTGGTACTGAAGAGAATTCATGGTACCTTGCACACGCTGAAGCTTCCCTGTACCTGCAGAAGCAAAACAGCCCCAAAGCATGATTGACCCCCCGCCATGCTTCACAGTAGGCAAGGTGTTCTTTTCTTCATAGGCCTTGTTCTTCCTCCTCCAAACATAGCGTTGATCCATGGGCCCAAACAGTTCTAATTTTGTTTCATCAGTCCACAGAACACTATCCCAAAACTTCTGTGGTTTGTCCACATTACTTTTGGCATACTGCAGTCGACTCTTCTTATTCTTTGGAGACAGCAAGGGGGTGCGCCTGGGAGTTCTGGCATGGAGGCCTTCATTACGCAGTGTGCGCCGTATTGTCTGAGCTGAAACTTCAGTACCCACATCTGACAAATCTTTTCTCAGTTCCTCAGCAGTCACACGAGGACTTTTCTCCACTCTACGCTTCAGGTAGCGCACAGCAGTCGAAGTCAGCATCTTCTTTCTGCCACGACCAGGTAGCGTTTCAACAGTGCCCTTTGCCTTGAATTTGCGAATGATGCTTCCTATGGTCTCTCTTGGTATGTTTAACATCTTTGCAATCTTCTTATAGCCATTGCCCTTCCTGTGAAGCGTAATCACCTCTTCTCTTGTCTTCCTGGACCATTCTCTTGACTTCACCATGTTTGTAAATACACCAGTAAATGTCTAGAAGGAGCTGAGTATCACAGTCATTTTAAAGCTGCCTAATTGGTGCTTATTATGCTTTATTGCTGCTCCGTGACAGCCACAGGTGTTTTCAATACCTGATTGAAAACACTTGAATGAACCTCTGTTCTTCAGAGTGGTAGTCTTTAAGGGGTTGAATAATTGTTTCAATGAAGAATTCACAAAAGAAACATTTACTACTGTATTACAAAACCAATTGATGTCATTTTAGTTGCATATGGTTCTTTAAAAAGTCCTTGTAGGATTTCATTCTGAATACAATTACAAATGTACACTAAATTCCCTAAAACCCTTTACAGCATTGGGGGTTGAATAACTTTGAACACAACTGTATATGAGTGGGTGTCTGGGCCTGTGGACTCATATTGCTGGAAGTTCTCAGCGATAGGCAGAGCTTGTGCCAGAATACAGACTGTGCTGGTCACAATCACTCTCCCCCAAACGATGCTGTGAAGGGTCTGTCAGGTGAGCAACAGGAGGACAGAGCAGCAATGTTCTGTGGAAAGTGAGTGTGGTGAGTGCAGCCTGAGATCCTGAATCCACTTTGCCTGTCACTATTACTGCCAAAATTGTTAGACTGCCCATTGCGAAACTCAGGTCTGGATCCACCTCTACCCCCTCGGCAATTCTGCAATATTCATCGCTTTACAAATGAGCCCCTATGGAGTTCATAAACGCTGGAGTAGGAAATTGTGATCAGAGATCAATAAATGCCAATATCCCATCAGCAGATCAAACATTCTGGAAGAAGAGAGATCCCAAGACGGCATGGATTGCTTGTATTTCAAACTGACAATTGATTAATGAAAATACTTTTTTTATTTGGTCTTGATAGGCAAACCACCACCAAGCGGCTGGATTCCAGATAATGTTACCGCTTGGCAGGGCCAATTCCTTCCAGTAAATAATCTTGTTTTATTTTTTTTAATCACCCAATCAATCAATTATTTTTAATGCACCGAGTGTCCGCAGCAGTTGATGTGCAGCTAATGATCATGAAGGTGAAGGAGAGTTTAGTCACTCCATGTTTAATTAAAGATGAAGTATCATTAAACCCCCGCACAAGAAAATTGGTCAGTATATCTCTCTGTCTCTCCTACATGTTTACAGAGAGGAAGAGTTTACATACGGTATAGTTTTTATGAAAATATAGGGGCCATATTACATACTTGGTGCTAACTTAACCAGAGCTGTTGTAAGCTTAAAACTTCCATAGGCTATAATGGCTCTGGTAAGTATACAACAGCTCTGGTTAAGTTAGCACCAACTATGTAATATGGCCCCAGATATTTTAACTATCTATATACATGATAGGGGTTATTCAGAGAAAGCCGATCTTGCCCGGAAATTACACTGAACAAGGAATTTCCCCATACGGTGACATTTCGACGCCATTCGGCTATTCAGAGAGCAGGCATTTCGCCAAATTTTGGCGAACTGCCAGCAAGTATGGTGCCTGTTTGACGGCAGTGAAATCCCCCATAGAGAAGCAATGGTTAATTTATTCAGAGAAAACCAAACAGCAGTGAAAAGTTGGCGAAGTGTCCTTTGTGGAGGACGTCCGGTTATGGAGGACGCACTCAGCTTGTCGTCGCAGACCCGATGTTCGGCACCGATCTGGTCTTTTCTCAGTGAGGACTGACATCTTGGATGTCAGCCCTGCTTCCGGGACCTCCCATGCCCATCGACGACATCGTAATGAACATGTAATGTGTTAAAAATAGAAAAAAGACTACACAAGCAAACAATGAGGAAGGGGTACAATAAGGGAACCCGGGTTGGAGCCGGCTGTGTCCCTTGGTGGAAGTGTACCCTAGGCGGTTGCTTAGCTTGCCTAGTGGAAGCACCAGTCCTGCTCTCACCGTTTCTAATACAGGCAATACTAGACAATTTGTTCTACTGCTTTTATGCTCTGTATATATTGAATCTGTATTACTTCAGTATTGCTTTGGGTTAAAGGGACACTACCACGTACATAATCTTGGATGTCAGCCCTGCTTCCGGGACCTCCCATGCCCATCAACGACATTGTAATGAACATGTAATGTGTAAAAATAGAAAAAAGAAAATAGATATTTGCAAAATTAACTTTTTTTCTCATTTCTAAGGCGGTGGCATTATGTGCTTTTACATGTAAAGCAAACAATGCCGCTGCACTAACTCAGCTTCTCATTTCCCACACCAGGACCAAATATGGAGGTGATGGCTCAAAAACTGTTAACACATGCCAGTTCACTGCTGCGAGGAGAAAGGGAGTACTTTGGACCTCTATTCCTTCATTCTTTACACCCCACTATTTCATGTTAGGTGTCATTGTACAGGTCAGAAACTGGCCTTTCTAATGATACCAAACATGAGCATGTAAAGTGTCATTTAAAGATAATAAAAACACACAAACAAACATAAAATAGTTTTATTTTTTTTGTTCCTAAGCAATGGCACATATAAAATGAGCAATACCACTGCTATTATTCACCTTCTCATTTCCCACGCCGGGAGCAAGGTCAGTGGTTTATTTATACATTGTCATATTATTCATTAAAGATAATACGGCAAAATACAAGCGACAAGTTTTGTTTTTTTTCAGTTTTTGTTCTAATTGCATATTTTCTCAGAAAAATGCAGTGACAGGTTTTCATTTTTTTTTTTTTTTAAAGAAGAGTACCCCATAGAATATACAATCACAAAGGTTTGAATGATATATGTGAAAAACTTATTTTACACGCTGTAAGTCATTGAAATCTGAATGGAAATTTACATTTTTTTTTTACATATTTTGTTATAGCATTCTGGCAGGACATGACATATACATATAATAATGATATATTATGAATCTGCTGAGTCTGCCAAAGATAAGAATATATAATTTGACTGGGTCCTATCATGACCTCAAATCGTGTTTAAACATGATGAGGACAGAACGATCAAAATGAGCTCAGCACACAGAGGTGAAACGACTCAGCAGCGAAGAGGTTAATTAGAAAATCAAAGTCCACCCTGTGAGTTCTAAACACTAGAGATGCACGGCCCAGCTGTGTGGCACGTGATTATCTTTTACACCTGACTACAAAGTGTGTATGTATACGGGGCCGACTACACGCTGTAGCGCGCACACAAATTGCGCGGACTACAGCAGGCGTGCTGCGTCTCTTTAGAAAGCCTCCCCGACTAAGTGCTACGATGCGCATTCGACAGGGCTGCAAAGTGCGATCCTCCACAGGAGGATCGAGCCTTGTAGCACTGAGCGCACTATCTGCGCTCAGCGAGGTGGCGCCACGAGTGTCAGACGGGCGTCAGAGTGGAAGGAACGTTCACTCTCACGGACGTTCCTTCTGCTCTTAAAAACGCTCGTCTGACACCAGCCTTAGGGTATGTACCCATAGAACATTTATTAACTGAAAACATATATTTGGAAGATTATTTTCACAAAATGCACCTATTTCAATAGAAAGAGCAAGCCTGTAATCAGAGGTACAGTCAGTTTTTATGCTGTTCATCATGAACCACATTAGGGACATCTAAAATGTAAATGTAGATGGTGAAATAGGACCTCTTCACCCAACATCAAGGGCCCATTCACACTGAGTGACATGAAAATTGTGCGTTTCATATTCGCGGTATTGAGCAATAATATTGCGCGATATTGCTGTTTGAGCGATATTGTGCGGCACCATAATGTTAAATCAACAAATCGCAGCAAATTGTGGAAAAAAGGGTCGCGTACCACCGATGAGCTACAGCGACGAGCTACAAGCGACATTGAGCTGTGAGATGTGAACAGCTCCATTGAAATGCTTTGGAGACGCTACATAGAGTGATATCACGCGGACATATGAGCAATATCGCTGCAAAAATTGGTCAGTGTGAATGGGGCCTAAGGTGTGCCTGGGCACACCAGGCACATCCCCTGTGCACACTTATGTGATTATATATATATATATTTATAGATTAGATAGGACGTGTTAGTCCAGATGCCAAAAACACAAGGAATAGAGGAGACTCCCGAAAACTTGTCTTTTAAATATAAGGTTAGTCCAATAAAAAAGGTTTCACTACGTACTGCTATACCTGGGTTTTATATATATACAGTCAGGTCCAGAAATATTGGGACATCGACACAATTCTAACATCTTTGGCTCTATACACCACCACAATGGAGTTGGAATGAAACAAACACAATGTGCTTTAACTGCAGACTGTCAGCTTTAATTTGAGGGTATGTACATCCAACTCAGGTGAACGGTGTAGGACTGACAGCAGTTTGCAGATGTGCCTCCCACTTGTTAAGGGACCAAAAGTAATGGGACAGAATAATAATCATAAATCAAACTTTCCCTTCTTAATACTTGGTTGCAAATCCTTTGCAGTCAATCACAGCCTGAAGTCTGGAACGCATAGACCTCACCAGACGCTGGGTTTCATCCCTGGTGATGCTCTGCCAGGCCTCTACTGCAACTGTCTTCAGTTCCTGCTTGTTCTTGGGGCATTTTCCCTTCAGTTTTGTCTTCAGCAAGTGAAATGCATGTTCAATGGGATTCAGGTCAGGTGATTGACTTGGCCATTGCATAACATTCCACTTCTGTCCCTTCAAAAACTCTTTGGTTGCTTTTGCAGTATGCTTTGGGTCATTGTCCATCTGCATTGTGAAGCGCCGTCCAATGAGTTCTGCAGCATTTGACTGAGTGTGAGCAGATAATATTGCCCGAAACACTTCAGAATTCATCCTGCTGCTTTTGTCAGCAGTCACATCATCAATAAATACAAGAGAACCAGTTCCATTGGCAGCCATACATGCCCACGCCATGACACTACCACCACCATGCTTCACTGATGAGGTGGTATGCTTAGGATCATGAGCAGTTCCTTTCCTTCTCCATACTCTTCTCTTCCCATCACTCTGGTACAAGTTGATCTTGGTCTCATCTGTCCATAGGATCTTGTTCCAGAATTGTGAAGGCTTTGTTAGTTGTTTGGCAATCTATCATCTGGCCTTCCTGTTTTTGAGGCTCACCAATGGTTTACAGCTTGTGGTGAACCCTCTGTATTAACTCTGGTGAAGTCTTCTCTTGATTGTTGACTTTGACACACATGCACCTACCTCCTGGAGAGTGTTCTTGATCCGACCAACTGTTGTGAAGGGTGTTTTCTTCACCAGGGAAAGAATTCTTCGGTCATCCACCACAGTTGTTTTCCGTGGTCTCCCGGGTCTTTTGGTTTTTCTGAGCTCACCGGTGCGTTCCTTCTTTTTGAGAATGTTCCAAACAGTTGTTTTGGCCACGCCTAATGTTCTTGCTATCTATCTGATGGGTTTGTTTTGTTTCTTCAGCCTAATGATGGCTTGCTTCACTGATAGTGACAGCTCTTTGGATCTCATCTTGAGAGTTGACAGCAACAGATTCCAAATGCAAATAGCACACTTGAAATGAACTCTGGGCCTTTTATCTGCACATTGTAATTGGGGTAATGAGGGAATATCACACACCTGGCCATGGAACAGCTGAGAAGCCAATTGTCCCATTACTTTTGGTCCCTTAACAAGTGGGAGGCACATCTGCAAACTGCTGTAAGTCCTACACCGTTCACCTGAGTTGGATGTACATACCCTCAAATTAAAGCTGACAGTCTGCAGTTAAAGCACATTATGTTTGTTTCATTCCAACTCCATTGTGGTGGTGTATAGAGCCAAAGATGTTAGAATTGTGTTGATGTCCCAATATTTCTGGACCTGACTGTATATATATAATTCCTTGCTGCATATGGGGAATGTGGCACAGGAGCTCTGAGATGCAATTCATTGAATTGCTGTGATGTGCAAGTGGCTTCTGCAATAATAAACACACTTATTATAGTGTGGAAGCTTTTTATCTCACTTTTTGTCCTCCACCACAACTCTTATAGATACTGATTTACCCTAGGGGACCAAGCATCCACTGCGACTGGTCATCATGCCTGGCTCCTAGCTAATGAGGGTCCAACAAACCCGAAACAGCGCTGTCCTAGGAGTGGCTTTGACCAGTTGCATAAACCTTATCTCTGCTAAAAAGCCACAGTGTGGCATAACATTGATTTTAGGGATCTGTGTAATAACAGATCCAGGATGCAAAAAAGTGAGACAGATGTCATTTGTATATCCTACCCAGAATTCCTTGCTGCATATGGGGAATGTGGCACAGGAGCTCTGGGATACAATTCATCGAATTGCTGTGATGTGCAAGTGGCTTCTCCAATAATAAACACACTTATTATAGTGTCGAGGCCTTTTATCTCACGTTTTGTCCTCCACTACAACCCTTATAGATATATATATAGTATATAATATGTATCTGTGGATTTTGTTGTTCTCCAGTTTGGAGTACGACATGTGATGGCATCCGGTAATTCACAGGAGAACTCTTAACCTCTGACTCTAGCTGTCACATGACTTTTTCCTGCATGGTAATAGGTGCGCAGTGACAGTTGCTGAGCCGTGGATATTGGACTCATTAGTCACTGTGACTGTGTGAAATAGGACAGAGAATAGGATTTACACAGGGTTCCCGAATCAGAGATAAAACAATAAAGGGGTCTGTAGGAATGTGAACAAAATTCACAGCTGGTGCTACATATCAGAGAGAAAAAATATTATATGTATGTATATATATATATATATATATATATATACACTGTATATAAATCACGAGTATAGCAGTATGTAGTGATACCTTTCTTATTGGACTAACGTTACATTTAAAAGACAAGCTTTCGAGAGGATTCCTCTCTTCCTCAGGTCTGGAAGCTATACTGATCAGTTCCTAGAATTGAACATTAGGACATTAAGGGTCACATGGGTGGGGGGGTTAGATGTCGTAAAAAGTGAGAATCAAATGGTATGTTCAAAATGGGAAAATGAACGCATGAGGGATCTTGGGCCCATAATTAAACAACAGAGATAAGATCACATAACTTGAATGAAAAAAAAAGGGAAGAAGAAAAACACAAAAACACAAAACAGTGAAGGCTGAAAGCATTTTGAACATACCATTTGACTCTCACTTTTTACGACATCTAAATCCACCCACCCATGTGACCCTTAATGTCTAATGTTCAGTTCTAGGAACTGATCAGTATAGCTTCCAGACCTGAGGAAGAGAGGAATCCTCTCGAAAGCTTGTCTTTTAAATGTAACGTTAGTCCAATAAAAAAGGTATTATTATTATTATTTATTTATAAAGCGCCAGCATATTCCGCAGCGCTGTACAATAAGCACAGTACAGACAGGGTTACAATACATTGAACAACATTTGACAAACAGTACAGGAGGAGATGGGGGCCCTATTCCCGTAGGAACTCACGATCTGGAAGGGTTGGGGTTGGAAACAGGAGGAGAGGACGGTAAGGTGAGAGTGATTGATGGTTGCGTCAGTGAGTTGGGTGGTAGGCTTCCCTAAATAGGAATGTTTTAAGGGAGCGTTTGAAGGAAGAGAAGTTAGGGGAAAGTCTGACAGTATGAGGGGGAGCGTTCCAGAGAGTGGGGGCTGCACGTGAGAAATCCTGCAGTCTATCATGGGAAGAGGAGATGCGGGGAGAAGCTAGGCGCAGGTCACTGTTTGACCTTAGGGAGCGGGCTGGGGTGTATTTGGTGATTAGTGAGGACAGGTAGTGGGGAGCTGAGTTATCACTACATACTGCTATACTCGTGATTTTGGCATCTGGACTAACACGGCCTATCGAATTTTTATATACTGTATATATATATATATATATATATGTATATAGATTAGGTAGGCCGTGTTAGTCCAGATGCCAAAATCGTGATTATATGTATATATATATATATATATATTTACAGGGTTATTCAGAGAGAGGTGAAAACCAGGAGAATGACTGGAGAATTTAAAATTCTAGGTCAAAATAGCCAAAATTTGGTGAATTGCCTGCTCACTGAAAAACCGAACAGCCATGAAATGGCAGTGTACGCTGAATTTCGGCGTCCAGTTACATTTGAGGGCCAGATCGGCTCTCACTGAATAACTCCTAAAGTGTGATTTACTTCCAGATATTATAAAAACAGTGCAATGGTGATTTAGAATGACTTATGAACTGTAAAAGATCAAAACAACTATAAGAGCAAAGGAAGAAAAATACATAATCCTAATCCCCGATATGTTAAAAAATAGGAAGTGTGAATAATTCCATTTCCAGCGCTGTGTATTATTTGTTATTTGACATTTCTGTTTATGATAATAACAGCGCCCTTTTAATTGTGCAGAACATGAAAATGGAGCGAGCCCCTTAACATAACATGCCAAGGTAAAGCTGGCAGGAGTCCCCTTAGTTCTCCATGCCAGGGTAAGGCTGGCAGGAGTTGTGTCTTGTCACGGTAATGTGTGCTGAAATTACGCCAAGTCTGTTAACTCTTGCTGGTTGTGACTCTTGGATCACTGAACGTTACTGAAATCCCTTCTCTACGGTTGGCACCAAACTGCCCACGTTAGCTAAAATGCCCAGATCATACATTTATTCAGTAAATCTTTCATTCACCACTGAATGGATTCGGACATTTCTCTTCTGTCTGATAATCACTTAATAATAAGTGTTTTTGTAATGCCCAGGTAAACCCATTGATTAGGTCATTCCGGGAGCATTTGCAAAGGAATGAGGTACCAGGCTGTGGAGTAATGGATCGAATATAATCAGCCAATGAAACGTCAGCAGGTCAACATTGTTATTATGCAAAAAGGAGCTCTGATACATTTGGGGTCCTATTACACGTCTCGCGCACAATTTAGCGCGTGCGCAAAAACACATTAACGCGAGGGGAAAAACCCTTCGCGCTGAACGTCGTCGACGTTTGCGCACAGAATGCGCGTTAACGTCTAACGCGAGTTACCCTGCGCGAGCAAAAGTATGTGCGCGCATCCCATACTTAACATTGTGAGCGCAAATGCGTTCGTGCGCTGGTACGCGGATGGTATTACAAGCGATGCGCAAATTTTTACGAACGACGTTTGCGCGCATAATTTTAACGTCTTTTAAAAGCTGGTGGTAACGGCAAATCTGAACATTCTGGCCAAAACCAAATACACCAGCACGAAAAAAAAAATACAGCGCAATATAGTTACCCAAACAATCAAAACTGAGAAGTTGTGCGTGTTTTTATTATTGCTGCAGCATATATACGCAGATTGATTTTGGCAGGTGCAAAAACTGAACGGGAGACAATTGTGGTTCTTAATTCTGATTGGCTGAATCGCGTGAAAAAACAGTCTGCCCACTGATTTCTGCAGGCAGCGTTTATTTGCGCACGCTTTCGCGCGTATTTTTTACGCGCGATATTTTCGGATGGATGAAAAGATGTGCTCGGATGATAATACCAGTGTTAATTTACGCGCGTTAACGTTTAACGCTGCATGCAAAAAAAATTGCGCTGCGCGAGCGTTTTTGCACAAGGAATGTATTAGGGCCCATGGTTTGGTAAGTATGGACCCTCTGCTGTATTAGAAACATAGAAACATAGAAAAATGTCGGCAGATAAGAACCTTTCGGCCCATCTAGTCTGCCCAATTACATGGATACTTTACCTGGATTTATCTTTTGTTTAGGATAGCCTTATGCCTATCCCATGCTTGATAAAATTCAATTACTGTTTTGGCCTCTACCACTTCTACTGGAAGACTGTTCCATGTATCCACCACCCTCTCAGTAAAATAATGCTTCCTGATGTTACTTTTAAACCTTTGCCCCTCTAATCTAAGACTATGTCCTCTTGTTTTGCTATTTTGTTTCCTTTTAAATATACTCCCTTCCTCTACCTTGTGGATTCCCTTTACGTATTTAAATGTTTCTATCATATCTCCTCTGTCTCGTCTTTTTTCCAAGCTGTACATGTTAAGATCATTAAGCCTTTCCTGGTAACTTTTCTCCTTCAAGCCGTACACCATTTTAGTAGCCCTTCTCTGAACTCTCTCTAAGAGGTCTATATCCTTCTGGAGATACGGTCTCCAGTACTGCACACAGTACTCCAAGTGAGGTCTCACCAGTGCTCTGTACAGTGGCATGAGCACTTCCCTTTTCCTACTGCTAATACCTCTCCCTACACAACCAAGCATTCTGCTAGCATTTCCTGCTGCTCTATTACATTGACTACTTACCCTTAGATCCTCTGAAATAATAACCCCTAAATCCCAACCCTCAGATGTTGAGGTTAGGACTGTATCAAATATTCTATATTCAGCCCTTGGGTTTTTACGTCCCAGGTGCATTATCTTGCACTTATCCACATTAAAACTCAATTGCCACAGCTCCGACCATTTTTTTAGTTTACCTAAATCATTTGTCATTTGGCTGATCCCTCCAGGAACGTCAACCCTGTTGCAAATCTTTGTGTCATCAGCAAAAAGACATACTTTTCCATTAATACCTTCTGCAATATCACTAATAAAAATATTAAAGAGAATGGGTCCAAGTACTGACCCCTGAGGTACCCCACTGGTAACAAGACCTTGTGCCGAATAAACTCCATTTACCACAACCCTCTGTTGTCTGTCACTCAGCCACTGCCTAATCCAGTCAACAATATTGGAATCTAAACTCAAAGATTGCAATTTATTGATAAGCCTTCTATGCGGAACAGTATCAAAAGCCTTACTGAAATCTAAATAAGCAATGTCTACTGCACCACCTGTGTCTATTATTTTTGTTACCCAATCAAAAAAATCAATAAGATTAGTTTGGCATGATCTCCCTGAGGTAAACCCATGTTGTTTCTGATCCTGTAATCTATGTGTTTTTAGATGTTCAACAATCCTTTCCTTTAACATGGTTTCCATTAATTTCCCCACTACTGACGTAAGACTAACTGGCCTATAGTTCCCCGATTCCTCCCTACTACCCTTCTTGTAAATGGGCACAACATTTGCTAATTTCCAGTCTTCTGGGACGACTCCCGTTAACAAGGATTGGTTAAATAAATCTGTTAACGGTTTTGCTATTACATCACTGAGCTCTTTTAATAATTTAGGGTGGATCCCATCAGGCCCCATTGACTTATTTGTCTTTACTTTAGACAGCTGCTGTAGAACCTCCTCCTCTGTAAACTGATATGTAAATGTCTCTTTAGTGTTCTCTCCTAACTGAGGTCCCTTTCCTTCCTTTTCTTCTGCAAAGACTGAACAAAAATATTCATTGAGGCAGTCAGCGAGACTTTTATCCTCTTCTACATACCTTCCTTCCTTTGTTTTTAATCTGACTAATCCTTGTTTTACTTTTCTTTTCTCGTTTATGTATCTAAAAAATGTTTTGTCCCCCTTTTTTACTGACTGAGCTATTTTCTCTTCTGCATGTGCTTTGGAAGCTCTTATAAATTGCTTTGCCTCTTTCTGCCTAATCTTATAGGTTTGCCTATCTTCTTCACTCTGAGTTTTTTTATAATTATTGAATGCTATCTTTTTGTTCTTCACTATTTTGGCCACTTCTGCAGAGTACCACAGTGGTTTCTTCCCTTTTTTGTTTTTGCTAACAAGCCGAATGCAATTTCCTGTGGCCTTCAATAATGCTTCCTTTAAATAATCCCATTTCTCCTGGACTCCCTTTAAACTCCTCCAGTCTGATAATGACTCCTTCACACAAAATCTCATTTTAGAAAAATCTGTTTTTTTAAAGTCTAAAACTTTCGTTTTTGTGTGGTGCGGCTCCATCCCTGTTGTTATATTAAACCATACTGACTGGTGATCACTAGATCCCAAATTTTCACCTACAACAACGTCCGATACCAAACCTCCATTTGTGAGTATTAAATCCAATATGGCCTCTTTACGGGTCGGCTCCTCAACTACTTGTGTTAGAGATAATCCCAGTAGGGAGTTTAGAATATTTGTACTCCTGGTGCACCCAGCTGTTTTGGTTTTCCAGTTCACATCAGGAAGATTAAAGTCCCCCATGATAATAACTTCCCCCTTCATTGCCATTTTGGCTATTTCCTCAACCAGCAGATTATCTAGTTCTTCTGCTTGTCCAGGGGGTCTATAGATCACACCTACACGAGCTACTGTATGATTGCCAAATGTTAGCGTAACCCAAACTGACTCTATGTTCACCTCGCTCACTTTTATTTGGTTCGTTTTTATGTTGTTTTTCACATACAGGGCCACTCCTCCTCCTATTAACCCGAGGATAGTTGATCAGCAGGACCTAAAGGCCACTGTGTCCGTAGTTGGACAACCGACTTGGCCATCCGACTAAGGACAACTTTTTTGAAAGATCCGAGTCGTCCACTGCAGGAGACGATGGACACAAAATCGACCGACTGGAAGACAGCTGAACGCCGCGGAACTGAAAGAAAAGGGGAAAAAAACACGGCCGAACGCAATTGAAGACTCTGGCTGCTGTCCCTGGTGCTGAAATGGCATATTAAAGCCCATTCAGCACCAAGGACAGCAGCCAGAGTCTTCGACAGCAATAAACAGTGGAGTTTTTCACCCTTTCAGTTTGGCGGCGAAGGGGGAAAAAAAACACTTTTTTCACCAAAAAAATACTTAAATTCAAAAAATCTATAAAGAAAGAGGCTTTTTGCTGCAAATGAAAAGGATAAACGGTTGAATAAAAAAACATAGATAAAAAAATATATATAATTTTACATTGAATCCTATGGGATTTGCCTGTCCAACTGAATCACTTCTCAATGGGACAATTTCCCTGACGGTTTAACTATACAATTCATAATTTTTTCATGTAAATTGTACCAGATCATGCCGACTTCGTCTGAAAAATCCCATTCAAATGGGAAAGATCGCTAGTCTGTCGTAGTCACACAAAGTAGTCTGAAGTCATCAGGTGGAAGTCGGAGGCAGTGGATGAGGGCTGAATCTCCTGCATGTTGTGGGATTGGTCGGACAATGATGGACAATCGCACAATTGCACAAAAATTTACCCAGCAGACGGCCGGCCTAAAGCAGGCATCTCAAACCCAGCCCAAAATATTGATTGCCTGACATTCACAAAATTGTTTGAAATCAACAGATAGCAAGAGGATCATGGGAGTTGTAGTTTAGAAACATCTGGGGGCCTTCGTTTTAGAGGCATCAAAGAAACGCTGGGCAGTATCAGAAATGGTGGTTTAGTTGTGAAATAGATGTAAATTTTAGACCCTCCTTGAAATTACTTCAGTAGCAAAATAAGCATAACTTCACATAACTTCACTTTTTTATGAAACTTAGAAAAATGGTCCGGGCACTATCAGGGTTATTCAAAGAGAATCGAAAAGTCACCGCAAGTTCGGTGACTTTTTGTTCTCTTCAATTCGGTACGATTTGGCGATCCCATTTCGGCGACCCTGCGGTGTATTCAGCAAGCACCACAGGGCCGTCGTAGTGCAGGGGAAAAGCCGCCGCAAACCCGGCGAACGCTCAACCCAAAACCCACCGAACACTCACCGAAACCCGCAAAAACATCTGGATTAACCCCACCGAAGACGCTGGAGAAACCCGAGCAGGAGCCGATTAGAGAGCAGAGCAGCCGCTGGAAAAACCCGACACCGCAGACGAATGGAGTAAAAAAAAAGAAAACTGTACGCTTGAATGTTTGAAAAGTGAAACGCTGTTTGCAAACAATCTACTGAACGAAAATGTCTGAAATTTACAGATAAGATCCAATGAATAATATTACAAAGGGCTGTTACAGAAAAAAGAAAAAACGATTAAAAATAAAACGGAAAAAAAATGTTTGCAAAAAACCTCAAAAAATGCCTAAAAGATCCTAAAAAAATCTATAAATAAAGAGACTTTTTACTGCAGAATATTATAATAAACGGCTTATTAGATATTGAATTAAAACTGGAATATTTTTAACTTTGAATACTATGGGATTCTCCTGAATAATCCTGTCGAATAAAACCACCGAATGGCAGGGCAATTTGGCAACTTTTCGCTGCTGGGTTTTTGTTCTCTGAATAGACGAAGCATTGCTTCTCTATGGGGATTCACTGCCCTCGAACAGGCAACGATCAGACGCCGTATGTGCAGGCAATTCGCCAACATTTGGAATTTCAGCATTCGGTTACCTTTCGCCAGCAATTCGGATCTCTTTGAATAACCCTGTATGAGTCAATGAGGAACTTTATTCCATGGGTGCCACCACATTGCTTCAGCTCTGGCATGATCCTTTTACTCTTGAGAAAGGTTTACGGCAAAGCCGAGACATTGTGGTGGCGCCAATGACGTTTAAGCTCCTCATTGACCCATCCAGAGTTCCCAGTCCATTGTTCTGTGTTGGATGTTGTTTGGTGTTTGAGCCTTCCCGGTCCGTGTGGCGCCTGTGATTCCTATGTTATTCCTCCCCTCTTTCTAGCTGCTATCTATCATCCGACTGATGAAGCTTGCAGTTTAAGCAAGAGAAACGCGTTTCGGTAGCCCTTATTGATTTATATCTTTTTGTTTCATCAATAAATCATGATTTTTTAACTAGCTGTCTTGACCACTGATACATATACTTAGCGGATATCGAGTGGACATCCTCCTTTTACCGGCCTTCTGGACCACTGGTTGTACACAATCAGTGAGTATCCAGTGGGTGTTCACTACCTTGGGAAACTTCCTGACTCCAACCCAGCAGGGCATCTGTGGAAGAGGTGGGACCATCCACAAAGTGGTCCAAAGCCCAAGTACTGAGCCACTTATTGGGAGGCTCATGAAAGTGTGAGTAGATCGATATATATAAGATACTGCTATTTTGCTTACAATTGGTATTGTGCCATGTGCTGTTTTTTGTATCTTCCAACTGAGGTCTAAGTTGCCAATAGGAGTCTGAATACATCCAGCAACATCTCGTTGATGGGAGGAGCCCCCCATAGAGGCTTAACCCTTTCGCTGCTGAGGCTTTTCCCGCCTCTGTGCTGAGGTCATTTTTACCGGTTTTGCTCATCATGTTTAAACGTGTTTTGAAGCCTTATTTTATTATATGACCCAGACATATTATATATCGTTCTTTCCGTCAGACTCGGTAGATTCATAATATGTCATTATTATATGTATACGTCATGACGTGTCTGTATATTATAACAAAAAATGCAATAAAATATGAATTTTCAATAATTTACAGCGTGAAAGTGTTTTTTTTCCACATTTTAAGATGCGAGCAATTGCGGTTATATTTTGTATGGGGTGCGCTTGTTAAAAAAATTAGAGATGGGGTCTCGTTACATTTTTTTTTGGGGAAAATTACACGATTTTTAACAAACGCACCACATACAAAAATCGTTAGTGCAGCATCATTGTTCACATTATAATTGAAATGGGAACAATATTGCTGCATTAACGAACCAAAAAAAAGAAAAAAAAGTGTTTATTTTTTTTTATAATTTTTTTTAAATATTTTTTTATTTTTATTTTATTTATTTATTTTTTTTACAAACTTTTTTCACATTCGAGTTTGGTATCGTTGGAACGGCCATGCTCTGGCCGATCCAACAATACCAAACGTTAACCCCTAGCTGCCACAGATCGGGAGATAGGGAGTTCATTGGAACTCCCTATCTCCACCGTTGGTGGCAGTTAAGGCTAGGGTCAGACTGAGGCAGTGCGAACGCGCGTTCTGGCGCACTTAATCACGGCCGTGCTAGCAGCAGATGCCGGGCAATGACGGCCAATATACGAAGTACGGTCGCACAAAAGTCCGGCTGCGCAACGCAAGTGGAAAATGAACGCATTTTTTCGAGAACGTTAAACCACTAGTACTGACGTACAGAGTGCGCTGCGTCCGCTAGCGGCGTGTGTGCGTGAATTGGAGACATCAGACGCTGCTAATGTCCGGCCAACATAACGTCCAGATGCAAGAAGTGTTTTATTGATGATCCGTACAAAATCACGGATGAAACTGCGCATAGTATGACCGCTATTGCGTATTCCGTGAAAAAATACGTCCATTCTTCGAACGCACATTTTCACGGACAACGTGAAAAATGCGTTAGTCTGACCCTAGCCTAAGGGTTAACTCCAGGACTGGCGTCATCGTGCTATGCACGATGACGCCAGTCCTCAGGGGTAGTTCCCGGAGGCTTGGCCGACATCCAAGATGTCGGCCAGCTCCGGGAAAGGATCACGAACCGGCGCTTTTCAGCGCCGATTCGTGATCCAGCTCCCCAGGGGTTAATGCCAGGTACCATTTGGAAGGGCAGGCTGTGCCCTTCCAAATGGTGCCTGGGTTAACCCCCGCAACGCCGTCGATCGGGAGGGAGAGAGGTCCGAAGGACCTCCCCCCCCTCCCTTTCAGGCGCCTCCTCCGCACATGCGGGGGGGGCGCCTGAATTAGGTGTCATTGCGCTGCCGCGATGACACCTAATTTCACCGGCGGCGGTTCCGGATGCTGGGCTGACATCGAGGATGTCAGCCCGCACCGGGGGGGCCAGCGATCGGCCGGAACCCGGCCCAACGCTGACCCCAAAGTGAGGACGCGCTCAGCGCGTCCTCAGCACAGCAGGAGCCATGCGGAGGACGCGCTGAGCGCTTCCTCCGCATCGAAGTGGTTAAAGGCGAAATAATAAGAGCCTATAGGCTCTTTATTTGTGAGTGGCCCTTCCTTATTGAGTATATACTGACATATTTACCAATGTGTGTAACAATACTGCGCAATTAGTCTTATATCTCTCTTATAGTGACTGTATATTATATATACTGAATTCCAAAAAGAATTGTGACATCATCTGAGAACGGATACCAACTAGATCCATTTCTTGCGCTCCCTTACAATTAAGTTTGTATTTTTTATATATCTATGATACTAGCTTGAAAAAAAAATGCATATTTTTGCCTTGAGTTTCCCTTTTGAAAGGGATTCCTTCCAATGGAGCAAAGGAAATCCCGAAGATGCTCTGAAAATATATATTCATTTGACACAGTCTATTATGTGTAGAATATTTTATTTACAACAAATGATATTCTTCTATAGAGAGAATTATCCATTGAAGAAAAAAAAAGAAGGTTGAAAAGCTGCGAGAATTGCAGCAATGGCCTTGTAATAAATAACACGACCGAGGGAAAACCCTGCAGAGTGTCCTCCCCGTGATGTGTTCGGAAACACACAATGTGGTTGATGGAGCGTTTGAGCGAGAACAGAGCGTGGCGTGCCCGGGCGTAGTAATGTTAGTGGGAAAGGGCATCCTGGGAATTGCAGTTGGCCACTATTCTGCGTTTTATTGTCACGCCAGCCCAGACACAACGGAGAAATTCAAGATAAATAGAAATAAACTGATAAAACGGTAGAGGATAAAGGAGTCCTTTTACATCAAGAGAGCTCGCACAGACGACTTTTAATGTGTTCGCCGTTTCTGAGAAACATGGCAATTGGACAAAGGACCAGAGTATAATTTATATCGTAGCAGTTACGAGAGGAGGTTATGGAATTGTGTCGTAAACCAGGATTGTCGGATAGAGCCTTGAGAGGTTATTCAGAGAGCATCAAAATGTCACCGATATTTCGGTGCTCTCTCGCTCGGCACACTTTGATGAGTTCAATTCGCCGACCCTGTGGTGAATTCAGCATTCACTGTAAGGCCTCCAAATCGACCCACTGAACTCATTTGATAAACTGTTGAATCGATCGGTTAAACCGACTAAAAACCGCCAACGCATCCTCAAGCTGCTGATAAACCGCCAAATCAATCCGATAATCCACTGAAAAACCGCCAAACACATCAGATAAACCGCCAAATGCATCCAGCGATCCGCCAAACAAAACGCCGAATTCCTCCAAACAAAGCCGACCAGCCGCCAAACAGGGGTAAAAAAACCGCAAATTTTAAAATGTGTTTTGAGAAAATATAAGTTCATGAAAATGCCTGGAAATAATATATATATATTTTTTTTTTTGAGAAAGGATTTTACCAGGAAGGATACATTGAGATTTTACTCGTTTTCAAGTATGTCCTGGCCTGGGTGGCGAGTATGTACCGTTAGGTGTCTTGCCCAAGGACACTTACTGGAGAGGTGCTCGTCAGGATCGAACCCATGACTCCACAGGCTCTCTCCATGCAGAGCAGTGAAGTTACCTCTACTCCACCCAGCCAGTATAAGAAATAACAATAAAATGGTCTGCTACAGAATAAAAAAAAAAAACGCAATTTGAAAAAAATCTGAATCAAAACCTTTGCTGAAAAAGTCCCGAAAAATGCCTAAGAAAATTCTAAAAAATAAATAGAATTTTTGGTGCAAATGAAAAGAATAAAACGGTTGAATAAATAATTAAGAAAAACATTTTAAAAAAATCACATCGAAGCCAGGATTGCTTAAAACTGTCGATTGAAACCACCAAAAATCAGGGCATTTCGACAACGTTTTGGCGCTGTTCATTGTTCTCTGGATAGATTAATCGTTACTTCTCTTATTGGGATTTCACTGTAGCCAAAGGTCACCGTTTTTCACTGGCAATTCGCCAATATTTGGCGAATCACCAGCTTTTTGAATAACTGAATGGCCACCAAATTACACCGTATGAGGAAATTCTTCGTTCGTAATTTTAAGGGTTAGGATTAGGGTTGAGGTTATTTTTTAGGGTTAGGGTTACTATTTCTGGTTGTTTTAGGATTAGGCTTACTTTTAAGGTTAGAATTATGGTTAGGGTTACATTTAGGATTAGGGTTAGGGTTACATTTAAGGTTAGAGTTGCTATTTTCTGCTGGTTAATGATTGGGGTTAGGAATTTTTTGCGTTGCTCAGTTAGTTAAATTATTTCAGTCTGAAAGAATCTGAATTGATTTGATGATATTTGGATTGTAATTAGATCACTTCAGCAAATTTATTTTGGTTCAGCAGCTCGGTGATTCAGTATCTGAATGCTTTCGTTCGGTTGAAATCACTTGATATTCGACCGAGTTTGTATTTGGTCCGAACCGAATGGCACAAGTCCACCAGGTCCCTTTTGAGGGGAGGTGAACAAGTAAATTTGTCTAAAATCAGATGAAGCTTCTGAAATCTTCGGGCTCTATTATATTCCTTGCGCAAACTTTAACGCGTGCGCAAAAATGCATTAAAGCGAGGGGCATACGACAAGAACGTCGTATTACAATATGCGCGTTAACGTCTACTGCGGGTGAACCTGCGCGAACCCTGCTCGAGCATAATGTACATAATGCGCGTCCTATACTTAACATTGTGAGCGCAAATGCGTTTGTGCGCTGGTACGCGGATGGTATTTCAATCTATGTGCAAAATTTAACGGACAGCGTTTGCGCGCATAATTTTAACGTCTTTTAAAAGCTGGTGTTAACGGCAAATCTGAACGTTCTGGCTGAAACCAAATACACCAGCCCGAGAAAAAAAAACAGCACAGTCTAGTTACACATTCTACACATACCCAAACAATAAAATGGAGAAGTTGTGCGTGTTTTTTTTTATTGCTACAGCATATATACTCAGATTGATTTTGACAGGTTGATTTTGATTGATTTTGACAGGCGCCAACACTTAACGGGAGACAATTGTGGTTCTTAATTCTGATTGGCTGAATCACGTGAAAAAAACAGTCTGTACACCGATTAATGTTCGCACATTTTTGCGTGTCTTTTTTTACGCGTGTTATTTTCTGATGGATGAAAAAATGTGCTCGGATTGTAATACCAGCGTTAATTTACACGCGTTAACGTTCAACGCTGTGCGCAAAAAAAATTGCGCTGCGCGAAGCAGTTAATAGAGCCCTTCATGTCTGCCACATTCTTCTTGTGAAACAGAATAGATAGGAAATAAATAATGGTATAAAAGCAAATTGAACCAAAATATGTCGCAGCCACCAGATAAAAATAACAGGAGAGTCGGGGGAAGCGGCATTGGAATGTCAAAAAATGCCTACATTTGGAGATATTGTTGAATCCTGTGATTGTAATATCTTTAGATCCCTGTGGATAAAAGCACAGGAAGATCGAATTTCAGGTTCATTTAAAAGGAAGATATTAGGGTTAGGTATACGTTAACTTTGACCACTGGGAATAGAGAGGACCTCTGGCTCAATAAGTAGCCGTAAATTAGAATTTTCTTTCCAGTATTTCTTTCTGCTGTTTTCAGTTTATTTGTTAGATCTCGGGCGCGCGGCGCAGTCTGCACGGATCATTTGAACAAACAGGCTTCTGGGCATGAAAGTATTCTCTCAGGGAGAACATCCTACCTGCCAGCGTCGTACTAATAAACCAAGAACAAGGGGAAGCATGTGCAGGGGTATGAAACCGAAGCAACGGTGAATGACGGGATGGAAGAAGCGAGAGGGGTGTCTTGATTTACAGCGTACAGTGGTTATTGTCAGCAATAAAACGGTTCAATCCCTTTGTTTGTTCCTGGCGGGACCGGCAATGCGGTTAGACCGGAGATCGTCCATTGAAGAGAGAGTTATCATATACTGTAAAACATTTGAAGACCCATTTGTGTTTGAGAAATGGCAATAGACGGGCAATGACTCCAGATGGGCTTTGTTAATTCGTGTCAACGTACGGGGGCATCTTTTAACAGCAGAGGTTGGTACTGTAATGTCCGCGACAGGATCATCATTGGAGGTCAGCTTCTCGATCAGAATTTGGCCAAAAAAAGTCATTTCACCCAGGTTCTGCTTCAGTTGTTTTAGAGGTTATTTCAAAGAGAGAAATTAAGGTAGAACGGTTATTTTTCCTGATTTTACAGTATATTCAGGAAAAAGTCATCCGTACGACAAAATGGATTGTGAAAATTTGAAAGAACGTAGCACGTCTTTCAGTCTTTGGCAAAGCTGATTCCAACAATTCCTTACGATCAGAGGGCCAACCGTTCGGCTCCCATGAGATATTTCTTAGAAAACCAAGTATAATAAGATGTGGAAGAATTTAAAAAAAAAAAAAAGACACAGCTAACAGAAATAGGGTAATGTTCTGAGGCCGGATTACATTCTTCACGTACAATTTTGCATGTGCGCAATAACGTATTACGACGTTCGCACACAAAATGCGCGTTAACGTCTAACGCGAGTGCGCCCTGCGCGAACCCTTTGCGAGCGCAATTTAGTGCGCGCTTCCTATACTTAACATTGTGAGCGCAAATGTGTTTGTGCGCTGTTGCGCGCATGGTATTACAATCGTAGCGCAAAATTTAACGGACAACGCTTGCATGCATAATTTTAACGTCTTTGAAAAGCTGGTGGTAACGGCAAATTGTAACAACCTGACCGTACCAAACTGCGGATTCACAACGGAGAACGTCGATGCGCACGTTTTTTTTTTACTAGATCCGTCAAAAATGACCGCCACTACCTTGTCTTCCATCAGAACGTACGTCAGTTGTGCGCAGTCCGCACAAAATGCGTTCGTCTGACGGACTCACGTTAAAAATTACATTGCGCTCACCGATTTCTGCCGCAACGGTACTTTGCACGCATTTTTGCGCGTCGGTTTTACGAGCGCAATTTCCCGACGGATGAAAAAATGCACGGGGAATGTAATTCCAGCAGTGATTTTTGTGCGTTAACGCTTCGCGCAAAAAAACACGCGTTTTGCGTGCGTTTTTGCATGAAGAATGTAATAGGGCCCTGAGTCGGGTGTACAGGGCTGCCATTAAAAATCTTGGGACTCCTTACTGAACCACTGGTCGGGCCCCTTTCTCTCAGCTGCCAATCTCGGTAAACTAAATAATTCAAAAATTTAATTCCCCCTCTCCTACTTACCTTATTTTTCATGAAATAGGCTAGATCCCTGGTGGTACAGCAAGGGGAAAAAATGTGTTTACTGGTGGGAGAGTGAGTGCAAACCATAATAATGTCTTCCTCAGTGATAGGTCAGAGTTCTCTAACCACTTGGAAGTCTTGGCAGGCAAGTCCTGAGTGGTATGAAGGACCCTTACATCTGTGCCACTTGGACAACCTGCATAGGGTCGAGTGCTTTTACCCACCCCAGACGCCTTGGCCCACGAGGAAATTTCCTGGTATCCCGATAGGTCAGTTCAGTTTGGCATGGAGCAGCTTTTTCATCTGAGGCACTTTGAGAGGCGACAGAGCGTTTGAGCAACTGGGCCCCTGAAAATCTCGTGGGCCATCACCCAGTGGCTGCCCTGTAGTACCCTATACCTTTTGATCCAAGAGATTTTTGTACAGAAGCTGGCTGGAGACTACCTTGGAGCAACTGCAGGGAAGAGGTGCTCTCCATCCCAAGAGCAGAGCACCGTGTTTATGCCTACACGCCACCAGGGTCCACGGGAGTTGGATCTCCATGGTCAGACATCACAGGTGCCAGGGAGAGGAGATTATTTTGTTCTTGTGTTGCTCTTCCTGGAGGTAGTCATTATATATTTGAGAATTGTATGAAAGCTGGTGGTTTATGCTCAATATTGTCCTTGCTTCACCCTGCACTGTGTTGTGACTATTGTTGGGGAGAAGAAGGGAGAAGCTCTGCAATAATCTTTCACCGTTGCACTACGAGTCGTGTATAGCCGCATGGGGGAGATGCATTTGGAGGAGATATTCTAAACTGGATAACAAGACTGTGCTACAGGGAATGCGTTTGGTTTCTACCATCGTCAACTTGAGTCGTTGACCAACTGGTCGATTTTGTACTGCAAGTGGCTGTGGCGTATTTCTTGTTTCAATGATACCCCTGAATCACATGATGGTTGGATCGCCTGCATGATTAATATTGGATATCCTGCACTCTACCTTACGCCCAGAAGGAAAGGTGGTTTCCCATGACAAAAACATGGATAGTGGTGATTACATTACTTCATACATAGTAACGATCATTTGATCTAGTAGCGCCTCTAAGGCAATTACATATTTTACATTTGCTGAATTAAACATGGGTTCATTATGCAGGATTTTTTCACTTGTTTTGTATAGAGATGAGTAATAATTTTGCTCCATGTTGAGATATTCCCCCAATTTGAGTATATATGTTAAATAAGTCAGATAGTCATTTCCTGATCAGGGTAACATCAAAATGCATGATTTCATGAGAGCAGAATGAAGTGGGGACCTTCAAAACTCTTTATAGTAGTACAAATTCCCATTCAAACCTCCACCATGCTTAAACCCCCATCCAGTAGGATATCATACGTATCATAATTAATGATTATTTAAGTAATAATTAATTAATAATGAATTAATATTGAAAGACTTGTATTTTAGAAGGAATTAGGATAATTGGGGAATATTATCTCTAATATTAAAGTACATCTGCCATATTTAGTTAACAGGCACTGTCATATTGGTGACAGCATTGGCACAGCAATCTGTGGTCAAATCAGAGCTGCCAATGCTTAACTGTCAGGTGAACTCAAAAGAGCTGGCCTACAGGAGACAGGCAATTGGTGGCGCCCATTAGTGGCCATGACAGGTGCAGTTTAATGTACGATGCTGTCCCCCGAGTCGTTAGTCCCTTCACTACCAGATTGGTCTCCCAAAAACCACTGCCAGGACCCAGTGGATATGTGGAAAACAACTTTCTTTTACAGTGTAAAAATGAATGTATCTTTCATAAAATACATTTTAGCGACTGTAAGCTTATTAGACGGGCAGAGGTTGCCCCCTGGTGGCCAGAAAGTGTTACTACATTTATAGTAATGCAGCTGGGGATCCGTGTTCCCCTGAAGATGAAAAATGGAAATCTAAGATGATCAAATAACTTTACCACCTTGGATGACGTGTTGAAGGTGCCGAAGTTGGGGGGGCACATCCTGGAACCCATCTGCAGGCGAATATCATTTGTAGTAAATGAAATTCCTTTGCATTGCTCTGTAACATGACCACCTCCAGTTTACTAGATGTTAGGCTCCTCATATGAAACAGTCCCCATCATATCAGAAAGCAAAGTACACTGCAGGGCAATTGAGATTAGCCACATGGAAACCATCATGAACTCAAGCAACGGAGAAACCATATCATGGCAAGAAGAAGAAGAAATCAGAAACAATGTCGTTGATAGATTGTTGGCCCTGGGCAACAAATAATTACAGTTATGCACATACGCATAAAGTATTTTATTCATATAATGGTTCATTTGGTTCAGATATGTGAGTCGTAAAGAATTAGAAGATTTATGACATAGCTGGAATCCCCTCGGTTGTACTTGTCAACGTCGGTTCGGCCAGTCGCGGAGGGAAATGTCTGCTAATTCAGAGCCATTAGCCAATGTTTCCCTGTGCGATTACCCAAGCTGACATTGACAAGTACAACTCATCGATTTCATTCCAGTTGCGTATGCTGGCATTTAGTGAATGGCACCTACACTATAGTATGTGCAACACAAATCTCAGCACAAACGCAATAATGTTTATCACTTTCTGGAATCTGGTATTAAATGACATACAGATGCCATTCCATCTCCTTCTCTCATCGCCTGGTCGATGGGATGGTGGAGCACAGTACGCCTATAGAAGTACCAATTTTCACCCACACACCCTTTACCAGATGCCTGGAGGGGAAGGGGTTAACTAAACCTTGCCGTAATGACACTTTCCATTATAAATGTCACAATGATGACTGTGTGCTTTTCGCGGCACAAAATAATAGCATTTCCCCCCGAATGACATGTGACATTTCAATGTCTACAATTCAATGTGAATGTCTGTAAATGAGCGTGCGTCTTCGAGGGTCTCATAAATTGCCTCTCCGAGTGCTTTCACCCGCCCCTGCTATTATCTCTTAATGCTCAAATGCAAATTTACCAAAAGACTGTTATTTATTCCCAAAGCCAAAAGACACAAACATAAACTTTGACTCACAGACACACGCAGACCCCAAAAATGGAGTTTCTCTGTGTCTGAGTACTCGTTACATGTGCTTTTTACAATACAAAGAGGTTTTCTTGCATTTAGCTTGATATTAATTGATGGTGACCCATGATGGTTGTGGGTACAGGAAGGTGCTTCGCTTGAAGAGACAACTTGGTAGTACTAGAGCTTTAGAAAAATGAATTCAGTGTGTTAAAACAAGAATTATTCTAATTTGCATCCATTATTTCCTACTTTTAACCCCTTCACTACCAAGTGATTTAAAAAAAAAAAAAAACATTGTCAGGAACTAGGGATGTACATTTCGTTTCGTACCGATTCATTTTTCTCATGAAACGGGCTGACTGATTCGGTGCTTTGGATTCGTCCGATGTTCCGAACCGGACCGGCAACAAAATACACACCATCCGAAATATTTCCTGATACGAAGCAAAAAAAAATTGTTATTTCGTATGGACATGAAATTTGTAAAATCACAAGTCATTTTCGTTCTATTCGCGATCTCGGTTCCGTTTCGGTTAATTTCGGACAACGTATTTTCGTATCGTTTCGAGTCAGTTTCGGTTCTGTTGCTGATTTCGTAATTTCGGTTCGTCAGTCACTTTTTTCACTTGTTCCAGTGCTTTCTTTCTGCATCAATAATATATTTATTTTAAATATTTAATTAGCTTTTCCCTAAATCCCCAGTTTAACAGTACAAGATATCGATATTTTATATTAAATAAAGTTGTGCAGTGCATATTCATAAGAAAAAAAGATCTTTCATAAAAAAATGATACGTCTGCAGGGATGAATCGGCAGTATTACCGTATCGACCGAAATATCGGAGCATCCGAAATACCATACGTCTAAAGTCAAAACGAAATGGACCCTTTGAAACAAAGAGAACAGACGATCCGAAAGACCAAAATTCCCCGATTTCACAAAACAAAAATCGATACGAAACAAGCCGAAACGAAACGAGCCGAAACGAAGCTTAACAGAAAAAAAATGCGTGCACATCTCTATTAGGAGCCAGTGGTTTTTTGAAAAATCATTTTTAATTAATTATACACTGAGAAGTATTTGGGAATATTCCCAGTGTATTTCTTACTGTAATAACCTATTTGTCAGGCAGACGGCGCCATCTACTGGCCAAATGGAGTTACAGCAGTTTGAGTTGCAGCTTGTGGTTCCCTGCATCGGCTGCTGAAAGCCCAATTTGTCAGGGCATTCTTCAGCCAAATATTTAACAGTTTTAGAACCTTGGGCATTATGCCCACAGGGCTAAAACTTTGGGAGCACCTTCTGCAACCCAAAAGCAAACAAATTTCATTTGCTTTTGTCCTTCAGAGCTGCAGATCGAGATAACCCAATATCGGGGCCTGATGGTGCCTTTGAAGTCCCGAGTTATCTCGATCTCAGTACTGAAAGGGTTAAGGCGTTTGTCCATATTTCGTAGTAGAGTCTACGGACTTCTCCCTCCTAACCGGACGCAAGCTGCTTCCTTACCAGCTACGTGGGATTCTTGATTCTGCTGTGGACATACATAAGTTATTTCTGAGGTATTTTAAGGCACGGGGACTAAGCTAGGAAACGGAGCACCTGTTTAGGTCAGGAGGGAGAAGTCGGAGGACTCCTCCCTTACCCCTTTAACTACCAAAATCGTGCAGCCTTGATTTTGCATTTTAAAACAATAAATACCACGCAATAAACCATTTGCATACCTTTTTGATATATGATTAGTGCGCGCTTTGTAGACAAATGAAGTTCCCAGTGAGATCTCACTGCTGTCACCCTGTATTCCTATAAAGAAGCGATAAGGAGCAGCCCACACCCTCATTGTAACAAAAAGTTCAACAAACTTTAATGCTGCATTACAACAGCCAGGGAGAGGGCAGAATAATGGGAGAGCTCACTAATGTACAGGGATGAGATTCAGGTGGTTAAAAAATGCAGAAAATCCCTGCACAGTACAGATACATGGTGTTACTGTAATTTCCATATGCAGGCACATACAGAAAATGATTTTTAGATTCTGTTTGTATTTTCCGGAAGCTGCATTGCTAATAATATCGTTATGATGATCACTACAAAAAATACTTTGCAAATAAATAAATAAAAAAATACCCATAAGCAGGATAACAGACCATTTATATTATCCACCTTTATCACATTTACTGTATATGACACAAGAGTTATTTCTGCCTGTATGCTCATAACGCAAATCCTATGTGACTTTGTGCAAGATAAGAGACGCCATCTAGAGCTTAGAACCTTACATCCCAGCAATATTTCTGTATAGGAGAGACAAATGCATGGAAAAATGAGCAAAGTCTCATTATTTTGATATTGTAACTGTTTTGGAATAATAGTTTCTATCCAAAATTGCCATTTTATTCTGTATTTAACTCATTCCCATTCATTCCGCATTTCAAATGAATGCTACGATAACATTTTGTTCAACAAAACGTGCTCAGAAATGAAGGGGTTGAATAGAAATAACCGGTTGAAGGTAGGCAATAAATAATGGATGTAAACTAGGAAAGCGCTTGCTTTAAAAGGCTGAACTGATTTACGTAAAGTTCAAAAACCGATACCGATTGAAAAAGGTAGTCTGTGGTACTACCGAAACGCATCTCGGTGTTTTTTTAATAAATCTTTTTCCAGAAAACACCTGCCTACCAGTTTTCTATTGGGGTTTCGGTTGTACCATACAAACAACCGTATGCTGATTAAGGAGAGCCTCCCTTAGGCTCAGAACCACGTGAGTGAATCCATATGTATTTTATAGCTCTTGTGGTTTATTCGACCTACACCATGTTGATATTTGTCTTTTAACCACTTGGCTGCTAAGGACGCGCTCAGCGCGTCCTGTCAAGTGCACCTCCTGTGCTACGGACGCGCTGAGCGCGTCCTAGCACAGGAGGCAGCAATCAGTCGGGATTCCGGGAAGATAGATGTCATTGCGGTGGCGCGATGACATCTATTTCAGGCGCCCCTCCCCCCCGGCGAGTGCAGAGGAGGTGCCTGAAAGGGAGGGGGAGGTCCTTCGGACCTCTCTCCCTCCCGATTGCGGGGGACCAAAGGCTGAAGGCAGGCACGGTTTGGAAGGGCACAGCCTGCCCTTCCAACCCGTGCCTGCCTTTAACCCCTTTAGTGCCGGATCACGATTCGGCGCCGAAAAGCGCCGAATCGTGATCCTCTCCCGGAGCTGGCTGACATCTTGGATGTCGGCCAAGCTTCCAGGAATGCCCCCTGATGACTGGCATCTTCGTGCATAGCACGATGACGTCAGTCCTGGAGTTAACCGCTAACTGCCACCAATGGTGGAGATAGGGGGTTCCAATGAACCCCCTATCTCCCGATCCGTGGCAGCTATGGGTTAATGGTTGGTATTGTGGTATTGCTGGATCGGCCATGAGCATGGCCTTTCCAATGATACCAAACATGACCATGTAAAAGTTAAAAAATATATATATATATTAAAAATGAAATTATAAAAAAAAATAAACAAGTTTTTTTTTGTTTGAGTTGTTAATGCAGCAATATTGTTCCCATTTCAATTATAATGTGAATAATGATGCTGCACTAACGATTTTTGTATTCGGTGTGTTTGTTAAAAATAGCCAAATTTTCCCCAAAACAAAAATTTATAGAGACCCAATTTCTAATTTTTTTAAAAAGCGCACCCCATAGAAAATATAATCGCAATTGCTCGCGTGTTAAAATGTGAAAAAAAACACTTTACACATTGTAAATTATTGAAAATTCTAATTTTATTGCATTTTTTGTTTTAATACACAGACAGGACGTGACGTATACATATAATAATGACATATTATGAATCTGCCGAGTCTGCCGGAAAGAAAGATATATAATATGTCTGGGTCATATATTAAAATAAGGCTTCAAAACGCGGTTAAACATGATGAGCCAAAGCGGTAAAAATGAGCTCAGCACAGAGGCGTAAAATGGCTCAGCAGCGAAATGTTTAAAGAAATCATCGTGGATATACTGTTCGGGAAAGGGCTGAGGACGGCCGTAAAGAGTCCATCTACTTTCATAATAGAGCCAGGGTGGCTCTTTGTTTATGAGTTTGTTTTACACCTTTCTCTAGAATTTTTTTTATTAAACAGTGTTGCATTAAAAAAAATTTATTGTGTCTCCTTTAGAGGTGATATGATTAATATTGATTGAATATAGGACCACTGTTGAGTGCATAGAAAAGGTAATCTATGCTAATTGAGCGCTGCACTTATTGGTTTCTTTCTACGATAACATTTTGTTCAACAGAACGTGCTTAGAAATGAAGGGGTTAAATAGGAATAACCGGTTGAAGGTAGGAAATAAATAATGGATGTAAAGTAGGAAAGCGCTTGCTTTAAAAGGCTGAACTGATTTACGTAAAGTTCAAAAACCACTAGAATGTCCCTTTAAGGTTCACGCATGATGGTTTCAAGAAAATCACGTAATCTCCAATACGGCCGTGTCTGGTATAACATAAATATTTCCGTGCTCAAAAAAGAATCTCATTTATGAAATTCAAGTATCCCTTTCACCTTCATGAATCACAGGTTCGGTACATTTATAGAGCGAGGTAATGAGAAGCATATAATGCAGCGGAGGACAAATAATAACACGGAGACTTGCAGTTACATGTACAAAAGATATTATAAAAATCAGAAACAAGAATATAAATGCCATCTCCTCCGAGAGTTACCGTGATGCCATTTCCACCATATAAACCGTAATGGTGTAGAATTGTGAGAGAGAGGTGAAAAGCAGGAGAACGACTGGAGAATGAAAAATTCTAGGTCAAAATAGCCAAACCAGAAAAATTCTCCCTTTCATCTCACTTTCCAAATCGGCTATTTTGACCTAGAATTTTTCATTCTCCAGTCATTCTCCTGCTTTTCACCGCTCTCTGAATAACCCTGCTAGTCTTTTTTCAGCTTTTTTATTTTTGCCTAAAATTTTGCAATTCCTCAGGTTGGCTATTGAGTATAAAAATAGAAAAGCCGTACATTCATAAGAAAATAAAATTCTTATTTTGTTTAGAAAAAAATAGATATATTTCTCAAAATAAAACTGAAGGGGTTACCCACAAAGCATCATTGCTTTCACCAAAATTCTCTCAGGGTTATTCAAAGAGATTCGAAAAGTCACCGAACGTTCGGTGACTTTTCGCTCTCTTCAATTCGGGCCGATTCGGCGATCCCATTTGGCGACCCTGCGGTGTATTCGGCGAGCACCACAGGGCCGTCGAAGCGCAAGGAAAAGCTGCCGTAAACCCGATGAAAAGTCACCGCAAGAACCCGGCGAATGCATAACGAAACCAGCAAAAACATCTGGATTAACCAGCCGAAGACGCCGTAAAAACCCGAGCAGGAGCCGATCACACGCAGCGAAGCCGCCGCAAAAGTGAAGTGAATAAATTAGAAAACCAGTTTGTATGAATGTGTGAAAAGTGAAAAGCTGTTTGCAAAGAAACTACTGAGCGAAAATGTCTGAAATTTACATATGAGGTCCAGGGAATGATAATAAAAAGGGCTGTTACAGAAAAAAATAAGTAAAGTTAAAAAAAAAAAAAAAAAAATCGGACTTTATTTGAAATAAAATACAAATCCAGAGAAATGCTTAAAATATCATAAAAAATCTATAAATAAAGAGACTTTTTACTGCAGAATTTTACAATGAACGGTTTATTAGATATTGAATTAAAACGGGGATATTTTTAACATTGAAGCCTATGGGATTCTCCTGAATTAACCTGTCGAATGAAACCACCGAATGGCAGGGCATTAGGGGAACCTTTCACTGCTGGTTTGTGTTCTCTGAATAGCCGAAGCAGTGCTTTTCATGGGGTTTTCACTGCCCTCGAACAGGCACTGAACAGGCACTGAACAGGCACCGAATGTGCAGGCAATTCGCCAGACCATGTAAAATCTACTTGAACAAAAAAAACTTTTGAAATTTATTTTTAGTTCCAAAGTGATGACATTGTCCATTTGTCGTGTATAAAATGAGCATTACCACTGCCATAACTCACCTTTTAATTTCCCACTTTGGGAGCAAGGTCAGTGTTTTATACATCGTCATATTATTCATAAAACACCATCCTCCAAAACACAAGGGAAATATTTCATCTTATTTAAATTTTCTCAGAAAAATGCAGTAACAGGTTCCCATTTCACATTTTTTTAACAAGAATTCCCTATATAATATATAACCAGAAAGGTTTGGATGATAAAATGGTAAACAACATTTTTACAGTCTTTAAATGATTGAAATGTGAATGAAAAATGAATCACACAGTATCCGCCTGGTTACATATACCCGTATCAGCACTATTAAATAACCTAAAATATGTTTTCATTTCACTAAATTCCAAAACAAGCCACCAAAATATTCAGCTCCAGGCCCATAGAGATCTTAATCTGGCCCTGAACCCAACAACACCAGGATATAAACAACGAATAGCACTTAACCTCAGTATCACGTCTATTGTTCTTTAGAAGGAGTCACCTGCCCCGTTTCTCTATTCAGTGACAGTGTAGCGCTACCGTTTTCTGCATTAATAGTGAATATACTTTACATATTCTTTATACCAGTGGTCCCCATCCCTGGTCCTCAGGACCCACTAACAGTTCAGGTTTGCAGATATGTGAAGCACAGCACAGGTGATATGATTTGGTGCTCAGTGATTGCAGGATCCAGTCTGCATTTCCCCAAGGTGATCCTTAAAACCTGTCCTGTTAGGGGGACCTGAGGAACAGGGTTGGGGACCACTGCTTTATGCAATGGCCACTGAACGTCGACTGAAACGTCGACTAACACAACAGTGAAATCTACGCTGAGCAACTTCAGCAGCGACAGCTGTAAAAACGTCATGGATCTATGTGAAACGTCACTAAAAAATGAATTCACTACAGTTGCAGCATAGTTGATCCACTTTAATTCGGCCAAAGTAACCGCTTAAGGACCAGGGGTCTTTAAAGTCAATGCATTTATGACGTAAACGTTACGTCGCTGGTCCTTAGGGGGTTAAACCAGCGGTGCTTAGGGTCTACATACTCACATTTTGACCATTCAAGTGCCTAAGATTAAAATCAAAGCCGTCTCTTTTTGGTGGCATCGGAATGTTAACTAGATGTTACCCACTTTGTGTAGATATGCCCAGAACGATGCGCTCTCTGATTTAGTTGCTCCTAGCAGTTTCCCGTCTACACTTTTTAGGTTTCTCTTTTTGGTTCATGATAAGATAAAAATTTAAGTGTGAAAGTATTTATGGATTTAAGTAATAAGTGATAACATGTATGCACTCCCTAAACAGCTGGAGGGCAGCCTGAGGTCAACCAACAGTAGAGTTGTCTGATCGGGAGCTAGGTGATGCATGCCATTTTAACGAGTTCCTTCAAGGATTAATGCTAAATAAAAGATGATAGCACTTCCAACTTTAGCTATTTCCTTATGCAGAGGCTTTTTTGGGTTATAGCAGTCTGATTTGCATATAGAATAGTGTCCTCTGTAATGGCACCATTGAGCTACAACCTTTTAAGACCTGAGCGGGGACTCACCATAGGACAGGTCATTTATGTTGCTCAATATTTTCTGTCATGTCCTGTGACCTCATGCTGCTGCCTCTGGCTCTTACCAGACATTGCTCACTTTTGTGGGCAGCCTCCATGAGGACTTCGGCCGTACTAGCTCAGTCAAGCGAGGTCAGGCAGGCTCTGGAGCTGCTATGCTCTCTACTCTGGGCTTGAAGCCCTGTCCTCCACCAGCGGGCAGCTTCCTGGTTGTGGCATGTTGCTGCCTGGTGGGAGAGGTCTGTTCAATATGGCGCCCATGACCTGACGATCCCTATCACGTGTGGCCTGAGCTTCACTGGAGACCTTTAGGACTGAGCAAGGGAGGTCTTCCTCCCTCAGGTAGAGCCAATGGAAGGCAGGAGGTATAGTTGGAGGCAGGCATAACCACCTCATCTACCTATAAATGTGCACTCCGCATGCTCACTCCACGCTACAGTGATGTTACACACATTTGGGCTGTGTATGAGTAGCTTCTTGTCCTCTCATATACCATTACTCTGCTTTGTCTGACCTTCTCTTCTCGCCACTTGCCCCAAACTGGACCACTTTCAACTACCCCATTGGATTGCCCTATTTTACCACCAGGTTTGGGTCGAAATCCCTACAACCAGGTTCCCTAATGCCAAAATCCTGACGGCCAACTTCCCTACACAGACAACTCCCTGGCGGCCAACTTCCCTACACAGACAACTCCCTGACGGCCAACTTCCCTACACAGACAACTCCCTGACAGCCAACTTCCCTACACAGACAACTCCCTGACAGCCAACTTCCCTGCACAGACAACTCCCTGACAGCCAACTTCCCTACACAGACAACTCCCTCACGGCCAACTTCCCTACACAGACAACTCCCTCACGGCCAACTTCCCTACACAGACAACTCCCTGACGGCCAACTTCCCTACACAGACAACTCCGTGACGGCCAACTTCCAGACATCCAAAATCCCAGCGGCTAACACTAACCCTACTCCCTAACCCACTAAACGTAGCCCTAACTCCAACCCCCCCAACACCCCTAAACCTAGCCCTAACCCTAGCCCTAACCCTAACCCCCTAAACCTAGCCCTAACCCTAACCCCCCTAAACCTAGCCCTAACCCTAACGTCCCTAAAACTAGCCCTAACCCTCTAAACCTAGCCCTAACCCTAACCCCCTAAATCTAGCCCTAATCCTAACCCCCTAAACCTAGCTTAACCCTAACCCCCCTAAATCTTGTCCTAACCCTCTAAACCTAGCCCTAACCCCCTAAACCTAGCCCTAACCCTTACCCCCTAAAACTTGCCCTAACCCCCTAAAACTAGCCCTAACCCTAACCCCTCTAAACCTAGCCCTAACCCTAACCCCCTAAACCTAGCCCTAACCCCCCTAAATCTAGCCCTAACCCTCTAAACCTAGCCCTAACCCTAACCCCCTAAACCTAGCCCTACCCCCCTAAACCTAGCCCTAACCCTAACCCCCTAAAACAAGCCCTAACCCTAACCCCCTAAACCTAGCCATAACCCTAACCCCCCTAAACATAGCCATAACCCTACCCCCTAAACCTAGCCCTAACCCCCTAAACATAGCCCTAACCCCCCTAAACCTAGTCCTAACCCCCTTAAACCTAGGGTTAGGGTGTTAGTATTAGGGTTAGCCGCTGGGATTATGGATGTCTGGAAGATTGCCGTGTAGGGAACTTGGTATATCCGGCACTTGTTCTGTCTGGAAGTTGGCCGTCGGGATGTTGGCATTAGGGAACCTGGCAGTAGGGATTTTGTCCAGCACTCTTTACCACCTCACCTCAGACTCACACTTGGCTCCTGCCCCCCCAACACACACACACACACACACACACACACAACACACACACACACACACACCATGACATTCTCATTTCTATCATAATTTCTTTCTGTTTACAATGCTTTTAAGCAACTGCAATGTGTGTTTTAGTGAATTATTCCACTTATTCATGAACCAGAGTCTGTGTAAAAATGAATAAGCGCAGTTCAGTGTGGCCCTGTCAAAGTAAAATTAATGAATAATAGGGATTTACCATCCTTTGGTGCCCCGGCCTCTCTGCTCCTCAGCCTAATACCGTACACAATGAAGCAAAGCTGAACACAGAGGACAGAGCATGGCACAAGAAAACCTCTTTATTATAGCAGAAAGCAAACAATCAAACAAAGCCATTAAATCTCATTATAGATTATCTTCATTGCCTAAAGTGTCCTAAATGGATTACACGCTCGCATCTGGAGCCGGGAGGAGATAGTACGTTTCCATGGGAGAGGGAGTATTGGGGGAAATGTATCTGCTGCCATGTGCTTGTAAATGGATTGTCACTGTGTTCTGTGTGTACATGTGTCTGTGTACGTGTAGCTAAGCACTCCTCCCGTGTATATCCATGGGGATGGCATGACACAGATACAAGAGTTTATATTGGTTTCAGTCTAGGATGCATATGGGGAAAATAAACATTGATACAGGAAAAATAAACAGAGAAAATGTCACGTTTACTGTAATAGCAGAATAGAATGATAGATAAATAATGCATTTCTTAAAGCTTTAAGGGATCTACCTACTATCTATGTATCTATTAGGGATGTGCGTTTCGGGTTTCGGAATTTCAGAATTTTCACGAAATTTCCCGATTCGTGCATTCGGATTCGGCCGATTTTCCGAAAATTTTCAGATGCAAAAACAGCAGATCCGAATTTTCGAATGGACTAGAAATGTATAAAATCTAAAATCATTTTCGTTCCATTCGTAATTTCGGCTCCATTCCTGATTTCGGTTCCATTTCAGTAATTTCGGACAACGTATTTTTTGGTTATATCGCTGATTCTGTAATTTTGTATCATTCCCATCTCAATGTATCCTTCCTGGAAAACATGAGAAATCTCAATGTATCCTTCTTGTAAAACCAGAGAAATCTCAATGTACCCTTTCTGGAAAACCAGAGAAATCTCAATGTATCCTTCTTGTAAAATATGTGAAATCTCAATGTATCCTTCTTGTAAAACATGAGAAATCTCAATGTATCCTTCCCGAGAAACCAGAGAAATCTCAATGTATCCTTCTTGTAAAACATGAGAAATCTCAATGTATCCTTCTTGTAAAACATGAGAAATATCAATGTATCCTTCCCGGGAAACCAGAGAAATCTCAATGTATCCTTCTTGTAAAACATGAGAAATCTCAATGTATCCTTCTTGTAAAACATGAGAAATCTCAATGTATCCTTCTTGTAAAACATGTGAAATCTCAATGTATCCTTCTTGTAAAACATGGGAAATCTCAATGTATCCTTCTTGTAAAACATGAGAAATCTCAATGGCAGAATTATCGTATCGGCAGAATTATCGTATCGACAGAAATATCAGATCCGAAAAACCATTAGTTTACGTCTAAACGAATAGACACTTTGAAACGAGGAGAACAGATGTTCCGAAAAACACACAAATTTCCGAAATCACGAAAAAAAGTCGATACGAAAAATGAACTGAACCGAAACGGAAATCGGTCGAAACGAGCCGAAACGAAAATTTACAAAATCCGAACAAACCAAATCGAACCGAAAAAAAATCGGTGCACAAGTCTAGTATCTACAATTGTGTTCAAAATTATTCAACCCCCACTGAAATTGAGTGTTTTGGCCAGTTTGACATTGATTTTGATCATTCAGTCATCTTGCTTACAATTAAATCAAAGAGGCACGTGTAGGTCAGACAAATATAACATAACATTTATAATGAAATAGCCACAAATGTCTTTTCTGTGCTCACATCATTATCAGTTTTATTCAACCCCCAAGTGACATTCAATCTTAGTACTTAGTACAACATCCTTTTACAGTTATAACAGCTTTTAAACGTGAAGCATAGCTTGACACAAGTGTCTTGCAGCGATCTACGGGTATCTTCGCCCATTCGTCATGGGCAAAAGCCTCCAGTTCAGTCACATTCTTAGGCTTGCGCACTGCAACTGCTTTCTTTAAGTCCCACCAGAGGTTCTCAATCGGATTTAAGTCAGGTGACTGCGATGGCCACTCCAAAATGTTCCAGCCTTTAATCTGCAGCCATGCTCTAGTGGACTTGGAGGTATGTTGTCCTGTTGAAAGGTCCAACGTCTCCCAAGCCTCAGGTTTGTGACGGACTGCATCACATTGTCATCCAATATCTCCTGGTACTGAAGAGAATTCATGGTACCTTGCACACGCTGAAGCTTCCCTGTACCTGCAGAAGCAAAACAGCCCCAAAGCATGATTGACCCCCCGCCATGCTTCACAGTAGGCAAGGTGTTCTTTTCTTCATAGGCCTTGTTCTTCCTCCTCCAAACAAGTTTTCGGGAGTCTCCTCTATTCCTTGTGTTTTTGGCATCTGGACTAACACGTCCTATCTAATCTATAAATATATATATATATAATCACATAAGTGTGCACAGGGGATGTGCCTGGTGTGCCAAGGCACACCTTAGGCCCCATTCACACTGAACAATTTTTGCAGCGATATTGCTCATATGTCCGCGTGATATCACTCTATGTAGCTTCTCCAAAGCATTTCAATGGAGCTGTTCACATCTCACAGCTCAATGTCGCTTGTAGCTCGTCGCTGTAGCTCATCGGTGGTACGCGACCCTTTTTTCCATGATTTGCTGCGATTTGTTGATTTAACATTATGGTGTCGCACAATATCGCTCAAAACAGCAATATCGCGCAATATTATTGCTCAATACCGCGAATATGAAACGCACAATTTTCATGTCGCTCAGTGTGAATGGGCCCTTGATGTTGGGTGAAGAGGTCCTATTTCACCATCTACATTTACATTTTAGATGTCCCTAATGTGGTTCATGATGAACAGCATAAAAACTGACTGTATCTCTGATTACAGGCTTGCTCTTTCTATTGAAATACAGTATGTATCCATATGAAAAATGTTTATCTATCTGCATATAATCACCAGAGTATAGCAGTACGTAGTGATTCCTTTTTTATTGGACTAACGTTACATTTCAAAAGACAAGCTTTCAAGAGTGTAACCTCCCTTCTTCAGGTCTGGATGCTATACTGACCAAAATCATAGAATTGAACATTAAGCCCGCGGTCAGACGAGCGTTTTTCAGAGCGGAAGGAACATCCATGAGAGTTGACTTCCTTCCACTCTGACGCCCATGTGGCCACCTTGCTGAGTGCATTTAGTGCGCTCAGCGCGGCAAGGCTCGATCCTCCTTTGGAGGATCGCGCTTTGCCACTCTGTCGAACATGCGTCGCAGCATTTTGACGGGGAGGCTTGCAGAACATCCGCTGTAGAGCGCACAATTATTGCAATGATTGGTCGGCCCCGTCGAAATGTCACAACGCTGCGACGGGCGTCGGAAGGCACGTCAGTACGGGCACACCTAGTGCAATCGTCTGACACTGGCCTAATCGTCTGACACTGGCACACGGGTGGGGGGGTTGGGATAGATGTCGTAAATACTGAGAGTGAAATACTATAGTGAAAAGGGCAAATAAACAAATGAATGAGTGATCTTAGGCCCATAAAACAAAAGTGATAAGATCATGATGTACATCTGACAATTATGCAAAGAGAGGAAGAGTCAGTAAGACAACTTGAAAAAAACAGGGAAGAAAGAAAAAACGAGAAAGAATTCTCAATGTTAGGTGACATTATGGTAGTCAGTTAAAAAGCCTGAATCTACATTGAGGCCCTCCTTTATGGTGTCAAAATACGTGATCATTTTTATTTCTAATGTCTTATTGATTCCCATTGTATCCTATTGTATTATCCATGGTGTCTCTGTATTTTGTTCCTCTGTGTCTCGATCTCTCCTCTTTACCTTGTTCCTTCTATCAGCCCCTTTTCTGTATTACTCCTCTCTGTTGAGTTGAATATTCAACCATTCAGCTAGATGTGCTATTTATTTGGATCCAGCAAATAAGCCCTTTTATAAACCTTACATTGGAGCTCTATCCGGTTGTCTGCTTTATGTCACTGCATTCCTGGGCTCATACCTCGCCCCCCGGTACACTAAGCGTTACACCCCTGTACATCCATGTTCTCCCTCTCTCTGTAACATTCGCTGTTTCCTACCACCAAATTCATTCCAGCTGAGAATGTGCACCATTGCTGGGTGAGGATTCTAACCACATGGAGCAGTCCTCTCAGTTTTATCATATATCCAAGTCCAACCTGTATTTACTGATTGGTTCCTCTGTGATATCACACACTTTTTAATGAGGTGTTTCATGTCACCTACTACTCTTCCCACAGATCAAAAGAAGAAATAGGTGAAAAAACCCAGAATGCATGACAATTCTAGGTTTAAACTTAGAAGAGTAGTGGAAGCATGTTAGCAGTTGTGGACTCTCATGAGCTTACTGCTTGCGTCCCAAATTTTATCTTATTTTGTACATATATCAAAGGTATCAAGTGAGAAACAGCGTCAGTTTTTAAATGTGAAGAACACACACATCCAGTCAACACAGACCATTAATACACATGTCCAATCAACACAGACCATCTAAACACATGTCCAGTCGGCACAGACCATCAATACGCATGTCCAATCAACAAAGACAATCGATATACAGTGGCAAGAAAAAGTATGTGAACCCTTTGGGATTACGTGGAGTTTTGCATGAATTGGTCATAACATGTGCTCTGATCTTCATCTAAGTCACAACAATTTGAAAAACACAGTCTGCTTAAAATAATACAACACAAACATTATATGTTTTCATGTTTTTATTGAACAGAACATGTAAACATTCACAGTGCAGAGTGGAAAAAGTATGTGAACCTTTGGACTTAATAACTGGTTGACCCTCCTTTGGCAGCGATAACCTCAACCAAACGTTTCCTGTAGTTGCAGATCAGACCTGCACAACGATCTGGAGTAATTTTGGACCAATCCTCTTCACAAAACTGTTTCAGTGTAGCAATATTCTTGGGATGTCTGGTAGACATGTGCACAGCACAAAATTTCGTTTTGAACTAATGGATTAGTACTAAAATGCAATTTATTTAGTTGCTAAAGAAATTCGTTTTCAGTTCTTTAGTATGAAAACTAATTTCGTTCATCCGAAAACCAGTGGATACAATTACTATTGTTGTTGGCTCCTCAGAGGGCTGAGATCGCTGCTTGTTACAGTATCTCTCACTCTCAGCACAATGTGGGCCATATTACATAGTTGTGCTAACTTAACCAGAGCTGTTGTAACCTTCCCAGAGCCATTATAGCTATGGAGGTTTTCAGTTTACAACAGGTTAAGTTAGCACCAACATTGTAATACTGCCCCGTGTCAGGCAAAGCTGTTACAGTAACTGACTGCTGCTCATCACAGCGCTCAGAGTTTCTGTAAAACTAGTAAATAATATTTTTATATGTAAGAGGTTAGAACAATATTATTTCCTTGTTTTACTAAAACTCTGAGCGCTGTTACAGTCAGTTACTGTAACAACTGAGCCTGATACATTGTACTGAGATATAATGTAACAAGCAGCCGATCTCAGCGCTCACAGCCACTGGATTTAAAGGGCTAAAAAAAAAAGGCTCCTCTCTGTATAATGTTTAGAACATCCTCCTGCATTAATTAATACCCCTCTTTGTATAATGTAGATAACATCCTCCTGCATTAATGTCCCTCTCTGTATAGAACATTCTCCTCAATTTATACCTTTCTCTGTATAATGTATATAACATCCTCCTGCATTAATACCCCTCTCTGTATAATGTATAGAACATACTCCTGCATTAATTATGCCACTCTCTGTATAGAACATCCTACTGCATTGGCATGTGGAGGGTGCAGAACTTCGGATGTTGCGATGTTGCGATCTTCATTGCTGGTCTCCTTCACTCATCAATGTAATATCACAAAAAGGACTGAAACTAAAATGTAGTGCATTTTATTTTAGTTTTCTTTCGTTTTTTGTACTGAGCAGTTTCGTTTCTCTTGAGTCATACTAAAACTAAATTATCCCAAAATTCGGACTAAATCGTTTTAGTACTAAAACGAATGCACATGTCTAATGTCTGGTGTGAAATGCTCTCTTAAGGTCATGCCACAGCATTTCCATCGGGTTGAGGTCAGGACTCAGACTGGGCCACTCCAGAAGGCGTATTTTGTTTTGTTGAAGCCATTCTTTTGTTGAATTACTTGTATGCTTTGGGTCATTGTCCTGTTGCATCACCCATCCTCTGCGGAGCTTCAGTTGGCGGACAGATGGTCTTACGTTTTCCTGCAGAATGTCTTGATAAACTCGGGAATTCTTTTTTCCATCAATGACAACAATCTGTCCAGGCCCTGAGGCAGCAAAGCAGCCCCAAACCATGATGCTCCCTCCGCCATGTTTTACAGTGGGGATGAGGTTTTGATATTGGTGTGCTGTGCCATTTTTTCTCCACACATAGCGTTGTGTGTTTTTTCCAAACAACTCAATTTTGGTTTCATCTGTCCACAGAATATTTTGCCAGTAGTGCTGTGGAACATTCAGGTGATCTTTTACAAACTTCAAACGTGCTGCAATATTCTTTTTGGACAGCAATGGCTTCCTCCGTGGTGTCCTCCCATGTACTCCATTCTTGTTTCATGTTTTTGTAGATGTGTCAACAAAAATGTTAGCGTGTGCCAGAGATTTCTGTAAGTCTTTAGCTGTCACTCTAGGATTCTTCTTTACCTCATTAAGCATTCTGCGCTTGGCTCTTGCAGTCATCTTTACAGGACAACCACTCCTAGGGAGAGTAGCAACAGTGCTGAACTTTCTCCATTTGTAGACAGTCTGTTTTACCGTGGACACATGAACATCAAGGCTTTTGGGGATACTTTTGTAACCCTTTCCAGCTTCATGCAAGTCAACAATTCTTGATTGTAGGTCTTCTGTGAGCTCTTTTCTGTGAGGCATGGTTCACATCAGGCAGTGCTTATTGAAACCAGTAAACCCAAAACTGGTGTATGTTTTTAAAGGGCAGGACAGCTTTCAGCAACACATCCAATAATATCACACTGATTGGACTCAAGGTTGGCTCACTCCTGGCTCCAATTAGCTCTTGGAGTAGTCATTAGGCTAGGGGTTCACATACTTTTTCCACCCTGCACTGTGAATGTTTATATGGTCTGTTCAATAAACACTTGAAAACATATAATGTTTGTGTTGTATTATTTTAAGCAGACTGTGTTTTTCAAATTGGTGTGACTTAGATGAAGATCAGAGCACATTTTATGACCAATTCATGCAAAACTCCACGTAATCCCAAAGGGTTCACATACTTTTTCTTGCCACTGTATATGCATCCATTCAACACAGACCACCAATACACTCACCCAATCAACATATACCCTCAATATACACATCCAATCAACAGAGACCATTAATGTACACATCCAGTCAACATAGACCACCAAAACACATGTCCAATCAACACAGACCATCAACACACATATCCAATCAACACAGACCATCAACACACACGTACAATCAACACAGACCATCAATACACACATCCAATCACACAGAGATCATCAATACACAGGTCTAATCGACATAGACCATCAATACGCATGTCCAATCAACAAAGACCATCAATATGTACGACCAATCAATGCAGACCATCAATATGCACAAAAAAGTTGTATATATTGAGAGTAAGCATAAATGTCTCTCTCAAAACAAGGTGTAAATATATAGCCCTGCCAATTGCCTGGGCCTAACCCACTCAGAAAAGAAAAACACAACACCTAGGAAGAGTAAGGAGGCTATTCCCACACTCCCCTAACTGGCAGGGACATGGTGCCAGATATAATTGCAGAATTGGGTAAAACCCACAGACCACAGTCTTTATTAAAGGAAAATAATAAACAGAAATTATCAAAAAACAACCATTCACAAAGTCTTAAAAGAAAAGGTACATATAGGTCAGAAATGAACCTTCAAATAGGACACTTCCATGGTGGCTTGAAAGTACCTCTTTACTCAGAGTGGAAATTCACAGCGCCACAGTACGCCATTATACCAGCAGGCCACACACATAGAAGCTCATATGTACACAACATAAATGATGAAAGATGAGAAGCACAGATAGCACAGTAATTACTGTCACAGACCAATTTACTAAGCAGACTGAATTACATACAGGGTTATCCAAAGAGATCCGAATTGCTTGAGAAAGGTAACCGAACACTGAAAATCAGTGTTCGGTTACCTTTCCTGACCATTCGGCTATCCAGAGAGCAGGCAATTCGCCAAATCTTGGCGAATTGCCTGAACATACGGTGCCTGTTCGGTCCCTGTTCGAGGGCAGTGAAATCCCCATGAAATGCACTGCTTCGGCTATTCAGAGAACACAAACCAGCAGTGAAAGGTTTCCCTAATGCCCTGCCATTCGGTGGTTTAATTCGGCAAGTTTATTCAGGAGAATCCCATAGGCTTCAATGTTAAAAATATTCCCGTTTTAATTCAATATCTAATAAACTGTTCATTATAAAATTCTGCAGCAAAAAGTCTCTTTATTTATAGATTTTTTAGGATACTTTAAGCATTTTTCAGATTTTTTTTTTTTTTTTAAAGTCCGAATTTCTTTTTGATTTTTTTTTCAGTCTACTTATTTTTTTTGTAACAGCCCTCTTTATTATCATTCCCTGGACCTCCTGTGAAAATTTCAGACATTTTCGCTCAGTAGTTTCTTTGCAAACAGCGTTTCATTTTCCCAGATTCATACAAATGGTTTTGCTAATTTATTCACTGCCTCCTCTATGTCACAGCTGCTTCGGCTCTGTGTGATTCGGCTCCTGTTCGGCTCCTGTTCGGCTTCTTCGAAGGTTAATCCAGATGTTTTTGCTTGTTTTCAGCGTGCATTCGGTTAGTTTTCGCCAGGTTTGCGGTGACTTTTCCCTGCAATTCAGGGACCCTGTGCTGTTTGCTGAATACACCGCAGGGTCACCGAAATGGGATCGGCAAAAGGAACCGAATTGAAGAGAACGAAAAGTCACCGAACATGCGGTGACTTTTCGAATCTCTTTGGATAACCCTGATAGTAGCGTATAAATGAAGCCTAGCACCAATGCATCCAGGACCACAACAGCGTGGAACCTATACAGGGCCCGTATAAATTAGGACAATCCCATATAGCTAAATGCAGCCTAGAAATTAGAAAAAGGCAAAAAGTACACCGGTACCTAACAGTACCATATCGGATTATAGGCAGCCATGCAGATTTCATTAATCGGCTAGACACATATTCCAGTCAAATCAGCCAGTCCATATTACTGGTCGCTATCTTAGTAGAACTAAACTGTTAAAATAAAGAGAGCACTCGACGCGTTTCAACCTCAACGGTCTTTATCAAGAGTGATTCTGTTATGGGCGCTATGGCACTTACCCCAGATCAGCGTTGTGTGGACCTTTATAAACAGATTTCTATAGTACCTAAGGCAAGGAAAGCAGTAATACCTTGTATCCCAAGCCAGGGAGGTAATACACGATTCAAAATACCACTCAACCCCAATTGGTTTCAAGACCAAGAGACTGTTGAGGAAAAACACAATAACTCTATTCACATATTTTTCTTGACTGGAGACATGAGCATATTGTGGTACCAGACAGGCGTAATCAATTGCATTGTGTATTATTAGAGAGAGTGTTACAAGGTCTGTATATAGGCTTGTTCTTAAACAGGTTGTTTGAGGGGTTCGTGAGTTTTGCAGCATGCAGGGCAGTCACACAATCAGAGAACTTGTGATTAATGCTGCAACCAGAGTGAATGCTCAACAAACAACTGGAGCTGTAAGTAGGTCTCTCGCCCTGGGGTGCAGACACACAATCTGAAGCCTTGCGATTAGGACTGAAACCAGATTGGGCTGTCAACAGAGACTTAGAGCGGGAGATGAGTTTTACAACCTGGCGGGCAGAACCCCAGACAATAAGCATGCGGGTAAACATAGACGGGTACCCAAAATACCGCACAGAACAAACACACATGGGAAATAGCAAGAGAATCTTCAATTGGCAAGCCGGGTCAAAACATAAGCAGGGTCCTCGTACAAGCAAGTCGGCAACTGGGTAATCAAAACACACTGAACTAGATACAGATACAGCAGGCAATGCTGGAAATAAACTCCACGTCAGGGCGACAAGCAGATACTCTCGCCCTGCTTTTAAGACCGGCGGCCAAGCCCCGCCCCCTCAGATGCCGATCGGCCATCACTGACTCCTGGCACCCGGCCAGTCACCAATGCCGTTGAGTGCCCAGACCCTCCAGAGAGCACCACGGGGACCAAGGACGTAACAGATTCTTGATAAAGACCGTTGAGGTTGAAACGCGTTGAGTGCTCTCTTTATTAATTTCTGACCTATATGTACCTGTCTTTTAAGACTTTGTGAGTGATTGTTTTTTGATAATTTCTGTTTATTATTTTCCTTTAATAAAAACTGTGGTCTTTGGGTTTTACCCAATTCTGCGATTATATCTGGCACCATGTCCCTGCCAGTTAGAGGAGTGTGGGAGTAGTCTCCTTACTCTTCCTAGGTGTTGTGTTTTTCATTAATAGACATGCCCTGTTGACACAGACCATTGATACAAACATTCAGTCGACACAGACCGTCAATGCACACATCCAAACAACACCGACTATAAATACACACATCCAACCAGCATAGACCATCAATACACACATCCAATCAACACAGACTATCAAAACGCACAGCCAAACAACACCAACTATCAATACACACATCCAATCAACATAGACCATCAATACACACATCTAATCGACACAGACCATTAATACACACTTCCAGTCAACACAGACCATCAATACACACATCCAAACAACACCAACTATCAATACACGCATCCAACCAACATAGATCATCAATACACACATCCAATCAACACAGACTATCAAAACGCACAGCCAAACAACACCAACTATCAATACGCCCATCCAATCAACATAGACCATCAATACACACATCCAATCAACACAGACTATCAAAACGCACAGCCAAACATCACCAACTAGCAATATGCACATCCAATCAACATAGACCATCAATACACACATCTAATCGACACAGACCATAGATACACACATCCAATCGACAAAGACCATCATTGAGAAACTTGCGAAGCATTCTCCATTGAGGTCCTTGTTTATCCCTGTCGACTTCCTCAAAAAATGGAAACTGAGAGCCCTCTCCTCTCAGGCTTCTATGATGTTGGGAAGGGTACAGTGCAATTGAATGTATGCACACTTTGTATTTTCAAAAATATTATTTCCAAGACGCTGAGCACTCATTACTAGTCATGAGCACTCAACATTCCTCATGCTGGGTTTTGAAGGCAAAGACCTTGATGTATTCAAGGATTTGGTATCTCTCCGATTTAATGTATCCATACCTTCTTCGCTTCCAGTATCTTCAATACACTGTATTTCTAGACGGAATAGATACATTTCTTCACCTGTTGGAATGTAATAAGTAAAAATATAAGGACCAACAAGATTATATATGCCTTTGAAGACCGCATCCTGTGCACTAACCTATCAGTTGATGAATTTTCCCACTGGGATTAGCCTGATTAAGCCCTGTTACATTTCGTCACTGAAGGGTCAAATTCTGATTCGAGATTTGCAACAGAAATAACTTGCTGAAGGTCACGTTTTCTAACCTCTGTGGAGTTATTATATTGTAGTATTGATCGTCACCTGCATGCAGGAACATAATGAAACACCTTCATTTACGTTAACTAAGCAATTCTGTCACCGGAATGGGCTCATTACGCTGGCTACGAATACGTATTCCTTTATCTATTTTCTTTTCCTTCTACCACTGTGGTCAATGTCTCCTAAATGGACCTTGTATTGACATAACGAGCATTTATAATTTAATTCGGTAGCCTCAGGCGCACAGAAATAGTGGAATTGGCGCATCTAAATTATTATTTTCCCGATAAAAAAAGAAAGCTTTTATAGGAGAAGCGCCTCATAATGAACCGATGGATTCTCTGACTCGTACTTGACACTTTGACATCTAGAACAGAATGTCAGCTGAACCTCATTCGAGAAATGGCCAATTCTGCTCCAGCAAAGGAATTTCAGATGTAGAAAAATGATAATGAATGCTGAAAATAAAATAAAAAAATACATCTTAAAGGCCAGTGGGCGCTTGGGAATAATAATGATACTTCTAATTAGAGGAAAGAAATCGAATTTCGGAAGCGAATGGCTATAGCGAATCGGATTTCAGCACCTTGGACAGGGCATGCGACTTTTTCGGTTGACTTTTCTCCTATGGATCTCTGGGGCACTCGGCGGAACAGGGGAAGGAGCAGAGCACATTTTAATTGAAGGATTTTCGTCTGCTAAATTATAGAGTAGGATAAAGGATTTGGGTTAAAGACAGTGGGGCATGTTATTCCCTAGAAATGCTGACCTTCATTTCACGCTGAGACTGATAAATTATACGAGCGCTTTCCTAAGAGCTCTCCTTTTATCCTGCTGTGTATACCCTGTCCCTTAGCTCTCCGCCAGAGTCCTTGGGAAGAATGCTCCTTTCATCTGGATTTTGAGGGACGCTGCCTTATATGAGATAATGGGGGCAAGAGACAGGCTCCTTCGTTGTGATAATGGACAGACCGGCCTGTGGAGCTCTTTGGCTTTAAACGTGCAGAGTTGATGGGAAAAGGTTGGAGAAAATTGTGATTGTTTTGTTTTCCTTTCAAAACGTGTTGAGGGTCCTTCTACTGGAACATGGTTCGGCGTCACGGCAAAATATTGGTATAATCATATTTATTAGGTGTCTCCAGGTCCATTCACTGTCCAAGCATAGGTTCTGATACAAAAAAAGAGGGTGTTGCTGTCGTTTCCGACACGTGTCAAATACGTGCAATGCCATTTGAATTGACGTGTTATTTAGTGGATGCGTTTTCTAGTTTTTCTCAGGAATTCTAGAACCCAGAACAGATTGTGGATATCATTTTTACTATTTGCAGCTCCTGACGGGATCTCCTTCCCCCTTGGACCCTAACCGTAATCATAACTCAAAACCCAACCCTGATTCTAACCACGACCCTTTTGGAGTCTTGTGGATTTCTGGCATCTGGTTAGAATTTCGTTGTCAGAGGTGAGGAGGGAGGTGGCAGGGGAGCTTCGAGGCTTATGCTTCAGCAGCACCGGGGAGATAAATGCTGAGAGAGAGAAACTGGGCAACTCCAGCGTGTGACATGCTGCCCAGCACGAGCGAGGGACCTGATGGCTCTGCACAGTATGTCCCTTACAAAGCGCTGTGCAGTGTGTCCACAAGCATGTATCTTGCTGGTGCTGCTGAAGTATTAGCCTCAGTGCTCCCCTGCCCCATCCCCCCTCCTCCAGACTTCGGAACCCTAGCTGGATTCTGAAAATCAGAAAAAAACTAAATTCAAAATGCGCGGGGTCCAACGGAGTCCAAATTAGGGTGTTTGACACATATATATATATTTTATACATATAGACATATTGTCCTCTATTATACTATTAAATATACTACATACGGTCTTATTTTTTTATGCATATTGTGACAGGGTGTTTAGGGGCAGGGTGGTAGACCACAGGCTTATCAGCAGGCGAATGGAGAACTCCCTTTTTCCCCTACAGGGTTAATTTACAGCCGATTCCTGATAAGGACTGCCCTGCCCTTATAGGCAATATGGTTCCATCTGAGAGGGCAGTCTTGGTACTGAGTGCAGCAGGGAAGGAAGCACAATCGTGAACAGGACTATAGTATGTTTGATTTTGGTTTTCCCTGATTGGTAAGCGGCTTAGCCGTTCAATATTTGTTTATTTTCTTGTTGTACCCTGCAAGTCCATAGCTGCACAATAAAGAAAAGCAGAAGCATTGATAAATGTGTCCAGTGGTTATATCACAATATACACATATATTGACCTCTTATATATTATATATTGTATACTATATACTGTAGTACATGTTTTTACTTATCTACTGCATTTATCATTAAATTATTGATGTTTTTTCCTCGACCTCAGATAGTCCTGATATCTCCATCTTAAAACCCTGATCCATAATCTTGGATTGTGCTGGAATTAAAACATTTTGTGGGATTTAGTATTCATTTCATAAGGGATGGATGGTGTAAAGTCTTTTATTTGAGTTATTTTGTTGTAAAACGCCTTGTTGATGCAGCCACCAACGCGCCTAGCTGTAAATATTGTTCTTTTCACAATCTCATTAGCTGCAAAATGTGATTATGTTATATTTTCTTTAGGAAGAAGGTGATGGGAGACATTTTTTTTCCTTCGATGACTGACTATATCTATTATGTTGGGGTTGGGAAGGTCTTTTCCATTTTGTGTATAATTACATTGAATCCATCTGAGTAACTGAAAGGATGGTAGGATTCGGTCACTCTACTGAAGGTTACTATTGTGTAGAACAATTGGATGTAGGCAGGCAGAGATCTCGTGGCTAGATTAGCTTGTTGGAGTGATGGCTCCATGGTAGCTCAAGTAAAGAAAACACTGTCAGATTTATCATACTGTGTAGACCGGGCAAACGTCAGTGTGATCGAGCAAAGCATGCTGGAGCTAGAAGAAACCTATCTCCGTTCTCCGTTTTATCCCGTTGATTGTAATCTACTCTCTTTGCAGATGTGATTTGCATACTGTCCCTCTCCTGTGTTCCGAATGGAACACAGTCATGAAATGAGGTGCAATTTGCAATAGTGATTGCTGTGTGATTGCACAATTAGTAGGGCGGAAGACACGAGCCAATCGGCTTCAGATCCTACCTTCTGTTAACATGGAACGCAACAAAAATAAAATATTTGTTTTAATGCATTTGCTGTCTTGTGCTTTGCTTTTCTCACCATAAGCATGATTGCAGCTCTAATAAAACCCAAAATCGCCAATACATACAATGCATATACAATGTAAACAATATATTAGGAGTGCAACATAGGGGGTTATCCACTAACCAGCATTATTTAGTGATTTCTAAAAACAATGGCTTGAACAGCTGTAACAGGACTCCAAGCACTGAGAACTTCTGCTCAAATCGCTCTTTTGCCCCATTATCCTCAAGGGCTGTGATTACAGTGAATTGCTCAAGGGGGTCCTATAAAGGACCTAGCCGAAGCTGCTTACCTAAGACAAGGTAGCTGTCCCACAAGGAACAGAGAGTGGTGGTTATAGTGCTTGCTCATTAGGTGCCAACAAGTACCTTGCCGAAGCTGCTTCCCTAATGAAAGGTAGCTGTCCGTAAAGAAAAATAGACTGTGGTTACAGCGGTATCTAAACCAGAGACAGAATTCTGTGTAAGGGTGAAAGCAGAATGAAGCTTTATTCCAATGTTCTCAGTTTTTGGCAGGAAGATAAGCCACACTAAGAGGGAATACCCCTGGTGCCACCCTGGCTACTCCCAACACTTTCTCAACAATGCATCATCTCAGTGTGCTTAATCAACATTGCATCATCTCGGTGTGCTTAATCAACATTGCATCATCTCAGTGTGCTTAATCAACATTGCATCATCTAAGTGTGCTTAATCAACATTGCATCATCTCGATGTGCTTTCTCAGCATTGCATCATCCTTTCCCACTGCCCTCTAGCTCACCCTAAGAGTGAAAACAAAACAGAATGATTCAACAGGGAATTAACATGCTCAAATAACAAAATATAGTATCGAATAACCAAGTATTAACCTCCCTGGCGGTGTTCCAGAGTGTGTATCGGGGTTAAATTTCACCGCTGAGAGCGGTAACCCTGAGGCACACTCGGGTTATATACATTACCTCTCCGTGCGCTACCTCGCTGATCTCTGCAGCCTTCCCCAGCGATCGCAGCGTTTTACTTTCTGGATTCCTTCTCGCGAGGAGGAAACCAGGAAGTAATGAGGTCGCCGGAGGAGGCAGCTGGGGACATCGAAGGAGCGCAGGGAGAGGTAATGTATCCAGCGGCATTCCGAGTGTTGCTAGGGGTTACCGCTTCCAACACAGGAATTTAAGCTCCGAGCCACACTCGGGATGCCTCTAGGGGGGGGCAAAAAAAAATTAGACCGGTTTCAGCACAGAATTTGCTGAAGAAATAGACCGCCAGGAAGGTTAACACGCTGATAAACAGTGAAAGTGGACATATCGCCTAAGCAGTTGCTTCAATTAGGATTGGAGTAAAGAAAACCGTTCAAAAGCAAACAGTAAAATGGGGTTCTGTTGCAATCGCCAGTGTTGCAACCACGATAAACTTTGGCGATCTCTAGAGTGAAATTCAACCAGCAGCAAAGTGAAATTTCATAGATTAAACTTCTTCTGCTGTCGCTTCAATTATCTTCACAGGATCGCTGAAATTAATGGTGGTTGCAACAATGTCGATTTTGGCCGTTGTTCGCGAACTCACTATGCAATAGCAGTTAGTGGGAAAATCCCCATTTCATATCATTCACCAATAGAGTTTTGTTGATAACCTGCAAGACAGAGATAAGCAAACGTGGTCCTGCAGATGTTTTGAAAATACATCTCCCGCGATGCTCAGCCACTCGCTACGTCGGCCAAACCTCATGGGATGCGTAGCTTCAAAACACCTGGAGGGCCAAGGCAGTGGCGTCACTAGGGTTGGTGTCACCCGGTGCGGTAACTTATGGTGTCACCCCCCCCCCCGAGTTTTACAGATTTTTTTTAACTACTCTTACTCCTAAATCAGTACTCCCATATAACACTGAATGCTCATACACACAGCGCACATTACTGTGAGGTTTATTGCTGTGGAGCTCTCTCATATGCTCACACAACCTTTTGCCAGCTGCCAGCAAGTACGTTGCCTGTTCGAAGGCAGTGAAAGCACACATGGATATATATTGTCCCCAGCAGCTCTGGATATATTGCCCCCAGCAGCTCAACCATGGATATATATTTTCCCCAGCTCACATATGGATATATTGCCCCAATTCACAGTTATATATTGCCCCAGCAGCTCACCCATGGATATATATTGCCCCAGCTCACATATGGATATATTGCGCCTCAGTTCACATATGGATATATTGCGCCTCAGCTCACACATGGATATATTGCCCCAGACCAGCTCACACATGGATATATTGCCCCAGACCAGCTCACACATGGATATTGCCCCAGCTCTCATGGATTCTGCCCCCAGCACACATGGATATGCCCCAGCTCCTCTCATGGAAATACTGCCCCAGCTCCTCTCATGGATATACTGCCCCAGCTCCTCTCATGGATATACTGCCCCAGCTGCTCTCATGCATATACTGCCCCAGCTGCTCTAATTGATAATGCCCCAGCTGCTCTCATGGATTTTGGCCCAGCTCATGGATATGCCCCAGCACATGGATACTGCCCCAGCTCATGGATATACTGCCCCAGCTCATGGATATACTGCCCCAGCTCAAGGATATACTGCCCCAGCTACTCTAATTGATAATGCCCCAGCTGCTCTCATGGATTTTGCCCCAGCTCCTCTCATGGATTTTGCCCCAGCTCATGGATATGCCCCAGCACATGATATACTGCCCCAGCTCATGGATATACTGCCCCAGCTCAAGGATATACTGCCCCAGCTACTCTAATTGATAATGCCCCAGCTGCTCTCATGGATTTTGCCCCAGCTCCTCTCATGGATTTTGCCCCAGCTCATGGATATGCCCCAGCACATGATATACTGCCCCAGCTCATGGATATACTGCCCCAGCTCATGGATATACTGCCCCAGCACATGGATATTGCCCCAGCTCATGGATATGCCCCAGCTCATGGATAGTGCCCCAGCACCTCATGGATACTGCCCCAGCTCATGGATATGCCCCAGCACCTCATGGATATGCCCCAGCAGCTCATGGATTTGCCCCAGCACCTCATGGATATGCCCCAGCAGCTCATGGATATGCCCCAGCACCTCATGGATTTGCCCCAGCAGCTCATGGATATGCCCCAGTACCTCATGGGTTTGCCCCAGCAGCTCATGGATATGCCCCAGCAGCTCATGGATTTGCCCCGGCACCTCATGGATTTGCCCCAGCACCTCATGGATATGCCCCAGCAGCTCATGGATTTGCCCCAGCATCTCATGGATTTGCCACAGCACCTCACGGATTTGCCCCAGCAGCTCATGGATATGCCCCAGCACCTCATGGATTTGCCCCAGCACCTCATGGATTTGCCCCAGCACCTCATGGATATGCCCCAGCAGCTCATGGATTTGCCCCAGCACCTCATGGATTTGCCCCAGCAGCTCATGGATATGCCCCAGCACCTCATGGATTTGCCCCAGCACCTCATGGATTTGCCCCAGCAGCTCATGGATATGCCCCAGCACCTCATGGATTTACCCCAGCACCTCATGGATATGCCCCAGCAGCTCATGGATTTGCCCCAGCACCTCATGGATTTGCCCCAGCAGCTCATGGATATGCCTCAGCACCTCATGGATATGCCCCAGCAGCTCATGGATATGCCCCAGCAGCTCATGGATTTGCCCCAGCACCTCATGGATTTGCCCCAGCACCTCATGGATATGCCCCAGCAGCTCATGGATTTGCCCCAGCATCTCATGGATTTGCCACAGCACCTCACGGATTTGCCCCAGCAGCTCATGGATATGCCCCAGCAGCTCATGGATTTGCCCCAGCACCTCATGGATTTGCCCCAGCACCTCATGGATTTGCCCCAGCAGCTCATGGATATGCCCCAGCACCTCATGGATTTGCCCCAGCACCTCATGGATTTGCCCCAGCAGCTCATGGATATGCCCCAGCACCTCATGGATTTACCCCAGCACTCATGGATATGCCCCAGCAGCTCATGGATTTGCCCCAGCACCTCATGGATTTGCCCCAGCAGCTCATGGATATGCCTCAGCACCTCATGGATATGCCCCAGCAGCTCATGGATATGCCCCAGCAGCTCATGGATTTGCCCCAGCACCTCATGGATTTGCCCCAGCACCTCATGGATATGCCCCAGCAGCTCATGGATTTGCCCCAGCATCTCATGGATTTGCCACAGCACCTCATGGATTTGCCCCAGCAGCTCATGGATATGCCCCAGCACCTCATGGATTTGCCCAGCACCTCATGGATTGCCCCAGCAGCTCATGGATTTGCCCCAGCACCTCATGGATTTGCCCCAGCAGCTCATGGATATGCCCCAGCACCTCATGGATTTGCCTCAGCAGCTCATGGATATGCCCCAGCAGCTCATGGATTTGCCCCAGCACCTCATGGATTTGCCCCAGCACCTCATGGATATGCCCCAGCACCTCATGGATTTGCCCCAGCACCTCATGGATATGCCCCAGCAGCTCATGGATTTGCCCCAGCATCTCATGGATTTGCCACAGCACCTCATGGATTTGCCCCAGCAGCTCATGGATATACCCCAGCACCTCATGGATTTGCCCCAGCACCTCATGGATTTGCCCCAGCACCTCATGGATATGCCCCAGCAGCTCATGGATTTGCCCCAGCACCTCATGGATTTGCCCCAGCAGCTCATGGATATGCCCCAGCAGCTCATGGATTTGCCCCAGCACCTCATGGATTTGCCCCAGCACCTCATGGATTTGCCCCAGCAGCTCATGGATATGCCCCAGCACCTCATGGATTTGCCCCAGCACCTCATGGATATGCCCCAGCAGCTCATGGATTTGCCCCAGCACCTCATGGATTTGCCCCAGCCGCTCATGGATATGCCCCAGCACCTCATGGATATGCCCCAGCAGCTCATGGATATGCCCCAGCACCTCATGGATTTGCCCCAGCACCAGATGGATACTGCCCCAGCTCCTCATGAATATGCCCCAGCTCCTCATGGATATGCCCCAGCACCTCTTGGATAATGGCCCCCGCTCACCTCCACCGCGTTTTTCACTCCCTCAGAGCGTCCGGCGGCGCGCAGCTTGGGCGCTCGCTTGGGGGAACCACGTGACCAGCCGCGATTGGCTGGTGACGTATTTCCTCCAGGCGAGCGCTGAAGCTGCATGCTTCGGACGCTCGCAGGGAGCGAATACGCGGTGGAGGGTGAGACACCCGCCCTTAGGGTGACGGTGTTCACCCTAAAGGCGGGTGTCACCCGGTGCGGGCCGCACCCCCCGCCCCCACATTACGACGCCAGTGGGCCAAGGTTTCCGACCCCCGCCTTAAGACATCCGAGAGGAAGGCAAAACAAATCCTAGTAAATTGTGTTCACCTGTTTTAAGAGGAAGGGAATAAATAGAGAGAAATGAGCTTTCAATCTAATGAAAGGAGAAAATTACAACAGTAAACGTAATTTGCAATATGTCAGCGTGTAAGACTCATTCTAGCTGCTTGGTGAAGCCTTTGTGAGTGGTAGAAGGTTTTTCATGTCGTTATTAGAGCTGCGTTGTCAGTGTACATCGGATTTAGAGGGCAATACTGTCTCTAGAGTTATTATAAGAGCTGATAGGTAATGTTTGAGTGCTTGATTTATTTAGACATGATTTTATAAGGCTACAGATCAATATTGTTTGTTGTTGTTTATGAGTGTTGATGTTTCTCCTGTACCTACATGGTATTGCTGAATTAAGCAGAGATTAATGTGTGTTAATGCTAGAGGAAGATGGACTAAGGCTAATGTCAGACGAACGCAGTCAGAGCGCGATCTACGTGCGTGCATAACGGACGGACGTACTGACGGAAGATACTGTAGACACCACACGGTCCGGTTTTTTTTGGACGGATGTATAAAAAAAAGGGAAATGTGGGAAATAAAATTAATTATAACTAAAAGACAGGTACAGTCAGTCAGACCAAAAACAACTTCTGAGCGTCAACTTGATGGACGTCGCAAATGCACTGCGTCTGACGTCGCGTCATCATGCACACAGACCGCTACGTGGACGCGGCGCACTCTGGGCGTCCGTCGTAGCGCTTTTACATCGAGGCCTAAATGGCGTCCGTTGCCACCTGCGTGGTGCGTGCGCACTGCGGTGCGCACGTACTTCGTGTGTTGGTCTCTATTGATCACAAAACAATGCTACGAAGAATGTTAAACTGTGCGGCGACACGGATGTGATGACTGCGTTCGTCTGACGCTAGCCTAAGATTGGAAACCACAGGATAGATTGCAAGCCTAGTGAAAACTTAGCCAGAGCTCTGGTTATCACTTACTTTAAAAAAACACCCATTGTAATGAATATTTCACTAATAAAAACAGCTTGTTATTTAAATACCATTAAAGCATGAATTTATAATTGATCATAATTATCATATTGCATAATCAGGTATTGCATCGTTACGTACCTTTGGCTGCCACACTGGATCCATTGCCATGGACCAGTAGGGTAAGCAATAAGAATGAAGAAGAATGCTTGTGGGATGGCTTTCCTATTCTCTACTGTCACTCAATCCACAGCAAGGTGGCTTCAACGAGGGCAGAAACCACTTAAACCCTTCACTATCAAAGGAGTTATTCAGAGAGCACTGAAATGTCACCAAGATTTCGTTGCTCTCTTGTTCCCCACATTTCAGGGAATCAAATTCCCGACCTGTGGTGAATTCAGCATTCACTGCAGGGCCCCCGAAGTGCAGGGAAAACCTGGCGAATGGATCCAAAAATCCGCTGATAAGATCCGAATAAATTAGATCGATCCGAAAGCGCCACAGAAAACCCACCGAACATACCCGATGATCCGCCGCAAACCTGCCGAACATACCTGTCGATCTGCCGCAAAGCCGCCGAACACATCCGGATAAAAGCCAACGATCAGCCACAGGAAATAGCTGACAAGTCGACGACCGGGGGGGGTGGAATTCAACTTTCACATTTTAAACGCTGTTGACATAAAAACTACTGGACGAAAATGTTTGTAACTAACATACAAGGTCCTATGAATAATAATAAATAAAAGTATATTTAAAAAAAATTGGCAAAAAAAAAATTTTGCCATAAAAATCACGAGTAATACAGAAAAAAATAAAGAGACTTTTTGCTGCAAATTAAAAATGATTTAATAGATATTGAATAAAAACAGGAATATTATTAACATTGAAGCCTATGGGATTCGCCTGATTAAACCTGCTGAATGAAAAACCACCGAACATCAGGGCATTTCACTGGCATTTCAGGGCTGTTCGGTGTCTCTGAATAGATTAACCATCGCTTCTCTATGGGGATTTCACTGCCGTCAACAGGCACCTTATTTTTATCAGCCGAATGGCACCGAAATTGCACCGTATGGGGTAATTCACCGTTCGGCGCAATTTTGGGGCCAGTTCGACTCTCTCTGAATAACCCTGCAAGTGATTTTCCACAAAACCACTGGCAGAACCCAGTGGACTTATGGAAAAACACTTCCCAAACTGTAAAAAGTCGTGGAAAATCTCTACATACATTTTTGCAATGCAATTGAATAAAGTAAGCTCGTTTGACAGGCAGAGGGCTGCCCCTGCTGCTCAGATTTCCCTACTGCAGCGTGTGTCCGTGGGGCACTTGCAGACAGACTGAGCATGTGTTACAGACACAGGGAACAGTTCGAGGAGCTGCAGCTCGTTGGCTGCAATACCCGATATGCTGCATCTATAGGAACAAGTTGCGGAGAATGTGCGCAAACAAATTTCATTTGCAATAAACAAAATTCCTTTTCAATTACTCCAGAAAAAAAACAGGTCGCGTTAACTCGATGTCGGGCTCCTGTGGGAGCTTTTGAAGATCGAGGCTACTCAAACACAGTAGGGAAGAGGTTAATAAATTGTAATTGGAGAATCGCCGAGACAATTACCCGGTGCATTTCACACTGACCTGTGCACTGGAATCATTTCATTCTCATTATAGGGCTGAGTTATACGAGCCACATTCATTATACAGTCATAAAAAAGGCAGAAGATCCACCATAACATGCAAGACATTTATTTCTAAGCACGTACTGTGCAAAAAAAACCACCAGATTGAATTTGCTTTAGGAACTCTTACAGTAAATAAAGTTAAAACAAATAAATGTGCTATTTCTACCCAACGGCATTTTCTTATTAACCCCTTCACTGCGGAAGACGTGTGGGGAACGTCATGGGGATTCCGCGCTATATGCGGAGAACGTTTCCTACACGTCATCCGCTAACGGGGCTCTGACTCCCGATACTTCCCTCTCACTCCGGGATCCCGCGTGGGTCTGACTTCCTTGCTTTTATACCCCATCCCCGGAGCACTGACGTCATCGCGACGGGCGCAGTGACATCAGATTCAGGTGCCCCCCCTTGGCAAAGCCGGAAGAGTGCCTGAAAATAGCAATGCCTCTCTTTAACCGCTGAGGTGCCAAATAGCGCCGGATCACAGACCTCTCCCGGAGCCTCCGGGGCCTCTCCCCACCCACTGACTTCATAGCGCATGGCGCAATGATGTCAGTGTGAGAATTAACCCCTAGCTGCCAAGGGGTTTCCCTATTGAAACCGTATAGTGGAGATAGGGTGGTCCAAAGGACCCCACTATCTCCCAATCTGTGACAGCTAGAGGTTAATGTTTAGTGCCATTGGAAAGGACAGAGCAAACATAACCATGATTAAGGTCTTGTAGGACCGAAACGTCGCATTTTTATCTGCTGTCTTATTCGTTTTGAAATAATCTTTCCGTTGGAGACATCTGGGTTGCACGCTTCAGTGGATTTGTGGATGACCATGTAAACAGTATGCAAAAAAAAGGATAATAAAAAATAAAATAAAAATTAATTTTTTTTTTAAATTAATGCATCAATATTGTTCCCATTTCAACTATAATGTGAACAATGTTGCTGCACTTACGATTTTTTTGCGGGGTTTTAGCTAAAATCACGTAATTTCTCAGAAAAATACAGTAACAGGTTCCCATTTCTAATTTTTTTTTTAACAAGCGTACCCCATAGAATATATAACCGTAAAGATGATAAAATGTGAAAAAAATTACTTAACACGCTGTAGATGACTGAAATTTTTATGGAAATTCACATTTTTTTTACTTTATTTGTTATAATATTCAGGCAGGACATGACGTATACATATAATAATGATATATTATGGGCCCTATTACATTCTTCGCGCAAACATTAACGCCTGCGCAAGAAAGCATTAATGTGAGGGGCAAAACCCTTTGCGCTGAACGTCGTATTACAATGTCTGCACAAAAAATGTGCGTTGACATCTACCGCGGGGGAACCTGCGCGAGCGTAATGTACTGCGCGCGTCCTATACTTAACATTGTGAGCGCAAATGCGTTTGTGCGCTGGTACGCGGATGGTAATACAATCTATGCGCAAAATTTTGCATGTCGTTTGCGCACATAATTTTAACGTCTTTGAAAAGCTGGTGTTAACGGCAAATCTGAACGTCCTGGCCGAACCCAAATACACCACCACGAAAAAAAAAATACAGTACAGTATAGTTACACATTCTACACATACCCAAACTGAGAAGTTGTGCGTGTTTTTATTATTGCTGCAGCATATATGCGCAGATTGACTTTGACAGGCGCAAAAACTTAACGTGAGACAATTGTGGTTCTTAATTCTGATTGGCTGAATCGCGTAGAAAAAACAGTCCGCACACCGATTTCTGCGCGCAACGTTAATGCACGCACGTTTTTGCGCGTCTTTTTTACGCGCGTTATTTTTTGACGGATGAAATAATGCGCAAGGATTGTAATACCAGCGTTAATTTACGCACGTTAACATTTAACGTTTCGCGCAAAAAATTCACCCGTTTACCGTGCATTTTTGCGTGAAGAATGTAATAGAGCCCTATGAATTTGCAGATTCTGCCGAAAAAAAAGGCTATTTAATTTGTCTGGGTCGTATAATGAAACGGGACTTCAAATCGCGTTTAAACATGATGAGCGAAAGCGGTAAAAATGAGCTCAGCACACAGTGAAGGGGTTAATTTAAAAATATAATCGTCCCGTGGGAAAAAGTGTAGCAGGGTAACATGACCTTTTATCTTCACAACTCCATTTGTTATTTTTATGATGTATGTTCTGGGGTTTTTTTTTTTTCTGCTTACTAAATGTTGTTGTAGACATAGCAGCAGCACAAGGACATCTTTTCCCATGACCGCGATGATGTAACTGCATGAGATTGAAGGTCACCCGACTGATGAACGACTGTTCTCTATTGTTTTCCATCTGGAATGCAATTCACACTTTCCATAGAAATAATAACACACAATGCAGAAAAGATACAAACAGAACGGTATCTTGTGTGACAGGAGGCTCCTCTAGACGGCAAGCTCATCTGAGCAGGTCCCTCTGGCACAGTGTTTCCCACTCCTGTCCTCGGGGAGCATAAGGACAATGTCTCTTGAGTCGTGACAGTGAACCTTGATACTCCATCGATTATAAACTGCATTCCCCATAATAAATACCCAATGATAAGGCTACATCAGCATCATGGGAAATGTACTTAAAAGGTGACTGGGACCCAATTATTTTGCCAACGCTTCACTCGTTTCACTCTTTTTATTGGTCCAATTGGTCTAAATCAGTGGTTCCCAACCCTGGTCCTCATATCCCCCCTATCAGGCCAGGTTTTAAGGATCACCTTGGGGAAATGCAGACTGAATCCTGCAATCACTGAGCAGTAGTGATGAGCTGGACACCCCCATGTTCGGTTCTCATTCAAACTTGAACACCCGAAAAAGTTTGACCGCGAAGTCGAACACAATTCGAACTCCATGCAAGTCAATGGGGCTCGAATGGTCGAAAATTAAGGTCCCCTCCAAGAGGGCATATATGCAAGATATTGGCCATAAAAGGTGTATGGGGGTCCGGGTACTGCCCTGGGGGACAGAAACAATGACATTTTTTTTATTTTTTTTAAAAAAACCTTTATAACTCTTTCACTGCTGAGTGGTGAGCCATTTCACTTCTTTCCGCTGAGCTAATTTTTACCACTTTTACTCATGTTTAAACCTGATTTTAAGCCATGGGAAATGTTTGACCAATAATGAGTGGAAATTGTTTGACCAACAATGAGTGGGAAATATTTGACCAACAAGGAGTGGGAAATGTTTGACCAATAATGAGTGGGAAATGTTTGACCAACAAGGAGTGGGAAATGTTTGACCAACAAGGAGTGGGAGATGTTTGACCAATAATGAGTGCAATATAGAGTTTAATAGATGCAATATCTATTAAACCGTTTATTATTATATTCTGCAGTAAAGAGTCTCTTTATTTTTCAATTTTTTTTGGGATCTTTTAAGCATTTTTTGGAATTTTTTGAAAACTTTTTATCTCGAACTTTCCACGAATGTCCCGAAAAGTTTGAAGTTCGCGAACGTTCGAACAGCCGATGCTCGAATCGAACTTCGAACCAATTCGATCCGGCAGCCCATCCCTACTGAGCAGCAACTCATATTACCGGTGCTGTGCTTCAGGTATCTGCAAACCTGACCAGTTAGGGGGACCTGAGGACCTGGGGTGGGAAACACTGCCCTAGACCTCTTGTCTCTGGTTTCTAAAGGTCTTTTTTTTGTCATTTTGGCGGTTTATTCCCCATTCTTTATTGCAAAGTGCTGCCACAACTGTTTCCTAAATAACAATAATAATAATATATCAACATCAACAATCATAACAATAATATTGACAATACACCATCTTCAGACATCCAGTGGAACTCGCCTACTTTAGATAAATTATACTTCTGCGAAAGTTCGATTTTCACCGGTGTTGTTTGCAACTTCGGCAAACACCGTCAACCTTTGAATAACCCTCTAAAATAAAGACTAAAAAATAATCTTAAATTGATTCTACAAGCTGTGTGTTCTACGCTATTCATTATTCTTCTTCACGGTGGTGTGTAACTACACCGAGACGGCGCGCTCTTTCTGTGCTTACTGCTTCCTCGGGGTTACAGTCACATGCTGAGTCTGCTGGAATTTAAGCTCACAAACGCAGGGCCATCAATCCTGCCGTCCCAATATGTATTCATGCATTTATTCATCTTCATCCATGTCCGCCTGTCGGTTTCCTTGCTTCGCTGTACTGTTTACAAATATTTTATAACGGTGTATATCACAACTAGTAAACCAATAAATCTTTGTTTTGTTTATTTTTAAAAAATGCTCATTTTATTTCATTTTTACCAAAAGAAGTCCAACTGACTGTTTTTCCCTCTCCTAAATGACAGTTGACCGCAGGTTTTCATGAATTACATCCCGGGGAGCACTCAGCCAGCCTCGAGGGAAATGTATTTCATAAAGAACTAAGTTGCTGACGTTTGTATCCGCATCTAACCTCAACCAAACATACACATAGGTTGAGTATCCCTTATCCCAGGGGTGGGGAACCTTTTTTCTGCCAAGGGCCATTTGGAGATTTATAAGATCATTCGAGGGCCGCACAAAATTACCAACTTGAAATAGCCAGATATATTTAGGAAGAAATTTAATTAACTCGCCTCTAATGTGATGGCTGGAACTGCTTCTCTTAGGTGAGGTACGTCATGTTAACTGATGATGTTGCTACTCCAGGGTTGCGCCCTCCCCATTTAATTAATTTCACCCTCCCCATTTAATTAATTTCACCCTCCTCCCCATTTAATTCATTTCACCCTCCTCCCCATTTAATTCATTTCACCCTCCTCCCCATTTAATTCATTTCACCCTCCTCCCCATTTAATTAATTTCACCCCCTCCCCATTTAATTCATTTCAACCCTCCCCATTTAATTCATTTCACCCCTCCTCATATAAATGTATTTTATCCCCTCCCCATTTAAATCATTTCACCCTCCCCCTTTAATTTGACCCTCCCCATTTAATTAATTTCACCCTCCCCATATAATTAATTTCACCCTCTACATTTAATTAATTTCATCCCCCTCCCCATATAATTAATTTCACCTTCCCCATTTAATTAATTTCACCCCCTCCCCATATAATTAATTTCACCCTCCCTATTTAATTAATTTCACCCCTCCCCATATAATTTATGTCACCCTCTCCATTTAATTCATTTCACTCGCTCCCCATATAATTAATTTCACCCTCCCCCTTTAATCTCTCCCCCTCCCAATTTAATTAATTTCACCCCCTCCCCATTTAATTAATTTCACCCCTCTCCCCATTCAATTAATTTCACCCTCCTCCTTTAATTCGTTTCACACACCCCCTGCACCCCTTTTATCTGACCTCTTCTGCACGCAGCTAGCAATAGAATGAGGGGGTAGGGACTATCCTCTCTTCCCCCACTCACTGAAGCGCGCCGGATCCTCCTTCACGCTGTGCCTGGAAGTTCCGGCGTGCATCAATGAATGTGGGAAGCGGGGAAACTCCCCATCCCCTCATTCTGCTACTCGTCGCATGCCGAGATCCGGTAAAAGGGCCGTGGGAGAGGGAATTTGCACCCCCCTGCTGTGGCGCTCTAAGGGTCAAACCAATTGACTCTGCGGGCCTTATCCGGTCTCTGGGCCGGACATTCCCCACCCCTGCCTTATCCAAACAACTTGGTACCGGAAGCATATTGAATTATTTTTTATTTGGGAATATTTGCATATAATAATGAGATACCTTGGGGATGGGACCTAGAACCAAACCCAATCTCATTAAGGGGAAGATCCAGATACTGGTTTTGGGGGGGGCATTCTACCAGTTTTGGCCAAACGCACCTAATCGCAAGCTGTGCTTGTTACACTCACTCTCCCCAGAACATTGCACAGGGTCTGTCCTCATGAGCCCTGCAAACCCTTTCCATACGAGGGGCCCAGGGTACCCCCTCCCAGCACATACTCCTTGAAGCTATGCAGTGTAGAGTAACCCAGGTGTGGGCTGCCCAGTGCACCCTTTCCATGCTGGCAGGACACACGTGGCACCCCATCTGTGCAGCCCTGCAAACCCTTTCTGTACTATGGGCCCAGGGTACCCCCCAGCTCACATGTAATATATTGCCCCCAGTTCACACATGGATATATTTTCCCCAGCCCACATGGATATATTGCCCCCAGCTTACATGGATATATTTGCTCCCACCTCACATGGATATATTTGCCCCAGCTCACTTGGATATATTGCCCCCAGCTCACACATGGATATATTGCCCCCAGCTCACAGGATATATTGCCCCAGCTCACACATTTATATATTGTCCCTAGCTCACACATGGATATATTGACCCCAGCTCATGCATGGATATATTGCCCCAGCTCACACATGGATATATTGCCACAGTTCATGTGGATGTATTGCTCCAGCTCACACATTTATATATTGTCCCTAGCTCACACATGGATATATTGCCCCAGCTCACATGGATATATTGCCCCCAGCTCACACATGGATATATTGCCTCCAGCTCACATGGATTTATTGCCCCAGCTCACATGGATCTATTGCCCCAGGCTCAGCTCAAATGGATATATTGCCCCAGATCACATGGATGTATTTTCCCCCACCTCACATAGATATGTTGCCCCCAGCTCACACATGGATATATTGCTACCAGCTCACATGGATATATTGCCCCTAGCTCACACATAGATATATTGCCCCAGCTCACATGGATATATTGCCCCCAGCTCACACATGGATATATTGCCCCAGCTCACATGGATTTATTTTCCCCCAGCTCACACGTGGATATATTGCCCCCAGCTCACATGGATATATTGCTCCAGCTCACACATGGATATATTTCCCTAGCTCACATGGACATATTGCCCCAGCTCACACATTTATATATTGTCCCGAGCTCACACATGGATATATTGCCACCAGCTCACAAATGGATATATTGCCCCAGCTCACGCAAGGATATATTGCCCCAGCTCACACATGGATATATTGCCCCAGCTCACATGGATATATTGCCCCAGCTCACACATTTATATATTGTCTCTAGCTCACACATGGATATATTGCCCCAGCTCAGCTCAAATGGATATATTGCCCCCAGCTTACATGGATATATTTCCCCCACCTCACATGGATATATTGCCCCCAGCTTACACATGGATATATTGCCCCAGCTCACACATCAATATATTTCCCCAGCTCACATGGATATATTGCCCCAGCTCACACATTTATATATTGTCCCTAGCTCACACATGGATATATTGCCACCAGCTCACAAATGGATATATTGCCCCAGCTCACACAAGGATATATTGCCCCAGCTCACACATGGATATATTGCCCCAGCTCACATGGATATATTGCCCCAGCTCACACATTTATATATTGTCCCTAGCTCACACATGGATATATTGACCCCAGCTCATGCATGGATATATTGCCCCAGCTCACACATGGATATATTGCCACAGTTCATGTGGATGTATTGCTCCAGCTCACACATTTATATATTGTCCCTAGCTCACACATGGATATATTGCCCCAGCTCACATGGATATATTGCCCCCAGCTCACACATGGATATATTGCCTCCAGCTCACATGGATTTATTGCCCCCAGCTCACATGGATCTATTGCCCCAGGCTCAGCTCAAATGGATATATTGCCCCAGATCACATGGATGTATTTTCCCCCACCTCACATAGATATGTTGCCCCCAGCTCACACATGGATATATTGCTACCAGCTCACATGGATATATTGCCCCTAGCTCACACATAGATATATTGCCCCAGCTCACATGGATATATTGCCCCCAGCTCACACATGGATATATTGCCCCAGCTCACATGGATTTATTTTCCCCCAGCTCACACGTGGATATATTGCCCCCAGCTCACATGGATATATTGCTTCAGCTCACACATGGATATATTTCCCTAGCTCACATGGACATATTGCCCCAGCTCACACATTTATATATTGTCCCGAGCTCACACATGGATATATTGCCACCAGCTCACAAATGGATATATTGCCCCAGCTCACGCAAGGATATATTGCCCCAGCTCACACATGGATATATTGCCCCAGCTCACATGGATATATTGCCCCAGCTCACACATTTATATATTGTCTCTAGCTCACACATGGATATATTGCCCCAGCTCAGCTCAAATGGATATATTGCCCCCAGCTTACATGGATATATTTCCCCCACCTCACATGGATATATTGCCCCCAGCTTACACATGGATATATTGCCCCAGCTCACACATCAATATATTTCCCCAGCTCACATGGATATATTGCCCCAGCTCACACATTTATATATTGTCCCTAGCTCACACATGGATATATTGCCACCAGCTCACAAATGGATATATTGCCCCAGCTCACACAAGGATATATTGCCCCAGCTCACACATGGATATATTGCCCCAGCTCACATGGATATATTGCCCCAGCTCACACATTTATATATTGTCTCTAGCTCACACATGGATATATTGCCCCGGCTCAGCTCAAATGGATATATTGCCCCCAGCTCACATGGATATATTGCCCCTACCTCACATGGATATATTGCCCACAGCTTACGCATGGATATATTGCCCCCGGCTCACACATGGATATATTGCCCCCACCTCAAATGGATATATTGCCCCAGGCTCAGCTCACATGGATATAGTGCCCCCAGCTCTTACCTCCTCTGGCAGGCCCCATTTTCAGGGGGGATTGCCCCATTGCCCCCCCTGGATCCACCCCTGAACTGATTAAAGTTTCATATAAACCTGATTCACACAGCCTGAAGGGCATTTTATACAATATTTTTAATCATGTTGTCCACGTCACACGAGGTCAGGGGTCAAATTTTTCACTTTTTGGATATTAGAATATATTTGTTGTCCAAATATTTAAAATTTTGACATTCCGGATAATGGATTCTCAACCTGTATCAGGAATTTGAAATCTCCCAAGGTGGATAATTCCAATGCATTTTAAATTAATTAATATTTAATATAATCTTAAAACTGAACTATCTTTTCATAAGACCTAAAACAAACTTATTATTATTACATTTTCATTTTTTTTACATATATATATATATATATGTGTATTTTTTCCTCCCTGTTTATCCCTCATTCTTTAGCTCTTTGTCTTTTCCTTTTTTTCTCTCTCTCTTTTTCTGCACCATAGCATCCCACGGGTTTTACTTCAATGAAGCTTTTCATTAGCTTGGAGAAACTAATGAGTCCATTTCCTCCCACTAAACTAACATATTCGCCCTCTGTAATTCTACGCCGCTCTTCCAATGCGTTTCCGTTTCCTTGACATTTCGAATAATCCCCTGTATAGCCTACGTAAAACGTGTTACTATATTGAGCCGCGGCGGTTGGATATAATGTAATTTAGTACAACTTTAAAAACACTCTGGATAAAATTATAGATTGTGAAAGGGGTTGAGATAAATACCACGAGTTTTTGACGGCACTGCATCATTAGTACTGTTTAATTAAATCATTATACTCAATTGCAAATGCTAATTCTGTCGCGGTTCTAGACTAGATATAATGTTCTTAGAAAAAAGTGAATTATATTGCTGTGATACATTTTATGATCAGACTGTTGATTTTCTCTAGTGTGTTATTTTTAAAGGGTATTGGCAGCGGCACAACGCGTGGCAGATTGTATCAGCGACCATGCTGCTATTTGTTCAAGATGTTCTTCTGCATAGAGCGATAGGAGCCGACGGATCGCAAGTCCATCTTCGCGGTGGGGTTCAGAGATAAGAGAGGGAATTTTATGCATGTTTAACATCAGGGCCGGTATTCACTTCTGATACAAAGTATAGGAAGTGTTAACTTTTAGAGTTTATGAGAGAGTTAACCCCTTCACTACCGTGATCATGTATACACACTCAGCAGTAGGAGACACAGCAGCCTGAGGTCGTTTTTAACAAGATCTGGAAATCTGCTGTGTCATTGAAAGTAAAATTAGTTTGTTACATTGCATTTGGGCTACAGAACATGCCCCTAGAGTTTTAGGGACGTGGGTATGATGCCCGAGGTGCTAAAACATTTTAAAACCAGCTGGGGAACGTCTCTAACTGACATCTCTCCTGCTGATCCTGCTGGGAGACCATTACTGCAGTAACTCCTTTTGGCCAGTAGATGGCGACATCTGCCTGCCAAATAGGTTATTACAGTAAGGAATACAATGGGAATATTCCCAAATATGTATAAATTCTGTATAATTAATGTAAAACTGTCTTCCAAAAAGCCACTGGTCCCTGGCAGTGTTTTTTTGGAAAGTCACTTGCTAACGAAGGGGTTAATAACGGCTCTAACCATTTAGTTTAACTGCCCCATTCCTTAATGCAAAGGTTCACTCGTTTGGTTTACCAGCAGGCTCAGAATAGGCAGCTAACATAAACCATTTGTGTCAAAGTATGGTGGCCGGAAACAGGGGTCAGCAACCGTGGCACTCCTGATGTTTTGGAATTACATTTTATTATCATTATTAATCTTTATTTATAAAGCGCCAGCATATTCCGCAGTGCTGTACAATAGGCACAGTATAGACAGGGTTACAATACTTTGAATAACATTTTGACAAAATAGTACAGGAGGAAACGAGGGCCCTAATCCCGTGGGAACTCACAATCTAGAAGGGTTGGGGGTGGAAACAGGAAGAGAGGACTGCAAGATGAGAGTGATGGGCTGCATGGTGAGAGTGATGGACTGCAAGTTGAGAGTCATGGGCTGCAAGATGAGAGTGATGGGCTGCAAGATGAGAGTGATGGGCTGCAAGATGAGAGCGATGGACTGCAAGGTGAAAGTGATGAGCTGCAAGGTGAGAGTGATGGGCTGCAAGATGAGAGTGATGGACTGCAAGGTGAGAGTGATGGACTGCAAGATGAGAGTGATTGGCTGCAAGGTGAGAGTGATGGACTGCAAGGTGAGAGCGATGGGCTGCAAGACGAGAGTAATGGACTGCAAGGTGAAAGTGAAGAGCTGCAAGTTGAGAGTGATGGACTGCAAGGTGAGAGTGATGGGCTGCAAGATGAGAGTGATGAGCTGCAAGGTGAGAGTGATGGACTGCAAGGTGAGAGTGATGGACTGGTTGCGTCAGTGTGTCTGGTGGTAGGTTTCCCTAAATAGGAAAGTCTTAAAGGATCGTTTGAAGGAAGAGAAACTAGGGGAAAGTCTGACCATACGAGGGACAGTGTTCCAGAGGATGGGGCTGTGAGTGAGAAATCCTGCAGTCTTTCATGGGAAGAGGTGATACGGGGAGAAGCTAGGCACAGGTCAATGTTTGACCTTAGAGTGCGTGCTTGGGTGAATCTGGTGATTAGTGAGGCAGGGACTCATGGAATATGTAGTTCCAAAACATCTGGAAGCTGACCACTCGTCTAAAGAATTGCGATTGTGGATCCCTTCACTTGGTCTCATCTTATTTTTGGTTCGGTTAAATGTCCTACTGGTGGTCCACTATTTGATTGACAAGGTGAACATAAAAAACAAATGTCTGGCAGCATTACACCCCTCCACTCACTGGCAACTGCCTTTAAATTGGCAAACAGCAACCAACTGTCGCATGAATTAAAAAAATAAAAAGTTAATGTATATATTTTATCCTGCATGTTGTAAATACACAGTAAATGTTGTGTATATAACTAAGAATAAAATACTAGAACCTGTATAATAATATTATTGATGAAGATTTGTATAAATTTTTGAAGAAAGAACATGCAGTGATGCCGGTATTCTATGTATTGCCCAAGATACATAAGAGTTTGGAGAATCCTCCAGGAAGACCGATTGTGGCGAGCACAGATTCTGTGCTTCAGCCCATATCGGTTTTCCTTGATAGGATTCTCCAACCTCTAGTTGTTCTTACTAAATCCTTTCTATGGGATAGTAAGGATGTACTACAACGTATTTCAGATCTCACATTTGTGGGCCCAGTGATTTTATTCACATGGGACGTTAATAGTCTGTACACCTCCATCCCTAACAGAGAAGGTATGGAGGCTGTTCATGAGGCTTTACTTGGTAATTCTTTTTCAGAAGAACAGATTTCATTCCTTATGAAATTGGTAGAGTTGGTCCTTTATAATAACATCTTTCAATTTGGCGACACCATTTATAAACAGCTTAGGGGCATGACAATGGGATCTAATATGGCTCCGGCCTACGCTAACTTATATATGGATATGTTTGAAAATCGCTTTGTCTATAAGCATCATCTTTTTATTAATCATGTTCATACTTGGTGGAGATACATCGATGATGTATTTGGAGTATGGACAGGCAATGAGACAGATTTAGCGACCTTTTTCACTGAGATTTATTTGGTTAGTCCACATATTACATTTACTATGACATCTAATCTTTCTGAGATTCATTTTTTGGACCTTACATTAAAAGTTAATGAAGGTCGTCTTATCAGCGATCTATATGTGAAGCCTACCGATAGGAATAGTCTTCTTCACTTTTCAAGTTTCCATCCACAAAGTACATTAAACTCCCTGCCCCGGAGTCAATACACGAGGGTAGTGAGGAACGTCACAGATCCTGTCACTAGAGACAGCAGATTGCTACAAATGTCAAAAAAATTCAAAGACAGGGGTTACCCTACAGATCTTCTAAATAGGGAATACACACGGTCTAAAACGTTAGATCGCTCCACCATTATTTCACAACAGAAAATTAATAGACATACAGAATCTCGCATTCCATTCGTTTCTAAATTTAACCAAGCTAGCAAGTCGATCAATCAGATCGTGAGGAAACATTGCCAGATCCTCCGTAAGGCCTATAGTGACATCCCTTCCTTTCAGACGACCCCGCTATTTGCACCCAAAAGAAATAGGAATCTTAGAGATTCTCTCATTAGAGCGGATGTAGGATCCACAAAAGGTAATCTATGTAATGTTTTAGCTCCACAGAAGTGTGGGACATTTCCTTGTTTACATTGCGCTTCGTGTAATGCAGTTATTAAAGGCGATCATTTAGTACATCCACAGACTGGGGAGAAAATCCCCATAAAAAAAAAATTACCTGTGATTCTTCATTTGTGATTTATGTCCTAAAATGTCCATGTGGTCTCCTTTATGTTGGAGAAACCACAGTACGAGTTAAAGATAGAATTAGTAAACACAAATCAACCATCAGGACTAAACGCCTAGAACTGCCGGTAGCGGAACACTTCCATAACTGTTCTCATAACGTGGCTCAGCTACGCTTCCAGGTGGTGGATTGTGTTCCACCGCTTAGACGTGGAGGTAATAGAATCAAATTACTAAAATGTAAAGAAAAGAAATGAATACATAGATTAGATACACTATGGCCTAAAGGCCTTAATAGAGAATTTGATCTGGGCATATGCTTTTGAGTTTTGATTCCTCTATAGTCCCATCATACTAGCGGGCCCATTGTCACTTACCCCCTACATCGTAATATCTAAATGTCTATATTAATACCGTTTCACTTCTTGTGATGGATTGGGTGTTCATCCAGATATAATCATATGATATAGAGACACTTTGGTTTATATACATGAAACTTGATATAGATACATACTCATGATAACACTGTCTCTTTAGGTTTGTTATATATATCCATTATCTATATATTCATGTAGTCTGCTCTTTCATATCTTCTGTACGTCTCTTCTTTTATTTATTTATTTTTTATTTATTATCATTATTTGTCATTTTTTGTCTACACTTATCCAGATATTGGATTATATTGGAGATATACCTACCCCCCTCATTTCTTTTAAAATCACGTCAATATGGCTACACCTCTTTCTTCCTTTAATTGAATATACCCCTTAACATTTCATTTTCATCTAATTACTTAATTGTTTAATGAGATGTTGTTTTAAATTTTAATTGTTTAATTGTTTGGTTGGGGTATTTAAGGAGGTCATATGTTGTAGCCTGTATGTATGATTAAGACCTCAGGGTCGAAACGTCACTGATTTTCCAAGGGGTGCTGTTCCCTTAATAAACCGTTTGGCAATTCTTATCCACTGGAGGTCTATCCTTTTTTTGATTCAGTTTATCCAGGGGGCTGGTGGCGTCCCCATCTGATAAGAACCTCGTGGAGACGGTTGGTGAATTGGGTCTCCCACCGAGCGTTGTTCGTGGCGCTTTGATACTAAGAATAAAATACCGTCAGTTGAATAAACTGCGATTAACAGGTTCCGGCAATAAGGGATCACAGTGTCCCCCTGGAGCCGTCACAGCGGTAACAACAGGTGGTCCTGATGGGGGATTTTTACACTATGTACACATTTAGGAATGCATGTATTTCGTTAAACATAGTCCCTACAAGCTCCCAGCCATGTAACAATTTACATAGCACTTTACGTATGTTATGACACTCGTCCTGTATGGCTCTTGGAGAGAAAAAAAAAGGTATTTACAGGTTCTAGTAATTTGATGTTGTGCTATATTTTAGAAAGTGTTTTAGCAGAAAGATTACACCCTGTGTTCTTTCATTTCCAAGCAAACCCCGTGGAGGGAATAATAGAATATAATGTTGCTGGCGCACGAGTACACATTTCAAAGACATGCAAATCAAACGCAGGACGGCCTTGCGCGTTATTATCATTATTACTATATTTTATTTTTAGATCGCCAGCAGATTCCGCAACGCTATACAATGGCACAATCAGCGTGAAGTCAAGTGGACCAGGGTACACTAAATACATTGGAACGAGACATGAATTAGTACAGGCGGTACAGGATGAATAGGCGACCGTGTTCCCAAGGAGAACTTACAAACAGGAAAGGTTTCATGCTACATTAAATAAGGAAAATAAAACCATTTGCTCTAATTTCTTCTATTCCCTAGTGAACGCTAACTTTATCATTCAAGTGAGTAAGCGTTAACACCAAGGGGGTTATACAGAGGGCACCGAAATGTCGCCGACATTTCGGTGCTCTCTCGTTCCCCGCTCTTCCCGGCACTTCGGGGATTCAAAGTTCCCCACCCTGCGGTGAATTCAGCATTCACCGCAGGGTCCCCAGAGTGCAGGGAAAAGCCGGCGCAATCTCCACAAACACTCGCCGAAAACTCACCAGGACCACCGCAAAAAACACACACCGAACACATCGGAAAAAGTGGACAAACCGCCGATCACAGCGCAGACCAGTCGCCAGAAAAAGCAGAGAGGCAGACGAACGGGGCAAAAAAAAAAATTTAAAAACAATACGCTTGAAAGTGTCAAAATTTAAACGCTGTTTGCAAAAAAACTACTGAACGAAAATGCCTAGAATTTACACATAAAATCCAATGAATGATAATAAAAAGATCTGTTACAGAAAAAAGAAAAAAAGATTTAAAAAAAAAGCTGAAAAAAATTTGCCGGAAAAATCCCGAAAAATGCCTAAAAGATCCTACAAATCAATAAATAAAGAGACTTTTTGCTGCAGATTAAAATAATCAACGGTTTATTAGATATTGAATTAAAACGCCAATATTTTTAATATTGAAGCCTATGGGATTCGCCTGAATAAACCTGCCGGATGAAAACACCGAACAGCAGGACAATTCAGCAACTTTTCACTGCTGTTCGGTGTCTCTGAATAGATTAACCATTGCTTCTCTATGGGGATTTCACTGTCTTCGAACAGGCACCGTACGTGCAGGCAATTCGCCAAAATTTGCCGAACTGCCTGCGTTCTGAATAGCTGAATGGCCCCAAATGTCACCATACTTGGAAATTCCCTGTTCGGTGTCATTTTGGGACCAGATCGGCTCTCTCTGAATAACTCCTCAAGTGACTTTAACGCATGACCCCGTATTACCTTCTTGACGCTAAACGGTTAAAAAACCCATTAGCGCCACGGTGATTGCACGAGCTTGTACTTTGCGCCTCCTATACGTATCACGAGGAGTGCAATCAGTAACTAGCGATAGGATAAGTAAGGCTTTACAAAGTCCTAGCCCTAGTTATCGCACCAATGGGTTAACCAATTTTTTTTACGAGCAACCAGAAGCAGGTGCTGATTCTGCTTTTGCAGAATCACTTAGCACCAGCTGAAAACCACCCCAATAAATCCAATACTCCCCTCTCATCCCGCAGCAGGAATGGTGGTCTGATCTGCTGCTTCTTGCCGCTGGGAGCAGAGTGAGACTGGGGAGAAATAGTCCCCAGTCTCCCTCCACGATCACTCCATGGAGCTCCGAGATCTCACGAGGTCGCGCAGGGCTTGCAGCCTGCAGCACAACCCTCCATGGAGTCCTATGGAGTAGATGTGAGTGACTGAACTTGCCTAGGTATGTGTGTATACAGGTGTGATTGATTGAGTGTACCTAGCTATTTGTGGAATTTTTGGAGGCTCTTATTATTCAGGCCATATGTCAGGTGCAGTGGGGGGCCTCGGGGGCGGTCGCCCCGGGCGCAATTTTCTTTGGGGTGCAAAATTTCAAAAGAAGTTTTAACCACTAATATTTTCCAGCAGGGATCAGCAAGGTGTCTGCTCACATACACTGGTGTCCATGAAAGGCCCTTGCATGGGTAGCCGCCTGTTTTGTGGCACCGGCGGTGACTTAGCACTCAGTGTCCGGAAGGGAGGACCAGGACAGAAAATTTTGGTTCTGTCATGACTCCTCCTTAATGCTGACATGAGTCACGTGAAGCAGCGCAGCATTATTCGACTGAACTCCCTGTACCACGTTTGTCAGACCCCCCTTAAAGCCCTGTGCCAGCTAGCAGCCCTGCAGCCGCTGAACAGGAAGGAGGGAGGGAGGCGCCTGCCCTGCAGCACATTTAAAATCCGGTCCCCACTAAGCTCCCTGGACAGCTCCCCCCCCGGGCCACCAACAACTCCACGCAGGTAGGCAACACTGTGTGACACCAGAGCAGAGTGACCAACACACAGCGAGGGGGGTACTGGGGGTATGGGGAGAGGGTGACTGTAGGTTCGAGGAGAGAATGACTGGGGGTACTGGGATAAAGTGGGGGTACTTGGAGGGAGAGTGACTGGGGGTACTGGGAGAAAGTGGGGGTACTGGGAGAGAGAGTGACTGGGGTACTGGGAGAGAGTGACTGGGGGTACTGGAAGAGAATGACTGGTGGTACTGGGAGAAAGTGGGGGTACTTGGAGAGAGAGTGACTGGGGGTACTGAGAGAAAGTGGGGGTACTGGGAGAGAGTGACTGGGGTACTGGGAGCGTGACTGGGTACAGAGTTAGAGTGGAACTATGCTAGGGTATACTGGGACAGGGTGACTGGTAGCAGTTGGGGGGCATGTGTGTTTAATTTTTTTATTATATCAGTATTTTGTTAATATACAATACATGTGCTTGTGGGGTAACGTGGGTCAATACTCTACTGGTGGAAGGGAATCAGGGTGTGTTACCGTGTCCACAGGTTGGGGGGCGCACAATTCTTGCCTTGCCCCGGGCGCTGACAACCCACGCTACGCCACTGGTCAGGTGCCACAAATACAGATGAGGCATGCAGAGTGGTGAGTTGGAAGTCCAGTAAATTTGTTTCACCCAGGGCCACACAAATGATAAGAAGCCCTGATATAAATCCAGATGTTTTAGAAGATCTCAAACTGCGCTGGCTTTTCCGTCGTCTGAATGGTTGCTTCGCTGTGGCTGTGCTTTGCAGCTTTTACCTCCCATTGTTTTGAATCAGGACTATTGTTTCTGTATCCTCAGCTTTATTGAGTACCCAGACAGCTGTCTGCACTTTGTCTTAGCAATATATATTGTGTAACAAATACTACTGAGATGGACGGCATTTGGATGGAGCAAAGAAATCAAAATGTATCACTTGGCTGACACCAGCATGCTCTGCTTCAGGTTGATCGGCCACAGGAATGGTTGGCGGGTCACAGGAGAGCCATGGGGCATGCTGTGACGCCCCTCGGCGTTTAGGCCTACCCACTGTTGGGACAGCCTAACACGCCTGCCGATGTTAAGGGGATAAGGAACTTCCACCATAATTTGACATTCCATGCTTTCCACCATTCTTTCCACCATAGTTTCCCTGGAGTGGTTCTGCTTAGTGTTCTATGTGGTTTCCACTGGTGTTTCCACCATAGTTCCCTTCCAGAAATTGGTCACGGATCAATGCTGTTCAAACTGTCTGGATCATGTTGAACTCTGGTGAGTTTTTAACACTTTCATACCCCTCATACCCCTGGAAATGGAAAGTAACCCTTCTAAGCCGTCAGCGGTTAAAGATACCTTTGATAGACACGGAGGATGAATGAGGTGATGTAATCAACTACATAGTCCTCCAGCTCATGTATTAGATTGATTTACTGACCATTATGATTTAGGAAGAGATAAGTTAATATAGAATCTATTGGAACCTTTATGAAAAGTCACATTATTTTGGAATTAGTTGCACCACGCGGACTTACCATGCTTAGATCACCACTTCTTCAACTGAACCCAGCTTATGCACAAAGTAAAATGCAGAATATATCTGGACATTTCCTGATCTAAGATACTTTGAATGTTGGACAGGTTTCTATTTTTTTAAGCTTAAAATAAGAGCAGTGGTGTTTGCAGAGCGCTTCGTTAGGGTGGGCACCAATGGAGCATTTATTAAGGGGGCACTGTAATGGAACCCCCCTCACTCTTTGTCCTTAATTATTTGGGCATCAGTCCGATTACTTTTTTCACCCTTTTTTTTTTTTACTTTCGGTGAAAATACTCACCTTTTCTCCCTCAGCTCAAGCTTCCCCCTATCAGCTCATCAGCTCGGGGCTTCTAAAACGCAAAATCCCATATGCCTGGTGACAAATGTGTGGGCAGAGGACACTCTTCCATGTCACACAGCATTTATAGCCAAATGGCACAAATGGGAAGGAGGAGAGGGGGACACTCAACACAATATATGCACTTTAAACCACTGAAGTGGTCACCGTGTGTAGAATGTTCCTTTCAAGTAATAATTTGTATGTCTACACTTTTAGCTAAAATTCCCATCTTTGCTAACCAGTGATCACTTTTTCTCAAAGATAAGGGCAGTTTTCAGGCCATGATAAAGCAGATAAGGTACATCTAAGAAAGTTCAGGTACAGGCATAAACTCGGCACAGGCAGGACCAATTCAGCCAGGACCTACATGGCCACACCGTGCACATCAACTGCGCACGCCTATGAGTATTTCAGGTTCCCAGCAGCATACATGGATATACGTTTTAATACAGAGACAATATACTTACCGTAGATACTCGAGGATAGCTCGACCCGAATATAACGCGATGGATAGAGATTTATTATGGAAATGAGAGAATACTCATGACTCGAATATAACGCGAGGAGCAAACTTTTACTGTACCAGTAAACAATTAAGACCAGGGTGCCAGGGCCAGGGTGCTCTGCTCTAGAATGATTGCAGTTGTTACTAAGTATGAAGCCGTCGGCCACCTGTCTTCTATACTAGAGATTAGATGACCGGCGGAGGCGAGCAAGGTGCTTAAACCGAGCGTGCCCTCTAGCAGTGATGGATCCCACCTCTCCCAAATCCGGGAGTTCCTGAAGTGTTTGCAAGCATCAGGGAACCTTCATTCACTTCAGCGAGACAACCGGAACTTCCGGGAGACTTGGGATCCAGTGCAAGGCAAGTTTTTTTTTTTTAACACGCGATGCAGATGTCTCGAATATAACGTGACCACTCCAATTTTAAGGTAAATTTTTGTCACCAAAATCTAGCGGTATACTTGAGTATCTACAGTACTCTAAACACTTAGGGCTCTATTACATTCTGCGCACAAACGTTAACGCGTGTGCAAAAATGCATTAACGCAAGGGGTAAAACCCTTTGCGCTGAATGTCGTATTACAACGTCCGCGCAAAAAATGCGCGTTAACGTCTAACGTGGGTCAACCTGCGCGAACCCTTTGAGAGCGTAATGTACTTTGCGCATCCTATACTTAAGTGAGCCTATACTTATGGTGTCCTATACTTATGGTGAGCGCAAATGCGTTTGTGCGCTGGTACGCGGATGGTATTACAATCTATGAGCAAAATTTAACGCACAGCGTTTGCGCACATAAATTTAACGTCTTTAAAAAGCTGGTGGTAACGGCAAATCTGAACGTCCTGGCCAAAACCAAATACACCAGCCCAAAAAAAAAAATACAGCAAAGTATAGTTACACATTCTACACATACCCAAACAATAAAATGGAGAAGTTGTGCATGTTTTTATTATTGCTGCAGCATATATACACAGATTGATTTTGACAGGCGCAAAAAATTAACGGGAGACAATTGTGGTTCTTAATTCTGATTGGCTGAATCGCGTGAAAAAACAGTCCGCACACCGATTTCTGCGCGCAACGTTAATGCGCACAGAAATTTGAGCATCTTTTTTATGCGCGTTATTTTTTGACGGATGAAAAAATGCGCTTGGATTGTAATACCAGCGTTAATTTAAGCGTTTTAATGTTTAATGCTTCGCGCACAAATTAACGTGCTCCGTGAGCGTTTTTGCGCAAAGAATGTAATAGAGCCCTTACACATATATAAATATATACAGCACATCTATATGCCATAAGCTGAAACAAACTCCTTTAACAAAAGTCGATTGTTTTGATTTCTTAATTACTTGTGCACATTGACTTAAACAAGTGATATGTGAGGATGTTCAATCCTGAATCATTTATTACTTTTAAGCTTTAAATGATCATGTGCTTTATCATGAACCAAGTAAGAAACACCCATAAAGTATAAATTAGGACCTAAAAAGTGGTTGTGACGTGCGTCAAATTGGACTTGGGGTGCATAGACCTGGAGATGTATTTGGGAGGTGCAGGCCTGATGTTATTTCCTTGCCCTCTCTTGTGCACAGAGTGTTTGTGTAATCTGTGTTATGTAAGAACAATGTTATTGTCTATCGTTATGGTCCATGTGTATCTGTTGTTATCTGCTGATAGGTTTGGTCTCAGAAATGTGTTAATATCTGTTTATGTTTGAGTAGTTTGTTAATCTGCTTTGAACAGGCAAACACTGCCCCATTATCTGCTGTTTTAGACTGTAATCTGTTTACCTTTAAGAATTGTCATTGTCCTGTCTCGTCTAGGAATGTTGAACAAATGTTTATTCCATTATCTGTTCTAGGGGAGGTTTTGTATATATAAATAACCCATGTTTAACCACATAAATATCTGTACCTGTCCTCAATAAAGCCAGTTCCATTTTGACCCTGAAAACCCCCAGATCTACAGCCTCGTCTTATTTCTGGGGGATGCTAGCAGGGCTTTTTATGTGTCCCAGTCCTTAAACTTCTTCTAAGATACTGGTGGAAGGCACGAGAGTTTCCTGGGGAGAAAACAGGAGTCCAGCAAGGAAGCGATATTGACAGATATGACCCAGTCGGGGTACTGAGATCTCTTACAGTGCACAAATAGACCCAGTTTGTCCAGTTGGCACTCCTTCTGCCCAAGCTTATGCTTGTGCATCAAGATGGATATCATCAAGCACTAGCTTCTCAGTGACAAATTTAAAGGGTTAGTATAGGATTAAAACAGGGTAGGAAATAGAGGGGGTTAAAAAAACCTACAGACCATTTAGTTTCCTTTAAAAACGCCCTTAAATTCAGCGCTGGTTTCCCATTGATCTCTGCAGCCAATCCTGTGGCTTTCAATACAGGAAGGCTTTGATACCTTTGGATTAGGCTGGTTCCCAAAAGTCTCCAAGCCCTGAAACCTGAGCTGAGGCTCCCTAAATTGAGTGTCTGGGCAGGACTAAGCTCCTGCATTTGGATGGCTGAATAAACCCTTCGTAATCCCCCTCAGTGGGGGAAGAGGGAGCAGGGAGCTTATATGACTGTGACCACTTGGATAAGATTGAGTGCTCACGCTGTGTTGAGTGTCCCTTTAACCTCCCTGGCGGTCTATTTATTTAGAAAATTCTTGTTTGAAAATGGTCTGTTTTTTTTTTTTTTGCCCCTCCTAGAGGCATCCCGAGTGTGGCTCGGGGTTAAATTCCTATGTTGGAAGCGGTAACCCTGAGCAACACTCGGGATGCCGCTGGATACATCACCTCTCCCTGCACTCCCTCGATGTCCCCAGCTGCCTCCTCCGGCGACCGCGACCCTCATTACTTCCTGGTTCCCTCCTCGCGAGAAGGAATTCCGGAAGTATGAGGTCACGATCGCCGGAGGAGACTGCAGAGATCAGCGAGGGAGCGCAGGGAGGGGTGATGTATACAGCCCGAGTGTGTCTCAGGGTTACCGCTCTCAGCGGTGAAATTTAACCCCGAGACACACTCGGGAACACCGTCAGGTAGGTTAAATAACACTTATCAACAGCAGCATTTACATTTTCCTTCATATTTCTTGTAGCCGACCATCAGCCTTCAATACACCGAGAAGTGGCTTACCATAACTTTTGCTTATCCATGGTGGACACTGCTTCCACTTTAGGAGCACGAGTATTACATGTATTGTTAGTAAGCGACGGTTGGTACTTCGTATTGAAAGGTGTCATAGGTAGCTGAATCCACCTGTTTTGGGGGACAGTAAGGCCTATTTTGGCATTTTTATTTTTTGTGCGTTCCTTAGAGGTATCGCAATTCCAAAAATAAGGATTCTCAAAAAAGTAGAATCCTTCAGCATCAGGGGAACAGAAGTGAACAAAACAATGTTGTCCACAGTTTTTGTTCATGTTTTCAGCCTGTTCTCCCATCCTCAGCGTTCCTTCGCGGCGCACTGTAGAATATGTCGGTGCCACATAGTTAATGAATGCAAACAATATGCAGGACTTTATTCATTTTCTTCCCGCTTCTCTCTCCAGTGTTGTTTTCTTCTCCTTTCTTTATGTTCCCATGCTATGTGTTTCTTCCAGGGTCTCTCGTGCACTCATTAACTGTCCCTGTCAGGGTTTCACTTCTCCGTGTCCTGAAGCTGTCACAGTTGCACGCTTTCTTCCAATAATTACACAATCACAACGGGCAACCCCCCCATCGCTCCCATGTCCGCCACACAACTCGCCCCGCGTCTCCCCTGTCCCTTCCCCCACACATAAATCCACTCTGCATCCTTCCAACAGTGTTCTCTTCCTTTCGACGGAGGACCAGTTTCCATGGCAACAGCTGCTGTGTATCAATAAGACACAGTAAGCAAAAAAAACCTCATTGATCTGTCTCTGATAGAGTCACGGGCTAATGGCTGCACGCTATGGAACACGGGCGAAGTACACATCAGCATCTAGAACTAGGATTTAAAAATATATATATGTGTTTCAGGGTCGATCACGTGGGAGTATATAAAAATTGTGATCTGAAATAGTTGTTATTTTTCAACGAATCTACATTTGCGTTACTGTAATATATTTAAATCTGAATTGTAAGCTCGTGTGGAGCTCTAAAACTGCTGGATCATATCAGATCAAAAAATATATTTATTGCACTGAAATTCAAGTCTTGTAATGGCCCGACGTAGCGTCGTCTACTGGTAATGCACCACAAGTTTTATTAAGAGATGCTACAGTATCAATTTCCAAGAGAATTTCTTGTATCCGTCTGAGCGAATCACGTCTGCTTTGCTCCTCCTTCCACTGAAATGGTTAAATGCCGCCAGGGGTATCATTCCTTTGCTAAGGGAGGTCGTAAACGTAACATACAATAATAAAACGTTCAAAACAGACAATGGAGCGTAAAAATTTCCGTTAAAATTGAATTAACCTTTTTTGGGGAAAACAGATATTAAAAGCAGATTTATCCAGAATGATTTTTGACTGTCGTCAGTCTACGGACAATTGTGCGTTAATTAAATCCTTCTCGGTTTGATTTATTTAAATATTGTTTTTCTAAAAATAAAAAAAAGCTTATTTCTATTAAATTAAATTTAAACAATTTTCTATTAGATACGTCAGTTTTAGAATTTTAAAAAATGTATTTTTTTCCATGAATTCGAATTTTAAGAAATGATCATTTTAATTATATGATAATAAATATGTCATATGTTAAAAAAATTCTCACAATATTTTGTGCGAAATACCAATTTTCATCATTAGATAAATTGTAATTGTAAAAAGTAAATTGTCAATTACCTTGTTTAATGGAAATGGGGAGGTCGAGCGCAGCTTCCAAAAACCGCTGTGAGAAGGTGGTAAAAATATATAAATGTAAAATCAAGAATGCATGAAGATACATCTGTACTTTGAGCGACATTGAAGACAGATATTGTATCTATTGCGCCCAGACGATCCCCTGCTGTCACCCCCAATTGCTGCTAGAACGCAAAACTAAATTGACCTTGTCATCAGTTTCTCAGGCGACCTTGTATTTGAAAAATTATACAAAATGAGGTGTTTGAAATAAACACAAAGTAAGGGCTCTATTACATTCTTCGCGCAAAAATGTGCGCGTGCGCAAAAACGCATTAACGCGAGGGGAAAACCCTCTGCGCTGACCGTCAAATTACGACGTTCGCGCATAAAATGCGCGTTAACGTCTAACGCGAGTTACCCTGCGCGAGCGAAAATTCGTGCGCGCATGCCATACTTAACATTGTGAGCGCAAATGCGTTCGTGCGCTGGTACGCGGCTGGTATTACAATCGATGTGCAACTTTTTACGATCGACGTTTGCGCGCATAATTTTAACGTCTTTTAAAAGCTGGTGTAACGGCAAATCTGAACGTTGTGGCCAAAACCAAACACACCAGAGCGGGAAAAAAAATGCAGCACAGTATAGTTACACATTCTACACATACCCAAACAATAAAATAGAGAAGTTGTGCGTGTTTTTATTATTGCTGCAGCATATATACTCAGATTGATTTTGACAGGCGCAAAAACTGAACGGGAGACTATTGTGGTTCTTAATTCAGATTGGCTGAATCGCGTGAAAAAACAGTCTGCCCACCGATTTCTGCACGCAACGTCAATGCGCACGAGTTTTCACGCGTATTTTTTACGCGCGATATTTTCGGACGGATGAAAAAATGCACTCGGATCGTAATACCAGCGTTAATTTACTCGCGTTAATGTTTAACGCTGCACGCAAAAAAAATTGCGCTGCGCGTACGAATTTGCGTGGAGAATGTAATAGAGCCCTAAGAGTTTTGTCCCTTATTATATATTTTTACATGGAGTAACCAAAAAACCAAAAGGGAATCAGTACTTTGATGTGAAACCAGGAAGGGAGGCAGAGGAACATAAAGGGGGTAAACTCCCTCTCTCGTCTACGACTATCTCCTCAGATGTAGGTTCATGAAGGGTGTTCAAAGAACCATTCTTATGGCCCATGAAAAGCAGTAGAGAGTGACCTTTTGTCTTGGCTGTTAACTCACGCATTGTTCTGACCTCTCGTAAACTAAGGAGCAGCTCTTGTATAGGCGGGGGAGAACCTCTGAACTTAGCTGTCTCTACCGGCTTCCTTGTGGCCAGAGTGAGTCTTAAAGCAGTTTGAGGTGGATGGACTGCAATCTATTTGGGGAGCAGGAGAGTAAAAAGGTCTCCATGGTGCAAGGGAAAGTCCTAGTGGAAGATGTTAGTTAGAAAATTATTAATCTGTTCCAAAACCTTATAAAGATCGGAGAGGAACAACACATGTGGACATATGTCCTTTTTTCCTGACTGCGAAGTTTCCAGCGAACATCGGTGGGAGATCTTCGCATCATGCAAATACTACCATCTCATCGTTAGTTTGTAAGATTGTTCCCTATTTGGAACACACATGGTGGTTTTGACATCGTCTTCCATATGTCTTCCCAATCTGCTCCTTCTAAACCAGCCCCCAGAGCAACATCCCATTTGGACACATATGAAAGTATGTGACCCTCTCACTGGTTGGCCTACAAATCAGTGCATAAATGGAAGGGATCCAACGATTGGATTCAGTCCTGTTAAAACAGTATTTTTCAATATGAGTAAGTTTCTGTTTCATAGCTCGGGCGATATCCTGGGGTTGTTTAACATGACTAAGCATTGAAATGGAAAAAAGTCAGAGTTCTGTAGGTTTAAAGAGGGTTATCCCTTTCTTTCCCTCCACAATTGAAGACCCATCTGTTCCTGGTGGGAAGGCCTTCTTTCTCCAAATCGGTGTCATTGATGAGCTGGGTCAATACATATTATGATACTTTCAACCTTCACACCTTGATTCCTAGATAGGCTAGCCATAGTCAGTGATATTTTCCCAGACTCTCCTTCAAACCTACCTTCCATCACTGCTGTGTCTCTTCCAAAACCATATCTACAGCAGACCTTCTTTTCCTACTTTCTTCTCTGGTTGCTATAGCACTATCACGCAGCAAGTAGAGTAGACCTGTCAGTTTTTTTCCATGGACTCTCCTCATCCGAGAGAACTCGGGCAAGAGGCAGATATAAAAGGAACATGACAAACAGACACATTTCTATCTTGCATGGGGTGACGATGCAATGAGATAACATTTATGATCTCTGGTAGAATGCTCTGTGGAGCATCTATTCTGATAGGTTTGAAGGCCCGTCAAGCTCCTCGGAGCTTCCCAGATGGTCTTTGACTGCTGATGATATTAATGCCTAAACCTAAATTCCCATAACCATCAGCCACAGCCCTGAAGAGAACAAGGACTAGATAAAAATGTTAAGGGTAATATCTGTTTGACATTACACGCCCCTACCAGTGTATCAGCCACCACATGGTATGCCCCTTGACATGTTTAAACCCTACACTTCTTGAATTTTCCTTATCTCGCTCATAATAAACAGAATGAAAACGGACTGTATTCATGTGGTTATTGCCATGGAAAGTGATACATTTTTTGCTGGAATTTCTGACACAAATCTGTAATTGATGCAAACACTCTAAAGAAATGGTCTGTGTGTCCCAGTGGTTACATTACTAAATGCAAATGATAACACAAGCTTATAATGGCAAACTGTATATGATACTCAACCTTTCAGAGGAAAAATACTTTTCAGGTATTGAGCTATCCCGAGGAATGGAGTAAAGTAATGAGTCCTAGGGATCAACCCAAAAAATTAATGGTTTTTTGCTTGGAGGACCAAGCAAATAATTTTCCTCCTTTGAGTATCCCTCTGGAATGGACTGTATCCTTTAACGTTTTGTTATTCTTACGAAGAGCTTTATCAATCCCTACATGAGCTACAGTTTACAAGCAGATTGATTATGTTCCTTTGGATGTGTCGCGTTTCCACCGGTTCCAGCCATGCCCCCTGGTGGTGAGAGTGATCCAGGCCAGCTCTTCCCCATCTGGGCTAGCCATTCCCCCCTGTGCCGCTCCTGGATTCCCCTGTGGCTGTTCCGGCCTGAGATCACATGCCCTGTCTGCCCAGTCCTAGTCCCTACATATATTGCAAGCAGTGCAATAGCTCCCTGCTCTTGCATGGTTCATTGTTTCCTGAGATTCTGCTTTTGATATATATATGTTCTGTGTTATTCTGTATATGACTTTGGCCTGTTTTTTTTTACTATTCTGTTGTCTCCTCTCTGTATTCTTTATATTGCTTATATGTGTACGACCTCTGCTTGTCTCACCTGCTCTCCTGGCTCTTGATCCCTGGCATACAGCTGACACACTACCCTGGCATTTAGACCCTCTGGCATTCCTGACTATTCTCTTGTTTATCCCTGTGTTTATTCCTTGTGCCCTGTATCCTATTTAGTATTAGAAGGCCAGTATAAGGACCTTGCCCCAGATTAGGGTTTCCTCATGTGTATGTGTGTGCCATTGTGTTGCCAGTATCTTGTTTAACCCTCATCCCTCTTGTTTCTGTGTATTTCGTGTGAGGTTCCCTTCCATAGTATAGAGGACATTGCAAGGACCTTTTTCTCCCAGAGTTAGGGTTTCTTTTAGTTCTGTTCTCATGCCATTTCCTGTTGTTCCAGTTCTGTCTTTCTCTTGTCCAGTAACTGTGCTGTGGTCTGTCTATGCAGCAAACCTGCCTAAAGGGCTTAACACCCAGTACAAAAGGCCCACCTTGGCTCACACCGGGTGACCCGTGACACGATGTTCAGCCAGGCAGTAGTTACTGGAGTTAAAAAGTACTTTTCCAGGTGCCCACACCTTTTTGCGATGAAGAACAGTACTGATTATCTCCAAGAGCCATTGGCCAAATGGACCACCAGAAAACAAGAATGACTTTGATGTTGTTCATTAAAAATATAGAGCATTCCTTGTGTATCTAAATCTACCACCACCGTATGAACACTGGCAGGAAGGAAAATACATTCTAAAAATAAATAAATAAATTCGAAGGCGCAATGGAGGAGTTGCAAATTTACGGGATTTCTTTTCGATCTTGACTAATCTGGCTTTCAGTTTGCAGAACATTTGCAAAAATTGTGGCCATTTATTACCAAATAAACAAGGATTTGCGAGTCTAAATTTCCAGCTTCTGCAACGATGACATTTGTGGTAGGTGTTGTTGATTATCAGTTCAGTAGACAATTTAGTAACAAAACAAAGGCCTGTTAATCTCCAGATGAGCCTTGTGTTCTTTATCAAGGAAAGATCCTTTGAAAAAAATCTAACAAATGTGATGCTCCTGAACTGTATCATTTATGAAACGAATTCTCTCTTCCACGCGTCTCTTTTATATTGCCATTCATAACTGTATCAATGATTTTATCGTATCTATTTTCTTTTTTTCCGACTGCTGGGGATTGCCACATCTAATACAGAATTACAATCTCCGGGTGTTCCCAGGCAATGTTAGCTGCATGAAATTTCTGTGTTGGAATATACTTCAGTCTTTTGTTTTGGGGGGGTTTTAGGGTTTTTAGTTTTTTTCTGGTTATTGTTAACATTACACAGCAAAAACCAAGTGTTGTGATCAATCAGAAATGAATATATACATATCTTGTTTTAGTTCCTCTTGCTATCTCCCTCCCATAAAATCAAAACACCAACACAAAATAGAAAAATAGAGGAACTAAGACTACAAGACAAAAAAACATAAACAAAAAATCATAGTGTAACACTGAAATTCAAGCAAACCTTATCCCTGCCCACCGCTTGCACTCACAATGAATATAAAATACGTTGGCACTAGGGATGAGCCGAACACTCCCCGAGTTCGGTTCGAGCCCGAACCCGAACTTCCCATTTGTTCGGGACCGAACCCGAACCCGAACCCCCATGCAAGTCAATGGGGCTGAAAATTCGGTTTTTTAGAGTGCCCTCCAAGAGGGCATACATGCTACATATTTGCCAAAAAAGGTGTATGGGGGTCCGGGTAGTGCCCTGGGGGACAGGAAACAAGGACAAAAAGTTTTAAAAAAAACGTTTTTAAAGGGACAGTGAGTTTTCCATGAAATAAGGGTTAAAAATAATAACGAAAAATTCCTTCAAATATCGTGCCTAGGAGGTCCCCATAACCTGCCCGTGAAGTGGCGGATTTCTAGGATTATAGAAACACTTAAAACCAAATAAATGACGTTTCATATGACGGTAAATGCTTTTCCTTTAATCTATCCATAAACAACTGCTTGGGGCGGCAGCCTGTATGAAAAGACATTTTAGGACGCGCAGAAAAAGTTTTGTTTTTTTTGGGCTAAATTATTGTGAAATATATGCAGGCTTTGGATGAAAGTAACAATAGGTGCTTTAAAATTGGGCTTTTAGCGTCGGCAACAGTGCCGTCACACCGTAACCCCTCTGAGGATATGAATCTGATACAGGCGTCAATGGCAGTGCACCCAGATATTGTGCCTTTAGTGCCAGGCATGCAAGTACTATCATACAGTAACCCCTCTGTGGTATTGTGGAAGAGGGCAGGGGTGGACCATGTGGTCCTTTTATTGAACAATTTTTGATCTAGTAATGGGCGTCAGTGCACCCAGATATTGTGCCTTTGGTGCCAGGCCAGCAAGTATCATCATACAGTAACCCCTCTGTGGTATTGTGGAAGAGTGCAGGGATGGACCATGTGGTCCTATATTGAAAAGTGTTTTTTTTTATCTGTTAATGGGTGTCAGTCCACCCAGATATTGTGCCTTTAATGCCAGGCCATCAAGTATCATCATACAGTAACCTCTCTGTAGTATTGTGGAAGAGTGCAGGGGTGGACCATGTGGTCCTATATTGAAAAGTTTTTTATCTGTTAATGGGCCTCAGTGCACCCAGATATTGTGCCTTTAATGCCAGGCCATCAAGTATCATCATACAGTAACCCCTCTGTGGTATTGTGGAAGAATGCAGGGGTGGACCATGTGGTCCTATATTGAAAAGTTTTATCTGGTAATGGGCGTCAGTGCACCCAGATATTCTGCCTTTGGTGCAAGACTGCCAGGCCAGCAAGTATCATCATACAGTAACCCCTCTGTGGTATTGTGGAAGAGTGCAGGGGTGGACCATGTGGTCCTATATTGAAAAGTTTTTAGTTTTTTTTAATGGACGTCAGTGCAGCCAGATATTGTGCCTTTCATGGCAGCAAGTGCCTTCACACCGTAACCCTTTTGTGGTATTGTGGAAGAGTTCAGTGCTGGAGGTTTTGTGAATGCAGAAGAGGACATCCCCTATCTATTGCATTACTTCAGCATCAGGGGATTGATAGCTGCTGATCCAGGACTGATTCATTTTTATAAATGTCAGCCGGTCTACAGAGTCGGTGGACAGACGCACTCTTTTGTCTGTGACAAAACCTCCAGCGACACTGAACGTCCTTTCGGAAAGCACGCTAGATGAAGGACAACCTAGTAGCTGCATAGCATATTGGCTAAGTTCTGGCCAGTGATCCAATCTCAACACCCAGTAAGCCAGTGGATCATCTGCTGGAAAGGTATCCAGGTCTGCCCTTGCCCCTAGGAAGTCCTGCACCATATGGTGAAGACGCTGGCAATGGGTGCCTACATTTGACGTCCCTGGGTGTCGAGGACTAAAAAAAATTAAAAATGCATCAGTCAAGCGGCCCTGGCCTTCACCGCTATTCCTCTGATCACCTGCAGCCTCAGAAGCACATGTGTCAGCACTTGGTAATCTAACAGTGCCTGGAAAGGTGTTACACAAGTTTCGCTTTAGAGCGTCCTCAAGTTTTGTCATCCTGTGCTCCCTCTGTGCGGGCAGGATGAGCTCTGCAACTTTCCACTTGTATCGTGGATCAAGAAGGGTTGCCAACCAGATATGATCCCGCTCCTTGATAGCACGAATCCTGGGGTCCTTTAGCAGGCTTTGCATCATTAGGGAGCCCATGCAGCATAGGTTGGAGGTGGCATTAGCTGCCGAGTCTTCCTGGTCAATGAGGATGACCATATCGTGCATTCCTCCTCCCAGCCACGCACAAGCCCTTCTGTTTCTGGGCACACAAAACCCTGCTTTGAGGAATCCCCACATTCAATGCCCCCACTACTTAAATATTCCTCCTCCTCCTCATCCTCCTCCTGTCTGATCTGAGTAGGACCCGCTGGAATGCTGTCTGCGGAAAGACTGGGGTCTTGAGAGTTAGGGAAGGCCTCCTCTTCCTCCCGCTGCTCTGCCTCTAGAGCCACATCTATAATTCCCCGCAGACTGTGCTCCAGCAGGAACACTAAAGGAATTGTGTCACTGATGCATGCACTGTCCCTGCTCACCATCCTCGTTGCCTCCTCAAATTGTGACAGTACAGTGCATGCATCCTTGATCATCAGCCACTGCGGGGGGAAAAAAAACAAGTTGACCTGAACCTGTCCTTGTGCCATACTCACACAGGTACTCGTTGATGGCCCTCTGCTGCTTGTGCAGACGCTGCAGCATTTCTAATGTCGAATTCCACCTGGTGGGCATGTCACAGATCAGACGGTTTGTGGGAAGGTGGAATTCTCTTTGAATTTCTGCCAGGCGAACGCTTACTGGGAATGACCATCTGAAGTGGCTGCAGACTTTTCTGGCCTGGATGAGAAGCTCTGGCAGCCCTGGGTGCTTGGTTAGGAAACGCTGTACCACCAGATTTAGGACGTGTGCTAGGCATGGTACATGCGTCAATTTACCCTTGCGAGGGCGGAGAGAAGGTTGCTGCCATTATTGCAGACGATCATTCCCAGCTCAAGCTGGCGTGGTGTTAACCATCTCTGCACCTGCCCCTGCAGAGCTGACAAAATTTCTGATCCGGTGTGGCTCCTGTCCCCTAAACAAACCAGCTCAAGCACAGTATGGCATCGTTTTGCTTGAGCCATTGCGTAGACCCTGTCAGGCGTCGGTTTAACTGCCACTTCGCCAGAGACAGAGAAGGAGGAGGAGAAGGAGGAGGAGGAAGAGGTGGTGGTGGTGGAGCAGACAGACCTCATACAAGCAGCTTTCTGGAGGCGTGGTGGATGAGCAAGCTCCAGCACAGAGCCCCGTCTTGAATCCCTCCCAGCTGCAATCAGAGTTACCCAGTGTGCCGTGAAGGAAATGTAATGACCCTGTCCATGCTTGCTGGACCACGTGTCTAAAGTGACATGCACCTTGCTGCTGACTGCCTTTCCCAATGACTGGATAACATTGTCTTCCACGTGCTGGTATAGTGCTGGAATGGCCTTGCGTGAAAAAAAATGGTGTTTTGGAACCTGCCACTGTGGTACAGCGCATTCAGCAAATTCACGGAAGGGAGCAGAGTTCACCAGCTGGAAAGGCAGCAACTGCAATGCGAGTAATTTTGCTAAGCTGGCATTTAGACGCTGTGCTTGGGGATGGTTGGGACTATATCTTTTCTTTCGCTGCAGCAGCTGCGGCAACGTAATCTGACTGCGTAAATCTTCAGCTACTGGGATGATGTCACATTGTGAGGAAGGACCTGCTGGTACATCCATTACTGTAGCATCATCCCTGTCGGTGGAGGTTGTAGGCAATTGCAAGGCAGGACATACAGTGTGGGTAGAGACAGATGAGGAGGAGGAGGACCTACGCAAAGTTTTGCCCCAACGGGATGTGTGGCACTTGTTCATATGTCGCCTCAAGCACATGGTACCCAAGTGTCCGGTGTTTATCCCACGCTTCAGCCTCCTCTGACATAGATTACATATAGCAATGGTGGGGTCTGCTGCACAGTTCTTAAAGAACTCCCAGACAGCAGAGTTCCTGCATGTGTTGTTTGAGACAACAGCGCTCTGCACGGAGCAGCTCTGACATGTGATGCCTTGGACTGGCTAGTGCTACGGTTGGTCACAGAGGATGTTGTGCCTCGTGTTTGCTGTGCCTCCTCCTCCCCCTCCTCCTCACTTGATTCCTCAGTTCGATCTGGCACCCAGGTGGAGTCAGTGACCTCATCATCATCAATGTCATCTTCACCCCCTATCTCCTCGTCACTGGAGCCAACTTGGCAGTATGCTGCAGCTGCTGGGGCAACATGAGTGCCAGTTATCTGTGTGTCATCACTGGCACCCCCTTCCTCTAGGTTGATTATACTCCCTTGCTCAACCTCAGAGATTGAATCAGAGCACTGTACTTGCTGCGCATCCTCAAGCAGCATGTCACTCTCATTGTAGTCAAACAATTCAGCTGACTCCTCCATGTGTGATAGCAAGGCTACGGCAGGAGTAGCTGTGGACATGGAGGCTGCTTTAGATGCTTTGGCAGCTGAGGTGGACTGTAAAGCACAAGAAGCCTGGCTGGCAGAGGACTCGGAGAATGAGGATGGCCTGGTTAGCCAATCCACCAAGTCCTCTGTATGTTGCTGCTGCTTAAGACGGCCAGCACCAGTTAGAAAGGACAAGCGTGCCCCTGCAGAGGATGCACCACATCCACCACGACCTGAGACACAGCCTCCCGACACAGGGGCTGCTTGCCCTCTTATCTGTGGCTGGGAGTGTCTGCCTGTCCTTTTTGTTCTTTCAGACATGGTGAGTGATATATAGATTAATATATACAGAACTCTGATTCAACTCTGGTATAAAGATTTAAATAACTCTGGTATAACTCAGTGAGACACACTGATAGCTGGCAGCCAGTGATAAGAGACAGATCACCTTAATTCACAAATGTTTTAAAGAAATTAGTGAGCCCCAAGATACAGCGTGGAACTGTATGTATGACGAGACTCAGATCACCTTAATACCCAAGTGTTTTAAAGAAATTAGTGAGCCCCAAAATACAGCGTGGTACTGTTTGTATGACGAGACACAGATCACCTTAATACCCAAGTGTTTTAAAGAAATTAGTGAGCCCCAAAATACAGCGTGGTACTGTTTGTATGACGAGACACAGATCACCTTAATTCCCAAGTGTTTTAAAGAAATTAGTGAGCCCCAAAATACAGCGTGGTACTGTTTGTATGACGAGACACAGATCACCTTAATTCCCAAGTGTTTTAAAGAAATTAGTGAGTCCCAAAATACAGTGTGGTACTTTTTGTATGACGAGACACAGATCACCTTAATTCCCAAGTGTTTTAAAGAAATTAGTGAGCCCCAAAATACAGCGTGGTACTTTTTGTATGACGAGACACAGTTCACCTTAATTCCCAAGTGTTTTAAAGAAATTAGTGAGCCCCAAAATACAGCGTGGTACTTTTTGTATGACGAGACACAGATCACCTTAATTCCCAAGTGTTTTAAAGAAATTAGTGAGCCCCAAAATACAGCGTGGTACTGTTTGTATGACGAGACACAGATCACCTTAATTCCCAAGTGTTTTAAAGAAATTAGTGAGCCCCAAAATACAGCGTGGTACTGTTTGTATGACGAGACACAGATCACCTTAATTCACAAGTGTTTTAAAGAAATTAGTGAGCCCCAAAAAAAATTGCTGGCTGTGTGACGAGACCCAGAAGATCACCTCAATTCACAAATGTTTTAAAGAAAGTTGTAAACCCCAAAAAATTGCTGGCACAGTGACAAGACACACATCACCTGAATTCCCTGATATTTGGTAAAAATGACACCTAAAAAGACTTGCTGGCACAGTGGTGAGTGGTGACAAGACCCAGAAGATCACCTTAATTCACAAATGTTTTAAATAAAGTTGTAAACCCCCAAAAAACTTGCTGGCACAGTGACAAGACACATATCACCTAAATTCCCTGATATTTGGTATAAATGAGACCCAAAAAGACTTGCTGGCACAGTGTGACAAGGTCCAGAAAATCACCTCAATTCACAAATGTTTTAAATAAAGTTGTAAACCCCAAAAAAACTTGCTGGCACAGTGACAAGACACACATCACCTAAATTCCCAGATATTTGGTAGAAATGAGACCCCCCAGACCCCCCCAGTAGCGTGGCAGACCGGCAGTAACAACACACACAACTATCTTCTTTGAAATCTCCTCTGAAATGCGTGCAGAAAGCGATACGTTGAAACCTTATATAGTGTGCTGCGGGACTTAGCTCTGTGAGCCCATGATTGGGAAAAATTTGCCCAATCAGGACTCTGAGCAGTGATTGGCATAGTGTTCAACCAGTCTTGCACCAGACCTGTGGTCAGGTGCAAGGCTGTAGCCAATTACGAGCTTCAGGCAGTGGGAAAATGCATTGTGGTCCATTGTGGTCGAACATGCGGCGAACACCCGGAAATGTTCGGGGTTCGCGATCTGCTCGAACAGGCTAAGTTCGGGTCGAACCCCGAACCGTCCGAACCCGAACAGCTCATCCCTAGTTGGCACGTCAATGTTATATATTCACTGATCCTCGGTTTCCCAGGTCACTGCCAACCACCATCAGCAGCAGGGCCGGTCCAAGACATTATGCTGCTTGGGTCCAAGGATGAAATGCTGCCCCGCCCCCAAAATCATACGTGTCCACAAAAAATTATTATTATAATAATTACTATTATTATTATAATAAAAACAAAAGAATAATTATTGTCTCATATAAATTATATATTCAAGTAAGTATATTAAAGTTAATTAAAATATTAAAATAAATATAGCTCAAAATAATTATATTAATATAAATTTAAATTATGTATTTTTAAAATAAACTACACGTTAAAATAATTTTATAATATATTTTAAAATGAATTAAAATATTAAAATGAATATAACACATGCCATTTAACTATTAAAATGAATGTACATTAAAAAAATTTATTATTTAAATTAATTTATTAAAAATATATATTAAATTACATATGTATTCTTCAAATTATAATAAAATGTTATAAATAAAATATTTAAATAATTATAATATTAAAATAATTATATTAATATAAATAAAAATATTAAAATATATCGATAAATTATGTATTTTTAAAATAAACTACACGTTAAAATAAATGTTATAATATATTGTAAAATGAATTAAAATATTAAAATGAATATAACACATGCCATTTAACTATTAAAATGAATGTACATTAAAAAATTGTATTATTTAAATTAATTTATTAAAAATATATATTAAATTACGTATGTATTCTTCAAATTATAATAAAATGTTATAAATAAAATATTAAAATAATTATAATTTTAAAATAATTATGTTAATATAAATAAAAATATTAAAATATATCAATAAATTATGTATTTTTAAAATAAACTACACGTTAAAATAAATGTTATAATATATTTTAAAATGAATTAAAATATTAAAATGAATATAACACATGCCATTTAACTATTAAAATTAATGTACATTAAAAAATTGTATTATTTAAATAAATTTATTAAAAATATATAATAAATTACATATGTATTCTTCAAATTATAATAAAATGTTATAAATAAAATATTAAAATAATTTTATGAAATGTAAATATTAAAATGGATGTATTGTTGAATTAATGCATTCGTCAAGCAAAATTCTGCCCCTGTGAAAGTGCTGTCTGGAGCCATTACCCCATCGGTACTCATGGATCAGCAGTAACTGCACCAGACTCTTTTCATACAAATACTAAAGAAAATAAATGGGGATCACTCTAGAACACAAAACAATCAAACATAGACAGTACTGCAGGTATCATAACACGTATATACCCCTGCCTAAGTTCCCCCATCCCTTGGGCGTCTTTCACTCTAAAGATACGTATTTATGTACAGTATATCTCTATATAGCTGTTTCCTGTTAACCTTTTCACATTCTTTGCTTTGTATACTTCTTTTCATACAAACCCTGGTTGCCAGAATCCCCTTCTATCTGTCGCTGTAAGAGGAATCACCCGGCCGGCCTCCAGAGCTTCCGGGGACCAAGCGAAATGGTAAAAATAAAAATTTATTACATAGAAGACAATAAAAACAATAGATACGACATGTTACGCATAACTTTACCATAAATCTTGGTCTCGCGGGGCAAAAGTTATATCAGGTGACGTTTCATCTTGATTCCTAAACGTGACGGACACCTGACTAAAGGCAAATCATATCGACCCACAGCCTTGTTAATTAAGGATTTAAAATGTTTAATAAAAATATCAGCTGACAGATTGCAGTCAATCGTCACAGCCTCATTTGCCATCGTCAGCTATTATTTGTTTGAGTTGACTCTCCAATAATTGGGCATGCAGAGGAACAGAAGCTATCCAGAGTCCAACTCTAGCTTATTGGGTCGGATGGCTTATTAGGCCTCGTCAGGAGCACATTGTGTCTCGTCATCAGGAGCAGGTTGTATCTCGTCGGGAAAAGGTTGCATCTTGTCATGAGCAGGTTGCTCCTTATTTGAAGCTGTTTGGACCTCATCACACGGTTTATTCTCCAAAAATTGAAATATTGCCCTGTCTTTAATTTTTACTGCCATCAACATCCTTAATTCTTCGGAAGAAAGACAACCCATACAGCCAACTAGGACCCTATTCCATAGTCGACAGTTAAAATGGAGACGTTAAGCAGGAAAATCTACATCTGCAGGTTTTCCCGAACCGTCTTCATTTACCCGTCGTCTGGGGTAGGTGCTTTCTTAGCGCCTCACCCCAGACAGAAGGAAGGAAGGGCAAAGCTGGCAGATACCTGCGGATGCGAGTATCGGCTCTTGGACTCCATGGAACTTTGCACGTCCTGGCCAAGTGCTTTGCGCGAGATCGCTCTCACGAGATCACGCAGAGCTGCGAAGTAATCATGGAGGGACACTAGGAACTGTTTGTTCTAAGTCTCACTCTGCTTCCGGTGAGTAGAAAAGGCGGATCGTGCCGCTCTTTTCACCGTAGGATGATGTGAGTATGGGATTTAATGTGGGGGGGGGGTGCAGGATTATTTAACACCAGCGTTTAGGAGTCATGTTTCTCACTGAAATATCATCTCCCATGTGGAAGCGCTTCCTCGCGGAGGTTACGATTAACGTCTCCCATAACAAGTATAAGAGTATACACAAATAAAGGATGGGTGTAGCGTTCTACGTATAAAACTCAAAATTGTAGTGTGCCACAGAAAATCAAGAGCTACAGTATATCAATAATATTACCTCAATGAAATGAAAAAAAGACAGACCTCCAGCGCTGCTATAAAGGTGCACTAGTGCCACCACATTTACTTGCAAAGAGAACACAACAATCAAACGTTCGGGGACACAACCCCTTCCTCAGTGTGCAGTGCCCTGAACAACAATAGAAAAAAGAACCCTTTAGATACATAATATGCAGTGAGGGGTACAGCGGACCAGGTAATTGGAACACACATGGAAGAGATTAATAAATAGTTACATACTGATGTTTTTCGCGCATTTTGAAAGTCAAGAGTACTCCCGGTACATAAACAAACCCACGCCAGCTGATATGTAGAAAGGGCAAGGGAGAAGTCTCCTGCGCATGCGTCGACTCCAGGAACAGTCCCCGGAGTCCCGCGAGATCCCATCTGCGGTCATGCGGAGACATAGCCATCCGGCAACAAAACACTATAACCAATCAGATCGCAAAACGTCATCACAGAAAAAAAGAAAAACAGAAATCCTGAAGTTCCATGAGTGTGTCTAAAATGTACATAAAACACAATTTCCATGGTAACCAATGCTGCTATACCAAAAAAGCATAATCTGAAAAAGAGAGAAAAACCCATACCATCAGAACCCTTGGTGAAGAATACCTAGAGAAACATAAAAACAACCATATAATATATATATTAAAAAAAGTTAAAACCATGACAATATGTGGGTACAACAAAAAATAGTGACTCAACCATATCATAGGACCATCTTAAGAAAAAGCTATATATGGTCCACATAAAAGGGGTCATAATATTACCTCTAAAGATTTATCCCGTCTAGGTTTAGGGGACACAAGTTGTCGTTTACAAATGTTTGTAAAGTCTAGATGGTCTTGGATATCTCAAAGAAGAAGACATGGAAATAACATAGTGTAACTCTGTAACCAGTACGTACTACATAACAACCTCTGGGTGCAATTCCAGAGCCAGTTTGGGCTCTACATCACGTGAGTGTACACCTAATCAGTCAACCTCTGGGGCAATTCCAGAGCCAATTTGTGCTCTACATCACGTGAGTGTGCACCTAATCAGTCAACCTCTGGGGCAATTCCAGAGCCAGTTTGGGCTCGACATCATGTGAGTGTGCCATTATGTATCTAAAGTTTACACTTGATATATATATAGAGTCATACTATTGGTCTATTTATTCTCTTTTCTGAGGGAGAATTGAAGGAATATTCTTGGCCCGGAAGTCTCGGATATTCTGGAGGATGATTGGTGGCTGCTCTAATGACCCATAGGCAGTTTACGTGTGAGCCCCATGAGTGGCGCTCCCATGTGTGAGTGAGCTTAATCTCGCTTCAGTTACCTGTATTAGCTTATCAACAACTAGGCAATATAGTCCTTTTTTTTCACATTAAAGTGGCTGAAATCACTGTGCCAATTTCTGGCTATGTAGATTCTGAGGTAGGTGTAAATTGCCGCTATAGCCGGCCTCTTGGATGGCTCCTTAGCATAAATATTGAGAATTACATACACCTTAACAGCATCAATAAATTATTTACACACCTCTCTGGAAGTAAACTCCATTAACGAGATATTTTCCAGAATCGTATTTCCTGCTGGTGGAAAATAATTCTTTGTGATTAAGCAAATAACCTGAACCTTTTCCTAGGTACCAAGGTGGAACAGCAGCAGATTAGCACCATTTACCAACACGGCAGAGGTGTCATCTCCTTGGGGAGCAAACACCGTGACCATCGAGAAAAATAAATTGCACTGAGACGATTCACTCACTCGATATTATGATTTGATTTTTTTTTTTCTTCAGTCAATTTTCTGTGAGAAAAATGAGTTAGAGCCTAAATAAATGTTTGTCACGCATAGTGCAGGAATGAAGGTTTCGGGACTCAACTGTGCTAAGATAAATAATTCTTCATTCGCATTCCGATGCTTACTTTCCTGATTTGAAAAAATGATAGAGCCACTTAAAAGTCCCTTAACATATTCTCGAATATTTTTACTTATTATTATATACTTTAGGATGATGGCAAGAGTGTTGTCTATCTATCTAGCCATCTACAGACATGTATGTGTCGGCAGCCAGTCCAATTGGCTTCCAACAAACACTATCAGGGTTATTCAAAGAGCTCCGAATTGCTGGCGAAAGGTAACCGAACAGTGAAATTCAGCGTTCGGTTACCTTTCCTAGCCATTCGACTATTCAGAGAGCAGGCAGTTCGCCAAATGTTGGCGAATTGCCTGCACATACGGTACCTGTTCGGTGCCTGTTCGAGGGCAGTGAAATCCCCATAGAGAAGCAATGCTTCGGCTATTCAGAGAACCTAAACCAGCAGTGAAAAGTGCCCTGCCATTCGGTGGTTTAATTCGGCAGATTTATTCAGGTGAATCCCATAGGCTTCAAGGTTAAAAATATTCCCGTTTTAATCCAATATCTAATAAACCATTTATTATAATATTCTGCAGTAAAAAGTCTCTTTATTTTTTTGATTTTTTTAGGATTTTTTAGGCATTTTTGGGGATTTTTTTGCAAACATTTTTTTTCGGTTTTTTCTTTTTAAATCGTTTTTTTCTTTTTTCTGTAACAGCCCTTTTTATTATCATTCATTGGATCTTATATGTAAATTCCAGACATTTTCGTTCTGTAGTTTCTTTGCAAACAGCGTTTAACTTTTCAAACATTCAAGCGTACTGTTGGGTATTTTTTCACTCCATTTGTCTGCGGTGTCGGCTTTTTCCAGCAGCTGCTCTGTGCTGTGATCAGTGGCTGCTCGGGTTTCTCCGGCGTGTTTGTCGGGGTTAATCCAGATGTTTTTGCGGGTTTCGGTGTGCGTTCGCCCTGGTTTTGCGGTGAGTGTTCGTCGGGTTTGCGGCAGCTTTTCCCTGCATTACGGCGGCCCTGTGGTGCTTGCTGAATACACCGCAGGGTCGCCGAAATGGGATCGCCAAATTGCACCGAATTGAAGAGAACGAAAAGTCACCGAATGTGCAGTGGCTTTTCGATTCTCTTTGAATAACCCTGTATAGAGGTTATTCAGAGAGAGCCGATCTGGCCCCGAAATGTCACCAAACAGTGAATTTCCCCGTACGGTGCCATTTCGGGGCATTCGGGTATTCAGAGAGCAGGCAGTCTGCCAAATTTTGGCGAACTGCCAGGAAGTACGGTGCCTGTTTGAGGGCAGTGAAATCCCCCATAGAGAAGCAATGGTTAATCTATTCAGAAAACACCGAACATCAGAAAAAAGTTGCCGAAGTGCCCTGCTGTTCAGTGGTTTCATTCGGCAGGTTTATTCAGCGAATCCCATAGGCTTCAATGTTAAAAATATTCCCGTTTTAATTTAATATCTCTTAAACTGTTTATTATTTTAATCAGCAGTAAAAACTCTATTTACTGATTTTTTAGGATCTTTTAGGCATTTTTTGGGATTTTTTCTGCAAAATATTTTTTCAGTGTTTTTTTTTTAAAAGCGTTTTTTCTTCTTTCTGCAACCGACCTTTTATTATCGTTCATGGGACCTTATATGTAAATTTCAGACATTTTCGTTCAGTAGTTTCTTTTGCAAACAGCGTTACTATTTTGACAATTTAATGCTTATTGTTTTTGTTTTGTTTTTTATCCCGTTCGTCAGCTTGTCGGCTTTTTCCAGAAGCTGGTCTGTGCTTTGATCTGCGGCTCGGCTGCTTTTTCTGACATTTTCGGCGTGTTTCTTGTGGCAGTTTCTGCGGGTTTTCAGTGGGTGTTCGGCAGAACGGGTGTTCAATGGGTGTTCGACGGGTGTTCATCGGGTTTGCGGCGGGTTTTCCCTGCACTTCGGGGGCCCTGCGGGGAATGCTGAATTCAACTCAGGGTGGGGAACTTTGATTCCCCGAAGTGCAGCGAAGCTCAGGGAAATGAGACGGCACCGAAATGTCGGCGACATTTCGGTGCTCTCTGAATAACACCTTTTGTCTTAATTAAGCTTGTGCATAATTTCCAGCCATGAAGATTGATTAGTAAATGTTGTATATATAAATTCTGTCTGCAAGCTATGCGTATGAAAGAACTCTGACATGGGGCGCAATCGGAAAATGTCGGTGACATTTTGGGGCTCTCTGGATAACCCCTTTGGAATAAGACAAGGTCCTGGCACTCAAGATGGTGGAAGGACCAGTTTTACTTGGAATGCTATCTCAACATTTCGGCTTGAGAAAGGCTGGTCACACAGCCGAAACATTGATGTTGAGTGTAATATAAATAAATGCAGGGTCCTTTTCTTCTTGTTTGTTAATAGGGGTTATCTGTGCATTGTCACCAACCTCATTCTATTTCCACAGCATACTCATCGCAGAATCCCCTCCATCTCTTCACTCTGCTGCCCCAACCCACTTCAACTCAGGGCTGGTTCCTAATTTCAGCTCCCCTTTCCAGCTGTCTCCACTTCTCTCACTAATTACTCTTACTAAGCCCAAACATCTGGTCCTTTTAATGCAATTTCTGTAACAACTGTAACAATTCAATGTTCTTGAACCTAGGACATACTGAAAACGAGAGAAATCTCAATGTATCCTTCCTGGTAAAATCTTTTATAAATAAAACCTGGTTCCTGTCCTCTACTATAGAAGAGGCTCAACCAACAAGTTCTTTATACGCTATTCAAATAATTCACACAGCATGAATATATTTTGCCTCTGTGACTCATTGTCTCCAGGGATATGTAGGGCATCTTTAATACACCGTGTGCTACTCTGATTAATGAAGATACTATATTTATACAGTTCAAAGCATAGAACAGTAGGCCGGCAGGGTCAGGTCAGTCATCTGTGTTTCAGAAGGCAATAAAATCAATATAGCTGAATGTGGTAATAATAACGACTCGCAAGACAAACTCAGAAAGTGAGAGCGAGCGGGAGAAATCTCAACCCGTTTCCATGGTAAAACATTAAGCCTATTAAATGATGGTAATCTACTTCAAAGATGGATTTTACCGACGCTTTGCGGTTCTCTAGTGCTGGAATAAAGTCAGTTTAAATCTCAGCACTAATAATAATAATCTATTGAAATCAGAAACCAAATGCGCTGAACAGCCACAACATTAAGACCACTGACAGGTAAAGTGAATAACATTGATTATATGGTTACAATGGTGCCTGTCAAGGGGTGGGATATATTAGGAAGCAAGTGAACAGTTAGTTCTTGAATTTCATGTTTTCGAAGCAGGAAAAATGGGTGAAAAGATCTGAGTGACTGTGACAAGGGTCAACTGGCGATGGGCAGACTATTTGGTCACCGCATCACCAAAACGACAAGTCTTGTAGGGTGTTCCCGGTATGCAATGGTTAGTACCTACTGTGACAGTGTGATTAGGGGCAGGGTAATAGACCCTGGGCATTATCGTTTGCCTCTTGCTAAAACCGGGATGCTAAGGGAAAAAGTAGCGTTTGCTAATTTCCCCTTAGCGCACCGGTTTCCCCAAGTCCGGCAGCCTGCCCTTTAGCAATCGCTAAGTTTGCGGATGCTGGGGGATGCTGGGGGCAGCACTACAGCACCATCCCCAGCATCCCTTCCATGGCGTTCATAGGACTCCATGGAGGATCGTGCTGCCGGGTCACATGACCAGCAGGATCTCGCCTCTCGCAAGATCCTGCTGGTCGGCGTAGTGATCACAGAGGGAGACAGAGGACTTTCTTCCCCCAGTCTCCCTCTGCTCCCGAAGGCCAGAAGCAGCAGATCAGGACGCCATTGTCGCCGCGGGATGAAAGGCGAGTATGTGATTTTGGGGGGAGGGGGTTTGAGCTGCAGGTAACAGATTCTGCAGCAGCGCAATCCATTACCTGCACCTCTGAGCTGGTGGTAACTTTTTCGTCAGCGCCAGCTCTTATTAACTAGCATCAGGACCAAGTGATCCTAACGGTAGTTAATCTGTACTTGCACTTTGCGCTCTCCATGTTAGGTATAGGGAGCGCAAAGTACAGTAACCTCGCGCTACGAAGCGCAAATTAACAAGCGCTAACAAACGCTAACAGGTTTTTTAGCGATTTGAACGCAATCTGGTCACAGCTCTTTGACCTCCTTTAAGCTAGCGCTAATGCTGACGCTAGTGTTAGCTTGAAGGAGGTGATAGAGGCCCATAGGATTATTAGCAGGTGGTTAGAAACATTCCTTTTTCCCCCTATAGGGTTAACTGTCAGCAGACGCCTAATTAAGTCTGCCCTGCCCTTATAGAAGCTGTGGTTCCCTCTGAGACAGTTTGCCTTTGTGCTGGGGAGGAAAGATCTGAATTATATTCTGTTTTGTTCTGCATTATTGGTAAGCGGCTTAGCCGTCCAATACTCAAGTTAGGTATACCGAATATTTAGTTAGACTCCACATGAGGAGTAGGCTTTACTTTATGTTTGTAATATTTTTGTTGAAACGACTACTCTGCATGTGCTGTAGCTGCCCAAATAAAGGAGAAAGGTGACTCGTGTGTGCAGTGGCTATAACACACTAACATAAGTGGTGCAAGGAGGGACAATGGGTGATCATCGGCCAAATATGTTTTGGGACTACATTTAACACGTCGCTCAACAATTCATCAGACTGCCTGAGCATCATGGGAAATATAGTAACACCTCTGAGCTGCTAACTTTCCTGACATCCGCTCTACATCTTATTTAGTTCCAGTGTTTGGATTTTCTTTCCCATTTGATACAATGTATTTTCATATCAAATAAGATATTTCTTTAATCAAAAACTGCATCTCAGCACGTGAAGGTGTTCTCCTCAGTAGGTGCAGCTATCTGGGAAAAAATCCACCTTGCATCTAGTCTTTCCCACAGCCATAATGATGATCTGAAATGCGTCAGGTACGCTCATTATAAACACGCACAACATGTTTAATTAGGCAGCAAACAGCCAATTACTGATTTCCCTTTGGAGTGAGTATTCTGCTTTTAGAGAGCACACAGCAAAACGCAAGGTACTATTAGTGCGGCTGCGGCTTCCATGAACTTCGTATTGCTGGAAACGAGAGTGTGAGGAATTAAAGTGCGAGAGATGAGTTACTGAGCATGATTAGAGGCCCCACTAATAAGGAACTATGCACAACAACATTCTAGTCACATTATTCTAGAATCATGAAATTATGATTCCACCTCTTTGTGTTTCTATTAGTATACCTATTATTTCCAATTACCGCAGTGGCCACCAACCTCCCCTACGCTATTATACCCATATTTGTATTTAATATCTTTTTATAGTGTCTGTACAACTAGTGCACTTTCTCTCGACTAATATAGCCAATAAAATGCTGTGTCTGACAGTGCTATAAAAAGAATATATATTTTATATATATACTGTGTAGCTACTGCACATACTGCACCTCGCTCTACTGTAATGTAACCTGTTAAGTGCTGAGTACAACTGTTACTATGATATAAATAAAATATACATACACTATATCATTGCTGCACTTACTGCACCTTCCTCTACTGCAATGTGACATGTATAATGCTGGTCACACCTGTTAATTATTATTATCCTTTATTTATATAGCGCCACATATTCCGCAGCGCTTTATAAGATCAGTGTACAAGGATCTGATACATTGGAATATCACACATGGATGATGACCTGATTCAGGGGGTCCCTGTTCCCACGGGAATTTACAATCTATGAGATGTACAAGAATTTTGTGAGATAGGAGCATCCATATCGTTAGTTGTCTTGCCCAAGGACACTCGCTGGTGGCGTCTTCTGAGTGGAATCGAGTTGTCTTTCCATGATTGTAGATCAGCGACCTGGTGGTTAGGTTGAACCCGCTTCTCGTAAAAGTCGAGACTTGCTTCGCCACAGGTGTATTGGAGGGATGTGCTGAATGGTATTTTTGAGTTGCTTCTCCACGGTCAAAGGGTTGAGCCGTTACCCCTGGACTCCACAGCCGATATTGTGTGGTAGGCAAGTATGTACCGTTAGGTGTCTTGTCCAAGGACACTTACTGGCTACTGTACATTAGCGCCTCCTATACTATGTATGGAAGACGCTAATGTGGCCCCAGCAGATGGAGAACGAACTATTCCAACGAGCCCGTTCTCCATCTGCGCCTGACGTTATTCTAAATAAGAATAACGTTTCTCAGACCCTGGTGTTAAGGGATTTTGCAGACGCGCAGTCACTTAACACACAAAAGGAAGCCCACCATTAAATCCCATTCTCCCCTCAGAAGTTGAACCCTCGGTGGCAAGAGCAACGCGATTCATTGCTTCCTCTCTCAGCGGGAACGTACACAGGGAACAAATAGTTCCTAGTGTACCTCCGTGTCCGTCTATCACTCTGCCCGCCCAGCCGGATGTCATTCGCAAGAGCTCTGCAAGATCTCCTGCGAGATTACATCCTGTCTCCATGGAGTCCTATGAACCCCTGGAGCTGATAACACTGAGGTTTTTAGCATGGCTTGTGTTATCATGTAACACCTCGGCAGTGGCGTCACTAGGGTTGGTGTCACCCGGTGCGGTAACTTATGGTGTCACCCCCCCCCCCCTGAGTTTTACGGATTTTTTTTAACTACTCTTACTCCTAAATCAGTACTCCCAAATAACACTGAATGCTCATACACACAGCGCACATTACTGTGAGGTTTATTGCTGCGGAGCTCTCTCATATGCTCACACAACTTTTTGCCAACTGCCAGCAGGTACGATGCCTGTTCAAAGGCAGTGAAAGCACACATGGATATATATTGCCCCCAGCAGCTCTGGATATATTGCCCCCAGCAGCTCATCCATGGATATATATTGCCCCAGCTCACATATGGATATATTGCCCCAGTTCACAATTATATATTGCCCCCAGCAGCTCACCCGTGGATATATATTGCCCCAGCTCACATATGGATATATTGCGCCTCAGCTCACATATGGATATATTGCGCCTCAGCTCACATATGGATATATTGCCCAAGACCAGCTCACACATGGATATTGCCCCAGCTCTCATGGATATGCCCCCAACACACATGGATACTGCCCCAAGCACACATGGATACTGCCCCCAGCACACATGGATAATGCCCAAGCTCACATTGATATGCCCCAGCAGCTCTCATGGATATACTGCCCCAGCAGCTCTCATGGATATTGCCCCAGCTCCTCTCATGGATTTTGCCCCAGCTCCTCTCATGGATATTGCCCCAGCTCCTGTCATGGATTTTGCCCCAGCTCCTCTCATGGATACTTCCCCAGCTCCTCTCATGGATTTTACCCCAGCTCCTCTCATGGATATACTGCCCCAGCTCCTCTCATGGATATACTGCCCCAGCTCCTCTCATGGATAATGCCCCAGCTCCTCTCATGGATTTTGCCCCAGCTCCTCTCATGGCTATGCCCCCAGCTCCTCTCATTGATATTGCCCAGCTAATGGATAATGCCCCAGCTCATGGATAATGCCCCAGCACATGGATAATGCCCCAGCTCATGGATATGCCCCAGCAGCTCATGGATATACCCCAGCAGCTCATGGATATACCCCAGCAGCTCATGGATATGCCCCAGCACATGGATATGCCCCAGATCATGGATTTGACCCAGCTCATGGATATGCCCCAGCTCATGGATATGCCCCAGCAGCTCATGGATATACCCCAGCAGCTCATGGATATGCCCCAGCACATGGATATGCCCCAGCTCATGGATATGCCCCAGCTCATGGAGATTTGACCCAGCTCATGGATATGCCCCAGCTCATGGATATACCTCAGCAGCTCATGGATATGCCCCAGCTCATGGATATGCCCCAGCTCATGGATTTGCCCCAGCTCATGGATATACTGCTCCAGCTCATGGATATGCCCCATCTCATGGATATGCCCCAGCTCATGGATATGCCCCAGCTCAAACATGGATTTGCCCCAGCTCATGGATATGCCCCAGCTCATGGATATGCCCCAGCTCAAACATGGATTTCCCCAGCTCATGGATAATGGCCCAGCACATGGATATGTCTCAGCTCACCTCCTCCTGCGCCATGTGTTCGCTTCCTCTGAGCGTCCGGCGGTGCGCAGCTTGGGCGCTCGCTTGGGGGAGCCACGTGACCAGCCGCGATTAGCTGGTGACGTGTTTCCTCCAGGCAAGCGCCGAAGCTGCATGCTTCAGACGCTCGCAGGGAGCGAATAAGCGGCGGAGGGTGAGACACCCGCCCTTAGGGTGACGGTGTCGCCCTAAGGGTGGGTGTCACCTGGTGCGGGCTGCACCCCCCGCCCCACGCTACGACGCCACTGCACCTCGGCAGTATTACTTCTGGAGCTGCTGATAATGCGGCTCCTTCGTAATACAGGTGTTAAAAGGCAGACGCTTGTGGAAAACGACAGACGCTCAGGTTTTCCATTACCGTCCGCCATTGGGCACCAACACTGGAATAGGGCCCATAGTCTGCGTAACTACTGTACTTACAGTTGTGTTCAACATTATTCAACCCCCACTGAAATTGAGTGTTTTGGCCAGTTTGACATTGATTTTGATCATTCAGTCATCTTGCTTACAATTAAATCAAAGAGGCAAGTGTAGGTCAGACAAATATAACATAACATTTATAATGAAATAACCACAAATGTCTTTTCTGTGCTCACATCATTATCAGTTTTTTCAACCCCCAAGTGACATTCAATCTTAGTACTTAGTACAACATCCTTTTACAGTTATAACAGCTTTTAAACGTGAAGCATAGCTTGACACAAGTGTCTTGCAGCCATCTACGGGTATCTTTGTCCATTCGTCATGGCAAAAGCCTCCAGTTCAGTCACATTCTTAGGCTTGCGCACTGCAACTGCTTTCTTTAAGTCCCACCAGAGGTTCTCAATTGGATTTAAGTCAGGTGACTGCGATGGCCACTCCAAAATGTTCCAGCCTTTAATCTGCAACCATGCTCTAGTGGACTTGGAGGTATGCTTGGGATCATTGTCCTGTTGAAAGGTCCAACGTCTCCCAAGCCTCAGGTTTGTGACGGACTGCATCACATTGTCATCCAATATCTCCTGGTACTGAAGAGAATTCATGGTACCTTGCACACGCTGAAGCCCTGTACCTGACGCGCAACAGAAGCAAAACAGCCCCAAAGCATGATTGACCCCACCCACCATGCTTCACAGTAGGCAAGGTGTTCTTTTCTTCATAGGCCTTGTTCTTGCTCCTCCAAACATAGCGTTGATCCATGGGCCCAAACAGTTCTAATTTTGTTTTCATCAGTCCACAGAACACTATCCAAAACTTCTGTGGTTTGTCCACATGACTTTTGACATACTGCAGTCGACTCTTCTTATTCTTTGGAGACAGCAAGGGGGTGCGCCTGGGAGTTCTGGCATGGAGGCCTTCATTACGTAGTGTGCGCCGTATTGTCTGAGCTGAAACTTCAGTACCCACATCTGACAAATCTTTTCTCAGTTCCTCAGCAGTCACACGGGACTTTTCTCCACTCTACGCTTCAGGTAGCGCACAGCAGTCAAAGTCAGCATCTTCTTTCTGCCGCGACCAGGTAGCGTTTCAACAGTGCCCTTTGCCTTGAATTTGCGAATGATGCTTCCTATGGTCTCTCTTGGTATGTTTAACATCTTTGCAATCTTCTTATAGCCATTGCCCTTCCTGTGAAGAGTAATCACCTCTTCTCTTGTCTTCCTGGACCATTCTCTTGACTTCACCATGTTTGTAACCACACCAGTAAATGTCTAGAAGGAGCTGAGTATCACAGTCATTTTAAAGCTGCCTAATTGGTGCTTATTATGCTTTATTGCTGCTCCGTGACATCCACAGGTGTTTTCAATACCTGATTGAAAACACTTGAATGAACCTCTGTTCTTCAGAGTGGTAGTCTTTAAGGGGTTGAATAATTGTGTCAATGAAGAATTCACAAAAGAAACCTTTACTACTGTATTACAAAACCAATTGATGTCATTTTAGTTGCATATGGTTCTTTAAAAAGTCCTTGTAGGATTTCATTCTGAATACAATTACAAATGTACACTAAATTCCCTAAAACCCTTTACAGCATTGGGGGTTGAATAATTTTGAACACAACTGTACCTGTACCTGCTTATTTTGCAATATAACCACATTATTAGTGGGATAGGTGTGCAGTGCCGTACCACCAGATCGTGGTGGTAAAAGGCTTGGTGGAAGGCATGAAAACGCAGTTCCTGCACTATTTTTGCAGAGGGAACTGAGTTCACTTTAGTCCCATAGCTTTAATTCAGACGTTCAATCACATAGTTCCCTGTTATGCCACAAATATATGATTTATCATATATATGTATTGCTAAACTCCACACATTCATAAATGCATCAGGTTTGAGTGTGTGTTTGTGTTAAGTGCACGTTGATAATTGTTAATTGGGGGACAGAACTGTTGGTGAGTTCCCACTCTTCTTTTTTTACGACTTGACCCTTGTGTAAGCCTAATATGATGGCACAGGCAAGCCTTCAGATCTGCTTCCAAGATGCAGAGTACATGGTTACCCATACACGGCTCCATGGTATACCCGGACAATTTGTGTTCTACGCCAGGCTGTGTATTAACATCACCGCATAAAACATATACATTTAAAAAAGTTTCTAAAAAATAAGCAACTCATTGGTGAATATCGTAAGGGGCGACAGCTCCTCTTTAACATCCCAAAATATACCAGAGGAAATGCCATGTTCAGAAGAGCTATTTTAACTCTTCAATACATTAAAATAGCCCCTGTGCTGTCTAAAAGCTGAATGTGGAGGCCGCATTTTAGAATGATTTGTCGTCCTCCAAAAACTCGCTAGAACTCCCTGTTCTTGCCCCATAACATTGCATTTCCTTGCCTGATTGGCTCGCAATAACAATCTAATGACTCAATTCTCAATATTTTGACCTTTTGATGCTTTCCTATCCTCTGCCAGATTGTTTAACACGATGCAATTTTTGCGTGCCGTTCAACAGAAAATGATAGATATTGCCTATCTAGTTTTGCAAAAGCGTTTGGTGCCGTTCCACATTGGAAGCTAGCCTATAAAATAGGGACGCATTGCCAAGGGTTTAAGAACTGCACAGGAATGAGCACTCGGTGGGGGAATTAAACAATCATTTTTAATAAATTATAGAACTAATGCATCAAAAATTAATATATGTATTATTTATTTATTTATTTATTTATTTATAAAGGATTTTAGCAGGAAGGATACATTGAGATTTCTCTCGTTTTCAAGTATGTCCTGGGTTCAAGAACATTGAAATGTTACAGTTGTTACAGAAATACAAAGTAATACAATGCAAGATATTAAGAAAACAACACAAATATACAGATTAACAGAAAATAAATATGTAGGAAATAGTCATTATTTTACAGGCCACTTTCTTTTTGTATAGTGGTATTGCAAGTAAGGTGCCGGTCCTGGATCGGAGGTTATAGGATGAGGGAACTGCTGGGGGAAGCAGTCTATTCAGGTAGGGTGGCAGCTTCCCAGAAAAGCTCTTAAACACCAGGTTGGAAAGGTGAAGGGTGCGTCTAGATTCCAGCGATGGCCAGTTTAGCTCTTTTAACATGTCACAATGGTGGATCATGTAGTTACATTAGAGCACAAAGCAGCAGAATGAGTTATACAATGTATTAAGTTTCTGAAGGTGTGTTTGCGGGGCCGCTGCATACACTACATCTCCGTTATCAATAGCCGGCATAAGCATTTGTTGTACAGTCTGCTTTCTTACCGCGGGGATCAGGCAGGATTTGTTTCTGTACAGGGCTCCTAGTTTGGAGTAAAGTTTAGATGAGAGTTTTTCGATGTGGGGGCCAAAGCATAGATTAGGGTCCAACCACATACCTAGATATTTGAGAGAAGTGACTGTGGTCAGCGTGCCATTTGATTTTGTCCCAACACATAGATGGGGATTTTGCAATTTGTGTAGTTTAGGTTTTGTTCCAAAGAGCATCATTACAGTTTTGTCAGTATTTAAAAAAAGTTTGTTGTGTTTGATCCACTTTTCTACCCCTGTGAATTGTTCTTGCAGCACGGCCTCCAGCTGCGGGAGATTTGGTTTGCTGGTATAGATTACAGTGTCGTCTGCATACATGTGTACAGTTGAGGCTTTGCAGACGTTGGGCAGATCATTTATGAATATTGTGAATAGCAGGGGGCCGAGTATCGAGCCTTGGGGTACACCGCAAGTGACAGGGAGGGGGAGGGAGGAGCTGCCCGAAATTGACACATATTGTGATCGGTCGGATACATATGATTGAAACCAGGTTAGCGTGCGATCATCAATGCCAGAGTTAAGTTTTTCTAACAAGATGCCATGGTCTACTGTGTCAAAGGCCTTGGCAAAATCAAGGAAGATGGCACCAGTTAGGTTTCCTTGTTCCATCCCAGCTTGGATATCATTGCAGACTTTTAAAAGGGTGGTTGTAGTTGAGCGATTTGGACGAAATCCGTATTGATCCGGGGTTAAGTAGTTCCAATATTGATAATGTATACAGATATAGATATAAATACTGTATTTACATTACAGTAGAGTGTGAACATTCTCTTTATTCCTGGTTATTGATCGCGTCCTTGTAAAGTTATTGTGATCTTTGCAAGACGTTTGGCCAGGGCCGGATTTACAATTAGGCAAAGTAGGCATGTGCCTACAGGCATTCACCATTGGTGGGGGGCACCTTGCTATTTAAATGTTTTTTAAAAATTGAAGGGTCCTGTGTGAAAACAGACCCAGGATGCAAAAAAGTGAGACAGACGTCATTTGCATGTCTTACCCAGAGTTCCTTGCTGCATATGGGGAATGTAGCACAGGAGCTCTGGGATGCAGTTTTTTGAATCGCTGTGATGTGCAAATGGCTTCTGCAATAATAAACCTTATTGGTTATTGTGTGGAGGATTTTTACCTCATTTTTTTGCCCTCCACCACAACCCAAATAAGTAAAAAAAATTACTAATAAAAATTTCTCTGTAAAAGTAAAAACTGTAAAGAAAAACCTTGAAAAAAAATTTACACAATCTGCACAACTTTTTGGTTTCTGTTTTGTTTTGTTTGGCCGGGGGTACAACAGATTTTTGTACCCACAGGCTCCTGAGATGTAAATTTAGCCATGCGTGTGGCTGACTGCTGGCAGTACGTCGCCACTAGGGATGAGCCGAACACTCCCCGAGTTTGGTTCGAGCCCGAACCCGAACTTCCCATTTGTTCGGGTCCGAACCCGAACCCGAACTCGAACCCAATGCAAGTCAATGGGGCTGAAATTTCAGTTTTTAGAGTGCCCTCCAAGAGGGCATATATGCTACATATTTGCCATAAAAGGTGTATGGAGGTCCGGGTAGTGCCCTGGGGGACAGGAAACAAGAACAAAAAGTTAAAAAAAAAAGTTTTTAAAGGGAGAGTGAGTTTTCCATGAAATAAGGGTTAAAAATAAAAACCAAAAATTCCTTCAAATATCGTGCCTAGGAGGTCCCCATAACCTGCCCGTGAAGTGGCGGATTTCTAGGATGTATAGAAACACTTAAAAACAAAAAAATGACGTTTCATATGACGGTAAATGCTTTTCCTTTAATCTATCCATAAACAACTGCTTGGGGCGGCAGTCTGTATGAAAAGAGGAGACATTTTCGTAAACGCAGAAAAAGTTTACTGATTTTTTTGGCTAAATTATTGTGAAATATATGCAGGCTTTGGATGAAAGTAACAATAGGTGCTTTAAAATTGGTCCTTTAGCGTCCCCAACAGTGCCGTCACACCGTAACCCCTCTGAGGATATGAATCTGATACAGGCGTCAGTGGCAGTGCACCCAAATATTGTGCTTTTAGTGCCAGGCATGCAAGTACTATCATACAGTAACCCCTCTGTGGTATTGTGGAAGAGTGCAGGGGTGGACCATGTGGTCCTATATTGAAAAGATATGATTCTGGTCAAGGCGTCAGTGCTCCCAGATATTGTGCCTTTAATGCCAGGCCAGCAAGTATCATCATACAGTAACCCCTCTGTAGTGTTGTGGAAGAATGCAGGGGTGGACCATGTGGTCCTATATTGAAAAGATATGATTCTGGTCAAGGCGTCAGTGGACCCAGATATTCTGTCTTTGGTGCAAGACTGCCAGGCCAGCAAGTATCATCATACAGTAACCCCTCTGTGGTATTGTGGAAGAGTGCAGGGGTGGACCATGTGGTCCTATATTGAAAAGTTTTTTATCTGTTAATGGGCGTCAGTGCACCCAGATATTGTGCCTTTAATGCCAGGCCAGCAAGTATCATCATACAGTAACCCCTATGTGGTATTGTGGAAGAATGCAGGGGTGGACCATGTGGTCCTATATTAAAAAGTTTTTGATCTGGTAATGGGCGTCAGTGCACCCAGATAGTGTGCCTTTGGTGCCGGGCCAGCAAGTATCATCATACAGTAACCCCTCTGTGGTATTGTGGAAGAGTGCAGGGGTGGACCATGTGGTCCTATATTGAAAAGTGGTTTTTTTTATCTGTTAATGGGCGTCAGTGCACCCAGATATTGTGCCTTTAATGCCAGGCCAGCAAGTATCATCATACAGTAACCCCTATGTGGTATTGTGGAAGAATGCAGGGGTGGACCATGTGGTCCTATATTAAAAAGTTTTTGATCTGGTAATGGGCGTCAGTGCACCCAGATAGTGTGCCTTTGGTGCCGGGCCAGCAAGTATCATCATACAGTAACCCCTCTGTGGTATTGTGGAAGAGTGCAGGGGTGGACCATGTGGTCCTATATTGAAAAGTGGTTTTTTTTATCTGTTAATGGGCGTCAGTGCACCCAGATATTGTGCCTGTAATGCCAGGCCAGCAAGTATCATCATACAGTAAGGCTGGGGTCAGACGAACGCAGTGTTAACGTCGTGTTGCCCGCACATAAGTACGTCCGTGACAGCATACAATTGTGTTAAATTTAGCCCCACACACGAAGTACGTCCGCACAGAAGTGCGGGGGCTGACGGACACTGCAAACGGACGCAGGTTAGGCAAGAACGTAATACTGCTAGAACGGACGTGCAGAGTGCGCCACGTCCACAACGTCCGCATAGCTTTGTCTGTGAGTGATTCAACAAGGTCAGACGGACTGCATTTATACGTCCAGCACTTTTGACGGACAGAATGTTCTTTCATTGTAATTTATTTTCCCTGCTACATCAGTCAAAAAATACGTCAGTGAAAAAAACCGACTGTGTGGCCACTACCTTGTTGTCAGTCAGTAAGTACGTTCGTACTGCACGGATGCACAGTCCGTACAAAATGCGCTCATCTGACCCTAGCCTAACCCCTCTGTGGTATTGTGGAAGAGTGCAGGGGTGGACCATGTGGTCCTATATTGAAAAGTGTTTTTTTTTTATCTGTTAATGGGCATCAGTGCACACAGATATTGTGCCTTTAATGCCAGGCCAGCAAGTATCATCATACAGTAACCCCTCTGTGGTATTGTGGAAGAGTGCAGGGTTGGACCCTGCTGTTCAAAAAATTAAAATGATATAAATCTGGCACAGGCGTCGGTGCAGCCAAGTATTGTGCCTTTCATGGCAGCAAGTGCCTTCACACCGTAACCCTTTTGTGGTATTGTGGAAGAGTTCAGTGCTGGAGGTTTTGTGAATGCAGAAGAGGACATCCCCGATCTATTCCATTACTTCAGCATCAGGGGATTGATAGCTGCTGATCCAGGACTGATTCATTTTTATAAATGTCAGCCGGTCTACAGAGTCGGTGGACAGACGCACTCTTTTGTCTGTGACAAAACCTAAAGCGGCACTGAACATCCTTTCGGAAAGCACGCTAGATGAAGGGCAACCTAGTAGCTGCATAGCATATTGGCTAAATTCTGGCCAGTGATCCAATCTCAACACCCAGTAAGCCAGTGGATCATCTGCTGGAAAGGTATCCAGGTCTGTCCTTGCCCCTAGGTAGTCCTGTACCATATGGTGAAGACGCTGGCAATGGGTGACTACATTTGACGTCCCTGGGCGTCGAGGACTAAAAAAAATTTAAAAAGCATCAGTCAAGCGGCCCTGGCCTTCACCACTATTCCTCTGATCACCCGCAGCCTCAGAAGCACGTGTGTCAGCACTTGGTAATCTACCAGTGCCTGGAAAGGTGTTACACAAGTGTCGCTTTAGAGCGTCCTCAAGTTTTTTCATCCTGTGCTCCCTCTGTGCGGGCAGGATGAGCTCTGCAACTTTCCCCTTGTATCGTGGATCAAGAAGGGTTGCCAACCAGTAATGATCCCTCTCCTTGATAGCACGAATCCTGGGGTCCTTTAGCAGGCTTTGCATCATTAGGGAGCCCATGCAGCGTAGGTTGGAGGTGGCATTAGCTTCCAAGTCTTCCTGGTCAATGAGGATGACCGTATCGTGCACTTCCTCCTCCCAGCCACGCACTAGCCCTTCTGTTTCTGGGCACACAAAACCCTCCCTTGAGGAATCCCCACCTTCAATGCCCCCACTTGAGGAATCCCCACCTTCAATGCCCCCACTACTTAAATATTCCTCCTCCTCCTCATCCTCCTCCTGTCTAAGTAGGACCCGCTGGAATGCTGTCTGTGGAAAGACTGGGGCCTTGAGAGCTAGGGAAGGCCTCCTCCTCCTCCCGCTGCTCTGCCACTAGAGCCACATCTATAATTCCCCGCAGAGTGTGCTCCAGCAGGAACACTAAAGGAATTGTGTCACTGATGCATGCACTGTCCCTGCTCACCATCCTCGTTGCCTCCTCAAATGGTGACAGTACAGTGCATGCATCCTTGATCATCAGCCACTGCGGGGGGGGGAAAAACCAAGTTGACCTGAACCTGTCCTTGTGCCATACTCACACAGGTACTCGTTGATGGCCCTCTGCTGCTTGTGCAGACGCTGCAGCATTGCTAATGTCGAGTTCCACCTGGTGGGCATGTCACAGATCAGACGGTTTGTGGGAAGGTGGAATTCTCTTAGAATTTCTGCCAGGCGAACGCTTGCTGGGAATGACCGTCTGAAGTGGCTGCAGACTTTTCTGGCCTGGATGAGAAGCTCTGGCAGCCCTGGGTACTTGGTTAGGAAACGCTGTACCACCAGATTTAGGACGTGTGCTAGGCATGGTACATGCGTCAATTTACCCTTGCGTAGGGCGGAGAGAAGGTTGTTGCCATTATCGCAGACGATCATTCCCAGCTCAAGCTGGCGTGGTGTTAACCATCTCTGCACCTGCCCCTGCACAGCTGACAAAATTTCTGACCCGGTGTGGCTCCTGTCCCCTAAACAAACCAGCTCAAGCACAGTATGGCATCTTTTTGCTTGAGCCATTGCGTAGACCCTGTCAGGCGTCGGTCTAACTGCCACTTTGCCAGAGACAGAGAAGGAGGAGGAGGAAGAGGTGGTGGTGGAGCAGACAGACCTCATACAAGCAGCTTTCTGGAGGTGTGGTGGATGAACAAGCTCCAGCACAGAGCCCCGTCTTGGATCACTCCCAGCTGCAATCAGAGTTACCCAGTGTGCTGTGAAGGAAATGTAACGACCCTGTCCATGCTTGCTGGACCACATGTCTAAAGTCACATGCACCTTGCTGCTGACTGCCTTTCCCAATGACTGGATAACATTGTCTTCCACGTGCTGGTATAGTGCTGGAATGGCCTTGCATGAAAAGTAATGGCGTTTTGGAACCTGCCACTGTGGTACAGCACATTCAGCAAATTCACGGAAGGGAGCAGAGTCCACCAGCTGGAAAGGCAGCAGCTGCAATGCGAGTAATTTTGCTAAGCTGGCATTTAGACGCTGTGCTTGGGGATGGTTGGGATTATATTTTTTCTTTCGCTGCAGCAGCTGCGGCAACGTAATCTGACTGCGTAAATCTTCAGCTACTGGGATGATGTCACATTGTGAGGAAGGACCTGGTACATCCATTACTGTAACATCATCCCTGTCGGTGGAGGTTGTAGGCAATGACATGGCAGGACATTCAGTGGGGGTAGAGACAGATGAGGAGGAGGAGGACCTACGCAAAGTTTTGCGCCAACGGGATGTGTGGCACTTGTTCATATGTCGCCTCAAGCACGTGGTACCCAAGTGTCCGGTATCTTTCCCACGCTTAAGCCTCATCTGACATAGATTACAAATAGCAACGCTGCGCTCTACTGCACATTTCTTAAAGAACTCCAAGACAACAGAGTTCCTGCATGTGTTCTTTGAGACAACAGCACTCTGCACCGGAGCAGCTCTGACATGTGATGCCTTGGACTGGCTAGTGCTACGGTTGGTCACAGAGGATGTTGTCCCTCGTGTTTGCTGTGCCTCCTCCTCCCCCTCCTCCTCACTTGATTCCTCTGTTCGATCTGGCACCCAGGTGGAGTCAGTGACCTCATCATCATTGTCATCTTCACCCCCATCTCCTCGTCACTGGAGCCAACTTGGCAGTATGCTGCAGCTGCTGGGGCAACATGAATGCCAGTTATTTGTGTGTCATCACTGGCACCCCCTTCCTCTAGGTTGATTATACTCCCTTGCTCAACCTCAGAGATTGAATCAGAGCACTGTACTTGCTGCGCATCCTCAAGCAGCATGTCACTCTCATTGTAGTCAAACAATTCAGCTGACTCCTCCGTGTGTGATAGCGAGGCTACGGCAGGAGTAGCTGTGGACATGGATGCTGCATTAGATGCTTTGGCACTGAGGTGGACTGTAAAGCACTAGAAGCCTGGCTGGCAGAGGACTCGAAGGATGAGGATGGCCTGGTTAGTCAATCCACCAAGTCCTCTGTATGTTGCTGCTGCTTAAGACGGCCAGCACCAGTTAGAGAGGACAAGCGTGCCCCTGCAGAGGATGCACCACGTCCACTACGACCAGAGGCACAGCCTCCCGACACAGGGGCTGCTTGCCTTCTTATCTGTGTCTGGGAGCGTCTGCCTGTCCTTTTTGTTCTTTCAGACATGGTGAGTGATATATAGATTAATATATACAGAACTCTGATTCAACTCTGGTATAAAGATTTAAAGAACTCTGGTATACCTCAGTGAGACACACTGATAGCTGGCAGCCAGTGACGAGACACAGATCACCTCAATTCCCAAATGTTTTGTAGAAATTAGTGAGCCCCAAAATAATGCGTGGTACTGGTTGTGTGACAAGAGACAGATCACCTCAATTCACAAATGTTTTGTAGAAATTTGTGACCCCCAAAATACTTGCTGGCAGTGACAAGAGACAGATCACCTCAATTTACAAATGTTTTAAAGAAATTAGTGAGCCCCAAAATACAGCGTGGTACTGGATGTGTGACGAGACACAGATCACCTCAATTCCCAAATGTTTTGTAGAAATTTGTGACCCCCAAAATACAGCGTGGTACTGGATGTGTGACAAGACACAGATCACCTCAATTCACAAATGTTTTAAAGAAATTAGTGATCCCCAAAAAGATTTGCTGGCACAGTGACAAGACCCAGAAGATCACCTCAATTCACAAATGTTTTAAAGAAAGTTGTAAACCCCAAAAAAACTTGCTGGCACAGTGACATGACACACATCACATAAATTCACTGATATTGGTAGAAATGAGACCCAAAAAGACTTGCTGGCACAGTGACAAGACCCAGAAGATCACCTCAATTCACAAATGTTTTAAAGAAAGTTGTAAACCCCAAAAAAACTTGCTGGCACAGTGACAAGACACACATCACCTAAATTCACTGATATTTGGTAGAAATGAGACCCAAAAAGACTTGCTGGCACAGTGACAAGACCCAGAAGATCACCTCAATTCACAAATATTTTAAAGAAAGTTGTAAACCCCCAAAAAACTTGCTGGCACAGTGACAAGACACACATCACCTAAATTCCCTGATATTTGGTAGAAATGAGACCCCCAGACCCCCCCCCAGTAGCGTGGCAGACCGGCAGTAACAAGACACAACTATCTCCTTTGAAATCTCCTCTGAAATGCGTGCAGAATCGGCGCTTGGAAACGTTATATAGTGTGCTGCGGGACTTAGCTCTGTGAGCCCATGATTGGGCAAAATTTGCCCAATCAGGACTCTGAGCGGTAATTGGCATAGTGTTGAACCAGTCTTGCACCAGACCTGTGGTCAGGTGCAAGGCTGTAGCCAATTACGAGCTTCAGACCAGTGGGAAAATGCATTGTGGTCCATTGTGGTCGAACATGCGGCGAACACCCGGAAATGTTCGGTGTTCGCGATCTCATCGAACAGGCCAAGTTCGGGTCGAACTCCGACCCGTCCGAACCCGAACCACTCATCCCTAGTCGCCACCCATAATTAATCAGAGTTGTGCCCTTAACCTTTTCTATATTGTTTAACTCTTTGTTTGACATAAAAACTAACTAGCAGAAAAATTGCACCTTGGTTCCTCCGCATGTGGATCAGGGTAATCATAAGATTCTTTAATTAATGAAAGCAATGTTACGCATTTGGCGAGTTTCTTCTCAAATGTCACCTATTTGAATTGAAGAAATTCATCCACAGCCAAAATACGAAAAATTATGCTGGTCCTAAAATAAGGGGGCCAGTTGCACACCCGAAAAAAAGCTTACTTTCGACCGGGATCATACAAACTACATCATCTGATGTTTAAAATAAGATTTTTATTTCAGAAAAATTCTCCTTAGGGCCAGCTTTCCATTATACTTTCTTACAAATTAGATCCTGCCTTTCCTCACATTCCATGCTAAGGTTCGCCGATCAAACCATTTTGTTGACCCCTTTTGAGCAATACTGTGTGACTCCCTCCTCAGATGTTCACCCTCTTTCCTTAATATATCGTCTCCTAGTAGCCAAGGTACAAACATCAACAAGTGGCATTTCAAGCTAAACTGGGAGAAGGACCTGGGAACTCAGGTTTCAGACTCCACTTGGGCGAGTTGTTTCCTTCTCGATGTCTCTAAATTTCGATGCATATCTTTAACAGAGACCAAGAAAAAAGTATTGTATAGATGGTATATTACTCCTGATAGGGAACACCATTTCAACTCCAAGGTTTCGGCAACATGTTGGCGATGTGAAGAAGGAACGATGTGAAGAAGGCACGTTTTTTCATACCTGGTGGTCTTGTCATGTGATTAATCGGTTTTGGGTTTCTGTGGCTCAGTTGAGCTCTGAGATTGTGGGCATGGACATTCAAGCACTCCCTGAATTTCTCCTCCTCCAGATTATGCCGGACTCCCTTTCCCACCTACAAAAACAAAATTTGGCCCATGTGTTATCTGTAGTGACAACTTTGGTTGCAGCGCAATGGAAATCTCCCAATATCCCCTCACTTAACGATATTACTGATCGCTTACATGCATTGAGACTTTTACATGGCATGGCCAGGGATCTAGCATGGATACCACTACTGAAGAGGGACCATTGGTCTATCTGGGATATATCTGTTAGACAAACTCAGGCTATGGCTATGACTGTTACAAAGCCACTGCCACAGAGGCCTCCTAGGAGCGGCAGATGGACTACTGTAGGATCTGGTAGACTTAGAGTTGTGGATAGAAAACATGTCCCACAGTCTGTGGCTCTTCTTAATTCTTTTGAGGCACTTTCAGAGTGTAGTGGTGAGACGGAAGTAGGCTCAGACACCATAGTTGAGGAACCACCATCCCCTATGCCTAAGGTATGCTGGACTGCATCCAAGAACAAAAAGGAAAAGGTGGGACATGATAGAAGGCAATTGTTGCTGGGTGATTCTATCATAAGAGGTGTTGAGCTGGAGAGTAGTGGTTTGGTGAGATGTCTTCCTGGGGCTACTGCTCGTAGAGACAAGAGACGTATTCTCAATATTGTCAAACAAGCAAAGCAGCAAGGGGAAGTGAACGTTCTAGTCCATCTAGGGACAAATGACTTGGCTAGCAATGAGGTTTCTGAGATTAAGGAAGATTTTTGTGTTCTTGGAGGTGAAATAAAGCAGATTGCGTCCACTGTGTCATTCTCTGAAGTTTTGCCTGTGCATAACATTCAGGAGAGGCAGATGCGCAATAGGGAATTTAATTTGTGGCTTCGGGAATGGTGTCGGGAGCAAGGATTTGGCTTTGTGTCCCATGATAGCTCTAATTGGAGCAGAAAGGAACTGTATAAAAAAGATGGTTTGCATCTTTCTCATAGGGGAACATATGTTCTCATTGAGAAGTTCAAAGGTTTCACAAAGAAATATTTAAACTAGGAGGGGGGGACAAAAGGGTAAAAAACAATCTGCCTGGTTGTCCCCCAAAATTAAATCGGAGGGTGCCAGCAACATGCGGGGAAAAAAATGACAAGCTCAGAGTCGTGTCTATAAATGCTCGCAGTTTAGTCAATAAAATCAATGAACTGGAGGCAATGATGGCAGCTGAAAAAGTAGATTTAGTGGCAGTTACTGAGACATGGTTCAGTGAGAAAAATAACGGGGACATAACAATACCGGGGTACTCTTTATATAGAAAAGACAGAGAAGGTAGGAAAGGAGGTGGAGTGGCCCTGTATGTGAAAAACAACATAAAAACGAACCAAATAAAAGTGAGCGAGGTGAACATAGAGTCAGTTTGGGTTACGCTAACATTTGGCAATCATACAGTAGCTCGTGTAGGTGTGATCTATAGACCCCCTGGACAAGTAGAAGAGCTAGATAATCTGCTGTTTGAGGAAATAGCCAAAATGGCAATGAAGGGGGAAGTTATTATTATGGGGACTTTAATCTTCCTGATGTGAACTGGAAAACCAAAACAGCTGGGTGCACCAGGAGTACAAATATTCTAAACTCCTTACTGGGATTATCTCTAACACAAGTAGTTGAGGAGCCGACCCGTAAAGAGGCCATATTGGATTTAATACTCACAAATGGAGGTTTGGTATCGGACGTTGTTGTAGGTGAAAATTTGGGATCTAGTGATCACCAGTCAGTATGGTTTAATATAAGAACAGGGATGGAGCCGCACCACACAAAAACAAAAGTTTTAGACTTTAAAAAAACAGATTTTTCTAAAATGAGATTTTGTGTGAAGGAATCATTATCAGACTGGAGGAGTTTAAGGGGAGTCCAGGAGAAATGGGATTATTTAAAAGAAGCATTATTGAAGGCCACAGGCAATTGCATTCGGCTTGTTAGCAAAAACAAAAAAGGGAAGAAACCACTGGGGTACTCTGCAGAAGTGGCCAAAATAGTGAAGAACAAAAAGACAGCATTCAATAATTATAAAAAAACTCAGAGTGAAGAAGATAGGCAAACCTATAAGATTAGGCAGAAAGAGGCAAAGCAATTTATAAGAGCTTCCAAAGCACACGCAGAAGAGAAAATAGCTCAGTCAGTAAAAAAGGGGGACAAAACATTTTTTAGATACATAAACGAGAAAAGAAAAGTAAAACAAGGATTAGTTAGATTAAAAACAAAGGAAGGAAGGTATGTAGAAGAGGATAAAAGTCTCGCTGACTTCCTCAATGAATATTTTTGTTCAGTCTTTGCAGAAGAAAGGGAAGGAAAGGGACCTCAGTTAGGAGGAAACACTAACGAGACATTTACATATCAGTTTACAGAGGAGGAGGTTCTACAGCAGCTGTCTAAAGTAAAGACAAATAAGTCAATGGGGCCTGATGGGATCCACCCTAAATTATTAATAGAGCTCAGTGATGTAATAGCAAAACCGTTAACAGATTTATTTAACCAATCCTTGTTAACGGGAGTTGTCCCCGAAGACTGGAAATTAGCAAATGTTGTGCCCATTTACAAGAAGGGTAGTAGGGAGGAATCGGGGAACTATAGGCCAGTTAGTCTTACGTCAGTAGTGGGGAAATTATTGGAAACCATGTTAAAGGAAAAGATTGTTGAACATCTAAAAACACATAGATTACAGGATCAGAAACAACATGGGTTTACCTCAGGGAGATCATGCCAAACTAATCTTATTGATTTTTTTGATTGGGTAACAAAAATAATAGACACAGGTGGTGCAGTAGACATTGCTTATGTAGATTTCAGTAAGGCTTTTGATACTGTTCCGCATAGAAGGCTTATCAATAAATTGCAATCTTTGAGCTTGGATTCCAATATTGTTGAATGGATTAGGCAGTGGCTGAGTGACAGGCAACAGAGGGTTGTGGTAAAAGGAGTTTATTCGGCGCAAGGTCTTGTTACCAGTGGGGTACCTCAGGGGTCAGTACTTGGACCCATTCTCTTTAATATTTTTATTAGTGATATTGCAGAAGGTATTAATGGAAAAGTATGTCTTTTTGCTGATGACACAAAGATTTGCAACAGGGTTGACGTTCCTGGAGGGATCAGCCAAATGACTAATGATTTAGGTAAACTAAAAAAATGGTCGGAGTTGTGGCAATTGAGTTTTAATGTGGATAAGTGCAAGATAATGCACCTGGACGTAAAAACCCAAGGGCTGAATATAGAATATTTGATACAGTCCTAACCTCAACATCTGAGGAAAGGGATTTAGGGGTTATTATTTCAGAGGATCTAAGGGTAAGTAGTCAATGTAATAGAGCAGCAGGAAATGCTAGCAGAATGCTTGGTTGTGTAGGGAGAGGTATTAGCAGTAGGAAAAGGGAAGTGCTCATGCCACTGTACAGAGCACTGGTGAGACCTCACTTGGAGTACTGTGTGCAGTACTGGAGACCGTATCTCCAGAAGGATATAGACATCTTGGAGAGAGTTCAGAGAAGGGCTACTAAAATGGTGTACGGCTTGAAGGAGAAAAGTTACCAGGAAAGGCTTAATGATCTTAACATGTACAGCTTGGAAAAAAGACGAGACAGAGGAGATATGATAGAAACATTAAATACATAAAGGGAATTCACAAGATAGAGGAAGGGAGTATATTTAAACGAAAACAAAATAGCAAAACAAGAGGACATAGTCTTAGATTAGAGGGGCAAAGGTTTAAAAGTAACATCAGGAAGCATTATTTTACTGAGCGGGTGGTGGATACATGGAACAGTCTTCCAGTAGAAGTGGTAGAGGCCAAAACAGTAATTGAATTTAAGCAGGCATGGGATAGGCATAAGGCTATCCTAAACAAAAGATAAATCCAGGTAAAGTATCCATGTAATTGGGCAGACTAGATGGGCCGAAAGGTTCTTATCTGCCGACATTTTTCTAAATCAAGAGGACATAGTCTTAGATTAGAGGGGCAAAGGTTTAAAAGTAACATCAGGAAGCATTATTTTACTAAGAGGGTGGTGGATACATGGAACAGCCTTCCAGTTGAAGTGGTAGAGGCCAAAACAGTAATTGAATTTAAGCAAGCATGGGATAGGCATAAGGCTATCCTAAACAAAAGATAAATCCAGGTAAAGTATCCATGTAATTGGGCAGACTAGATGGGCCGAAAGGTTCTTATCTGCCGACATTTTTCTATGTTTCTATATACACTGTTAAATTGGTGAGCTAATGATATGTATGTCTCGTATGCTTTGTTGATGTCCCATGATTGGTTGCACTGTTCCCCCATTCTTCTTTCTGTACCCCTTTCCTTCTCTGTTTATATTTTGTATTCAAGAAAAATAAAAACTCTATATTTAAAAAAAAGAATAAGATTTCAGTCTTATTCCCTCTATTTCCATGCCTGAGAATCCATTTATCGACACCTTTTAGCATTGGTAGTTTTTTTCAGAAATGGGCATATGGATAAATTCGAATTGAATCGCTAAAGCCAATATTTCCATTAAAAATTACAGCCGCAAGAGCCAATATTAAATCAGAATTTTTATCGAGAGTCGAAATGCTGGTAAACCCGAAATTGAATCTCCCGAACTGAAAAATGTCCCGAAATGTGGCCAAGAACACTTGCCGATTTTGACCATTGGGTTGACTTGAATCGAGCCCCAAGGGTCCATGTGCCAGCTTCTACTGTGAACTAAAAAAAACATGGACAACTGTGTATGTTTGTGGCATAGTTCATCTCTCTTTAGATATTTTATAGGGTATTGCAAACCATTTTGAGACTGTTCCCTGATCAAAAGAGCTTACGATCAAGCATTCCTGTCATCAATACTTTCTTAAAGGTCAAACATCTCCCTCAAAAAGTTTATTTAAATTACTACATTTATTCTTTATATAAGTTCAAGTATTTCTCTGTTAACTCTTTATTTTTGGTTTCATTCATTCAGAATCGGCTACCTAAACGTATTTGCACATTTCTAGGACATTATTAATGACTTTCTGCTCTTCTATAGGTGAATGGAAAGGAACTTTCCCGACTTTCTCAGGAGCAGACGTTTGAGACGTTACGCAACAATAAAGATCCTTTGCTGATCCAAGTGCTCAGGCGGAGTCCTCGTATGAAGGGGACCTTGGCCACCTCTACCCATGACCTGCAGTTTGTGGACAGCGGGACGCAAACCGACATCACCTTTGAGCACATCATGACGTTGGGCAAAGCAAGACCACCCAGTCCAGCTATGGTGGTCCTAGAACCATATGTTCTCTCAGAACTGTGAGTAAAACATCAATGGTTTCTCATGTATTTTCTATTTTGCAATGGTCTATATGCCCTTTCTATCACACATAGGATTGAACATACAGTTCAGGCAACTCTTATCCAGAATTCTGAAATCTGGAAGACTTCGAAAATCTGAATTTTCCCTCATCAGATTTTCCTGATCATTCCGGATTAGGGGTGTCCGACTTGTATAGATTAATAAAAAGACATGGCTGTTCAAGTTCAACCCATCCCAGATCCGATCCAACATTGTACAGAAAATTAAGTTTTCTTAATGAAAAGAAAAGAGCTTGACTTAATTATTTCTGGCGGTTATTGTTAAAAAATTAACGGCAAGGTCCGACCAATATTTTTTTCCAAATATCAGCGAATTCAATCGCAATAATTCTTCCACAATAAATCGAAAAATTATTTTGTACTGAAATGAAAGAACAGTAAATCACCCAAAAATAAAGCATATTTTTAGCCAGCGTTATATAGATTTTGGCCTATTTGAAAATCACAATCACAATGTTGAAATGAGGGTTCCAGTCTAATTTCCAGTGTTTCTCGGCCTAAAAATCCATTTATTCACCCCTTTCAGCACATCATGTTTTTCCAAAAATCAGCTTACCAATAAATTTGAACTGAATCGCTAAAGCCGAAACTTCCATTAGCGAGTATAGATGCAAGCAGCGATAACTGAGCCAAAATTTTGGGGAATCAAAATGCTGGAATGCCTTTAATTAAATCTCCCAACATGAAAAATGGACAAAATGATTAAGTCGAATTAAATCAAACCCTTTGACTCTAATTTGTTTTTTAGATCTTTTACATAATGATATTATCTCAAAGTACCAAACAAAGTCCATATTCCTATTCATGTTGAAAATGAAAAATAAAGGAAAAGCATAAAGGGGGGGGGGCTGCAGAAAAATAGAGTCCTCAAGGAAGAGGAGATTTACCCAATTTTTTAAACTAGAAAAAAGGAATATAGTCAACATATAGCTTCACTCTTGTGTGCATATAAATATGTGCATATTGGGGAATATATATATATATATATATATATATATAATACCTCTCCCTACATATATATATATGTAGGGAGAAGTATTAGCAGCAGGAAAAGGGAAGTGCTCATGCCACTGTACAGAGCACTGGTGAGACCTCCCTTGGAGTACTGTGTGCAGTACTGGAGACCGTATCTCCAGAAGGATATAGACATCTTAGAGAGAGTTCAGAGAAGGGCTACTAAAATGGTGTACGGCTTGAAGGAGAAAAGTTACCAGGAAAGGCTTAATGATCTTAACATGTACAGCTTGGAAAAAAGACGAGACAGAGGAGATATGATAGAAACATTTAAATACGTAAAGGGAATCCACAAGGTAGAGGAAGGGAGTATATTTAAACGAAAACAAAGTAGCAAAACAAGAGGACATAGTCTTAGATTAGAGGGGCAAAGGTTTAAAATTAACATCAGGAAGCATTATTTTACTGAGAGGGTGGTCGATACATGGAACAGTCTTCCAGTTGAAGTGGTAGAGGCCAAAACAGTAATTGAATTTAAGCAGGCATGGGATAGGCATAAGGCTATCCTAAACAAAAGATAAATCCAGGTAAAGTATCAATGTAATTGGGCAGACTAGATGGGCCGCAAGGTTCTTATCTGCCGACATTTTCTATGTTTCTACGTTTTTATATATAAGAGCAGATCCAGACTCAAGTTTTGGGAGGGGCACTCTACCAATTTCGGCCAATAGCTGCTGTCTGGTTCAGTGACAGGCAGAGCGGGAGTCAGATCTCAGGCTACGCTCATCACAATCACTCTCCCCAGAAGATTGCCACACAGGGTCTGCCCTCCTGCTGCTCAGGTAACACCTGACAGACCCCGCACTTCAATGTTCCGCAGTCTGATTTCTGGCACCTGTCACACCAGAATACTATGTCAAAACAATTTACATTTCTAATCAGATTTCAATCATTTTCAACATGTAAATTTATTTTCTCCACATCATCCAAACTTATGTGGTTATAAATTTGACAGGGTACATTTTTTTTTTTAAAAAAAACAAACTTCATAAATGGAAAATCTGTTACCATATTTTTTTTTTAAAGAAATATGCAATTTAAACCCAAAAAATCCTCTGTAATATTTTTTTCCTATTTTTTTTTCTTTATATAGTTTGCATGGTCATGTCTGGTATCTATGGAAAGGTCAACCTCTGGTCTTTCCAGTGATAACTCAAATGACCATGATGTACAGAACCAGAGATACAAGGGTGTAAAATGTCCAAAGGTCCCCTGTAGCTCCTACAATAGAACTGGAGCTCAGGGAGGAGCAATTGCCACATCCTGAATCCTCCAGTGATATAGATATCTATAATATATACTGTATATATTATATTATATTATATTATATTATAAAATATATTCCCCAAATCTAGAGAGAGAAGAATTCTCAAAAGTATAGAGACAGTACAGTAGAATAATGATAATTTGAAGAAAAAAGGGCTGTTTCAATAATTTAGCATTGATCGCCTACTTCTTTTCCTATATCATCTTAACTACCCTCCCTGAGGTGTCGTTCTACTGCTGGCTACTGAAAGATATAGCGGTCACTAATAGTTTGCTATAGACATTTTACTGAAAAACGTTACAGATGAGGATATCAGACATCACATTATATAAAATGGAGTGATTGTAATAATTTGTCTTTTATGCCACCTGGGATTATAGGACCGGAGGTTGTTGCATGATGATTAAGTCAATCAATATAAGCAAATACGATGTTCTATCAACTGTAGCAAAATAAAAATAAAATCGTGATTGATAAAGAAGTGATAAGAGGGGAAAATTTAAAAAATTTTGAAAAACCCTGTAAGCACTGCGAACGGGAATAAACAGGAACTCGCGGTGCATTTTCCCTCAGGCCCCCCAAAACCTGAACGACAGCCTATGGGTACGGGTGATCGGTAGGTCTGAGTGAAAATCGTGTGTCACATATGGTCAGACCTTGTGTTTACTGTTCCATTAAACCCCTATTTAACTTGAATGCACCTCATTCTACACTGCACTACAATCTCCAACAGCCCACCCGACGACCATTCACAGTCACACAATCTCCAACAGCCCACCCGACGACCATTCACAGTCACACAATCTCCAACAGCCCACCCGATGACCATTCACAGTCACCAGTCTTCCACGGCACAACGGTTTAAAATCAGTGCCCTTAATGGACAGAGGACTCCAGGGGTAATCTGTTAAGAGAAAAGGTCTTCCACAAGAAAAACGAAGACATCTGGTGGTTGAGCAATGGTAGTATGGCTGTCACCACGTCTTTGGCACAGTTAGCTGCCCCATAGGTTGTAATTTATGACTTTGCCTTGCAGTATTTTCAATATCAGTAATGTTTATAACATATTTAAGTGACCTACTTTCCCACCATTCCAATATCCTTCTGTCCCTCTCTACGAGTCTGTCCAGCTGTCCATGGAGGATCCCAGATAGACACATAGAAAGGATGACCATAAGAAATGGTTAATTTTGTCGACATCTGATAAAATATCCATTACGACTCTGTTTATGATTCTTTCATTCACCCCATGCAGCCCACCCATCGGAAATGAGTTTTATGATCAGGCGACGTATATGGACGGCGTGCATCCTGAAGGGGAGCGAGCTGATGAACTTGAATATGAGGTGAGATTCTCTCTGCATTTGAAGTTCTTCTACACAGCATGTACTGTGGCTCATTTGTTTTACTATATTGATGTATGTTCTTTCATTTAGCTCTTTTTCCCAATGCGTTTTTCTCTTTAACTTGACCTGAATCCATTTCTTTGTAGAAACCTCCTGCCGACATCTTATTTCACTTAGGTTGACCTGTCGTTATACACACATGGCCTATTATACGTATCTTATCCATATTGAAATTACATAGCTATATGCAGGGGACTAGTGTTTAAAAATCAAGTGTGGGATCTCGTCAAGATTTCCGCTCCCCAGCTTGTTGACAGGTCACGCTTAACCCATAACCCCACACTCAAATTTGATATCAATGTTTAAATACAATGATAAGCTGAGGTTTAGAGAATCATTGTGATAATTGTAAAATATATCATATATTTCTGGTGACTTAATAAGAATATACTGTATATGATTGCAACCTAATAAAAGTTTCTCAGTGTGTGGGCTAAAAGAGAACTCCATTCCTTTAGAACAAAAGAGTGGAGGATCTGAGTTCCCAAGCATTCCCACTCAACTTCACCCCTGGCTATATGGATTTCACAGTTAATATTGTTTACTGCTTATTAGAACATTCATGTTGATCTGTTCACCAAACCCAGTTTTAACTGTCCGTTTTCTCTAGTGTTGCTCTGTTTGCTCCATTTTTTCTAGTGTATATCATTATTCTGCAATCAAACTATCTTTATTCTTCATTATTCACCCTTTTACCTGTCCTTTTATTACAATATGCCCCTATCTTACAGTTATGCCTTGCTGACATTCAATTTTCACTATGTATCCCATTCATCTGTCCAACCTTTCCAATATCCTACTGTCCCTCTGTTTTCCCCCTCCTCCTATAACACCATTCCACTATCCTACTGTCCCACTGTATCCCTGTCCTACTGTCCCACCATTCCAATATCATTCTGTCCCTCTGTATCCCTGTCCTACTGTCACACCAATCCAATATCCTACTGTTCTTCTGTATCCCTGTCCTACTGTCACACCAATCCAATATCCTACTGTTCTTCTGTATCCCTGTCCTACTGTCACACCAATCCAATATCCTACTGTTCTTCTGTATCCCTGTCCTACTGTCACACCAATCCAATATCCTACTGTTCTTCTGTATCCCTGTCCTACTGTCACACCAATCCAATATCCTACTGTTCTTCTGGATCCCTGTCCTACTGTCACACCAATCCAATATCCTACTGTTCTTCTGTATTCCTCTCCTACTGTCCCACCATTCCAAAATCCTACTGTCTTTCTGTATTCCTCTCCTACTGTCCCACCATTCCAATATCCTATGGTCCCTCTGTATTCCTGTCCTCCTGTCACACCAATCCAATATCCTTCTGTCCCTCTGTATCCCCTCCTACTGTCCCACCATTCCAATATCCTACTGTCCTTCTGTATTCCTCTCCTATTGTCCCAAGATTCCAATATCCTACGGTCCCTCTGTATCCCTGTCCTGCCATCATTCCAATATCCTACTGTCCTTCTGTATTCCTCTCCTACTGTCCCACCATTCCAATATCCTACGGTCCCTCTGTATCCCTGTCCTGCCATCATTCCAATATCCTGCTGTCCCTCTGTATCCATGTCCTACAGCCCCACCATTCCAATATCATTATGTCCTCCTATATCTCTGTCCTACTGTCCCACCATTCCAATATCCTACTGTCCCTTTGTATCCCTGTCCTACTGTTACACATTCCAATATCTTTCTTTCCTCTGCCTCTTTCTTTCTTCTGTGCCTTTCTTTCTTCTGCCTCTTTTGTTCTTTCATCTGCCTCTGGTGGCGCCCGAACATCATCTGGTGGCGCCTGCGTGTCACCATAATACGCCCACCTTCTGCGTCTCTAGCACGGGTCCGCAAGCCACCACTGCTGGCTACACAAGCTGCAGAATGAGGAATGGGTACAATAATGGAACCCTGGTTGGGGCCGGCTGCGCCCCTAGGCAGCAGTGCACCCTAGGCGGTTGCCTAGCTTGCCTAGTGAGAGCACCAGCAATGCTCACACTATCCAAGATCAGTGGAGGGTTAATAATGGAAACAAAGTAGACTATGTATTGCCTCTTCTTTGCCCCACATGCCTCTGCATAATTTCTTCCTAATAAACAAAAAAAGACACAGTGTGAGTGTATTAAGGGCAATTCTTCTTGGAATATTGCAGCACCATATGTGTATCCCCACCCCTACCCCTTGACTATGGGCAACTAATGGAGGGTCCCAAAGACCCACAAATAAGAATGAGAAAGGCTCAGTATCCTTCACCCAAGTGCAGGCTTTGACAAGGTCGGTTCTGTAAGGTGCTAGAAGACCAATAAAACAATAAATCTTCCAGTCTCACCAGCAGTCAGCAAATGACACTAACAACATCTTCAAGTCCCATCAGCGAGCAGAGCAATAAATCTCCCCTTCTCCTCCTCTTTCACATTCTCTGTATCTCTTCTTTCCTGTTTTATTTTTGGTCTCAGCGAACACTTCATTGTGTTTTTTATATGTGTTTCTTAATCCTTTGGGCACCACAGGAACCATGAGATTGCTCAGATTGGATGGATTTATAGGGTAGCTATAGCTATGTATGTTTAATTTTATCTTACTTTTAAAAAAATCATGCAACCTTTCTGTTAAGACAGATCAATAAAAAAAACAGACACAGGGACAAACAGAAAGAGACAGACAGATACAGAAAGACAGACAGATGCAGAGGTAGACAAATACAGAGGCGGACAGACTGACAAACACCGAGACAGACATATAGATGCAGAAATGGACTGGCTGATACAGAGACATACAGGTACAGAGGCAAAGACAGACAAAGACAGGCAGACAAATACAGAGACAGTCTGATACAGAGTCAGAATGATACAGACACAGAGGCGGACAGGATATACATATGCAGAGACTGACAGACAAATGCAGATTCAGAAAGATACAGAGGCAGTCTGATACAGACACAAACATACAGAGGCAGATACAGAGAGATACAGAGACAGACAGACAAAAATATACAGAGACAGGCAGACAGATACGAAGACAGACAGACAAATACAGAAACAGGCAGATCACTGAGACCAACAGATACAGAGATAGATGGAGATATATAGAGACAGAGATAGATATCAGTCTATTTCTTTCTACTGAGTGATTGGGTTTTCTGACTTTGTCTGAGGGCCCGGAGCTGCGGAGGGGTCTGCCACCAGTTTACACCCACACGTTGCCACCTGTAGTTATATTACCTGCAGAGCAACTGGATTTCACCTTAAGCCTTGGTATTAAGGCTCTGTGAGCCAATGAGCTACAGCAACGTGCATCTGCCTTTCTGGGCAGAGACATTCCCTCCATCTGGAAGACCGTCAATTATCTCATGCTGGACAGCCTTCCAGGGTTTCCAACAACTTTACATAATTTATGCGCAAGCATTGTGAGACATCCAATTGGCTGCATGTCCTATGCTAAAAACACATTTTAATTTTTATATAGCTATATATATATACACACAAAGTTTGAGATGTGTTTCCATCCCTAAAAATAGTGCCATATGAAGCACGATCCACCAGAATAAATGTAAACATCCTCCACCAAATAATATACCTTTCCATTTGCCAGACAAGGATATAGACATCTTAGAGAGAGTTCAGAGAAGGGCTACTAAAATGGTGTACGGCTTGAAGGAGAAAAGTTACCAGGAAAGGCTTTATGATCTTAACATGTACAGCTTGGAAAAAAGACGAGACAGAGGAGATATGATAGAAACATTTAAATACGTAAAGGGAATCCACAAGGTAGAGGAAGGGAGTATATTTTAAAGGAAACAAAGTAGCAAAACAAGAGGACATAGTCTTAGATTAGAGGGGCAAAGGTTTAAAAGAAACATCAGGAAGCATTATTTTACTGAGCGGGTGGTGGATACATGGAACAGCCTTCCAGTTGAAGTGGTAGAGGCCAAAACAGTAATTGAATTTAAGCAAGCATGGGATAGGCATAAGGCTATCCTAAACAAAAGATAAATCCAGGTTAAGTATCCATGTAATTGGGCAGACTAGATGGGCCGAAAGGTTCTTATCTGCCGACATTTTTCTATGTTCTAATACCCCTTATTGCGGCATGATTTTCCAGTTCCTCATTTATATACCCCACCGGAGAGTGCTAAATCCTCACAACATCATAATCTTATAATGTAATACCAGATTATTCACTGGCATTGTTCTAACAATCCATTAAATAACCCAACATCGATCTGTGACCTTTGAATTTTAACTAGGACATAAAAATGACACACATGACATGTAGAGGACGTAATATGAACCATTAATGTTGATAGTACCGGCTGGGTGGAGTAGAAGTAACATCACTGCTCTATAACAGTGGAGACCGTGGAGACACAGGTTCGAATCCCAGCAAGAGCACCTCTCCAGTAAGTGTCCTTGGGCAAGACACCTAACGGTACATACTCACCACCCAGGACATACTTAAAAATTAGAGAAATCGCAATGTATCCTTCCTGGTAAAATCCTTTAAAAAAAATAAATATTGGCTCCATACTTGCAACTAGATCGTAGACATCCTACATTGACCTGCGAGTAAGAAACAGGGTCTCACACCCAAAATGTTTTCACTTATTGAGTCTATGCCACTTCTCATCCCTAGATCAATGGCATAATCCCTCAGTCAGTGTACAAGTTTCTCTTCACTGCCCTTCTCTCATTGTGTCTTTCCACCCATTGATCGATGTCTACCGCAATGCATCCCATCACCCATCTTATCGTGCCTAGTTCCTCCTCAGTTTTCCATATACACATTCCTTTTACTGAATATTTTTACCCCCTCCTTGTCAAGTCTTAATTTTCCTGAAAGTCTCCTTGAGTTCACATGCCCTCCCTCTTTCCTCCATGTGTCCGGTGGACTTCCATCTGCTGATTGAAGGAGGTGGAGTTGTGCAAGTTAAACCATTTGGACAAGCTCGGACTTACTGTTTGTTATCGTACCGATGATGAAGAGGACCTTGGAATATATGTGGGAGAGGTACAAGGCTCTGAATTGCGTTTCTCTAATAACCCCATTACTAAGTGATCTTTTCTGGTTTCCTGGATCAACCAGAAGATCTTGAAATGTGCATCCAGGCATTATATTTGTCACTGTGTAATTATGAGGCGTGATAGTCATAGCTGCAAAAGCCACTGTGGTTCGTAAATATAGAAACCTGATGAAAGGGACTAATTCACACAGAGTGTAACAATACTGTGCAAATCAGTCTTTAATCCCTGGATCATCCCTTACTTCACTTAATGTGAAGTTGTGAAGGTGCTCAGGCACATTGCAAGTGTCTTCATCATTGCAACATAGCTATTTCATCACTTCAAAGTTTGAGGAAATTCAAGGTGATCTACCTACTACACGGATCACACAATCAAATTGTCACCCCATATAGTAAAGGGTCACTCTTGCCACCATGACCACTTAAGCCTCTCTAAATGGTGGTCAAGAGTAGTAACAGTATGCCAGGAACAATAGGATCATATCAACGATTACACAGACAGGTGTCTAGTACAAGAAACCAATGTCTGTGCCCCCAATGTCTGTGCCCCCCGTATGGATAGGCCATGGGCGTAGGAAAAGAACTAGGAGGGAAGGCAAGGACAGATCACCCCCGGTTATAATAATAAACTTGTGCACAGTGCTGTCTGGGATTGAAGATTTGCTTTATTGATGGAGTTTATGCTTTAGCTTACAAGTGCTAAGCTACTGAATTCCCCAATTTATATGGCACGAAGGCTAATCTTGTTAGTCCTCGAAAGGATCATTATACCAGGGCTCAAAATTTGCACTCGCCTACTTGCATTTGGCGAGTGGAAATTAAGTGACGACGAGTGTAAATGCACACACAGGCAGCACAATAAATTATTTTGTGCTGTGTATTCCAGCATTGCTACCGTGCAGCCCCCCCCCCTTCCCCAGGCTGCATGGTGGCAGGGATCAGCTGCCTAACCTGACCCAGCTCCTCTCTCACTGGCTGGGGAGGTGGAGAGGCCCTGCCTTCTCGCTCTGCTCACATTGGGCTCTGATGTCTGGGTATACATGTATCTGGGGTCTGATGTCTGGGTATTAATGTTATTTTTGTAACTTTATTCTAAATAAAACCTTTAACAGTGTAATTTCATAAGATAATTTAAGGGGGTGTGTTTAGGGGCGGAGTTAAGGGCTGGGTAGGGACTAGGTGGAGCAACTGGTGGCGAGTAACTCTTATGGCCTGGTTAGTAGCTTGGGACTTTCAATTTTGAGCCCTGATTATACTATACCTTTCCGCCAGCTTACAGTGAAAAGACTATGCCCACCATCACACCACCACCACCAGATTTTTTCAGGTTCCTATATGAGACAGGGGACATGCAGAACAAATTCTGCTCAGTTGTGAGGCATGTTAGAGCTTATTAGACAGGATGTCATGATGAAGGTTCTGTACCCCAGGAGCACAAATATCGTTTTTGTCTTGGTAGACTACTAAGAAACAGATGAGGCTGTAAGTGTCTAGGTTCCTTGGGACTATAAGAAAGTTTTAGCTATAACCACTATGAGATCTCTAGGTGTACAGCTCTGGGTTTTAGGCAGCCTATAAGATTGAGCGCTCAAGTAGAAAGGATGAAAAGACAAAGGTGAAGTTGGTTGATGATGTCTGTATTTGCTCTCCACCAGGTGAATCCAAACAGCATCGCTGCGAGAGATGGACGGATAAGGGAAGGAGACAGAATCCTGCAGGTAAGGCACAACTCTGTAGTAAAACGAGGCAACAAGAAGAGTGCATGGTATGAGTGTGCAAGGAATCAGATGACCCTTAAAGTTCCAACATATCTTGTGTGATAATGGGTGAGGGAGAAGAGGAGAGCAACTTGTAGGGTTGGATGTTGCACTGACCATTATTTTATGGAGAGAAATATGAAGACTGAAAGGAAGGGATGTTCTAGAGCAGGGGTGGGCACTTACGGCCCTCCAGATGTTTTGAAACTACATTTCCCGTGATGCTCGGCTGCGCATTAGGATTGTAGAGCCCCAAGGGAAATGTTGTTTCAAAACATCTGGAGGGCCGTAATTGCCCACCCCTGGTCTAGACCTAGAGGCTGTTTTTTTTTAATTCTACCTCAACCAGTTCAATCTGTTAAAACAAGCATTTTCCTCATTTTCATCCATTAGTTATCTCATACCAGAAGCATGTTATTCCTGTTCAAAAGAAGAGTCTAGACTCTTCTTCCTGACCTAATGCATGTTCTTTACTTACCAGCTAGACAGCTTCAGGTTACATTGTCAACAATAAAGTCTGTAACAGTGGCGTAACTAGAAACCTGAGGGCCCCGGTGCAAGAATCCATGAAGGCCCCCCAACCCCCCCCCCAAAAAAAGATCCATATTTTTACCTTTTTTTTTCCTGCAATATAAAAAAGATAGTATTGCCCCCAGCTCACATGGATATATATTGCCCCCAGCTCACATGGACATATATATTGCCCCCAGCTCACATGGACACATATATTGCCCCCAGCTCACATGGACACATATATTGCCCCCAGCTCACATGGACATATATTGCCCCCAGCTCACATGGACATATATTGCCCCCAGGCCACACATGGATATATTGCCCCAGCTCATGGAAATACTGCCCCAACACATGGATATACTGCCCCCAGCTCATGGATATTCTGCCCCAGCTCATGGATATACTGCCCCCAGCTCATGGATATACTGCCCCAGCCAGCTCATGGATATACTGCCCCAGCAGCTCATGGATATACTGCCCCAGCCAGCTCATGGATATACTGCCCCCAGCTCATGGATATACTGCCCCCAGCTCATGGATATACTGCCCCCAGCTCATGGATATACTGCCCCAGCCAGTTCATGGATATACTGCCCCAGCCAGCTCATGGATATACTGCCCCAGCCAGCTCATGGATATTCTGCCCCAGCCAGCTCATGGATATACTGCCCCAGCCAGCTCATGGATATACTGCCCCCATCTCATGGATATACTGCCCCCATCTCATGGATATACTGCCCCAGCCAGCTCATGGATATACTGCCCCCATCTCATGGATATACTGCCCCCATCTCATGGATATACTGCCCCCATCTCATGGATATACTGCCTCCATCTCATGGATATACTGCCCCAGCCAGCTCATGGATATTCTGCCCCAGCTCATGGATATACTGCCCCCAGCTCATGGATATACTGCTCCCATCTCATGGATATACTGCCCCCATCTCATGGATATACTGCCCCAGCCAGCTCATGGATATACTGCCCCCATCTCATGGATATACTGCCCCCATCTCATGGATATACTGCCCCCATCTCATGGATATACTGCCCCAGCCAGCTCATGGATATACTGCCCCAGCCAGCTCATGGATATTCTGCCCCAGCTCTTACTTACCTGCTCTGCTGGCCCCGGGCAGGCTCCATCGGCGTCTTCTCCTCCGGTGTCTTCTCCTTGGCGAGCGGCCGCTGGAAACATCCAGCTTGGCCGCTCACCGGAAACCACCTGATCAGCGCGAGGTCTCGTGCGCTGGTCAGGTGGTTTATCTCCCACGTGAGCGGCCAAGCTGCATATCAGCGGCCGCTCGCGTAGGGAGAGGGACGGCCAGCGCGCGGCTCCCAGATTCCGGTGCTGATTGCCGGAATCTGGCAGCGGCGCTGGGCCCCCCTCCAGTGGCGGAATGCCAGGGCCCGGTCGCAACTGCGACCGCTGCGACCCTGGTACTTCCGCCACTGGTCTGTAAGGAGTTACCTAAACGTGGTTAAATGATTCGAGCTATGACTTTTTGGACGGGGTTAACGACAGTAAGCCCGGAGTCGTAAAGCTAGAATAGTACTTATACAAAGATTAAGACTAAACACTTAGGGACAATCAATTTTAAGAGATTTATCAACGTATGGATTTTCCCCACAGAAGCCTATATAATATATTATTGATCAATCTGTGTGTCTTTCATCCACATCACAGATTAATGGAGTGGATGTCCAAAACAGGGAGGAGGCAGTTGCCATTCTGACCCAAGAGGAGAATACAAACATCTCTCTGCTGGTGGCTCGTCCTGAGACAGAGGTAAGAGTCCACTTCTGACACCAACCCGTAAATCTCAGTTGTTACTCTCACGCTTGAGTGTTAATATACATGGTAATAATAAACAAAATAAAGCATGTTATAAAGATCGGAGAATCTTTTTCACCGAGTCATTGAACATATTTATGCGTGTTGATGAGTAGTTATTTTTTTCTGTTCTAGTGAGTACTGGCATCTTTTCCATATTGAGAAAATGTAGCTACAGAGTCACTTTATGGATGCCATGTTGATGAACAGATATGTTGGCTTGCCTCTAAATTCTGAATATTGCCAACCTGTGCCCCTGTAAAAGACTATGGGCCCTATTCCATTCTTCAATCTAAGATAGGGAAGCTACCAGGGACATTCTGCGCCTGCAGGTTTCCCCGTAGCATCCCCATTTTAGCTAGATATTCCGGGGCAGAGGCTAGCTCAACACCTTGCTCTGTAACGCAGTGCTAACCGCTGGGATACTCGCAGTAGAGCTTCCGCGCCCCCACGACGCGTATTACCTCCTGGAGTCAATAGCTCTCCATGGAGGGTTGTGCTTCCGGGCTGTGAGCCCTGTGCGAGACCAAGCAGTGCCCCGGAGTGATCGTGGAGGGAAAACTATTTCTCTCCAGTCTCACTCTGCTGTCGGCCAGGAGAAGAGGCGGATCGGGCCACCGTTCTCGCCGCAGGATGAGAGGTGAGTATCAGATTTGTTGGGGGGGTTTTAGGGGGTGCTAAATGATTTTGCAAATGTGGAACCAGCTTTTAGGTGTAGCCAATATTTTGCCTTGTGTGTCCCTGCGGTAATTAGCTCTAGCGCTTTGAAATACCTTACTTATCGAAACATTAATTACTGATTGCACTCGCCATGTTAAGTATAGGAAGCGCAAAGTACAGTAAGCTCGCGAAGGCTGGCGCAATCACCTATGCGCTAAGTAATTTCTCGCAGGTGTTAGGAATGCAATCTGGGGGGCATGCATTAAAGTCACTTATCCTAGCGGTAACCCTTACACATCCGAACGCTATGGGGGTTATTCAAAGAGCACCAAAATGTCGCCGACATGACTGGCAGTTCGCCAAAAATTGGTGAGCTGCCTGCTCTCTGAATAGCTGAATGGCCCCGAAATTTCACTGTACGGGTAAATTCCCTGTTTGACATTTCGAACCCAGATTGGCTCTTTCTGAATAAACCCTTAACATTATCGTTCACTAGGGAATAGGGTCGTATAAGAGTAAAGAAAATGGCAAAAAGTCAAAACAGACAATGAGGAAAAATCAAATGTTATACTGCAGCAATTTACAAAATGTGATCACCATGGCAGAGTACAAAAAAATCTCCAATTCTTGTGCTAAACTTGGCTTTTTTATATACCACCGATGTAAAAAAAAAACCTCAGTAGTGCAACGGCGCAGCTGAATAAGCCACGTCAATAAACTGATATAATTCATAAATTCAGAGACAGGAGTGTCTGACATATATTTTCACCAACTAAAACACCCTTCACTACCAACTGATTTTCCATTAAAACCACTGCCAGGACCCATCGTTTTATTTTGGAAAATCACTTTTCATTAATTATACAGTAAAAAAAAAGAACTAATGTAGTAGCCCTATTTTTCAGGCATACATTGCCACCTGCTGGACAAAAAGCACAACTGTAACTGGGGCTCTGAGCTGAATCAGCTGGGGAGCTATGTTTAGACGCAGTGTCCCAGCTGTTCAAACAGTTTCAGCACCTTGGCTGTCTTGCCCAAGGTGCTGAAACTTTTTGAGCACATTCTGAAGCTCAAATTTGCAAAAGGTCCTTTTGCATTGCTCTAGAATCAGACCAAATCGAGTTTACTCAATAAGGTGCTCAAACAGGTGCTTCGATGTTTGAATATACAGATGTTGGAAATGAAGGGGATATTTGGCGAAGTTGTCTGCATCCTGTTATCATTTTAAAATTAAAAAAATTCTGTTTTATTTTTATATGTCTTTTGATTATTAAGAAATAAACTTCCCATATCTGTCACGCAATGTAATTATTTTATTTTATTTCTTTTTATTTATTTATAAAGGATTTTATTTACCAGGAAGGATAAAATTTTACATAATTGGCTATATTAAGTGGAGTTTTAAGTGTTGCTGTTGTTTTCAATGGACCCCCCCCCCCCATACACAGCTGTGCTCTTCCTAACTAATGCACAGAATAAGTTGCTCATGCAATAAATTATTCCTTTGAATGGCTTATAACAGCCTTCCTAGCATATGGAACAATAAGAGGAAAGCCCCAGACTTGTCAGCTTCTCGTGCTATTGGCCGCTAAAATCTGTCTGAACTAGGATGTGCATGACTGAAAAATTTGTTTCGTTTAGTTTCGTTTAGTTTTTAAATCATTTCGTTTTTGGAATTTCGTTTCGTGTTTCGTTTCGGTTTGGATCGATTTGAAATTTTGAATCGATTTGAAATTTCGAATCGATTCGAATTTCATATATCAATTCGATAGTTGATATCAATTCGAATTTTGGATCACTAAATAAAACCCCAATTAATCAAATTTTGCTGTTAAAAGAAAAGCTAGGGTCAAATTTTAAGCTGTGTCACAGATTTAGTATTTGAGTCAAATTAAGCAGTGAAACAAAATAAATTTGTTTCATAAAGTCCTTTGCCTACTATTACTTATATTGTAAGTTAAGATCAATTGGATAGTTGATATCAATTTGATAGTTCATTTCAAATTCAATAGTTGATATCAGTTATTCAAATCTTTCTTTTATTATGATGACACAGTGTAAAACAAAATAAATTCGTTATATACCGTTTCGTTTCAATTTCGTATCGTATCGATTCGTTATTCGGAAGTACCTTCGAAATACGAATTATCAAATTCCATTCCAAATTTTTCCGAAACGAATGCACATCTCTAGTCTGAACATAAAAATACAAAACAGTTGTTGAAGGACCTCCTGACCCTATCATTACCAAATAGGTAAAACTAGTACGCACCACACAGTACAATATATACATCTTTTTACGTATACACTGTACAAGATATCGGATTCCACAGAGCTGCAGAATATGTTGGCGCTTTATAAATAAAGTGTAATAGTACATTACATTGACATATATTGTGACTAGACGTCCAACTGACAAACAACCTTTGTTTTCTTTAGATGGGCAGGAGATGGAAAGACAGTGACAGGGAGGACTTTCTAGATGACTTGGTATCTGAAAACGAAGAAGAACTTCAAGCGCAGAGACTGAACTCTGCTCCTCAAGAACAGGTACTGCTTCTGACATGCTCTTTCCTTCTCTCTTTAGAACCGATGTTAATTCTGACAGCAAATTTTAATTTAGTTTTAGTCATAAGGGGTTATTCACAGATCATCCCTGCAGATCGGGGAATCAAATTTCCCCACCCTGCGGTGTATTCTACATTCACCGCAGGGTCCCTGCAGGGCGGGGAAAAGCACTGCAAAGCCGCTGAAAGAAAAAAAAAAGAAGCAGAACCACAGAAATTATCGGATCCGATTGGATAATACACCGAGAACTGGCTGAGAGTATCGGATTCAATCATTTCGGCGGTTTTGCGGCTCTTTTTTCTTTTTTTTTAAACCACTCCGAAAATATCGGATCCGATTCCTTATTGAATCGGATCTGATCCGCTGAACCTGAAATTAAAAAGCCGACAATGTACTACTGAATGAAAATGTCTGGAATTTACATATGAGATCCTTTGAATGATAATAAAAATGTCTGTTACAGGAAAAAGAAAAACCGCTATTGAAAAAAAAAACAGAAGAAAGTTTGCCAAAAACAATTCCAAGAAATGCCTAAAAGATCCTAAAAAATTTATAAATAAAGAGACTTTTTGCTGAAGAATAAAAGAATTAACAGTTTAATAGATATTAAATAAAAACGGGAATATTTTTAACATTGAAACCTATGGGATTCGCCAGAATAAAGCTGTCGAATGAAACCACCGAACATCAGGGCATTTCACTAACATATCTCTGCTGTTTGGTGTTCTCTGAGTAGGTTAACCATTGCTTCTCTATGGGGAATTTCACTGCTGTCGAAAACAGGCACCGTAATTGCCAGCAAATACGGTGCCTGTTCGACGGCAGTGAAATTCCCCCGTAGAGAAGCAATGGTTAACCTATTCAGAGAACACCGAACAGCAGAGATATGTCAGTGAAATGCACTGCTGTTCGGTGGTTTCAGTCGACAGGTTTATTCAGGCGAATCCCATAGGTTTCAATGTTAAAAATACTCCCGTTTTTATTCAATATCTAATAAACTGTTAATTATTTTAATCTGCAGCAAAAGTCTCTTTATTTATTTATTTTTTAGGATTTTTGTAGGCATTTTTCAGGATTTGTTCAGCAATTTTTTTTCCTATTTTCTGTAACAGACCTTTTTATTATTATTCATAGGACCTTACATGTTAATTCTAGGGAATAGTGCCCATGGTCGGATAATTCCTGTTCTCTGCTCTTTTAGCCCACTTACTCTCCACTCAACACTGCTGCATGACTTTAATGAAGAAGAGAAGAGGAGCAACATAGTGTTATCCAATTTAAATATGTTTATATTATGTTCTACTTTGAAGTTTTAAGTTCTTCGCTGTGTGAAGTCCTAACATTCACGTGTTGTCCCATGCAATCAGCATTCACGGTCTTATAGACTGTGTTCTTCAACAACACTGGGTGATGGTAGAGTATAGTGAGTGATACAAAATATTTAGATTTTTACACCTGTCAACGTTTGACAAGCATGATCAGTAGGTGAAAGAGAAAAACTAACAGGGTTATTCAGAGAGCGGTGAAAAGCAGGAGAATGACTGGAAAATGGAAAATTCTAGGTCAAAATATCCAAACCAGAAAAATTCTCCCATTCATCTCACTTTACAAATCGGCTATTTTGACCTACAATTTTCCATTCTCCAGTCATTCTCCTGCTTTTCGCCGCTCTCTGAATAACCCTGTATGAGTTCTTGTATGTCATATCACAAATTCCACCTCATCACCCTAATGAAAGCATGGTAGTGTTACCAGATACACTTTTCAGACTGTGAATACTCCAGCCAACATTTTGTAGGATACTTCAAAGATACAGATTATCCATTACTTTGTTGGTGCACCTATTTCCAAATGTTTAGCTCCCTATTGGTTTTCTGATTGGATCTTCCTCTCTTTCTAGGCAGAGAACGAAGCAGCCGAACCTAGTCCCAAATCTCCGCGCCCCTTCCCTCTCCCTGCTGGCCTGAGCCGCAGTCAGGAACTGGACAGTGGTGTGGGAAGGACAGATGAAAGCACTCGTAATGATGAAAGTTCTGAACATGACCTCCTCGGAGATGACCAGACAAGCAACGCAAATACTCCCGGCAGCCAGCGCCGCCTAAGATTCATGCGCGGTGACTCCCAGCAACCCCTGCAGTGTCGTGAATTTCACCATAGTCTTGACTCCCTGTTGGCTGCTGATGGCTCAACTCCTTACAATGAGGTTCCGCCACAAGCTGCAGGGTTAACGGATGAAGAATACGAAAGGTACAGGGAACTTTTGGAAATCACCTGTCACCTGGAGAATGGAAATGGACCTGCCTTCCTCTATGCATCTCGTCAGGGTGGGCTGGATGTGAACCGCAATGAGAGTGTTCTCCGAGAGATGGCGGTACTAGAGGAAGAGCTACGACACCTTGAGTTCAAGTTCCGCAATGTTTTGAGGGCACAAAAGATGCAGCAACTGCGAGAACGATGCATGAAAGCCTGGCTTCTAGAGGAGGAAGACAGCCTTTATGAATTTGTAGGTGGTGGTATTGCCAACAATGAGGCCTCCACCAAGCTCCCAGATATTACTGAACTGCCAGAAAGGTCAGACAAGGATAGCACTAGTGCATACAACACTGGAGAAAGCTGCAGGAGTACTCCTCTAATGATAGAACCACCAATACCACTGGACAGTCCACTAAGGCGAATAAATGATGCCTCTGGTGCATTATGTCAAGCAGCAGAGGGCCACTGTTCTAATGCAAACATGAACAGAGGACATGTCAAAAATTTGCCTCCATATCCTGGTAGCCCAGAGCCTGTGGCAAAATTCCGCTCTCTGTGTCGTGATGGTCGGCACACAACAGACGACAGGTTGAGAAGGGGAGCAAAACCGGGAAATGAGCTTGAGCGAGGCAGTCGTGAGAACAGCCCATACCTCAGCAGACGACAGCGTTCCCAAGGAGGGGATCGTTACCGAAGTTGCCTGCAATTAGCCCCACCGAGGAGCTTGGATGAGTTGGATGCTGAGTCATCTTGTGTGAAAGGCATGGGTGCCTCTCAAGGTACTCATGCCCATGGAGAAACACATATGGAATGGAAGGTTAAGATAAGAAGTGACGGTACACGTTATGTAGCCAAACGTCCAGTAAGAGATCGCCTGCTGAAAGCAAGAGCCATGAAGATCAAAGAAGAAAGGAGTGGAATGACCACTGATGACGATGCTGTGAGTGAAATGAAGATGGGTCGTTACTGGAGTAAAGAAGACAGAAAGAGGCATCTTATGCGGGCTCGGGAGCAGAGAAAGAGAAGGGAATTCATGATGCAAAGCAGGTTGGACTGCCTGCGGGAACAACAACAGCAACAGCAAGGAGTAGAGGGAAAAGGTGAGATGAGCATCATTGCCCTCAGCCACCGCAAGACCATGAAAAAGCGCAACAAGAAGATATTAGATAATTGGATAACAATCCAAGAGATGTTGGCTCATGGGACCCGGTCAGCTGATGGCAAGCGGGTTTATAATCCCCTGCTGTCTGTCACCACAGTGTGAGCGGCAGCGAGAATGTCTCTTACTCGTCTCTTTGCCAAATCAAATTCTTTTCTGTCCTTCATGTGCTCATCTTACTTTCGATCATTGCCTTATCTTCATTGAACCATCTTTCACTGTCAATATTTCCCTTGATCTTTGTCTATTTTCTTAATCTCTCCTCTGGGTTCCTTACTTCTTCTTGTCTTTTTTTTCTCTCTCTCTTTTTCTCTGGTTTATCGTCTTCTCTGAGTGTTTTTGATTAATTCGTCTTCCCCCTTCTTGCTCTTTTAGAGGAACCTTGGGAGTAGGTATTTTTAAAACAGGGTGAATTCGATTAGCAGCCATTACTTTTAGATTTTCATCTGGGGAAGCGGGGGGGGCTAGTCAAACATTTTGTTTAGTAAGTAGATCAGTTGTTAAGCATAAACTCTGGAAATCTGCAATGAACAATGTCGGATTTTCAACATGACGTTCTCCTACACATGGAGTGGACGTGGAGCACAATTATGCCCAACAGCTGACAAGGTAGAACATTCCTTTTGCTTTGGTGACCTTAGATCCCATTATGCTGAAGGGCACCCTGCCACCATGACCACCAGCAAGCTTATCTATAAAGGGTTGCTATCGTTTCATGACAAGCCAATGCGATAAATGACGTTGTGGTCAACTATGGCGATATCAATGGAAAAATACAAACTAAACACCGCCCTCTGGTGGTGAAGAAGCACATGGCCCAGAATGATTTTCTCTCGAAGGACAATAGCACAAAGACGAAGGTGGTTTGGAATTTAGAACGAAAGGACTTGCTTTCCACTTTTTTGGACATCACTGCACTTGTAGGCTCCTTGTGCAGGATCGTGTCTTAGAAAACTCAATCTGTCTGTTGTTGTTTCCAATGTGATAGTGACATTTGTTGGATCCTAATTATTGTTACATCACCACTATTTTGTTTTGTCTTGGAATGGGTGTGAATAGACTGAGAAAATGATGAAAGTGACACACGTGGTACGGGAGTGGGGAGGGTAGTTTTTGACGCAAAACACGAGATCCAGGTTTTGATGGACGGGCAAGAATAGCCCATGCGTTCTTTCTGTCCTCGACGCGTTCCTCAATTATTTCCGCAAGGCCTGGGTGGATTTTGAAGGGTAAACACGTAAACATTTTTAACATTTCCCTTTGAATGTCAATGCTTTCAGCCTGTGTTCTCCAGGTCAATAGTTCTGGATAGGACATGAAAGCTCGGGGGATTTGTTCAATGTAGCTGAAAAGCTTTAAGGATCTATTGATTAAAGGAACCTTTGGTACACAGTGAAGTGAAGCAAGCAAAGCAGCCTTACAAACAATTAAACGAACTCAGTCCTTGGGGGAAACAAAATAACCTACAAAATAAATTCTGGCAATATTGAAAACATTACATGAACCACGTCACAGGGGCTTTCTGCATTCCTGTACACGTTCCTAAACACGTATCATGCATATTCTACAGTGTGGTTGAATGTATGGACATGCTAGAGCATTCCTTGGATACACCACTTCTCGTTTTATTGTAAAATGACATAAAAGCAACCAAAAATTGTACGTTTCTTCATGATCAGATCAGGGCAAACCACCTGCCGCAAGGAAATGGAAATCTCAGATTACAATCAGACAAATACTTTCAGAATGCTGGGTGTATCTATTTCTACGTTCTCTCGATACAGAAAGATACACGTGAACACACATAGGGCTTTATTACACTCTTCACGCAAAAATGTGCGCGTGCGCAAAAACGCATTAACGTGAGGGGAAAAACCCTTCGCTCTGAACGTTGTATTACGACGTTCATGCACAAAATGCGCGTTAACGTCTAACGCGATTTACCCTGCGCGAGCAAAGGTTCGTGCGCGCATCCCATACTTAACATTGTGAGCGTAAATGCGTTCGTGCGCTGGTACGCGGATGGTATTACAATCGATGCGCAACTTTTTCTGAACGACGTTTGCGCGCATTATTTTAACGTCTTTTAAAAGCTGGCGGTAACTGCAAATCTGAACGTTATGGCCGAAACCAAATACACCAGCACTAAAGAAAAAAAAAATACAGCAAAGTATAGTTACACATTCTACACATACCCAAACAATAAAATTGAGAGGTTGTGCGTGTTTTTATTATTGCTGCAGCATATATACTCAGATTGATTTTGACAGGCGCAAAAACTGAACGGGAGACAATTGTGGTTCATAATTCTGATTGGCTGAATCGCGTGAAAAAACTGTCTGCCCACCGGTTTCTGCGCGCAGCGTTAATTTGCGCTCATTTTCGCACGTATCTTTTACGCGCGATATTTTCGGACGGATGAAAAAATGCGCTCGGATCGTAATACCAGCGTTAATTTACGCGCGTTAACGTTTAACGCTGCGCGCAAAAAAAATCGCGCTGCGTGAGTGTTTTTGCGCAAGGAATGTAATAGAGCCCATAGACATCACAGACTCGACAACAGCCAAAAGCCAACTGGCCAATCAGGATGACCGTTTTCAAAATTGTAATGCCAACGGTAGACTATTCCAAACTGCTGCCTGCCTCCCTGAAGCTGTGCTACCACACCTTGCCCATCCAAGTGAAATTCTCTTTCTATTGTTATAGTTTCTCATTTTAGAATTAAAGCTTCTTTCCTCTTTATGTTATGCCTTAAAGGGATACTTTATCGAGAGACAGAGTTCTCTCTTTATGCCTTTAAATAATTGGGCAACGGCTGACAGCTTCTGCCCAGTTATATGTTTTCACTTTTTTCGGTGAATTTACTCACCTTTTGTTCAGCCCCTCCTCTTCTGCTCAATGACTTCCAAACCCGGAAGTCCCTGAAGCTTTTCTGCGTAACTCGCGTTCCTACGCAACTTGGGTAGTGTAGGAGATGCAAATTGCGGAACTCTACAGGACTTGCGCGCTTTACTGCAAAAGTTCCCTAGCACCTACGCAGACCAAAGGATCTCAGAGAAGGTGACGTCGGCATGCTCTCTGACATCACTAGTTATCTATCAGGTGGATGGCAGCTGGGAAATTCAAAAATCCCGGCTGCTGGTGATGCTGGGTGGGGTGGAGGAAACTCCACCACTTCACCCAGTGTTTTCTCCGGATCGGGGCAGGAGGGAAGGTGAGAAGGAGGGCACTCCTCACACCCTGACCTCTTTAAAACAGTAGAGTGATCAGGATGAGTAAAGTGTCCCTTTAAAGGGCCCTATTACATTCTTAACGCAAAAACGCACGTTAACGTGTGTTTTTTTGAGCAAAGCGTTAAACGTTAACGTGCGAAAATCACCGCTGGAATTACATTCCTCGCGCATTTTTCCATCCGTCGGGAAATTGGGCTCGTAAAACCGTAAAAAATTTGCGCCCAGAAATCAGTGAGCGCAATGTAAATTATAACGTGAGTCCATCAGACGAACGCATTTTGTGTGGACTGCGCACAACAGACGTACGTTCTCACGGAAGACAAGGTAGTGGTCATCATTTTTGACGGATTTAGTAAAAAAAACTTGCGCATCGACGTTCTCCGTTGTGAATTCGCAGTTTGGTGCGGTCAGGTTGTTACAATTTGCCGTTACCACCAGCTTTTCAAAGACGTTAAAATTAAGCGCGCAAACGTTGTCCGTTAAGTTTTGTGCTAAGATTGTAATACCATGCGCGCACCAACGCACAAACGCATTTGCGCTCACAATGTTAAGTATAGGATGCGCGCACTAAATTGCACTCGCAAAGGGTTCACGCGGGGTCACTCGCGTTAGACGTTAACGCGCATTTTGTGCGCGAACATCGTAATACAACGTTCAGCGCAAAATGTTTTACACTCGCGTTAATGCGTTTTTGCGCGCGCTCACAATTGTGCACAAAGAATGTAATAGGGCCCAAAGTATTTTAAAGTTTCCATCTGGGACTCTCTCTTTCTTCTCTACCTTTTCTTCGAATTTTTTAACCTCCCTGGCGTTCCGATTCTGACATATTTTATATGTCAGAATCGGTCCTATTGATTTTGGCCCCCTAGCGGTATTAGTGGGATCGGGGATACCACTTTCAGCATTGAAAGTTAACCCCCGAGCCACACTCGGGCTGATACTTACATGTCACTGCGCTTTCTCGCTGTACCCGCAGTCACACTGCAGCCGATCGCGACGTCACACTTCCTGGTTCACTCCTCGCAAGAAAGGAACCCGAGCCCCGTTCAATACCTCAGCAGCTGCTGAATTGCTGCAGCGCAGCAATTCGGTTTGCTGCAGCAGTGTCATTGAACGCTTTGGATGCAAATTTTGAATCCAAAATGGCCGACGATTTTTTAATTAAAGATTCAGATTGTTTTTCGTATCACTCGGACAAAATATGACAAAGAAAAGCAGTCAGCACAATTCCGTTTTGTATGCACACACCACAAATGATAGTTTTTAATGAATAAACGTTATGTTTACTTCTGAAACAAAATCTAAATTGAACAGTAATATATGTCTATGTGCAGGGGGAAATAATAAAGAAATATTTTGTGCTTTGGTGAACAAAAACCTCAAAATTAACATTACTGTACGGAATTCTTACTTGCTTCAATGCGGCGGCCATCTTGCTGTACGGAATTGTTACTGCTTCATGGCGGCGGCCATCTTTAATACGTCACACGAAGCATCTCCTCGGGTCGCTGCAAGTGCTAGGTAAGCACTGCTGAGCGCTGAGCGGTTGAACGGCGTTCAATGGCAAGTTGCTAACTTAGCACTTGCAGCGGCTGAGGTATTGAACGCGCCTCAGGCAGTGTGACGTCGCGAGTGGCTGGAGGAGAATGCGGAGGTCAGAGAGGGAGTGCAGGAGGACATGTAAGTATCCAGCCCGAGTGTGGCTCGGGGATACCGCTTTCAGTACAAAAAGTTAACTCCCGAGCCACCCTCTGGAAAACCATCAGGGGAGTTAATAAAGCTGATTATGAGAACATTAGTCATAATTATACTTCTAAACCGCCCCGAATTTTAACTTCAAAACTAAAATCAATTGAATAATCTCACAAGTAAACGATGACATTTTCACAGGCATTATTCCCTCTCTTATAGACGATATGAAATATCAAATCCAAAGGAATATTCTTGCGATGGCATTGATAAAAATGTGCCATCAAGTCTGACATCTATTTATGTGTTGTGTTTGTCCTCCGATTTTTTTGTCACATTTGTAGACATTTTATATTTCCTGAAGTTATAAATGTTAAAAATGTATTGATGTCAAAGGGCTGGTGTGTGGAGTTGTGGTTTTCATTTGCCGATAACACAATCGTTATCACAAAATAACTTATTTCCTTCCTTTAGAGAAGATAAAGGAAAATTGTCCTTTCTACAGAGAAGAACCCAACCAACTACGGGCGCCAACTGGTCTTGCGCGATACCAATATAACGGATTTGTTGTAGGACACCAAAAACCACAGAAAGAATAATAGCATAGAACAAAAGAGAAATACCATCGACAACAGGAGATGCTTCATCAACGTAGCTTCTCCTGTCGCCGTTTGGATTTCCCTTTTGTGAAATGCCGATGTTTGTCACTGCTGCAACATCTACTGTTTTCGCCATTGATTGCAGCGTTGGCAAAAACCAACATTTACTGAATAACATCCTAAATTGAAAAAGTCCCCGAGCAGAACATTCAGGTCACTCCACAGGCTTCCTTTGAATGTATTTCCAGCTTCGATTGTATGTAGACATACCTTTCAACCTCCTACTGAGTAACTGTGGCCCATGGAATCCAGTCCTTGCAAATACATCTTATGAAAGTGAATACTATGTGGAGAAATGTTAAGAACATAAAAGTTGGAAGCTACTTAATCAATGGAGCAAGAGACCATTAAGTAAGTACCAGCAAAGCATGTGCGAGAATGACTAACCCAGAATACTCTTGTGTCTACTGGTGTGACTATTACAGATTTACAGTGCCATAAATAGGATTTTGTGGGCCGTGAACTGAAGATATCCACATTATTCTCACCCACTATACCCTTGACTCATCCATCCCCAGGCCTATGGGCACCAGGTTGGACTCACAAGGTCTTATTATGGGTCTACAGGTTTGCAAACCCAATATCTCATATTAACAGGGTTCATCTTGACCATTTTAGGACCATAAAAAAGCAATTAACCATTCCAGGCCACGAACACACATAAAGCAAAGCTGATATAAAATGACAAACAGCAAAAGAGCCATTACATGAAAATGGGGAAATGGACCATATGTATGAGGTCAAATCGTAGCCCGTTTCCTTCATTTAGCTCAGTGTATCCTCCATGCACAGCTGTTACGCTCAAGGAGTAGACGTTGACTGAGAGAGCTGTAGATGAATATCTTGTGTTTGGATGTGTGGGTTTATTTATATTCGCATTGCTACTGTGTCTCATTTTCTCTCTCTGATCCTGGGTCGAGAATCTTAATAAACTGTTACCTTTCTGATAGAATGCGGTGTGGCGTATTTATTCCTCCGATCTCATGTCAGAGACTTTTTTTCCATGTCTTTATCCATTCCACCATAAGGACGATGACTTGAGTCGTGACAATGAATCTTGATACCCCATTGATTATAAACTGTATTCTCCATAATAAATAACCTAGCCAATGGTAAACCTACATGAGCATCATGGGAAATGCACTTTAAAAGATGACTGGGTCCCAGGTTTAGCCATCGCTACACTCGTTTCACACTTTTTATGGGTCCAGTTGGTCTGAATCAGTGGTCCCCAGGTCTGCCCCAACAGGCCATATCACCTGAGCTGTGCTTGAGATATTTGGCAAATCTGGCCTGTTAAGGGGTCCAGAGGACCAGGGTTGGGAACCAGGGGTCAAGTCCTACAAAAATAAGTGTAGGAAATCCAAGATTTCCAAGTGATCTGCCATTTAACATACCACCCACACTCTAATTAGATTTTGTGATGGATCCCGCTACTCCGACTGAGTAGATCCATCATTGAACTCTTCCTTGCTCTGGAGACGCTTGAGGAAAAGTGTGAATTAGCTCCCAGCCCACCTAGTCACTTGACGAGACACAGTGTAGGGTGAAAAGAATGGATCAATTTAATGGAAAACTGTACATCTTTTTATAAAACACAGAATCAGATAAGCCCACAATACCCGCCCGCAAATCCTACCCTCCCCAGACATCCCATTGCAGGTGCCACTGCCCCAAGTCATAGTCCAGGCTGAAGTCACTGCCCCCAGCCATAGCCCATACTGGTGCCACTGCCCTCAGCCATAGCCCATTGGCGCCGTACATTCCACGGTGGGGCTGATTTGAATTGGTCTTGATTGCTTCTGGCACTGGTCTCCTCTCCTTGCGGGCAGCACGGTGGGGGGTGTGACAGTCTTTTGCTGGGTTAAATTATACAGTTCAAACAGTTTAATATAAATAACGGTCCAAATGTTGGCCGTGCCATCACAGATATTAATTTGATTATTTATATGCAGAGTTTTATTGAAATTGCACAATAATAATAATATTTATTAGGACTTCACATGGAGACATATGATTAAACACCAAAATAATAGCTTCCTGGTGTGTGGGGCAAACGGGAACTCAGTTCCCCTTACTAAAATAGTGGAGGAACTGTGTTCCTATGTGTTTCTGGTCAATTTGACACTTGTTGAGAACCACTGCTCTAAGTAATAGTGTATACAGTTCCAAATGCCAGTTATTTTTGTAATTCTCTGGTTTTCTTATTTCTGGAATCTAAACCACACTTTGTGGGTCCCCTGTTCATAAATGATGGGAGTGATGGATGTAATTTAAAAAAAAATTGCGTATTTGGGGTAAAAAAGCAAAAAGGTTTGGATTTTGGCAAAGAAAATAGGCTTGCAGGAAGAGAGATACTTTGTATGGGATTTTGTTAATGTAAGCTTGTACGAGGCCCACAAATCAGCATTTATAGCTCCCATATGTAGCCTTATGAAAAATAACTAGCGAACTCTACATTAATACAAAGCGTTACAACTGCGAATTTGCAGACTACACATTGCTCAAAGACAGCTTTCTTTTAATCTATGTTTTATTAGCGTGGCTGCTAATGCCAGTACATTGCTTTTAATTGACATTAGCAAACACATCTAAAGGGGGAGCACACAGCCCGTGGAATAGGAAAAGATGATTTAATGGATCAGCACCTCTAACCTTACAACGTCTGCGCGAGAAAATCCCCTTCAGAAGATGATGAAACAATGATTATGATTTGCATAATTTATTCATTACATGTAAACGAGGGGAAAAAAAGACTTTGGTTCATGCTGTGTCTCCAACATAAGTTCACGAGACCCTATAAATGCACCATAAAATAGGATTGCTCTGCTTTCGGTGGTTAAAGATGGCGGGCCATTTACTCTGTAGAGCAGGGATCTGCGAGGAAATCGTCCAAAATTTTGCCCTACAACTACTTTTGGTAAAGACATAGAGCTTGTTTTCTTGTAAGCTCCAGACATTCGGTATCATGGGGGTGGTGAAAAAGCTATGTTTATGTGTGGGTTTCACCTGTTCTTTTGTGCAATACATATAATTACATATGGTACATTGTCTTCATATTGCCCATAAGTGGCCCGACTCCACCCATGTCATTAGCATTAGTGAGTGAGCCGTTCAATATAAAGGCCCCATTTCTTAAAGTTAACGGGGCCTGTCCGATTCCAGTCGAGCTGCAAACCCCTGTTTGTCAGGCTCGCGCCATGATGGAGCCATGGCAGGGCCTTAATATCAAATAATATCCCAAGCGTTGGGGGAGAGCAGATGAAGCAGACACAGGAACTTAGGCTGGTAAATAAGTGTATATTCAGAACACACAGCAACAAGTCTGATACAGAAATAACAGAGCACTGGATACAACAGGAAAAGTCACTCTGCGTGCAGGTAGAGTCTATGTACCAGGGATTGTGGGCTATGTAGTCCACTGCAGACACGATCGTCTGCGCGGGAACCAGGAGCTCTTGGCACAGGTACCTTGGTAGCAGGAAGGTGGAATAAAGCAGAACACAGGTAGCCACAGATGCAGTCTCTTAGGCCCACAGGATAGTGGGCTATGCAGTTACCACTGCAGCAAGGATCCACTGAGCTGGAAACAGGAGCTCTTCGCAATGGTTCAATCAACAAAGCTGGCAGAAAAGCTCATACAGGGGATGGTGGGTAAAACTGACAAACAACGGTGAGGGAGCTCTCAGAACCTCACATGGGCAGGGAATCAAGGAAAATGACAGAGCATAGAAGGAAGGGTGTGTCCAGGTTATATGCACACCCACTCAGGAGCTGGCACAGGGATTAATCCCTGAGTGGATGCAGACAGGAACAACAGCAATATGAATATACAGGCAGGCTCCTAGAGCTGGCATGACACTGTTCCAGGATAATTTACGGATTTAGCTGCCATTGGGTAAGCAAGTGAAGATAGGTTGGGAACCACTGGTATAGGACACCCTCTAGATGTCCGCAATGAGTTTGGACAAAACTCTCTGCCCATCTCATTTCACAATAAACCCCTACGGAGTGTCAAGGGTCAAGCACATTTGGCTTTCTGCCAAACTCTAGAGAGATTTGCCAAGGACAGTTGTTGAGCATTGGCATCTTTCTTGCCTCTCCCCCATATTGACATTCAACTCATGTTATTGGGTACCTGTGTTACTGTTGACTATTGCCCAACCACTATTCTTCTACCACACATCTCTTTCAAAATGCTAATTAGTCTCTGTTCATCTTTTTTCCATCAGTCTCTGTCTCAGTCGACCCTTGAGTTTTGGAGGATGACAACCTATTGGCTGTTTCCGTCTTGGATACTACATCATCCACATCTTGATGGTTAATGATGTGAACGTGCCCAATTGGACACATAAACCTTTCAATACCCACTTCCTAATCTATGATTTTTTTTTAATGTTCTAAGATTTGGGTTTTTCTACTGAATCACAATTTTAATGTTGAAACCTTCAAAGATATTTATCATCATCCTGAACATGTGGTAGCAAATTTAACAGCTCAGAGGAGGAGGACAATGGTGAGGTAGCTGCATCCAGATTCTTTCTACAGTGAATGCTCTCACAATATAGAGCAGGGATCGGCAACCTTGTGCCTCTGGATGTTCTGGAACTACATCTCCCATGGGCGTCATCCAACCTAATGAGTGGTTGAGCATCATGGGAGATGTATTTCCAAAACATCTGGAGGGCCAAGGTTGCTGACCCCTGATATAGACGTTTAACCTAATGAATGACTAAGAATCATGGGAGATGTGGTTCCAAAACATCTGGAGGACCAAGGTTCCTGACCCCCTGATATAGTAGTTTAACGATTGTGAAAACAATTGGTAAGATTCCAAGTCAAGTGAAAGAGCTGGCGCAAACCGACCAACTCTATAGACATCAATGCAGGGCTTGACTGGGGCAAAAAATCAGCCCCGGACTTCATCCAGGCTGGCCCACTTTAATTATACAAACACACACAAAACTAGTGTATGAACCAACCGGATCGCTCAACCAATCGCTCTACGGATACCGGAGTTGCTGCAGAGCGATTGGGTAAAGCAATGCAGCAGCACTGAAGTTGAGTGTGCACCATGTCTTAAGGTGCGGCGGATGCGCAGTAGGTCTTGCCGGCATGGTGGCCCCAATATGAGACTGCGGCAGACTGCGTCTGTTTTACAGACGGTGAGGAAGCTCTCACCTCATCCATTCAGGGTAGTGCAAGCCTCGTGGTGAAATAGCATTCACACTGGCCCACTGAGACATCGGCCCACCGGGAGTCTCCCTGTAGTCCCTATGGCCAGTACATGCCTGCATCAATGGCTCTGGTAAGTTGACAACCGACTTGGAAGTTAGCCTAGTATATTTTATATTACCTTAAATCTATTAAAATGCAGGATAAGGCTATTCAGCTTCTCCACGAGACTCCTCATACTGACCTAATAATACTCTATAAAAAAAAATTATGATTTTATTTTCTCTATAATATTTAGAGATTTCGGGGGGAAATCTTCAATGAGGCTAAGGTGTTTTGTTTTTTTAGCTCTTTTATTTTTCATCTCGGCTGTGTCGTTTTTTGCTTTGCAGGCAGTCCGTGGAGGATTGAGCCGAGTACTTCATAACGCTGAGTGACTCACCCATTGTTCAGGCTCGGTGATGTCAGAACCTGAAATAGAATCTCTCGCAGAAATGGCTGTACTTTTCCATTAAAATGTCACTTTGTCATCCTTCAAATCTTATTAATTTGTGTCACGCCAGGAAAGCTTCCCTGAATGGCTCATCCATGTCCTGGCATCAAATAAAGTGGTAAATTACCTCGTACACTACAGTGTTATGTAGGCACCGAGGACCTCAGGTAGCATGCACTATAAAATAAATCTCTGTTCCCTGACAGGGTGTGATTAAGGTCTGAGAGCAGATCTGAGGCTCAAATTTGTGTTAGGCTTTAAGAATAATGGTTTTTAACCATCTCTGTGCTTCATGAGTGGCACTTACTGTCACTTAAATAAATCCTCGCTAAAGAAAAATAAATATATCTGTATTTTTTGTTTTATTGCTGAATTTGATCTATTGGATGCAGCTCAGGACAGAGCAAAGTGCAGATAAAGGTTGGGAGGCAAGGGATATCAAGTGTCGGAGAGATGGGTGCGTAAAGGTACGTGGGACGGACATGTCTTCTCTCCTGCTGAATTCTTCTTTTTTTTTTCCCAATTCAAAGAATTTATTAGCAATGACATAAAGTACATGAAAATACAGTACAAGCGCGTGAAAGTGTACGAGTAAGCATACGAAAACAGCGACACATACAAGAAGGACATAATGCGGAAGAACGTGATCATCTATAAACAGTACGGTTCAAGAAATCCGTACGAACCAAAAAAGACAACAACAAAAAAGAACATAAAGGTCAGAAACATATAAAAAAAAAACGGAGAGAGGGGGGGGCAGGGAACAAGCAGGCCGGAACAGGTGAAGTTCACTCCCCGATGGCCGACGGAAGAGCAGCACGGCAGGACAAGCTCCGCCTAACATCCATCAGGGTTCAATCAAGAAAGCACGGGCCAGCAAGATACAGGGACTTTCAGAGAATCAAATTAGTCCGGGACAGGCCGCTCTAGGGCTCGTGACCTTGCTCTGAATGAGGCCACATAATCTGCCCAATAAAACCATTTTTGGTGAAATTCCACCATATCTTCCACCAATCCATCCCGCAATACCTCTATGTCTCTTAACTCCTCCACCCTGCAAATTATTTTGCCTTGTTATGTACTGTATACCCATCTGCTATATATACACCTATCTTCCCAGCTGTATATACCTATCTGCCTGTTATATATACTCTATGTACCTGCCCATTTAAATATACCAATCTGTTGAGTTCTATATACCTATTGGCATAGCTGTATTTATCTGTCGAGCCAGCTCTACATACCTATCTGTCCAATTATATATAACTATCTTCCCAGCTGTACATACCTATCTGCCTAGCTGTATGAACCTATGTGCACAGTTATATATATATACCTATGTGCACAGCTGTATATACTGATCTGCTCAGCTGCATATATCAGTACCTGCCCAGCTGTATATACCTAGCTGCCTGGATATATATACTTATCCCCCCAGTTATATATACCTATATGCCGAGCTGTAAATACCTAGATGCCTGCTATATATATTTATCAGCCCAGCTGTGTATACTTATGTTCCATGCTGCATATACCCAGCTGCCGGGCTAAATATATATGTACCTACTTGTATGTACCTAGCTTCCGGATGATATATATGTATCTGATCATTTATATTTACCTATCTGCTTAGCAGTATATTTATATCTGGCCATATCTTTAAAATAAAACATGTTTTCATTTCACTCGATTGTAAGAACGCATCGATATTACCCACCAATTACTACACACTCAAGTTATTTATATATTATAAATTATGTATAGTTCTCTGAATTTTTAGTATGTTGTATCCAATAGTCTCAGTAGCACCGTTCTGAAGTATGCTTGTTCTGGCTGAGTGCTGCCCCCCTGGTATGGTGTGTTACAATGGGAGGACGTTCACCTTCTTGGTTTTGTACCCCTCCCTTTCAGAATGTTTACCATCTCCTAAGCACTGGACCTGTTTATATCCTGGACTGCAGAGAGCCCCAGAAGGACGTGTGTCCCACGTAAGTGGGTAAATCTCATGAGAGCAGTCACTGGGTTAGGAAGGATGGGTCCTGCTGCCATGGGGTACAATAACATGGTGGCAGCCTTATTCAATGAATCGTCGTATTTTGCAACTAAATCCTCATCAATTTTTCCATAAGTCAAGTGATCTTTAGATGTTTGTTTGGGTGGAGTTCCCTGAATTTCATCTGATATATATATGTGTGTTTTATTTGGAAATAATTATGATAATATAATAATATATATTAATTATTGAGACTTAACAAGGAAACATGCGAATGAACACATTTATAAAAGCTTTATTGTTTGTAGGCTGAAAAATAAAAATGCGCAAATAGTGGTGGAGCTGTGTCCACTGCCATTTCCTCCCAACTTGACCCTTGACTTTGTTTATTCACAACCGTAAAACTCAGCTAATTCCATTGACATTTAATGCAGTCACGATACATATTGTCAGGAATGTCTTCAGGAAGGGTGGAGAACCGCAGGAACCGATTGGTTGGGTGTAGGAAGATAGTCAGGAACGGCAATATAGGTCTGAGGGCAGGCAGCTTCGGTGCATAAACGAGGAGACAGGCGAAAGGTTCGGTACACGTGGATTCTATCAGAAGGTATTGGAGTAAGGTATGCGTTAGCAAGGGGTAGGGAACTCTCTATACCAGAGCGTTTGTGTCTAGCGAGCGCCAGGTTTAAATAGTGTTGCTAAGTCTCCGCCCCCTCCTCCATTTGCGAGGTGGCCGATGACATCATCATTGAGCACCTGTGGGAGACAGGAGAGAAAAGGAGGCATGGCGTGGCGTGCTCGCCCTTAGGGACTCAGGAAACATAGCGGTGTGTGGAAGTGCAGCGGCGTTCAGCTCCGAGAGGCAAGCCTCGTGACATGTGAGGGGGGGGATATTCACTGCCGAAGGGGTTGCAGGAGAGTGCGGTACCGCGAGGAGCGGGATTATGGCGCTGCTGTATAGCGTGGCGGCGTGGAGGTAAGCGGCTCCGAGGGTATAAACCTGACACATATTCACCAGAATTTCAGTTTGTGAATAACTGAACCATAACGGTAAGTAACGGACAAGTTGCACCATTTAGCTCTGTCTGTAAAACAAATAAAAAGAAATACCATGGTCATTTCGGCAGCAAAGTGGCTTATTTTCATCCATTGGGTTTTTACTAAAATCCATCATTAACACAGGAGTCTAGCTGTACTATAGGGCCCTTGCTTTTGTCCCACCCGCAAGCCATAATTCTGCTGTTCGCCATACACTAGGCAAGGCTAGATCTAGCGTCAAGCCGGGTGGTCGATTCCAGTTGTTTCGACCAGATGTAGATCGGATTCATCTTCACTGAATCCCAGTGGTTCTTGAAAACTGGAATGTCTTTACGATCAGGGCATGATACATGTTGCTCTTTAAGGTGTTATAATTGCCACAATAATTAACCCTGACAATGCTGCGATCAAATATTCATGTGAATCTATCCAACAAGGGTCCCAAGGGCTGTGTTTTCCTTACACAATAATGAGGCGCAGTATTTTCAGTGATTCTGATTTCCCAAGATTACCATTAAAGAACATTTTCTTCCTCCAGAAATATTGCATTGGATATTACCAGGCTTGTAAACCACTGACAGGTGTACATGTACGATAGGACCTACAGCAAATCTTGAAGGTCATATCTAAAGCACATTCTCTGTAAAACTGATTCTTCAACATCGGATATGAATTCTTTAGGCCCCCTGATACTTTCCATGAGTCCCTTATTACCTGGAATGAAATATATCAATATTTGAAGCTCCCAGACATCTCCTCTTAATATGCAAAGGAGACCACACTCTTACTGAAAGCACAGGTGCATTGTAGGAAATGTCATTAGGGGTGTGATCTGAGACAAGGCTAATATTTATTTATTTTTATTCTACTTTTCTTCAAATGCTTTAATGAGTTTTTGTTGCCAGCAAACAGTTTGTAAACATCACCAAATACATATCAGACAAAACTGAGAAAAGCTTGAGAAAGGCTCTGTGGGAATCGAAACGTTGCATTGCTGGACTCCAATAAAGCTGACCTGGTGAGAATCCGGTATGCCCGTTCCACTTTTGCTCTGATGGGGAACTGGTCAATCCTGGACCATGCTGGCATATCTCATATATCTATATATATATATCAGATAAAGGCTGAGTGCACTAACCTATTTTTTCTTTATACCATTTCCATTTATAATTTAATGGTCACGTAGGGGCGGATCCATACACAAGTTTTGGGGGAGTGCACTCTACCGATTTTGGCTAAAGCTGGTTTTCAGTTCGCAGTGACAACAATCAGGATCACGGGTTGCGCTCATCACACTCCCTCTCTCCAGAACATTGCCACACGGGGTCTGTCCTCCTGCTGCTCGGGTGACACCTGACAGATACCACACGGCAATGTTCTGCATTCTGACACATGCTCTGCCTGTCACTAAGAATGGAACACCACCAGCAATAACACACTGAAGGTCCAGATACTCACTAATACCCATACATAGCCATATAACTCTGAGATACTAGCACATATATAGGTACACACACATAGACACGCCATTTAGGTGAAGGAAGTCACTGGAGGTAGGCTCTTAACTAGGCTATTCCCCAACGTGTTTACTCAAATTTTCACAGGATTTGAGGTGGTTTTGCGGCACATTTTCAAGTCCCTCCCCTGCACTTCAGGGACCCTGTGGTGAATGCTGAATTCTTTTTTTTTTTTTTGAGAAAGTATTCTACCAGGAAGGATACATTGAGATTTCTCTCGTTTTCAAGTATGTCCTGGGTGGTGAGTATGTACCGTTAGGTGTCTTGCCCAAGGACACTTACTGGAGAGGTGCTCTTGCTGGGATTGAACCCATGACTCCACAGGCTCTCTCCACGCAGAGCTGCGATGTTACCTCTACTCCACCCAGCCAGTAATTCGCCACAAAATCGGAAAATTTGATTCCCCGGACTGCAGGGAAGGAGAGAGCACCGAAATGTTGTGACATTTCGGTGCTCTCTGAATAAGCCCTACAGACTGAATGAGCTAGAATCAGATGTAGAGATATTTATTTATTTATTTATAAAGGATTTTAGCAGGAAGGATACATTGAGATTTCTCTCGTTTTCAAGTATTCCTGGGTTCAAGATATACAGATATATAGATAGAAAGCAGCAGCGTAGCTTGGATTGTCAGCGCATGGGGCAAGGCAAGAATTGTGCACGCCCCCAACCTGTGGACACGGTAACACACCATGATTCCCTTCTTCCAGTAGAGTATTGACCCCCTTACCCCAAAAGCACATGTATTGTATATTAACAAAATACTGATATAATAAAAAAATTAAACACACCTGCCCCCCCACGCTACACCGCTGCTACCAGTCACCCTGTCCAAGTATACCCTAGCATAGCTACACTGTCACACTATACCCAGTCCCTCTTTCCAAGTACCCCCAGTCACTCTCTCTCCATGTACCCCCACTCTGTCCCAGTACCCCCACTCACTCTCTCAGTACCCCCAGTCACTCTTTCTCTCCCAGTATCCCCAGTCACTCTCCCCCAGTACCCCAGTCACTCTCTTTCCAAGTACCCCACTTTCTCCCAGTACCCAGAGTCACACTCTCTTTCCATCTATCCAAGTACCCCCAGTCACTCTCTCCCAGTATCCCCGGTCACCCTCACCCTGACCTCCAGTCACCCTCTCCCTGAACCTCCAGTCACCCTCTCCCCATACCCCCTCACTGTGTGGCGGTCACACGGCTCTGGTGTCACAGTGACGCCTACCTGCGTGGACTTGCTGGTGGCCCGGGGGGAGCTGTCCAGGGGCTTAGTGGAGACTGTATTTTAACCCTTTCGCTGCTGAGGCTTTTCCCGCCTCTGTGCTGAGCTCATTTTTACCGATTTTGCTCATCATGTTTAAACGCGTTTTGAAGGCTTATTTTAGTATATGACCCAGACATATTATATATCGTTCTTTCCGTCAGACTCAGCAGATTCATAATATGTCATTATTATATGTATACGTCATGACCTGTCTGTATATTATAACAAAAAATGCAATAAAATATGAATTTTCAATAATTTACAACGTGTAAAGTGTTTTTTTTCACATTTTAACATGCGAGAAATTGCGGTTATATTTTGTATGGGGTGCGCTTGTTAAAAAAATTAGAGATGGGGTCTCGTTACATTTTTTTTGGGGAAAATTACGTGATTTTTAACAAACGCACCGCATACAAAAATCGTTATTGCAGCATCATTGTTCACATTATAATTGAAATGGGAACAATATTGCTGCATTAACAAACCAAAAAAACGAAAAAAAAACTTGTTTATTTTTTTTTATAATTTATTTTTAAATATTTTTTTATTTTTATTTTTTTTTAAAAAACTTTTTCATAGTCAAGTTTGGTATTGTTAGAATGGCCATGCTCTGGCCGATCCAACAATACCAAACATTAACCCCTAACTGCCACGGATCGGGAGATAGGGGGTTCATTGGAACCCCCTATCTCCACCATTGGTGGCAGTTAGGGGTTAACTCCAAGACTGGCATCATAGTGCTATGCACGATGACCCCAGTCCTCAGGGGGCATTCCCGGAAGCTTGGCCGACATCCAAGATGTCGGCCAGCTCCGGGAAAGAATCACGAACCGGCGCTTTTCGGCAGGCTGTGCCCTTCCAAACGGTGCCTGGGTTAACCTCCTGCACGCCGCCGATCGGGAGGGAGAGAGGTCCGAAGGACCTCCCCCCTCCCTTTCAGGCGCCTCCTCCGCACATGCGGGGGGGCGCCTAAATTAGGTGTCATTGCGCCCCCGCGATGACACCTAATTACTCCGGCGGTGGTTCCGGGTGCTGGGCTGACGTCGAGGATGTCAGCCCGCACCGGGGGGGCCAGCGATCGGCCGGAACCCGGCCGAACGCTGACCCCAAAGAGAGGACGCGCTCAGCGCGTCCACCGCATGGAACGCTACATGCGGTTGGACGCGCTCAGCGCGTCCACCGCAGCGAAAGGGTTAAATGTGCTGCAGGGCAGGCGCCTCCCTCCCTCCTTCCTGTTCAGCGGCTGCTGGGGGGGGCTGGCACAGGGCTTCAAGGGAGGCTGACAAGCATGGTACAGGGTGTTCCGTTGGATAATCTGGCGCAGCTTCACGTGACTCATGTCAGCGTTAAGGTGGAGTCAGGACAGAATTTTCTGTCCTGGTGTTCCCTTCCGGACGCTAAGTCACTGTCAGCACCGTAAAACTGGCAGCTGCCCGTGCAAGGGCCTCTCACGGAAACCAGTGTCTGTGAGCGGAAACCTTGCTGATCTCTGCTAGAAAATATTAGTGGTTCAAATTTCTTTTGAAATTTTGCGCCCCTAAGAAAACTGCACCCGGGGCGACCGCCCCCGAGGCCCCCCCCCACGCTACGCCACTGATAGACAGTTACAGCACAGTGAGGAATTTTAACTTTGTTAGCATCTCCTCTGAGAAGAAAACGCTTATAAATCCGAATCTAGTTGTTCATTATATCTCAACACTGAGGCACGAAAGATCTTCTATGGTTTCCACAACAGTAAATGAGTGTAGGAGGTTTGGTGCTGCCCCCTGCAGGCTGACTTGCTACATACACATGCGTGACACAGGCCTGATCACACTTCACATGGAACAAATAACACGACGAGTGTCATTAATGCGGTGCTTTTAATGTGTCACATCCAGCAGACCCTTGAGATTGAGGTTAGAGATGAAAGAGTGTTTGCCATTACGCTCTGCACCGTAACACATATAGAGTGACAAATGGTATGTCCCCACCACTTAACCCCAACCGCAAGCCATGTAATCTACAGCCCCACTTAAAAGATTAACATGGCGTTATGAGCATCTGCATTTAATTACTTAATGAATAGAGCGACAGACAACTTTGCAACCTTGGCCGTCCTTTGGTCTGTGCTGCAAGTAAGAACAACTTCAGCCAAGCAATGTGCGTTTTATAGGCCTGACGTTGATGGTATAATGGCCTGACCCGGCAAGCAATATTTCCTATGATACAGAGACCATATTAGCGTGCAAGGAATAAGCACATTATGAAACTGTAGCCATAAAGTAGACTGGAACCTCTCCGATAATAGTTGCACAGGAGGAAGTATGTAACACAACTTTGTCACATCAGTCGTGGATCCAAGGTGAATGGGGGCACGATAAATGACATGGTTACATATAAAATGTAATGGGGCTCAATAAATTAAACCGGAGCATAATAAAAGGAATGGGGTATAATAAATGAAATGCGGGGCATATTAGATGAAGAAGGAACAGAATACATTGTGGGCTCTATTACATTCTTCACGCAAACATTAACGCGTGTGCAAAAGCGCATTAACACGAGGGGCATAACCCTTTGCGCTGAACATCGTATTACAAAGTCAGCGCAACAAACGCGCGCATTCGTCTGACGCGGGTGAACCTGCACAAACCCTTTGCGAGCTTACTGTACTGCGCGCGTCCTATACTTAACATTGTGAGCGCAAATGCGTTTGTGCGCTGGTACGCGGATGGTATTACAATTTATGTGCAGGTTTTAAAGCACAGCGTTTACGCATTATTTTAACAACTCCTAAAAGCTGGCGGTAACGGCAAATCTGAATGTCCTGGCCGAACCCAAATACACCAGCCCGAAAAAAAAATACAGCAATGTATAGTTACACATTCTATGCATACCCAAACAATAAAATTGAGAAGTTGTGCGTGTTTTTATTAATGCTGCAGCATATAAACTCAGATTGAGTTTGACAGGTGCAAAAACTTAACGGGAGACAATTTTGGTTCTTAATTCTGATTGGCTGAATCACGTGAAAAAACAGTCCGCCCACCGATTTCTGCGCGCAACGTTAATGCGCACGTTTTTGCGCGTCTGTGTTACGCGCGCAATTTTTGTGGCGGATGAAAAAATGTGTGCAGATTGTAATACCAGCGTTAATTTACGCGCGTTAACGTTTAATGCTTCACGCACAAATTAACGCGAGCATTTTTGCCCAAAGATTGTAATAGGGCCCTAAATGTAGGGAATAATAAATGTTTCTGCACATCTAGAAGACCGGCAGGACGACTTTCGGAAGACACTTGGTCCAGAACGTGAGGCTGGAGATGCCCTGCAACTGCAGACCTGGCCAGAAGAAGTGTACCTGCTATAGACCCAATAGAAAAGAGACCTAGCTGTTCTCTCGCTTCTCCACTGGTTGGAGCTGTGGACTACACGCCGACTGGACCGAGCTCACAAACTGTGTGCCAGGGGTCCTGGACAAGAAGGAGACCAATATGACGATCAAAAGCATACATGCAAGACAGACTGCATGGCTCCTTCCCCTCTGCGCCCCTAAACCTGCATCAAGCATAAACACAAGACAGACTGCATGGCTCCTTCCCCTCTGCGCCCCTATACCTGCATCAAGCATAAACACAAGACAGACTGCATGGCTCCTTCCCCTCTGCGCCCCTAAACCTGCATCAAGGTATCTGGATCCATCACGACGTCCCCTGTTCTCAACCCTATTTTCCTGACCGCCATATTTATGTAAGCCTTTATTTTAAAATCTCCCTCCATTTCTGTTAGAAAAAAAACCTCTGTTCCTCCTCCCCTCCCCATGCATGTTCACACAGTGTGCTTTTCTCATACCCTTATTCACAGCATACACACAAGACAGACTGCTTGGCTCCTTCCCCTCTGCTGACCCATCCACTCAGGTCCATAACATAAGGTCTCTCTTCCAGCTGTCTCCTCTTCTCTCTCTAATTACTCTCACTAAGCCCAGGCTTCTGGTTCTTCCTATGCTGCCCTGCTAAACATCTTCACATTCCCTCGGCTCCTATCTGTTTCACCTACCCCAGTCCCTTAGATTGTAAGCTCACAGGATGTCTGACTGAGCACATGGTTAAGTGCTGCACTACTTGGACAGTCATCCTATGGGCAGGGTCATCTTTTCATTATGTATCATGTACGTCTCCTGTTTGTGCTCCCCTATTGTAAAGCGCTGCGGAATATGTTGGCGCTTGTAGTAATAATAATAATAATAATAATAATGGGGTATAATAATTTAAAGCAGACATAAGAAATGGAGCATAATGAAATGGGGGCATAATAAATGCTATAGGTGACATAAATGAAATTGTGGCATAATAAATTAAATGTGGGTATAATTTTTTTTTATAGAAAGGATTTTACCAAGAAGGATGCATTGAGATTTCTCTCTTTTTCAAGTATGTCCTGGGTGGCGAGTATGTACTGTCAGGTGTCTTTCCCAAGGGCACTTACTGGAGAGGTGCTCTTGCCAGGATTGAACCTGTGTCTCCACAGTCTTTCTCCACAGTTATAGAGCAGTGATGTTACCTCTATTCCACCCAGCCGACACCTGAATTAAACGTGGGTCATAATAACTATAACAGGAGCATAATAAATGAAAGGATGCATGATAAATGCAGCATAATGGAATGTGGGGCATAATTTATTTATAAAGGATTTTACCAGGAAGGATACATTGAGATTTCTCTCGTTTTCAAGCATGTCCTGGGTTCAAGAACATTGAAGTGTTACAGTTACAGAAATACAAAGTAATACAATGCAAGATATTAAAAAAAAACACAAATATACAGATTAACAGAAAAATATGTAGGAAATATAGTCACTAGGTTACAGGTTTACAGGTGCATTCTGTATTGAGGTATGTTAGTAAGGAGCTTTTGAGTGACTTAAGACTGGGAGAAGATTTGATGGTGTCTGGGAGGTTATTCCATAATTGTGGTGCTCTGTAGGAAAATGAGGACCGAGCCACTGTCTTTTTGTATTGTGGTATAGCAAGTAAGGTGCTGGTCCTGGATCGGAGGTTATAGGATGAGGGAGCTGCTGGGGGAAGCAGTCTATTCAGGTAGGGTGGCAGCTTCCCAGAGATGCTCTTAAACACCAGGCTGGAAAGGTGAAGGGTGCGTCTGAATTCCAGCGATGGCCAGTTTAGCTCTTTTAACATGTCACAATGGTGGGCCATGTAGTTACATTGTAGCACAAAGCGGCAGAATGAGTTATACAATGTAGTAAGTTTATGAAGGTGTGTTTGCTGGGCGGCTGCATACACTACATCTCCGTAATCAATAGCCGGCATAAGCATTTGCTGTACAATCTGCTTTCTTACCGTGGGGCTAAGGCAGGATTTGTTTCTGTACAGGGCACCTAGTTTGGGGTAAAGTTTAGATGAGAGTTTTTCGATGTGGGGGCCAAAAGATAGATTAGGGTCCAACCACATACCTAGATATTTGAGGGAAATGACTGTGGTCAGCATGCCATTTGATTTTGTACCAACACATAGATGGGGATTTTGCAATTTGTGTAGTTTAGGTTCTGTTCCAAAGAGCATCGTTACAGTTTTGTCAGTATTTAAAAAAAGTTTGTTGTTTCTGATCCACTTTTCTACCTCTGTGAATTGTTCTTGCAGCACGGCCTCCAGCTGCGGGAGATTTGGTTTGCTGGTATAGATCACAGTGTTGTCTGCGTACATATGTACAGTTGAGGCTTTGCAGACGTTGGGCAGATCATTTATGAATATTGTGAATAGCAGGGGCCTAGTATTGAGCCTTGGGTTACACCGCAAGTGACTGGGAGCGGGAGGGAGGAGCTGCCTGAAATTGACACATATTGTGATCGGTCGGATACATATGATTGAAACCAGGTTAGCGTGCGATCACCAATGCCAGAGTTTTTAAGTTTTTCTAACAAGATGCCATGGTCTACCGTGTCAAAGGCCTTGGCAAAATCAAGGAAGATGGCTCCAGTTAGGTTTCCTTGTTCCATCCCAGCCTGGATATCATTGCAGACTTTTAGAAGGGCGGTTGTAGTTGAGTGATTTGGACGAAAGCCTGATTGATCCGGGGTTAAGTAGTACCAATATTGATAATAATCACGTAATTGTGTGTAGACACATTTTTCCAAGACTTTTGACATTACAGGGAGCAACAATATCGGACGGTAGTTGGATACCAAAGTACTGTCACCACTTTTATGGATAGGTACCACTCTCGCAGTCTTCCAGAGCTTGGGTATGTATCCAGTCGCCAGTGACTCATTTATTAGGGTTGCAACAGGATTTGCAATTGCAGGCGCACTGATTTTCAGCAGCATTGCTGGTATTTGATCAGGTCCAGACTGGTATTTCATTTTTTGCTTACGGAGAAGTTTAGTAACGACACTGACAGGCACTGGTCTAAAACTGAATTCCTGTCTGATACAGGGACTTTGCACAATTGGGGGGGCCTGACCTGCATGAGGCCTCTCTGATTGCATGTCATTTCCTAGCTTGGCAATCAAAGTGGTGGCACATCCAACAAAATAATCATTAAAGGCATTTGCTACATCTAAGGGGTGTTGCAGGGTTTGGTTGTTTACTTTGACAGCAGCTGGCTGGGAGTGGACTGGGGGTGCTTGTATGTTACTTATGGTTCTCCAAAAGTTTCTAGGGTTTGATATGTTATTGTTTAGATTTTCATTGAAGTAATGGGCTTTGGCCATTTTTGTTTGTTTTGTGCATTCATTCCGGCATTTTCGGTATTCGTAGTGATCGTTCATGGAACCAGTACTCTTGAAATTTGACCACCGTGAATCTCTAAGCTGGTACATTAGTGTAAGATCAGCTGTAACCCAGGGGAGATGAGTCCCTTTTACTCGCACTTTACGCAGCGGGGCATGAGAATTCCAGACTTGCAGGAGCTCAGACTGAAAGTATTCAACTGCACAGTCTAGGTCTGGGATTAGGTTTAGCCTGTACCAGGGGAGCTGTTTGAGATCACTTAGGAAGGATTCAAGAATAAATTTCTTGAAAGACCTGGTGATTATTACCTTTGGGGGAGATTTCAAGGCCTTAATTTTGCGCACGCAGTACACTAGACAATGGTCACTAAAGCTATTAGCAAGAACACCTGCCTCCTGTATTCTATCAGGAGATGAGGAGAGATTCCAGTCCGACAAGGTATGGTTAGGGCTTTTCCTATTAATGCGAGTGGGGGAGGAGATTAATTGAGTTAGCTGCAATGTTTTAAACAGCGAGCAGTGTTTATTGTTTTTAGGATTTAGCCAATCTGTATTAAAATCGTCGAGTACCAGCAGTTCACTTTTTTGGTTTTGGGCAAGTAGGTTATTAAGGATTTGAGATATGTCAGAGAGGGAGTGCACTGGAGAGCTCGGTGGACGATAGAACCAAGCAACAATGATTGATTTACTGAATGGGATCTCAATTATACCAGAGAGGAAATCAAAGGTGACAGGAGACGTAGAAGTCTGTAAGGGGGTGAACTTTATGGACTCCTCAACATAAATAACAATTCCCCCTCCTCTCTTTGCTCTGTCTTTTCTATAACATGAATACCCCTGTATTGATATGGCAGAGTCTGGTACTTTTGGGGTTAACCATGACTCTGTGAGCACAATGATTTTGGGTTTGTAATAGCAACACCAAGCCTGAAGCTCATCCAATTTAGGGAGTAAACTTCGGATGTTACAGTGCACAAATGAGAGGCCTTTATTAATAAATGAAATGGGAGCATAATAAAATAAAAGTGGGGCATAGTAACTGTAACAAGAGCATAATAACACGAATAGGCGTATAATAAATGAAATGGGAGCATAATAAAATAAAAGTGGGGCATAGTAACTGTAACAGGAGCATAATAACACGAATAGGCGTATAATAAATGAAATGGGGCATTATAAATTAAAGTGTGGCATATTAAATGAAGCAGGGACATAATACATTAAGGGCTCTCTCACCTTGTTAACACTAGCGCTAACGCTCACATAAATGAGCGTTAGCGCTATCTACAATGAGGTGATAGCGATCGAGAGGTGATTCAGGTGCAGCGCTAACGGGTTAAAAAAAAACTTTAGTGGAGAGGAATTTGCGCTTTTTAGCGAGAGCTTAATGTTCTTTGCTGTCCTTATGCTTAACATGGGGAGCGCAAAGAGGAAGCAGAGAGTAATTAGCGTTAGGATCACAAGGTCCTAACGCTAGTTACTAAGAGCTGTCGCTAACAAAAAAGTTTGCTGCATCTTAGAGCTGGTGCTAACTGATTCCTTTGCTGCAGAATCAGCTGCAGCTGAAAACCCCCCAAAAAAACAAATACTCACCCCTCACCCCGCAGCGAAAAGGGTGGATCGATCCGCCCCTTCTGGCCGCCAGGAGCAGAGTGAGACTGGGGAAATAAAGTCCCCAGTCTCCCTCTGTGATCACTCCGCCGACCTGCAGGGTCTTGCGAGACGCGAGATCCTGGCGGTCATGAGACCCAGAAGCAGAAACCTCCATGGAGTCCTATGGACTTCTAGGAGGGGTTGCTCTGGGTGGCATGTTAGCATCCAGGAGGCCAATGACCGCTGCGGGGCAGGCTGCTGGACTCAGTCCTGCCCCATAATCGAATGGTGAAACGGGGGCGCTACGGGGAAATTAGTGAACGCAAATTTTTCCCTTTAGTGTCCCCGTTTTAGCGAGGTCCAGATGATAGGGCCCGAAATGTGGGGAATAATAAATATAATGCGAGCATAATGAAAGGGCGAATAATAAATGGAGCATAATGGAATGTTGGGCATAATAAATGGAATGGGTGACATGAATGAAATGGGGCAAAATAAATTAAATGTCATAATAAATGAAATGAGGGCATAAAGCATAAAATGAGGGGCATAATAACTGTAACAGGAGCAAAGTAAATTAAAGGGTGCATAACAAATGAAGCATAATGGAATGTGGAGCACAATAAATGGAATGGGGACATAATAAATGAAATGAGGGCATAAAGCATAAAATAGGGGGCATAATAACTGTAACAGGAGCAAAGCAAATTAAAGGGTGCATAACAAATGAAGCATAATGGAATGTGGAGCACAATAAATGAAATGGGGACATAATAAATTCAATTACTAGATTGCGTCCCCCCCTCAAGACTGTTGTCTAGATTCGCCCCTGTGTCATGCGATTACACTGCTCCCTGTGTAACACACACATACAACGTGTCGTAAATTACTTTACTGCCTCTGTTTCTGAGCCATACTTTTCCCACTGGATCAATGTGATGACACAGTACAGGATTTCTAAAGTTAAAAAGTGGTCAGCCCTGGAATGAGATGAGTACTAGATGATTTATGAATACATAGACAAACACCATGCCTTTAAACCAGATGCAAACATCACTTTAATTCCAACACAGAAACTGTCAGGTTAATGAGACTCTTAATGGCTTCACAATTATTTAAACACAGTTATAAAAGCTGTCGGCAGCTCTGTAACAAGACTGAGTACCAGATTTTATATAAATATATACGGGGTCATTATAAACCATCGTCTGGAAACCTATTCATTAACAGGACTATACACAGGACACAAGGTCACCCATTTAGACTGGACCAAAGAAAATTCAGCCTAAAGCATAGGAAGGGTTATTTTACGTTGAGAGCAATAAAGCTGTGGAATTCTCTGCCTGTTGAGGTGGTTGGGTCAGAGACTGTACAGACTTTTAAACAACGACTGTATGACTTCCTGCAGAAATATAATATTTTCAGGGTTATTCAGAGAGAGGAGAGAAACAGGAGAACGACTGGAAAATGGAAAATTCTAGGTCAAAATAGCCAAACCAGAAACATTCTCCCATTCATCTCACTTTCCAAATCGGCTGTTTTGACCTAGAATTTTCCATTCTCCGGCCATTCTCCTGCTTTACACCTCTCTCTGGAAAAACCCTGTAAGTGTTATAATATTTAATATGTGGGTAAAAGCTTCTTGATCCAAGGAGAAATCTGACGCCACTCTGGGGTCAAGAAGGAATTTTAGACCGATATTCGTTTATTTCTTTTAATAATGGTTTTTACCTGACTTGATTGACAAGATTGACCTTGCAAGTCTTAATTGAAGTTATTTTGGGATAGGGTGTGGGTGTTTTCTGTCGAGAACATCTCAAACCCGTTTCAGAATCGGTAAAACTCTCGTGTGTGTTTGAAGTGCCTCTCCTCTCCAGAAGAACGTCTCTCCAGCTGAGACCTGGAGTGTTTGCAGTGTTTTTTAAATCTCTTGTGGTTTGCGATTAGTATCTTTGCATCTGTTTGTAATGATTATTTAAAGGTTGTGCTATTTTCCCCATGAACATCTTTCGAAAAGCATCCTCAGTCGACTCTCCGTTTGAGTCACTTCAGTGAATTTCTTTATATAACCCAATAAAAACAGATAAGTGAATTCTATTTTATGTTGTTTTTATTTTCACTTTTAAGGCTAGGGTCAGACGAATGCATTTTCGCGTTGTCTGTGAAAAAGTGCGTTCGAACGAATGGACGCATTTTTTCACGGAGTACGCGATAGCGGTCATACGATGCGCATTTGCGTTCGTGTTTTTGTACGGATCATCAATAAAACACTTTTGCATCTGGACGTTATGTTGGCCGGACATTAGCAGTGTCTGACATCTCCAAATCACGCACACACGCCGCTAGCGGACGCAGCGCACTCTGTACGACCGTACTAGTGGTTTCAGGTTCTCGACAAAATGCGTTCGTTTGCCACTTGCGTTGCGCGGACGAACTTTCGTGCGGCCGTACTTCGTGTGTTCCCCGGCATTGGACGTCATTTGCTGCTAGCACGGCCGTGATTTCGTGCGGCTAAACGCACGTTAAAACTGCTTTCGTCTGACCCTAGCCTTATGCTTCTTCCTCAGCAAGACATTTTATATGGAGTTTATTACTGAGATTTTTCATATTACAGGTTGAGTATCCCGTATCCGAAATGTGGGACCAGAAGTGTTTTGGATTTTTTTAGGATATTTTTTTAAATATATTTATGTAATAATAGGGGGAAACTCCCTGGAACGAGTCTGTAAACGTAAATGTAAAATAAATGTGGTTGAAATTCTCTAGGTGTAAAGAAGATAATTTGCTTTTCTTCTAAATGACCTTTTACTGGATCAATGATCAGTATTTATAACAATTTGTTGGATGGTTTATGTCAGGGTCAGCTACCTTGACCCTCCAGATGTTTTGGAAGTTCATTTCCCATGAGACAGCACCAACTCAATGAGTGGCTGAGCATCATGGGAGATGTAGGTCCAAAACATCTGGAGGGCCATGGTAGAGGTGTGCAAAGCTGAAAAATTTGTTTCGTTTTGTTTCAAAATAATTTAGTTTTCGGAATTTCGTTACGTTTTGATTTGTTTCGTTTCGTTATTTATTTTTTTAGGGATCCCAAATACCATTGTAATTTAGGATTGATTTGATATTTCATATCGATTCGAATTTTGGATCACTGAATAAAGCCCCAATAAATCAAATTTTGCTGTTAAAAGGCAAACTAGGGTTAAATATTGAGCTGTCCATTGGCCTGTGGTGCTGACAACAGATTCAACACCACAGGCCAATTTACAGGGACAGGGTCCTTTTTGAAACAGTCAAATGAATCTGATTTGTTTCATAATGTCATTTGCTTTAGTATTGGCTTGTATGTATTGTAAGTTAGGATCGATTCGATATTTGATATTGATTCGAATTTTGGATCACTAAATAAAACCCCAATAGATCAAATCCTGCTCAGGAATCATTTAATCAAAGGTTCTCTTGTGAAACAGTATAAAAAGTCAAATTTGTTTTATACTTTTCATTTCAAATCGAATTAAATCAATTCGTTATTTCGGAAGTACTTCCGAAATACGAATTAACAAAATTCGTAACGAATTGAGATCCGTTACAAAACTAATGCACACCTCTAGGCCGAGGTTGCTGACCCCTGGTTTACGTCATTCCTTATTCTAACTCTGCCATAAGTATTCGTTTTGTTGATCTATTCTCTTTTCAGTTTAGCCAGGAGTGACGGGTTAAGGAAACACTATGAATTCTTCCAAGGAATCAGGATGTCCTTTAACCCATTCCCTAGCAGGTGGTTTTCCACAATACTATTGTTAGGAACCAGTGGTTTTATGGAAAACCACTTAACAATAGCCATACAGCACAAATGTGCTGTGCAATCCCTACAGCATATTTCAATACTGTATGTACTATTTGACAGGCAAAAGGGCTCCATCTGCTGGCCAAAAAGTGCTATTGCCGCTACAGTGCAGCTGTAACTGCCACGACTTCAATATCAGACTAACGTATGTCCCAGCTGCTCAAACAGTACAAACCTAATGAGTGGCTGAGCATTAAGGGAGATGCAGTTCAAAACATCTGGAGGACCAAGGTTGCTGATCCATGACATAGTATTAGAAACAGAACCTTTAAAGCAGAAATAAAAACAAAATGACACAGGAGGCAGGAACGGTGCTTTATTAAACACATTAAAATGTAATCTCAGCTCGAATTTCCACAAATGTGACAAACCTACCATTAGGGGCATTCATTGTTTCCTGGGGAAATAGCTGCGAATACATTTTTAAGGAATAAAAGCTCCTGTGATTTTCAGAGGTGCTGACACCCCCCCCCCCCCCATAAATGAATACGACTGTATGTTCCTCCCTGGGTGAGGACAAAGGAACCTTCACGTCTGCACTGCTTTCCGTCACAGACACAGGTAGCCTGATATCGCTGTATCTTGATAAAAGGTTTGCATAATGGAGAAGACAAAATCTCATCCGACTAATGAGACAATTAATTAAGGAACATATTGTAGCAGTTAAACAAGGTACAGTCCGTGATCTTCATTAGTCATTAAAGATGATGTAGCACAGTCAGACTTCATTAGTCATTCATTTATGGCGAGTAAGGCCTTGCCGATTCAACACACTCTGCAGCTGTAGATGATAAATACATGAGTCCCTTCCCATCGCTGAGTCTCACCTTCCAGGGAGCATTTCGATGCCGTTCATTTCAATAAGGCAATCTGGGATATTTATCTACGAGGGATTTTTCAGGAATTGTTAAATTCTTGGTTTATTACCCCACGATGTCAGCATTGTGCAAGAGTCAAGAGACTGCACTTTGGGCCCCTTTAAATTAAACTAAAATGTGGGGCATAACAAAAGACCTGCAAGGTTAATCAAAGAGAATCGAAAAGCCACCGCACGTTCGGTGACTTTTCGTTCTCTTCAATTCGGTACGATTTGTCGATCCCATTTCGGCCACCCTGCGGTGTATTCAGCAAGCACCACAGGGTCCCCGAATTGCAGGGAAAAGTCGCAGCGAACTCGCCGAAAACTCACAGCAAAATGAGGGCGAACGCACACCGAAACCCGCAAAAAACAGGGATTTGACAGGATTTGCAATTGCCGGTGCACTGATTTTCAGCAGCATTGCTGGTATTTGGTCAAGTTCTGACTGGAGTTTAATTTTTTGGTTACAGAGAAGTTTAGTAATGGCACTGACAGGCACCAGTCTAAAACTGAATTTCTCTTTGATACAGGGTTTTTCCACAGTTGGAAGGATCTGACTTGTGTGCTGCCTTTCTGAATGTGTTTCAATTGCTAGCTTAGCAATCAGGGTGTTGGCGCATCCAACGAAATAGTTATTAAAGGCATTTGCTACATCTAGGGGGTGTTGCAGGGTTTGGTTGTTTACTTTGACAGCAGCTGGTTGGGAGTGGACAGGGGGCGATTGTATGTTATTTATGATTTTCCAAAAATTTCTCGGGTTTGATATGTTATTATTTAGATTTTCATTGAAGTATTGGGCTTTGGCCATTTTGGTTTGCTTTGTGCATGCATTCCGCCATTTTCAGTATTCACAGTAATCGTTCATGGATCCAGTACTCTTGAAATTTGACCAAAGTGAATCTCTAAGCTGGTACATGTGTGTGAGGTCAGCTGTAACCCAGGGGAGATGTGCCCCTTTGACTCGCACTTTACGCAGCGGGGCATGGGCATTCCAGACTTGCAGGAGCTCTGACTGAAAGTATTCAATTGCACAGTCCAGGTCTGGGATTAGGTTTAGCCTGTACCATGTGAGCCGTTTGAGATCATTTAGGAAGGATTCAAGATTAAATTTCTTGAAGGACCTGGTGATTATTACCTTTGGGGGAGATTTTGTGGCCTTTATTTTGCGCACACAGTACACTAGCAAGTGATGACGGAAGCTATTAGCAAGAACGCCTGCCTTCTGTATTCTATCAGGACATGAGGAGAGAATCCAGTCCAGCAAGGTATGGTTAAGGCTTTTCATATTATTGCGAGTGGGGGAGGAGATTAATTGTGTTAACTGGAAAGCCTTAAACTGGGAGCAGTGTTTATTGTTTTTAGGATTCAGCCAGTCAACAATAAAATCGCCAAGGACCAGCAGTTCACTTTTTTGGTTTTGAGCTACCAAATTACTAAGGATTTGGGTTATGTCAGAAAGGGAGTGCACTGGGGAGCTCGGTGTTCAATAGAATCCAGCAAGAATAATTGGTTTACTGATAGGGATCTCAATAATACCAGAAAGGAAATCAAAAGTGGCTGGGGAGCTAGAGTTTTGCAGAGGGGTGAACTTTGTGGACTCGTCAACATAAATAACAATTCCTCCTCCTCTCTTTGCTCTGTCCTTTCTATAACATGAATACCCTTGTATTGATATGGCAGAGTCTGGTACTTTAGGGGTTAGCCATGATTCTGTCAGCACAATGACTTTAGGTTTGTAATGCAGGCACCAAGCTTTAAGCTCGTCCAGTTTAGGGAGTAAGCTGCGGATATTACAGTGCACAAAGGAGAGGCCTTTTTTGTGAGGAGACTAAACGTGGCGTCATCTGTTGGACCAGGGTTGGATTCAACATCATTTGCCAGGGCAAGCAGCAGAATAAATAGGAATTTGGACACTGTTTTCTTTTTGGAGAATTGTGATTGGAGAGTCTTAAAACTCTGTGTGGGGGTGGGAGGGCTGCATTTAACACTCTCCACCAGCACTCAGCTGATAAGTTAAAAGAGCTGAGTAGGCTATGGTGTATCTGGGTTTCTTTTTCTGCTTGGTGTAATTTGTATTGTGTATAGGGAGGGAGGGTATATTTAGAGAGAAGGGTGGTAGAAGAAAGAAGCAGCAAGCATTTGGTGAATTGCCTGCTCTCTGGATAGCCGAATGGCCAAGAAAGGTAGCCGAACGCTGAATTTCAGCGTTCGGTTCCCTTTCGGGAGCCGTTCGGATCTCTTTGAATAACCCTGTAGGTTGCATAAAAAAATTGATTGGAAACATAATAAATTAAATGGGGTGTAAAATAAATGGAATGGAAGCATATGAAACAAAATGGGGGGCACAATAAATGACATGGTTGCATACCAAATGGAATGGTGCTCAATAAATGAAATAGGGGCATAATAAATGAAATGTGGAGCATATTAAATGGAGTGGGGGCATAACACTTTAATTGTGGGACATGTTAAAAGACATGGTTGTATAATAAATTGATTGGGGACATAATAAACTAAATGGTGATTAAATGCATGGAATGGAAGCATAAGAAATGGGGTGGCAGCACAATAAATTACATGGCTGCACGCCAAATGGAATGGTGCTCAATAAATAAAATAGGGGCATAATTAAAGAAATGGGGCATAAGAAATGAAATGTGGAGCATATTAAATGGAGTGGGGCATAACACATTAATTGTGGGGCACATTAAAAGACATGGTTGCATAATAAATTGACTGGGGGCATAATAAATGAAATGGGGGTAAAATACATGGAATGGAAGCATAAGAAATGGGGCATAATAAATGAAATGTGGAGCATATTAAATGGAGCGGGGGCATAACACATTAATTGTGGGGCATAATAGATGTAATGTAAATTATGGGCCCAGAGAAGTTATCCCTTTTGCTCTGCAATAAAGACAGCCCTTTTTATAGGGAGTCATGAATTGCCCACCCACCAAACCCATCGCCGCCATAACCTTAAAATAACATATGCCGCAAGTCATTTGGATGGAGAATGTATTGGCCACGGTTTATTCATAATTTATTATACAAACAGTGGCATGGAAATGACATACTCTGATCTATATTGGGATCTGTTACTCATACTTTACTGGAAGGCTGTGTGAAGCCGTGCCGATAACTAAATTAACCCTTTAACCAAGGCTTATCTCCAATCCTGCTGCTCCTCATTGCGCTGCCACTGCCTTCCTATATCTGGCTGTAACACCTAGGAACAGGATACCAGGGGACTCTCGAATACGGGGCTATGGGTGGGATGTTGTCTCCTATCCGCTGTAAGCCCAGGCTACGAAGTCCATCCTGCACTTAAGGGACCCTATTCAAAGGTTGGTGTTAACTTATCGAGTGCTGTTGGAAATTTACCAGAGCCATTATAGTCTATTGCGTTGTTAAGTTTACAACAGCTCTGGTTAAGTTTGCACCAACCTTGGAATAGGTTCCAGGGAGTAATAATCACACCAGGAGTGGTTGGATGAATCTGCATTAAGATAGACTGCAAGAAGTACCAAGCAAGACCACAGAGTGGGATACAAAATGAGTTTAACCCTCCAATAAAAAAGATGGGGGTGCAGGGTTTGTGGGGGTGCTGAGGTCCGCCGGAGGTATATAATTAACCCATCTAGTTTTCTTCTCCCACCGTCTTTTGCCTTGAGTGTTCTTTTAATTATGGATGTTCCTACTACATTCCAGAAAGAGAAGTCTGTCGGTCACATTTCTCCATAACCAAAGGTTTTCAGGCCTTATTCCTGATGATATTAGGAACAAATGGTGCACAGTAGCTTTATATGGAGCGCTGGGTAAGGTGGTGTGGGTACCTTTTGAATGCTGCACTTTAGTGAGTGTGTTGACAGTCAAACCCCAAAACACTCTGCCTAAAGATACAGTATAGGAAAAGAAAAACACATTCCAATGTGCAGACTGGTACCTGGTACCATATTCCAGATGAGCTGTTAAAATTGAGCCACTAAGATCAGAAACTAGCACGAGCCACTGATTGTCATATACGGGGTAGTTCGTATATACCCAAACCCAAAGTGTTTGTTATAGATCTTAAACATATGGAAATTAAGAAAGTTTTAGGAAACATACCTCCTCTTATGTTGAGTTCATCCAATGACAGCATGGGCCAGAAGTGGCTGCTGTTTTCTGTTAAGCACACGTCGTCTACAAGACAATGCATGGTGTTGCTAACGTGTCTCAAAAACTGCATCATCATTACTCTGGATCACATTCCTGTTATCCTCTAAGGCGGTGGTTCCCAACCCTAGTGCTCGGGTCCCCCTAAAAGGCCAGGTTTGCAGATATGTGAAGCACAGCACAGGTGACATAATTTGCTGCTCCGTGAGTGACGGATTCAATCTGCATTTCCCCAAGGTAATCCTTAAAAGCTGGCCTGTTAGGGGGACTTGAGGACAGCGGTTGGGAACCACTGCTCTAAGGCGTCAGTCATGCAAGGCTGGATATGGTGCACTCATTCCTTCAGACAGCCCCATAAAAAGAAGTCGGGCAGGTAAGATCGGGAGACCGTGGTGGCCACAAATTCTTGGAAATGACACGGTCCTCAGAAAAACTCTGGATTGTCAGTCACGTGAGGTGAGGCACTTGTGTCATCATGCTAGAACTACCCCTCTGCTCTACTAAATTTCTATGGTAGTGCTGTCGTCGTGGCTTTGCTGCCATCTGGCGACTGCTTCCAGCACTTGCTTTAGGGGGATGTGCTCAACATAAGAGGAAATCCATTCCCTGAAACGCTCATTAATTTCCTTTCATTTGTTTACGATCTATAACCGCAGCTTTGAGTTCGGGTCTTTACAGATGCCTCTCTGCAGATTTGAGACATTGCTCAGAAACATGAGTCCCAATGGTAACATACCTGTCAGAAGGTCCAGTGTTCTAGGGCTATTTTAAACTGGTGAAAAAAAAAATATAAAAAACGCCATAAAATCCATTTCTTTACACCGTTGTACATCAAGAGACTTTGTAATTGCTGAAATCTGTGCAGTTGAAACGTATTAAGTATTTGCTGAGTGTTCTAAGTGAGAATTCCCCATTGAGGTCAATCAATATTGATCTCCTGTTAGATGCTAATTTATTCCTGATTGATGAGATGTCTTTCGGCACATCTGTTAATTGCTTCGGCTGATGTATCGGGACAGTATTTTTTTTATGTTTCCCATTTAAATAAAATGGATATTTTTAATTAATACTGATCGACATTCTGCCAATACCTATAGGTGTTGTAAAAACACAGCTCAAACACATTTATTATCTGATTTTCTTTTGCTCTTAAAGAATTGGGCAGATGCTGCTGATAATCTCCTCCTAATTTCCTTTTTATTTAGGGTGATATTACTCACCTTTTTCCCCATCGCCGCGCACAGGTCCTCCTCTCCAGCTCAGAATCTCAATTTACATTCTTAGATAACTTGCGAAGCGTAGGAACCATAAATTGCTAATTAAAGTTTGTTTCACTGTAACGATATGTGTATGTGATTAGTTTAACCATTGCTCGTGTTCACCGTGTCTGAGTCGTGTATTGTAATGGTTAGCCAATTGGATTATTCTCATTTGGTTTAGTGTTTCCAGCAACTGATTAAAGGGAAAATAAAAAAAACCTCTGGAATTAAAAGGCTTCTATTCCTACTCCAAGAATCGTGTCTGGCTGGTGTTTGCAAGTACTCTGCTCCTTTGGGTCACCTCTTTGTATTGCCAGGCGAAATAATGTGCTGGCTCTGATCTTTGAGTTTATCAGAACCACAGCGTGTTCCCATTATAGTACCTCATTCCCTGCTGCACTTACCTGAAGACCTTTTTCAGACAGTGAACGAGAGTGCCGCGATCTCCGCCCGGGAGGGAGCCCCAACCAACCAATCTCCACAAGGCAACCACCAGGAAAGGGACGCCGCCAGTCCCAAATATCGCCAGGAAGAAAGAAAAAACGGCAGAGCCTCCAATGGAGTGTAGTGAAGGAAATTTATTTGGGTGCAGCAAGACCCAGCAGCAAAATCAGTGACGTTTCGACCCGAAGGTCTTAATCATACATGTGAGTTAAAATCCAAACCCTCCATATATACTCTAGTTCATTAATTATGCAAATGTTTAATTAAACAATTAGGCAATTAGGAGACACATGTAAAGAGTATACAATGGGAAGAGAACATGGCGCATGAATAAACATGATTATGTGATATTTAAAAGAAAAATGCAGAGGGTATAATAATCATTCCTAAGATAATTTAGATTGTAGAGATATTTCATCATAAACCATTGCCAAAGGAATACCCAACTCCAACAAGGAAACTGATCCATATTTGTCTCATATATATATATATATATATATTTATATGGGGTAGCGGATCTGCACATAGGCTTTTTGACTTTCATAGTTGTATACCGTATCGCCGATGTCAAGACAATCGCCACATGGAGCCCCCAAAGAGCAGGAGGGACACATGCCGCCATCCTATGAAGATAATAAAAGCTGTTATACATAATCTTCAAGAAACCGTTGTATCTGATTTTTAAAGACCTATAATCTTCAGAAATATGAAGGGGAGAATATCTCCCCATCAAACCAGGTTCGCCGTCTTGGAGTTACACTTGACTCTGCTCTATCCTTCATCCCCCACATCCAGTCTCTTTCCGCCTCCTGCCGCTACCAACTACGTAATATTTCCAGAATTCGGCCATTTCTTACCGCTGTCACCACAAAACAACTCATCCACGCCCTGGTAATCTCCCGACTCGACTATTGCAATAATCTCTTATCTGGCCTCCCTCTCTCCCACCTACAATCCATTCTGAACGCCTCCGCCAGGCTAATCAACCTCACCCGCTGCTCTGTCTCTGCCGCTCCCCATCCACTGCAGAATTAAATTTAAAATCCTTATCCTTACCTACAAAACCTCACTAACTCAGCGCCCCACTACCTGTCCTCACTAATCACCAAATACAGCCCAGCCTGCTCCCTAAGGTCAAACAGTGACCTGCGCCTAGCTTCTCCCCACATCACCTCTTCCCATGATAGACTGCAGGCCTTCTCACGCGCAGCCCCCATCCTCTGGAACGCTCTCCCTCGTTCGGTCACACTTTCTCCTAATTTCTCTTCCTTCAAATGCTCCCTTAAGACATTCCTATTTAGGGACGTCGACCACCCACCTATGTGAATAGGGCCCTCATCTCCTCCTGTACTGTTTGTCAAAAGTTATCAATGTATTGTAACCCTGTCTATACTGTGCTTATTGTACAGCGCTGCAGAATATGCCGGCGCTTTATAAATAAAAAATAATAATAAAAAGAAACACACGTTTAAATCAAATTCCCTGTACAGCCCCTTAGGCCACAAGGTATCGAGTTTATCTATCCACTGTTTTTCTTTATGTTTCAACAGGCGGGTTCTATCACCCCCTCCTCTGAGGGGTGGAACATGGTCAACCACCTGAAAGCGTAGCTGAGCCACACTGAGAACAAGTGTGAAAATGCTCTGCTACAGGTAGTTCCAATCGCTTGGTTCTAATGGTGGATTTGTGCTTACTAATTCTGTCTTTTACTCTCATGGTAGTCTCACCTACATAGAGAAGGCCACAATGGCACTTTAACACATAAACCACAAATTAAGAGTCGCACGTAAAGAAATTCTGAATGGGGATTTTAACCCCCGTTTGTGGATGTACAAGAAACTCCCCCTTAATCACTGCATTACATGAAGCACAATGTAGACATGGAAATGTCCCACATTATTTCGGCACCAAAATGTCCTGTTGGTTTTTTTTCATGGACCCTATATATAATGATGCTATGTAACCCTGTATTACTCTTTTGCAGCACTCACGTTTTAATTCAGCTTCCCGGGCCAGGCTCCATAACTGTGTGCTTTTACATCCCAGCTGGACAAATTGCAAACACCCCATCTATGTGTCAGGACAAAATCAAATGGCACGTTGACCACAGTCACTTCTCTCAAATATCTAGGTATGTGGTTAGACCCAAATCTATCTTTTGGCCCCCACATCGAAAAACTTTCATCTAAATTTTACCCCAAACTAGGTGCCCTGTACAGAAACAAATCCTGCCTGAGCCCCGCGGTAAGAAAGCAGATTGTACAAAAAATGCTTATGCCGGCCATTGAATACGGAGATGTAGTGTATGCAGCTGCCCCGCAAACACACCTTCAGAAACTTACTACATTGTATAACTCATTCTGCCACTTTGTGCTACAATGTAACTACATGACCCACCATTGTGACATGTTAAAAGAGCTAAACTGGCCGTCGCTGGAATCTAGACGCACCCTTCACCTTTCCAACCTGGTGTTTAAGAGCTTTTCTGGGAAGCTACCACCCTACCTGAATAGGCCGATTGCCCCAGCAGTTCCCTCATCCTATAACCTCCGATCCAGGACCGGCACCTTACTTGCAATACCACTATACAAAAAGAAAGTGGCTCGATTCTCATTTTCCAAACAGAGCACCACAATTATAGAATAATCTCCCAGACGCCGTCAAATCTTCCCCCAGTCTAAAGTCTATTAAGAGTAGGGATGAACGGTTCGGGGTCGGACGATTCGGAGTTCGGCCCGAATTTAGCCTGTTCGGGTAGATCGCGAACTCCGAACATTTTGCCGTGTTCGGTTCGGGTTCGGGAAAAAAAAGAAATTTTGAAAAAAGTATAAAAAATGCTTAAAAAATACTAAAAAATCTAGAAATAAAGAGACTCTTTACTGCAGAATATTATAAGCAACGGTTTATTAGATATTGAATTAAAAACTAATGTCTAGGTGCAACGATTTTCACCTTTAAATTACCTTTTTTTTTTCAAACATAACAACAACAGATGTTTTTGTCTGGTCTAATCAATTTGATACATTTTATGTAGAATGAAGGTGTGGTGTCTGCTTCTGTTCTGAGTGAGTAATTTCCCTCCTAAAACGTCCTAATATGCGGCATTTAACTGCTGTGTGAAAAAATACAAAATTTCCTCATTGCCTGCTTTTAACATCTAAAGCAATGTTATTTTTCACTTCGGGATTAAACATTCACAGGGTTATTCAGAGAGTGGTGAAAAGCAGGAGACTAACTGGAGAAGTGAAAATTCTAGGTCAAAATAGCCAAACCAGAAAAATTCTCCCATTTATCTCACTTTCCAAATCGGCTATTTGGTCTAGATTGTTCTCTTCTCCTGCCAGTTCTCCTGGCTTTCACCTCTCTCTCAGGGTTGTTCAGAGAAAGGTGAAAACCAGGAGAATGGCAGGAAAAGAGAACAATCTGGACCAAATAGACGATTTGGAAAGTGAGATAAGGCTAGGGTCAGACTAACGCATTTTTCACAGCAACTGTCAAAAAGTGCGTCCGAACGCATTGAGGTGTTTTTTCACGGAAAGCGCTTAAACGGTCATACGATGCGCATTTTTGGGCGTGATTTTTTATGGATGCAAACCAGGAAACTTTGGGTGTCTGGACGTTATGTTGGCCGGACATGAGCAGGGTCTGACGTCTCCAAATCACGCACACACGCCGCTAGTGGACGCAGCGCACTCTGTACGTCCGTACTAGCAGTTCTGCGTTCTCGAAAAAATGCGTTCATTTTCCACTTGCATTGCGCAGCCGGAGTTCGTGCGACCGTACTTCGTATATTGGCTGTCATTGCCCGTCATTTGCTGCTAGTGCGGCCGTGATTAAGTCTCCTAAACGCACGTTAAAAATTCACTAGTCTGACCCTAGCCTAAATGGGAGAATTTTTCTGGTTTGCCTATTTTGACCTAGAATTTTCCATTCTCCAGTCATTCTCCTGCTCTTCACCGCTCTCTGAATAACCCTGACAGGGTTATTCAGAGAAAGGTGAAACTCAGGAGAATGACTGAAGAGAAAATTCTAGGTCAAAATAGCCGAACCAGAAAAATTCTCCCATTTATCTCACTTTCCAAATCGGCTATTTGGTCTAGAATTTTCCATTCTCCTGCTTTTCACCGCCAAAAAATCAGTAAACTTTTTCTGCGTGTCCGAAAATGTCTCCTCTTTTCATACAGACTGCCGCCCCAAGAAGCTGTTTATGGATAGATTAAAGGAAAACTGTTTACCGTCATTTAAAATGTAATTTTTTCGTTTTTAAGTGTTTCTATACATCCTAGAAATCCGCCACTTCACGGGCAGGTTATGGGGACCTCCAAGGCACGATATTTAAAGGAATTTTTCGTTTTTATTTTGAACCCTTTTTTCATGGAAAATTCACTGTTCCTATAAAAACGGGTTTTTTTAACTTTTTGTCCTTGTTTCCGGTCCCCCAGGGCACTACCCGGACCCCCATACACCTTTTATGGCAAATATCTAGCATATATGCCCTCTTGGAGGGCACTCTAAAAACTGAATTTTCAGCCCCATTGACTTGTATGGGGTTCGAGTTCGGGTTCGGACCCGAACATTTGGAAAAATTCAGGTTCGGGCCCGAACCGAACTCGGGGGTCGTTCGGCTCATCCCTACTTAAGAGCTCTCTATTAACATACCTCAATAAGGAATGCACCTGTAAACATGTAACATAGTGACTATATTTCCTACATATTTATTTTCTGTTAAGCTGTATATTTGTTTTGTGTTAATATCTTGCCTTTTACTACTTTGTATTTCTATAACAATGTTCTTGAACCCAGGACATACTTGAAAAAGAGAGAAATCTCAATGTATCCTTCCTGGTAAAATACTTTATAAATAAATAAATATCTGCCCTAACTAGAGAATCCCTCAAAATTCTATTTCTTTTGTACGCAAACATAGGAGTCATCTGAAAAAAAGGAATTTCACTATATGCCTTCTGTAAAATTCGCCAATGTCTTTTTACAATCTGATTAACCGATCTACTCACCTGGTTGAATTTATGTCTGTTGGCCTTACGTTGTGAAATAATGGTGAAGCAATCTAGGGTTTTTGATCGTGTGTATTCTTTACTTAAAAGATCCTTAGGGTAACCCCTCTCTATGAATTTTTTGGTCATCTGTTTTAATCTATTGTCACAAGTATCAGAATCTGTGACATTCCTAACCACTCTTGTATATTGGCTACGAGGCAGTGACCTAAGTGTACTCTCAGTATGAAAGCTACAAAAATGAAGAAGGCTATTCCTATCTGTCGGTTTAACATATAGGTCACTGATGAGGCAACCCTCATTTATCTTCAGAGTAAGATCCAAACAAATTGATCTCTGATGGATTAAATGTCAGTGAATTTTTTATGGGGACTGGTTGAATTAATCTCTGTAAAAAAAGACACCAAATCAGCCTCACTCCCTGTCCAAATACCAAACACATCGTCGATATATCTCCACCACGTATGGACATAGTTAAAGAGATGGTGTGAGTAAATAAAGTGATGTTCAAACGCATCCATATATAGATTTGCATAGGCCGGAGCCACATTAGATCCCATATTAGTGCCTCGGAGTTGTTTATAGATTATGTCCCCAAAAAGAAGTTATTATGGAGGACCAACTCCAATAATTTGATGAGGAATACAATCTGTTCCTCTGGAAAATAATTTTTCAATAGGGCCTCACGGATAGCTTCCAATCCCTTTACATTAGGAATAGAAGTGTATAAGCTTGTCACGTCCCATGTGAACAAAATCACAGGACCCTCAAAAGTAAGATCTGCTATACGTCTTAGGACATCTTTACTGTCCCACAGAAAATACTTTGTTTTAACAACAAGCGGCTGGAAAATCCTATCCAGGAAGATTGATATAGGTTGGAGCACGGAATCCGTGCTCGCCACAATTGGCCTTCCTGGTGGATTCAAACTCTTGTGTATTTTAGGTAACACATAGAATACTGGTAAAATAGCATGTTCTTTCTTAAGATACTTCTGCAGATCTTCATCTATGATATTCAATAGTAATGCCTCTGAAACTAGAGTCTCAATTGTTTTCTCCAATTGCATCACAGCTCCAAGGTGGCTAATACAATATCTGTGTCACCAAGTTGTCTGTTGACTTCCTTAACGTAATCAGCATAATTCATAACTACCAACCCCCCCTTCCTTATCAGCAGGTTTAAGCATAAGATTTTTATTCTCTTGTAAGGTTTTTAATGCTTGGCGTTCTACCAGTGAAAAATTACTAAATTTTCCTACCAAATGTGATGGAAAGTTTAGATTTTAATAAGGACTCGGAGGCGAGTATTTGCATCAACTTCTTTTATTGCACCCACAGCAGCAAAAGATGAATGCAATGAACACAAAAAAAATAAACATAGGGGCATCCCCCCCCAGCGGGGAGGTCCCAACCCCAGTCCTTGGTACCACCCCCAAGTTTATATATATCCTGAGCGGGAGCAGCTTAAGCCTCTTCTTTTAGCAGCTAACTTCAGAAACCAAAACGGCCAACAGCGGCGAACGAAGAGCCAATGGCAGCAAAACGAGGAACCGAACCAGTCGAACCAGCTGGGAGGTGAAGTCTCGCAGCATTCATGAGGCTGTGAAGAGAACACAAACACGAGCCAGGCATTAGAACAGGGAACCCGTCAGGAACCCAACAATGAGCACCCACCCACCGGTTGGAAGTGGTCCATCATATCTACATAAGGGGACATCCCAAAAGTGGACAGAAAGGTTAAAACCCCGTCAATGGATCCCCCTCCCCGTCACCCATCAATGGCAGAAGGAACAAACCACAAGTAAAAACTCGATGTTCAATGATTTATTAGCAGTATATAGTCAACATGAGAACGGGAGGGTGTGGTGGGAAATACTCGCCTCCGAGTCCTTATTAAAATCTAAACTTTCCGTCACATTTGGTAGGAAAATTTAGTAATTTCAATACAGGAACTCGGAGGCTCCTATTTGCAGGTTTAACGCACCAGAGCCTGAGACATATGGGTGAGCGGGCGAAAATAAAAACGGCGAAAGGTAGATTCCTGCGACCAATTTGCCGCTTTCATCAAATCCTCAAGTCTACAACCCGAAGCAAACGCCTTGGAGGCCGCGGCCCCCCTCATAGAGTGCGCCCCAAAGCGCGACACATCAACGCCTGCCAAATCCAAAAGCCATCGGGCCCACCTCGCCAACGTAGAGGAGCACACCGGGGCATGCGGAGCCCGGAAAGACACAAACAACGGAGAAACCGGGGCATCACGGAGGGACACCGTGCGAGTTTCATAGGCCTGAAGACACCGCACCGGGCACAATTGAGGATCACCAGCGAAAGCGGGGTAGAACACTGAACGAATAGCCGTCTTCGTACGTCTGGAAACATCAAACCGAACCCCTTCCGGTGTAAAGGAACGGACCTGGAAGTCCAGGGCCCTAACATCGCCCACACGCTTGCAGGAAATCAGACATAACAAGACTAACAACTTTGTCGGATAATTGTTTCAATGACAGATCGTCATTAGCCGGCCAGCCACGCAAAAACTCGAGAACCAAAGAAACGTCCCAGGTCGAAGAATATCGAGGGGCCGGAGGCCGGGAGAGACGAACACCTTTGAGTAAGCGACACACCAGGGCATGGCGACCCACCGGGACGCCCTCCAAACCAACATGACCAGCCGAGATCGCCGAGCGATACACAATGATAGTCCGGAAAGCCAAACCCGAATCAAACAGGGACGACAGAAAATTCAACACCACCATTACAGGGGCAGTAAGGGAATCGTGGCCCCGTCCCAAACACCAGCGGTGCCAATGGTCCCATGCCGACTTATAGGCGCTCCGTGTGCCTGGAGCCCAGGCCTGTTGTAGTAGGGAAGCCGTTACCTCCGAAACGTCTGCGGTTTGCCAGGCGAACCTGAAACCAACCACGCCACCAACGTCAACCGATCCCCCATTACCAAGGGATGTGGTAGGCCCTCCGGGTCTGACAGCAGGTTCGTTGGACAAGGAAGCACCCTCGGGACATCTATCGCCAGTTCCAACAGGTCGGGATACCAGGGTTGGGACTGCCAGAACGGGGTCAGGAGTACTAACTCCGCCCCTTGCTCTCTCAGCGAGGATAAAACTCTGCATAATATCCGAAACGGAGGGAAGGCTTAATGACGACCCTGCGGCCATCGAAGCTTCAGGGCATCTGTGGCCAGTGCCTTCGGGTCCGGGCGCCAGCTGAAGAAATCCGGCAATTGATGATTCAGTCTGGACGCAAAGAGATCTACTTGCAGTGGACCCCAGAGAGTAGCGATGTTGTCGAAAACTGATGGTAGTAGACGCCAGTCCCCGCTGTCTGTCAGATGGCGAGAATTCCAGTCCGCCACCGTGTTGCACAGGCCTGGGATGAATTCGGCCACTATGAAGAGTCCTTTCTGCAGGCAGAATTCCCATAGGTCGCGGGCCGTGGATGTCAAGTCTCGAGATCGAGTGCCCCCCAGGGCATTGACATAACGGACCGCCGCCTTGTTGTCCATGCGTATCAGAACGCATTGAGCTCCGGGTCTGGCGAAGCATTGAATTGCGAAGAACGCTGCTAAGAGTTCCAGCACGTTGATATGGGCCTCTGCTTCTGAGGGGGACCACCGACCTCCTGTCTCCAGGTGCCCGCATCGGGCGCCCCAGCCCCTGCGGCTGGCATCCGACTCTATAGTCATAGTCGGGATCGGGTCCATCACTGGACGAGAGTTCCATCTGGTCCAGTCGGAGAGCCACCAGCGGAGGTCTTCCCTCGCTTCGTCTGATAGCCTCACCTTCTGCGAGTAGTCTGGATTCAAACGGAGAAAACGGGCCTTCCAGGTCTGGAGGGCCCGATAGTGTAGGGGAGCAGGAAGAATTGCCAAGCGAGTTGCCGCGAGGACTCCGATGACTCGAGCCAGGGATCGCAGTGACGGAGCAGGGTTCCTTAATAGAGAGCGTACGTCCTTCCGAAGGGAGCGGACCTTGGACGGTGGAACACTGAGGGTCATGGCGACGGAGTCGACAAGAAATCCCAGGAACTCTATGCTCCGGGTTGGCACCAATAAGGATTTCTCCTGATTTATCAGAAATCCCAGGTCTTGCAGTAGGGAAATTGTCCACTTTAGATGGAGTCTCAGTAATTCGATGGAATTTGCCATTAACAGGATATCGTCCAGGTAGATGACTAGATGGACTCCCTGGGCACGCAGGGAGGCAATGACCGGCTTCATGAGTTTTGTGAAGCACCACGGAGCTGAGGCGAGGCCGAATGGGAGGCAGGTGAACCGCCATACGTGATTTCGCCATATGAAACAAAGGTAATTGCGGGACGCGGCCGCCATAGGCACGGACAGGTATGCGTCCTTTAAATCCAGTTTTACCATCCAATCTCTGTAAACTAGAGTTTCCCTGAGGGTGTGTATGCCCTCCATCTTGAAGTGGTTGTATTCCACTCCCACATTGAGGTCTCTCAGATTTATCACCGGCCTCATGTCGCCCCCTTTCTTGGGCACCAAGAACAGATTGCTTACAAAGCGGGGCCCCTCCGGAGTCACCTCCTCTATGGCTCCTTTGCTCCGCAGAGCTCGTACCTCCGCGTCTACCAACGCCTCGTGGGCGATTGAGAATTTTAACGGTCGAGGAGGGTTTGTCTGAACCGGGGGCAGGTCGGTGAACGTGATGGGAAAACCCTGTACAGTGCGCAGGACCCAAGGATCTGATGTGAGCCTTTCCCATGTGTGTGTGAAGCGTGCAATGCGACCCCCAATAACCACATTTAAATGAGGAATAATCTGAGGTAGTCTCACCTGCTCCACGACGGGGATACTGGAAACCACGGCCACCTCGGAAGCCACGTCCACGCCAGGGACGGGAGCGGGAGGAAACTCCGGCAAAGCCCGCAGGCTGATTGTAAGTGGCTGAATTAAAGGAGCCTCTGTCGGTGCCCGAAGCACCTCTCCTGCCAGCAAAGCGGCCCCTTCCTCTGCCAGCTCTTCCAAAAACTCGATTAGGGGAAAAAACTTTTTTCATATTTGCCTCCACTTTGTCCAACTGGGTGAAAGTGCCAGAGTACGATCCCAGGTTTTTAATGGATTTTTCCCCAAAAAGGAGGCCCTGTGCCTTGGCACCCAAATCTTTTACAGCCTGGGAGGTAAGATGTGTGTCCATGCGCATTAGCATCGACTTGCGCCTTTCGGCAGCGATTGCGGCATTAGCGCCCCCCAAGAGGCATAGGGACCTCTGTAGCCAGCCGGAGACATCTATAGGGTCTAAGGGGGTATCGTTTAGACGGGCGTCCTCCACCGAGTCCAGGAGGAAAATTAATGGAGCCGCCACATCCAGGACCTTGTCCTCACAAAGACGCAGAGCATGTTCAATGCCACGTTTGGCCGACCAGCCTTTAACGGCGAGGAAGTCAGCCATGTCCTCATCTACTTTGGGCGTGAGGCATGTTTTCCCCGCAGTGGTGGGGCGGGGGCATTCGGCCTTGAAATTGGCTCTCGTAGCCTGATCCATAGGGGACCGCATGTTAGCGTCAACCCACATTTCCACATGTGGAAGGGGCGTCCAGGCCGAGGATCTCGGGTGTAAGACCTCAGAAGCGTGGAACATAGGCTGGCCACGCGGGTCACACACCACATTTTTTTGAGACAACAGAGGTGGTGGTGGCGGGTTTTGCTCCCCATCGACCGTCAGGTCTGGATCATTCGGGGCGTGGATTTCTAACCCCTCATCCTCCCCGGACACGATGCCTTCTGAGTCCGTATATTCTGGGAGTTGGTCTGAATCCGCAGATTTGGACCGTTTCTCAAGAACCGCTACTGTTGCCCCGCGGTCAGGGGCTCTTTTACGCGAGGCGATCTCGCTCGTCTTTTTAGGCAAGTTTACGGGGTTGCCAGCCCCTCGAGCTTTATCAATGTGCTTGGTTTTGGCACTGCTCTTTGACCCAGAAGGGCCTGAAATCATGGGCACTGCCGAAGCAGGTGTCACATCAATAGGTTGGGTAGGGAGCCCAGGTTGTCTATGTAAGTTAGTGACAGAACTAACAGCATCATGCATTGATGATTTAAAGGCATCAGTTAAGGTGGACACAGCAGAGGAAAAAGTGGATGCTATGGAGGCTTGGAGATTAGCCTCCAGGGTGGCAAAACGTACAGCCGTTTTGGAGATGCGTTTGGGTGGAGGAGTGGGGGAATCCCTGTCTGAGGGATCATGTAGTTGCCGCACACTGGAAGCAGAGTCTGAGTCTGCTGCTGAGGAAGGGCTTTCCCGGCGAGGGAGCTGAGCGGGGCACATTGCAGCAAAGTCTGGAGCGTGTGTGTGTATCCCACGAGGCAGTTCGTGGAGTGAAGCGAGTGAAATTGAAATCCAAGATGGCGGCGCCGAGATCCTGCGAGATCTCGGCGCTCACCACAGGCTGTGAAGGACCCGAGGAGCCACGCGCTGAGATGGGAGCTCAAGCGTTGTTTCGGCTCACAGGGTCACCGCGGCAACCAGTTCAAAGGGATAGTTAATAAATCACCTAGCAGTAAATTCCGGGCACGCTGCCAAGCCATATGAGACAGCCGGCAGCGTCCCGGTCACGAGGGCACCCGACCCCCGCGGTGTTAGCCGGGGATAGTCGGGGCCTCGAGTGCGATGAAATCAATATAACTGTGTTCAAAGATAATAAGATCAACAGTAAAATACTTTTAAAACAGTAAACAAGGTAAACAGCAGAATTCTTTTAAGAGCAGTAAAAAAGATACTTAGCTGATGGGAGCAGCAAAAGAAGAGGCTTAAGCTGCTCCCGCTCAGGATATATATAAACTTGGGGGTGGTACCAAGGACTGGGGTTGGGACCCTCCGCTGGGGGGGATGCCCCTATGTTTATTTTTTCTTGTGTTCATTGCATTCATCTTTTGCTGCTGTGGGTGCAATAAAAGAAGTTGATGCAAATAGGAGCCTCCGAGTTCCTGTATTGAAATTATAGAATTTAGCTAAGTATGACGATAAGTTAGAATTTTAATAATAAGACTCTGAGGCGAGTATTGCTTCTCTTTCTTGCTTTTATTAACATAGCAGCAAGTGGCAACTAGCAAGAACTTTTTGAAAATATGAAGCATTTATATTGAATAAAGAGAAAACATAACAGTAATAACAGGTATAGGGTATCTTCTAACACCCCTTCCACTCCTTTGGATCTGTCCTCTTTCCTGTTCAGTGCTCATCAAAACCGATCCACGTCCCTCCTACTTCCTCTTTCTTTGCTGTACGAGGTGATCAGTGTAGGTATATAGGGAACCCAAAGGGCAATCCACCGGGAACTGAAATCCGTTATGAGGCTGAGGAAAGAAAAAACATGAGTGGAAGATATTGGATCCGCAGACCCAGGAAATAACAAAAACAACTAGCGGTGGGAGTGGTGGGCAATACTCGCCTCAGAGTCTTATTATTAAAATTCTAACTTATCGTCATACTTAGCTAAATTCTATAATTTTAATACATCGACTCTGAGGCTCCTATTGCTTGTTCAAAGCTAACCCACAACTGCGGATGACCAATGAACAACAGGTTTGAAATAAAATGAACGGAAGGTGGACTCCCTGGACCAGTCAGCTGATCGCAATAAGTCCTCCAACCGACAACCTGCCGAAACAGCGGAAGAAGCAACAGCGCTACGAACCGAATGAGCTCCAAAAATTGAGGTATCTACACCCGCTAACGCTAAGAGCCAGCGCAGCCAGCGCGCGAGCGTAGTTGTACCTACCGAAGCGAAAGGAGATTGGAAAGAAATAAAGAGAGGTGAAACCTCCGTGCCCCGGAGGGCGGTAGTACGAGATTCATATTCCTGGAGGCAAAGGACCGGGCATAAAGCCGGGCGTGACTGGAAGGCCGGGTAAAAGGCAGACGAAATGGACGTTTTGGTACGGCGGGAGATGTCAAAGCGCACACCTTCTGGTATGAAAGAACGAGCTTTGAAGTCTAACGCCCTGACATCAGCCACCCGTTTGCAAGAAATCATGCAAAGAAGGGCCAATAATTTCGCCGAAAGCTGACGTAGGGTTAAATCCTTGTTAGAGGGCCATTGTTCCAAAAAGTCAAGGAGGATATGCACGTCCCAAGTTGTCGTATATCTAGGCAACGGAGGACGGTCAGATCTGATACCTTTAAGCAGACGACACACCAACGGATGTTTGCCCAAAGGTGTCCCCTGAAAACCCACGTGGTAAGCTGATAAAGCTGATCTATATACATTGAGAGTACGATAAGCCTTGCCTTGATCGAAGATATCCGTAAGGAAATCTAAAACAAAGCTCAAAGGGGCCTGGAAGGGATCTTGATCCCTTGACAGACACCAATGATGCCAGGTGAGCCAAGCTGACTTGTAGCAGGATCGAGTACCTGGGGCCCACGCCTGGCGTAGGAGCGTGCGGTAGTTCGGTCCGAAATTTCTCCGGCTCCCCCGGGCGTCCCGAAACCAGTGAGGCCAATAACTGACTGGATCCTGATGACAGGAGAGGGTGAGGTTGCCCGGAGGCGTCTCTCAGGAGATCCGGGAGAGTCGGGAGAACACGGGGAACATCCATGAGGAGATCCAATAGTACCGGGAACCAAGGTTGGTTCTGCCAAAAGGGTGTGATGATCACAATCTGGGCCTGTTGTGTCCTGACCTGACGCAGTGTGCGAGCTATCAGTTGAAGTGGCGGGAAGGCGTACTGGCGAGCCCCGGACCAATCCTGAAGGAAAGCGTCCGTTGCCTCTGCCAGTGGGTCTGGCCGCCAACTGAAGAAGATCGGAAGATGGGTGTTGAGCCGGCTGGCAAAAAGATCCGCGTGAAAAGGTCCCCAAAGGGATGTCACGTCGGAGAAAGCTGCCGAGCTCAGACGCCAATCTCCGGAGTCCTCTGTATGTCTCGAGTTCCAATCCGCGAATTGATTCGAGATACCTGGAATGAACTGTGCTTGGACCTCGATCCCGGTCTGAAAACACCACTCCCAGAGGCGGGAAGCCATTGTTGTCAGAAGGAGGGAGCGAGGGCCGCCCAGCGAGTTGATGTATCGAACTGCTGGGGAGTTGTCCATCCGGAGGAGGACTGAACGATGAACGTGATCTTTGAGGAAACTCTGCAGTGCAAAAAGTCCTGCCAGGAGCTCCAGACCGTTCATGTGCAGTTGACGCTCCTGCACGGACCAACGACCTCCCGTGGAGGAACCGTCGCAATAAGCCCCCCAACCTGACCCACAAGCGTCTGAGTCGATTGTAAGCGTCGGGGGTGGCACCAGGATAGGCCTGCCGTTGCAGGAGTGGAGGTGAACGATCCACCAGTCCAAGTCCAGTCTGGCCTCTCCCGAGAGAGAGATCTGAGCGGAGTAGGGGAGACCCGGTCTCAGAAAAAGGGCCTTCAGGCGTTGGAGGGCCCGATAATGTAACGGGGCTGGTTTGACAGCTAGCCGTGTGGCCGCTAGGAGACCGATCACGCGAGCTAGGTCCCGTAAGGATGGGGTGCGAGCCTCCAAAAGGGACCGAACCTCGCGTAAGATCGATCGGCACTTGGGTAGAGGGACAGTGACAGACATCGTGACACTGTGTATCCCGAATCCCAGAAATTCCAGGGTTTGAGATGGAGAGAGGATAGATTTCTCCTGATTCACCAGAAATCCCAGAGACTGGAAGAGACTGACCGTCCAATATACGTGGAGGCGTAGCTGAGCTTCCGAAGAGGCCATCAGCAACACGTCGTCCAAATATATAATGAGACGGACCCCTTTGGCGCGCAGCCATGCCACGACCGGTTTCAGCATTTTGGTAAAACACCAAGGAGCCGAAGAGAGGCCGAACGGCAGGCAGCGAAATCGCCACAGGTCGGGACCCCAACGAAACTGAAGGAAATCCCGTGATTCCTTGGCAATAGGGATGGTCAGGTATGCATCCTTGAGATCCACTTTTGCCAACCAATCGCGGGGTCTCAATATATCCTTGAGCATGTGCATGCCCTCCATCTGGAAATGACGGTAAATCACTGACCCATTCAACTCTTTGAGGTTGATAACTGGGCGAACCCCTCCGCCCTTCTTGGGGACCAGGAACAGGTTGCTCAGGAAGCCCGAGGGACCCCGCGGGGCCCGTTCTATGGCTCCTTTTTGGTATAGTTCTGTAATCTCCCGCTCCACTAGCGCCTGACCGTCTCCTGAAAAGGGGAGAGGGGGAGGGATATGCAGTTGGAGCGGGGGAGAAGAGAACTCCAGAACAAAACTAGAACCGTATTGAGGACCCAAGGGTCCGACGTAATGCGACACCATGCTGTGTGAAACAATTTTAAACGACCTCCTACTTTGGTCGTAGACGGATGAAGAAGGTTTAAAGGTACCTGTATGCCTGAAGGTTGAGGAAGAATGACCGCCTCTGGAACCCCGGAATCCTCTGCCCCTCCATGGTCGGGATCGGGAAGGGAAGAACGGGGACGGCGCGGGAGCCGTTGCAGTGGAGGGATTGCCTCCTGCGGGACCTGAAGCGAAGGGTTTTGCACGGCCGGCAGCTCGGCCCCGATATCCACCGGCCCGTGGAAAAACCCCGGAGAACACTTTCTTGAGTGAATTGGACACTCGTTCCATGGTATTGAAGGCCCCGGAATATTCGTTCATATCTCTGAGGAAAGTCTTCCCAAACAAAGCCCCATTGGCCGCAGCGCCCAATTCATTATCCGCCACACCAGCTAATTGGCGATCCATCTTGAGTAAGATACATTTACGCCTTTCAGACGCTAATGCCGTGTTGGCGTTACCCAAAAAACTTAGAGACCGTTGGGTCCAGTTAGTTATCTGGATCGGGTCTAGGGGTTCACCGGAGAGCTTTGCTCTTTCTGCTGTATCCAGCAATTTTATCAGAGGACCCATAGTGTCCAGTAGTTTGTCTTGGCACACCTTAAAAGCATGGTCTATGCCCTTGCTGGGCGTCCAGCCTTTAGGGGTGACAAAATCTACGAACGCCTTATCCACTTCGGGTGTTAAGCACGTTTTACCACTCGTGGTGGGGCGAGGGCATTCCGCTTTCATGCGGTTTCGTGTATTTTTATCCAGGGCTTTCCGCACCTGCGCATCAACCCACTTCTCAACGTGGGGTAATGGGGACCAATCTGCGGACCGTGGATGGGACAGGTCCTCTGGGCAGAAAAGGGGGTTCCCCAAAGGGTCATAGATAATTCCCGGGCGGGCTGCCGTATCAACTTCTACGGTGTCTTCAGTGAACTCCTCATCCGAGGCACAGACGTCTATGACATCGCTAGTGTCATCCTCCTCCGAATCAGGGATAGAGGCCTGAAGCGGGGCAGGGACAATAGCGGTGTCAGGGTTGGAAACAGATGGTAATTTAAATCTCTTGGAGTTATATTATGTCGTGTGTGCAGGAGCCCGTTTACGGGATGCAGCAATGGGGGATGGGTGCACGTGTCCCGGCATTGTTGCGGGGATGCCAGCCCCTCCAGTCATGTGTCGTGCTTTTTTCACAGACAGTTTCCCCGTGGTGGCCAGGGGGAGCTCAGGGGGCCTCACCGCGGTGAGTGTACTGCCCATATCATAATCCGCCGGTGGCGGGGGGTTATCAGGGTGACGATTTTCTGCCATAATATCTTTTAATGAGCGGGTAAAATCTGCAGATAAAACAGAAACCGCTTTAAATACAGCAGAGTCAATGAACGCCTGCATGTAAGGGTCTAACGTGGGAGGTTGGGAAGGAGCCATTTGAGCTTGTACAAGCACTGGAGGTTGAGATTGCTCACCCGCACTCTCATCAAAGGACTGTGCCAAGATCTCCGCCGGGGAGGCTGCCCGTTGCGGGGTCTTTCCACGAGGCATGGCGCAGTATGAAGCCGGGAGAATCTCCGGAATTTCCCCTGCGTGCGCAGACCTCTCGGGTACACTCCGCCCACCTAGCCAGCGAGCGCGTGCGGCGTTACACCGCGGTCACCAGGAGGATCAAAGGGAATTTGAGAAAAAAACGCGAACGCCGCGGTTAAAGCCGGGCGCTCGCTAGATATTAAGTAAACACAGATAAATCTACAGTACAAACCCATATATGCATGTATACCCCAAAATCAATTGACAAAAACGGGATATTGCAGCAGAGATAATATTTATACTTATCTAGTCGCCGAGCAGCTAAGAAAGAGGAAGTAGGAGGGACGTGGATCGGTTTTGATGAGCACTGAACAGGAAAGAGGACAGATCCAAAGGAGTGGAAGGGGTGTTAGAAGATACCATATACCTGTTATTACTGTTATGTTTTCTCTTTATTCAATATAAATGCTTCATATTTTCAAAAAGTTCTTGCTAGTTGCCACTTGCTGCTATGTTAATAAAAGCAAGAAAGAGAAGCAATAGGAGCCTCAGAGTCGATGTATTAAAATTGGGATTCTTAACATCCCTAAAGTTACTCAACAAGTGATCAATGTCTTGTTTGACAAATTGTATATATGTTTCTAAGGGAGGGGTAGATGGCGGTGAGAAATCACTTTTGTTCCAAAGTTTAAGTTCCTTAGCTTGGGATGGAGCATCCGAACCCACAGATTCAGTGAGCTCCTTCCTATCATGGAAAAAGACTTTCAATTTAACATTCCGAAAGAATCTTTCCAGGTCCACGCGTAAAGCAAAAGAGTCAACGGGGGCAGGAGGACAGAAGGAGAGACCCTTAGACAGTACCTGATGTTTAATGTCCGTAAGCGGATGATCTGAGAGGTTGATAAATAGCGGCGCAGAGTGGAGCTGTACATCCTCTGATCATAGATTTTCTTCATCCGTCCTGGGTTTTGTCTTATTCCCACATTTGTGGCACCTTCTCCATCTTGTCTCTGTTGATCCATGGCTAAAAGAGAAGTAGTGGGGACAGTCTGAGAAAACAACTGATCATCAGAGGTTTCAAGATCTGTGGATTCTTGTCCATGTTTGTTTCTAATGCTCCTTTTTTGAGAGCGTGATCTTTGATGGTGGTCTGAAAGCATTACTGTGAGTGTTGCTAAACGCAGGACCACCCTGGGTCCATTTATAGACTCTGCCTTCGCTAGAATTACCAAATTTTCCTATTATATTGACGGAAAGTTTGGATTTTAATAAGGACTCGGAGGCGAGTATTTGCAATCCCTTTCTTTATTGCACCCACAGCAGTAAAGAACAGTGACAATAAAGAACAAGAAAAAACAAGAAAACCAAGCCCCCAATGTGGGGTACACTCCCAATCTGTAAGCCCCGCCCCCAAGTCTATAAATGGTCTGGGCTGGAGCAGTCACACCCTCTTTCTTCATGCGACTAACGGAAGGAGGCCCAGGAACAAACAGGAACTAAGTCCAGGGCGCCCGTCAAGTCCACACAAAGATCCACTCCATAGGAATTCAAATGGCTGTAAGAAACATATAACACGAAGCCAAAGATTAAGAAGGGCGGACAGTAAAACACCGGTACCCAACCCCAGATATGAGGAACAAAATCAAATGAAAATCATGCGCTGCGCCCCTCCACAGCAATAACCCAGCCGGTCGAGAACACACCCCTCCCAGGGCGGGAGAGGCGGGAAATACTCGCCTCCGAGTCCTTATTAAAATCCAAACTTTCCGTCAATATAATAGGAAAATTTGGTAATTTTAAGGCAGGACGTCGGAGGCTCCTATTTGCATGTTCAACGCATCAGTGCCTGTGACCAATGAGAGACCGGCTTAAAATAAAGTACGAAAGGAAACAAAACAATACCGGCCATCTTGCCAACAATTGTCGGTGAGACAAGGACGGGTTGTCCTGGCCACGATCGAAGAAAAGCAACAACTCGGGATACATCCCTAGTAGAACGAAGATCTCGGAGCCGGGCCGAGAAAGACTAGCACCCACTATCAAAACCCAACGACCGGCCGACCAGGCAGACCAACAGACGTGAATAGCGTGGAAAGCCAAACCTGACTCAAACAATGAGGACAAGAAATCCAACACTGAACCTAAAGGAGCAGAAGTGGAATCGTTTCCCCGGCGAAGGCACCCCCATGCCAAGCGGCCCATGCAAGATGTAACAACACATCAGTTCCTGACAAAATGTCAGAAGCCCTCAACGAGGACCGAAAACCAACCACGCCACCAGAGACAGGCGTCTCGCTGAGAACAGCAGATGTGGAAGGCCGTCCGGTCCTGTCAACAGCGCATTCGACTCCGGCAACGACCTGGGAGGTGCCACCGCATGTTTCCAAAATAGAGGGAACACGGGTGGGACCATCAGAGCGGTGTCACAAACACCAGTTCCACCTCCGTGACGCAGAGACGCCTCCTTATCGGAAAGGAAAGGTGGTGGTGGGGGGGGTCATTCCTCCTCGGCCAACAGGCCATTATCTTGTGGAGCATAGATCTCTAGTGCTCCGTCATCCTCCCCGTGCTCGGGTTCCTCACTCGCCGAGTCAGTGGTCGTGGGGAGTCGGCCAGAACCCAGGTTAGGCCTGATCTTAGAGACCGCTACTGAGGCCCCGCGGTCAGGGGCTCATTTACGCGAGGTCACCTCGCAAATCTCAGAGGGCAGAGTATCGGGGATGCCAGCCCCTCCAGGAGGATTATCCATGTGCTTTGCCATAGCACCTTTCTTGGAGCCCACTGGGTTAGTTCAGAGGGCATCGTGGGGTCCCATATGAGGGTTAGTGTCGGAGGTTAAGGCCACAGGTAGTGGATGCCAGCCCCTCTGGAAAGGTGTTGGGCCTTGCCATCTGACTTTATACCCGCGGCACATAGCAGGGGTGCATCTGGGGGCCTCACCGTGGTGAGTAACTTGCCCGGGAAGCCATCCGCTCGTAGCGGCAATTCTGTGTTGGCATCCGCCATAATGGATGTAAAAATCAGATGAAGTTTCGGGTTTCAATACACAAAGTGGAAATATATGGTGAGGATATAAAATCCAGCATTTACCTTCATGGCTGAAAAGCAGCGTGTGAATGTGCGGTCGTTCAGAGGAGCGGCTTCTGGTCTCATTATGAAGGACTCCTCTTAAATCGAGAGGTTACCGAGGCAGATGAGCTTACACTTTAATGCCCATGCAAGAAATCCAAAACCTCAGAGTGGTTTGTTTCACAAGTAATTCTATAGAAAGGAGCACAGGGACACCTTGTATCTCAAACTCCGTATTAGATACCGGGACATCCGTATATTTTATAATCCGTATGTGACTCCTGGGACACCTTTTATATTTACCAGTATGAGATGTAGTGACAGCTTTATATTATATCGGTACATCTTATATTATATCCGTATGTTATACAGGGACATCCGTATATTTTATCAGTGTGTTATACAGGGACATCAGTATGTTATACAGGGACATCCGAATATTTTATCAGTATGTTATACAGGGACATCTGTATTTTTTTATCAATAGGTTATATATAAGGACATCAGTACGTAATATAGGGACATCTTATATCAGTATGTTATATATAGGGACATCTGTACGTTTTATCGGTACGTAATATAGGGACATCTTATATTATATCAGTATGTTATACAGGAACATCTGTATACTTTATCATTATGTAATCTAGGGACATCTGTATATTTTTCCAATATGTTATATATAGAGACAGCTTTATATTATCAGTACGTTTAGTATAGGGACATCTGTACGTTATATAGGGACATCTTATATCAGTATGTTATACAGGGACATCTTATATTATATCAGTATGTAATATAGGGACATCTGTATATCAGTATGTAATACAGGGACATCAGTATGTAATACAGGGACATCAGTATGTAATACAGGGACATCAGTATATTTATCAGTATGTAATACAGGGACAGCAGTATATTTATCAGTATGTAATACAGGGACAGCAGTATATTTATCAGTATGTAATACAGGGACATCAGTATATTTATCCGTATGTAATATAGGGACATCAGTATATTTATCCGTATGTAATACAGGGACATCAGTATATTTATCCGTATGTAATACAGGGACATCAGTATATTTATCAGTATGTAATACAGGGACATCAGTATATTTATCCGTATGTAATACAGGGACATCAGTATATTTATCCGTATGTAATACAGGGACATCAGTATATTTATCCGTATGTAATACAGGGACATCAGTATTTTATCCGTATGTAATATAGGGACATCAGTATATTTATCCGTATGTAATACAGGGACATCAGTATATTTATCCGTATGTAATATAGGGACATCAGTATATTTATCCGTATGTAATATAGGGACATCAGTATATTTATCCGTATGTAATACAGGGACATCAGTATATTTATCCGTATGTAATATAGGGACATCAGTATATTTATCCGTATGTAATATAGGGACATCAGTATATATTTATCCGTATGTAATACAGGGACATCAGTATATTTATCCGTATGTAATACAGGGACATCAGTATATTTATCCGTATGTAATATAGGGACATCAGTATATTTATATATGTTATAGAGTAATATCAGGCATCAGTATATTATCCGTATGTAATACAGGGACATCAGTATATTTATCCGTATGTAATACAGGGACATCAGTATATTTATCAGTATGTAATACAGGGACATCAGTATATTTATCAGTATGTAATACAGGGACATCAGTATATTTATCCGTATGTAATACAGGGACATCAGTATATTTATCAGTATGTAATACAGGGACATCAGTATATTTATCCGTATGTAATACAGGGACATCAGTATATTTATCCGTATGTAATACAGGGACATCTGTATATTTATCCGTATGTAATACAGGGACATCAGTATATTTATCCGTATGTAATACAGGGACATCAGTATATTTATCCGTATGTAATACAGGGACATCTGTATATTTATCCGTATGTAATACAGGGACATCAGTATATTTATCAGTATGTAATATAGGGACATCAGTATATTTATCCGTATGTAATACAGGGACATCAGTATATTTATCCGTATGTAATACAGGGACATCAGTATATTTATCAGTATGTAATACAGGGACATCAGTATATTTATCAGTATGTAATACAGGGACATCAGTATATTTATCCGTATGTAATACAGGGACATCAGTATATTTATCAGTATGTAATACAGGGACATCAGTATATTTATCCGTATGTAATACAGGGACATCAGTATATTTATCAGAAGGTTTTATATAGGGACATCAGTATATTTATCAGAAGGTTTTATATAGGGACACCTTCATAGCAGAAAGTTATATATAGGGACACTTTCATAGCAGAAAGTTATATATAGGGACACTTTCATAGCAGAAAGTTATATATAGGGACACCTTCATAGCAGAAAGTTACTCAGGCACTGCCTCTTTAAGAGATCTTTAAAATTAGTGGATAGGCAGAAAAAACCAGCTGTTAAAGGGTTTAAAAGGATCAGGCACACAAGCCAGAGGATTAACAGTCCTCTCATCAATCACCGGGAGGTGCAGGAGCTGTCTCTCTGCAATCAGAGCTCTCAGCGGGGGAGGCTGAACATGAGGGAACTTCAAAGAGTGCAGCATCGTGCAGGGAAACATGATGACATGCGGCAAATGGCGCGAAAAATCAGCCCGCGAGCCGTGCGCCCCCCCCCCGTGAGCGGAGCAGCGCACGAAGCCCGGGATAAACGGTGACACCCCCCCCCCCCCCGAGGAAGGAATATACACGGAGAGTCAAATGCATGTGAGCATCAACGAAGCGCCACTGCCATCATCCCCCAGAGAGCGAAAAAACACGGGAGCACAGGGTCAGACACCGGGGAATCCTCCTCCGGGTCATAAACCTCCTAAGTGTCAGTACATGCCATTAAGCAGCCAAAGCTCCCAGCAGAAAAACACACAATCGCCGCGGCTGAAGCCGGATGGTCGCAACCAAAACCTAATAAGTAACAGGAGAGAAAAAACAAGGCAAGTAAAGGGCAGTAAAATCTCAGTGATCCGAAGACCAACCGGATTTTATCACCAATCGGGTCAGCTGACCCCCGCGGTTAGAGCCGGGGAAAGTCAGTACCCTGCAGAGCAACTCAATCTATTATATATATATGTGAAAATAAAAAACAAGTATGTAAAATGGTAAAACACAGAGATAAATCAATAAATAACTACCAGAAAGTAAAAGGTTAGGGATACTTATCTGGTCTGTAGCAGGAGCAGTAAAGAAAGAGGGTGTGGACTGCTCCAGCCCAGACGATTTATAGACTTGGGGGCGGGGCTTACAGATTGGGAGTGTACCCCACATTGGGGGCTTGGTTTTCTTGTTTTTTCTTGTTCTTTATTGTCACTGTTCTTTACTGCTGTGGGTGCAATAAAGAAAGGGATTGCAAATAGGAGCCTCCGACGTCCTGCCTTAAAATCCTCCAAATCTCTAGCAAACTTTATTCTTTTTCTATTCTCAAATCTTCCATTTGTTTGTTGAGTTTAACTGTTCCAATGATTCAAGGGTCACATCTTTAAGCCGGACCTCGAGGGCCACTATTTCAGTCTCTAAATCCTCGAGTTCTTTTTTTAACTGCTCGATGGTCAAAAGCATGAGATCAAGGAACACTTATCGAGAATGAGCTCAAATTTATGGCAGTACTCTGTATTAAGAGAAAAAAGAGTGGGTCTTAATCTAATCCGAAGACCTCTAGATTTGCCTAGGCCGGAGCCACTTTTTCAGACAGTTTTTAGGGTAAAGTTCCTACCTTGTGGAAGCATCAAAAACAATGCAGATTTGAAACAGATGCTCCAAATTAGATGCTTCCCCACTCGCATTATTTTCTGGAAGCGTTTTCCAGGAGCAATCAGAATATTTCACAGTAAAAATTGATCATTTTTATGTGGGGGGGGGGGGGGCGGAGAGACCTGGGCATTATTATTTTATGGGGAGGAGACCTGGGCACTATTATTAATTTATGGGGGGGGGGGGGAGGGGAGACCTGGGCACTATTATTCATTTATGGGAGGGGGGGGGACCTGGGCACTATTATTAATTTATGCAGGGGGGGGGGTTGGAGACTTGGTCTTATTTTATGGGGGGGGGAAAGAGACCTGGGCACTGTTATTTTATGGGGAGGGGGGGGGGGGAGAGACCTGGGCACTATTCATTTATGGGAGGGGGGGGGGAACCTGGGCACTATTAAATTTATGTGGGGGGGGGGGGGGAGACTTGGACTTATTTTAGGGGGGGGGGGGAGAAGAAGAGACCTGGGCATTGTTATTTTATGGGGAGGGGGGGGTGGAGAGAGACCTGGGCACTATTAATTTATGGGGGGGGGGGGGGAAGAGACCTTGGCACTATTATTAATTTGGGGTGGGGAGACCTGGGCACTGGTAATTTGGGGGGGGGGGAGAGAAGAGACCTGGGCACTATTAATTTATGGGGGGGGGCCTGGGCACTATTAAATTTATGCGGGGGGGGAGGAGACTTGGGCTTATTTTTATGGGGGGGGGGGAGAGGCCTGGGCATTGTTATTTTATGGGGGGGGTGGAGAGAGACCTGGGCACTATTATTAATTTGGGGTGGGGAGGAGACCTTGGCACTATTAATTTATGGGGGGGGGGGGGGGAGAGGGACCTGGGCACTATTATTAATGGGGGGGGGGGAAGAGACCTCGTCACTATTAATTTATGGGGGGGTGGAGAGACCTGGGCACTATTAATTTAGGGGGGGGGGGGGGAGACCTGGGCATTCTTATTAATTTAAGGGGGGACCTGAGCATTATATTTATGGGGAGAAGAAGTAATTGAAATGGGATCCTCTCTCCTACTGTTCTGTGTGCTTTGCATATGTATATTTGTTATTCAGTCTCTCCCATTGTACAGCGCTATGGAACTCGTTGGCGCTTTATAAATGCTCTTAACTGTAATTTGAAATATTTTTTTATTTGAATGAAATGGCGATTGGCTGCCTTGTGTGGGCTTAAAATTATTCTTTTTAAAAATATTAGTAAAAGTTTAAGTTGAGAGTACCCCTCCCCACCCCATAGCAAAGGGTAAAAAAAAAACATATGCAGTGTTATCTACAGTTTAGATGTAGAAAGGGGTTTGCAGCTCCCATTTTTCTTCTTTTTTGTAGGAAATGGGTCCAAATGGCTCTGAGTGTTTAAGGCTGCAGACCCCTGCCCTTGGGGAAATGCAGACTAAATCCTGCACTCACTGAGCAGCAAATCATATCACCTGTGCTGTGCTTCAAATATCTGGAAAACCTGGCCTGTTAGGGGTCCCAGAGAAACAGGGCTGGAAGACACTGCTCTAAGGCATAAGCTGTGCAAGTTTTGCTACAGTGCCCTTTCCTTCAGATAGTGACACAACCGAAAAGATGACAAGGCTCCTCTGCTCTATAGGAACTGCAACCCTTCATGATCGTTTTGAGCTTGTGGTTAGGAGGGCATAGTGGGTACCACCTCGGGTATGAGCTCCACGTCTGAATAACCGTGCATATTTATAGTGAGCAAATTCCATGAATTACAATAATTGAGCTGTGCAGTGATATAAAATCAAAGAAAAAAGGGCCGTATTGCATACTTGGTGGTAACTTAACCAGAGCTGTTGTAAACTTAACCTCCATAGGCTATAATGGCTCTGGTAAGTTTACAACAGCTCTGGTTAAGTTAGCACCAACATTGTAATACGGCCCAAAATGTATTACATGCAGAGGGATGCTTTATTCACAATGGCCAAGATAGATGTGCACCAGACCTCCTTGAAGGAATTTTGATACAAAGGCGAAAAACGTTTTAACGCCATCTCCAGTCTCAGTTACATGCCCACATATTGTCCATTCCATTTTATTCCTAGAGTAGATCCAGCCACCTCAAGGCCCGGCCTATCAGATTAGGGTCTCTTTTTGCTTTCCTGGGTGTTGTCCACATGATTGGTTACCCCCATCCTTAACATTAGCCCTCAAAAAATGGTTTTTGGATTTGGGCATTTCAGATTAGGGATGCTCAACCTGTATTTCATTTCCCATGGTATTACTGCAAAATTAACCCCTACTGATTACGGAGCGAAGAACAGTAACTGCACCCTCGACAAGTAATGGGACAATAGAGCTGTATATAAAATTTTATTCGTGGGTGCTGACAAAAACATGAGAACTCTGTACATCAAAACATAACATGGATCAGTGCTACTTTGTTCATGCTTGTATGTTGCCTTTTGCAGTATAAGCTGTATAGTACACGAGGATACCAATAAGGGCCGCGAGCACCTCTGTGGAAACCCAAGGACCGTTCCAGGCTCCCTGTGTAAAAGAAAGAAAAAAAAAAGCAATGCGGATAAATTCAGTAAAAAGCGCTTAAACCATTTAAATACAAGAGGTTTTATGACTGCTCTTTAGGTCCACTCTTTACGGGAAAAGAAAAACGTATTCTGACCAGTTTGAAACGTCTTATCCTTTGCTGGACCGTTTCTAGAATATAGTACAATGCAGGGGGTCAGCAACCCTGGCCTTGCAGATATTTTGGAACTGCATCTCCCATGATGCCCAGTTACACATTAGGTTGGCAGAGGCGTAAGGCATCAATTCTATTTAGGTACGGGAGTAAAGACGTACAATGTATTGCTCAAAAGACGCAGAATGTGCAGCCCACATCAGAGAACAGGCCCACGAGCATTCAGGCTTGTCAATGGTTCGGAGCAGCTACTCACTTTAGCATGGAGTACACTATGGGAGGGTACAGAATAACCCGACCATAAATCCATTGCCATGCATGATTCTTACGTTTTAATGACTGGCAGCCCTAAATAAAATTCCATTAAACCAAGTGACAGATCAAGATATTCATAAAAAATTAAAAACAAATACTGACTCACATTTACTAAAATAGAAAAACGCATACAATATTTTAAAGTTACTGTTAGAGAGTGTGCATCTAGAAAGAAGCTTACCCTGTGATCAACATCGACTGTGAAGAGGGGTGTGATAGCAGAGACATCTTCATTGTTCCTGTGGGCCTATATAATAAAAAACCCAAAAAAGGAATATGTTAAGTGACTAAATGCAGTAGACAATGTAAAGCCACAGTTAAACACTTGCCAGCCTCCACTTACCTTTCTCAATAAACTGTAAGATTCTTCATCGAAGAATTTCACTTCGTAGGTTCCAGAACGTGCATTCTTATGTTCAAGGCTCCAGGAAACCTAAAACCAGACACAAACCACACTGTAGAGAATGTGGGGGTGAGTGGCAAAGCAGCTTACATGCTATAGGGTCTATTCACTAAACCCTGATATTTCAATGACTTTTCACTTCAGCGACTCCATTTCAGTGATTTCACTATTCACCAAATGGTCACCGAAGCCCCATGAAAAAGTTGAGAGAATGTCAAAGCGGAATATCTTACCAGAAAAAAAGAGAGATGGGGGACCCACAACAGGAACCCTCAAATTTAGACAATCACCTGACTCTCATCCAAATGAGTGAGAGCAGCACAACCTCTTACTCAGGATTAAACCTGACCTAAATAAAATGTATGTATGTATGTATGTATGTATGTATGTATACACTGGAGGAGTGGCTACAGAAAAATTAATCTTTATTAGAACGAATATAGACACTCTCAGATGCAAGGAAAAATCAATTAAACATAAATATGACAGCAGACAAAGCAGGATGTACTGGAATTGATGCCAGTGTATAATGGCTGTGCATAAAAGAGGTGTGGAAAGAGGATTGCAATCAATGTATTAGGCACCATAATAGAATTCCATAATTGCACAAAGGGATTAGCATCAAAAAGCAAACCATAAATCACCTTCACAATCAGCACGCCAACACTGACCCTTAGCTAGTCGAGCTCATGCTCAAGATTTCTGTCCTCACCCTGCAAATGCTACACACACAACAAATCACGGCTTAAAATCAAGGTTGATACATCACCTTGATTTTAAGCCGTGATTTGTTGTGTGTGTGTAGCATGCAGGGTGAGGACAGAAATCTTGAGCATGAGCTCGACTAGCTAAGGGTCAGTGTTGGCGTGCTGATTGTGAAGGTGATTTATGGTTGCTTTTTGATGCTAATCCCTTTGTGCAATTATGGAATTCTATTATGGTGCCTAATACATTGATTGCAATCCTCTTTCCACACCTCTTTTATGCACAGCCATTATACACTGGCATCAATTCCAGTACATCCTGCTTTGTCTGCTGTCATATTTATGTTTTTTATTGATTTTTCCTTGCATCTGAAGTGTCTATATTCGTTCTAATAAAGATTAATTTTTCTGTAGCCACTCCTCCAGTGCCATTTGCCGGTTCTTTTTTGAGCTGCCAAGTGGTTTATTGAGATATATATAGAATGTCAAAGCGCACCAAAGTGGCCTAGGCAAAAATCCAAACAATGAGAGGACGAGCTTCATCGTGAGGCTTCTCCTGCGCTTGGCTAGTGAAATACCCACGTTTGTCGCAGTTGCAACAATGGTGACTTTTCAGCCTAAATTTGATCCTCTAGAGAAGGTGGTCGGCAACTTTGGCCTTCCAGATGTTTTGGAACTACATTTCCCATGATACTGTTACTCATTAGGTTGATCTCATAGGAAACGTGGTTAACATAATGAGCATCATGGGCGATGTAGTTCCAAAAACATCTGGAAAGCCAAGGTTGTTGACACCTGCTCTAGAAGAAGAAACTGTATCAAAACTACTCCCTTCTATGATGATGTACTGCTCGCTTCAGTGATCAGGCCTACAGTGAGAAGCACGCCAATGGTTTGGAGCAGTGATTTGGTCTGGCATGGGTGGACCTTTGGGTTTGTCACAGCAGAGACTCCCCACATGTATCTTTAACCATGCATGTGTCTAAAGAATTCAAACTTTGACACTGCGCAGAAAATCTGCCCAAAACTGAGTTCGCTTAAAAAAAAAAAAAAAAAAAAAAAAATTATTTAAGTGTGGAAGACAGTTATCCCCCCAATATTCTGTTCCGTCGATGTTGGACAGTATATTTCGGGAATCAACATGTCGCTCCGTTTACATAGAGCTTAGACAACGCTGTTACACATAAAAATATATAATTACCTTACCTGGTAACGACCAACATCTTGGCCTCTGGTAACAGGAAACTGCTTCCCATTTACATCTGCATAAAGTGCAACATTCTGCAAGACAGGAGGTAAAACTGAAATACCCACATGTCAAACACTGAATAAAGCTGTTTGGGAGAGGAGGGGTGCAAGAGTTAGCGATTAAAAGAATATACCCAAAAGCAGAGGTATATTCGCCTTTAATTCAGTTATATGAAAATCTAAAAAAAAAAAAAATTATTTGAGTGCCGACGTGACACCAAATGGAAAATTCCACACCCGACCTCATGTGATGGAGACTAAAACTTACTGCACGATTGTAAAATGATATTCGTTTGCTGCAAATGGATTTTGTTTGCTTTTGGGCTCCAAAAAGGTGCAACGTTTTAGCCCTGTGCACCTGTAATGCCCAAGGTGCTAAAGAATGCCTTGATATAACAGGCTTTCCCCAACCCACAAAAGACATGAGCTGCAGTAACACCTTTTGGCCAATAGATGGCAGCATCTGCTGGTCAACTTTGTTATTACACAAATATACTGGGAATATTCAAAATAGATTCTCAAAAAAGTTTAAAAATAGCTCCCGACAGGATTTTTAGAAAATCACTTTGTAGTGAAGGTGTTAAATGGTCTTCAAGCTGTGTGTATAGGGCATGTAAGAAAATTAATTTTGAATTTGTGTCCCATCCAAGATAGCTCACCATTATATGCAAATACTCCAAAACCCAAAACACCCAGTCCCAGACATTTATAGGAAACTTTAGGCTGGGTTCACACCTGTGCGTTTTTTGACGCACGTAATACGAACATTTGACGCGTGTATCGCGCTAAAGTGAAAAACGCACAGACGCGCATTGCAGCGCGTTCACGGCCATAGACTGCAGAGTGAACGCGCTGCAATACGCCCCGAAGAAGTTCCTGTACTTCTTTTGGCGTAGGACGTTTTACAGCCCGTTCCTGCGCGCTGTAAAACGTCCAGGTGTGAACAGGCCCCATAGGAAATCATGGGATTTCCGTGCTTGGGCGTTTTACAGTGCGCAGGAACGCACTGTAAAACGCCCAGGTGTGAACGGGTTATGGTGTGTGAGATATAGCTACACATATACAGTATATCTGGTTGTGCTGCTCACCTCAGTGGTCAGATCCACACATAAAAACCTGCCAATGGTTCGGAGCAGTGGCTCACTTTTGCATGGAGTACACTATGAGGGGGTCACCAAGCAGACCCCACCATAAATCCATGGCCATGCAGCTACTGTAGGGGATACAGTACTTTAGGGGGGAGGACAGAACTTACCTGTGCCCCGTCGGCGCACACAAGACTTATCTCCACGATGAAAACCACTTCCGAGGAGATAACAGCGTCTGTAGTGGTGTAGTAGGATGGGGTAATCTTGGGTTCAGTGCAGATTTCCGCTAAAACAAATACACAAAAGGTACAATTTTAAATGGACTGGAGAGATTATTATTTCACACGATCTGCGATTAAGGTTTGGGAAAGCAAGATATACATGCATATTTTTTCCACTTCACTACCATAATCGAGTGTACTCCTTCAAAAAGCTCCTGCAGGAGCCCTGAGAGTAAACTCGACCTGGTCTTACTCTGGAGCAATGCAAAGGGATTTCCATTATTGCAAACTGGCTCCAGAATGAGCCCCCTAAAACTTACAACACATCCAAATTGACCAACAAGGTGTCTAAGTTATTGAAAAAGCTTTGGAGTGCTGTTTGTACATCAAGGAAATCCAGAGCTCAAGCTGTAACGTACATATATTAGTGATTTTTGCCAGTAGGGGTTGGGTAGTGACAGTGAACACATACAGTTGAGATGTTTATGTATATTTCACTGTGTGGGTAACGGAAAGTGGTTTTCCATAAAACCACCAGGGTCCTGCCAGTGGTTTTATGAAAAACAACTTGGTAGTGAGTGTGTCAAAAAGTAACTAAATGAAAATTCTTGTGCGACTCACTTCAGTGATCAGATCTATGGGAACAGACCTGCCAATGGTTCGGAGACACGGATTGCTATTGCATGGGGTACACTATGACGGAGTCACTTCACAGACCCTGACATAAATCCATTGCCATGCTGCATCGTTTACAAACTAGATGCCACACTACAAACACCCATCTAAACACACACACCCATCTAAACAGACAGCCCTTTTGCATCTCTTTTAAGTGTGTTCTTTATTAGGAGTGGAATATGGAGGTAAAAGAACTTTCTGTTAAAACCTATGGTCAGCAGGAGATTGTGAAGATTTGTAGTCTGGCTACACACACATATGTGGAATTATATATATCTATATCATCTGCGCTCGTTTCTATACATCTCAAAAGATCTGATGCCTAAATGGATAGACACCATACAGAAGCTTACCAGCGAGGCATGCGAAGGACAGCACAAGCCACTGACACCCACCACTAGCCCAAAAGCCACCTCAACTATGTCAGGGAATATTAGACAGGACCTATGCTCTGCCATCCTTAAGATACAATATCCAGGGTTACTCTCCCTCCAAGACCAACATACAATTATTCACTATGCAGCAAAGAATGATACAAATCACCTGTGTTGCAACTATAGTGCCCTTCGAGATGCACTGAAACGGAAATTTCCAACCGATACCAAAACTTCGGGATCAGTTCGGCCAAAAATCAGACATGGAGAACCTGGAGCTCGCCTGGAGGCTGGCCGAGCAGCTTGCTTGGCCAGGCCCAGGTTCGCATGGCTGATTTGTTGCATATACATCCTCCTATTTCAGCCCTGAGCTCCAGCAGTGACAGTCCTCCAGCTGTCGCAGGCTGCTCGGCAGTCCTCCAGGCTCAGACGAGCCCCCGGCTCATCCAGGCCTCCAAAAGGGAAATTGTCGGTTTATTTTTTCAGCTGAATTTCCATTTTGGCCGATAATTTTCAGTGGCTGAAATTTCGGTGCATCCCTATTTTTAAAAAAAAAAAAAAAGGTCCTAATGCTGGGTTACAGGATATTCTAGTAGTGTTCCGATGTCCCTAAATATATTCCATCTGCTATTAATCAAATATTCCCTTTAAATATAAATCGGAGGAAAGCTCGTCAAATATTGGCTTTTACTTTTAACATTTATAGTTGAAAACTCTGCATGTCGCTGGCCTTTCCCTCTGTAAGAGAATCTCAATCCCCACCAGAGCTGCCCCCACACCCCCATCCTAAACCAAGAAGTCACGGTCTGCTGGTCCAGTAAACTCCCTCTCAATATTGTCAGAGCAACCAGGTTTTCCTGGACATTAATTTGTGCAGAGGGGAGAAAAGGAAAAGTGCTGCCCTGCAACATGTAGAATTCATATGCTGCAGGAAGGAAGTCAGGGTAGGTCACCCTACAGCTAGTATTTCTTATCTGAAGTGTATGGATTCTACATGCTGCATGGGGGAGGGGTGGTATTTATTTTATGCACTGCCCCTCAGCATGAATAAACCATAAGTGTCCAGGAAAACATGGCCGACCTGGAATCCCTAATAATTCATAGGCGGCAGGAAGGAAAATCAAGGCAGGTCATCTGGGATTCCTTTTCTTACCTGGAGTGCATGCTACAGGGTTGCCCTTTTCATGCACTGCCCGTCAGCATGTATAGATTATAAGCAAAAGAAAATATGGCAGATCTGGAAAACCCTCCTCTATATTCACTTACAAACATGGCTGCCCAGCCCTGACCTGCTCAGTACAGGACAGCACAAGGCCTGCATTGAATGAGGATTTGTAATCGGGCTCTGGGACTGAAATTCGTGTTTTCCCGCCTGCTTTTACGTCGTATTTTCCCCCAGAAACTAGAACTCGACGTTTAAAGACGATAAAAATAACAGAAAACATGGCAGAATATTAATGGGCAGCAGGAAAGCTCGACATACAGAGGGACTGGCCTTGTGGAGGGACACTAGCCTAAAAACCGCCATATAGGAGGTTTCCAGCCCACAGGAGGTTGGCCGCCGTGTTCAAAGGGGAATGATGATGAAGGACTCACCCGAGGACCCCGCCAGGGCGAGCAGCAACGCCACAAACAACCGCACGACCCGCTCCATGCTGCAAAAGTGGGACACGATGCAGAGCGGCCGCAGCAAAGCACGCCGGGAGGGAGGAGGAGCCTCGGCAAAGCCAACTCAGCGCGAGGCGAACAGCACTATGGGTGACGTGTCCCAGTCAGAGATCACGTGACGCTCCGGCGGTATCAGCCCGCAAGCTGCGAGACGTTCTAGCGCTCGAAGGGGGAATCGAGGGGAATTTATAAAACAAACAATCAAACGAACGAGACTTTCGTTTTAGAAGCTCGAGATGCCAAGTTTAAAAATGGCAGTCTGCTTGATGTGACGTCCATTACATGCGCCGCCAGGCACTTGCGCACTCTGCACGACCGTCTAGGCGCGGTGGCTGCTTCTACGCATGCGTATGTGGTGGTCACGTTTGAAGTGCTCTGCGCAGGCGCGCTACGCAGAGATAGCTGTTATCCTGCATCATGGCGGCGCGCAGTGTGTCTGCAGCCTATCGGTTGCTGCTGTCTCCTCTGTTAGGGCAGAGCAAGGTTAGACAGCCCCAACAGGTAATTATACCTTTTATGTCTTGAGTAATTGTATTTCTGCCTCGTCAGCGTTAAGAAGCAGCACAATAACAGCACCGTGTGTTCTCTGCATGGATTAAAGTGCTGGGATCTCTCCTGTGTACATTCCTACACAGTGTGTTCTGTTTACAGGGGTTTGTAAAAGTCACACAGCCATAATGGTCCCCCTTTATTCAGAAAATTAATGGAACATTCCAGTGGGCTTTGATCTTCCCTTATATTAAAGGTCAGCAACGGTGGCCCTTCAGATGCTGATGCTCAGGCAACTTAATAAGTGGCAGAGCATCATGGGAGCTGTAGTTCCAAAATATCTGCAGGGTGGGGGTTGCTGATCCCTGCCCTGTATCATTCAATCATGTCAAAACCAGCATTTGCTCCATTTACATCCGCTGTTTATCTCCTGGCTTTAGTAAGTTATTCCTATTTAACAAACCAGTCCGCAGACTTCTCTCTCCTGACTTAAAGGAACACTACTCAAAAATCAGGTTTTTTTTATCCTAATCTATCCCTATTCCCTTAATAAATCGTTATTTTTTTTTTTGTGTAACTGTAATACTTACCCTAAAATCCACTTGTTTCCAGCGGCGTCTTTTTTTTAAATTTTTTTTTTTATACTCCCCTCCCTCCTCTTCCGCTCCCGTCCTTCTTTCATTGAACTTGCCTTCTGGTTTACGTGAGAAGCGCGCATGCGCGCCTCTCACGTAAGCCAGACAATCGGCAGGCTTCCTCCCGGCTCCCTCTGAGGATTAGTGTTGCGCGCAACACTAACCCTCAGCCGCTGCCGCCAGCTACTGTGGTGAGTTGGAGACGTCATCGCGCTGAAAGCACGATGACGTCTCCTACTCGGCAAAAGTCGGCAGAAGCGGGAAATATGATTCCTGCTCTTCTGACTGACAGCTGGGAGGGCGGAGTAAACTCCTCCGCCTCGATCGGCTGAGCGGAGGGAGGGGGGACAGAGGGCGGCATACTCCGGGCATCATGACCACCTAAAAAAGCTTAGGTGGTCATGTTGCCTAAACAGCAAACGTCTTCCTTGGCGACTGATTCTGCTAGGCATGTTGCATTTTTTTTCTACTCATTGTGTTTACTAATAAACACGGTAACGGAATTGCAGTCGGTTTTGAAAGCACAGGAATCGGATGGCGCCAAATTGGACACTCCAGTCCAAAAAAAAGAGTGTAAATTTTCATAGCATGGGTTAGCGATTAAGTTAAGGTTACCATTTGAGCTTTTAGGGTTAACCTTAATCCTAACATTCTGCTCTATTTCATTTTTAGGCAACAGATTCTGCCTCTTCTTTTAACCTTTAATTTCTAACCTCAAAATTTCGACCGAATTTCGACCTCATCCAAATTGGTGCGAAATTTTTAAAGATTGTATTTTTTTTTTATTTTTTTTTGTCAAAGCATCTTTAAAAAAAAATCATCTTTTCAATAGACTACCTTCTTGTCGACTTTAACCCCTTTGCCTCTGAGCTATTTTTCCAGATGTGCTGAGCTCATTTTGATCATATTTTTTCTCGTCACATTTGTTTTTAAAAATTAAAGTAACCGGTTACCTATTAATTTTTCTAAGGAAAGACCCAATTTTAACCATAATAAAAAAAATTGTATGTTGCATTTCATAAATAATTATAGAACTATGTATAACACACTGATCTGACTCCTGGTGCGTCAAAAGGGAAGGTAAGTAATGGCAGCGGGCAATTACTGCAATAACAAAAATAATATAGACCGTATATTTTTACATGATCAGACTTTGGACTTTCCAATGATACCTCGCTTGACCTTGAGGTGTTAGGCCAGGGTCAGACTTGCGCACTATGTGCACCCTTACTGGCGTGCCTCCCGGCGTCCGTCATAGCATTGTGACACTTTGACGGGGCCGGCCGCACTCTGTAGTGCGCGTATGAATTGCGAGTGCTACCGCGGCCGTGCTGCGGATGTTTTGAAAGCCTCCCCGTCGACGCGCTACAACCACATTCGACAGTGCTGCAAAGCGCGATCCTCCATAGGAGGATCGAGCCTTGCAGCGCTGTGCGCACTAACTGCGCTCAGCGAGGTGACCATACGGGCGTCAGTGGAAGAAACATCCACTCTCACGGACATTCTTTTTTCTCTGCAAAACGCTCGTCTGACCCCTGGTCTCAAGACTGGAGATCCAAATGCCCCCCACCTCTCCTCCCACCGACTGACTGACTTTTAGATGACCAGTGTGCTATTACGTATTGCGTCATCGCCTCCCGACCTTTGAATTCGGTGTTATTGCAGCAGCATTTTTCACTTTAGAAGTAAAATTAAACATTCATTTATCACAATTTTTTTTTTCATTTTCTTGACCAAAGTGTGCTTGATTTTCAGGTTTTGTCGGCAGTGTGGACTCAGCGCAGGGATTATTCTTCGGTAACTATCTTTACTTTATGAAGTGTCCATATTTCAGTATTTTGTAAAGAAAATGAGGTTTTTTGGTCCAACTATTTAAGAAGCAAAAAGTAATCTGCGCTTATTCCTATTACACCGTGTGAAACCAAACACAATTAGAGGCTTTGGTTTCTTTTAATGGCCATCAAGAGTGTAAGCTCACCGCCACGTCAAGGCACCTCTAGTAAGGGTGAGTCCTATCCAAAAAATGAAACCACAGGCTGCTATGTAGCAAACCATCACTGCTCACACTGTTTTTCAGTCATGAGATAGACTGGTGGGCCTTTATTTAATGCCCTTCCAGAAACAAAATCCACCTTGGGATCAAAAAACAAAGGCACGGAACGGAACAGGTGCAATGATGACCTGGCTGGAGGTACAAACAAACATACATAGTACAGGAGAAGCGCAGTCGCGCCTATTCCCCAATGGGGCGGCTGCACCCACCAAATTGTATCCAGCCCAGCAACATGTATAAAACATAACAAGAAGAAAAATGTCATCTGCGCTTATTCCTATTACACCGTGTTAAACAAAACACAATTAGAGCCTCTAAAAACCTAGCCTAGAAACTTTTGGAGAACCATAAGTAACATACAAGCACCCCCAGTCCACTCCCAGCCAGCTGCTGTCAAAGTAAACAACCAAACCCTGCAACACCCCCTAGATGTAGCAAATGCCTTTAATGATTATTTTGTTGGATGCGCCACCACTTTGATTGCCAAGCTAGGAAATGACATGCAATCAGAGCGGACTCATGCAGGTCAGGCCCCTCCAACTGTGCAAAGTCCCTGTATCAGACAGGAATTCAGTTTTAGACCAGTGCCTGTCAGTGTCGTTACTAAACTTCTCCGTAAGCAAAAAATGAAATACCAGTCTGGACCTGATCAAATACCAGCAATGCTGCTGAAAATCAGTGCGCCAGCAATTGCAAATCCTGTCGCAACCCTAATAAATGAATCACTGGCGACTGGATACATACCCAAGCTCTGGAAGACTGCAAGAGTGGTACCTATCCATAAAAGTGGTGACAGTACTTTGGTATCCAACCACTGTCCAATATCGTTGCTCCCTGTAATGTCAAAAGTCTTAGAAAAATTCGTCTACACACAATCACGTGATTATTATCAATATTGGAACTACTTAACCCCGGATCAATCAGGCTTTCGTCCAAATCACTCAACTGTAACCGCCCTTTTAAAAGTCTGCAATGATATCCAAGCTGGGATGGAACAAGGAAACCTAACTGGAGCCATCTTCCTTGATTTTGCCAAGGCCTTTGATACAGTAGACCATGACATCTTGTTAGAAAAACTTAAAAACTCTGGCATTGGTGATCGCACGCTAACCTGGTTTCAATCATATGTATCCGACCGATCACAATATGTGTCAATTTCTGGCAGCTCCTCCCTCCCCCTCCCAGTCACTTGCGGTGTACCCCAAGGCTCAATACTAGGCCCCCTGCTATTCACAATATTCATAAATGATCTGCCCAACGTCTGCAAAGCCTCAACTGTACATATGTACGCAGACGACACTGTAACCTATACCAGCAAACCAAATCTCCCGCAGCTGGAGGCCGTGCTGCAAGAACAATTCACAGAGGTAGAAAAGTGGATCAAACACAACAAACCTTTTTTAAATACTGACAAAACTGTAACGATGCTCTTTGGAACAGCACCTAAACTACACAAATTGCAAAATCCCCATCTATGTGTTGAGACAAAATCAAATGGCACACTGACCACAGTCACTTCTCTCAAATATCTAGGTATGTGGTTGGACCCTAATCTATCCTTTGGCCGCCACATCGAAAAACTCGCATCTAAACTTTACCCCAAACTAGGTGCCCTGTACAGAAACAAATCCTGCCTGAGCCCCGCGGTAAGAAAGCAGATTGTACAACAAATGCTTATGCCGGCTATTGATTACGGAGATGTAGTGTATGCAGCAGCCCCGCAAACACACCTTCAGAAACTTACTACATTGTATAACTCCTTCTGCCGCTTTGCATTACAATGTAACTACATGACCCACCATTGTGACATGTTAAAAGAGCTAAACTGCCCATCGCTGGAGTCTAAACGCACCCTTCACCTTTCCAGCCTGGTGTTTAAGAGCATTTCTGGGAAGCTGCCACCCTACCTGAATAGACTGCTTCCCCCAGCAGCTCCCTCATCCTATAACCTCCGATCCAGGACCAGCACCTTACTTGCAATACCACAATACAAAAAGACAGTGGCTCGATCCTCATTTTCCTACAGAGCACCACAATTATGGAATAACCTCCCAGACACCATCAAATCTTCCCCCAGTCTTAAGTCACTCGAGCTCCTTACTAACATACCTCAATACAGAATAAACATGTAACACAGTGACTATATATACAGAATGCACCTGTAAACATGTAACCTAGTGACTATATTTCTTACATATTTATTTTCTGTTAATTTGTATATTTGTGTTGTTTTTTAATATCTTGCAATGTATTACTTTGTATTTCTGTAACCACTGTTCTTGAACCCAGGACATACTTGAATACGAGAGAAATCTCAATGTATCCTTCCTGGTAAAATCCTTTATAAATAAATAATTGTGTTGTTTCACACGGTGTAATAGGAATAAGCGCAGATGACATTTTTCTTCTTGTTAGGTTTTATACATGTTGGTGGTTGCAGCCGCCCCATTGGGGAATAGGCGCGACCCCGCTCCTCCAGTCCAACTATTTACCCTTGAAACAAGGTGTGCCCAGTGGTCCATTTTTAAAGCACTCAGAGCTCTGTTTATGACTAGCTCCCCTTCATGGAGTCCATAGCTGAAGGAGGTGATAGGACCCTTCGTTTGCACACAACATATTGTTGTAGCAGAAAGCATCTGTCCTAGCCACAGATCAAGGGTGGAGGTCGGCTGGCTGGGAGTTGGACACTCTTGAGCATCTCGAAAAGTTCTATTGTTTACTTTTTGTGTGTGCATGTTTGAATCAGTATATGGGGTAACCAGATACTCTAGGGCAGGGCTCACGGCCCAACAGATGTTGATGTCTACAATTCCCAGAATTCTTTAGGCGCAGCAGTTGGCCAAGGAACCATGGGAGTTGTAGTTCAGAAACATCTGGGGGGTGGAGCAAGGGTGTGGAAATTTTAATAAAATCTACTTGTCCGAAGGACTAAATTGGTATCAAATCTACCTGCCCCTACTGACAATATATACGTGTCCCAACACACAAAATATAATTTTGCCAAGATAGCATTTAAATAATAAGCCCCCCCCCCCCCATACATACTGCCAGACATCCTACAAAGCATTCTGCCATGGACACACACATGGGTCCTCAGCCCGCCAGAGAAAACAAAAGGAAAAAGTACCGGGCAACAGGTCCAGGGCTCTGCCTGTCCGAGGGACTAATTGTGATAACACAAGTACTTGCCCAGAGACAAAATATCCAATGTCTGGGGCGCTGGGCTATATGAATCCAACACCCTTGCGGAGTTTAACAGCCCTACGCTACGAGGTTATTCCCAAAACTTTAATATTGCAAAACTGGAATCCAAAGACCTACAGGAGAAGCTTCACAATACATCTTCTCCTGTCACTCTTTGGGTTTTAGTTTTGTGAAATGTCGGTGTTTGTCGGCTCTGCATTACCGGTGATTATTTAATGACCCGCTTAATTGATTCTAACAATCCTTTTCTTGGTATATCCTGAGGACAGAAGGCTTTAATTGTGTTTTATAATCTCTTATTGTGTCGCTTTACTACACCAAATGTCGACTCCTATACTATCAGCACGTTTTAGTGTTTCCCTCTGTCCTATTGCACCAAATGCCGTGTGTGGTTCTCAGCGTCTGCGTCTCTATTACAAGTCTTGTGCCTGTGCGCTGGTATTTCTCTTTAGCAGTAACGGACAAACCTGTATTTTAATGTGATTTGTTAACGTTCTATATCTTTTATTCTTTTTCTCCCTCCCCCTCCCATTTGCCTGGTTTCCACAGCGACAAATCATCGTAAGTATATGTATATAAAAATGAAAATGCTTTGCATTTTGCCTGAAAAAAATATTATGTTTAGGGACATTATACGTCCGTGTAAGGCAAGTGCGAGTCCTGTTTTTCTATGTGTGATTAACATGACAATAACATGTAAGAATGAGCTGCTTAAAGTCTGAGACGCCTTAGTTTTTTTTTTTTTTACCCACCCGTGTTTGACGGGTCGTTGTCTTTTTTTCGGATCAATTCGTTGGATGCATTCGGCAGGTCGATTCGCGGCACTTCAGGGACCTCTCAGCTGCTTTTGACACTGTTGACCCACCCACTGTTGTTCAACAGACTCTCATCTCTCTTGGTCTCTGTGACACTGCACTCTCTTGGATTGACTCCTAACAGGTCCTTCTCCGTGTCATTTGCTGGTAACTCCTCCTCTTCAATGCCTTTTATCAGTTGGTGTATCTCAAGGCTCTGTCTTAGGTCCTCTGGTCGTCTCTTTCCTCTAGTTTCCCTTCCTTCAAACGCTCCCTTAAGACTTTTCTATTTAGGGAAGCCTACCACACGACTTACTGGCGCAACCAGTCCGTCACGCTCACCTTGCAGTCCGTCACGCTCACCTTGCAGTCCTCTCCTCCTGTTTCTACATCTAACCCATCTAGATTGTGAGTTCCCATGGGAATGGGGCCCTCGTTTCCTCCTGTACTGGTTTGTCAAATGTTGTTCAATGTATTGTAACCCGTCTATATAGTGTGCCCATTGTACAGAGCTGCGGAATATGCTGGCGCTTTATAAATAAAGAATAATAATAATAAATTCACTGCAGGGTCAACGAGCTGAAATTGCCGAAGTGCGGCAAACGGCAGAACACTGAAATGTCTGTGACAATAATTCAGTTCTTGCCATGAATAACGGCACGGCCCACCTCCGATTCACTGTAACATTTCACGTCAGATCTTACAAATTATACATGGCTTGCTCCTTCTTTTTTGTTTTGTAGCCACCACCCGCCAAATATGGAGGACGACACACCGTCGCCATGATCCCAGGGGATGGGATCGGACCGGAGCTTATGCTGCACGTCAAGGAGATTTTTAGGTACTTTCAGCAGCGTTTTCAGCAAAATTCCTAATGGTGATTTTTCAGGTTCACCTTGGATCCCTATAATTTGAATATTGTTTGGGTTTTTCCCCTCTCTCCCAGGCACGCCTGTGTACCCGTAGACTTTGAGGTGGTTCATGTGAACTCGACAGCTGCAGATGGAAATGATATTCAGAACGCCATCACTGCCATCAGGAGGAACAGGGTGGCGCTAAAAGGTACGTTCTCCTGTGAAAGTACCCCGTCTTTCGCCATGGCGTGACCTGAATGCAAACTTATTTCCAAATCCTGTTTTTACAGGTAACATCGAGACGAACCACAATCTGCCTCCGTCCCACCGGTCCAGTAATAACTTGCTCCGGTAAGTAAGAAGCTCAACTTGCTTCCACAAGATCTGTGACATCCGAGCGCGATACAAAAACTGAAAAATAGGTGTTATTCAGCGTACGGTGAAATTTCATGGCAATTTGGCTGTTCAGAAAGCTGTCAATTCGCCAAATATTGGCAAAATACGGTGAAATCGCCCATAGAGAAGTAATGGTTAATCTATTCGGAGAACGCCCAACAGCAAAGAAAAGTTGGCGACACACCCTGATTTCCGGTGGTTTCGTTCGACTGGTTTATTCAGGCGAATCCCATAGATTTCAATCTAAAGTCTCTGCTTTCATTAAATTTTTTTATTCAACCATTTATTCTTTTCATTTGCAGATAGTCTTTTTTTTTTAATAAATTTTTATCCATTTTTTATTTATTTATTTTTTTCTTTTCTTTCCATAGCAGACTTTTTATTGTTATTCATTGGACCTTATATATTATTTACAGGCGTTTTCATGCATTATTTATTTTTAAAACTCCTTTAAAGATGCAGGTGTCTTTGTTTTTTTATATTTTATTTGTACCCCTTTTCGGCGGCTGGTCGGCAGTTTGCAGCTGCGTTCGGCAGTTTATTAGATGTGTTTGGCTTTTTTTTTGTCTGCATTTGGTTTATCGGATGCGTTTGGCGGATCCATTCGGCGCATTTCAGGGACCCAAATGAAAGGGCACAAAAATGTCAGTGCTCTTTGAATAACCCCTAATTTGTTTTGTAATTTTAGTGTTCATTTAGGCCCTCGAGTGTTTTAAGTACATTTAAATTCACTCATTACGTCTTGTCTTCTATCCAGTTCATCCAATGTAAATGCATTTAAATGGCTGCTTGGAATGCTCTTACTCGTGACTTGTCTTTCTCCACATACCTAGCACAAGCCTAGATCTTTTCGCCAACGTCATCCACTGTCAGACCCTGCCCGGCGTGCAGACCCGTCAGCAGGACATCGACATTATCATCATACGGGAAAACACGGAGGGAGAATACAGCAGCTTGGAGCACGAGGTTAGCGTTTTGAATTTGTTGTCAGTGTAAGGTGTGTTACTGTCTGTATTTTGTAGGAGGTATTTTCCTCCAAGGGGGTTGCTGTGGTCAGGTCAGCCGATGCCCTCTCTTCCCTTTTTAAGTTCGGCTTTGGACCCTGACCACCAATTCTGTATAATCAAAGTGTTCAATGGTTTTGTTTTTTGGCTTCTGTTTTACGCATGGTAACCACTCGGAGTTCCCTTGTCCCGCTTTCCCTCACAAGTGAATCTCGGGGGGCTGTTTCAGCCCTTTGATTGCAGGAGCTTAAAGCCGCCGGACAGCTCAGATCAATGAAAGCCCACCTGAACTTAAAGCATCAGAACCAGGAAGCAGAAAACCATTGGATGCCACCTCTCTTGTTCCCAGCCTGCCACTGGATGCTCGCTGGAGTGTCCGCCTCCCCTGCGGCCACATGAAATGTTCCGGGTTGCAGGAAGCTGGCTGCATTTCACATTCTAACTCCAGCCCTCCAAATATTTCTGAACTACAACTTCCATAATTGTCTGGCCATCTATTGCATTCAAAGGATTCTGGGGATTGTAGGCATCAACACTTGGGGGGGGGGCGTGAGTTTGCCAGCCCTGCAATAGGTGGACTGGAGATTCAGAGCTGTGTTGGATACAAGGTGAGTTTTAAAATGATCTTAATAGTTAAAACAAGAGACGGGTCAGGAGGAGTTAATGTTTAACCCCTCTGTTGCCAGTCCTATGCTTTTTAACCCTATAGTGTCCTCTTAACATACCATGTAGTCCAGGGCTCAAAATTTCAGGTCCTGAGCTACTAGCCAGGCCTTATAAATTACTCGCCATCAGTTAATCTACCTATACCATACTGCACATTTTCTTTGCAGTGATAGGGTCACAGCTCTATGTAAAGATCCTCATTTAATCCTCATTTCTCCCCCTCCTTTTATCCTCATTTCTCTCCCCCCTCATTTTATGTTCTCCCCCTCATTTTATGTTCTCCCCCTCATTTTATGTTCTCCCCCTCATTTTATGTTCTCCCCCTCATTTTATGTTCTCCCCCTCATTTTATGCTCTCCCCCTCATTTTATGCTCATTTCTTCCCCTAATTTTATTCTCATTCTCCCTCATTTTATGCGCATTTTTCTTTCCCCCCTCATTTTATGCTCATTTTCCCCTAATTTTTGATCATTCCTCATTTTATGCTCTTTTCTCCCTCATTTTATGCTCTTTTCTCCCCCTCATTTTATGCTCTTTTCTCCCCCTCATTTTATGCTCATTTCTCCCCCTCATTTTATGCTCATTTCTCCCCCTCATTTTATGCTCATTTCTCCCCCTCATTTTATGCTCATTTCTCCCCCTCATTTTATGCTCATTTCTCCCCCCCATTTTATGCTCATTTCTCCCTCATTAATGTAAATATTATCTTAACTTGACCCTGGGACTGGGAGCCAGCATGGTGTCTACCTTCCTCTGCGAGTCCGCAGCTGCACATGAAGATGCACAGAGAGCTGGCAGGAAGTGATGTTATATGATCACTTCCTCCCAGCTCCCTGCAGAGTAATGTGACAGGCTGCGGCTGGGAGAAAGCAAGGTGCTGCGGCTGTGCCTCCGAGAATGGTGGAGTTCGGAGGTGCGGCCACTGTATCCATGCATTGATTCAGCATTGCGGATGGCAGCATCGCGCTGCCGATTCTCTTTGACAGCCTGGTTAGTGCTAGTGTCGGCATGGAGCCGACGCTAGCACCTGAAAGGGAATGCCAGTGTCGGCACCATGCCGACGCTAGCATTCTATTCACACCTCAATTTTTACTCGCCCTCTCCCAATTTCTACTAGCAAATTGCGAGAGGGCGAGTGGAAATTTTGACCCCTGATTTTGTCCATAAAGTCTACTTGCAGACCCTTGTCCCTGTTTTTGCAGAGTGTTCCCGGTGTGGTGGAGAGTTTGAAGATCATCACAAGAACAAATTCCTTGCGCATTGCTGATTATGCATTTAAGTTGGCAAGAGAAAAAGGACGCAAGAAGGTCACCGCTGTTCACAAAGCCAACATCATGTATGTAAATTGTTACCATGCAGGGCACACTGTGATGGATCCAGGTTCTAGGCCTTCATTCTTCAATGTCTCTGCAGGAAACTAGGTGACGGGCTCTTCCTTCAATGCTGTAAGGAAGTGGCATCCGGTTATCCAGATATTACCTTCGAGAGCATGATCGTGGACAACACCACAATGCAGGTAACGCGGCTGTCTGCCCGAATTTTAACCGGATCTGTTATATAGGATTGTGTTTTTTTTTTTTTTTTTTTTTAAGGAAACCTCTACTCACCCCGACCTCCTTCCATTTTTAAAGTGACCAGGATGTGAGGAGTGCCCAGCTCCCCATATCTGGTGAAAATGCAGGGTGAAGTGGAGGAGTTTCCTCCCACCCAGTGTCACCAGCAGTCAGGATTTTTGAATTTCCTGGCTGCCAGTTACCAGATCGGTCACTAGTGAAATCAGCAAATCAATACACACGGGGAAAGACAGCACAGAGAGAGACAGCAAGAAAAAGGTAAAGAGACAGCAAAATAGAGGGCCAGTAAAAAAAAACGAGAAGGCGCAAGGAAAGGTGAGCGCTCACAAGAGAAACGGCGAGCGAGTACGCGTGCAAGAGGCATCACAAGTGTGGGGAGTTTGAGTGAGACAGTGAGTAGGTAAACCATGAAAGGGCGCAAGTTAGTGTGTCAGAGCACGAATGAGTCTTGCTTTCACAGTTGCAGAGATGCTAATATTCAATTCTTCAGTTTCCACAGTCTGAGGTCCTGAGTGTGCACATGGTTTCACGTGCACAGATTGTGCTAGTTCATGTGAAGCTTTGATGGGTGGAGTAGTGGGTGGGGAGGAGGCGGGGGATATACAGGAAGTGGGAACTGAGGAAACACCCCTAGCTAAGGGGCGTGGCCAAAGAAGAAGAAATGAGAGTTTAAATCAAGAAATTGTTTAACATATATTCTTAAAACTTTTTATTCTAGTTCGTCTATTGGTATAAAACTGTTTAAATGTCAATTAAAAATAAATACATTTTAGACGCTTATGTCCCTTAAAGGCCTCTGGGAGATTTACCAGAGCTCCGGTTAAGTTTACACCCGGCTTGGAGTATAGCCTCGGATGATTCCTTGCAAGGTAAAAATGTGTGGAAACTGTTGTGGCATAATTGTAATGGATAACCTAACAGGGTTATTCAGAGAAAGGTGAAAATCAGGAGAATTGGCAGGAGACGAGAACAATCTAGACTAGGGTTGCACCGATACCGATACTAGTATCGGTATCAGTGCCGATACCGGGTACTGCAGGAGTACTTGGTACTCGTGCAGTACCACCGATATTTTTTTCTGATACCGGAAGCCGGCATTGAGCTGGCTTGCCGGCATCCATGGGGCAGGGGCGGCTGTCAAAATGCTCTATCGGCATTCGGACAGGCCCTGCAGCTGCTCTCCTCACTTTGTTTATACTTACCTTCCTTTAGCGACGCCGGGAAAGTCTTCGCGCGCGCTCCTTGGAAGGTCCCCAGCTGCGACCAGGTGGGACCATGTGATCGCGGATGGGGTCCTTCCAACGAGCGCACGAGTGGAAACTTTCCCGGCGTCGCATAAGGAAGGGAAGTATAAACAAAGTGAGGAGAGCAGCTGCAGGGCCTGTCCGAATGCCGATAGAGCATTCGGACAGGCCCTGCAGCTGCTCTCCGCTCATACTTGCCTTCCTGGGCGACGCCGGGAAAGTTTCCGCGCGTGCGCTCGTTGGAAGGACCCCAGCCGCGATCACATGGTCCCACGTGGTCGCGGCTAGGGACCTTCCAAGGAGTGCAAGCGCAAAGACTTTCCCGGCGTCGCTAAAGGAAGGTAAGTATGAGCGGAGGGGGGGGGGGTGCAAATCCACGAGCTGGGGGGCATTATCCACGAGCTGGGGGGCATTATCCACGAGCTGGGGGGCATTATCCACGAGCTGGGGGGCATTATCCACGAGCTGGGGGGCATTATCCACGAGCTGGGGGGCAATATCCATGAGCTCTGGGGCATATCCATAAGCTCTGGGGCATATCCATGAGCTGGGGGCACTATATCCATGAGCTGGGGGCACTATATCCATGAGCTGGGGGCACTATAGCCATGAGATCTGCGGCATATATCCATGAGCTGGGGGGGCAGTATCCATGAGCTGGGGGGGCAGTATCCATGAGGTCTGTTCTTATTGGAAAGCGGTCCCATGACATAAAATAAAAGTATCGGTTAGGGTTGCACCGATACCGATACTAGTATCGGTATCGGGGCCGATACTGGGTACTGCAGGAGTACTTGGTACTCGTGCAGTACCCCCAATATTTTTTCCGATACCGGAAGCCGGCATTGAGCCGGCTTCCGGCATCCGAGGGGCTGCAGCGGCTGTCTGAATGCTCTATCGGCATTCGGACAGCCGGCCCCGCACTCTCCGCAATACTTACCTTCCTGGGCGCCGCCGGGGAATGTCTCCACGCGCGCGCTCGTTGGAAGGACCCCAGCCGCGACCACGTGATCCCGGCTGGGGTCCTTCCAACGAGCGCGCGCGCGGAGACATTCCCGGCGGCGCCCAGGAAGGTAAGTATTAAACACACTGAGCAGCTGCAGGGCCTGTCTGAATGCTGATAGAGCATTCAGACAGGCCCTGCAGCTGCTCTCCGCGACGATACTTACCTTCCTGGGCGCCGCCGGGAAAGTTTCCCCGCGCGCGCGCTCGTTGGAAGGACCCCAGCCGGGATCACGTGGTCGCGGCTGGGGTCCTTCCAACGAGCGCGCGCGCGGAGACATTCTCGGCGGCGCCCAGGAAGGTAAGTATCGTCGGGGGGGGGGGCGGTCCATGAGGGGCATATCCATGACCTGGAGGCAATATCCATGAGGGGGCATATCCATGAGGGGGCATATCCATGAGGGGGCATATCCATGAGCTGGAGGCAATATCCATGAGGGGGCATATCCATGAGGGGGCATATCCATGAGCTGGAGGCAATATCCATGAGGGGGCATATCCATGAGGGGGCATATCCATGAGCTGGAGGCAATATCCATGAGGGGGCATATCCATGAGCTGGAGGCAATATCCATGAGGGGGCATATCCATGAGGGGGCATATCCATGAGGGGGCATATCCATGAGCTGGAGGCAATATCCATGAGGGGGCATATCCATGAGCTGGAGGCAATATCCATGAGGGGGCATATCCATGAGCTGGAGGCAATATCCATGAGGGGGCATATCCATGAGGGGGCATATCCATGAGCTGGAGGCAATATCCATGAGGGGGCATATCCATGAGGGGGCATATCCATGAGGGGGCATATCCATGAGGGGGCATATCCATGAGCTGGAGGCAATATCCATGAGGGGGCATATCCATGAGCTGGAGGCAATATCCATGAGGGGGCATATCCATGAGGGGGCATATCCATGAGCTGGGGGCATATCCATGAGCTGGAGGCAATATCCATGAGGGGGCATATCCATGAGGGGGCATATCCATGAGGGGCATATCCATGAGCTGGAGGCAATATCCATGAGGGGGCATATCCATGAGCTGGAGGCAATATCCATGAGGGGGCATATCCATGAGCTGGAGGCAATATCCATGAGGGGGCATATCCATGAGCTGGAGGCAATATCCATGAGCTGGAGGCAATATCCATGAGGGGGCATATCCATGAGCTGGAGGCAATATCCATGAGGGGGCATATCCATGAGGGGGCATATCCATGACCTGGAGGCAATATCCATGATGGGGCATATCCATGAGCTGGAGGCAATATCCATGAGGGGGCATATCCATGAGCAGGGGGCATATCCATGAGCTGGATGCAATATCCATGTGGGGGCATATCCATGAGCTGGGGGGGCATACTCATGTATGAGCTGTGGGGGCATAATAACCCATGTGTGTGCTGGGGCATTATCCATGTGCTGGGGCAAATCCATGAGTGAGCTGGGGCAAATCCATGAGTGAGCTGGGGCAAATCCATGAGCTGGGGCAGTATGAATATATATATATATCGGGGGGATATACATGTGAGCGGGGGGCATTTTTATATGGTCTGTTCTTATTGGAAAGCGGTCACATGACATTAAATAAAAGTATCGGTACTTGGTATCGGTGAGTACTTTTAAAAAGTATCGGTACTCGTACTCGGTCTTAAAAAAGTGGTATCGGTGCATCCCTAGTATCGGTACTCGGTATCGGTGAGTACTTGAACAAAAGTATCGGTACTCGTACTCGATCTTAAAAAAGTGGCATCGGTGCATCCCTAATCTAGACCAAATGGCCGATTTGGAACGTGAGATAAATGGTAGAATTTTTTTTGACCTAGAATTTTCACTTCTCCAGTCATTCTCCTGATTTTAACTTTTTTCCGAATAACCCTGTATGATTTCTAACGTATGTGTGGGTTGGGGTATATGAACAGCTTTGCCCATCTAAAAGACAGGCCCATTGCAAAGCGTTTGTGTTCAGCAGCTAATATCTGCAAAATCCCACCCAGAAAACCAAAAAAACAGAATGATCCTTAAGTTAAATGCAGTTATAGTTAAAAAAGAGGAATTCCTGTAAAACGACATGTACATTCACGCATACTGAATAATGTGCATTGACGCATGCAGATCACATCAGAAGAGTAACTTATGTTCTACATTGCAGCTCGTATGCTACCCCCAGCAATTTGACGTCATGGTGATGCCCAATCTGTACGGTAACATTGTGAACAACGTCTGTGCTGGTCTAGTTGGGGGTCCGGGTCTGGTACCAGGAGCTAATTATGGAAGCGTGTATGCCGTCTTTGAAACGGTAAGGACGGAGCCTGCGTTTTCTGTTTAGTGCTGTTATTTGGTAACGTTTCCTATTGCCATGACGGAAAGTTCAATATGTAATCGTGGATAGTTGTTCGGTTTTATGTTTCTCATTATGTTCGAACGCAAAATGCAATGTCTTATCTCTTTATAATATAAAAAAATACATGAAATCTTCCTTTCCACCTTTTCATATTTTCTCAGGCCACCAGAAACACAGGAAAAAGTATTGCCACCAAGAACATTGCAAACCCTACAGCCATGCTCCTCGCTAGCTGCATGATGCTCGACCATCTCAAGTACGATCTGTCTCTTAACAGTACTTCCACACATCTTCTTTCAATATCTCGCTCGTTTTGCACTCATTGGTATTTCTTTCCTTTTAACCCTTTAAGGACCACTGACGTACATGGTAAGTCCTGGGACAAAGTCCCGTTAAGGACGTACTATGTACTCAATGGTCCTCTTAACACCGCCTCCCTATGCTCACCTTTCTCTGGTCAGGGTCCCACGTCGATCTGGCTTCCTTGAAGCCAGCCGATGAGTTTTATGGGCCCCAGCCGTCGCACTTGCATCATCGCCAGGCATGATGATGTCTGTTTCAGGCACCTGCCGGAGAGAACCTGAAAGGGGAGGGGGTTCCATTTGGACCCCTCTTCCTTCCCAACAGTTTAAGCTAGAAAAAAAGAGGCACCGGTGGAAAGGGCAGAGTCTGCCCTTTCCAGCGACGCCTCTCTTTAACCAATTCAGCGCCGGATCGAGTTCTGTTCCCAGAGGTGGCTGACCTCTTGAATGTAAACCAATCCTCCGGGGTCACCCCCTGCCCTCTGATGTCATTGCCATATGCACAATGACACCAGTTGACCAGTTAACACTCTAGCTGCCAAGTGGAGATAGGGGGGTCCTTTATACCTCCGTATCGCACCGATCCATGGTAACTAGAGTGTCATGTTTGGTATCATTGGAAACGTTAGACCATTCGCTTTCCTATGATACCAAATGTGACCATGTTTGGTGTAAGAATAAAAATATGGGATTTTTTTATAAAAAATAAAAAAATTGGTCTGAGAGGGTTTAATAAAATAAGATTTCAAATCCCCTTTAACTATGGTAAACATAAAACAGTCAAAATGAACTCAGCACTCAAGTGAAATGGCTCTGCAGTGATTGGGTTAAAAAGCAAAAACATGTAAAAATTGTGTATTTCTAAACTAAGGACAAACTTTTGACACCATTTAGCCGGGGTCTTTTTTGGCGGTTGTAGATTTTGGGGGTCAAAGTGTTTTTCGTTTTTGTCTTTTTTTATTTTATTTATTTTTTTCATCATATTTCATTTAAAAAATTTATAGTAAAATTTATACGATATGATGGAAATAATGGTATCTTTTAGAAAGTCCATTTAATTTCGAGAAAAACGGTATATAATATGTGTAGGTTGCATAAACGAGTAAGAGGAAAATTAGACCTGAACACAAACAGCGCAGAAATGTAAAGCTGCTATCAATACTTTTTTATTTTTACTTTATTTTATTATTCTTTTTAATATATATTCTTTCTTTAATCGTTCCTCCTGTCTGGGGCTGATCACAAGTATGTTTCTCTTTCCGGCAGATTACACAGTTATGCCGCCTCCATTCGGAAAGCTGTCCTGGGCGCTATGAATGAACACCGGGTAAGTTGAGCATGTTTAAGCGAGGGGATGGCACACTAATCTTGTGAGTCAGTAAATGGGCCTGGATGTGTTCCACAGACACCGGAGCGGAGGAATTCTCTGACTCAGGAATTATTTTGGATCCACATGCGCCACCATACTAACGGGTGCCAAATACTTTCAGATAACGTGACACCAGCACGCCGTGATGCTGGAAAACAGGTTCTCTCTGTTGCTATATCAGGTCAGACCCCGCTGACCTATTATCAGTAACAAACTATGGAACATTATGCAGCATTTTTTAAACATGTCTCTCTTTTTATGCTTTTTGTATTTTCCATCATTTTTATGGAACAAAATTTTGTTAATTTTTATTTTTTTTTCCCTCCTTTGAAAAGTTATATGTATACCTGTGTGTATGTATGTGTATAATATATACCTTGATAAAGGCCGAGCCGAAACGTCGGGCAATATGTCCTTTTAAATCTTAAATAATATTTTTTTTTTTAGTTTTTTACAAGCCCTCGAGTGCCTCTCTTTCAGGATATATATATATATATATCACTTTTTGTCCTCCACCACAACTCTTATAGATACTGATTTGCCTACGGGTCTCAAGCATCCACTGCAACTGGTCATCATGCCTAGCTCCTGCTGATGAGGGTCCAACAAACCCGAAACAGCGCTGTCCTAGGAGTGGCTTTGACCAGTTGCATAAACCTTATCTCTGCTAGAAAGCCACGGTGTGGCATAGCGTTGATTTTCTGGTTCCGTGTAATAACAGATCCAGGATGCAAAAAAGTGAGACAGATTTCATTTGCATATCCTACCCAGAATTCCCTGCTGCATATGGGGAATGTGGCACAGGAGCTCTGGGATGCAATTCATCGAATTGCTGTGATGTGCAAGTGGCTTCTGCTATATATATATATATATTTCCTCTTCAAATGCCAGAACTCCAGGGTCTTCATATAAAACCTCAACTTTATTTGGATCAATAACGATGGGACTTGTCAAAAGGTGGAATACATTGGCGTTTGTTGACGGGCGTAAGCAATTTGTGGCCATATAGTGTGAACTAAATTTCCACCATTTTTAACAGAGTTTAGGGATTAAACCTTGTAGAAAGTCTTGATTGGGTTAACTGTTGTAATCCTGAAATCGGTAAGAGTTGTTGGAAGCTTTTGAAGGGTTAAAGTTTGGTAAAATCTTTCATGTATAAATATATGGGCTGCTGTTGAAGTCTTTTGAATGTGTTATATATTCCTCATTAAATGCCAGCAGTCCAGAGTTTTCATATAAAACCTCAAAACTTTATTTGGATCCATAAAAACGTTATTGATCATTTTTAGCTCCTTTCCACCGAGCTTTCATCAGAGGTGTGTTCAGTTCCTCAGCAGCTGCTGAGTTGCTTCATTGCAGCGGGTCAGTTTGCTGCAGCCATCTCCCTGAACGCTTTGGCTGTGCATATCGAAGCAAAAGGGCAGAGGATTGCTTAATGAAAGGTGCTGTTTCTGCAATATCCATTTTATTACCACTTTAGTGTTTAGTGTTTACCATGTTCCAATAAATATTTGGTGTTTTGATCCAACAAACCTTCAAACTGAACATTTCCTTATTGGATTATTTGCTCCATGGAGGCGGCCATCTTTCCTACGTCACGCTCTGCTACTCTGCAGCGCCCTCTCTACTTGGCTGCAAGTTCTAAGCTAGCAGTGCTGGGCGCTGAGTTGCAGCACAGCGTTCAGTGCCAAGTTGCTAACTTCGCACTTGCAGCGGCTGCAGAACTGAACGCGCCTCAGGACTCGCCCTAAGACTAAGCTCAGTGGAAATGAGCTGAAACGATCGTTAACCTGTTTATGGATCGAAATAAAGTTTCGATGTTTTATTTGAAGACCCTGGAGTGCGGGTTTTTGATGAGGAGCAATGGAAGTATGTGACATGATATTTACAGCTACAAGATGGTCTGCCGCTCGAACAATAATTACAAAAGTTGCAAAAATAGTTTTTTGTGGTTTTTTTTTTTTGCATCTTTGTTATTAATCTCTGCGTGGCAGACCATCTTGTAGCTGTAAAGTTTATGGACTAGGATCCAACACCGGAGTATGAGGATTTAACACTACATAGTGAGGGGATCGTGCAATTTTATTTGTTGTGGGTGTGTAGGTGTAGATTGGCTAAGCCGTGTTAGGCCTCATTCACACATATACGCGTTTATATTTTATTTTGCGTATGTGTGCGTAAGATAAAAACGTTTTGGGTGGTTGTTTTACGTCCCTGGTATCGAGTGTGACTCGGTTAACCTTCAGTGCTGAAAGCGTTAACCCCGAGCCACACTTGGGCTGCCGCTGCATACATTACCTGTCCCTGCGTTCCCTGGCTGATCCCCCGCTGTCTCCTCCGGCGATCGTGGAGTTTTACTTCCTGGTTCTCTTCACGCGAGAAACTAACCAGGAAGTAAAACTCAGCGATCGCCGGAGGAGACAGCGGGGATCAGCGAGGGAGCGCAGGGACAGGTAATGTATGCAGCGGCAGCCCGAGTGTGGCTCGGATTTACTGCTTTCAGCACTGAAAATTAACCCCGAGCCACACTCTAACACCGTCGGGGGGGGTTAAACTTTGTAAAGTGTGTGTGTATGTATACGCGGGCGCACACGCGCAAAAACGGAGAAATACACTGCTGGGACACAGCTCGATTCCATTCCGTTTTTTGCGCACGTTTATGCAACGCAAATATACGGCTCCATATGCGGTTCTGTGTATGGAGCCATTTATTTGCATATGTTCCATACAGTACAATACGCACGTACACGCGTATCAGTGTGAATGAGGCCTTAGTTGTCACTTTAATCTCATAGGCCCCTCCATCCACAACCTCAGGTTTAAAGTACTCAAAGTATGTGATCATTTTTATGTCAAATGCCTTACTCTCATGAGTCTTTAAAATTTCCTTTAACACCATAAAGAAAGGCCTCAATGTAGACTCTGACTTTTTAACGCTCTATCGTAACATTCAGCATTGTACCTGGTTTATGTGTTTGTTTTTTTGGGGGGGGTTTGTCCTTCAGTCACCATGATCATCGTGATGCTTATCTGTTGTTTTGTGGCCCTATGATCTCTCATCTGTTTGTTTACCCTTCTTACCTAGATGGCCGCCTCCAATCTGGCAGACCTATAAGGGGACATCCCTGCTAAACCTATGTTTTAATTGGATGGGAGTGATGTCCATACACCTGCTTTGTTGTCATAAAACATTAGAGAATCCTTTCGGTATCTGATGCTCCGTGTTGTTTACAGATGCACACGCCTGACATCGGCGGCCAAGGCACAACCACTGAAGTCGTGCAGTCGATCTGCAGGCAAATCATCATCAAGGACGGCCGTGCAGTTACCATCTGAGAGGCGAGTTATCATTTACTGGGGGTGTGGGGGGGATCCGTTTAAGACGTAACACCGTGACTTCATTTCCTTATCTTCCAGGTCGTCGCTGCAACAAGGAGTGGGATCTACAAGACCACGTTACTCCAGCGATGTATTCAAGGTCCATCTTTCAGCCCTGTCACTGTCAGACTCCCCGCTTCTACGTGCAACGCTTCTCCTAGTACTGAGCGGGGGTGCTATGTATTACACACTCCTCCTGCAGCTGAACTAAAGCAAACGCTGCTTCAAACTGCTGTATTGTTTGCTATGAGTTTCTAAAGCCAGGGAGCTCAACCTTGGCCCCCCCAGATGTTTCAGAACTACATCTCCCATGACGCTCAGCCACTCATTGAGTCGACAGAACATTATGTGAAATATAGTTTCAAAACATTCGTAGGGCCAAGGTTGAGCACCGCTGCTCTAAAGCAACGTGAGGGCATAATGCAAGGATTGCAGACACCGTCCCCCCAGGTGTTTTATTACCTACAACTCCCAGAAACCTTTTGAATCCATAGGTGGTCAGAGCATCATGGGAGTTGTAGTTTAAACACCTAGAAGGCCAGAGTTTGAAGTCCCTGGCATAAAAACAATCACTTTTCATGAGGGGACATACTTGGAGACCTTTTTACTTAGTTTGCATGTTCGGTGTCAGTCTAAATCGGGGGGGGGGGCTCTTCTAATGAGTTTAAACCTGCAGAATTCTGTCTCTTTTGTGTATAACGCTCACACAGGTAACAAGTCCATGCATTAACCGTGAATTGTGATGAAGTGCCATTGAATTAGAGTGAAAGACGAATTGGGGGGGGAAAGCAGCTGCACACTGTTAGTTTTAACCCGAATTTTCCCACTTTCGTTGGCAAATGAACACTATTCACGGCTTGGTAAATAAATGGCAGTGTGAGTTTGATCCTGCGAGGTGATGACGCCAAGCATACCTCTTCACTCTCTACTGTTGTGACAACATGAGTTTATCTTGGTGTGTGGAAGTAAATAATATAATTTTCTCCAACACATGTCTCGACTTCTTGGAAGTATCTGTGAAATGGGGGAGGCTGCCGGGCGCATCTGTGGAATGGGGGGAGGCTGCCGGGCGCATCTGTGGAATGGGGGGAGGCTGCCGGGCGCATCTGTGGAATGGGGGGAGGCTGCCGGGCGCATCTGTGGAATGGGGGGAGGCTGCCGGGCGCATCTGTGGAATGGGGGGAGGCTGCCGGGCGCATCTGTGGAATAAAAGGAGTCACACCAGGTCTTCTTTATATCAATTTAATGACAAAATACACACATCCCAAACATTGCAACGTGTTTTGAGGGACACATGCCTGCAGCAAACACACACACACACACACGTGTTCAGGGCTGCATCTCATAATCCAGTAGGGTTCAGACGTCCCGTTGACGCCGCCATTCATTTTTCAACATAATCCTTTGATCGCGTGAGATTCTTGCACGCGGAGACGATATTTCCATTATCAGAAGTTGCACGATATGTCTGCACTTTGTGAATAGACTTGTGTTTACACCTGATTTGGAATATGAAAATTTATATATATATATTATACCAACAAGCTACTAGCCAGGCCTTAAGAGTTACTCGCCACTAGTTGTCCCACCTAACACTTATCCTGCCCTGCATCTGCATTTCCACTCGCCCTCATGTAATTTCCACTCGCCAAATGCGAGCAGGCGAGTGTAAATTTTAAGGCCTAGGTTATACAATTTATTAGAATATCTCCCCACTGCCCCGATATACAAGAAAGCCCAGAGGAGCGGGATTCCCTGCGCACCTTTTAATGCACATTGCCTGATTAGTAATGTTTATATTCACTTGAAGTGAAAAGAGATATTTGCTAATCCTTATTTACCACTTGATTGTGTTTTGTGAATAATATATATATATATTAGGTCTCCTTGTGATAAATGGAATCTTTTGCGCATCTCACCATCAAAAATGTGGAAAAATTCCAGAATAATTATATTCAATAAAGCTCCCTATTTTTTTTTTTTTCCTGCATTACCGTGCGTTGGATTTGGCTATAATTACCCCTATACAGAGTGGGATTGCTGCTGCCTACGCTTGCTGGTGTACGCTGCTGCTGGAAAAAAGGTGTCTGGCGCCTGCACATACCATGGCAGGGTAACGATTCATGATAAGCGCTTATTACTATACATCCTGTGAGTGCATTTCTATTGGGGGCCAATATATGAATTAATCTTGCCCTACAGTGTTACGCTATGATCTATTTTCTGCCCTATATAGACTGGGGGGGGGGCGGGGGTTATGCGGTTTTACTTGACATTCTTGAGAGGAGACGGACTAAAAATTCATACGGATACATATTGCTTTATTATCTCTCTTTGGGGGGGGGGGGCACGATTTCTTGTTGGTATTTCTGTGTTTTTGAGAACCTGAAGTGTGTGTGTGTGTGATGTGCAGAAGATGCCATTTATCAAAATAAAAACCGTGGAAAAAGTCGCCAAGTGACTCCTAAGGGGGTTATGCAAAGTGCCCAAGCGTCGAAAACTGACACTGTTGCAACGGCGACAAACACAAAGGGAAACCCAAACAGCAGCAGGAGAAGCTTCTGTGCTGTGTGAATTTCCCTTTTGTGAAACGCTAGCGTTTGTCACCATTGCAACCACCATTCCCGCTGGCGTTTGCAACATTGACGCTCTATGAATAACTTCTCTCCTCTCCATCAAATAAAAGTCTTTCTCCTTAACAGCAGATATTTTCCTTCAATGCCAAATGAAAGAAAATGCTTTGTATTGCTGATCAATCCAAAATGTCATTGTTTTATTCGTTTTTTTTGGACCTCTTCTTTACATATCTTTGTGCTAGTTATACGGCCGTGACTATAAACACATACAATTGCAGATTTTCTTTCTTTTAGTTTAACGGGGCAGTGAAAGGGCTTGTATTAATAGGGTGACCCTGTTTAAAGGGACACATATATTCTATTCATGCAGATGGGCGGCGCGTGAAAAACGCCACCCTGTAGCATGTAGAATCCATACGTTGCAGGTAAGGAATCCCAGGTGACCTGCCTGATTCCCTTCCTGCAGCATATGAATTATACATGTTGCAGGGCAGCACTTTTTTCCTGTGCTCCCCTCTGCATGAAATGTCAATGTGTGTCCCTTTAATAATCCTTTCTACATGGGGTGTCCATATCGGCCATGTTTAAAGGGGGGTTTGCATCTAAATGGGGTGACATGTCCCTACCACCTCTTGTCCCGCAGGAGCTTTTCAGCTCATTTGGTGCTTTGGTTTGGGTCGTTTACTCATCTCCACTATTTTGTATAAACTTTATTTTACACTCCTGTCCATCACTTGTTTAATAATCTCAATGCACACACTGTTTTATTTGATTCCATTGACAGTTTGCTGCTAAGCGATGGGACGGCATGTGTTTGTGCCTTGGCCTCTTGCGACAATGCAGGACACGATGCTCTATATCAGGGGTCGGCAACCCCGGCCCTCCTGATCTTCTGTAACTATATCTCCCATGATAAGTAGCCATTCATTAGGTTGGCTCAGGCCTGCCCTTTAAGTAGGTCGAGCAGGGTGCAAGCCCTGGACCCTGCACTTAACAGGTGTTGGGGGACTGCGCTACCACCATGTAAATGTACAGAGCGAATGCCCAGTATGGAACTCCACCTAACCCAAGGACTGCCTGACTGAGAGCCCCCCACCTACAAGTAAGCAATGACATGGTGGTGTTCGACACCCCCCACTCCCTGCAAACACACTATCGATCTTGGGGAAGGTGCGTCTATTTGTTAAACGTGTGTATCTGTGAAATAAAGATGGAGTATAGAGAGTTGAGGTGTTGAAAGCATGGCAGGTGCCACACACAATTGTCTCCTCTAAGACTCCGTAAATGTTAGGCAAGGCTCTGGAATGGCTGAGCATCATAGGCAATGTAATTCCAAGACCACTGGAGGACCAAGGTTCCTGATCCATGCTCTGCACATTATCTTCACACCAGCCCTAAAATACCCTATCAACACTTTCATTTTTCGCTGTAGGAGAATCGCCTTTCTCTCACATACGTCTGTCACTTTATTCTCCCATTATAACAGCTCTTCCCGCGTGCACCATGGACCAACAGGCCACCGCCGACGCCGTGAAATGACTAATCGTGCTTTATCGAGCAGTCGACCTCTGTCGTCATCGGCAAAAAATAGCTGCTGGCTTCGATGACGCACATCATTATCCGGTGCCAAGAAAAGCGTTACAGGAATAGAAATTCCTGCGTCCCGGTTATCTGTCTCTCCATACGTTGTCCAGCCTGTAACCACATACTTTTTTTTTGGGGGGGGGGGGTTGCATTCATTCCACATTCAAAAAAATAAAAACTCCGTAATGGTCGCATCCAGTTCTGTCTTACAACATAAAAACCAGGGTCAAAAAATGCATCGTTATCCGCACCAGATACATATTCATCCAGTGTTTGACTAAGCTGTCTGGTTTTACTCCAGTTTTGTGAGTGGAAGACTTTATTTTGTACGTCTCGCAAGGCCCTTACTGTCCCTGTCTGGTGCCCGCAGCGTAAAGACCCGCCTGATTACCTATAGTCAAGTGTTAAAAATCCACGACGCTTGCATGACCTTCTTTTTACTCTTCTAGGGCGTTTTGTCCAAGCTTTATAATGGTAGGGTGCCTCTTTATATGGAATATATATCTCAATATCCTGTCCGTTTTTAGGGGCCGCCGGTGGTTAGACGACTCTTGAGGAAAAGACCGTTTTCACGGCTGGGTTTAGGAGTTGAGCCATGTGTGCTGGAGGCACTGCGCGGCCGTGGCTCTCTTTTCCGGGATAAATTCCAACATGGGAAGCAGAAAGTCTGAGAACTGAGTGGCCTCCTCCAACGACCACTCGTACTTCTCCACCAAAACTTCAAAGAGTCCCCAGTGCTTCAGGTTCTGTATGTGCCGTAGTTCACCTAGGAGAAACGGTGAATGCGGTTACAGGTCACATTCTAAAAAGACAGCGTTAAGGAGGCGGAATACTGTTGTACGGGCGGTCCTCATGGCTCATCGATATTTACTCTATTGATGTTATTGGCACGACATTACATCAGTGGTTCCCAACCCTGGTTCTCAGGTACCCCTAACAGGACAGGTTTTAAGGATTACCTTGGGGAAATGCAGACTGAATCCTACAATCACTGAGCAGCAAATTATATCACCTGTGCTTCAGATATTTGGCAAACCTGGCCTGTTAGAGGTACTTGAGGACCAGGGTTGGGAACGACTGTTCTACATTAAAAATCATCATGTTTCCTTTATACATTGATCTAGGGTTTGTATAAGATATTGTCCCCTTTCTGTCACATTTTCTTGGCATATGTTATTCCTAAGCAAGGGACATAAGGATGGTCGTATGGTGATCCACTTTGGCAGCAACATCGATCTCATCAGGGCATGGATATAGCATTGATCTTACCCATTCTAATGAGGGATTTTTCCATAACCACTCGCAGGCCCCAGTGGTTTTATGGAAAATTACTTTAAGTTACCCACACAGATAAAGTATACAGAAAAGTCTCAGTTGTACAGAGGCAAGAAAAGTATGTGAACCCTTTGGGATTGCGTGGAGTTTTGCATGAATTGGTCATAAAATGTGCTCTGATCTTCATCTAAGTCACAACAATTTGAAAAACACAGTCTGCTTAAAATAATACAACACAAACATCATTCAGGGTTATTCAAAGAGATTCGAAAAGTCACCGCACGTTCGGTGACTTTTCGTTCTCTTCAATTCGGTTCCTTTTGCCGATCCCATTTCGGTGACCCTGCGGTGTATTCAGCAAGCACCACAGGGTCCCCGAATTGCAGGGAAAAGCTGCCGCAAACCTGGCGAAAACTAACCGTAAAACCCGGCGAATGCACGCCGAAAACCCCCAAAAACATCTGGATTAACCTGCCGAAAACCACGGAAAAACCCGAGCAGGAGCCGATAGCAGGCTCCAGAAAAACCCGACACCGCAGAAGAGGCAGTGGATAAATTAGGAAAACAGTTTGTATGAATGTGTGAAAGTGAAACGCTGTTTGCAAAGAAACTACTGAGCGAAAATGTCTGAAATTTACATATGAGGTCCAGGGAATGATAAGAGAAAGGGCTGTTACAGAAAAAATAAGTAAACTTAAAGAAATAAAAAAAATCGGACTTTTAAAAAAAATCCAATGATACCAAACATGACCAGGTTTGGTTTAAAAATAAAATAAAAAAATGTTGGTTTTTTTTGTCTGGGGGGGGGTTTAGTTAAATAGGACCTAGGCTGTCATCGCAAAATAATTAGCACAAAATGGTCAGAATGAGCGCAGCGCACGTAGGTGAACTGTCTCAGCAGTGATGGGGTTAAAAAGCGAAACCATTTAAAAATTGGGTATTTCTATTCTCGGAACAAAATTTTGAAACTATTTAGCCGGGGTCTTTTTTGGTGGTTGTAGATTTTGGGGATTAAATTACGAAAAAGTGTGTTTTTACCATTTTTTTCATCATATTTTTTTTTATAGTAAATTATTCGATATGATGGAAATAATGGTATTTCTAGAAAGTCCATTTAATGGCGGGAAAAACTGTGTATAATATGTGTGGGTCGAATAAACGAGTAAGAAGAACATTTGACCTAAACACTAACAGCGCAGAAACGTAAAAACAGCAGCGGTCACTAAAAGACGGATTTGTGTAAAACCGCCCGGTCACTAAGGGGTTAAGCAGACTGTGTTTTTCAAATTGTTGTGATTTAGATGAAGATCAGAGCACATTTTATGACCAATTCATGCAAAACTCCACGTAATCCCAAAGGGTTCACATACTTTTTCTTGCCACTGTATATGTTCCCTGTAGATTATCCCTATTTGGCAGGCAGAGGGCTCCCCATGCTGGCCAAAAAATGCTACTGCATGCACATTAAAACTTGGTTTCCATTTTTTCCTTGAAGGAAAAAACACCCTCAAGCTTTTCAAACAATTGATATACTGGCTGTCATGGCCGATGTGTTGAAACTAAGGGCACACTCTGGAGTCAGTTTGCAAATTAATTGTTTTTGGAATGAACAAATGTCTTTCCGTTGGTAGAACATGGGTCAGCAACCTTGGCTCCCTGATGTTTTGGGAACTACATTTCCCATGTGTCTCAGTGTCATGTCCTCAGCCCCTGCGGTGCAGTCTGGGGGGTCTGAGGCCCGTTCAATACCTCAGCAGCTGCTGAATTGCTGCAGCGCAGCAATTCAGTTTGCTGCAGCAGTGTAGTTGAACCCTTTGGATGCGAATTTTGAATCCAAAATGGCCGATTTCTTAATGAAAAATTCAGATTGTTTTTCGGATCACTCGGAGAAAATTATGATAAATAAATGCAGTCAGCACAATTCCGTTTTGTATGCACACACCACAAATGATAGTTTTTAATGAATAAACGTTATGTTTACTTCTGAAACAATATATAAATTGAACTGTAATATATGTCTATGTGCAGGGGGAAATAATAAATAAATATTTTGTGCTTTGGTGAACAAAAACCTCAAAATTAACATTGCCGTACGGAATTGTTACTTGCTTCATGGCGGCGGCCATCTTTAAAACGTCACACTCAGCTACACGCAGCATCTCCTCGGGTCGCTGCAAGTGCTAGGTTAGCACTGCTGAGCGCTGAGCGGTTGAACGGCGTTCAATGGCAAGTTGCTAACTTAGCACTTGCAGCGGCTGAGGTATTGAACGCGGCTCTGGGCAAGGTTCTGTGCCAGGAGCTGGCCGGCTGCCAGCACTGGGGAATGGCCGACCGGTGTCCGAGGGGGTGGGGCCTAGCATGGTCACGAGGAGCCGCCGGGTTTAAAACAGGGCACGAGGAGTTGATTACCGCATCGCTACCTATTGTTATTGCCTCTCTGTTGCCAACCCGTTTTTTGTTTCGATCCCTGCGCCTGTTAATTGAACCAACCTGATTTCTGACTATTCTCCTGCTGCTTGATTACGATCGCATGTGTGGTGCTTTGGTGGTTTAACCCCATGCTTGCCGCTGGGGTGTTTACACGCTACTGGGGAAGTGTCCCTTCTCAGCGGTGGGTCTTGTCTGTGGCCTCATTAGGTTCCTATACCCAACCCAGGGCTCATGTTCCCCAGTCACACATATTGATAACATCTGCAATCGCAAGGTACTGCTTATTTGCTACTCATGGTCAGTGTGCGCTCACCAGCAACAATACTCGTTACTGTGCTTACTACAGACCCCGAGGTGTATGTGTTGTCTCTGACCATCTTATGGTACCGCTGATCTGCTCCTGATTATCAGCAAACGTTAAAACGGCTTGTTTCCTGACTGCCCTGCAGTCCGCGCAATTCACCAACTGTCTGATTTATCTGTGTATTTCTGCATGTGCTCCATCTGTCTCGAAACCTTTAGTGCTTAGTAGCAACTCAGTCTATTGTTCAACCTTGTTGCCGCAAGTGTATAATTCTGTGAACAACAATCGGTGTTTAAACGTCATAAAGGTTTATCAGTCCTCAAGGATCCCAACTCCGCTACACTCTAGTGGGCGCTACGATCCCCTTTACACTCAGTCACCCAATAGGCTGACCGAGACACATGGGAAATGTAGTTCCCAAAACATGAGGGAGTCAAGGTTGCTGACCCATGGTCTAGAATAAGACCAGATCGAGTTTACACAATCTCAGGGCACCTGCAAGTGTTTTTGGAGGTTGAGGATACTCAATCATGGTAGTGAAGGGGTTAAAGAACAATGGGATAGATCAACCTTGATATCTCATCACTCTTGCATGGGCAGGTTTGCTGAGGACTGTTTCGCAGCTTTAGGTGACTCTCAGCAGTGGCCTTCAGCGACGATATTGGCATGTCGACTTGTTGGTCGTCACGGCTCTTCCTCTGACAGCTGTCACTCTGTTCCAGTGTCATGCAGCCAGGGTGAGTGACACTAAAAGTTTGATTATAGAATTTTGGTTTTGGCACAATCCAATAGATTGTTATGGACCTCTGGAGACCACTTCTTTTATTTACATCTCATGCAAGGCTGACCAGCCATGGCCAGAACGTGCCAAGCCAAAGAATGACGAGGTGTATCAGGCACTGATTAATGGCACGGGCAAAGGGATCTACAAACCATGATTATTTCACAACCCAAGTGGACAAGATGACATGTTTTTTTACAGGAGTCTTTTAAACAGATTCCTTGCAGCTTGTAAGCCGTAGGCCCCACTCACCTCTTCTTGTGAAGTACTCTCTGGAGTAGCGTCCTGACAGTGCAAAATGTGGAGGGATGTCCCCAAGAAGTTCAATGACGTGTGCAATGTGATCTATGGAAAGAAAACCCATCACTATTTTAAATTGTATTGGATTAGTGGATTTTATGCCATCTCCACACTTGGACCTCACTTGAAGTACTGTGTGCAGTACTGGAGACCGTATCTCCAGAAGGATATAGACATCATAGAGAGAGTTCAGAGAAGGGCTACTAAAATGGTGTACGGCTTGAAGGAGAAAAGTTACCAGGAAAGGCTTAATGATCTTAACATGTACAGCTTGGAAAAAAGACCAGACAGAGGAGATATGATAGAAACATTTAAATACGTAAAGGGAATCCACAAGGTAGAGGAAGGGAGTATATTTAAAAGGAAACAAAGTAGCAAAACAAGAGGACATAGTCTTAGATTAGAGGGGCAAAGGTTTAAAAGTAACATCAGGAAGCATTATTTTACTGAGAGGGTGGTGGATACATGGAACAGTCTTCCAGTTGAAGCGGTAGAGGCCAAAACAGTAATTGAATTTAAGCAGGCATGGGATAGGCATAAGGCTATCCTAAACAAAAGATAAATCCAGGTAAAGTATCCATGTAATTGGGCCGACTAGATGGGCCGAAAGGTTCTTATCTGCCAACATTTTCTATGTTTCCACATGGGTCAAGTCGAAAATAAAGAAGTGGGAGACGTCACCAAGAATCCTGCCTATGCCACCTGCCAAGAACCAGTTTCATCTACTGGTAGCGCATGTTAAAATTGTATATTGACAACAAAACCATCACCAGGAGGGGTTTCAGAGCATTATAATTATCGTGAATATTCTATATGGTAACTTTAAAGGAACGCTATTAAAAAAATAAAGTTTCGATCAATTTGCCTATTATTAGGGTCCCTGGACGGCTAGCCATAACGGGGATTGCTCTGGTGACCGTTTTTGCCCTCCACCCGGAGCACAGCAGAGTTTTAGCCCGGCGGGTCTGATTCCCTGGCGGCCATCTTGCGGCCTACCCATCTGCCTCCGGGTGCTCGTTGTCCCTCCTGCTCCGCTTGTAGAGAGCCTGACCCGGTGCTTGGTGGATGCAGACTGAGAGGATGGAGGGCCCCTGTCTTCCGGCTGTGTCTGCGATGCCTGGGGACCTGATATTGACGGAGCGAGTGGGATGGAGCGGCCCCCCCCCCCACCGGTGGCATGGAGGCTGCGTTTGCGGCCCTTGAGGCCTGCTTGGAGCAGCTGGGGGAGGAGGAAGAGAGCCCGATTTCCCGGGGCTCGTGGGGGCGACTGATGGCCGCGTGGAGGACTGGCCGGGTGACCGCAGACCAGAGAGTGGATGCAGAGATCCAGGAGGTGGACGCTCTCGGAGAGGATCCAACCTTGTGCCCCGCTGGTCCCTGCTGGATCGTGCCTGATGCTATGGAGAGGTACGTCGGGATCGGCGACCTGACTGAAAAGCTGACCCCGGGGCTGTCTGGAGGGGGCGAGCTGGAGTCTTGCGGCGTCCAGGTGGCGCTGGATTCACCGGACCCGGAGATACCGTACTCCAGACGTAAGCCTGCGGAGACTGACCCCCTGCCGATGGCCGTTCAGACGGCACCGCGGTACCCACTGACACGTGCAGCTGTATCCCGAGCATCTGACGGAGGAGGGTATGAAGAGTATCAGGTCCAGAGGCGACTTGGAGGTCAGCTTTATGACTGCAGGCTCGCTGTGCTTGGAAGCCCCGGTCTCGCATGCACTGTACTACCTGTCTTACGTAAGCTACCATTTCGGGATACGGGGTGATGAATCCTTTATTATCTGGATGACCTGTTGTTTTAACTCCTGCGACCATTTTCTTTCACACCGATGACTCTTATTTGGATTCTCCTCTTGCTGTTTAATCTTCATCCTGCTGGTCCAGAGACGCTTCGGCCACTATTTTATTTAGTTTTATTTTTTCTTGATGACATTCCCCGGCCGGGGATAACTTTTGAGACTTTAGTTTTGCGAACCCAAAGTTTTTTCTTTTCGCTGACTTTTGCTTTGACCCCCTCCCCCCCCCCCTATTTTTCGACTTCTTGCTGATTTTTCCTGTGAACCCCCCCCCCCTTCCCCCCTTTTTATGTTATAAGTGAGTTTTATGAGAGTACAATATTTGGCCCTGCGAGGCCAACTATGCTGGTCGGTTTGTGACCTCTTTTTGCTTTACAAAATAAAAATCTTAAATATAAAAAAAAAAAAGTTTCCCCTGCTGACTCCATTTCCTCCCTTGTCGCGCACAGTTCCTCCTCTTTGGCTCAGGGACTCCCGAACCCGGACGTCCCTGCAGCTGTCTAACACAATTTGTGCTCCTACACAATTTGCGTAGCGAAGGAGTCGTAAAATGCGCAGCTCAAAAGGACTTGTGAACTTTACGTACGCAAGTTCCGTAGCGTTGCGCAGATTGTTAGATCGGTGCCGTGCGCATGCGCAGATACACTCCATCAGCTGCCTCTCTGAGACCGATCGCAACAGCGATTTTCCTCGGAGAGGGTGAGGTCAACATGCTCTCTACGTGCTGATGTCACCAGTGACCGGCAGCCAGGAAATTCTAAAGTCCCGGCTGCTGGTGACATTGTGTGGGGTGGAGGAAACTCTTCCACTTCACCCTGCGATTTCACCAGATCAGACCGCTGTAAAGTGTTCCTTTAAGAATAATATATAACCGTGACCTAAAACATGAACCTTTTCAGTGTGTGGACTAAATGGGAATTCTGTTCCTTTGGGTGAAAATCTACATTCCTAGGAGTTCCAGCTCGACTTGACCCCCTAGATCTCCATGATTAACAGAACACAGATCCTTCATTAATCTGAAAATAATCAATACACAGACATTAAAGCTTATCATTGTATATTCTTAAAAATGCACATATACAGGGTTATTCAAAGAGAATCGAAAAGTCACCGCACGTTCCGTGACTTTTCGTTCTCTTCAATTCGGTGCGATTTGGCGATCCCATTTCGGCGCCCCTGCGGTGTATTCATCAAGCACCACAGGGCCGTCGTAGTGCACAACAAAGCCGCCGCAAAGCCGCGAACACTCACTGCAAAACCCGGCGAACGTACACCGACACCCACAAAAACATCTGGATTAACCCCGCCGAACACGCCGGAGAAACCTGAGCAGCCGCCGAACACAGTGCAGACCAGCCGCCGGAAAAAGCCAACCCCGCAGACGAATGGGGTGAAAAAAAAACTACGCTTGAATGTTTGAAAAGTGAAACGCTGTTTGCAAAGAAACTACTGAGCGAAAATGTCTGGAATTTACATATAAGATCCAATGAATGATAATAAAAAGGGCTGTTACAGAAAAAAGATAAAAGGATTTAAAAAAAAAAACGAAAAGAATTTTCGCCAAAAATGCCTAAAAGATCCTAAAAAATCTAGAATTAAAGAGACTTTTTACTGCAGAATATTATAATCTACGGTTTATTAGATATTGCATTAAAACGGGAATATTTTTAACATTGAAGCCTATGGGATTCGCCTGAATAAACCTGCCGAATGAAACCACCGAACAGCAGGGCAATTCGGCAACTTTTCACTGCTGGTTTTTGTTCTCTAAATAGCCGAAGCATTGCTTCTCTATGGGGATTTCACTGCCCTCGAACAGGCACCGAACAGGCACTGTATGTGCAGGCAATTCGCCAACATCTGGCGAACTGCCTGCTCTCTGAACAGCCGAATGGCCAGGAAAGGTAACCGTACACTGAATTTCAATGTTACGTTACCTTTCGGCCACAATTCGGAGCTCTTTGAATAACCCTGATATTAATATATTGGTATATTTTGACTCGAGGTTTGCAATTCTCTTTCGATTTCCACCTAAATAAAACAGAGGGGGTTAAAGTTCATGGACATAACCATAACTCTACCATATGCTGAATGATTCCTGTTTGTACTTTTTGTATTTCTCGTTTCATACCTTCATCACGTGTGTAATCCTCCCCTGAGTGCGGCTCGAACAGGTAGTCCCCGGTGACCAGCTCGAAAGCCTGCAGGAGGAGGAAAGTGGTGAGCATCAGCTTTTTTGTACAGAGCAATACATTTATTTCCCAAAATAATGCAATCGCATAAACTAGAGATCAGCAACCAGGTGTTTTGGAGCTATATGGCCCATGAGGATCAGCCAAACAAATGAATGCCTGACATAGGCGCGCGCACAGGGAGTTCCTGGTGTGCCCAGGCACACCCTAATGTTGGGTAAAGGTTCATCATTGACCCCCAACATTGATATTTTGGCTAGGGATGTGCGTTTCGGGTTTCGGAATTTCCACAAAATTTCCCGATTCGTGTTTTCGGATGCGGCCGAATTTCCGAAAATTTTTAGATCCGAAAATGGCAGATCCGAAAAGTTTTCCGAGCCGAAACGAAATATTTTCGGAATTTTCGAATGGACTTGAAATGTGTCAAATCGAAATTTATTGCTTTGAAACGAGAACAGACGTTCCGAAAAAACGAAAATTTCCGAAATTACGAAAAGTCGATACAAAAAACGAGTTAAGTGACACGAAAATACGAAAAATGGTCGATATTCCGAAAAAAAAATGTACACGAAAAACGAGTCGAGCCGAACCGAATCGAAACAGAAATCGGTCGAAACGAGCCGAATCGAAAAGTTTAAAAATCCGAAAAATCGAACCGAATCGAACCGAAAAAAAAATCGGTGCACAAGCCTAATTTTGGCTGTTTATTATCTAGTTCATAATAAATAGCATACACATTGATTGTATCACTGCATAAACATTGGTTATTTCCAACTAAAAATAACTTATCCGTGCATAGATATGTAATTAATAAATGTTGCATGGGTGCACGCCCTAATTGGCTGCGCACGCCATTGGTGCCTGAGCATCATGGGAGATGTAATTCCAAAATATCTGGAGGGCCATGGTTGCTGACCCTTGACATAAACCATCCCATGCAGTGTGACCTCATCATACCATACAAGCGGTGCTCCATATATCTGTAGGGGTTCCATAACCGGCGCCTATTAAAACCTCCAGTGCCCGATACTGCCGCGTCTGAATGTCCTCTGTGAAGTGTTTGTGCTGTAAACCAGGACACAAAGACACATCAATGCACGTACAAACACAATCCTGAGCCAACGGAGAGGCCACCAGCAACGAGGGTTTCTGTGCACATTCTTGAACCCAAAAGTGGAAAATCTCACACCCGACCTCGGGCTCTACTACATTCTTTGCGCAAAAACGCTTGCGCATCGCGTTAACGCTTCGCGCACAAATTAACGCGCAGAAATTAATGCTGTTATTACAATCCGAGTGCATTTATTCATCCGTCAAAAAGTATCGCGCGTAAAAAAGACGTTAACGTTGCGCGCAGAAATCGGTGTGAGGACTGTTTTTTTCATGCGATTCAGCCAATCAGAATTAAGAACCACAATTGTCTCCCGTTAGATTGATTTTGACAGGCGCAAAAACTTGAGTAAATCTGCTGCAGCAATAATAAAAACACGCACAACTTCTCAATTTTATTGTTTGGGTATGTGTAGAATGTGTAACTATACGTTGCTGCGTATTTTTTTTCGGCCAGGACGTTCAGATTTGCCGTTAACACCAGCTTTTCAAAGACGTTAAAATTATGCGCGCAAACGTTGTCCGTTAATTTGCGCATAGATTGTAATACCATCCGCGTACCAGCGCAAGAACGCATTTGCGCTCACAATGTTAAGTATAGGACGCGCGCAGTACATTACGCTCGCAAAGGGTTCGCGCAGGTTCACCCGCAGTAGACGTTAACGTGCATTTTTTGCACGGACATTGTAATACGACGTTCAGCGCGAAGGGTTTTGCCACTCGCGTTAACGCGTCCGCAAAAACGCATTAACAGTAACAGTAACTGCAGTTACAGTTAAATACTGCATTTTATATAAAACCCATATAAAAGGGGTGGCATGGGGGTTAATGGTTTGGCTCATCCACAAAGAGGTCAATGGTGTCTACTTGCCTCCTAGGCCAAAACGTACCGGCCATCCCCTGCACACAGGGACATAGTACTTCTTGTCCTGTCCCAAAATTATCTTCATAATCCTCTCGCATTATATTTTAAATTAACCGGACGTAACTCCTTGGCCTCGTGGCAATTTAACAACAGAAAGAAACAATCACCTGTCTCCATCCTTAGGCCCCGTTCACACTGTGTGATTTGTCACGTGGATTTTGCCACGACGTCGCAGCAAAATCCGCGTGACGTCGCGATGTGTAGCTTCTCCAATGCATTTCAGTGGAGCTGTTCACATCTTGCCGCGCGATGTCGCATGTCGTGCGTCGCGGTAGCATGTCGCTGGTACATGACCCTTTTTTTGCGATTTGCTATCTGCGATTTTGCGATTTGTATTGGTGGTGCTTTGCAAAAATCGCACAAAACCGCAACGTCGCGCGACATCATCGCACTATGTCGCGAATGTGAAAATCGCACGGAAAATCGCACGATTTTCAAATCGCACAGTGTGAACAGGGCCTGAGTCTAAATACGATGAGGATAGAGCTCCGTTTGGCCAGACGTGCATAGATCTCGACTTGGAACACACAGCGAGTAGCGAGTCCAAGTTGTTAAACCGCCAGCGTGTTCTTGTTATTGTAGCATCAAAAAATTTTGATGTTTCAGCCAAGCCTGGCTTGTATCAGACCTCATTTTGAGATTTAGGCCGGGGCCAGAGAAGCGCACGACGTGCGCCCGTACTGACGTGCCTCCTGGCGTCTATCGTAGCGTTGTGACGCTTCGACGGGGCCGGCCACATGCTCAAGCGCACACGGTACAGCGGGTGTACTGCGGCCGTGCTGAAAGGCTCCCCGTTGAAGCGTTATGACGCGCGTTTGATGGGGCTGCAGTGCAATTCTCCATAGGAGGATCGAGCCTTGCAGCGCTGAGCCCTCAGCGAGGTGGCCAGATGGGCGTCAGAGTGGAAAAAACGTCTACTCTCACGTCTACTCTTCCACTCTTAAAAACGCTCGTCTGACCCCGGCCTAAGTCTGATGAAGGCCAAAGATGACCGAAACATCCATCCACGTAAAAGGATTTCTCTCTTACGACAAAACACCTTCGGGACATTTATGTATTTGTGTCGTTGTTTATTTAGGGGACCTCAAACTCTGCTGATGGCCTACAATTCCCAGAATTCTTTGAATGTAGTAGATGGCCATGGAATAGTGGGAGTTGTAGTTCAGAGACATCTGTGGGTTCGGGAGTTTGAGAACCCTGACATATATATACAGCAAAGACACTCACCACCCAGCAGGCGTTCCCCAAATCTGCAATCTTGACTTCGATTTTGTCGGCATTTTGTGGATCCAGTGGGTTAACTAGGAAATCTGCCGCTCTGAACGATACTGTAAGAGAGAAATAAACACAAGAAAGGCTTTTAGAAGTCATTTTCTGGCACAAGAAATATTTTACGACACCGCTGTAAGCAAGTATGTACCACCGGACAGATCATAGGAAATTGCATATTGTCGAGCGCTTCAGACTGAGGTTTTTGCCTTCTTTAGTATCAACAGCAGAAGGTGATGTGTGAAAGGCTGAACCTGATGGACGCACGTCTTATTTTTGGCCTATGTAACCATGTAACCTTATATCTACACAAAAGAAAAACCAGATGAACAAAAAGCTCTAAAGAGAGAGGATATTTGACGGACTCAACATAATGGAAGGATTATCACTCAGCTACGGGTTGTTTCTAAATCCACAGAAAATGAGAGAAAAATCTTTAGATATAGAGCGGGGCTCAGCAACCTGGGCCCTGCAGATATTTTTAACTCATTTTCCCATGAGGCTCAGCAAACATCTAATGAGCTGCCGAGCATCATGGGAGAGGTAGTTCCAAAACACTCTGGGGGGCCACGGTTTCTGATCCCTGTTATAGAGCATGGCTGGGTGATTTTGCCATCGTTCCAGTACAGCAGTCAAATTATAACGTGTAGAAAGTGGTCATCCTTGGCCCTCCAGAAGTTTTAGAACTATATTTCCAACAAGGAGACCTGTCGGCCGAGTGAGCATCATAGGAGATGTAGTTTTGAAACATCTGGAGGGTAAACGCTGAGCACCGCTGTGTTACAAATTTATTATTAATACAGAGATATATGGATTTCTTCAGACTTATACAGTGGGGCAAAAAAGTATTTAGTCAGCCACCACTTGTGCAGGTTCTCCCACTTAAAAAGATGAGAGAGGCCTGGAATTGTCATCATAGGTACACTTCAACTATGAGAGACAAAATGAGAAAAAAAATCCAGAAAGTCACATGGTCTGATTTTTAAAGAATTTATTTGCAAATTATGGTGGAAAATAAGTATTTGGTCACATACAGTACAAACAAGCAAGATTTCTGGCTCTCACAGACCTGTAACGTCTTCTTTAAGAGGCTCCTCTGTCCTCCAGTCGTTACCTGTATGAATGGCACCTGTTTGAACTTGTTATCAATATAAAAGACACCTGTCCACAACCTCAAACAGACACACTCCAAACTCCACTATGGTCAAGACCATCAGAAACAAAATTGTAGACCTGCACCAGGCTGGGAAGACTGAATCTGCAATAGGCAAGCAGCTTGGTGTGAAGAAATCAACTGTGGGAGCAATCATTAGAAAATGGAAGACATACAAGACCACTGATAATCTCCATCGATCTGGGGCTCCACGCAAGATCTCACCCCGTGGGGTCAAAATGATCACAAGAACGGTGAGCAAATATCCCAGAACCACACGGGGGGACCTAGTGAATGACCTGCAGAGAGCTGGGACCAAAGTAACAAAAGCTACCATCAGTAACACACTACGCCGCCAGGGACTCAAATCCTGCAGTGCCAGACGTGACACCCTGCTTAAGCCAGTACATATCCGGCCCCGTCTGAAGTTTGCTAGAGAACATTTGGATGATCCAGAAGAGGATTGGGAGAATGTCATATGGTCAGATGAAACCAAAGTAGAACTTTTTGGTAAAAACTCAACTCGTCGTGTTTGGAGGTGAGAGAATGCTGAGTTGCATCCAAAGAACACCATACCTACTGTGAAGCATGGTGGCGGAAACATCATGCTTTGGGGCAGTTTTTCTGCAAAGGGACCAAGACGACTGATCTGTGTATAGGGAAGAATGAATGGGGCCATGTATCGTGAGATTTTGAGTGAAAACCTCCTTCCATCAGCAAGGGCATTGAAGATGAAACGTGGCTGGGTCTTTCAGCAGGACAATGATCCCAAACACACCGCCCGGGCAACGAAGGATTGGCTTCGTAAGAAGCATATCAAGGTCCTGGAGTGGCCTAACCAGTCTCCAGATCTCAACCCCATAGAAAACCTTTGGAGGGAGATGAAGGTCCGTGTTGCCCAGCGACAGCCCCAAAACATCACTGCTCTAGAGGAGATCTGCATGGAGGAAAGGGCAAAAATACCAGCAACAGTGTGTGAAAACCTTGTAAAGACTTACAGAAAACGTTTGGCCTCTGTCATTGCCAACAAAGGATATATAACAAAGTATTGAGATGGACTTTTGATATTGACCAAATACTTATTTTGCACCATAATTTGCAAATAAAATCTTTAAAAATCAGACAATGTGATTTCCTGGATTTTTTTTCTCATTTTGTCTCATAGTTGAAGTGTACCTATGATGACAATTCCAGGCCTCTCTCATCTTTTTAAGTGGGAGAACCTGCACAATTGCTGGCTGACTAAATACTTTTTTTCCCCACTGTATATACATGCGCAACATGAGAGCAGCGCTCAACCTAAACATACATACATCATAAAGATACTACGGAGACTAATAGGTAAAACAAACAAAATTCACAGTACTCAACCCAGACATATACTATATTGCCAAAAGTATTCGCTCACCTGCCTTGACTCGCATATGAACTTGACATCCCATTCCTAATCCATAGGGTTCAATATGACGTCGGTCCACCCTTTGCAGCTATAACAGCTTCAACTCTTCTGGGAAGGCTGTCCACAAGGTTTAGGAGTGTGTTTATGGGAAATTTTGACCATTCTTCCAGAAGCGCATTTGTGAGGTCACACATTGATGTTGGACGAGAAGGCCTGGCTCTCAGTCTCTGCTCTAATTCATCCCAGAGGTGTTCTATCGGGTTGAGGTCAGGACTCTGTGCAGGCCAGTCAAGTTCATCCACACCAGACTCTGTCATCCATATCTTTATGGACCTTGCTTTGTGCACTGGTGCACAGTCATGTTGGAAGAGGAAGGGGCCAGCTCCAAACTGTTCCCACAAAGTTGGGAGCATGGAATTGTCCAAAATGTCTTGGTATGCTGAAGCTTCAGAGTTCCTTTCTCTGGAACTAAAGGGCCAAGCCCAGCTCCTGAAAAACAACCCCACACCATAATCCCCCCTCCACCAAACTTTACACTTGGCACAATACAGTCAGACAAGTACCGTTCTCCTGGCAGCCGCCAAAGTCAGACTCATCCATCAGATTGCCAGATGGAGAAGCACGATTCGTCACTCCAGAGAACGCATCTCCACTGCTCTAGAGTCCAGTGGTGGCGTGCTTTACACCACTGCATCCGACGCTTTGCATTGCACTTGGTGATGTATGGCTTGGATGCAGCTGCTCGGCCATGGAAACCCATTCCATGAAGCTCTCTGCGCACTGTTCTTGAGCTAATCTGAAGGCCACATGAAGTTTTGAGGTCTGTAGCGATTCACTCTGCAGAAAGTTGGTGACCTCTTCGCACTATACGCCTCAGCATCCACTGACCATGGCCGGACTGGCCTACCGGGATACCGGGAGGAATCCCGGTAGGCTACTGCAATGCTTGGGCCGTTTTTTAATTTCACAAGATGCAGCATCATCAATTTGAGAAACTGCGGGCTGGTAGCTGCCAGCAGCGGGCGGCCCGCGGGTTACGCACTGCCTAGCTGGCGGCCGCCGGCACCGCGGTCGTCTTGTGTTGTTGCTGGGTGATTCTCTCTGAGGCGGAGCTGATTTGCCCTCTGTCTTTGACAGTCGCGCCCGCTGCCGCCGGCCCTTCTGTGAGTGAGTGAGTGAGGAGGGGCAGGGCTGACAGCCGCAGGATGGGTCACCTACGTAGAGGCGCAGGCGCAGGATGGGTCACCTGCCTCAAGTCACTGGTGAAGCCAGCAGCCACTCGCTCAGTCAGCAAACTCATCTGTCACATCCCGTTTCACGGCCGGGCTAGGACAGGAGGAGAGGACACAGTGCCGCCGCCGGGGTCTGCATTCTGGCTGCAAGGAGGATTCCCTTTAGACTAGAGTGAGTACGACAGGTTCTCTCTTTGCACAGCACAAGTTAGGAAAACAGGTGTGAGTGTCCCTCTGTCTAGCGCTAGTAGTAGCACTACCTGGTGGTTACTCACAAACTGGGGGGTAATAAATTGATATATATACTGCGGGGGGTAATATAAAATAAATTGATATATACTGCGGGGTGGGGTAATATGAAATAAATTGATATATACTGCGGGGGTAATATAAAATAAATTGATATATACTGCGGGGGTAATATAAAATAAATTGGTATATACTGCGGGGGTAATATAAAATATATTGATATATACGGAGGGTTATATGAAATAAATTGATATATACTGCGGGGGTGGTAATATAAAATAAAGTGATATATACAGGGGGGTTATATGAAATAAATTGATATATACTGCGGGGGGGGTAATATAAAATAAATTGATAAATACTGCGGGGGGTAATATAAAATAAATTGATATATACTGCGGGGGGGGGGGGTAATATGAGGCTGGTATGAAATTATTTCCAGGGCTGGTTTTTATCCCCAGTCCGGCCCTGCCACTGACCCCGCTCCATCAGTTTACATGGCCTACCACTTCGTGGCTGAGTTGCTGTCGTTCCCAAACACTTCCACGTTCTTATAATACAGCTGACAGTTGACTGTGGAATATTTAGGAGCGAGGAAATTTCACAACTGGATTTGTTCCACAGGTGGCATCCTATCACAGTTCCATGCTGGAATTCACTGAGCTCCTGAGAGCGACCCATTCTTTCACAAATGTTTGTAAAAACAGTCTGCGTGCCTAGGTGCTTGATTTTATACACCTGTGGCCATGGAAGTGATTTGAACACCTGATTCTGATTATTTGGATGGGTGAGCGAATACTTTCGGCAATATAGTGTACATCTAAAAGGCTAAACATACCAAACTTTGGTTTAACATAGGTTTGGCCATAAAATGGGATCACACGCTGCATAAGCCCGTCACACCATCAATGTACCACATAAGGTAGGCCACTAACTACCAGATTGACTTACATTGCGGAGAAAGAAGACCACCTCTTTCTCGACCTGTGGAAAATCCAGATATGGCGGAGCCTGAAGTTGCAGAAAAGGCAGAACTGGAAAAGCCTGAGGTATGAGTGTCAGGGCTGACAAATCGAGGACCGGTGCCGTACCCATTACAGTTCTCGTACGGGCCAGACGACTGTGGACTCTGGCCAAGGCACGTGGTGCCCGAGCTTCCCAAAGAGGAGTCTGCGCCCTCTTGATCGCAGGAAGAGGAGGGCACTGTTTGGCTCACAAGCTGCGGGGCACCTGCAATAAAACCAAACCAGACAATGTGATGTTTTGTAGAATTAAACAATGTGTATAAATTACAATGTAACGATGGTTCGGTATAGCAAGCGGTGACATAGAGAGAAATTTTATACCCAGAAAGAAGGGCCACATTATGCTCTGCCCTTGCGGCGCCTGAGTAAAGGAGAATATGAACATTCTTGGTAATATGGTAAATGCCAGAGCTACAGATTTACCCGGAAAAAAACTATAGTTTCCCTTAACGATTTAAATACTTGTTTTCATGTAATTAGTTAATTTTAATGTATGCCTACAGGCTTTATCACTACAAGGAGTAGAGACAACCTGACCACATGCAATCGTGCATTTCTAGGTCACCAGATACTTTAATGCTGACATTTATCAAGAATTGTATATGTTTATTTATATATTACAGAAGAAAAAGGTGCAGCAGGCATTCCACAAAGACAAATCATCTCTGCCTGCATACCGCTGTATGGGAGGCACTCGGCCTGTAGTAGTATGTGGCCTGGGGGGTAACTAGATCTCACAGGGCCCCAGCGCAAAATATGTGTCTGGGACTCACGTAAAAAAGACACTTCACCTCATGGAGGCCAGGTATAACTCAGGTGGAGGGCCCTTGAGTTGCCCCTGATGCCAACATGCTAGGAGTTTAGTTTGGGTAATCAGTTGGAGCGGAAAGATGAGTGGGCGGGGCCGAGGGAGTAGTTATCTGGAGGTGCAGGGGAACCTGTTCCCATGCGTTCCATTTTTGCCTGTGGTGCCTGCACAGTCCTGATCTAGATCCCCACACCGGGGCAGCAGGGCATCGGACAAAGCCCTGACTTCTGCAGGTCGGCTGCATTGGCCACAGGAGGCATTTAGAGAGGGCACGTGATGGAAGGTCCCTTTTCCTCAGTTGGGTAATGCACCACAGGGGCAGCAAGGTCAACAGCCTCAAGTCTAGGTCTACACGCATTTGCGACCTCAGCAGGTTCGCCTCTGTATTTGGCTCATAGTCAGATACTCACTTCCAGTCTTGCCAGTTGAATTCATTTGATCCTGGCTTCCCGTAAGGTGGACGGCATTAGAGTCGCACTCCTGTCCACCCATATCCTCCATGCTGTGAATGTCCCTCAGACGCTCTTCCAGCAATTTCTGCTGTCGTTTTTGCTGGCGCTTCATCTTCTTTTTCTTGTTCTTAGAGACTTTTCCGTTCTAAAAAGGAGGGAACAACAGGGAGATGGGGTCATTACGGTGGGTGTAGAAAAAGATTATTTTTTTTTAAAATCAAAATTAAAGCCTGCCCATCGTGACCCGCGGCTATAGCGCATGCGCAAACTTGTATTCTATCACGGGAGCTGCTGACCAAGAATCACAGCGCTACGAGTGAAGGAGAACAAATCCAAACCACAAGTGATGCAATAGGGGCCTACTAAACTAATATGGGACATAGTAAATGAAATGTGTGCATAACAAATGAAACGAGGAGCACAAAAAAAGAAATGGGGGCATAAAATGAAAAATGGAGATAAAATTAATCTGGGTGTAATAAATTAAATGTAAATGCAGGACATACTAGGTGAAAAAAGATTACATAATAGATGAAATGGGTATAAAATGAAATGGAGGTATAATAAATGGATAGAAGGGCATACAATATGAAATTGGGAGCATAGTAAATGAAATGGGGGATTAAAAAGTAAAATGGGGGCATAATAAACGTAATGGGACAATGAGGGCTTTCTAAATCAAATGGCAGCAATTTGAGAAAATGGAATGAGGCCACGAGGGCATAAGAAATAAAATTTGTAGAGATATGTAAGTGAAATGGTGGCTCAGACATCTACATGTGCAGCGCCAGGGTATCCCAAAATCCTGAAACATTGGTGGACCCTGAGAAGACAACAACAGTGGTCAACAGCACATTTGAAAATAAATGGGTGGAATTGATATGCTAGTAGTGGGCGTCATTTATCAGGACTGACTTACCATATTGTGGTGCGAGGGTGGAGCAGAGCTGACTGATTGACCCAGTGGACAGGACAGAGGAGAAGAAAAGAGAAAAGGATGTAAAAGAAGACTCCGAAATGCACCCATAAGACCACAAACCCTGTGAGATAACACAATCCATGCGCACAAACAGATGACATGGACATGTTTTGTTGTAGAAGTTGATGTGCCAAGACAAAGAGGACCACCGGTACTTGTTTCACACAGGGCTTTTCTTTTACTGGCCGGAAAACCAGATGGATCAATGTTCTTTGTGCCGGATGGACAATTCTACCAGTGTTTCCTTTGATTCTTTTAACAACCAAATAAATAAAAAGGTCTTGAGTTGCCTTACAGATCATTGATTTACATGAACATGATCACGGCAGGAATGCATGTGCCATGGCTGCTACATCACAGTTGGTGGGAAATGTACCAGTGGTGACAGAGGTAGTCATCAACGTATCCCTACCACTTTAGCTTGAGAAACGTTATTTTCATAAGGCTCAACTGACTGAAGGGAATGCTGACAGACCCGTGGGTCACAGATATGCTTTCATCTGGAGTGTGACAGCGTTCCCTCATCAATAAGAGACCACAAGGTCATATTATTGTTATGGATCTTAGTTTATATATATTTATGTTTCATCATGAAAAAAAGACCAATTAATCTGAACAAGGACCCAAGAGTCCATTTGGTTAGACCTTTATTATAAAACTCATAAACATTCAAGAAATAACAATAAGAGGAGTCGACTGGAGAAAGTCGCGGTTCCATTGCTGGAGAGCCCACCAAATCTTATTGGATAAGGCCATGGCTTATTGAAGTGGTTATCCAGCAGACCATGGCTCATTGAAGTGGTTTATTAGAAGGTTAAATGCAAGGTTTTGGCCAAGGAGGTCATATTAGGAGGCACAGGTGGCCAGCTGTCCACTGACCTCTCTGCGGATAATGTAAACACCCAAAGAAAACGTGCCAACACAAAATCGGTATTGTGACGCAATGTTAATGTTGGTAAAAACAGCCCAATGCGTGACTAGTACATGAATAAAATAAGATGGTACTCATCCCGGCAACGCGGATAAACAAAGCCTCTATAATCAGTATTGATAAAGCGGAGCAGGATACTCACCGGCAGACCCAGATGGAGGTGGTTCACCAGACTGTTGCCACACGGTGGCCTCGGCGGCTATCCGCCTGATGTACCCCTCGTCCACGCACATCAGTATGTTCTCTGGTTTGATGTCAGTATGGATAATTTTACATTTGCTGTGCAAATAATCCAAGCCTTGCAACACCTGAAAATAATCACATACATGAAGTCTTCCCGTACAGGCAGGTAGACCACATCTTATAGAGTAGGCCCAAAATCATAGAGGCGCATAGGAAGGAATGTCTAGTGATCCATCATACCCAAAGCCTGGCGTAACCTCACATTGCATTTAGTCAGCAGAGACGAATGGTTCTGGGTGTTATAGTACACAATCACTATGTGCTAGTGGCCTAGGGGGCAATTGGCCCGTTTCTCCCTTGACAGACCTTCGTCGAGAGCAATCTAGAACATGAGAACCGACATCCCTGTTATACAACGAGTGCACATAAAAGCATATGTTACCTGTCGCAGGATGCTCTTGACACATGGAAGAGGAAGGCCCTCATAGTTTGACTTGATGATCCACTTGAGTAGTTGGTGTCCCAGGACTTCCAGTACCATGCAGACATCTGAGGCGAGTCAAGGAGAAAAATAGGAAATAGTCCTAGGTATGATCCATGTAACCTGTCATGTTCCTTGCCCTATTTCCTTTCTGATTTGACCTCTGACACCTGAACAACCAGTAATGGAAAACCTATCTTCTCCACATAATAAACAGACCACAACATCAACAAAAATGCATTCAAACCATGGGCTTTCTTGGCTTCAAGATGGTAACTCTATCTAGGTTTCCCAGGAATGTGCCTGCAGCCATGGCGTCCATCACTGGCTTATAAACCATGGCGCAATTCAATTTTTTTCCCTTTGTTATATGTAGAATAATGTGTACAAGGATGGAAAGTCATAAAACATCAAATAAAAAAAAAAACCAGAAGTTGTGTTTTAGAACTACATTTCCCATGAGGCTCAGTCAATCTAATGAGTATCTGAAGCTCATGGGAGATGTAGTTTCAATACATCTGGAGGGCCAAGGTTGCTGACGCCTGCATTAAGAGCAGGTCTTACAATACCACCTACACCGCTTCTATTCCATCATATACACAGTTTATTTTCCCTTTAATGCTGTTTATTATATTTTTCTCTCTCTACTCTTCGTCTTTAAAGGATACGAACACCGTTCACACCCGATATCTTGAAGTCGTCTATGAGCTGCACGATCATCTCCCGTTTGGGATCGCTTGGGTCGCTGTCCCGGACCTAAGGAGGAAAGTAAAGTTGATGGCTCACAGTCCCTGCGGTCACATGCCACTGCCAGCAATCTGGGGGCTCAGACGTGTGTGGCTCAATCCTGAACTACTGAAAAGGGGCAGGTCAGGTCAATCGAGGATCGGGCAGATGGGGTGTCTCAGCTGCTGTACTCACACATTTGAGAAGTTTAATCTCATCCACGGCTGTCTCGGTGTAATGTAAAGCACTCTTCACAACCTTCAGGGCCACGAAACGCTTCCTCCTGCAGGCGACACCGAAAATAGAATGTGGAAAATAATAGGGAGGTTCAGGTGTAAAAGACAACAACAACAACGAGACAAATGGTCATGAAGGGGAGAAGGCTCTGCAAAAATCAAAAGAAATCTGGAGAGAAATCAACAGAAATCATAGAAAAAAAAAGTGACCAGAACGGATATGAAGCTGACTGTGTGTTATAAGGAAAAGTATAAGCAACCCCATTATCTAGGTATGTGGTTAGACCCAAATCTATCCTTTGGCCCCACATCGAAAAACTGTCATCTAAACTTTACCCCAAACTAGGTGCCCTGTCACTGGTGTATTTTGGCCTAGGCCAACAAGGCCTAGGCCTAGGGCGGCACTATCCAGGGGGCGGCGGCCTGCAATGGTGGCCCCACCCCTAAGAAAAATCTTTTTTTTTTTACTTTTGCAAAGTATTTTACCAGGAAGGATACATTGAGATTTCACAAATTTTCAAGTATGTCCTGGGTAGGCTTTCACTTTCCAGGGGGTAGCAAAAAACCTCACCACTAAATGGGTTACTCACAGAGCACCGAAATAACGCCAACATTTTGGTGTTCTGTAGTTCCCTGCACTTCGGGGAATAAAATTTCCCCACCCTGCAGTGAATTCACCATTCACCGCAGGGTCCCCAAAGTGCATGAAGTCGGCCGCTGAATGCTGCCACCGCAAACCCGTGGCTTGCTGTTTTCAAAAGAACTACTGAACGAAAATGTCTGGAATTTACATATAAGATCCTATGATTGATAATAAAAAGTTCTGTTACAGAAAAAAGAAAAACTTATTGAAGTGGATTCTGATGCACTCATACACACCGCACATTGCATTGCTGGGAGTTTTATTGCTGTGAATTCTGAAACGCTGACACACACACTGCACATTGCATTGCTGGGAGTTTTATTGCTGTGGATTCTGTGATACACACTGCATATTACTTTGAGTTTTATTGCTGTGCAGTTCTGTGATATGCTCATACACAGTGCCCATTTCTGTGGGTTTTATTGCTGTGCAGCTCTGTGATACACTCCTATGCAGTGCACGTTTCTGTGGATTTTATTGTTCAACCAATTAGAGCAGCTGTGATCCAGTATACTTGACATGCGTGGCTGTTCTTTGTAAAAATGCTATTTTAAACATTTCATAATTTTATTTATCTCAATAGATACATTTGAAATGGTATACAAAATATACAAGTAGGCACTTGGTATCCACTTTTAATATAAAGAGAGGAAGAGGCGGAGCTTAAAGAGGAAGGGTGGGGATTAACCAGGAAGAGGTGTGCCCTTGACAGGAAGGGGTGCCTCAAATTTAAATTAGGGGGTGCACGAGTTTAGTCAGGCCTAGGGCAGCACAAAACCTAAATACACCACTGTGCCCTGTACAGAAACAAATCCTGTCTGAGCCCCGCGGTAAGAAAGCAGATTGTACAACAAATGCTTATGCCAGCTATTGAATACAGAGATGTAGTGTATGCAGCCGCCCCACAAACGCACCTTTATAAACTTACTACATTGTATAACTCATTCTGCCGCTTTGTGCTACAATGTAACTACGGGACCCACCGTTGTGACATGTTCAAAGAGCTAAACTAGCCGTCACTGGAATCTAGACGCACCCTTCACCTTTCCAACCTGCTGTTTAAGAGCTTTTCTGGGAAGGTACCACCCTACCTGAATAGACTGCTTCCCCCAGCAGTTTCCTCAACCTATAACCTCCGATCCAGGACCAGGACCTTACTTGCAATACCACAATACAAAAAGAAAGTGTCTCAATCCTCATTTTCCTACAGAGCACCACAAATATGGAATAACCTCCCAGACGCCATCAAACCTTCCCCCATTCTAAAGTCCCTTAAGAGCTCCCTATTAACATACCTCAATACACAATGCACCAGTAAACATGTAACATAATGACTATACACAGATTGCACCTGTAAACATGTAACACAGTGACTATATACAGAATGCACCTGTAAACATGTAACATAGTGACTATATACAGAATGCGCCTGTAATCATGTAACATAGTGACTATATACAGAATGCACCTGTAAACATGTAACATAGTGACTATATACAGAGTGCGCCTGTAATCATGTAACATAGTGACTATATACAGAATGCACCTGTAAACATGTAACATAGTGACTACAGAGTGCGCCTGTAATCATGTAACATAGTGACTATATACAGAGTGTGCCTGTAAACATGTAACATAGTGACTATATACAGAATGCGCCTGTAAACATGTAACAGTGACTATATACAGAATGCGCCTGTAATCATGTAACATAGTGACTATATACAGAATGCACCTCTAAACATGTAACATAGTGACTATATACAGAGTGCGCCTGTAATCATGTAACATAGTGACTATATACAGAATGCACCTGTAAACATGTAACATAGTGACTACAGAGTGCGCCTGTAATCATGTAACATAGTGACTATATACAGAGTGTGCCTGTAAACATGTAACATAGTGACTATATACAGAATGCACCTGTAAACATGTAACATAGTGACTATATACAGAATGCGCCTGTAATCATGTAACATAGTGACTATATACAGAATGCACCTCTAAACATGTAACATAGTGACTATATACAGAGTGCGCCTGTAATCATGTAACATAGTGACTATATACAGAATGCACCTGTAAACATGTAACATAGTGACTACAGAGTGCGCCTGTAATCATGTAACATAGTGACTATATACAGAGTGTGCCTGTAAACATGTAACATAGTGACTATATACAGAATGCGCCTGTAAACATGTAACAGTGACTATATACAGAATGCGCCTGTAAACATGTAACACAGTGACTATATACAGAATGCACCTGTAAACATGTAACATAGTGACTATATACAGAATGCACCTGTAAACATGTAACATAGTGATATATACAGAATGCACCTGTAAACATGTAACACAGTGACTATATACAGAATGCACTGTAAACATGTAACACAGTGACTATATACAGAATGCGCCTGTAAACATGTAACATAGTGACTATATAAAGAATGCACCTGTAAACATGTAACATAGTGACTATATACAGAATGCACCTGTAAACATGTAACACAGTGACTATATACAGAATGCACCTGTAAACATGTAACACAGTGACTATATACAGAATGCACCTGTAAACATGTAACATAGTGACTATATACAGAATGCACCTGTAAACATGTAACACAGTGACTATATACAGAATGCACCTGTAAACATGTAACATAGTGACTATATACAGAATGCGCCTGTAATCATGTAACATAATGACTAAATACAGAATGCACCTGTAAACATGTAACATAGTGACTATATACAGAATGCACCTGTAAACATGTAACACAGTGACAATATACAGAATGCACCTGTAAACATGTAACATAGTGACTATATTTCCTACATGTTTATTTTCTGTGTTAATCTGTATATTTGTGTTTTGTTTTAATATCTTGCATTTATTACTTTGTATTTCTGTAAGGACTGTAACAATTCAATGTTCTTGAACTCAGGACATACTTAAAAATGAGAGAAATCTCAATGTATCCTTCCTGGTAAAATACTTTGCAAATAAAATAAAATAAATACATTTTAAATATTGTAAAAATATAACAGCTTAAAGGGCCAGTACCACCATATACACTCATATATATATATATACATACACATATATACACACATATATTTACATAAACACACATGCATATATTTACATATACACATATATACACATGCATATATTTACACACATATATTTACATAAACACACATGCATATATTTACATATACACATATATACACATGCATATATTTACATGTACAAATATATATATACACATATTTATCTAATTTTTTAATTTACTTATAAACCATTTTTTATTTTTCTCTCTTCCATATGAATTAATATTGAGCTGTAACATTAATATTTATTTAGGATTGCCATTTCATAAATAAATAAAGCCACTCACTGGAGGTCCCAGCAGAGCCAGACGGTGGAGAAGTGGCCCCAGCCCAGCTTCCGCACCACATGGTATCTGCCGTTGAAGAGGTCTCCGATTTTCACTGGGTAATACCCCCCTGAGAAGCGACAAGAGAAAGTGTGAAGGAGGGAGTTGCCAACCTTATCGCCGGTGCCGTGCAGTTTTTTCTTATTGTTTGGAGTTTTTGTAGTTGTTGGGTTTTTTATCTATTTATTTATAAAAGTATTTTACCAGGAAGGATACATTGAGATTTCTCTCGGTTTCAAGTTTGCCCCGTTTTTAAAGATTGTCAGTTTCTGGTGGCATTATATGGTTAGGAAAACACTTGCCAACCATGACTCCTCCAGGAATAGCATAACCCACCAAGGTACAGCCTGGGAAACCTCAGGGCCCAGGCAAACGTGGCTCCTAAAAATAGCTCTACGGGAATCTAAATTTTCAGAGAATTAAATATAGAACTTTATGGATAGGCGCATCGCCTGGCTACCGAGGGATAAAGGTCAGGATGGCTTTTGTTACCCTAACTTGCTCCAGCAAGTTGATTTGGTTTGATTGGTTGGAGTCTGGTCTTTAGATTTAGGAGAATGTAAGTTTAGGGTTGGTTGGAGTTTGGGGTTCAGATTTAGGAGGAGGAAGATTTCCAGGTGGTTGGAGTTTGGGGATTAGATTTAGGAGGAGGAATATTTGAGTTGGTTGGTGTTTGAGGCTTAGGTTTAGGAGGAGGTCGATTCAGGTTTGTTTGGAGTTTGAGGCTTAGGTTTAGGAGGAGGTCGATTTCAGGTTTGTTTGGAGTTTGAGGCTTAGGTTTAGGAGGATGTAGATTTCGGATTGGTTGGAGTTTAGTGCTTCGATTTAGGAGGAGGTAGATTTTAGTTTGGTTGGAGATTGGGGTTCAGATTTAGGAGGAGATAGATTTCCAGGTAATTGGGGTTTTTGGATTTTGATTTAGGAGGAGGACGATTTCAGGTTGGTTGGAGCTTGTGTTTTACATTTAGGAGAAGTTAGATTTCAGGTTGGTTAGAGATTGGGGTTCAGATTTAGGGGAGGGAGATTTCCAGGTGGTTTGGGTTTTGGGGTTTAGATTTAGGAGGAGCTAGATTTCCAGGTGGTTGGAGTTTGGGGTTTAGATTTAGGAGGAGCAACATTTCCAGGTGGTTGGGGGTTTTGGGTTTAGATTTAGGAGGAGCTACATTTCCAGGTGGTTGGAGTTTGGGGTTTAGATTTAGGAGGAGCTACATTTCCAGGTGGTTGGGGGTTTCGGGTTTAGATTTAGGAGGAGCTAGATTTCCAGGTGGTAGGGGGTTTCGGGTTTAGATTTAGGAGGAGCTAGATTTTCAGGTGGTTGGGGGTTTCGGGTTTAGATTTAGGAGGAGCTACATTTCCAGGTGGTTGGAGTTTGGGGTTTAGATTTAGGAGGAGCTAGATTTCCAGGTGGTTGGGGGTTTCGGGTTTAGATTTAGGAGGAGCTAGATTTCCAGGTGGTTGGGGGTTTCGGGTTTAGATTTAGGAGGAGCTACATTTCCAGGTGGTTGGGGGTTTCGGGTTTAGATTTAGGAGGAGCTACATTTCCAGGTGGTTGGGGGTTTCGGGTTTAGATTTAGGAGGAGCTACATTTCCAGGTGGTTGGGGGTTTCGGGTTTAGATTTAGAAGGAAGATTTTGGGTTGACTGGAGCTTGTGTTTTACATTTAGGAAAAGGTAGATTTTGGTTTGGCTGATGTTTGGGGTTTAGATTTATGAATTTAGGGAATTATATTTAGATATAGTGAGGTTAAATAGCAATGCAAAGTAAAGATTAATTAATATATTGAGGTTAGGGTTCAGGTTAGTGTATGGTTAAGGTTAGAAGTGATATAGGGAAAAGTAGGTCTTTGGGTTGAGAGGAATCTTCCTCCAAGCACTCAATCCTTCTCTCACTCTCAGCCATGTGACGCTGCTCTCCTTTGCTCACCTTTGCAGTAATCTCCAGGATCTTCCTGTTCCTCATTGTCAGACCCAAGAAGACCAGGAGAAGGCAGCACTGGGGTGGGAGGTGTTGGTGGGGGCTTTGGAGATAAAGGCACATCCTGAAATCCAGGATTTGAAAAACTGAGGGCAAAAAAAATGTCCGGTTTAATACGTTTGGATGGAACGGTTACGAAAGTACAACAACGCAACTACAGCTCTACAACAACACTACACAATCATCCATAGCTCTACACGTATGCAAAATAAAAGACATACGTATCATTTTTGTGGAGCAAAACAAAAATGAGTTCAGCCCTTATACTCCAGCATCAGACAGCTCCAACAATAATGCTGGTGGTCCTTGCTTCTTTTTATCCATGTTTGGTCTCAGGACCTCCAAGAAAACATGTACATAGAGCAGATGACCCAATCATAGCATAAAAGACTTCTTATGAGAAGACATATCACACTCACTTCACTTGTTACTGAGCCTGGCTCAGCTAAATGGGCAGATGGAAACATAAAGGTGGTCCTCCCTCCTTTAACATCTCTCCGATAGTTTTCCTCTGCTGCTGGTTCAGCACAGAATCCCTCAGGAAATTTATGGAGTTGGTTATTCTAGTGCAGATTGTAGGCCACCAGTATAAAGGGAAATAACAAATAGGAACTACTCACATTAACTAGTGTCCTTATAAAAAAACAAAAACACAAATTGATGTGCAGCCAGTGACATCAAATTGGAGCGCTAGATCTCCTACAACCCCCTATCCATCGGCGAGGCTCTCCCAATGAATACTTGATTGCAGATACATTAAACTCTTTTTATTGGTAAGATACTCGAGTATACTGCTAGATTTTGGTGACAAAAATTTACCTTAAAATTGGAGGGGCCCCGTGTAAAAAAAAAATTGCCTTGCTCTGGATCCCAAGTCTCCCGGAGTTTCTGGTAGTCTCGCTGAAGTGAATGCGGGCTCCCTGATACTTGCAAACACTTCAGGAACTCCCAGATTCAAGAGATTTGGGATCCATCACGGCCAGAGGGCACACTCGGTTTAAGCCAATCATTCACTTCGCTCGCCTCCGCTGGCCATCTAATCGCTAGTAAAGACAGGTGGCCAGCAGCTTCATACTTAGTAACAACTGCAATCATTCTAGAGCAGAGCACCCTGGCCTGGGGGGGAGCCTGACTGTGTTAAGAGAACCTGGAAGGATTTTAATTGTTTACCAGTACAGTAAAATTTTGCTCCTCGCGTTATATTCGAGTCTTGAGTATTCTCTCATTTCCATAATAAATCTCTATCCATCGCGTTATATTCGGGTCGCCCTATACTCGAGTATCTACGGTAATCAGGAATCTCTTTCTCACAGCCTGGCTGACAGGCTCATGAAAACGTGAGTGCGATACATCTTATCAAAGATCTTTTTATGTTATCTAAATCGGGATCATCTGCATGATGTACATGTTTTCTTTTTCTTGGACGTCCTGAGACCAAACATGGCAAAGACCACAAACATTACTATGTGGACTGTCTGGTATTGGAGTATATGCCCTGGACTCATTGTTTTGTTTCACATGTTGAATTAGAGAAGGTTTTGGGGAAATAGCATTCTGTATTTAGGGTTTTGTAGCTGCTGACATTCCAAGAAGGGATTATCTTCTAAATTATTTGCCATATTTTCTCAAAGGGGCAGCAGTTCTACACTACTTGCTACTTTATTTCTAAGTATTAGCTTTCCCTCCGGGCATCTCTCCATGTAATATAGCACAAGCAAAAGCTGGTAATATCATCAATCCTCAATTTAAACCAACACTGATGGCTGGATTATACCAAAAACCCAGCTACAAAATCCAGATACTGAAACAGCAGCTCCATGTGTTAAAACAAGTCTTTCCCTAATTTACATCCAGGGATAGACTGACCATTAGGACAATAGGGCAATGTCTGAGGGCCCTTGCCCTAAGGCTTGGTCAGGCCTTCCCTTTCAGCAGGTGGCATTGCCACCACAGATAACGATCATGGGGAAATAGTATCAGCAGCCAGATTTAATGTTGGCCACTGTTAACCTCTTACCGTCAGGCGGGTTGTGCCGAGCAGGAGGGTCTTAATGCCAACAGGGCATACTAGCATGCCCCGCTGTCAGGCTGCTGTGGCTGGCCCCTACTCTGGCCAGACTATGCAGTTGATGCACCACAAGTCATTGGCTGCAGGGGGTTGGCTTGAGTTGAATGGCACTCGTGCTGGTAGACGGGCCAGACACGGACCATAGACGGCAGCGGGGCGTGCAATGCTGTCCTGTGGCATTGAGTCCCACCCGCCGTGGGGATGACATAGTGCGCCCCATGGCATAAAAGGGTTTTAAACAGTGAAGAGGGACACCAAGGAGCAATGCTCCATCCCCAGACTACTAGTGATGCTTGGGAATGCATAGGGAATGACAGGTCCGGGAGAGCCTTGGGCTACACTGCCATAACAATTCACTGAAATGACTAAGTCCTGGCCACCTTCAGGTGGACCACCAAGCTTTCATTTCAAAAATAATAACGAGAGATAAATTCTGTAATACAAGAATGTAAATATGGGTGGTGCTTCTATAGGTGGATTGCATGTTGGCCAGCACAATGGGAGCCCCATAAGTTCCTATTGCCTGTGGCCTCAAGCGTTGTCAGTCCACCCCTGTTTACATCCATTATATATTTCTGTAGCGCTGGTTTTAAACACTGTTGTTGTAGTACTTGTTTTTGGCCACCAGAGGGAGACAAGCGCAATGTAAGACACTTGACATTGGGACTACATTTTCTTGCATGCTTTGCGGGCGGGAACAGGAAGTGGGTGGGAAAGAGAGACTTACATCTGCAGCCTCGTGGAGAGAACCGCCAGAGCGCGCAGAGGAGTGAAGAGAGCAAGACGCACGTGAAGGAGATAACGATCGCGACCAGGCCGGAGCGCAGGTGCGGCCTAGCAGAGCTGGAGATCGGTTTCCCCTTTACTGGTCAAAGACCTAGTGATCCATCACTAGTAACTTTACACAGATACAGAGTAAGCTGAAGGACCCCGAGTTAGGAGACCGCAGACGATCTAACGGGAGTGCAGGCGGTGAGCTGGACATCTTGTGGCAGACACAGACAAGCAAGACAGCGGATCCGGTGGCACAGAATCCCAGTCAAATCGAGCGGAGAGATGTCCTGGGTAGAGCGGAGCGCAGAGTATCTGGCGGATGTGGCCTTCCCGGGCCACAGTAAAATAATAAAGCACGCTGCAGTTTTGTCAAAACCTACAGGGCCCCAACGTGACTAGTCGAAGACACACCTGAAATCATTCACTGGCCACTTGAATATTGTACCCGGGTACCAATACACGCATACACTTACACTTTCTTGGGACACAACCTGTGCGGGACTCACACTCCAACCACGAAGGGGTTAAAATCCCTTTTTCTTTTCCGCTACACGTTTCTCGCATTACGAACTACTGTAAATATATATATACATATACCGTGTTGCTCTTTATATGCCAGTTTATTCAGTAAACTATATAACTTATAAAATCCACAACAGTGCTGGTGTATATTTATTCCCTAGTGCGGGGAGACTGACCCGAGGTTTAAATTCAGCGGCTCCTCCGGGAGTGAGCGCTACATTTCCTATCTATAAAGAGTTCTTCCTATTTAAAAGAAAAGTCTGCAGACTCCAGAGCGTTTACAGTGATTGTCACCGCTCGTGGTAGTAACGCTTGGCTAAGATAACTTGCGCTTTTACCGTAATAGTACGGTAATACTGGGAGATAACGCTTGCAGATCACCACTGCAGATGGTGTATTGCCATTCAATTTCCACATCATCATATTTTCCATACAAGTATGGCGGCAGTGCTAATAGAACATGATTATTTATAATATTCTTCATATTCTTGACCTGGAAACCAAGAACAACAACCATTTTGCTCCATATATGCAAGGTAAGCACAAAATAGGGCAACTCTTGCCTCCCCACTGCAAGCAAACTATACACAGGCTAGTTTTCCTCAGCAATCAATGGTGGATCAACTATGGTGCCAGGGAAGTTACACCTTTCTCCAGTCTGTCCACTGTAGTTTCTGTCATTCAATGCAGATTTCTATTGGAGATCAATGAAGAGCACCACCTTAACATCATCACCGAAGTATATTCACCGTTGATACAAACAATGGCGGAACGACGAAGCAGAATGGACAACAGCTACCGTTTACTCCTTTTACGGGGGTATATCGACATTCCAGTCCCCTCCGGGACTATACTCAAGAGAAAAGTCACTTTTGACGATGATCCATTTAATAAAATATATACCTACATTTCAAAGATATACAGGGTTATTCAAAGAGAATCGAAAAGTCAGTGTACGTTCGGTGACTTTTCGTTCCCTGCACTTCGGGGCGATTTGGCGATCCTAGTTCGCCGACACTGCGGTGTATTCAGCAAGCACCACAGGGCCCCCGTAGTGCAGGGAAAACCTGCCGCAAACCCGCCGAACACTCGCCAGACACTCACCGAAACCTGCAGAAACAGCTGGATTAACCAGCTGGATTGATCTCAGCGCAGAGCAGCCGCCGGAAAAACCCGACACACAGACGAATGAGGTGGAAAAAAAAAACAGTACGCCTGAAAGTTTGAAACGCTGTTTTCAGAAAAACTACTGAACGAAAATGTCTGGAATTTACACTTAAGATCCAATGAATGATAATAAAAAGGTCTATTACAGGAAAAATGAAAAAAAGATTTTAAAAAAAAATGGGAAAAAAATTTTGAAAAAAATTTCCTAAAAGATCCTAAAAAAATCTAAAAATAAAGAGACTTATTACTGCTGAATAAAATAATAAACGGTTTATTAGATATTTAATTAAAACCGGAATATTTTTAACATTGAAGCCTATGGGATTCGCCTGAATAAACCTGCCGAATTAAACCACCAAGTGGCAGGGCATTTCGGGAACCTTTCACTGCTGGTTTCTGTTCTCTGAATAGCAGAAGCATTGCTTCTCTATGGGGTTTCACTGCCCTCGAACAGGCACTGTATGTGCAGGCAATTCGCCAGGATTTGGTGAACTGCCTGCTCTCTGGATAGTCGAATGACCAAGTAAGGTAACCAATGCTGATTTTCAGCGTTGGGTTTCCTTTCGGGAGCCATTCGGATCTCTTTGGATAACCCTGTATGAGTTTAACGCTTCACTAAACTCAGAATAGGGCCCAATAAGAGTATGAATTATATCCTTGTACTGCGCTGCGGAATATGTTGGTGCAATATAAAACGGGGTACTGACTTTTTATTTTGCTGAACATCTCACAAGTTTTATTGTTCTTCATAAATATTCAGTAAAAAATTATCCCTTTAAACCAGTGTTTCCCAAACCTGACCTCAGGGCCCACTGACGAACGAAACCACCGAATAACAGGGCGTTTCGGCAACTTTTCCCTGCTGTTCAGTGTCTCTGAATAGACGAAGCATTGCTTCTCTATGGGGATTTCAGTGCCCTCGAACAGGCACTGAACAGGCACCATACGTGCAGGCAATTCGCCAGAATTTGGCGAATTGGCTGCTCTCTGAATAGCCGAATGGCCCCGAAATGTCCCCGTACACTGAATTTCAGTCCGGTTACATCTCGGATCTCTCTGAATAACCCCTAAAGTCTTTGTGTGCGTCTGGATTTTCTTGGATATATATACGGAGTTGCACCCAGATTCTAGCACCAAGGAAAGTTCATATATATACTTTTGGGCTATATCAGTCTGCGGGGTACCTTGGATTTTTTATATATATACCGTATATAGATTGGATATATATTACAACATATATTTATGTATATAGAATTGCATTATTGATTCTGCTAAAAATACTGTATATGTATATATGTGCTTTGTTGTCTGTATGTGTGTATATATATATATATATATATATATATATCCACACGCGCGCGTGCGCACTGACAGTCTGAAATCCATTCTTGTCTCTCTGAAGGGGTCTGTGATGAATTCACAGCTCACAGATAGAATGGCAGCAGCATCAGGGATATAAATACCCAGCAGCTGCCGGGCCTGTGGGGGGTTGGGATCCAGCGCAGCTCCTCCACTAGGCCGTGGATCATCACTAACCAGGGAGGCACAGCATCCTGGAACATGCTCCTGTATATAAACCACATACATATACCCAAAGACCTAATCGCACCAGGGCACATACGCCATGGGCTGAATATTCCACTCAATGCCAGTTTATATAAAATAATGATAAAGATAATAAATAAGACTGTATGCCAGATCTAAGCAGGTGTATTCCAGCACAGATTCATGCAGGATGAGGTCAGAATGCTGTTTACAGTCCTTGTAGCTGCTCTCGTGCCAGCAGATAAGCGCCATGCGGAGCGGAGATACCCACTTACTCACCCCGTCTGGCTGTCTACACTAGGGCTGCGAGGTTCAGCTACTCCCGATACCTCTCGTTCTGTGCCCTTCTTCTGCCTCCTCTGCTTCTTCTTGCTTTTTTTGCCCTGGCTGTTACCTGAAACTAAAATGAGAAAAGGCAACTTAGAAGAAAAAAAAACATATATATATATATAAAAAAAATAATATTAAAATATCATGCCTGGATGTTACCGAAAACTAAAATTAGAAAAGGCGACTTGGTAAAAAAATAAATATATATATATATATATATAATAAAATAACATGACTGTATGTTACAGGAGACGAAAACGAGAAAAGGCAACGTGGAAAAAAAATATATATCAAAAATAAAAAATTACCATAACTGGATGTTACCTGAAATCAAAACAAGAAAAGGCAAATTGGGAAAAAATTTTTTATCAAAAATAAAAAAATACCATAACTGGATGTTACCTGAAATCAAAACAAGAAAAGGCAACTTAGAAAAAAAAATATATCAAAAATAAAAAAATACCATAACTGGATGTTACCTGAAATCAAAACAAGAAAAGGCAAAATATATATAAAAAATAATAATAATATAATATCATGCCTGGATGTTACCGAAAACTAAACCGAGAAAAGGCGACTTGGAAAAAAAAATATATATAATAATAAAATAACATGACTGTATGTTTCTGGAAACGAAAACGAGATAAAAACCAACGTGGAAAAAATATATATTTCAAAAATAAAAAAATACCATAACTGGATGTTACCTGAAATCAAAACAAGAAAAGGCAACTTAGGGAAAAAAAATATATAAAAAATAATAATAATATAATATCATGCCTGGATGTTACCAAAAACTGAATCGAGAAAAGGCGACTTGGAAAAAAAAATATATATATATAATAATAAAATAACATGACTGTATGTTATCGGAAAGGAAAAGGAGAAAAGTCAAGTTGGAAAAAAAATATATATCAAAAATAAAAAATTACCATAACTGGATGTTACCTGAAATCAAAACAAGAAAAGGCAAATTGGGAAAAAATTTTTTATCAAAAATAAAAAAATACCATAACTGGATGTTACCTGAAATCAAAACAAGAAAAGGCAACTTAGAAAAAAAAATATATCAAAAATAAAAAAATACCATAACTGGATATTACCTGAAATCAAAACAAGAAAAGGCAACTTAGGAAAAAAAAAAATATAAAAAATAATAATAATATAATATCATGCCTGGATGTTACCGAAAACTAAACCGAGAAAAGGCGACTTGGAAAAAAAAATATATATAATAATAAAATAACATGACTGTATGTTTCTGGAAACGAAAACGAGATAAAAACCAACATGGAAAAAATATATATTTCAAAAATAAAAAAATACCATAACTGGATGTTACCTGAAATCAAAACAAGAAAAGGCAACTTAGGGAAAAAAAAATATATAAAAAATAATAATAATATAATATCATGCCTGGATGTTACCAAAAACTGAACCGAGAAAAGGCGACTTGGAAAAAAAAATATATATATATAATAATAAAATAACATGACTGTATGTTATCGGAAAGGAAAAGGAGAAAAGTCAAGTTGGAAAAAAAATATATCAAAAATAAAAAAATTCCATAACTTGATGTTACCTGAAATCAAAACAAGAAAAGGCAACTTAGAAAAAAGTATATATATATATATATATATATATATATATATATATACCATGCCTGGATGTTACTGGAAACTAAAACAAGAACAGGAGATTTGGGGGGGGGGAAATATATATATATATATAAAAAATACTAAAATACCATACATGGATGTTACCAGAAATTAAAATGAGAAAAGGTGATATGGAAAAAAAATGTTTTTTAAAAAAATAATAAAATACCATGACTGTATGTTATCGGAAACTAAAACGAGAAAAAGACGACTTAGAGAAAATATAATATAAATCGTAAAACTAAAAAGATACCATGCCTAGCTGTGGCTGTTACCTGAAACAAAAATGAGGAAAGGCGATTTTGAAAAAAAAAAAAAAAAAATTTATTTAATTTATTAGAACAAAAAATAATAATAAAAAATAATGAAACTATGCCTGGATGTTATCTGAAGCTAAAACGAGAAAAGGCAACTTGGAATATATATATATTATAAATAATTAATTGCCATGCCTGCCTGTTACCTGTAAATAAAACAAGAAAAAGTCACTTAGAGAGTATATACTGTATATTATAAATAATAATAATAATAATAAAATACCCAGCCTGGCTGTTACCTGAAACTAAAATGAGAAAAGGTGACTTGGAACATATACATCATAAATAATAAAACAACCTGCCTGGATTTTACCTGAAAATAAAATGAGAAAAGGTGACATATATATATATATATATATATATATACTGTATATATATGTATATATATATTAAATAATAAAATACCCTGCCTGATTGTTCCAAAAAGTTAACACGAGAAAAAGTTACTTGAATATAATGTATATAATATATAATAAAAAAAATAATAAAGTACTATGCCTGGTGGTTACCGGAAAAGAACACAAGAAAAAGGCAACTTAGATGCAGTTTATATATTTAATAATAAGGTGTGAAAACCCAGGGCAGCCCCGAATAATTAGACTAAGGCTAGGGTCAGACGAACGCATTTTTCACGTGCGTTTAGCCGTACGAAATCACGGCCGTGCTAGCAGCAAATGACGTCCAATGCCGGGTAACATACGACGAACGGCCGCACGAAAGTTCGTCCGTGCAACGCAAGTGGCCAACGAACGCATTTTTTCGAGAACGTCAAACCGCTACTACTGACGTACAGAGTGCGCTGCGGCCGCATAGCGGCGTGTGTGCGTGATTGGGAGACGTCAGACGCTGCTAATGTCCGGCCAACATAACGTCCAGACGCAAAAAGTGTTTTATTGATGATCCGTACAAAATCACGGACGAAAATGCGCATCGTATGACCGCTATCGCGTATTCCGTGAAAAAATACGTCCATTCGTTCGAACGCACTTTTTCACGGACAACGTGAAAAATGCGTTCGTCTGACCCTAGCCTTAAGGGTTGATATACTAAACTGCGAAATTGTAGGAGGAAAAAGGAAGCTCTAAAATATTTTGAATACCCATCTTGAAAGTGATCGCGGTTTATATACAGCCATACAAGTCAGCAATTATTTTCATGTGTTAGTTCCGACGAACTCCAGGCTCCGCATACAAAGCGTAAAAATGAAAAAGTGAGAAAAATGGAAAGAAAAAATGAGAAAATTCACAGATCAAAGCGGTTTGATGTGAAGAACCAGCCACGAGCTTAAAATTATTTTTAAACAAACTTTTTTCTTTTCTTTTTTTTTAAATTAATTTTGGTTTAACTTTTTGAGAAACCTCAATCCATCAATTCCTGGTAACATATTTTTGTCCGAAAATAAATAATAGATACATTTTTACTATTTTGAATTCATTGAAATGATTAAAATCTAAAATTAAAAAAAAATATTAAAATCCCTATATAAAAATATAAAAAGCTGCGTCGCTGACGCACGTTGGCGTTATTAGAGGCGAGGTGGGAAACGGACGGTTAGGAAGAAGTTGACACAGTTGTCAACGAGGGGGGTATAAGTTCTCGATGGGCCTTTCCGTCAGCTTTTGGCGGAATGGGTTGCGAGTAGCTTATGCCCCCCCCTTAACGATCTTCTGCGGGAATGTTGAGGAGCACAGTTTGAGGGGTCCTCACCTTTCTTGGAGCTCATGACAGAGACATCATGAGGGAGAAGAGACAGTTGCAAGCAGGGTTCAGAGAGTGAGGATGAGAGAGACAGTGGTGCTATGGAAACGTAGAAACTATGTTACAGAGGAGGATGGAGAGAAGGAGCGAAAGAGAGGGACGAGCGAGAGACGCCAGACGTAGAGAAGTCTACGTTTCCAGGAGATACAGGAGCAGGAGACAGAAATGTCAGTGAAGTAGAGGAAACGAGGGCAGAGACAGGCACAGGAGCTGGAGGAATGAGCAGCTGCAAGCAGTGGAAGGAGGAGAGAGAGCTTATGTCACACTGAAGGAGGAGATGAGGGGGCGTCACTGAGTCAGTGGGGGCCTAGGGAGATAGGAGCTGAAGCGAGAGAAGCCCACCCTCCTCCCTGGGTCACATGGAGCTGGAAAAGCACTGCCTCCACTGACAAGGGGTGCTGAACCATACATCCCAATGTGTCCATTGGGATTTGGATTCAGATCCTTGTGGTCCATATAGGGGTACGACTGGCCAGATTGGGACTGCTTGCCCCCTTTTGGGTCCGGGACTTCTCTTTCCAGATCATCCATCTCTGTTGAGAATAAAAAACGCCATTAATCAACCAAAAAAACGCTATTAATCAACCAAAAAAACGCTATTACTAAGGCTGGGGTCAGACGAACGCAGTGCGAACGTGTGTTTAGCCACACTTTATTACGGCCGTGGTAGCAGCAAATGACGTCCAACGCAGGTACACACACGAAGTACGGCCGGACGAAAGGACGGCCGCGCAACTCAAGTGGCAAACGAACGCATTTTTGCAAGAACGTCGAACCGGCGACTGCTAGTACTGACGTACAGAGTGCGCTGCGTCTGCATAGCGGCGTGTGTGCGTAATTAGGAGATGTCAGACGCTGCTCATGTCCGGCCAACATAACGCTGAGACACCCAAAGTTTCCCGGTTTGGATCCGTAAAAAATCACGGCCGAAATTGCGCATCGTATGACCACTATTCTGTGAAAAAGTAAGTCCATGCGTTCGGACGTACTTTTTTACGGACGATGCGAAAAATGCATTCGTCTGACCCTAGCCTTAACCAAAAATTAGCATTTTGTGCCTGGTTCCAAGTAACGATGTTCGGTGCTGCCCAGCGCTAATGGATGCTGTTTGAAAAGAGACTTTTTGGGGAGGAAAGAAAGAATATTAAAATAGTTTTTAGTAGCGGTTTAAGAACCTTCTTCAGGTTGTCCGTTCGGCTTACGTGGTTTAATAAACGGTTTCCTTCTCAGGGGCTTGTAGGGCAGGTGCTCCTGGATAGAAGTTCTAAGGAAGAGGTCTTGGTGATATGAGACAGTGGACTTACGGTATTTGTGACAGCAATGACCTGCGAGGATTTGGTGCAATATTTGCATTAATGAGCGAAACAAACAGTCCTTTTCACTGCGGTTTTTATAATAAAGTCTCACCATTAAATCCTCTTTTACAACCGGTAAAGTTAAGACGACATAACAAGAAAAAAGGTTCTCATTTGCGATCACCTCCTTAGCTCAATACGAAACAACAGAAGTTTTGGTTTACTTGAATGGCCATTAAAGTGTAAGCCCACCCACCACTTCTCCGCACCTTTGGTCACGTGGGTCCCAACCTAATGAAGCCAAAAGCAGCTTTCTAAGCAACTACATGTACTCTTGATGCTCCTCAGCTAAGAGACAGGCTGGTGGGTTTATAATTATACCCTCACCACAAACATTTCCTCTTTGGGATTGAAAAAGAAAACACGGAAAAGGGCAGCAGCAACAATGACCTGGCTGGGTATACAACTAAATAGACATATATGCTGAAAAAAACGATTTTGCATCTAATCCCCACCTGGGCGGATGTGCCAACCACTTCATGTATCCGGCCCACTTCATGTATAAAACATAACAATAAAAGTTGTTGTCATTTGCGCTCACCTTCATAGCTCCATGCGAAACAAAACAGAGGTTTTGAACGTAACAAGAAAAGGAGTGTCATCTGATCTTATCCCCATAGCTCCATGTGAAACAAAACACAATTAGAGGTTTTGGTTTACTTGAATGGCCATTGAAGTGTTAGCTCACCTGCCATGTCAAGTCATCTCTGATAAGGTGAGTCCTACCTAATGAAACCAAAAGCTGCTTTCTAAGCAAGACACGTATGATCACGCTGCTTTCCAGTCATGAGAAAAACTGGTGGGTTTTCATTTATACCCTCGCCAGAAGCAATTCCACTTAGGGATTAAAAACAAAGCCACGGAACGGGACAGCAGCAAGGATGACCTGGCTGGAAATACGACAAAATATGCATATATACAGGAAAAAAAAGGTGTCGCGCCTGATCCCTACCAGGCATGGGTGTCCGCAGGATGGGGCAAGGGGGGCACGTCCCCCCCCTGGAACTGCGCATCACTCACAGCACAGCCCGCAGCACTTTTCATCGCTGGTAACAGGATGATTTGCTGCAGGCTCCTCCCCGTCTCCTCTCCCACCACGTGACTGGCAGCAGGGTGTCACGTGACTGCAGCATGTGGTGCTGGCCGGAACAAGGAGAGACAGAGACAGAGAAGCTCTCCTGGATCAGTTGATGGTGAAAATGAATAAAGATTTTTTTAAACAAAAAGCTATTGTATTTTTTGGGGTTTTTTTGGGGGGGAGGTGATGGGTGGGTGTATTTGACTATGGATTAGTTTTAACATTAGGGGTTAATCTTGGAGTTAAATCTAGTGCTAGGGTTACCCTTAGGGACAATTTTACAGTTTGGGTCAATTCTAGAATTAGGGACAATAAAATAATTTTCTTTTTTTAAGGGTGCCTACATATATTCAGGGTGTGTGGTGTCTTTTAGGGGTTCCTCCATATATTCAGGGTGTGCAGGTGCGTTTTTAGGGGCTCCTCCATATATTCAGGGTGTGTGGGTGTCTTTTAGGGGTTCCTCCATATATTCAGGGTGTGTGGGTGTCTTTTAGGGGTTCCTCCATATATTCAGGGTGTGCAGGTGCGTTTTTAGGGGCTCCTCCATATATTCAGGGTGTGTGGGTGTCTTTTAGGGGTTCCTCCATATATTCAGGGTGTGCAGGTGCGTTTTTAGGGGCTCCTCCATATATTCAGGGTGTGCGGGTGTCTTTTTAGGGGCTCCTCCATATATTCAGGGTGTGTGAGTGTCTTTTAGGGGTTCCTCCATATATTCAGGGTGTGTGGTGTCTTTTTAGGGGCTCCTCCATATATTCAGGGTGTGCAGGTGCGTTTTTAGGGGCTCCTCCATATATTCAGGGTGTGTGGGTGTGTTTTTAGGGGCTCCTCCATATATTCAGGGTGTGTGGGTGTGTTTTTAGGGGCTCCTTAATATAGTCAGGTTGTGCGGGTGACTTTCAGAGGCTCCTCCATGTATTCATGGTGTGTGGGTTTCATTTTAGGGGCTCCTCCATATATTCAGGGTGTGCGGGTGTCTTTTTTTAGGGGTTCATATATTCAGGGTGTGCAGTGTCTTTTTAGGGGCTCCTCCATATATTCAGGGTGTGTTTTTAGGGGCTTCTTCATGTACTCAGGGTGTGTGGGTGTCTTTTTAGGGGCTCCTCCATATATTCAGGGTGTGCAGGTGTCTTTTTAGGGGTTCCTCCATATATTCAGGGTGTGTGGGTGTATTTTTAGGGGTTACACCATATATTCAGGGTGTGCGGGTGTCTTTTTAGAGGCTCCTCCATATATTCAGGGTGTGTGGGTGTCTTTTTAGGGGCTCCTCCATATATTCAGGGTGTGTGGGTGTCTTTTTAGGGGTTCCTCCATATATTCAGGGTGTGCGGGTGTCTTTTTAGTGGTTCCTCCATATATTCAGGGTGTGTGGTTGTATTCTTAGGGGTTACTCCATATATTCAGGGTGTGCGGGTGTATTTTTAGGGGTTCCTCCATATATTCTGGGTGTGCGGGTGTCTTTTTAGGGGCTCCTTCATATATTCAAGGTGTGCGGGTGTATTTTTAGGGGTTACTCCATATATTCTGGGTGTGCGGGTGTCTTTTTAGGGGCTCCTCCATATATTCAGGGTGTGTGGGTGTATTTTTAGGGGCTCCTCCATATATTCAGGGTGAGCGGGTGTCTTTTTAGGGGCTCCTCCATATATTCAGGGTGTGTGGGTGTCTTTTTAGGGGTTCCTCCATATATTCAGGGTGTGCAGGTGTATTTTTAGGGGTTACTCCATATATTATGGGTGTGCGGGTGTCTTTTTAGGGGCTCCTCCATATATTCAGGGTGTGTGGGTGTATTTTTAGGGGCTCCTCCATATATTCAGGGTGTCTGGGTGTATTTTTAGGGGTTCCTCCATATATTCAGGGTGAGCGGGTGTCTTTTTAGGGGTTCCTCCATATATTCAGAGTGTGCTTGTGTCTTGTTAGGGGTTCCTCTATATATTCTGGGTGTCTTTTTAGGGGCTCCTCCATATATTCAGGGTGTGCGGGTGTCTTTTTAGGGGCTCCTCCATATATTCAGGGTGTGTGGGTGTCTTTTTAGGGGCTCCTCCATATATTCAGGGTGTGCGGGTATCTTTTTAGGGGCTCCTCCATATATTCAGGGTGTGTGGGTGTCTTTTTAGGGGCTCCTCCATATATTCAGGGTGTGCGGGTGTCTTTTAAGGGGCTCCTCCATATATTCAGGTGTGTGGGTGTCTTTTTAGGGGCTCCTCCATATATTCAGGGTGTGCGGGTGTCTTTTTAGGGGTTCCTCCATATATTCAGGGTGTGCGGGTGTCTTTTGGGGTTCCTCCATATATTCAGGTGTGCGGGTGTCTTTTTAGGGGCTCCTCCATATATTCAGGGTGTGCGGGTGTCTTTTTAGGGGTTCCTCCATATATTCAGGGTGTGCGGGTGTCTTTTAAGGGGCTCCTCCATATATTCAGGGTGTGCGGGTGTCTTTTTAGGGGTTCCTCCATATATATCAAGGTGTGCAGGTGTCTTTTTAGGGGTTCTCCATATATTCAAGGTGTGCGGGTGTCTTTTTAGGGGTTCCTCCATATATTCAGGGTGTGTGGGTGTCTTTTTAGGGGCTCCTCCATATATTCAGGGTGTGCGGGTGTCTTTTTTAGGGGCTCCTCCATATATTCAGGGTGTGCGGGTGTCTTTTTAGGGGCTCCTCCATATATTCATGGTGTGCGGGTGTCTTTTTAGGGGCTCCTCCATATATTCAGGGTGTGGGGTGTCTTTTTAGGGGCTCCTCCATATATTCAGGGTGTGGGGGTGTCTTTTTAGGGGCTCCTCCATATATTCAGGGTGTGTGGGTGTATTTTTAGGGGTTACTCCATATATTCTGGGTGTGCGGGTGTCTTTTTAGGGGCTCCTCCATATATTCAGGGTGTGTGGGTGTATTTTTAGGGGCTCCTCCATATATTCAGGGTGTGTGGGTGTATTTTTAGGGGTTCCACCATATATTCAGGGTGAGCGGGTGTCTTTTTAGGGGTTCCTCCATATATTCAGGGTGTGCGGGTGTCTTTTTAGGGGTTCCTCCATATATTCAGGGTGTGCGGGTGTCTTTTAAGGGGCTCCTCCATATATTCAGGGTGTGCGGGTGTCTTTTTGGGGTTCCTCCATATATTCAGGTGTGCGGGTGTCTTTTTAGGGGTTCCTCCATATATTCAGGGTGTGTGTGTCTTTTTAGGGGCTCCTCCATATATTCAGGGTGTGTGGGTGTCTTTTTAGGGGCTCCTCCATATATTCAGGGTGTGTGTGTGTCTTTTTAGGGGCTCCTCCGTATATTCAGGGTGTGTGCGGGTGTCTTTTTAGGGGCTCCTCCATATATTCAGGGTGTCTTTTTAGGGGCTCCTCCATATATTCAGGGTGTGGGGGTGTCTTTTTAGGGGCTCCTCCATATTCAGGTGTGGGGGTGTCTTTTTAGGGGCTCCTCCATATATTCAGGGTGAGCGGGTGTCTTTTTAGGGGCTCCTCCATATATTCAGGGTGTGCGGGTGTCTTTTTAGGGGCTCCTCCATATATTCAGGGTGTGGGGGTGTCTTTTTAGGGGTCCTCCATATATTCAGGTGTGTGCGGGTGTCTTTTTAGGGGTCCTCCATATATTCAGGGTGTGGGGGTGTTTTTTTAGGGGCTCCTCCATATATTCAGGGTGTGGGGGTGTCTTTTTAGGGGCTCCTCCATATATTTAGGGTGAGCGGGTGTCTTTTTTAGGGGTTCCTCCATATATTCAGGGTGTGGGGGTGTCTTTTTAGGGGCTCCTCCATATATTCAGGGTGTGGGGGTGTCTTTTTAGGGGCTCCTCCATATATTCAGGGTGTGTGTGTGTCTTTTTAGGGGCTCCTCCGTATATTCAGGGTGTGCGGGTGTCTTTTTAGGGGCTCCTCCATATATTCAGGGTGTCTTTTTAGGGGCTCCTCCATATATTCAGGGTGTGGGGGTGTCTTTTTAGGGGCTCCTCCATATATTCAGGGTGTGGGGGTGTCTTTTTAGGGGCTCCTCCATATATTCAGGGTGAGCGGGTGTCTTTTTAGGGGCTCCTCCATATATTCAGGGTGTGCGGGTGTCTTTTTAGGGGCTCCTCCATATATTCAGGGTGAGCGGGTGTCTTTTTAGGGGTTCCTCCATATATTCAGGGTGTGCGGGTGTCTTTTTAGGGGTTCCTCCATATATTCAGGGTGTGGGGGTGTTTTTTTAGGGGCTCCTCCATATATTCAGGGTGTGGGGGTGTCTTTTTAGGGGCTCCTCCATATATTTAGGGTGAGCGGGTGTCTTTTTAGGGGTTCCTCCATATATTCAGGGTGTGGGGGTGTCTTTTTAGGGGCTCCTCCATATATTCAGGGTGTGGGGGTGTCTTTTTAGGGGCTCCTCCATATATTTAGGGTGAGCGGGTGTCTTTTTAGGGGCTCCTCCATATATTCAGGGTGAGCGGGTGTCTTTTTAGGGGCTCCTCCATATATTCAGGGTGTGGGGGTGTCTTTTTAGGGGCTCCTCCATATATTCAGGGTGTGGGGGTGTATTTTTAGGGGTTCCTCCATATATTCAGGGTGAGCGGGTGTCTTTTTAGGGGTTCCTCCATATATTCAGGGTGAGCGGGTGTCTTTTTAGGGGTTCCTCCATATATTCAGGGTGTGCGGGTGTCTTTTTAGGGGCTCCTCCATATATTCAGGGTGTGTGGGTGTATTTTTAGGGGCTCCTCCATATATTCAGGGTGTGTGGATGTATTTTTAGGGGTTCCTCCATATATTCAGGGTGAGCGGGTGTCTTTTTAGGGGTTCCTCCATATATTCAGGGTGAGCGGGTGTCTTTTTAGGGGTTCCTCCATATATTCAGGGTGTGCGGGTGTCTTTTTAGGGGTTCCTCCATATATTCAGGGTGTGGGGGTGTTTTTTTAGGGGCTCCTCCATATATTCAGGGTGTGGGGTGTCTTTTTAGGGGCTCCTCCATATATTTAGGGTGAGCGGGTGTCTTTTTAGGGGTTCCTCCATATATTCAGGGTGTGGGGGTGTCTTTTTAGGGGCTCCTCCATATATTCAGGGTGTGGGGGTGTCTTTTTAGGGGCTCCTCCATATATTTAGGGTGAGCGGGTGTCTTTTTAGGGGCTCCTCCATATATTCAGGGTGTGGGGGTGTCTTTTTAGGGGCTCCTCCATATATTCAGGGTGTGGGGGTGTCTTTTTAGGGGCTCCTCCATATATTTAGGGTGAGCGGGTGTCTTTTTAGGGGCTCCTCCATATATTCAGGGTGTGGGGTGTCTTTTTAGGGGCTCCTCCATATATTTAGGGTGAGCGGGTGTCTTTTTAGGGGTTCCTCCATATATTCAGGGTGTGCGGGTGTCTTTTTAAGGGGAGGTAAAAAAAGGTCCTGATAGGTTTGTAACGTCATCTAAATCGCTTGGTAAGTCTCATCTCTAGTCCTATGGCCACTCATTTCAGTTTCGCCTCATCCTGACCAGGTCTAGAGCTGCCTTCGCTGAGGACAGACAGGAGAGAGAGTGATCCGCAGCGCAGAATTCAACATTATAGTGCATTGCGCGATGTATGAACAAGCGAACTGTTAGTATTGCTCAAACTCTTATCTGCGGGCGTCTGCGGTGAACAGGTCGAGGGAAAGTGGGTGCAGGATGGACACCCTGCAGATGACACCACCAGGCTGGATCTTACTGCACTCCAGTAGTGTCACCTCACCTGAGTTTGCAGCTGCAGCATGGCAGATGCATCCCAAGTGGAGACAGTGCCGTATTACTGCAGAGCATTGTGGTAACACCAGTTACAGACCCTCCCTTTAGTGCGTAGATCCTGGGTGTGTGACTAGTGCGGTGCATTGAATGGCGTTAACAGACTAGAAAATGCAACGCTCAGATCAGACACTTACACCTTTATTCTTCTATTAGACTTGCATCATGTTTCGCAGCCTCTGTATTACTACACTTTATTTTATAACTGTCCTGTTCATGACATTGTCAAAAGGGCAGAATATGGATGCCATTATAATTCCCCCCCCCCCCTGGAAAAATTTCTGCGGACGCCCATGCTACCAGAAGTGTCCAGCCCAGTAACCTGTATAAAACATAACAAGAAAAAGCGTGTCATCTGCGCTTATCCCCATAGTTCCATGTGAAACTTCCAAAGATAAAATTCACTGGTTTATTCTTGCATAGACCAACTAGTCCTGGATCTGGGGCAGTAGACTGGGATGGGTGAGAGTTTTTTGTTGTTTTTTTGCCTATTGTCCTTTCAGTTTAGAAGTCCATTATAATTTAGGTGTACGAGTGTATAACAGAGCTGCAAAGCAATAAATCCCCCAGCAAAGAGTATCTACACTATAATAAATATTATACATTGCCAGTGTAAATAATTTACTTTTCTGTTGTTTTACATTACACTTTAATTGACATTAACGGCCTCTATAGCTTGTGAATATTTGTCTTAATTTCAGGTTTTATTATTTATTATTATTCTTTATTTATAAAGCGCCAGCATATTCCGCAGCGCTGTACAATAAACACAGTATAGACAGGGTTACAATACATTGAACAACATTTGACAAACAGTACAGGAGGAGATGAGGGCCCTATTCCCGTAGGAACTCACAATCTGGGAGGGTTGGAAACAGGAGGAGAGGACTGTAAGGTGAGAGTGATTGATGGTTGTGTCAGTGAGTTGGGTGGTAGGCTTCCCTAAATAGGAATGTTTTAAGGGAGCGTTTGAAGGAAGAGAAGTTAGGGGAAAGTCTGACAGTACGAGGGAGAGCGTTCCAGAGAGTGGGGGCTGTTCGTAACTTTATTTCAATCATTTGGATGGTGGGGGGGGGGGGTTTGCAGTGCCTCGTGCAGCACCAAGCCTAAATGCACCCCCGCATTACTTACAGTACAGCAGATTGTAAGCTTACTTGAACAGGCTTTATTTATGTTTTGTGTTCCCTCTTTTTCTGCGCTGTGGAATATGTTGGTGCCTCATAAATAATAATTTTCCTTCTAGATCTTGAGTTCCCGCAGGAATAGGGCCCTCGTTTCCTCCTGTACTGGTTTATCAAATGTTGTTCAGTTTCAATGTATTGTAACCCTGTCTATATTGTGCCCATTGTTCAGCGCTATGGAATATGTTGGCGCTATATAAATAAAGAATAATAATTGAGGGAGATTGTGTAATATTGCACGCTACCACTAGATGTCTCTCTACAACCGCTCAGCTGGATAATAGTTCTAGATTTATTGGGTGTCTTTGTGTCTCAAATCAAGGTTTAGACAGAGCAGGGATCTCAAACACTGGCCACCCCCGACAGTTTCTGAACTACAACTCCCATGATTCTCTGGCCATCTCTTGCATTCAAAGAATTCTGGGCTTTGTAGGCCATACATATTTGTGGGGCCAGAGTTTGATATCCCTGGCTTAGAGATATGACCGCTGAATTGGAAAATCAATACAGTCCGACACATTTTAAATCAGGGGTCAGCCGCCTTGGCCCTCAAGGTGTTTTTTTGAACTACTTTCCCATGAGTCTCTGCCTGCCAACCTAATGAGTGGCTGAGCATCGTGGGAAATGTAGATCTTGGGAGGACGAAGATTTCTGACCCATGGTTTAAAGCAGTGTTTCCCAAACCTGTCCTCGGGACCCTCAACCAGGCCAGATTTTGCAGATCACCTTGGGGAAAATGCAGACTGAATCCTGCAATCACTGCGCAGGGAATCATATCACCTGTGCTGTGCTTCAGATATCCTGCAAACCTGACCTGTCAGTGGGCCCTGAGGACAGGTTTGGGAAACACTGGTTTAAAGGGATAATTTTTTACTGAATATTTATGAAGAACAATAAAACTTGTGAGATGTTCAGCAAAATAAAAAGTCAGTACCCCGTTTTATATTGCACCAACATATTCCGCAGCGCAGTACAAGGATATAATTCATACTCTTATTGGGCCCTATTCTGAGTTTAGTGAAGCGTTAAACTCATACAGGGTTATCCAAAGAGATCCAAATGGCTCCCGAAAGGAAACCCAACGCTGAAAATCAGCATTCGGTTACCTTACTTGGCCATTCGACTATCCAGAGAGCAGGCAGTTCACCAAATCTTGGCGAATTGCCTGCACATACAGTGCCTGTTCGAGGGCAGTGAAACCCCATAGAGAAGCACTGCTTCGGCTATTCAGAGAACACAAACCAGCAGTGAAAGGTTCCCGAATTGCCCTGCCACTTGGTGGTTTAATTCGGCAGGTTTGTTCAGGCGAATCCCATAGGCTTCAATGTTAAAAATATTCCCATTTTAATTCAATATCTAATAAACCGTTCATTATAATATTCTGCAGTAAAAAGTCTATTTATAGATTTTTTTTAGGATATTTTAAGCATTTTTTTTAAAGTTTACTTATTTTTTCTGTAACAGCCCTCTTTATTATCATTCATTGGATCATATGTAAATTTCAGACATTTTCGCTCAGTAGTTTCTTTGAAAACAGCGTTTCACTTTTCAAACATTCAAGCGGACATTTTTTTTTAATTTATTCACTCCATTCGTCTGCGGTGTCGGCTTTTTCCGGCGGCTGCTCTGCGTCTGATCGGTTCCGGCTCGGGTTTTTCCGGCGTTTTAGGCTGGGGTCAGACCAGCGCACTTTTAACGTGCGTTCTGGCGCACATAATTACGGCCGGACTAGCAGCAGATGCCAGGCAATGACGGCCAATATACGATGTGCGGCCGCACAAAAGTCCGGCCGTGCAACGCAAGTGGAATTTGAACGCATTTGTTTGAGAACGCTGAACCGCTAGTACTGACGTACTGAGTGCGCAGCTGCGGCATAGCGGCGTGTTTGCGTGATTAGGAGATGTCAGACACTGCTAATGTCCAGCCTACATAACGTCCAGACGCAAAAAGAGTTTTATTGACGATCCGTACAAAATAACGCCCGAAAATGCGCATTCCGTGATAAAATACGTCAATGCGTTTGGACGCACTTTTTCACGTTCGCGGGGAAAAATGCTTTCGTCTGACCCTAGCCTAAATCCAGATGTTTTTGAGGGTTTTCGGCGTGCAGTCGCCCGGTTTTGCGGTTAGTTTTCGGCGGGTTTGCGGCGACTTTTCCCTGCAATTCGGGGATCCTGTGGTGCTTGCTGAATACACCGCGGGGTCACCGAGATGGGATCGGCAAAAGGAACCGAATTGAAGAGAAAGAAAAGTCACCGAACGTGTGGTGACTTTTCGATTCTCTTTGAATTACCCTGATAGTGTAATTGATTTTTTTTTTTTAATTGCTTTTTGTTTTAAAGTGTTAAAGTGGTTTTAAAGTACTTTCACCTTGTTGGTCGTGAGACCTGTTTTTCCTAATTTCCTTATAGTTGCGTCAGTCGAAAGAGTAACACGCACTCGCTCATTATTTTAGCTCTTGCAGCACTTCTGTTTATGCTGCATAAAGCAGTGATGGCAAACCTTGGCACCCCAGATGTTTTGGAACTATATATCCCATGATGCTTAGGCACAATTAAGGCTGGCTGAGCATCAAGGGACATGTAGTTCAGAAGCACGAGGGGCGCCAAGGTTCGCCATCACTACTATGAAGTATAAAGGTGCGTAAAAGTTCAGTCAGCGAGCAAAGCAGCTTAGGCCGGGGCCAGATGAGCCTTTTTTTAAGAGCAGAAGGAATGTCCGTGAGAGTGGACGTTCCTTCCACTCTGACGCCCGTCTGGCCGCCTCGCTGATAACCAAGGCCAGATTATGTAAAAAAATATATAAAAGTAATTTTTCCCTCTTTTTTCTAGCGCAGCACTATTGTTCATTTTACAATTATAAAGTGAATAACTCATTTCCCACACCACCAGTGCACTGTTTCATCGACAAACGAGACCGTGGCAATGCACGGAGGGCAGACGGTGTGTTTGGAACCCTGCGTCTGATTTTTACACCGCACAAGGGAATGCGAGGGGTCATTGGACAAAAAAGAATCTGATCTATCCAATGATAATAAACATGACCCGTATGTAAATATGCAATCGTAGCAAGAATTTAAAAAAAAAAAATTAATTGCAAAACGTACTACTTTTTCTGTTCTAGGCAGAGGCTTTATGCGCTTTTACATATAAAGCAAACAAAGCCACTGCACTAACTCACCTTCTCATCTCCCACGTGGGGAGCAAATATGGAGGGGATGGCGCAATGTGTCATTTCACATTCATACATCTAAAAAAACAGATTTTTGCTTCATTTATCCCTTTGCCACAGCGTTGTGTACTATGCAATCCCTGCCAAGGGTGGGGCTAGACGCTAGAGGGGCAGCATAGCATACCCCTTTGGCGTCTTTGGGTCGCGACAGGCCCACCCATCAGTTGGCATGAGTCATTGGCTGCCGCGGGATGGCCTGAACTCATGCACTGTGGGAGGGACCCGCCGGCAAGCGGGGCGTACCAGTAGACCCCACCGGCATTGATGCCCCTCACCGGGCACAATCCGCCCGGCAGTAAGCTGTTAATGACAACAGATTCTGCACCTTCTTTTGATGTGAGCGCAGCAAGACCGTTTCATTTTTGTTTTGGGGACGAGGGGCGGGGAGTAGGTTTGGCATGAAGGGGGTGGGGGGGGGGACACACTCCAGATTTCTGTGCCTACAAGCAGAGATGTAAATGCAGCCCTGCATGTATTAGTTACACAGATATACATGTCTGAGAGCACTGAACAAGGAGCTGTGTCCCAGAAGCGCCTGCCTTGTGTTTCTCTCGCCAGGTAAAGCACTGATCACACTAATGGACCAATTAAAAAGCAGCGTGAGTGGTGTTCGGTTTCCTTTCTGGCTTTATTATGAATTACATTATGTCTGCAGTGAAAAAGCGGCCCCCCCTGATATTTTTTGGGTTACAACATCAAAAAGCCAAAAGCAATATCAGCCTCAGGTAGAGTTGCCAGAGCAGCTAGGTTTTCCAGGACAGGTGATTTATTCATACTGATGGGCAGTGCATGAAAAATGCCACCTTGCAGAATACATATACTGCAGCAATCCAAAAGTAATCCTAGGTGACCTGCCTTGATTTCCTTCCTGCAGCATATGAATTATACACGTTACAGGGCAGCACTTTCCCCTGTTGGAAATAGTAATACGTGTCCAGGAAAACATGGCCGATCTAGCAGCCCTAGCTCCAGGTCCACAAAGCCTGTGATCCGGCTCTACAGGCAGAGTATCTCTTCTGGCCGCTCACGGATTACGATCTTAATCCAGGGTGATAGGAATCAGTGAAACCATTAATTAAATACGAAAAAATGTACATTATAAATACTGTAACACGGCATGGCCGAGCATTAATTAAATCAGGGCCGATTTACACGTCTCTTCTATCTTTTAACAGCACATAGCAAGGAAAAGCTGACGGTCACGTGGTTAACCACATAGTGACCAGGCTGTTTTGACCATTGTGAGTCCGAACGTGCCCACTGCTGTTTGTACGTTTCTGCACTGTTTGTGTTTAGCTCTAATTTGGCTCTTACTCGTTTATGGAACCCCCACATATTATATACCGTTTTTCTAGCCCTTAAGGCCAATGTCAGACGAATGCAGTCAGAGTGCACGCTGCGTTCTTGCATAAAAAGGACAGACGTAGTGACGGAAGATGCTGTAGACTCCACATGGTCCGTTTTTGTTGACAGACGGAAAAAAAAAAAAGGAATTATGGGAAACAAAATTAATATGAAAAATGCAAAAAATTTGAGTAGGATATGAAAAGCCATTGTGTGCGTCAAGGTGCTGGACGTCGCAAATGCGCTGCGTCTGACATCTCCCCATCACTCACACAGAACGCTACGCAGCGCACTCTGCGCGTCCGTGGTAGCGGTTTTACAGTCTCACCTAACTTGCGTCCATTTGCCACGTGTGTTGCGCATGCGCAGTTCAGTGCACACGTACTTCGTGTTTAGGCCTCTATTGATCATGATTCTATGCTACGACGGACGTTAAACTGTGCGGCAACACGGAGGTGATCACGGTGTTCGTCTGACACGGGCCTAAATGGACTTTCTAAACATACCATTATTTTCATCATATCGTATAATTTACTATAAAATAATGAAATAATATGAGGGGAGAAAAAAAAAAACACTGTTTCGCCACTTTGTTCCCCAAACACTAAACGGCCAGGAAAAAAAAAAAAAGCTAAATAGTTTCAAAATTTTGTCTTGAGTTAGAAATGTGTACATGTTTTTGCTTTTTTAACCCCTTCACTGTTGTGTTATTTGACCTGTGTGCCGAACTCATTTTGGCCGTTTTATGCTCATGTTTAAAAATGATTTGAAGCCCTATTATATTATACCTCCCAGACCAAATTTTGAAAAAATATAACTTTTTTTTTTTTTTACACCAAACATGGTCATGTTTGTCATCATTGGAGAGGTCATGATCTGCCCTCTAGCTGCCATGGATCGGGAGATTGGACCCCCCCCCCTTAACTGGCCAACTGACATCATCACGCCTCTGGCGACATAAGCGGGAGAGGGGGGGGGGATGGCCCCGCAGGATTGGCTGTCATCCATCTCCAGGAGCAGATCGCGCTCCGGCGCCACGCATCACAATCTGGCACTTAGGCTAGGGTCAGACTAACGCATTTTTCACGTTGTCCGTGAAAAAGTGCGTTCGAACGAATGGATGCATTTTTTCACGGAATTCGCGATAGCGGTCATACGATGCGCATTTTCGGCCGTGATTTTGTACGGATCATCAATAAAACACTTTTTGCGTCTGGACGTTATGTTGGCCAGACATTAGCAGCATCTGACGTCTCTTAATCACGCACACACGCCGCTAGCGGACACAGCGCACTCTGTACATCCGTACTAGCGGTTTGACGTTCTCGAAAAAATGCATTAGTTTACCACTTGCGTTGCGCAGCCGCACTTTTGTGCGGCCGTTCTTCGTATGCTGCCCGGCATTGGACGTAATTTGCTGCTAGCACGGCCGTGATTTAGTGCTGCTAAACGCACGTTGATACTGCGTTAGTCTGACCCTAGCCTTAATGGGTTAGAGAGGCACCAGACTCTGCCCTTTCCAACTTTGTCTCTTTTCTAGTTTAAGCTGTTTGGGAGAGAGAGAGAGGTCCAAAGGACCCTCCCCTCTCAGGTTCTCCCAAGAGGCGCATGACATCAGTGCACGGCCAGGCCCAATAAACAGTCGCCTGGCTTCAAGGAAGCGCGGCCAGAGATGTGAGTATAGGGAAGGGGGGGGGGGGTTAGAGGACCATGACGCACATAGTATGTCCTTGGTCCTTTATGGGATTTTTTTCTGAGGACTTACTATGTACGTCAGTGGTCCCTAATGGGTTAATGGAGGCAATAAAATGCTGAGTATTTCCTACAGTATAAAAATAACTGTTGCATATAGTGCAATTTATCTGATTTTTGTTAAAATCCACTGCAATTCTAGACACACAACACACCACAAGTGTAACATACAAGAGTATAGTTTCTTTTGCACCAGCCAAAAAAGTAAAAAGAATTAAAAAGCAGCTTTTGCAGTCTTTGACATTTGTACGTTTTTGTTATACAGTCCCCGGGAAGGTAAAAGCGATGCTATACAGGGCTCCCAGACTTTATCGCTCACGCTCCAGCAAGATGTCCAGCAATCAGCACCAGGAACAGCATCTCCATCCTGCCGTGTTCACCAAAAATCTAAGTGTACTATAGGTTGAGATCACTTCTTTTTTCTTCGCACAACAGTCCATTCGTCTACCTCCTGTTCCTCCTTATCCTTTGAGTCGCTGGGGGCTACAGCAGGAGCCGACGCGCTTGGTGCAGGGTGGGAAATGCCGGCGGTCGTCTCACAATCCATTGCCTAGAAAAAGAAAGATTTTGTTTCATTAGGGTTAAAGTGCGACAAGTCTAAAGCATGGCACAGGAGGCCGTTCTGCCATATCCCTTTCCCAACTCGAACGTAAGCTGCCCGGTTCTTTTATAAGGGACCTGCTATGGAAAATGATATGCCTTGCGTCCATAGCGTATGTGATTTTAACCTGCATGGCCTGGGGAAGCGTGTGTTAAAACCAGAGGCGACTCTATAATTGGGCCAAATAGTTTGTCGCCGAAGGCCTCACTCGCACAGGGGCCTCGCATTATGGTATTTGTGCAGCATTCCAGTAAACACACCTTAGTGGGAGTACAGATACACTAATCTACCTGGTCGGTCAGCTGTCTGAGCATTAATTATGGTTTTTGGGTTAATTTCTGTATTTTTGCACAATAAGAGGGCCTCACAGTTGAGGTTTACCTTAGGCCTGACTGACTGTACGGGTGCCTCTGGTTAAAACCGGTACTTCCGAAGAGCACGTGTTAAATAGATCACGAAAAAGGCACAAGGTTATCATATTTGATTGTAATATAAATTATCCATATATTGATAATAAAATTCACTTTTACCCAAACCAACCCTGACGGGAACCCTTTTAAATCACTTTTACTCAGGGGGTTTGGTTAATCTGCAGATTACATGGGTAAAACATGAAACTTTAACCTCCCTGGCGGTCCGATTCTGACATTTCATATCAGAATCGGTCCAATTTTTCATCCCCCTGGTGGTTTTCCAGAGTATGGCTCGGGGTTAAATTTCTATGTTGAAAGCGGTAGCCCCGAGCCACACTCGGGCTGGATACATACCTGTACCTGCGCTCCCTCGATGTCCTCCAGCAGTCAGATCGCGGCGTCCTACTTCCTGGTTCCCTTCTCACGAGAAGGGAACCAGGACGCTGCGATCAAACGAAGGAGAATGCGATTGCGGGAGGTCAACGAGGGAGCGCAGGGACAGGTATGTATCCAGCCCGAGTGTGGCATGGGGCTACCGCTTTCAGCATTGAAATTTAACCCCGAGCCAGGGAGGTTAATATTTTTTCTTTTTCAGCTTTACCCAGCACTTTTTGGACGTGAGCTATACTCCATTTTGGACTCTACCCAACTCGAGCAGCCAACCCTGGAACCTGTACAAAGAAAAGGTGTGTCATATGTGGAAGAAAGATACAAGGAAGACAAAAAATAAAGGTTTTTGGTTCTCATACAATGACCGTTCTAAGCATAAGCCCACCCGTCAAATGCAAATCTTATGGGAGAGTCAAAACAAGAAAGTGCAAATATCAAAGAAATGGGACTACTACTTTGAAAAAAAATGTTTTCTCTTCACCGGGCACTGTAGAGTTTATACATCTGAAATAAACATGGCCAACTTATTTCTCCCTACATTTAAAATGTGCAACTTAACAGTGCTACATTATAACAGATACACAGACACATAGAATTCAGACACTGGGGCCAGCTGGCAGAATGCACTAATCGCATTCTGCCAGGCCCCTCCAGCGAGCAGCTGCTGGAAAGCGAAGGTTGTAATGCTGCTCCACTGGGGCCATGCTCTCGTGAGGTCTGGCAGAGTTCGCGAGATCTTGCAAAAGCACAGCTGGAGGTCAGTGGAGCTGCGTTACAACCTTCACATTTCGGCGTCTGCTCGCTGGACCGCGGACAGCCAGAGGGGCCTGGCAGAATACTACAAGGGCATTCTGCCAGCGTCCCAGCCCTCACATACCACATGATAAGCCAGTCCAGTGCTGGGTAGCAACGGCCACCCTGAAAATCCCAATAATGAGATTATATAACAATCAATATTTTTTTTACCTTTTTTTTTAATAACAGAAGCTGGTGGGGCGCTGCCCCTGTTGCGCTAATGGACCAGCTTCCACCGCTTCACGCAAGACGGTCTTAAGTGGTCATAATTTGGTAATTTTCACAAACAGGCAGCCCCTTACCTCATCTTCACAGCTCTCGTCACCTTCGTCATCGTTTGCTTTTTCCTCCCGGACGTTGGTTTTGACATTGTACTTTTTCTGACACAGTTGAGCGATCTTCTCCCTCACCGCTGCAGTTTCTCCACGTCGACACTGAGAGAAGAGTGTGCAGAGCTGCTGCGCTACCTGCAGGTTCCAGACAGTGAAGAGGAAATCAAGCGTTACATGCAAGATACGGAGCGCTGGATAGAGCGCTGAATAATCATTTCTGAGCATGACTGCGCAGAGATGTCATTGTAGGAGATAAATCATAGGGAGAGAAACCTCAGCACTGCAGACCGGAGGTTTATTACTTGAGCCACAGGTCACGGAAGGATAACATTATTGTAGGTAGACTTTTTTTCGTATCTGTGAATTATCGCTACACTAAGTGAGAGCAGACAAGCTCCCTTTTCTTTAAAGGAAAACCGACAGCAAAAGCTATTTTGCCGCTTGCAGAAAAAGGACCAATCAAATGGATGCTGCCTGAAATTGGACGCTCTGAATTCAGCCATGGCTGAACTGTAGACAGAGGACCAGACATCAGCACGTACAATGCAGGTCAACATTATCGTTCCCCGAGTTGGTCCCCAGCAGGCATGATGTAAAAATGTTGAGTGTCAGCTCTGTGGGCAAAAAAAAAAAAAAATTCACTTCATACAGCTTTCAGAGCTACTGGAGTGGAAGGGGGGGGGGCGGACATGGGCATCTCACTCTGACCACCAAAATAAGATAAAGTGGTCAGAGTGAGTAGACATATTTGTTTGTATCCAACATTGTGCACATTACCAGAGACTGGCTGCCATCCTCGACAAGAGTGTCAAATTCATCATTCATCATCCCCAGGAGTGTGTCCTCCACTTCATATAACTCCAAATCAGCTAGAGGCGAGAGACAGAAAGAAAGAAAGGTCAGTCAATCTACAAAGTCATAAACAATCTGATTTTACGTATGTGAAATATTTATATATTATACTTCTTTAGGTTGTGGTGGAGGGCAAGAAATGAGATTAACCTCCCTGGCAGTCTATATTTAGAAATTCCCTGTCTAGAAGCGGTCAATTTTTTTTCGTTCTCCCCCCCCCCCCTCCCTAGCGGCACCCCGAGTGTGGCTCGGGGTTAAATTCCTATGTTGGAAGCAGTAACCCTGAGCAACACTCGGGATGCATCACCTCTCCCTGCGCTCCATCGATGTCCCCAGCCGCCTCCTCCAGCGAACGCCGGAGGAGACTGCAGAGATCAGCGAGGGAGCGCATGGAGAGGTGGTGTATACAGCCCGAGTGTGTCTCTGGGTTACCGCTCTCAGCGGTGAAATGTAACCGAGACAAACTCAGGAACACCGTCAGGGAGGTTAAAAGTCTCCAACACTGCGAATTATATAGGTTTATTATTGCAGAAGCCACTTACACATCACAGCAATTCAAAGAACTGCATCCCAGAGCTCCTGTGCTACATTCCCCTATGCAGCACAGAAGTCTTGGTAAGACATGCAAATGAGGTCTGCAATTTCACTTTTTTGCATCCTGGGTCTGTTTTTGCACAGAACCCTCTAATCAATGCCACGCCATACTAGATGGCTTTTTTTTTAGCAGAGATTATATATATATATATATATGTGGTGGACGACAAAAAGCGAGATAAAAAGCCTCCACGCTATAATTAGTTTGTTTATTATTGCAGAAGCCACTTGCACATCACAGCAATTCAATGAATTGCATCTCAGAGCTCCTGTGCTACATTCCCCATATGCAGCAAGGAACTCTGGGTAGGAAATGCAAATGAGCCCTGTCTCGCTTTTCTGCATCCTGGGTCTGTTATTACACAGAACCCTAAAATCAATGCTATGCCACACCGTGGCTTTCTAGTAGAGATAAGGTTTATGCAACTGGTCAAAAGCTATGATGTGCGGGTGGTTTCTGCAATAATAATATAACTAATTATAGCGTGGAGTCTTTTAATCCTCCACCACAACCCTTGTAAGTACTGATTTACCCTAGGGGTCCAAGCATCCACTGCGACTGGTCATCATGCCTAGCTCCTGCTGATGAGGGTCCAACAAACCCGAAACAGCGATGTCCTAGGAGTGGCTTTGACCAGTTGCATAAACCTTATCTCTGCTAGAAAGTCACAGTGTGGCACAGCATTGATTTTAGGGTTCTGTGTAATAACAGCAAGACAGGGGTCATTTGCATAGCCTACCCAGAGTTCCTTGCTGCATATGGGGAATGTGGCACAGGAGCTCTGGGATGCAATTCATCGAATTGCTGTGATGTGCAAGTGGCTTCTGCAATAATAAACACATACATATATATCCCCAAAATGAAAATTTTGGAACGAAACCGGAAATGACTCCCCCCCCCCCCCCAATTTATTTCAAATGTATTAATACTAGACTTTATTAAATTAATATCATGAATTTAATCCACTTTAAAATGTTTAGGACACTTTTGTCCTATTTTGGTGGAGTTAATTTGCATTTAGTGCATACATTCATGTGTAAAATTTACACACACACACACACTTTATAGTTGCAGAAGACATTTACATATCCCAGCAATTCAGAGAACTCTGCAACTATAAATTTTATTAATTGTTTTGGGGAGGCTTTTTTTTTTCTTCTACGACAAGGTAGTGGTGGCCACACTGTCTGTATTTTGTGACGTTTTTTTTTTTTAATTTAAGATTTTATTTTGGAAACGAGTCAGCAGATAATCAAACATAGGAAAGTAAGGGCCACGCAGGGCCATCCACAGCAGAAATACCACTTGTGAAAAATAATAAACAGCTCCTGAAAGGGAGGGGGTGGGTCTCAGCGTATAATAGTAATCAAGAGGGGGGAGGGGAAGGAGGGGTATGGGGTGGCGCGAAAAAGGCAGACCTGCCAAACATCCCCGGAGGGGGGTTCTCATAAAAAAAATTAATAAAAAAAGGGAAAGGCCGCGATGTCGTCAAGGTCAGAGTAGCTAGCACAGCAAAAATATAGAGAGGGGGGGGGGGAAAGGGGGGAAAAAAGAATGGCAAAGGCCTGAATGTGCCGTCCCTGGGTCCGTCCCGGTGATCTAAAAAGACCGCGGGAGGTCAGTGGAGGAAAATGGCACCTGGCCTGGGTACTCGGATGCCAATCTGGGCGCCAGGCCACAGTAGTGGTCCCGAGGATGTCCTAGAGCTGCCAAAAAAAAAAAAAAAAAAGGAGAGAAGGGGGGGGGAATCTCTCAGGTGCAATTAACCAGGTGGAAAACAGCAAAGACAAAAGCTAAATAAAAACACTCAGGAGGGGGTATCGAAGAAGGTGGGGGGGGGGGGGGGACAAAAAAAAAAAAGAAAAGGGTCATCCCCAGCCGGGGTACATCATCGAAAAAGTCATCAAAAATTAAGGTCACAACAGAAAACGGGCAGAACAGTCTCAGCCAGTGTCCCGGAACGGCAACGAGCAACTTGCAGGCAGAGCGACGTAGGGCAGGCCAGCGGGGGAGGCACAAATCTAGGTGACAATCTGCATCGCCACACCAAAGGACAATGTCACAAAACAGGGCCTCAGGCGGTGCCGGAGCGAGGAACGGCAGGTGGAGTCCGAACGTCATCGTCTTCTCAGCCATGAGGGGGATCTCTACTTTCACCAGACTCCGATCGGCTCCAGCGGGCGCCCCCAGCGCACCCGCTGGCTCTGCTCGGACCAACTTCTCACGGCAGACAGGCACCTCCAAGTCGCGCCACGTAGACAGTCTGTCCAGCGGCACATCAGACAGCTGCAACATACCATCCATCACTCCAGCCCCATCTCGCGGAGATGTATCAGCCATCTCTATCTCTGGTCCCCCACAGCCGTGGGGATCCATCCGAAGTTGGCCATCTCCCGGATCACTGCTGCATGGCATCTCAGCACCCCGGCCCGTCCGCAGTACGGCCATGATGCGGCGCATGTCGCCTTGCGTCACCGGCTGCTCATCGTCTCAACAGCAGCAGCAGGGCATCCAACAAGACCGGGAAACGGGGGCCCTCCGTCTCCTCAACATAGTGCTCAGCGGGGTCAGGGCACCCAAAGCAGCCGTGCAGGGGAGTGATGGAAGCCAGTAAGCAGGCCTCAAAATGGCCGCCAGGGCCAAATTCCAACCGAGAACGGCAAGGAGCAGGCGAGTCTCTGGACCGGAGGGGGGAAACTGACTCCGGTCAGCACACTCCAATGGCCAGCCGCCAAGGAGCCACAGGGAAGGTTTCTCAGCGGTAAAAAAAACCAGCAAAAGTCTCTAGTAGGAAATTATCTTCACGGAGCTCTAGTAATATGCGACTGCTCCCTCCAGCCGCCGGCCACGCCCCCCCCGTGTGGAGGCTTTTAACCTATTTTTTTTGCCCTCCAACACAACTTAAATGAGTAGATATATATCTATAATGGCTCAGATGGAGCCTAAACATCAGTCTGTTTCTCTTAATCTATTTTTTTAAAGTGCAGACACTGCTGGCAGGAGGTCAGTGATAAATTACTTGTTCCTTGTCACTGAGAGGCCAGAGGATACTGCTTGCACTGATAACTTGGTTCATGCAGTTAACCCTTTGTGTGCAGAAATAAATGTGTAGCAGCTCCTGCCTCTTTCCAATTACAATTATCTCCAGCTAAGCAGCATTGAAAGAGTGCTCGCTCAGGGTCAGCTGGGATCAGCAATTTTCAGCTGACTTTTTCAGCTGGTGTTTTGCTTTCGGCCCAAAACCGATAATCCCATTATCGGCACAATCTATCGGTGGCCGAAATATATTGGTGCATTCCTGGTTCTGTTTTTTGACTTGTATGCACCTGTATGCTTTTAATTTTTTGCGTGTGTGTTTGTGTGTGTACCCTGTAGCATTTACATTCTAATGGCTTTGTTACTGTATTGTGCGAAAATCTTTAATAAATTGGTTTAAAAAAAAAAAGTCCAGGAGACCAAGTCCTCACAATCGCTCTGGTGAGGTCTGCTCAACAAATCGCAAGAAAGAGGTAAGGGAGTTCATTAACCTATCCACAAACATGTACTATAAAAAGATCCAACGACATCTACAGAAGAAAGATCAAGAAAAGAAATTAAGATGTATGATCCAAATTGTTCTTTACCTCACCACAGACATGTGACCTTTCCATTACTTCCTAATAGTGATGTCCCGATCGGCTGCCGATCAGAGTCATGAGGTATTCAGGATCAGCCGATACACAGTCCCAATAAAATACCGGACAACCCGCAGCCAGACTGGCGGCTCGGCCACTAAAAAATACTGGAGCCTTAGTGTTCATAGTGGCATCTTCACGGCCTATTTGCAGAGAAGACCTTGCGGGAGAGCCATTGCGAGTTCTGCGCACAGTCTTTGGCAATCTCCGTAATGTCGCCAATACTTGTCCCACATGGGGAAGAACCACTGTGTGGAAAGTATGGGCGGCGTTACGAGAATGCCAGGCTGTGCGCAGGTTTCACAGCGTCAATACAGCAGGTGTCGCTGCGCTTGCCGCAACATGCCTGTGAAGACGCCGCGGTGAATTCCAAGGCTGCAGGACTCCAGCCGGGAGTCTCACAGCCCACACGCCTTGAAGATTAGCCTTTTCAAGCTGATCTGATCCCTGAAAAATGGAGCAAATGGATCGGGAGATTCCTACTTCCCAACATGCTCATGCACAGCTTACAGCAGGGCTGTCACACTTTGCGTCCCTCCATGTTACTGAACTACAACTCCCATGATTCCCTAACCATCTGATGCAAAGAATTCTGGGAACTGTAAGCCATAAACATTAGAGGTGCTGGCGTTTGACAGGCTTGGCTTAGAGCAGTGGTTCCCAACCACGGTCCTCAAGTACCTCCAACAGGTCAGGTTTTCCAGATAGCTAAAGCACAGCACAAGTGATAGGATTTGCTGTCCAGTGATTGCAGGATTCAGTCTGCATTTCCCCAAGGAGATCCTCAAAACCTGCCCTGTTAGGGGGACTTTAGGAACGCGGCTTGGAACCACTGGCTTAGAGGGTCATTCTAGTGGTCATTAAAGTAGCCCATAAATGGTAAAAGAAGTATTCTAGCCATTTATGTGAAGTAAAGAAATGGGGACACTGCTGTCCCCATCTCTTTACTTCACGTTTTGCAATTTGTTCTGGTGACGGGAGCACCACAGTGTGGGAATATAGCGAATCCTTAAAAGTGTATATCTAGCGCCACGGAGTATAGCCATTTTTCCATTTTAGCCATTTAACCCTTTCACTGCTGAGGACGTGTGGGGAATGTCCTCATTGACTCCTAAGGAACCCTGATATACCCTGATATCTCCCGACTGTTGGCAGCTAGTGGGGTCATGTTTGGTATCATTAGAAAGGCCAGAGCATGGCATTTCCAATGATACCAAACATGACCATGTTTAAAGTAAACAAAAAAAATAAAATGAAAAACGTTTTTTTCTACGACGTGAAATGGCTCGGCAGTGAAGGGGTTAAACTAGCAGTTATTTCCACGTACAAGGAGTTAATCCTATATATTAGGCAGAATTCAGAATACCGCTAACTTCACCTGTCTGTTATGTTCTCAGATGAGTGAAAGATTGAGGGTGTTTCTATGTTTTGCGCAGAATTGACGTGGTCGGTGGGGACAGATATTATATGGTAGAGATTCTGCAGAACCTATGTGCATAGTGGGAACTGCACCGAGGGACGAAGTTGGGGAACGGAGAACCCTCTGCTGTAATAAATGAAGCATTAGCTGCCTGTTATTCAACTAAAACAGCTAACAAACCCATAAAGCCCCGAAAGGAAGCTCCACACCTTTACTTACAATTAGACTGGAAATACTGATCCACAGCTCCCACCATCCACTCTGCCTTTTCCTGGCTGTGGGCACCTCCAAAACCATTTTCCACAGCTATCTGCGAGTAAAAGGATAAACAGCCCGAGTTATGTACGCACAGCTTAACAAACTCAACATTTCCAAGACCTTCCTAATTAAATCAGACGTGCTGAAACGGTTGATTCATGATTCATATATTTGTATCGGTGCAACTTACTGTCAAGAAAGTGCATTTTAATGATATTATAAAGTCGGCTTTGAAATGCAGTCTCGTAAAGCTGAAACTAGGGCTGGGCAATATGCGCGATTTAATCTAGGTTGACAGTAATTTTACTCGTGAAAAAAATCGAGGACACTGGATTTGTTAACCTCCCTGGCGGTCTAATTTTTTCTAAATTTCATGTCTAAAAAGCATCTCAATTTTTTTTTTTTAAAGGAAACGTGTTTTTGTACATAGTTAGCCTGTAATAATTAGGAATCACGCACTGAAATCAAGAGTCCTTACTGGTAAAATCCTTTATAAATAAATAAAAAATAAATAGTAAATACACCGAGTCCGATAAGGTTTGAAACACGACATAATAATTTATTACCCCAAAAATAATCATCCAAAATAATGCAAATAAATGATATTCAATAAAATACAACAAAAAGCACTGAAATCTGTCTGCAAGCAAGGGTGAGACGATGTATGGTCTATTTCTTATCCTGTACTGCCAACTAGTGGCCGTTGATAAACATTACACTGTATAATCCAAAATGTAAACTGTAAAAAAGATTTATTTTATGCTGGCCCTGCCCCCCCTGCATCTTGTGACTCGCAGGGAGCCTTCCAGGAAGCAACTTGCCGCGATCACACTGCGGGGACAGCGAGGGAGCCAGGAGGAGGTGAGTAAACATCCAGCCCCAGTGTGGCTCGGGGTTACCATTCGCGGTAGCGAAATTTAACCCAGAGTCACACTCGGGAATACCGCCAGGAAGGTTAATTGAAGGTCTCTACATCTGAGCAACAGCAGAGCAGAACCGAAAGGATTTCAGGCGTCTGTCAATTAACAAATCCAGAGTCCTCCATTTTCAAAGCTCCAAGACTGGCAAATATATTTTTTTATGTAATTATTTGAACCCTATGGTAGGATCAATCCATCCTACAGTTAGCAAATTAAGCAGATTTCATTTTTTCCAGGACACATAAGGGGTTATCCATAGAGCACCGGTGTTGCACTATTGACAAACATCAGAATTTCACAAAATTACATTCCAAAAGAGTGACAGGAGAATCCTTACTGTGAAGCTTGCTCTGATACTATTTAACCTCCCTGGCGGTCCGATTCTGACATATTTTATATGACAGAATCGGTCCTATTTATTAGCTTGGGGGTTAACTTTCAATACTGAAAGCGGTATCTCCGAGCCACACGTGGGCCGATACTTACATGTCCCTGCGCTCCCTCGCTGTCCCCGCAGTCACACTGCAGCCGATCGTGACGTCACACTTCCTGGTTTCACTCCTCGCGAGAAAAAAAACAGGCAGTGTGACTTTGCGAGCGGCTGCAGTGTGACTGCGGGATCAGCGAGGGAGCGCAGGACATGTAAGTATCCAGCCCGAGTGTGGCTCGGGGATACCGCTTTCAGTATTGAAAGTTAACCCCCGAGCCACACTCAGGAATACCGTCAGGGAGGTTAAACGTTAATTTTGTAAGATGCTGGAGTTTCTTCACGCTGCAAAGCCTGTGCTTGGTTAATCACCCCTATAATGTCTACATCAGAGTTTCCCCCAAACCTGTCCTCGGGACCCTGAACCAGGCCAGATTTTGCAGATCACCTTGGAGAAATGCAGACTGAGTCCTGCAATCACTGAGCAGCAAATCATATCAGCTGTGCTGTGCTTCACATATTACAGGGGGGGGGGGAGAGAGACAAGCAAGGTGCTGCCCTGCAACATGTAAAATCTATATTCTTCAGGTAAGAGATCAAGTTTCTTAATCGAGGCAGGTCCACTGAGATTTCTCGTTCGCACCTGCAGCATGGCAGTTATTGCATACTACAGGGCTGTATTTTCATGCACTACCCTTTAGCATGAATTTATACGTGTCCTGGAACCAGAGACTGATCTGGTAACCCTATTCACAAGGTAGCATTTAATTCTACATGCCAGGCAGGCTATAAATCTGTCCCACAAAAGGGACTCGCTCATTCATTCATTTATTTATAAAAGGATTTTACCAGGAAGGATACATTGAGATTTCTCTCGTTTTTCAAGTATGTCATAGATGCACCTGATGATGACTAGGAAAAACTACAAACAGGCCACACTGGAAAATGGATTATCTAACCAGACTATCTGTACAAACCAAAGCTAGGGTCGCCAAAATCAGCCAGGTTTTTCTGGACGCATAATTTATTCACGCTGCTGGGCGGCACATGAAGAATACAACCCTTCAGTATGTACAATCCATATGCTGCAGAGAAGAAATCAAAGTGGTATCCCAGGTGATCTGCCTTGATAAGATTTGGTACTTTACGGTTATCCGGACCACATCAATTTTTATAGTTTCATAGACAGAATAAACTGAGTCAACGGTCATGGTTTGATTTTTATAGATAATGAACTGAATAAACGGGAAGACAAACATATGGGAACATGTGACAATTAATAAACTAACATATGACAACATGACTTGACTTAGATACAAGTGGTCAGAAAGTAAGGCTGGCGTCAGACATCGTGCGTTTAGGCGCACTTAATCACAGCCGCAGTAGCAGCAAATGACGGGCAATGACAGCCAATATACGAAGTACGGTCGCACGAAAGTCCGGCCGCGCAACGCAAGTGGAAAATGAATGCATTTTTTAGAGAACGCAGAACCGCTAGTACTGACGTACAGAGTGCGCTGCGGCGACATAGCGGCGTGTGTGCGTGATTAGGAGATGTTAGATGCTGCTAATGTCCAGCCTACATAACGTCCAGACGCAAAAAGGGTTTTATTGACGATCCATAACAAAAAACACGCACAAAAATGCGCGTCGTCTGACTGTTTTTGCGCATTCCATGAAAAAAATACGTCAATGCGTTCGGACGCACTTTTTGGCGGTCGCTGTGAATAATGCGTTAGTTTGACCCTAGCCTTAGGGTTAGAGGGTGAGGGGGTTAGGGGGGGGGGGGTTAGAAGGTTAGGGTAACCCTAACCCTCAGTATCTCAATTATAAGTCACGTTGTTATAGGTTACAGTTTATTAACGGTCACATGTTCTCATAGGTTTGATTTCCCATTTATTCAGTTCATTATCTATAAAAAATAAAACTATGACAATTGACTCCGTTTATTCTGTCTATGAAACTATAAAAACTTGATGTGGTCCAGATAACAGGAAAGTACCTAAGATTCCTCTACGGTAACAAATTATACATACCGTAGGGTGGCATCTTAACTGCGCTCGCCTTCTCCATTAGGGTAGCCAAGTCAGCCATTTGTCCTGGACATATTTTAATTATTTCATCCAGAGGGAAAGCTCAGGGAAAACTGCTGCCCAGTAAAATGTATAATCCATAGGTCGCTTGACAGGGGAAATCAATTAGCTATTCAAGGCAGATCACCTAGGATTTCGTACCAGGCTGCAGCATAGGAATTTCACAGACTGCAGGGTTGCTGTTTTTTTCATGCACTGCCCCATCAGCATGGATACATTATATGCCAAAGAAACATGTATGATCTGAGAACCCTACTCTCCAAACATTAATAACATATATCCAGGAAAACATGGCCGATCTGACCACTCTAACTACAGCACAGCCGTGAGGCACCTGCCTTACCTGCGCCTCTTTTTAAGGACACACCGAAAACTGTGTAACTGCAAAAAAAATATATAATGGACAGAGCCTATAATCACCTGCAGCACCGGCCAGCTCCCCAAAACCGCCTGCACCACCTCCCCGAAAAGACCACGTGAAGCAACACTGCACGCCGCCATGACACCTCTCTCGACGTGGTCACGTGAGCGACGCCTGCAAGGCTAGAGCAGCGTGAGAGGAAAGCCGAGCTCATCGATGTACGGCAGGCAGAGCCAGAGCCAGGCGTGTGTAGCCGCTGCGTGGATAAATCGACCTTAATGTCCATTCACCTCATTGTTCAGGCGTGTTTGTGTAGGTTTAGGAGTAAATCCTCATTCTTCATGTAGTTCATCACTTGCTTCAAGCCTGTGTGTTTTTAGAAGTTGTTCTGTGATCACAAGCACTGAAGATACACTGTACCTTTAAATATTAGTGTGCCACCATACAAATACACACAAGGTAATCTCACCTGAGGGTAAAGCAGAGGGATAAAATAATTATACTATTTATATCAAAAGAAACAAATATCAAAAAGCATTTTCCCCTATTTTAGCTGTTTGAGCAAATAAAGAATTGTATATATATATATATTTGCACGTATACACTGCCTGCAAGTACTGATGTGCCCAAAAAAATGAGGGATGTGCCATTTACAACGTATACATCAGGAGTCTGCAACCTTGACCCTCCATATGTTTTGGAGCTACATCTCCCTTGATGCTTATCCACTCATTGGGTTGTCTGAGCCTTAACGATGGGCCGTCCACTGGGTCCGTATTTGTGCGATGGTGCGATCATCCGATATCGTCTGAAGTAGTGTGACCAATCCCACAACATGCAGGTGAATCAGCCCTCTTCCACTGCATCTGACTTCCATCGGACGAATTCAGACGATTTTTTGCGACTACAACAGACTACCGATCTTTCCAAATTTATTTGGAATTATCGGACGATGCCAGGACGATCTGGTACAGGTTTACATGGAAAAGATGCATTGTATAGTTAAACCGCGGTGCTTCAGGAAACGTAAAAAGATGCATTGTATAGTAAAACCGCTGTGCTTCAGGGAAATGTGAAAAGATGCGTTGTATAGTTAGGCTGAGCGTCCACTGGCACCGTAGTCGGACGACCGATGCGTTCATCCGACTATGTGCGACGTCGTATGTCCGACGAGGGTCGTCCACTGCAAGCGATCCGTCGGACGATGGGATAGATCAGATTTCTGAAGAGGTGGAGTGCAGAGGCTGCCAAAACCAGGATGAACTGGTTTTACATATAAAACACAGTTCATTCTGCTTTTTTAAACACTGCAGTCCTTTGTGGGACAATGGGTGAGACAGAATACAAATATACATACAAGTACACACAGAACAGTAGCAGAGAGGACCCAAGTGCTTACAATCAACCAAGGAGCCTTCCCTGCCCTACCCCTCACCCCTACACAAACAGGGCTAGTCCCACACATCTCACATACATATAAATCAGGGATCTCAAACTCTGGCCCCAAAGATGTATATTGCCTACAAATCCCAGAATTCTTTGAATGCAATAAATGGCCAGAGATTAATGGGAGGTGTAGTTCAGAAACATCTGGGGGGGCCAGAGTTTGAGATCCCTGATAGAAATAGTTTATTTTAAAAGCTTTTATAACTCCCCTGATCAGTTTCTCCACATCCGTCTTCTCTGATCTGCTGAAATACATGCGATGCAAACGAGTGATTTGGTTCTGATCGCACATCCGATGCCGTCGTTACCCGTCGCAGGAAGACGGACGTCAGACGTCGGACGCAATGGACGATGGTCCATTCACCTGCATGTTGTTGGATCGGACGGACAACGGACAATAACGGATGATCGCACCATCGCACAAATACGGTGCCAGTAGACGCCCAGCCTAAAACTGCCGTGCGCGAAGCCCATAGGAGTCAATGTAAAAAATGTCTTCGTTTTTATTCAACCGTTTATTTTTTTTTAGTCTGCAGCAAAAAGCCTTTTTATTTCTTGAATTTTTAGATTTTTTTTTTCGGTATTTTTCTGGTTTTCGTAGGTGAAATTTTGGGTTCTGATTTTTTTAAAAAAACAGACATGGCTTTTTTTTCTCTTGCGCCTTTTTTTTTCCCTCTGCAAGCTGGTTGCATTCAACGTTGCTGTCCTTGCTGCTGAAATTCAACACCAGGGACAGGGGGGGTTAATCTACGCCTCTACAGCCTGGGGAGTTTACTTTTTCCCCTGCTTCGGCTGCACTGAATGGAGGCTGTCTTTGGAGCTGAAACTCAAGTTTGAGCACCAGAGACAGGCCGGCGTGTCCATCGGCCAATCTGGGTTAACCACAAACGCTTCCAGTGAATGATCCTGATCGTCCGATGGCGTTGTCTGTAGTCGGAGGATCAAGTCTGTCACCCGACTAGGGTGCCAGTGGAAGGCCAGCCTACCGGAACCATAGTTCCAAAACATCTGGACTGCCAAGGTTGCTGCCCCTAGTATGCACGGAGATCTGACTGACAGTCGTCTGGCAGAGCGCAAATGTTTAAAGCAGTGTTTCCCAAACCTGTCCTCAGGTCCCCCTAACAGGCCAGGTTTGCAAGACATCTGAAGCACAGCCCAAGTGATATGATTTGCTGCTAAGTGATTCCAGGATTTAGTCTGCATTTCCCCAAGGTGATCTGCAAAATCTGGCCTTTTTGAAGGTCCTGAGAACATGTTTGGGAAACACTGCTCTATAGTGTAATCCATATAACGATACTATCTCTGGTGGTATTAAAATCTGGAGCCACCTGATGGTAGGCTCTGTTAAAGTCACCTTGTACCTCTTGCAAACCTGATTCGCCTTGACCTGAAAATTGGGATGTTTGTTTCTCTTCTTGCCAGTGCTTTCAATGAGGGAGCTCCTTCAATGGTCTGTGTCCCACCTCAAGAGGTGCACAATTTATGAGCATGATCATCCATGTCCTACCGCACTGTCATGATTGATAGTAGCCCATGAGTCCATCTCTATATTGCTCTGTTATTTCTGTGTACAAATCCCTGGCAGTCATCTGGCTCCGGGACTTTCTCCAGTCCTGACCTTAGCCTGCCCATCGTTGTTGTTGTTGATATTTAGGCATCCTTGGCCTTTACCTCATTTATTCATGCCGTGACTTACTGGCTCCATCGACCACAGCTAATACCTGCTTATGAGTATCTAGCATATTGTTATCTTACCAGCTATTCTAAGAACCTGTTTAATGTTTGGTTCTGCGTGTTTGGGTTTTGTTCTGCACTAGATCGTTACACAGTTACAGAATAAGCTGTGCAGTATATAGTAATGGAGATATATTATGTGTGTGTTTGAATGGTTGGCCACCAGTAGGTGGAGCAGTATACAAGGGTCTAGGACAGTGATGGCGAACCTTTTTGAGTCCGAGTACCCAAACTGGATCACCAAACCAACTTATGTGTCTTAAAGTGCCAACCCTGCAATTAGTCCAATTAGACTCCTATCACTGTGCATGCGCCTACACACCCCTATTATATACCTATATGTGCGCCATCACACCCCTATTATATACCTATACGTGTGGCTAAACACCCCTATTATATACCTACACGTGTGCCTACACACCCCTATTATATACCTACACGTGTGCCTACACACCCCTATTATATACCTATACGTGTGCCTACACACCCCTATTATATACCTATACGTGTGCCTACACACCCCTATTATATACCTATACGTGCGCCTACACACCCCTATTATATACCTATACGTGCGCCTACACACCCCTATTATATACCTATACGTGCGCCTACACACCCCTATTATATACCTATACGTGCGCCTAAACACCCCTATTATATACCTATACGTGTGCCTAAACACCCCTATTATATACCTATACGTGTGCCTAAACACCCCTATTATATACCTATACGTGTGCCTAAACACCCCTATTATATACCTATACGTGTGCCTAAACACCCCTATTATATACCTATACGTGTGCCTAAACACCCCTATTATATACCTATACGTGTGCCTAAACACCACTCTTATATACCTATACGTGTGTATAACCACCCCTATTATATACCTATACGTGTGCCTAAACACCACTCTTATATACCTATACGTGTGTATAACCACCCCTATTATATACCTATACGTGTGCCTAAACACCCCTATTATATACCTATACGTGTGCCTAAACATCCCTATTATATACCTATACGTGTGTATAACCACCCCTATTATATACCTATACGTGTGCCTAAACATGCCTATTACACTCTCCGGCCACTTTATTAAGTACAGTTGCTAGTACCTGGTTGAATCCCCTTTTGTCTTCAGAACTGCCTTAATTCTTTGTGGCATGGATTCAACGGTGTTTTTGTAAACATTCCTCAGAGATCTTGGTCCATATTGACATGATAGCATCACCCAGTTGCTGCAGAGTTGTCAGTTGCAAATCTCCTGTTCCACCACATCCCAAAGGTGCTCTATTGGATTGAGATCTGGTGACTGTGGAGGCCATTGGAGCACAGTGAACTCATTGTCATGTTCAAACACCAGTTTGAGATGATTTGCGCTTTGTGACATGGTGAATTATCTTTCTGGAAGCAGCCATCAGAAGATACGGCGTACACTGTGGTCATAAAGGGATGGACATGGTCAGCAACAATGCTCAATTGGTACTAAGGGGCCCAAAGTGTGCCAAGAATATATCCCCCACACCATTACACCACCAGAACCCTGAACCGTTGATGGCAAGATGGGTCCATGCTTTCATGTTGTTTATGCAAAATTCTGACCCTACAATCTGGATGTCGCAGCTGAAATTGAGACCAGGCAAGGTTTTACCAATCTTCTTTTCTCCAATTTTGGTGAGCCTGTGCGAATTGTAACTTCAGTTTCCTGCTCTTAGCTGACAGGAGTGGCACCGGGTGTGGTCTGCTGCTGCTGTAGCCCATCTGCTTCAAGGTTGGACGTGTTGGACATTCAGTTACTGTTGCCTTTCTATCATCTCAATCCAGTCTGCCCATTCTTCTCTGACCTCTGACATCAACAAGGGATTTTCATCTACACAGCTGCCACTCACCGGATATTTTCTCTTTTTTGGACCATTCTTTGTAAACCCTAGAGATGGTTGTGCGTAAAAATCCCAGTAGATCAACAGTTTTTAAAATGCTCAGACCAGCCCGTCTGTCACCAACAACCATGCCACGTTCAAAGTCATTTAAATCCCTATTCTTCCCCATTCTGATGCTCGGTTTGAACATCAGCAAGTCGTCTTCACTGCATCTAGATGCCTAAATGCATTGAGTTGCTGCCATGTGATTGGCTGATTAGCAATTTGTGTTAACAAGTAATTGAACAGGTGTACTTAATAAAGTGGCCGGTGAGTGTATATAACCAATTAAAATAGGTGCAGCACCAATCAAACACGCGATAGGTATGAACAAGGTTCCAACGCATTTTGTTACACTGAGTGGCTTTATCAAGGAAAAAAGTCCACTTTTTTCCTTGAGAAAGTCACTCAGTGTGACGAAACGCGTCGGAACATTATTGGTCCACATTTTATCTATGTTATTTTGTTAAACCAATATTTTATTACTTTTCAGCATCCGACCTTTTAGTTTTTCCCATTGCTGTCATTCCATCTACTGCACTTCTTATGGCTCTCTCCCTTGATCGGGTTGTATCCAGAAAATTCCACTAAACCACGCCTCCAGGAACAATCTCAGCAGCGATATAGTTACAATAGCGCTTTATTCTTAAAAACAATGCATGAATAAAATGTATCGTGGCTTCATCAGTTGAGGTGCCTGTGGGATCTGGTGGAGATCATAATGACTTGCTCACTTTAAGTACGTAGGTTCCGTAGCACCTGTGAAGAGAGATTGCTCGGAGCTGCATGTGCATGCGCAGCTCCGATCCATCGGCTGCTTCTCTGAGACTGCTCGCTATCACGGGCAGTCTGTGAGAGGGTGACGACGGCGCACTTTCTGCATGCTGACATCACTAGCGACCGATCTGGTGGCCGGTGATCGGAAAATCCCGGCTGCTGGTGACACTGGGTGGGTTGGAGGAAACTGCTCCATTTCACCCTGCGATTTCTCCAGATCAGGGACAACTGGGGGGGGGGGGCGAATCTACACATCGTAGCCACCTTAAAAAGCTAAAGTGGTCAGGATGAGCAGAGTGTCCCTTTAATTGAGCAACCATATCCTGCTGTGCCTGTCTATACCGGCTGGGTATATTTTTGGATGTGCCTGCGGGATCTGATAGAGATCATAATGACGTCTACAGAGTTAAATTAAATATTTTGCACACAAACAAGGTACTTGTTCATTAGTAAGTAGCAGGATGTTTGAAATTAAGAGAAACAATGACCCTATTATATTATCCGGCTCACCCCCATGCAAACGTGACCTTGACATTCGGCCAACTTCCCATAGGTCGAGATTGTTAATACGCAGGAAGTTCATGTGTAACCGTTCTTTGAATTATGTTAAATCTCTTCGTGCTCGAGAAATGAAGAGGACCCTTCATATTTAAAGTGACCCTCCGCGCGCTGTAACCAGCACATGGCATAATGTCAAGCTGCTTGGGCTCTGCTGTCGATGTCCCACATTAACCCCTTCACTGCTGAGCCATTTCACGTCTTAAAAAAACACTTTTCTTTTTCTTTTTATTATTTTTGTTCTTTACTTTAAACATGGTCATGTTTGGTATAATTGGAAAGGCCATGCTCTGGACTTTCTAATGATACCAAACATGACCCTGCTAGCTGCCGTCAGGAGATATCGGGGTTCAAAGGAACCCCTTATCTCCACCCCTATCTTTCCTTAGGAGTCAATGAGGACGTTCCCCACACGTCTTCAGCAGTGAAAGGGTTTTAAGCAGATATTGAAGGACCACCTTGGCAATGTCAGAAGAAATGTTATAGAGCCATAAATGGGTCATAACCTTTTCCAAATCATCAAAAAACCTTCTGTGGTAAAAATGACCGCACAAGCTGGCTTATTTTTGTTAGTCTCGAACCATTAACTCACAGGTCTATTCAAAGAAAAGTGAACGTCAGGAGAATGACTGGAGAGGTGAAAATTCTAGGTCAAAATAGCCAAACCAGAAAAATTCTTCCATTTATCTCACTTTCCAAATAGGCCATTTGGTCTAGATTGTTCTCTTCTCCTGCCAGTTCCCCTGATTTTCACCTTCTCTGAATAACCCTGTCAGTGTTTCCCGAAACTGTCCTCAAGTCCCCCTAACAGGCCAGATTTTAAAGATCACCTTGGGGAAATGCAAACTGAATCCTGCAATCACTGAGCAGCAAATCATATCACCCGTGCTGTGCTTCAGATATCTGCAAACCTGGCATGGCAGAGGGTCCTGAGGACAGGTTTGGGAAACACTGCATCAACCCTTTCACTACCAAGTGATTTTCCAAAAAAACATTGTCAGAAACCAGTAGGTTTTTTTGTTGTAAAATTGTTTCTAATTGATTAAGAAATATTTGAGTTTATACCCATTGGATGTCTTACTGAAAATAGCCTATTTTGGCCAGTAGATGGTGCCATCTCCTACTAAATCGAGTTACAGCCGATTGAGCTGCAGGTCTATTATCTTTTTTTATCCCTGCATCTGCTGCCGAATGCACAATTTCAGAGCTTTCATCAGCTGATTTTACAGTTTTAGCTCTTCGGACATTATGCCCACAGGGCTAAAGCTTTGGAGGCACCTTCTGCAGCCCAAAAGCAAACAAAATTTGTTTGCGCAAAGGATTTTCATTTACTTTTTGTCTGCAGATCATCAGATCGAGATATCTCGATATCGGGGCACTGGATGGTGCCTTTGAAGCCTGAGATAGCTCGATCTCAGTACTGAAGGGGTTAATATGGAAATACTGACTTTCAATTTAAAAAAAAAATCATCTGTATATTAATGGTCCAGGCGTGAGACATTTTATAAAATACAAAGAAAGGAGTGAAGATAATGTATTAAAGGGACACACTGTCACTCGTTGATGGCTGCCTTGGGTCAGGATGTGAGGAGTGACCCCCTCCCTTCTCTCCCGCCTGTCCCAGCTCCACTAATCTGGTGAAAACGCATGGTGAAGTGGCGGAGTTTCCTCCAGCCCAGCCAGTGTCACCAACAGTCGGAATTCTTGAAATTCCAGGCAGCGGGTTGCCAGTGACATCGGCACACAGAGAGCGTCCTGATGTCACCCTTTCTGCAACCAATTGTATTAGCGAACCAGCAATGGTTCAAATCTGTGCATGCGCGCAGTTCCGATCCATCTTTCTGCGCAGGAACTATGGAATGTGCGTACGTAGAGTGCGCAAGTCCCATCACACTGCACAATTTACAGCTCCTACGCTACACACGTTGCGATAAAAAGAAAGCTTCCGGACTTCCAGGTCCCTGAAACTGAGACATTGTGTGAGATAACACATCTGACATAGACACCATCTAGAGGGAGAACAAACATCTTGGTGAGTTCCCACACTTTTTTATTTTGGGACATGACCCCTGATAATTTTGTTTTGAAATTCAGGCTACGTAAATCAAGGCCCATGAAATTGATTATTTTTATTTTTTTCTATAGTTTTATCTTGATAGCATATTCCGTCCATACGTTCAGCTGGAAGTTCTGGTTCCTCTGCTATGCCGACACACTTTCAGGGTTATTCAGAGTACGGTGAAAATCAGGAGAATGTCTGGAGAATAGAAAATTCTAGGTCAAAATAGCCGATTTGGAAAGTGAGATAAATGGGAGAATTGTTCTGGTTTGGCTATTTTGACATAGAATTTGCCATTCTCCAGTCATTCTCCTGCTTTTCACCTCTCTCTGAATAACCCTGATAGAGCTGGTTAAGGAGCTAGCAAATATCTATGTCTTGTACAAATAAGGAAGAGAAACCATACTTCTGTCAATGCAGGGGAATTCCGTAAAAGTCTATTTTTTTAGTATTTAGCACTATGTGGAAACTATGTGTGGGTCCACACCATCATGACCCCAGTTGTGAAATGTAGATCCTCTAGCAGCTTATTCTTCTTTATCTCTGTACCGTGTTCACCGATAACACTTTTTCCCTTTGTGCTTACTCTGTTTTTTAATGTGACGTCTGGTGTAATCACAACTAAAACCAATATTTGTAGAAAAAATAAAACAGGCAGAACTCACCAATTGCAGAGAGTGAGCCTCCGGTGTCGTGATAGTTCTGGTGGAAATGCCTAAAGGAACTATGTTGGCACAACCCAGAAGAATCAAGGCTCACCAGGCTCTGGTTCTGTTTTCTGTCTTTATAAATCTTGGTTTTAGTTACATGAGCTTTATATTGGTAAAGATTCTTCAGAGTCGAGACGTCAGTCAGGGTGTACTTTTTTAATAATAATTAATTTTACCAATCAGTCATGTAAGTACTTTCATAAAAATACTATCACAATAATAAAAGTATTCACTGACATTCAAGACCTGGGTTAAGCATGCCTGATGTATGCAGGTTGCTCGGTCCCTTGTCCGGCCATATTCAGTCCACAACTTTATTGTTAAGACTCATTCCATTCAGTTGACACCCCTTTGCCACCATGTTATTCCAGTGATGCCTCTCTGCCTACATATCATTCCAATGACGCAGCCTCCCTTCATGTCATTCTGATGACATCCCTTGGACTCCATGTCATTCAGATGGCATCCCTTGGACTCCATGTCATTCAGATGACATCCCTTGGACTCCATGTCATTCAGATGGCATCCCTCTGCCTCCATGTCATTCCAAAGATGCTCCTCTGCCTCCATGTCATTCCAAAGATGCTCCTCTGCCTCCATGTCATTCCAAAGACACTCCTCTGCCTCCATGTCATTTAGATGGCATCCCTCTATGTCACGGGTGTTCCAGGCAGATGCCAGAGAAGGCCCTTTATATATATACTGTTTTCAAGCCCTTTAGGCAGGTTTGCGGCCTGCTGCATATTCTAGGCAGATGCCAGAGAAGGCCCTTTATATATATACTGTTTTCAAGCCCTTTAAGCAGGTTTGCGGTCTGCTGCATATTGCAGAATCAAGCACACTCAACTAGACACAGAAACAGAACAAGAGATGATAGAACAGGAATACAGACACAAGAAGGAGCCCTGCACTGGGAACAATTTCTGATCTAATACAGATTACGGGGCAAAGGGTAAACACCACAATAAACGACAGGTGTATGCAAGAATAACAATGAATGCGCCCAGCAGCAAGACAGAACCCTAAACCTTGAGGTCCTTAACAGTTGGCCTCTAATACTACCTATGCTATGCTGCTGGGTAAATGCAACATAAACCAGGAAATAAAGACATAAACAGGTATTTACAGAAATAAAGGTTCAAGGGAGCAGGCAAGAATGGTCGAGGAACAGAAGAAAAAGTCATACACAGGTTGTCACAGAAATTGTCACGGATCCCTCTGCTATCTGACTAGTGGTCCCTATACGCAGGACACTCTCTACCCTTCCGATCCTTAGGTTGGTCGGCACGACTAGACAGACACAGAATACGACAGGATAGTGTAACCACAAAGAATGACACTAGAACGATACACAAGACCTTAGAATACTTAGCTCTTCCCAAGATCCTAACCAGACAAGAGGTAGTCTGATGTGTGCTTAGGGTGCCACACAGACTGACCTCAATACCAGAATTAGAAGAGTTAATGCCAATGCCAGGGGTCATACACAGAGTGGTTCGTTCGCCAATGCCAGGGGTCACACACAGAATGATTCGTTTGCCAATGCCAAGGGTCATACACAGAGTGGTTCGTTTGCCAATGCCAAGGGTCATACACAGAGTGGTTCGTTTGCCAATGCCAAGGGTCATACACAGAGTGGTTCGTTTGCCAATGCCAAGGGTCATACACAGAGTGGTTCGTTTGCCAATGCCAAGGGTCATACACAGAATAGTAGTAATTGCAAAATATACAAGAGCTCTGCGGGAAGTAACTACCACGTCAGGGCACCGGTGAATAGTGAAACTGGGTTTTAAACTCGGCGGGTCCGCGTCATCACGCCAGTCCCCGCCCCCTGGCGCCACGTGAGCGCAGCCGGCTGCGTTATCACTCGGCGCCTGGCCAGCGAGCAGCGAGGAAGTCGCTGCCAGGCGCCCCCTAGATCCAGCGCGGCCCACGATAGCAACGCGGTCCGTGACAGAACCCCCCCTCCACGGGCGGCCACTGGACGACCCCCAGGAGCACGAGGATGGGCCACGTAGAAGGCCTTCACCAACCGAGGCGCATGGACCTCAGCAGCCGGGAGCCAAGAACGATCCTCCGGCCCGTAGCCCACCCAGTCGACAAATACTGCAAAGTGCCCCTTGATACCCTGGCATCCAAAATGGCCCGGACTTCAAACTCCTCCTCACCCTCCACTGAGATAGGAGGAGGTGGGATACGGGCCCTGGTGTACCGATTACACAAGAGAGGTTTTAAGAGGCTCACGTGGAACACGTTGTGTATCCGGATATGGGGAGGCAATGCCAACGCATAGGAGACGGGGTTGAGTCGTCGCAAAACCTTGTAGGGGCCTATGAATCTAGGTGCCAACTTCATGGAAGGCACTAGGAGCTTGATATTGCGCGAGGAAAGCCATACCCTGTCCCCAACCTGATACACGGGTGCCTGCCTCCTGTGTCTGTCAGCCTTGGTTTTCTGGATGGCACTACTTTTCTTGAGTGCCTCCTTGACTTTCCCCCAAGTGTCCTTCAAGGACGCCAAATGTTCATCCAAAGCAGGTATCGTGGTATCCGAAAACGTAGTCGGTAACATAGGAGGATCGAAACCATACACGGTGAAGAAAGGGGAATGTCCTGTGGATTCGCTCACCGCGCTGTTCAAAGCATACTCAGCCCAAGGTAGCAGGTCTGACCAGTTATCTTGCTGTTCTGAGATAAAGCACCTGAGATACTTTTCTACATTTTGATTTGCGCGTTCTGCTGCCCCGTTGGTCTGGGGGTGATAGGCCGAAGAGAAAGACAAGTCAATCCCCACATTCTTACAAAACCCTTTCCAAAATCTGGAGACAAATTGGGTGCCCCTATCGGAGACAATCCCAAGAGGAATACCATGTATGCGGACCACGTGGTTAATGAATATGGGCACCAGTTCGGCTGCCGACGGTAGTTTACGAAGAGGAACATAGTGACCCATCTTGGAGAACCGATCGATGATCGTAAGTATAACTGTGTTCCCTCTAGAATCGGGTAACTCCACTATGAAGTCCATAGCTAAGTGCGACCATGGTCGTTCTGGGATAGGCAGAGGTTGGAGCAAACCAATGGGTGCTGTTTTGGGATCTTTATGTCTTGTGCAAACCTCGCACACGGCTATGTAATCTTTAACATCTCGGCGCAATGTGGCCACCAAAAGATTTTATTGATGCTGGACACCGTTTTGGTGATTCCCATATGCCCGGACGTTTTATTATCATGATAGAGGTTTAATATTTCTTCTCTTTCACATTCAGGTACAAAGAGTTTCGCGGGAGGTTTCCCTTCAGGGGCCGTGCCCTGCACGGTTTGCAACCTTTTCAACAAAGGAGACGAGACATTAATCGTGGTAGAGGCTATAATCCTTTCTTGGGGTACAATGGGATGCTGATCTTGGATGTTAAATTCGTAGGACTCATGCTGTCTAGATAAAGCATCTGCTTTAACGTTTCTGGACCCGGGTCTATAGGTCAGTACGTAATTAAAGCTTGAAAGAAACAACGACCATCTCGCTTGTCGGGAATTTAACCGTTTAGCATCTCCAATGTATGTGAGATTTTTATGATCGGTTATGATAAGGATGGGGTCACTAGACCCTTCCAGTAGGTATCTCCATTCTGCCAAGGCTGATATGACTGCTAACAATTCTCTGTTTCCTATGTCATAGTTCCTCTCTGCCGGGGAGAGTTTCCGGGAATAGAAGCCGCATGGATGCAAGGGTTTGTCGGGTGCTTCCCTCTGGGACAAGACTGCACCAAGACCTATTTCGGAGGCGTCAACTTCCACTTGGAATGGCAGAGTCGGATCCGGATGTCTGAGTACCGGGGCCGTAGTAAACGCTTGTTTGAGTGCTTCAAAGGCTTGACTGGCTTGGGGTGTCCATTTCTGATTCCCCACCCTTTTCCTAGTCATGGCCGTGAGGGGAGATACCAAAACCGAAAAATCTTTAATGAATCTCCTATAATAATTAGTGAATCCTAGAAACCTCTGGATGGCTTTAAGCCCTTGGGGTAGAGGCCAGTCTAGGATTGCTGTAAGTTTCTTAGGATCCATCTGGAACCCCTCAGGTGTTATTATGTAGCCAAGGAAATGTACTGTCCTTATGTCAAATAAACATTTCTCTAATTTACAATACAATCCAGCCTCCAACAATTTTTTCAGTACTTTTCTCACACGTGGACATGATGGGTTACGATATCAGGCGAGTATATCAGGATGTCATCCAGATATACTATGACAAATACTTGCAGGAATTCTCGTAAGGTATCATTTATGAGGTCCTGAAAAACAGCCGGCGCATTGCATAAGCCAAAAGGCATCACCAGGTACTCATAATGCCCACTTCTAGTATTAAAAGCCGTTTTCCATTCATGTCCCTCTTTAACCCTTACGAGGTTGTAAGCCCCGCGTAAATCAAGTTTGGTATAAATATTGGCCCCCTTTAGGCGATCGAACAGTTCTGTGATAAGTGGTATGGGATAGGCGTTCCTTATGGTTATCCTGTTCAAACCTCTATAATCTATACAAGGCCGCAGGTCTCCCTCTTTTTTCGATACAAAAAAGAAACCTGCCCCTGCTGGGGAAGAGGACCGTCTGATGAAACCTCGCTCCAGGTTCTCCCTTATATACTCCTCCATAACGTCATTTTCTTTTTGGGACAAGGGGTATACATGTCCCCTAGGAGGCATAGTACCAGGGAGTAAATTTATAGCACAGTCGTACGGGCGGTGCGGCGGTAGGACCTCAGTCCTGGACTTAGAGAAGACCTCTTTAAATCCCAAATATTGTTCAGGAACATCTGTAGACAAAGGAGGGGCTGTGGCAACGTTGAGGCTAGCGATTACGTTGACCCTCCCCAGACAGTGCGATTGACAACGAGGACTCCAGTATTTTATGTCTCTTTGGACCCAATCAATAACCGGGTTGTGTTCTGCCAACCACGGAAACCCAAGCACGACAGGACAAGAAGGGGACTCAATGATTTGGAAACATATGTTTCATGGTGCAATACTCCTGTTTTCATGCACACAGAAACGGTGTCGTGGGTGATATGTGGGCAGGATAGAGGGTTTCCATCTATAGCCTCCACCATAAGAGGTCTGTCCTTGAGGACCAGAGGTATGAGACATTTAGCAGCAAACTGTTTATCCATAAAATGCCTGAGGCCCCAGAATCCAAGAAGGCCTCAGTCTTAATGTGAACCTTGTCCCAGGTCAATGATATCGGTACCAGGATCCTGGACTTTTTTTTTCGTTGTTTACGAAAGAGGCATAAAGAGACCCTATAACCTGGGTATTGGCTGGTCTTTGGCTTGATCTGCCACTCTCACCCCTGCTCCCCCTAGGTCTCTGAGGACATTGAAGGCGGAAGTGGTCTGCCCCGGCGCAATAGAAGCAGAGTCCCTTCTCCCTTCGGTGGGCTCTCTCTGCCTCCGATATACCAGTCTTTCCTATCTGCATAGGCTCAACAACAGGTAGATCTGTTTTAACGTTTTCCTGGTTACCGGAAGCAACGGTAGTTCTGGACGATAAGGGTAAAGGAGGCAAGAGCCTTCTAGGTCTATCCCTGGGATGTCTCCTTTCCCTAATTTGATCATCCATAGCAATACAGAAGTCGATCAAGTGATCAAGAGTCTCTGGCAATTTTAGAGGAGCCAACTCGAACATAAACGCGTCGTTCAGACCTTCAGTAAAGGCCAAGGTTAGGACATCGTTGGCCAGAGAACCTCTGAAGTCAAGGTTTTAAATTCTATTGCGTATTCAGAGACCCTCCTATTACCTTGTTTAATGTGAAATAATGACCTCCCCGCATTAGTAGCCCTTCTAGAGGGGTCAAAGGTGCGTTTAAGCTCTGAGGTAAAACCCTCATAATCGTATATGATGGGTTTCTTGTTCTCCCACAAGGGAGTAGCCCACAATAAAGCCTTCTCTGTTAAATGACTAATTAGATAGCCCACCTTAGCTTTATCTGACATACATGATCCGGGGTTGTTCTCGAACAAAATTTCCAGTTGGGTCAGAAAGCCCCGGCATAAGTTTGGTGTTCCATCATAGCGTACGGGTGCTTTCATACTGAGCCTACATCCCTCGGGAGAGGCCGGACTGATCCTAGGCACTACTGGGTCTGGAGGGCTTGCAGCTCCAGAACTGGATCGGTTTAACAGGGTTTGCAGGGCAAGAGCAATCTGGTCCATCCTATGGTCCTGCTCTTCTTGTCTGGCTGCAATACGTGTCAACTGATTAGAGAGGTCTGCGGGATCCATTGGCCCTGACGTAATGTCACGGATCCCTCTGCTATCTGACTAGTGGTCCCTATACGCAGGACACTCTCTACCCTTCCGATCCTTAGGTTGGTCGGCACGACTAGACAGACACAGAATACGACAGGATAGTGTAACCACAAAGAATGACACTAGAACGATACACAAGACCTTAGAATACTTAGCTCTTCCCAAGATCCTAACCAGACAAGAGGTAGTCTGATGTGTGCTTAGGGTGCCACACAGACTGACCTCAATACCAGAATTAGAAGAGTTAATGCCAATGCCAGGGGTCATACACAGAGTGGTTCGTTCGCAATGCCAGGGGTCACACACAGAATGATTCGTTTGCCAATGCCAAGGGTCATACACAGAGTGGTTCGTTTGCCAATGCCAAGGGTCATACACAGAGTGGTTCGTTTGCCAATGCCAAGGGTCATACACAGAGTGGTTCGTTTGCCAATGCCAAGGGTCATACACAGAGTGGTTCGTTTGCCAATGCCAAGGATACACAGAATAGTAGTAATTGCAAAATATACAAGAGCTCTGCGGGAAGTAACTACCACGTCAGGGCACCGGTGAATAGTGAAACTGGGTTTTAAACTCGGCGGGTCCGCGTCATCACGCCAGTCCCCGCCCCCTGGCGCCCCACGTGAGCGCAGCCGGCTGCGTTATCACTCGGCGCCTGGCCAGCGAGCAGCGAGGAAGTCGCTGCCAGGCGCCCCCTAGATCCAGCGCGGCCCGCGATACCAACGCGGTCCGTGACAGAAATACAGGTTCCAGGGAACAGGTAAGAGAGTAATCCAAAACGAAAGCCAAAGTCATGCACGGGTAATTACAGAAATACAGATTCAGGGAACAGGCAAGAGAGTAATCCAAAACCAAAGCCAAAGTCATACACGGGTTATTACAGAAATACAGATTCAGGGAACAGGCAAGAGAGTAATCCAAAACGTAAGCCAAAGTCATACACGGGTTATTACAGAAATACAGATTCAGGGAGCAGGCAAGAGAGTAATCCAAAACGTAAGCCAAAGTCATACACGGGTTATTACAGAAATACAGATTCAGGAACAGGCAAGAGAGTAATCCAAAACGAAAGCCAAAGTCATACACGGGTTATTACAGAAATACAGATTCAAAATACAAACTGCAGGTACTCAGTAGGTAAAGACCTATACTGGACCAGAGAGCATGTGCACTGCTGGCCATATAAATAGGGCAGGGCACATCATGTGATCACAGGCCAGATCATTCACAGATTCCAGGGATGGAGAGCCTGAAGAGATTAATCCTAAAAAAACATAAGGGCTGATAATATGCTCTCACCACCAAGGGGCCTGGTAGAGACTGGAGGAAACGTGATACTCTGCCTCCGTGTCATTCCAGTGATGCCTATCTGTCTCTATGTCATTCCAAAGAAGCCCCTCTGCCTCCATGTCATTCAGCAGACACTCTTCTCTCTTCATGTTATTCCAATGATGCCTCTCTGCCTCATGTCATTTACTTGACACACCTCTGCCTCCATGTCATTCCAATGGCGCCCTACTGCCTCCATATCATTCAGATGACACTCCTCTGCCTTTGTATCATTCCAATGATGCCTCTCAGCCTACATGTTGTCATGAGATCCAAATAACACAGCGAGCTGGGTTCAACAGGTGTTTATTTCAGTAGTTAACACAGGGGAGACACCCGGTTTGCATCCTCTCGCTGAGCTGTCTTCCTGGTACTAACCTTAGAGCCGCCCCTTCCTCTGATGTCACTGCTGGCTCTCAACACATCTCCCCCTTTTTAATAACAATAAATTTTTCTTAGACAATAAAACAAATAAACAAAAGCACACACACAGATACAGATAAAGGTACAATGCTATCTTGGACATCGGGGTAGACTTCCCTAGTCCACAGTGACTATGGGATTATTCTGCACATTCTTCTAGTCACTGTTCTAACTACAGCGCTAATCTCGGTAGCGCACTGGAAGCTTCACAACTCTACCCCTCGAAGTCATTTTGCAAGGACCCTCTCCAGATCCCTGTAAGAGTGGTTGCGACTCCAAGTCAGGCAGTGATGTGTTCTCGCCGGAATCCTGTTGCAGAGCGGGTGTACCTCTTAAGACCGGAGATTCCACCGACTGTGGTTGCAAATTCTCGGCACCTAGCTCCTCAGGAACCGCCTGGAGGTGCCGTCTATTGCGGCGGGCAACAGTCCCTGCCTCTGTGCAGACCACATAGGACCTTGGCTCAGCAGCACGCCCTACAACTATGGCCGGTGTCTTCCACCTCTTTTCGTCATCCAATTTGACTCTGACACTCTGTCCCGGGTACAGTTCAGGCAGATGGCACGCAGAGTGTCTCCTATCATAATAGTATCTGTAGTTCCGCTTCGCCTCTTCATCCCTCCTCCGAACATTCTCAGACGGAACAGGGGAGGAGGGCTGGAATGCACCCACCGAAGGCAGCGTGGTACGAATCTGTCTCTCCATCATCAACTGTGCAGGGCTACATCCCGTGGTCTAAATAGGAGTTGCCAGGAGGGCCAAATAAGGATCTGGTCGCCCTCTCAGCCATCCCATTGGCCTGTGGGTAATGTGGACTGGAAGTAGAATGAAGGAAATCGTAGTCCCCACTGAACGACCTGAACAACATAGAAGCGAACTGCATTCCATTGTCGCTCAGCAGCTCAGCCGGTACCCCCCACCTTGCAAACATGCTCTTCAGGCGTGTGATGACAGCCACGCTGGTCGCCTCAACTAACGGTGCAATCTCAAAATACCTTGAGTAGTAGTCCACAACAACCAGATACTTTTTCCCGTTGAGCTCACATAAATCTGCTGCAACCTTCTGCCAGGGGCCCGCAGGCAGCGGGGTAGAAATTAGAGGCTCTCTCCTCTGTGTAGGCCAACTTTCACGTTAAAAGGCACATCTTGATACATATTCTGCAATGTCAGTGCTGATTCCAGGCCACCACACCGCAGAGGCAGCTCTCTCTCTACATTTAGAAATTCCCAAGTGGCCATCGTGAATTCGACTCAACATCTCTTGCCGCATACTGGCTGGTATAATGATACGGTCTTGAAACAGCAACAAACCGTCCAGTTCAGTAAAGTGCGCTCCCTCTGCCTGGAAAGCACTCAGCGGCATCCATACTGCCTGGCTCTCGGGCCAGCCATTCTTTATGTAGTTTATGACCTCTTGGAGATCAGTATCTAGATGTGTCTCTCTCTTTATCAGCTCCAATCTCCCTGAAGAGATGGATTTAGAAGCCAAAATCCACATACACCTTCACATCTTGATTCTGTAGATGACTCTTCAGCTGCAGCCAGCGGAAGCCTGGAGAGTGCGTCTGCCACTACCAGTTGTTTCCCTGGCACGTGCACAGCCTGAACATTGAATCTGAGCAGCCGCATCAGAAGTCTCTGGCATCTCAGAGGTGCCTTGTCAATGTCATAGGAGTTTATCAATGGAACCAGCGGCTTATGGTCTAGAGGGATTGGGGCTGAGGAAGACAAGGAGCATTTAACTGGATGTTAGGATCATTGGTTCCAGTGGTTTGGGAATGGTGTGACAATGGAAGCGGCTTCAATCATGTGTGAGTAGGTGAGCAGAGGGATGAGTTGCATCAGTGATGTGCTGCTAATCTGAAGAGATGAGTTTTGAGTGATTTCTTGAAGGCCTGAAGATCAGGGGAGAGTTTGATAGGGCGATGCAAGTCATTCCACAGGACCAGAGCTGCCCTTGAGAAGTCTTGGAGGCGAGAGTTGGCAGCGCAGGTGCAAAGTACAAGCGGAGGTCGTCTGCTAACTGGAGTTGTCTAGACGGGACGTCCTTGCGGAGTAACCAAGACATATAAGGGGGGGGTCAAGTTATTCAGCAATTTGAACGTGAGCGCCAGTATTTTAAATGTACAGGAAGCCAATGGATGGACTGGCAGAGGGGGGAGGTATACGAGGTGCAGTTCTCGATCTTAAAAGACTTCTAATCTAGCCCCTGGTGATGCCCTTTCAATACATCCCACACAATACCTGCAGCGTCGCTAGATGGGGGCGGTGCGGCCCGCACCAGGTGTCACCCACCCTTAGGGTGACACCAAAGCGTGGCATGCAGAGGGGGCGGTGGTCCCAAGCATCCAGTTCGGGGGGCATCCAAGCTCGCCCCCGAGAAGATCCTGCCGGTGGCCGCGTGCTTTTTCCTCCTACGTGCGGCGCCGGCCACCAGCATGAATATCTGCCGCTCGCCTGGGGTTCTATACACCAGCCAGCCGCGATCTCGGGGGAGCAGACAGGAGGTGAGAGCTGGGGCAAATATACCCATATGAGCTGGGGGCAAATATACCCATATGAGCTGGGGGGGAAATATATCCATATGAGCTGGGGGAAAATATACCCATATGAGTTGGGGGGAAAATATACCCATATGAGCTGGGGGGGCAAATATACCCATATGAGCTTGGGGAAAATATACCCATATGAGCTGGGGGCAAATATAACCATGTGTGAGCTGGTCTGGGGCAAATATACCCATATGAGCTGGGGGCAATATACCCATATGAGCAGGGGGCAAATATAACCATGTGTGAGCTGGTCTGGGGCAATATATCCATGTGTGAGCTGGTCTGGTGGCAATATATCCATGTCTGAGCTGGTCTGGGGCAATATATTCCATGTGTGATCTGGTCTGGGGCAATATATCCATGTGTGAGCTGGTCTGGGGCAATATGTCCATGTGTGAGCTGGTCTGGGGCAATATATTCCATGTGTGATCTGGTCTGGGGGCAATATATCCATGTGTGAGCTGGTCTGGGGCAATATATTCCATGTGTGAGCTGGTCTGGGCAATATATTCTATGTGTGAGCTGGTCTGGGGCAATATACCCATGTGTGAGCTGGGGCAATATATCCATATGTGAGCTGGGGCACTATATATCCATATGTGAGCTGGGGCACTATATATCCATGGGTGAGCTGCTGGGGGCAATATATAATTGTGAGCTGGGGCAATATATCCATAGGTGAGCTGGGGGTAATATATCCAGAGCTGCTGGGGCAATATATATCCATGTGTGCCTTCACTTTCACTGCCTTCGAACAGGCACCGTACTTGCTGGCAGTTCGCAAAAATTTGTGTGTGAGCATATGAGAGAGTTCCACAGCAATAAACCTCACAGTAATGTGAGCTGTGTGTATGAGCGTTCAGTGTTATATGGGAGTACTGATTTATGAGTAAGAGTAGTTAAAAAAAATCCGTAAAACTCGTGGGGGGGGGGTGACACCATAAGTTACCGCACCGGGTGACACCAACCCTAGTGACGCCACTGCACAATACAATGATGTGAGTCAGTGACCGGCCCATAGACTCCATTTTATGACCAATTCCACACAGTGAGGCTGGGGGGGGCAGATTAAAACACAAAATATGAGAAAATGCATGCACCCAGTGACACTTATAGTTATTTTCTTAACTAAACATACGAGAGAAAAACAAAGCACATGTAAGATATCAGCAACATAAAATAAACACGATAAGGACATTTCATTTTTTTTTGGTGGTAGTGCCCCTTTAACACTAATGGATTGGTCAAAATAAGCCCCCATAGAGCCCCAGGTAAGTCATAAATAATATTCCGAGCCGGGACTGCAATGTCAGCTCTGCTAGAACTGGAATATTAAGACTGCGAGGAGATAGAGCTCATCTCACTCCCAGGGATTACTTCAGATTTATTCGACTTCTTAGGTTTGCCAAGAAAACAGCTTGTAGAGGATCAAATGCGCCTGTTCTCACTTTTTGCATAAACACTTTTTATTGGTCTTGTCAAAACGAACACGATACTCTGACGCAATTCCCCTGAGTATCTTGTTCTCCAAACACGCCTGTAATCGGGAGCAGAGGCAGATATCATCGACCGGAGGATAAATTAATCATATTGGGTATCAAAAAGGTATCTTATCAAAAGTAGCGAATTGGTGGAGAATAGCAAAAGAGATGGGAATTTTAGGCAAAAAGAATCGAAAAAAAATACATCTACCGAAAAGTAAAATTCACATTTAACGTCTTTTTTCTTTTCGGGGGTGATTGACTTTGGAATTCCCCCATAATTCTACGTAGTGATTAACTCATCCAGGAACCCCAAAAAGCCACATTATTGTTTATGATAAATGAGGGTAACGTATGTGAAAAGTCAATAATAGAAAAAATGATGTGTGTTAGCAGCGAGTGACGGCTGGATGGTGATTATTTTCACATGGGGGCCTTTTTCTGAGAAGCATTAGGCAAGCAAAGGAAATGGTCTGAATTCCTGGGTTTTTTATTACGCCTGACAAGACGGGAGCTTGAATATAACAAATAAACTATCGGACGAAATGACATTAGTGGACACGCACGCTCTGACAGTGGAATAAATTATGAGACTGACTCTAGGCACTATTCCCTAGTGAACGCCATCATTAGCGTTCGGATGTGTAAGCGTTACCGCCAGGTAACGGTTGCCCTATTACCTTCTTGACACTAATCCCGTAAGAAATCGCTTAGCGTATCGTTTTTTGCGCTAGGTTGAGCAAGTTTACTGTACTTTGCGCATCCTATACTTAACGGGCCCTATTACATTCTTCGCGCATACGTTTGCGCCAGCGCAAAAACGCATTAACGAGAGGGGCAAAACCGCGAGGATTGTAAAACCAGCGTTGTTTTACGCACGTTAACGTTTAATGCTTCGCGCAAAATTTCACGCGTTCTGCGTGCGTTTTTGCGTGAAGAATGTAATAGAGCCCAACATGGGGAGTGTAAAGATGTGCACCAATGTGCAAGCCAAAATTTTAGTGACACCTAAAAGCTGGTGATAAATTAATCCGCATTTGGAAAATCATTTAGCATTCCCTAAACCCCCCCCCCCCCCAATAAATCCAATACTCTCCTCTCATCCTACAGCTAGAACGGTGGCCCAATCCGCTGCTTCTTGTCACCGGGAGCTGAGTGAGACTGGGAACAAATAGTTCCCAGCCTCCCTCCGCGATCATCCCGAGGCGCTGCCCGTTCTCGCGAGAGAGAGATTACGCAGGGCTCACGGCCTCTAAGCGCAAGCCTCCATTAAGTCCTATGGACTCCAGGGGCTGATACCCGAGGTGGTGCGGAAACGCTACCGCAAGTATCTCAGCGGCTAGCGCTGCGTTCCGGGGCAAAGTGCTGAGCTAGCGCCTGCCCTAGAATATCGCAATAAAATGGAGATGCTACGGGGAAATCTGCAGGTGCAAATATTCAATCACCGTCAGCGTCCCCATTTTAACGCGAACTATGGAATAGTGCCCTACATCTTCACCCTTGATAATGTTATGGTCAGTGGCAATCATATGTTGCATGAACCAAACCAGGCTGTTGTTTTCTAGTACATACATGGTCACTTATGGTAATGATAATATTTTAAGCTTAACATGGATGATATGGTATGATTAGGGGTCTCTGTTTCCAATAGGTCCAAACCAAATCACACAAGTCTAATTAATATGTGGCCGAATATCAGAGATTTTGAATATCAGCACCAGCCGTTAATCCAAATTGTTGGCTCGCCAAATGAAAGAGCATCCAAATAAAATGCTATCAAATAAATTTGGATGTGTCTGAATATAATCAGATCGATTCAGATGACTGGAAAAATATATATATATTGTGAAGCTTTATGAGTGTGAAGTTTTTTGAAAGTTCTTCGAATGACATGAAAAGTGCTGCCTTTCAGTACTACATATTTCATAAATAAAGATAATGATGAATGTTATTTAACATTTTATCTAATGGCGCCAATGGTTCCAGTTCTGAAATGTCAGAAAGCCAAATCATCTGAACTATCTGTTTCTGAATCGAAAATATCAACATACCGAAATCGGCCAAACTGGACCAAATTTTTTGACTGTATGGGACCTAGACTCGCACAATCTTTAAGGGACATATAGTGAGAGGAGGTATGTCTATGTCATTGAGTATCTTGCACAACGACACTTGCTGGTTGAGGTGTCCTTCTGACCAGGATCTGAATCTGCTTTCCACGGTTGTAGAGAAGGGACATGGTCGGGGCTCGAGTCCTGCGGGAACGTGCGGGAACGGCGTTCCCGCATTTCTCCCACAGTAGGAACGCTGCGGGAACGCAGGTTCCCGCTATGGCCAGAGCCCGAAACAATTAAGCTGCCGGCCCGGCAGGCCACGTGTTCGTCCTCCGAGTGGCAGCTGTAATGAAGCGCGGCCGCTCGCCTGTGAGCTATCCAACAGACTGCCGCAATCTCGCGGAGTTCATGAAGGTGTATTCAGAAAGCACCACAGGGCCGTCGTAGTGCAGGGAAAAGCCGCTGCAAACCTGACAAACACTCACCGTAAAACCCAGGCGAATGCATACCAAAACCCGCAGAAACATCTGGATTAACCCCGCCGAAGACACCGGAGAAACCCGAGCAGGAGCAGATCAGAGTACAGAGCAGCCGCCGGAATAACCCGACACCGCAGACGAATGGAGTGAAGAAAAAAAAACCAGTACGGTTGAATGTTTGAGAAAAGCGAAAAGAAACTACAGAACAAAAATGTCTTAAATTTACATATAAGATCCAATGAATGATAATAAAAAGGGCTGTTACAGGAAAAAGAAAAAACGTTTAAAATGTTTTTTTATAAAAAACGGAAAAACATTTTTACAAAAAAATCCTGAAAAATGCTTAAAAGATGCTAAAAAATCTATAAGTAAAGAGACTTTTTACTGCAGAATATTATAATAAACGGTTTATTAGATATTGAATTAAAAGGGGAATATTTTTAACATTGAAGCCTATGGGATTCTCCTGAATAAACCTGTCGAATGAAGCAACTTGCAGGGCAGGGCATTTCGGCAACTTTTCACTGATGGTTTTTGTTCTCTGAATAGACGAAGCTATGGGGAGTTCACTGCCCTCGAACAGGCACCGAAAATGCAACGTATGTGCAGGCAATTCACCAACATTTGGCAAACTGCCTGCTCTCTGGCGAACTGCCAGCGTTCGGTTACGTTTCGGCAGCCATTCGGATCTCTTTGAATAACCCTGTTAGTTTACTACAAATCATACACTTTACACTTATATAAAGTAAAAAAGGCGTAAATTGAAACCACAGACTGCAAGGGAACAGAAGCACAGGCTATTTAAAGTGTTTGTTAATTGTTGATGTCAGCTGATTAGGAAGGAACTCTTGCTGAGACTCGAGTTAGAAATGGTCTGGGTTTTACTTCTTTTTTTCTTTTTTTTATCTGTTTTCTTCCTTCTGCTTCCCAGTTTTACTCTAGCTCATACAAGATGTACGGTTGCCGATGGTATTGTTGTTCGCCAGGTTTGTTACTTTTATGTATAGTAGTTAACGAATTACAGATTAAAAAATGTTTGTATCTTCTTTAGTCTTTCCTTCTATTTTTTTGCTTTATGAATTATTCCTTGTAAAATGAAAAATTAGGTATTGTATTTCTGTATCGCTTGTTCTACCCTAAATAAAGTCTTTAAAGAAAAATGTTTATAAAAAATAAGGGCCCTATTCAATTGTTTTGGGACTCTGTGCGAAGATTCAGTTCTTTGGTTCTCCAATAAGAGGTCCCTTTCAACCCTGAGTGCGCCATTTATTTTTTTTGTATTCAAAGCTTTTATTAAGGTTTGTAACAGATAACATTCCAGTGTGCAAGAATAACAGCTTTCAACAGATATAGTAAGAAAAAGCATAATGTAGTTGCAATAACAAATAACACGGTTCAATACATGTCATAATGTGTAAGTCAAATGAGCAGCGAATAACGTTATTTTCATTGTGAATATGCTCTATAAAGGGTGGTTGCGTCAAGTATTTCTCCGCATAGGTTCGGTAAGAATACTCCCATTGTAAGGGGGGGGAGTGAGTGTGTAGAGCATCGGAGAAAAGGAGGTCAAGAAAAAAGGTGAGAAGTAAGATAGAACTGAAGTTAGAAGAGGGAGAAGATAGGAGAGAGCAAGAAGAGAGAAAGTGTAAGGAGAAGAAAGAGGGGGGAAGAGGGGTAGGAGGGAAGAGTGGGGAGAAAAAAAAAAAGGGGGGGGAATGGTTCTAGGCACGCCACTAGTCCCTCCTAATCATGTGGCAAGTGTGTCATGGTTCATCAGATTCAGGAGTGTGTTGTACCCTGGGGGGTGGTCTCCGCACGGGGACTGAGGGAAGAGGTCCGGTCCGCGTTGTCTCTAGGTAAGAGACGTTGGCGGAACACAGAAGAAGTGCGGAACCTGTCCCAATAGTACCATTTCGTTAGATGTTCTGGGTTCCGGTTCTCAGACTGTCGTGCCGCTAGGTCATCGACTGTCCGCAAATGCTCAACTGCTTCCGCCCAGTCCCTAATGGAGGGAATCGCTAAAGATCGCCAGCGAGCTGGGATGAGGCGTCTCGCGGCTAAAATAAGGTGGAGCGCCACCGAGTTACGTAGGGCATTTTGCATGCCAGGTAGATGTAAAAGAAGGTACACCTCTGGTGTAAAGGGTAGGATGAGATCCGTGACCTCTGCCACCACCTCCCCTATCATACGCCAGTACGGTGCAATTTTTGTGCAGGACCACCATATATGTAAGTAAGTTCCAGTTTGCAATCCGCAGCGCCAGCAAATTGAGTCACATGAAAGCGAGAAATGAGCAGTTTGATGAGGAGTGTAGTACCAAAACGTCAATAGTTTATATGAAGTCTCAGTCACCTTAGACGCTCGGGAGCCGTACAGTGTAAGGTGCAAGGTCTTGTACCAAGTTTCAGGGGTAAACTCAAGTCCCAAAATCGTTTCCCATCGTCCACATAGTAATGAAGTATCGGTTTTTTGGAGTAGGGCATAGAAGGTTGAAATGCTCCTTGATAGTGGCAAGGCCAATCTACAGAAATTTTCGAAGGGTGTAAGTTGGCGCAGAGGGCGAAAACCCCTCGGGAGTGAGTTCACGAAATGGCGCAGTCTGTGGAGAGCAAAGTTTTCTCCGAAGGATAGTTCGGTCGTGTCTTCACTATGTCCTGGTAATCCTACTACATCGTCTTGGAGTACTTGGAATAGGAATAGTCTGGATCCGTCTGTAAATCTTCTTATTAGTTTAGTCTCTAGTCCAGGAGAGAATTCCGGGTGGTGCTGAAGAGGTACGAGTGGCGATAAGGAGGGAGAGAGGCCAAAAAGGCCTCTGATCCTCCACCATACCGAAAGGGTGTCCCCATACAGACTAGAGGGAGGCAATTCATGTCTCAGAAGTTGCGTGGGTAGCCACGGCGCTGTCCAGAGTGGTCTGCGTGCCTGCTGCTCCTCCAGGTCTAACCATAGTTTGTCCGATTTCTCGGTCATCCAATCCAACATGCGTGTCAGTTGTGCTGCGTAGAAATAGAGTTTTGCGTCTGGAAGTGCCAGTCCGCCCTCCAGTCGAGGACGACGAAGAAGGTGTATTTTGACCCTCGGGCGACCTTTGGGCCATATAAATGCGAGGAAGATAGAGTCAAGTTCCTTAAAAAACGAACGCGGTAGTAATATGGGAAGTGCTTGTAATGTGTATAGAAGACGGGGCATCACTTTCATCTTAAGTACGCTGACTCTGCCTAACCACGAAATGGGGAGGTGAGTCCATGAGGACAGGTTTAAGCGGAAGTCCTGTAACAATTGTCCATAATTGTGTTTATATGTACGTTCCTGAGTGTGCTATATCCAGATACCTAAGTATTTCAGCCGGGATGTGCACCACTGGAAGGGAAAGCGAGATCGGACTAAAGAAACGTCCGTTGTCAAGGCTCAGCATGTTGGATTTGTCGTTGTTGATTTTATAGCCGGACAATTCCCCAAAGATCTTAAAGTGTTCTAAAAGATGCGGCATGGAAGTTCGTGGGTGCGGAAGAAGGAACAGCAGATCATCTGCGTATGCCGATACTTTGTGTGTGTGTTTCACGCCCTGTATGCCTTGAATTCTATCATCTCGTCGAATAGCTTCTAAGAAGGGCTCCAGGAATAGGGCAAATAGGAGAGGAGACAGGGGGCAGCCCTGTCTAGTCCCATTAGAAATAGGGAAGGATACTGACAAGGCTCCGTTGACCCTAACTCGTGCCGTGGGAGAATCATATAGGGAACGTATCCAGTGCAAAAAGTGTGCGGGGAGACCGAAAGCTTCCAATGTCTGGAAAAGGAAAGGCCAGCCAACCCTATCGAAAGCCTTCTCCGCGTCCGTAGACAGCAGGAGAAGGCCTTGCCCCCTTCCTGAGGACAGCGCAATAGCGTTCAGGACTCTCGACGTCGCGTCTCTCGCTTCTCTGCCTGGGACAAAACCCACCTTGGTCAGCTCTAATCAGGGTCGGTAAGAGTTTTTTAAGTCGGTCAGCAAGGATCCTGGCCAAGATCTTAACATCGCCGTTTAAGAGTGAGATGGGTCTAAAATGTTTGCACTCCGTTAAGTCTTTATCCGGCTTAGGGATCACTGCAATGGTGGCAGCCAGCGCGTGGCGGGAAAATTTTGAGCCTTCTCGTGTCGTGTTGAACATTCTAAGCATAGGGGAGGAAAGAGTTTTAGCAAAAGTTTTATAATATTCGGCCGGAAAGCCATCCGGTCCAGGGCACTTATTATTCTTAATGCGTTTAAGTGTTACCGCAAGTTCCTCCTGGAGGATAGGATCCTCCAAGGACGCAGCTTGGGCCTCCGAGAGGCGACGAGCCACATTGTCCTTCAAATAATCAGCGATGCGAGGCAAGAGATCTGGGGGTGGCGTCTCATCCCTACCGCTATACAGGTCTGTGTAGTAGAGGACAAATTCCTGTAGTATTTCGTCAGGTCTGGCAGTCAGGGTGTTATCTCTAAGTTTAACATGTGGTACATAGGATTGTTCTTGGCGTTTGCGCAGGAGTCTCGCCAGCAACCGGCCCGGCTTATTCTCCTGAAGAGCAAAAAAGGCACGGGTTTTGACTGCCTTAAATCAGATGTCTGCCTGTAGCAAGTCATTAAGTCGTTTTCTGCTGTCAAGAAGTTGTTGATATAGTAGTGCTGACTGATCAGTCTTGTGAGAGGTTTCCAGGATTTGTATCTCGTCCAGCAGAGAAGTGATTTCAGTCTTTCTGTCTCGCTTTTGAGCAGTCGCTTTCGCGATGAGCAGGCCCCGTATTGTGGCTTTGTGGGCTTCCCAGATAGTGTGGGGTGAGACCTCAGGGGTGGTGTTGATCTCAAAATACTGTTTGACTGCCTCGTCTATTTCAGCTCGGAGCATTGGGTCCGTGAGGAGAGATGTGTTAAGGCGCCATGTGTGTTCTCGCGGTCTGTAAAGAGGGGAGGTCAGGGTCATGACTACTGGTGCGTGGTCTGACCACGTTTGTGTACCGATATATGTGTTGGTCACCATGTGCAATTGATGTTGAGGGAGAAAGAAAAGATCGAGTCTGGAATAGCTTTGGTGGACCCCCGAGAAATACGAGTAATCTCTCTCGCTGGCGTGGTATGCCAAACATCTACCAATCTATATGAGTGAAGGGACCTTTTGATATGTCGAAGAATGTTAGGAGGGATCGAAGAGGATCCCCTTGATGTGTCTATTTTAGGGTCTAAGGACACATTAAAGTCGCCAGCGAGGATCAGAATCCCCTCCTGAAAAACGTCGAGCTGGCGCAGGATAGAGGCTATACATTTATGTTGACGCGTATTCGATATGTAGGCAGATGCAAAGGTGTATGTTGTGCCCGCTATGGTGCCCTTCAGGAAAAGGAAGCGGCCGTGGGGGTCGGTAATTAGACCTGTTTGTGTAAATGGGACGTCTCGCGCTATGAGGATGGCGGCTCCTCTGGATTTTGATCCAGTGTAATTACTAAAATACCCCACTGGGAATTGTTTGTCTCGGAGGGTTGGTCCGTCTCGATCACGGAAGTGCGTTTCCTGAATAAATGCGATAGAAGCACGGTGGGCATAGAGCTCTCGAAGTAATCTGGAGCGCTTTTCAGGGGCGTTAAGGCCCCTAGCGTTGTAAGAGACTATGCGGAGCTGTTTATTGGCAAACATCTCAACGTCCCCTCGTGGGTTGCCCAAAAGGGGAGAGAGGGAAAAAAAAAAAAGGGGGGGTTATGTGTAGAAGAAGGAACAGAGAAAGACAGAGAGATAATATAAATGCAATAGGTGCAAGAAAAAGAGACAAGAGCTATAGAGGAGGGTGTGAGTGAGCGTAATCTAAGATATGAGATCAAAAGACGTCAGAGGGAGGAGGGTAAGCACCTCTTCCTCCCGCTCAGGAACTGCGACGTCAGAATCTCAGGGGGGTGAAAAAGAAATAATAGTTGGGAGATAAGTAGAAATATATGAACCAGAGTGAGTCCCCAACCAGTGCCACCCGTCAGTGGCATCGTAGAATATATTGAACCATGAGGAAGTATTATACATGGGAGATAAACATTCTCATCAAGGGAGAGGAGGGGAAGATAACCGGGTTTACATAATATTACGAGAAAAACGATATAGTGACAAGGTCGAAGACCAGTACTATCCCACAATCCACCTGAAATATCCAGCTTTGTTCATAACCATACATTCGTTCTCGTCGATAACCATATATACAAGTGTGAGTCAGTATGAGAGAAGCCAAGTAAGTGAAGTAGGGTCACTACCCTCGGCCACTGCCCGTCCCTCATCCACCCCCTCGTGCTTTCTCTTTTTTTTTTTCCCTCCCCTCCTCCCCCCCTCCCTCCCCATTTCCTTTTCTTCTTCTTCCCGTTTTCCCCCCCTTTCTCCCTCCCTCTCTATATCCCTGTCATCCTGTTTCCCCCTTCCCCCTCCCCCCCTCTTTCGACCCCTTCCACCTGACATCCCCTTGCCGTGATCCCCCCGTCCTGTCCAGATCGGTGTTCCAGTTTGTGCATACCATAGGCTAATGTAGGTACAGGTATATATATATATTTTTTTATATAATCCTCCCCCTTTTCCTTTTTACTCCCTTCCCCCTCCCCTCCCCTCCCTCCCGACATCGTCGACCCCCCTTCCATCATCCCCCGTCCCATTCTTCTCTGTCCCTTCCCTCCCACCCCTTCCGTGTTCTCCCCCCGCCATTCCGTCCCGCCCTCCCTCCCCAACCTGTTGAGTAGCCGCTCTGTGCTACGTGTAGTTAGTGCTGTCCTTGAGCGGTGGTGGGATGAGAACACCACGTCTTCCGTGTTGATGCTTGTGTCGGAAGTAGCGCATAAAGTCAGAATTAAAATAAGGTGTTGCGCTAGTGTTGTAGTCGTTCAGAGAGGCCACGGCATGAGGCGAGAAGAAGTCGTAGTCCTAAAGAAGGGGGGCCACAACAATGGCTATCTCACTGTATCGAAAATAAAGCGTGGTTATGGTAGTAGGTACGTGATCTGACAATAGGTCCCTTCAGTCAGGTAAGGCCACCAAAGGCCAAGAGTCAGTATTGAAAAGTGTGTCGTAGGGTAGTGTTAGGACAGCGTCTCATCAAATAAAGGACGAGGTGAAATCTCGTGACAGGTGGTGGATTCCAGGAAGCCCAGCTCCAAAAACCAAGTCATGTGCGGTGCATTACTGGTCAGGTGCGGCGTCGAGTTCCATCTCTTCCCGGAGGCGTCTTCTATTGCCCTGTCGCTGTAAGAGTGGTGCGGAGTCGCCATCCGGAAAGCCCCAGGATTGTAGCAGCATGGGCTCCCAGTTTTCTAAGTGGAGTGTGGGGAGGCCCACTGCCTCCAGGAACCCAGGGAGGTCACCGTAACCACGCAGAGTAATGGGCCGGTTTTGAATTGACACAATGAGAGCCATTGGGAAGCCCCATCGATAGGGGATCTGCACATCTCGGAGAGACGTTGTGATAGGTTTAAGAGCGCGTCTTGCTTGTAGAGTGAAGCGGGATAGGTCCTGGTATAAGGAGATCTCAGACCCCTCAAAAAGCCAAACACGGGAGGAGCGCGCCGATAATAAAAGTTCCTCTTTCAATGTAAAGTCAGTAAGATGGCATAGTACATCTCTCGGAGGGTCGTTTGGTTTTCTAGGAAACCGGCCACGGTCCCTGTGTGCTCTGTCCACGTGTTGGAGAGTGATTCGGGGGCCCCGCAGAATATGATTAAAGAGTCGCACAATAAAGCCACGGAGGTCTAGGGCAGAGTCTGCTACCCCTCGTATGCGGACATTTTGTCTCCTCGATCTATTTTCAAGATCATCAATCTTGCGCGCCACTGCGTATAGCTGGTCCGGGGTTCCTGCCTGAGTTGTGCAAGCCGCGGTGGCTGGTCTCACCACGGCCTCTTCCAACTGCGCCACGCGGTCCGACATTGCCGCCATTTCCGCACGTACCTCCGTAATGTCCTTGCGGAGGTCTTCCCGGACTGCTCCGATGAGGTGCTGTATGTCCTCTCGCGTTGGGAAGGCAGCCACCATCTCCTCGATCCGGCGTGTTCTGGCATCACTATCCAGCCAGGATTCCTCCGAGTCGGCCTGGGAAGGTGGGGCCGCCATTTCCAGCTCCGCAGCTCTCTCTCTCGTGGGGCGCGTAAATAGTGGTCCATAGTCCCGACGAAGGTTGTCTCGGGGTGTCGGGGAGAGCCAGGTCCTCCGTCCTTCTCCTCATCTTCCCCATGATTCAAAGGCTGTTTAATAAAGCGTTTTTCGGGCGGTCTGGTCGGGAGCTACAGAGTTATGCGGCCATCTTCTTTCAGCGCTAGACCACGCCCCCGAGTGCGCCATTTTTAATCTGCTTGCCTCCCCCCTCCCTCACCTCGACCCTTCTCTAAATGTCATTGGTTTTGGCTCGGCCAGCCAGTAAAAAAGCCGTTTTGTCCCAGTGGATCTCATCTACCCCTCCCTCATTTTGCATGGTGTACGACAGAATTTATTCTATATTCCTGGCCGACTGGACCAAGGCTTCTATGCACCAAGAGGAGAAGACTCGGACGTTCTTACTTCAATGGTCCCCTTTTATCCGAGTCCTCCCCGATGATACAAGAACTTCGTTACATAACACTTTCCTCTGTGCTCCCTGGTACTCCCTGTAAATGCTGCGAGGCTCCCCACTGATCCCCCTTGAACCCCCAACCAGTCTTTAGCTCGCTTTCTCACCTCTACCACACTGGGGGCTAAAGTACAATCTTCGCGCAAAAAAACATTAACGCGAGGGGTAAAACCCTTTGCGCCGAATGCCGTATTACATTGTCAGCGCTACAAACGCGCGTACTCGTCTACCGCGGGTGAACCTGCGCGAGCTTACTGTACGTCGCGCTTCCTATATTTGTCATCGTAAGCGCAAATGCGTTTGTGCGCTGGTACGCGGATGGTATTACAATCTATGCGCAGTTTGTAACGCACAGCCTTTGCGCGCATAATTTTAGCAACTCCTAAAAGCTGGTGTTAATGGCAAATTCTATCAACCCGGCTGAACCCAAACACACCAGCCCAAAAAAAAAATACAGCAAAGTATAGTTACACATTCTACTCATACCCAAACCAATAAAATGGAGAAGTTGTTCGTGCATTTATTATTGCTGCAGCATATATACGCAGATTGACTTTGACAGGCGCAAAAACTTAACGTGAGATAATTGTGGTTCTTAATTCTGATTGGCTGAATCGTGAGAAAAAAACTGTGCGCACACTGATTTCTGCGGGCAACGGAACTGCGCAAGCATTTGTGCGCGTCCGGCTTACGTGCGTTATTGCTCGACGGATGAAAAAATGCACGATTGTAATTCCAGCAGTGATTTGCGCGCGTAAACGTCTAACACTTGGCGCACAAATTCATGCGTTGCGTGAGCGTTTTTGTGCGAAGAATGTAATAGAGCCCTTAGATTGTAATATCTCTGCTTTTCTATTGAGATTGGTTCTTTGTTAAGCATCGGATGCCATTGTTTTGTTTTGTCCTGCTAGTCATGACTCATGTCTTGTACGTTGCTCTTGCCTGTGTATCCTCACATTGATCCAATAATAAAAATATATTGGAAAAAAAAATAATGGCCCTATTCCCTAGTCGACGGTAACATGGACACGTTAAAAAGGATAATGTGCGCTTGCAGATTCTTCCTTACCGTCTCCATGTTAATGTCTTATTCCGGGGAAGGTGCAGTCTCAGCACCTCGCCACGGGAACACAGCGCTAACCCTGATACTCTCCGTAGTGCGGAAGTATGAGCTCTTGGAGTCCATAGGTCTCCATGGAGCCTTGAGCCTCTGGGCCACGAGCTCTGTGCAACCTCGTTCTAGCAAGATCACACAGCGCCGCGGAGGGAGACTAGGAACTATTGCTTCCCCAGTCTCACTCTGCTCCCAGGGAGAAGAAGCGATGGATCGGCCACCCTTTTCGCTACAGGATGAGAGGCGAGTATGAGATTTTTAGGGGGGTTTACAGCGTGTTGAATGATTTTGCAGAATTCAATGCGCTGAAGGGATCCACCATACTCCACTGATCAAACTGTCGAACACAGCTGATGAACGCCACTGAACAGATCGCTGAACGCAGCTGACGATCCGGCGTACGCCACCAGAAAAGGCTGATAAACCGCCGAACTGGGGGAAAAAAATTATTTTAAAAAGGCATTTAAAACAATAATAATGGCTCCCTGTCCCCCCAAGTCATCTGAAAGACTTACAGCGCCATGTTGACAGATTTGTATGGTCGGGGAAGCGACCCCGTATTGCACAACGTCTAATGTATGTCCCAAAGACATCATGGGGCCTTGCCGAACCTTCAGTTATATTTACACGCCGCTCTGCTAACACAGATTGTTGAATGGCACCTCTCGATTGCTCAGAAACGATGGGTGGATCTTGAAAACGACGTGATGCTGCCGGATATGCTCCCCTTCTTTATGTGGCTCCCTAAATCTGCTCGAAAAGGCCGGCTCCCGGAATGTCCGCTCTTTTCTCACTCCCACCGCATATGGGATACGATGTCACACAAATTTGCACTTACGGCTGAGATCTCTCCGCTTCTCCCTCTGTACCACAACCCCTTATTCACCCCAGGTATGACCCCACGCGACTTCAGTGCCTTTGACCAAGGGGACGTTTCACGTATTGCAGATATGATAACGGAAGATCGTCTCAAGTCTTTTGAGGACCTTGCTGCCGTCCTCCCACTCACGACCAGACACTTTTTTCGCTATCAACAATTCTCCAGCTTTGTCTCCCAAGACAGCATCAAACAGGCTGTGGCCTTGAAGCCCACTTGGTTTGAAAAGCTGTGCCTCAGGGGCATGTCTTCCAAAGGAGCTATCTCGTCGATCTATCACTCAATGGTTCTTCATGGTCAACCCGGGTCACTTTTCATATATGCTTCGCTGGCAAGCGGATATTGGGGAAGAGCTCGACTTGGAGGAATGGTCCGAGATCTGGGAGGCCAACTTTAAAGCATCCTTTTGTGTTACGCATATGGAACAAGGAATTAAGACTCTATTTAGATGGTACCTTACCCCGGTACGGTTGCATCACATGCACGCTATCCTGAACGGTCTGTGCTGGAGGGGTTGCGGTCTTCTGGGACATATTATCACTAATGGTGGGCTTCCCCAAGCTACGCTCATACTGGGCCACAGTGGCGGACTGGCTTCAGCAAGCTCTTCAACAACCGGTGGCAGTCAACCCATGGACACTACTGGTGTCCTGTCCCCTGGAGGGGGTTGCGGCGGTGCGAGAACAAACTTGTTGCCCGAGTCACCCTGATTGATCGTAGAGCCTTGGCGAGGCATTGGAACCAACTGACGCTCCCATCCTTTCCAGAAATCTTTGAAATGTTCACGGAGGTGCACATGATGGAGCAGCTCACGGCCCAGCTTCATGACACCCCTCACATCTTCCAGAGGATCTGGGCTCCCTGGCTTGGGTGCCCAGCCGTACCTTGAATGGTGGACGGTATACCTTTCCCCATCTCTCTCTTTCCCTTTTTTTTGTCTCTCTCTTCCTTTTTTTTCTTTTTCTTATGGAAGTTTGTTATTGTGATCTGACATTTACGTCTGCACTGTACCAACTGTATCTTTTAACTGTTGAAAATTAATAAAAATATAGAATTTTAAAAAAAAACAATAAAAATGCATGAAAATGATAAATAATGTCCTATAAAAAATAAAAGGTCTGTTACAGAATTTAAAAAAAAACATTTACAAAAATGTGAATCAAAAATTTCGCCCTAAAAATCCAGAGAAATGCCTAAAAAAATAAATGAATAAAAATACTTTTTGCTGCAAATGAAAAGAATAAACGGTTGAATAAAACTGGTAATTTATTTTTACATTGAAACCTATGGAACCCACTTGTTTAAACCTGTCAAACTGAAAATCTAGACATTTCGCCAACTTTCTGGTGCTGTTCGGTGTCTCTGAATAGATTAACCATTACTTCTCTATGGGATTTCACTGCCGCCGAATTGTGATGATCTGAGACGAACTGCACCATATTTCGCGGGCAATTCGCCAATATTTGGTGAATTGACAGCTTTCTGAATAGCCGAGCTGTAACCAAATTGCAACGTACGGTGAAATACAACGTACGGCGTAATTCCATGGCAAGTTTGGCTCTTATTGAATGGCCACTTTATATTTTTAAATAAATGAGTAATTGCCCTAAATGACATTTTTTTTTTTCAAATTGTTAAAGAAAGCTTTATTGGAAAAGCCAAGCACAACGTGAAACATAACTGTGCTACAAACTGATTAAATACAGCTTTCAAAATGAGGAAGCAGAACAATAGAAGAAGAGAGTTAAATAAATGTCAAAATAACAAGTGGAAAAGGCAAAAACACCCAACGTTGTCGCCCATTGATTGACATCACATGTTGCTGTACCCACACCTTTCTCAGACAACTCGTGGTACATCAGGCAAATCACATTAGTCACATAGTGCAACGGGGTCATTTGTGAACAGCCCTAACCTTGCGGCTCCCAACGTCAACAACAGTGACTGAAAGGCAGCCTGGAAGCGAGTAAAAGAAGAACATTTTTGCTTATATCATCCAAATCACACCGTCGAAAGCTAAAATGTAAAGACTTCTGAGTATTTAAAGGGACACTACCACTTACATAAGCTGTAACTAGATGACTTGTGCATTACAAACAAAACCACATTACAAAACACATTATAAAACACACGCTGCTGTTTTTATTCCCTTTGTTTGAAGTACTTGCATGTAAAAAGAAATAATAAAGTACGGTGTTGTTTTTTTTAATATTTCCCTACCATTTTGTTGATTTTTTTTCCCATAGGCAACATTTACCAAAGGTTTTTCTTTACTTATGTGGTGTATCTAATCTACAGTATTTACCACTTTAATGCGACAGACGGAGGACGTTTAGATAAGGCTACAGGGGGCTATTATTCTTCAGGGTGCTCAAGATAAGAGCTGGCAGCTGAATGAGATAAAACAGGGAGTTTACCCCTGGTGATGTCCTTTGAATACATCCCACACAATACAATGAGATTTGAGTCAGTGACTGACCCATTCACTCCATTCTATGGCCAAAGTCACAAAGTGGGGAGCAAGTGATGGAAAGATACCGGGCGGAGTTAACAACACAAAATATCACACAATGGATGCACCCAGTGACACATATAGAGGAAAATATCACACAATGGATGCACCCAGTGACACATATAGAGGAAAATATCACACAATGGATGCTCCCAGTGACACATATAGAGGAAAATATCACACAATGGATGCACCCAGAGACACATATAGAGGAAAATATCACACAATGGATGCACCCAGAGACACATATAGAGGAAAATATCACACAATGGATGCTCCCAGTGACACATATAGAGGAAAATATCACACAATGGATGCACCCAGTGACACATATAGAGGAAAATATCACACAATGGATGCACCCAGAGACACATATAGAGGAAAATATCACACAATGGATGCACCCAGAGACACATATAGAGGAAAATATCACACAATGGATGCACCCAGAGACACATATAGAGGAAAATATCACACAATGGATGCACCCAGTGACACATATAGAGGAAAATATTTTCTAAACTAAACAAACAAGAGAAAAACAAAGCACTTGTAAGATATCAGGAACATCAAATAAACACAATAAGGACATTTCATTTTTTTGGTGGTAGTGGCCCTTTAAGAAAATCCTAAATTCCTCATGGTCTCCCAGTAAAACACAAACAATGAAGGTCTTAGAAATATTCAACCGTTAATACCATGTCGTTGAAACACCGGTTCAAACTACAGTAAAATCTACGCTGAACAACTTCGGCAGAATCTATGATAGAACAGTGCAGAGTAAAGCAAACCATGGTGGAAGTTCCTTGAATGGAGAATTCACTGTATTTTAACTGTACTTGATCCACCATAGTTCGCTATACAAGTTCCACTGTTGTATCAATGAAGGATCTGTGCTTAGTGAATAACCCCTTTCATCTTCATAATGCGGGTTTATATCCTGCATCTGTGTCCCAGAACCCCTTGCCTGTAGACCGCAGCAGTTTAATTTCCTCCGTGCCCATGAAACAGATCTTTCCAATATATTTACGGCTCAGATGTAACGTGTTTGCGTACGCGATCTCGTATTTCTACCTGCTGCCAAGGAATTTGTCTGTGTATATTTAGTTAATACATTAATACATCTGGTTGTGGGTAAAATAAAAAAACGCACAGCTGTGGAACTGTTTCCATCTCTGAAACGTTTCTCTCATATTTTAACCTGGTGGTAACGTTGACCATCACTGCATGTACGTGTATTATTCATTCCAAATGCTTCAGCCCTCATCTGTACCTCAAACAAAGATCCTCCTCTGTAATGAACGTTACATACTGGCAATAAAGTGAATATCCTGAGTCCTGGTCAACTGCCCAGACTCAGAGTTCCGTGTGGCTCCTTTACGATCACCGGTAGGGCTGCAATTAGAATTCTTGGGCCTCCCTACTAAACCAATGGTTGCCCCCATTCCATCAGATGCCCAAGTCAATAAACAAATTAAATCATTTTGGCTCCTCTTCTCCAGTAAGGAGATAAAAAGTGTTCCCTGGTGGGACAGCTTTCACTCTGCACCCCTACCTTGTGCAGACCATACTCACCACTCCCTAAGTGATGAGTTGGAGTGCTCTTGCTGGCCCCAAATGCCACGACCCCCGACACGATTTTGAGAAATCTTGATGAGGCCAGTCCTGGGTGACATGGGGTACCCTTACATGGGTTTGGGTCGAAATCCCTACAACCAGGTTCCCTAATGCAAAAATCCAGACGGCCAACTTCCCTACACAGACAACTCCCTGATGGGCAACTTCCAGACGTCCAAATCCCAGCGGCTAACACTAACCCTACCCCCTAACCCCCTAAGCCTAGCCCTAACCCTAACCCCCTTAAACCTAGCCCTAACCCCCTTAAAATTAGCCCTAACCCCCTAAACCTAGCCCTAACCCCCCAAACCTAGCCCTAACCCTAACCCTCTAAACCTAGCCCTAACCCCCTAAACCTAACCATAACCCTAACACCCCTAAACCTAGCCCTAACCCCCCTAAACCTAGCCCTAACCCCCTTAAACCTAGGGTTAGGGTGTTAGTTTTAGGGTTAGCCGCTGGGATTATGGATGTCTGGAAGTTGGCCGTGTAGGGAAGTTGGGATGTCCGGCACTTGTTCTGTCTGGAAGTTGGCCGTCGGGATGTTGGCATTAAGGAACTTGGCTGTAGGAATTTTGTCCGGCACCCCCCTTACATCTGTGGCACTTTAGACAAACTACACAGAGTTTGGCCAGGGTCTCCTGGAGCCACTGGGCTGCTGAACATATCATGAGCCGTCACCCCCTGGTAACTGGTATTGACCTTACAGTAATATTCTTATTTATGGAGGACAAAACATGAAGTAGAATACCTTCTCAGTACATCAGAGTAGCAGCAGCTTGGAATTACAGATGCCTTTTTTATTACGGAATGGCAACTTGCCAACTATGTTTTTACAAAAGCTGCCGAATATGGGCCACTCGACAAGTAGACTGGTTGTCTTCACTCCCTTAGAAAACAATTACCGGTATTCTGGTTGGCGTCCAAGCCCAGAAGCAGTTACTCGAGATGTTTATCTCACAAAACTAGTCGAACCGGAACACCTGTACCTCCATCTCTTTTTAATTACCTCTAGAGTTTCATCCAAGTCCCTGTTTTAAAGGGTGATGGCGGGGATCAAATGACCACTTTTAGGTCATCCTCCATTGATACATTGAGCACCATGGATTGTTAAAATCACATATTTTCATTGACTGCTCCGAAGGCCGGGCTGGTGCCTGGATTTTGTGGTGCACAGGGGATGTATTTGTCTTCCCCTACCCCCTCTAAACATCAATATGTATGTGCATTATGACTACTTATTGTGTGAAGGACGGTATGTGTGTGAAGATAGTTATTTGACCATACATGCTTGGCTGTTTAGCATGGGCACACATGGAACAGTAACTTTTCAGCTCGTATCAAGCCTTTCTCAAGCCTGACTGTGTGATGCATGATTGTATCGAAGTTGTCTGTGTAGGATTGACATATCTTCTCATGCCTCCCCGTAGCAAATTGAGCGATTGGGAAGTTATGCGTTGCAGGAAGCCCCTTTGCAGGAAGCTGGTGCCTCCTCCTCCTCGTCAGCCATCATATGCTGCCACATTGTGCACACCACACATGCTGCTACATTGTCCTTCTGGTCACGCTACATGGGGAGAGCAGTGAACTGATTAGCTTTTGCTAGCTTTTATGGAGCTGTAATCACTTTTTCAGTATACCATATATCACATTTTTTTGTAAGCCCTTCACTGTGGACGACGTGTCCCTCACATCATCCGGTTTCCTTTTGTGTTATGAGGATGTGTGGGACACGTCGTCCCTACTACTTACCCTTCTGTCACCACCCGCAGCAATCTGGCTTTTTTCTACCACCATGATAGTCCTCCTGATGACCACGTATCACATTTTTTTGTAAGCCCTTCACTGTGGATGACGTGTCTCTCGCATCATCCGGTTTCCCTGTGTGTTGCGGATCGTCCCTACTACTTACGCTTCTGTCACCACCTGCAACAATCTGGCTCTTTTCTACCACCGTGATAGGCATGATGACCGCTTATCACATTTTTTTAGTAAACCCTTCGCTGTGGACGACGTGTCCGTCACATCATCCGTTTTCCCTCTGTGTTGTGGAGGATGTGTGGGACACAACGTCCCTACTTCTTACCCTCCCGTCACCACCCGCAACAATCTGGCTCTTTTCTACCACGTGATAGGTCTGTTGACTACTAAGCCGATTCAAGGGAATCGAGGAAGTCCACTGACGACATGACGTAATTAAAAATCTCTTAACTCCAGCAGATTTAAAATTTAGGAGAGGGAGAGTTGTGAATCTTTTGATGGAAGTGATGTAACTATCCCTGTGCAGCGGGGGGTTTTCCAGGACATTGATGACCAGCACTGGGCCTACAGTAGATGTTTTTTATGTGTGGTGATTTATAGTTTTTCAAGGGGTGGGCTTGAAATACAAATGTGGGTGGGACCTAACCGAAGGAACGGGGTCAGGCTCCACCCCAGCATCAAACTTTGCCAATCGCCACTTGTGTAACTGTTCGTACGGTCAGAAATTGACTTTGGCTCCCTATTGGATACAAAACAAATTAAATTTCATCAAGTTTAAATATTTGAGCTGCAAGAATACCAGATTTGGGGGGGGGGATCAGCTACTAATATTTTCCAAATTCAGGATTAGGGATGAACTGTTCGGGTTCGGACGGTTCGGGGTTCGACCCGAACTTAGCCTGTTCGAGCAGATCGCGAACCCCGAACATTTCCGGGTGTTCGCCGCATGTTCGACCACAATGGACCACAATGCATTTTCCCACTGCCTGAAGCTCGTAATTGGCTACAGCCTTGCACCTGACCACAGGTCTGGTGCAAGACTGGTTGAACACTATGCCAATCACCGCTCAGAGTCCTGATTGGGCAAATTTTGCCCAATCATGGGCTCACAGAGTTAAGTCCCGCAGCACACTATATAATGTTTCAACGCAGCGCTTCTGCAGGCATTTCAGAGGAGATTTCAAAGAAGATAGTTGTGTGTGTTGTTACTGCCGGTCTGCCACGCTACTGGGGGGGTCTGGGGGTGTCTTGTGATGTGTGTCTTGTCACTGTGCCAGCAAGTTTTTTTGGGGTTTACAACTTTATTTAAAACATTTGTGTATTGAGGTGATTTTCTGGGTCTTGTCACACTGTGCCAGCAAGTCTTTTTGGGTCTCATTTATACCAAATATCAGGGAATTTAGGTGATGTGTGTCTTGTCACTGTGCCAGCATTTTTTTTGGGGGTTTCCAACTTTATTTAAAACATTTGTGAATTGAGGTGATTTTCTGGGTCTTGTCACACTGTGCCAGCAAGTCTTTTTGGGTCTCATTTATACCAAATATCAGGGAATTTAGGTGATGTGTGTCTTGTCACTGTGCCAGCAAGTTTTTTTGGGGGTTTACAACTTCTTTAAAACATTTGTGAATTGAGGTGATCTTCTGGGTCTCGTCACACAGCCAGCAATTATTTTTGGGGCTCACTAATTTCTTTAAAACACTTGTGAATTAATGTGATCTGTGTCTCATCATACAAACAGTACCACGCTGTATTTTGGGGCTCACTAATTTCTTTAAAACATTTGTGAATTAAGGTGATCTGTGTCTCGTCATACATACAGTACCACGCTGTATTTTGGGGCTCACTAATTTATTTAAAACATTTGTGAATTAAGGTGATCTGTCTCTTGTCACTGGCTGCCAGCTATCAGTGTGTCTCACTGAGTTATACCAGAGTTATTTAAATCTTTATACCAGAGTTGAATCAGAGTTCTGTATATATTAATCTATATATCACTCACCATGTCTGAAAGAACAAAAAGGACAGGCAGACGCTCCCAGCCACAGATAAGAGGGCAAGCAGCCCCTGTGTCGGGAGGCTGTGTCTCTGGTCGTGGTGGACGTGGTGCATCCTCTGCAAGGGCACGCTTGTCCTTTCTAACTGGTGCTGGCCGTCTTAAGCAGCAGCAACATACAGAGGACTTGGTGGATTGGCTAACCAGGCCATCCTCATCCTCCGAGTCCTCTGCCAGCCAGGCTTCTAGTGCTTTACAGTCCACCTCAGCTGCCAAAGCATCTAATGCAGCCTCCATGTCCACAGCTACTCCTGCCATAGCCTCGCTATCACACACGGGGGAGTCAGCTGAATTGTTTGACTACAATGAGAGTGACATGCTGCTTGAGGATGCGCAGCAAGTACAGTGCTCTGATTCAATCCCTGAGGTTGAGCAAGGGAGTATAATCAACCTAGAGGAAGGGGGTGCCATGTGATGACACACAAATAACTGGCACTCATGTTGCCCCAGCAGCTGCAGCATACGATACTGCCAAGTTGGCTCCAGTGACGAGGAGATAGGGGGTGAAGATGACATTGATGATGATGAGGTCACTGACTCCACCTGGGTGCCAGATTGAACTGAGGAATCAAGTGAGGAGGAGGGGGAGGAGGAGGAGGAGGAGGAGGCACAGCAAACACGAGGCACAACATCCTCTGTGACCAACTGTAGCACTAGCCAGTCCAAGGCATCACATGTCAGAGCTGCTACGGTGCAGAGCGCTGTTGTCTCAAAGAACACATGCAGGAACTCTGCTGTCTGGGAGTTCTTTAAGAACTGTGCAGCAGACCCCACCGTTGCTATTTGTAATCTATGTCAGAGGAGGCTGAAGCGTGGGATAAACACCGGACACTTGGGTACCAGTGCTTGAGGCGACATATGAACAAGTGCCACACATCCCGTTGGGGCAAAACTTTGCGTAGGTCCTCCTCCTCCTCATCTGTCTCTACCCACACTGTATGTCCTGCCATGCAATTGCCTACAACCTCCACCGACAGGGATGATGCTACAGTAATGGATGTACCAGCAGGTCCTTCCTCACAATGTGACATCATCCCAGTAGCTGAAGATTTACGCAGTCAGATTACGTTGCCGCAGCTGCTGCAGCGAAAGAAAAAATATAGTCCCAACCATCCCCAAGCACAGCATCTAAATGCCAGCTTAGCAAAATTACTCGCATTGCAGCTGCTGCCTTTCCAGCTGGTGGACTCTGCTCCCTTCGTGATTTGCTGAATGCGCTGTACCACAGTGGCAGGTTCCAAAACGCCATTACTTTTCACGCAAGGCCATTCCAGCACTATACCAGCACGTGGAAGACAATGTTATCCAGTCATTGGGAAAGGCAGTCAGCAGCAAGGTGCATGTCACTTTAGACACGTGGTCCAGCAAGCATGGACAGGGTCGTTACATTTCCTTCACGGCACACTGGGTAACTCTGATTGCAGCTGGGAGGGATCCAAGACGGGGCTCTGTGCTGGAGCTTGTTCATCCACCACGCCTCCAGAAAGCTGCTTGTATGAGGTCTGTCTTCTCCACCACCACCACCTCTTCCTCCTCCTCCTCCTCCTTCTATGTCTCTGGCGAAGTGGCAGTTAAACCAACGCCTGACAGGGTCTACGCAATGGCTCAAGCAAAAAGATGCCATACTGTGCTTGAGCTGGTTTGTTTAGGGGACAGGAGCCACACCGGGTCAGAAATTTTGTCAGCTCTGCAGGGGCAGGTGCAGAGATGGTTAACACCACGCCAGCTTGAGCTGGGAATAATCGTCTGCGATAATGGCAGCAACCTTCTCTCCGCCCTACGCAAGGGTAAATTGACGCATGTACCATGCCTAGCACACGTCCTAAATCTGGTGGTACAGCGTTTCCTAACCAAGTACCCAGGGCTGCCAGAGCTTCTCATCCAGGCCAGAAAAGTCTGCAGCCACTTCAGACGGTCATTCCCAGCAAGCGTTCGCCTGGCAGAAATTCAAAGAGAATTCCACCTTCCCACAAACCGTCTGATCTGTGACATGCCCACCAGGTGGAATTCGACATTAGCAATGCTGCAGCGTCTGCACAAGCAGCAGAGGGCCATCAACGAGTACCTGTGTGAGTATGGCACAAGGACAGGTTCAGGTCAACTTGGGTTTTTTTCAACCCCGCAGTGGCTGATGATCAAGGATGCATGCACTGTACTGTCACCATTTGAGGAGGCAACGAGGATGGTGAGCAGGGACAGTGCATGCATCAGTGACACAATTCCTTTAGTGTTCCTGCTGGAGCACATTCTGCGGGGAATTATAGATGTGGCTCTAGAGGCAGAGCAGCGGGAGGAAGAAGAGGCCTTCCCTAGCTCTCAAGGCCCCAGTCTTTCCGCAGACAGCATTCCAGCAGGTCCTACTCAGATCAGACAGGAGGAGGATGAGGAGGAGGAGGACTATTTAAGTAGTGGGGGCATTGAAGGTGGGGATTCCTCAAGGGAGGGTTTTGTGTGCCCAGAAACAGAAGGGCTTGTGCATGGCTGGGAGGAGGAAGTGCACGATACGGTCATCTTCATTGACCAGGAAGACTCGGCAGCTAATGCCACCTCCAACCTACGCTGCATGGGCTCCCTAATGATGCAAAGCCTGCTAAAGGACCCCAGGATTCGTGCTATCAAGGAGAGGGATCATTACTGGTTGGCAACCCTTCTTGATCCACGATACAAGGTAAAAGTTGCAGAGCTCATCCTGCCCGCACAGAGGGAGCACAGGATGACAAAACTTGAGGACGCTCTAAAGCAAAACTTGTGTAACACCTTTCCAGGCACTGTTAGATTACCAAGTGCTGACCCACGTGCTTCTGAGACTGCAGGTGATCAGAGGAATAGCGGTGAAGGCCAGGGCCGCTTGACTGATGCATTTTTACATTTTTTTAGTCCTCGACGCCCAGGGACGTCAAATGTAGGCACCCATTGCCAGCGTCTTCACCATATGGTGCAGGACTACCTAGGGGCAAGGGCAGACCTGGATACCTTTCCAGGAGATGATCCACTGGCTTACTGGGTGTTGAGATTGGATCACTGGCCAGAACTTAGCCAATATGCTATGCAGCTACTAGGTTGCCCTTCATCTAGCGTGCTTTCCGAAAGGACGTTCATTGCCGCTGGAGGTTTTGTCACAGACAAAAGAGTGCGTCTGTCCACCGACTCTGTAGACCAGCTGACATTTATAAAAATGAATCAGTCCTGGATCAGCAGCTATCAATCCCCTGATGCTGAAGTAATGGAATAGATAGGGGATGTCCTCTTCTGCATTCACAAAACCTCCAGCACTGAACTCTTCCACAATACCACAAAAGGGTTACGGTGTGAAGGCACTTGCTGCCATGAAAGGCACAATATCTGGCTGCACTGACGCCCATTAAAAAAAAAAAAAAACTTTTCAATAATGGACCACATGGTCCACCCCTGCACTCTTCCACAATACCACAGAGGGGTTACTGTATGATGATACTTGATGGCCTGACATTAAAGGCACAATGTCTGGGTGCACTGACGCCCATTAACAGATAAAAAACTTTTCAATATAGGACCACATGGTCCACCCCTGCACTCTTCCACCATACCACAGAGGGGTTACTGTATGATGATACTTGCTGGCCTGGCACCAAAAAGGCACAATATCTGGGTGCACTGACGCCTTAACAGATGAAATATCTTTTCAATATAGGACCACATGGTCCACCCCTGCACTCTTCCACAATACCACAGAAGGGTTACTGTATGATGATATTTGCTGGCCTGGCACCAAAGGCACAATATCTGGGTGCACTGACACCCATTACCAGATCAAAAAAATGTCAATAAAGGACCACATGGTCCACCCCTGCACTCTTCCACAATACCACAGAGGGGTTACTGTATGATGATACTTGATAGCCTGGCATTAAAGGCACAATATCTGGGTGCACTGACGCCCATTACCAGATCAAAAACTTTTCAATATAGGACCACATGGTCCACCCCTGCGCTCTTCCACCATACCACAGAGGGGTTACTGTATGATGATACTTGCTGGCCTGGCAGTCTTGCACCAAAGGCAGAATATCTGGGTGTACTGACGCCCATTATCAGATCAAAAACTTTTCAATATAGGACCACATGGTCCACCCCTGCACTCTTCCACAATACCACAGAGGGGTTACTGTATGATGATACTTGCTGGCCTGGCATTAAAGGCACAATATCTGGGTGCACTGACGGCCATTAACAGATAAAAAAAACACTTTTCAATATAGGACCACATGGTCCACCCCTGCACTCTTCCACAATACTACAGAGGGGTTACTGTATGATGATACTTGATGGCCTGGCACTAAAGGCACAATATCTGGGTGCACTGCCATTGACGCCTGTATCAGATTCATATCCTCAGAGGGGTTACGGTGTGACGGCACTGTTGCCGACGCTAAAAGCCCAATTTTAAAGCACCTAAAACACTAAACTTTTTCTGCGCGTCCTAAAATGTCTTTTCATACAGGCTGCCGCCCCAAGCAGTTGTTTATGGATAGATTAAAGGAAAAACATTTACCGTCATATGAAACGTCATTTATTTGTTTTTAAGTGTTTCTATACATCCTTCTATACATCCATCTATACAAACTTCACGGGCAGGTTATGGGGACCTCCTAGGCACGATATTGGAAGGAATTTTTCATTTTTATTTTTAACCCTTATTTCATGGCAAACTCACTGTCCCTTTAAAAACGTTTTTTTTAAAACTTTTTGTCCTTGTTTCCTGTCCCCCAGGGCACTACCCGGACCCCCATACACCTTTTATGGCAAATATGTAGCATATATGCCCTATTGGAGGGCACTCTAAAAAAACGAATTTTCAGCCCCATTGACTTGCATGGGGGTTCTGGTTCGGGTTCGGGTTCAGGTTCGGTCCCGAACAAATGGGAAGTTCGGGTTCGGGCTCGAACCGAACTTGGGGAGTGTTCGGCTCATCCCTATTCAGGATGACACACCTCTTGTGGAGGCGTCAGAAAGGAAAGATGACTTTTACCAGCGCTGCTCTCTAAAATATGTCCTGCTTATTAATATGTAACAAGAATCTCAAATTCATACTATTTGTATCAAGAACAAGATGTTTTCCGCGTTCGCCGTGACTGGTACAAAGCCGGAATAAATAAATAAATGAACTTGCTAACGAGGCTGTTGCTCTTTGCTTGGCTTAAAACAGGATGTCTCACATTGCATCTTGTCAAAACTGACCGGTTGAATTGCAAATATGCATTGTCGCAACATGAGAATTGTTTCAACAAATCCCCCTCCCCCTACTGTGTAGCATGTCGAACAGATTCCAAAACATTGTAGCCATGATGTCATTGTTGACTCTTATTATACACATCTCAGGTAGGGTTTCCAATATCCGAAATGCTCGAAACCAGATGTTTTTCAGATTTCGATTTTATGGGATTTTGGAGTAACGGTAAGGGATACTCTATTGAAAAAAAGTTCCCCTTTTTTGCCCTTAAAATAATGGGACATAGGCTGCTGATGACAGCGTCTGCCCAATTATTATTATTTTTTCTCTTTTTATGTGATTATTCTCACCTTTTCTTCCTCGCCGTGCGCTGCTTCTCCTCTTTAAAACCGGAGCTCCCTGACGTTTTCCTGCGCAATCTGTGCTCCTACGCAACTTCAGTACAACGGGAACTGCAAATTACGCAGTGCGACTGGACTTGCGCACTTTATGTACTCAAGTTCCATAGCGCCTGTAGAGAACGCGGATTGGAGCTGCCCTCGCATGCACATATCCATCTCTGCCTGTCTGAGGGTGCTCGTTTTCGTGGACAGTCTCAGAGGGTGACGACTGATTTCACACACTAGTGACTGATCTGGTGACCAGAAGCCAGGAAATTCTAACATCCCAGCTGCTGGTGACACTGGATGGGGTGGAGGAAACTCCTCGACTTGACCCAGCGTTTCTGCCAGATCAGGGCAGCAGGGACGAGGGAAGACTCTACATAACTTGATCACTTTAAACCAGTAAAGTGGTGAGGAGGAGTAGAGTGTCCCTTTATGTCAAGCATGGTGGAATGATCATCCTTCCACCATGTAAAGTTCCACTCTGAGTGAGGTCCAGTTACCAGTCTATACCTGATAAAGCCTGGATACCAAATTTAAGGAAGAATACAGCAATTAAACCAGAAAAGGGGCTTTTCACTTACCACCTTTCTTTCATTGAAAGAACAGTGGTTTTGGTTTGGGTAAGTGTGGTGGATCAAGTATGGTGAAACTACTGTGAATTAATCGTTTAGAGAACTTCCACTGTAGTTATCCGTACGCTTCTCTGTTCTTCCCAGAATGGTTTGAATTGAAGTTGTCTAGCTTAGTGTCCACTGGCGTTTCAGTTAAGGTTGTCTAGAGCTGTTTGCAGTGTTGTTTTCACCTTTGTTCCTATCGGAGTTAAATCAAGATCACCTCTTTAAAATCTCTGAAGTCTATTCACTGGTATTAAAAGCAGTGGTAGAATAACACTAAGGCCGGGGTCAGACGAAGGTTTTGCAGAGCGAAAGGAACGTCCGTGAGCGCTGATGTTCCTTCCACTCTGATGCCCGTCTGGCAACCTCGCTGAGCGCAGTTAGTGCGCTCAACGCTGCCAAGCGCTTTGCAGCCCCGTCGAACGAGCTTTTCATTTTGATGTAGTGACGCCATCGCAGTAGGACATTTTTGGTCCGGCACACAATCTGCCCACAACCACCAACAGTCGAACAGCATAAGAATTATGTACTTAGCACTGTTGTTTCACCTAGGATCATTGTAGCTGCAAAAAATGGTATTAATCATCGTCCTTTTCTGCAACTGCGGTGAACTTAGACTATCCGAGGTGGGAAATACGGTTATGGCAGGCGAAGTTGCTTCAAACGACATTGAAAAATAGTACCATCATTATTATTCCATAGAAAAAGTCGCAGTGTGGTCCTCCTTGGTATGGAGGGATCTGAGCAGCTGCTGCAGGTCAGACGGGGGCTCCCTTCCGCAGCAGGAAGAGAGAGGAGTTCGCTGCGTCATGGAGGGGATGGCGGCCGCCATATTGGATTCCTCGAGGGGAGCCGGCGGGAAATGCTGAGGTGCGTAAAAGCTGTGGATGCCAGCCCATGATGGGCTAGATGGCATCTTCGAGGGCCTGGGTAAAGCGTCTGTTCTTGCCCATGATAAGTGCAAATGAAGGAGCTTGAGATCTGCGAGGTTCTCTCCATCCGGAGCTCAGCTAACAAGCAGTCATCTTGCTCGATGGTCAGGACACTCCTCCTGTAGAAGAAGTCAACTTCAACTATTGTCGCTTAGGAGAACATTATCATTGCTCCACCGTTGCTTTCAACAACAGTAAATATACTCTGACAAGTGAAGTTTTTAATTGAAGCAAAGGAAAGCGCAACGATGGACCACCTCGAGTGATGAAACAAAAGTGGAAACCATGTTGTCGCGTTTCCACATTCCAGCCAAGCCCCCTGGTGGTGAGAGCGATCCAGGCCAGCTCTTCCCTGTCTGGGTTAGCCTTTCCGCCCTGTGCCACTCCTGGATTCCCCTGCTGCTCATCTGGCCTGGGATCACATGCCCTGTTTGTTCAGTCCTGTTCCCTATAAAGATGCAAGCAGCAGAGAGGCTCATGGCTCTTGCATGGTTCCAGTTACTGAGGGTCTTGTTTCCTGTAGTGCTACTATTGCTATGCTATCTGTGTTTTTCTGTGTTTGATCTAGGCCTGGCTCTGACTATTCTTTTGTCTGCTCCCTGTACTCTGTATATTGATTTCCTGTGTTCCGACCTCTGATTCTTTGACAATCCCCCCTGGTTCTTTATCATTTGGCTCCAGTCCTGGCTTTTCTATTATATGTTCCTTGTGTCCTGTTCTCTTGTCTCTCTGTATTTACCGAGCAGCATTATATTATCAGCCAGAGTTAGAGGCAATTGCAAGGACCTCATCCAAGTTCAGGATTCCCTGTGTTGCTGCTGGGCATATCGTCTTGTTGTCTCTGATTAACCCCTGTTGCTATTGTGTTATTTATTCCTTGCCCTGTATCCTGTATAGCATTAGAAGGCCAGCATAAGGTCCTTGTCTCAGATCAGGGTTTGTGTGTGTGTGTGTGTGTGTGTATGTGTGTTTGTGTGTGGTATTCTAGTTCTGTCATTCTTGTCCAGGATACAGTCATGGTCGAAATTGTTGGCACCCCAGACATTTTTCCAGAAAATAAAGTATTTCTCACAGAAAAGTATTGCAGTAAGACATGTTTTGCTATGCACATGTTTATTCCCTTTGTGTGTATTGGAACGAAACAAAAAAAGGGAGGAAAAAAAGCAAATTGGACATAATGTCACACAAAACTCCAAAAATGGGCTGGACAAAATTCTTGGCACCCTTTCAAAATTGTGGATAAATAAGATTGTTTCAAGCATGTGATGCTCCTGTAAACTCACCTGGGACAAGTAACAAGTGTGGGCAATATGAAAATCTTGTCTGTGCATTGTTTGTCTGTGTGTGCCACACTAAGCATGGACAACAGAAAGAGGAGAAGAGAACTGTCTGAGGACTTGAGAACCAAAATTGTGGAAAAATATCAATAATCTCAAGGTTACAAGTCCATCTCCAGAGATCTAGATTTGCCTTTGTCCACAGTGCGCAACATTATCAAAAAGTTTGCAACCCATGGCACTGTAGCTAATCTCTATGTGGGTGGACGGAAGAGAAAAATTGATAAAAGATTGCAACGCAGGATAGTCCGGATGGTGGATAAGCAGCCCCAAAGAAGTTCCAAAGAAATTCAAGCTGTCCTGCAGGCTCAGGGAGCATCAGTGTCAGCGCAATCTATCCATCGACATGTAAATGAAATGAAACGCTATGGCAGGAGACCCAGGAGGACCCCACTGCTGACACAGAGACATAAACAAGGAAGACTACAGTTTGCCAAAATGTACTTGAGTAAGCCAAAATCCTTCTGGGAAAACGTCTTGTGGACAGATGAGACCAAGATAGAGCTTTTTGGTAAAGCACATCATTCTACTGTTTACCGAAAACGGAATGAGGCCTACAAAGAAAAGAACACAGTACCTACAGTGAAATATAGTGGAGGTTCAATGATGTTTTGGGGTTGTTTTGCTGCCTCTGGCATTGGGTGCCTTGAATGTGTGCAAGGCATCATGAAATCTGAGGATTACCAAAGGATTTTGGGTCACACTGTAGAGCCCAGTGTCAGAAAGATGGGTTTGCGTCCGAGATCTTGGGTCTTCCAGCAGGACAATGACCCCAAACATACGTCAAAAAGCACCCAGAAATTGATGGCAACAAAGCGCTGGAGAGTTCTGAAGTGGCCAGCAATGAGTCCAGATCTAAATCCCATTGAACACCCGTGGAGAGATCTTAAAATTGCTGTTGGGAAAAGGCGCCCTTCCAATAAGAGAGACCTGGAGCAGTTTGCAGAGGAAGGGTGGTCCAAAGTTCCAGGTGAGAGGTGTAAGAAGCTTATTGATGGTTATAGGAAGCAACTGATTTCAGTTATTTTTTCCAAAGGGTGTGCAACCAATTATTACGTTAAGGGTGCCAAGAATTTTGTCCAGCCCATTTTTGGAGCTTTGTGTGACATTATGTCCAATTTGCTTTTTTTCCTCCCTTTTTTTGTTTTGTTCCAATGCACACAAAGGGAATAAACATGTGTATAGCAAAATATGTGTTACTGCAATACTTTTCTGTGAGAAATACTTGATTTTCTGGAAAAATGTCTGGGGTGCCAACAATTTCGGCCATGACTGTATGTGTTATATCTGTGTTCTGTATCCATGCAGCCAGCATATAACCTGCCTAAAAAGGCTTAGGAACACCCAGTAAAAAGGTCCCACATTGGCTCACACTGGGTGCCTCGTGACACATGTTTAGTGTTACCTGTGTCATCTATCTCCCCTTATGACACGGGTCGCAACTCTCTGTGTCAGACCAAGAAAAGAGGAATGAGGCGATCAGGTAGCTGTATGGCAATTTCGATGGATCCCTGGGATCCTGCTAAAATCGCCATATAGTGACCTAAGTGCCACATTCCTATTTTCCTATTTCTATTATGTTCCGGCTGACTGCGCTGGATTTGAGAGAGCACCGATTTGTTGTATATTGTTCTAGGTCAGTGGTTCCCAACCGCGGTCCTCAAGTACCCCCAACAGGTCAGGTTTTCCAGATATCTGAAGCACAGCACAGGTGATATGATTTGTTGCTCAGTGATTGCAGGATTCAGTCCCCAAGGTGATCCTGTCCTGTTAGGGGTACTTGAGGACCGCGGTTGGGAACCACTGTTCTAGGTAATTGTGGAGTACAGACCGATTTTTGTTGTTTGCATCTCTGTGTCAGGTTGACACCATTCCAGCTCTGCCATGTACACCATCACTTTCACAGCCGTGATGATGTGGAATGCTCTGCTTTCTCGGCATCTTATTGTATTGCTGACAGGCGTAACAGCACTGATGCTAATTGTGTCGCATCATCACAATTTCTACACACATTTTGTTGAGCAGAAATGACACCCGTTGATGGGAACAACTCTAAAGAGGTTATTCATTAACCTCCGAATCGGCCCCGAGTTGCACCAGACAGTGAATTTCACGATTCGGTGCAATTTCGGACCAATCCGTCTATTCACTAAGCTGTCAATTCGTGAAATACAGGCTATCTGACAATAAACTATGGTGCGATTTGCCACTATTTGGCGGCACCAAAATTGCCCCATAGAAGACTAGCGTGTTTTCTATTCACAAAACGCCGAACTGCACCGAAATTCCGGCAAATGCCCTGATTTTCAGTGTTTCAGTTCGACAGGTTTAAACAGAGGGATCCCATAGAATTTAATATATCTTTTAATTTTCTTAAAACAACATTTATTCTTTTCATATTCAGCAAAAACCCTTTTTATTTTTTATTTATTTTATTTTTTATTTTCTTATTTAATTAATTCAAAGTCTTTTTTTAATTATGTAGCAGACTTTTTCTTATTTTTTTAAAAAGACTTATTCCATTAAATGGACACTCTCAGGGCTATTCGGAAAGAGGTGAAAACCTTGAGAATGACTGGAGAATTGAAAATTCTAGGTCAAAATAGTCAAACCAGAAAAATTCTCCCATTTATCTCACTTTCCAAATTGGCTATTTGGTCTAGATTGTTCATTCTCCTGGCAATTCTTAAGGTTTTCACCTCTCTCTGAATAGCCCTGATTGACTTATACTCCTTTTAGAAGAATAGGAGTCTTCCTTTATTTTTATTTTTTTGCAGTTTGGCAGATCTTGCCCGCATTTTGGCAGTTATCATTTTCAACGACGTCCAATAGCTGCTCCGGTGACTTCTTTTTCAGCAAAATATGCAGGTCCATTCAGTAAAATGGTGAAACTCAGGAGACTTGGCAGGAGAAGAGAACAATCTAGACCAAATAGCCAATTTGGAAAGTGAGATAAATGGGAGAATTTTTCTGGTTTGGCTATTTCGACCTGGTTTTGCCAATTCTCCTGAGTTTCAAGTTTATTGAATAGACCTGATGGTGAATATTCACTAAATAGTGAATTCACTGTATTTTCGGCCAAATGGAATCGCCGAAGTGCGCCGAAATGTGGCGAAAAGCAAACTACTACTACTATGACTATTTATGTCTGACTCTGACCAGCATGCCTTGCTGTGCTGTGGTTTCTGTTGTTTCCCATTAGCACGTTCCTACCTTGTTTAATTGTCCTGACTTTTGACCCGACTGTCACGGAAGGAAAAGAGCCAGCTCAACTAGTTAACTACCTACCTTGCCGTGATGTGCGGAAGGAGAGCGTACAAGGGGATACAGCTCCAAGCCCCTGGATTTACTAACTCTACCCGCGCAAAGGGCCCCAAGTTATGCCAACCTAACCCCCTTACACTGTACCCACCCTTCTGAATGTACACACTGCCACCACGAAAGTAATAGGGCACTTTCGAAACCCCACTAGCTGTATACCACCCCAATCCAGGAGTCCAACCATATACAGCTAATGTGTGTATATATATATATATATATATATAACACACACCAAATGATAAGTACTATAGTAACGATACCTAAGCGATTCTACTCGCGAAGCATGAATTTATCTAGAGCAGACAGTACTGGGTTTTAAGTTTAATGGAAAAGAATACAAACTTTACACAGTGCAAGTATCACATAAAAAAGACATACAAAATATACGTTAAACGTGCAAATACAGTTCTTGAAATAAAATGGGACTTACATAGAAAATCTAACTGTAGATACTTCCATGGGTATTTCCTTGATTTCAAATGTTCCAGAGGGTTCCTAGATGTTCACTCAACCGAGCGTTTTGGAGAAATACCCTGAGCTTTGGGTGAGCTTGCTATATGAAAAACTGGCCCTGCATCCCCTTTCCCAACCATTTGGTTCCCGGATCAAGTTTCCCTTTAGCTCCAGAGAGCAGATCAGATAAGGGTTGTAAACCAGTGGCCTTTTGCTATGCAAACTCCATTGCACAGACCAGAGAAAAAAAAAACACCAGTTCTGCGTTTAAAATCTTGCAGAAAATTATACCCGTTTGTGACACCGACCCTGTCTGAATCTCGTGGATATCTGTTGTCCTTGTCACGGCTCATCTACTTGTTGCCCATCTCTCTGACTATTCTCCTGTCTTGTCCGTTTGTACCTTATTATATTGATCCTGGCCATGATAAGGACTTTAGGGACTTTTCCTGGTTTTTCCTGTGTTGCTAAGCTTTGCGTACTTGGGGAAACTGCCACACATATCTGGACAACCATTGACATAAATCACAGTCCAAACAACTATACCATTTAAATCAAGGTCCACATAAACTGTTGTTGGTTGGATGCACAGCTATGGAATAGAATTCCTCCAAGTTCTTTTGCAGATCAGGGACATGATCACATGATCCATGTTATGAAGAAAGATCTCGTAAGGTATGTGGGTTACCTGAGAATTGGAAGAAAAACAACCCAGAGGCGTGTACCCACATAGAGCCAGTGTTGGGGCTCTTCACTTGTGAGTGGGTTGTAATGAGCACTTATTCGACTATTATTTTGTAACGACCTACTACAACAGTGGTTCCCAACCGTGGTCCTCAAGTCCCCCTAACAGGCCAGATTTTAAGGATTGCCTTGGTGAAATGCAGACTGAATCCTTCAATCACTGAGCAGCAAAACATATCACCTGTGCTGTGCTCCAGCTATCTGGAAAACCTGACCTGTTGGGGGGTTTGAGGACCGCGGTTGGGAACCACTGTACTACACTATGGGCTCTATTACATTCTTCGTGCAAATTTTACCCTGTGCGCAAAAACGCATTAACGTGAGGGGCAAAACCCTTTGCGCTGAACGTCATATTACAACGTCCATGCAAAAAATGCGCGTTTACGTCTAACGCGGGTGGACCTGCGCGAACCCTTTGCGAGCGTACTGTACTGCGCGTGTCCTATACTTAACATTGTGAGCGCAAATACGTTTGCGCGCTGCTACACGGATGGTATTACAATCTATGCGCAAAATTTAACGGACAGCGTTTGCGCTCATAATTTTAACGTCTTTTAAAAGCTGGTGGTAACGGCAAATCTGAACGTCCTGGCCGAAATCAAATACACCAGCCCAAAAAAACAATACAGCACAGTCTAGTTACACATTCTACACATACCCAAACAATAAAATGGAGAAGTTGTGCGTGTTTTTATTGATGCAGCATATATACACAGATTGACTTTGACAGGCGCAAAAAACTTAACGTGAGATAATTGTGGTTCTTAATTCTGATTGGCTGAATACCGTGAAAAAAACAGTCCGCACACCGATATATGCGCGCAACGTTAATTTTACACGTGTTATTTTTTGACAGATGAAAAAATGCGCTCGGATTGTAATACCAGCGTTAATTTACACGCGTTAACGTCTAACGCATCGCGCACAAATTAACGCGCTGTGCGAGCTTTTTTCCGCATAGAATGTAATAGAGCCCTATAATTGCTATTTCTCTTGTTTTTTTATGTCTACTGGACATTATAAGTACATTTGATATATGATAAGGAGCACTTAACCTCAACTAACATTCCAGCGCTGTACCAGCTTATATGTGAAGACAACGTTGAGAACTATGGTGGAACTTCCTTAGATAGTGAAATCCCGGTGGTTTCTCCAGAGCTGATCCACCATAGTTCTCGAAAGTCCACCAAAGTATCTCCATCATTGTCTCAATAAAACAACAGTGGTTTGTGAATTGACCTACAAGCTTTTGACATTCAATAAATGATCCTTCCTCTGGCACTGAATGATTTCTCCTACATGATGTGATGACTAACTCGATGGGGTCACATATCAGGGAAAAAAAAAGGAAATGTGAACATAAACTAGGGGAAATGATAACAAAGGCTTGTGTGGATGTCTATAGAATATGATTTAATATTTTTCCTTCCTTTTCCTCGGCCGTAATTCATTATTTCACCGTAGAAACTGTGCGAAACTAATGCAATTTCCTCCGTTACCATGGACACCTTCACTATAGCCCCTCTGTTGTCATAAAACCCTTCTACGAATTATAAACTAGCTATACGGCCTCACGCATCCACAATGAGACCGATGCATGATGCGGTTACCCTGTACGTTGGTCTCTCTGGTAACCCAGATGTTTCTGGACCACAACTCCCATGATTCCCTGGTTATCTATCACAATCAAAGAATTCTGGGACTTGTAGGCCATCAACAACTGGGGGACCATGAGTTTGACAGTCCTGCACTACATGATTTTATTTTTTACTACTATATGTTTTAAGAACGAAGTGGCCTTATGTTGACTTGGAGAGAGATGACCAGTGGTGGTTGGTGCCATTCCCCTGTCTGTCTTGGCGCAGGCTTGTGATCTGTTAGAGCAGTGGTTCCCAACAGTGGTCCTCAAGTCCCCCTAACAGGCCAGATTTTAAGGATCACCTTGGGGGAGTGCAGACTGAATCCTGCAATCCCTGAGCAGCAAATCATATCCCCTGTGCTGTGCTTCAGATATCTGGAAAACCTGACCTGTTGGGGGGACTAGAGGACCAGGGATGGGAACCACTGAGTCCGAGGGCCAGCAAGATGACATTTAACGTGTTCCCTCATGTATAAAGAGACAAGCAGAGTAATTAGCCTGGACATGGAAGCAGAGGCGCCGCAGCAGTTAATGAAGCGTTAAACAAGCTCAAACATGAGGCCCCTCTAATTATGCTTAAAAATACAGACATTAATACATTTTGATTAATAAAAGCTTACAAAGCTCTCTCAGAGACGAGTGTCTGCAAATGCATGAGTGTATTTTCATGGTAAGTCAGTGTGTACATGAATGCCGGGTGTATACGACATGTCGCACTCTGAGGCCGCTATTTAAGCATCCGACTGTTCTCTTTTGTGTAATCATAATGCTGCTTCTACGAGGAAACCTAAATGTGAGGTTAAAGAGCCCAATATTTGCAAAATTAATAGAGTAGGAGCACTGCCACCCTTTGTTTATGTCTGCCCATGGCCGACAAATGGAGGGGTAAATTGAGAGGTGATCAAACAGCCCGCTAGCTATGGGTGGTGACATTTGGGTTTGGAACCATAGCTTGGTTTGGATTCCTACATTTGTTTATATTTGTCTTTTGTAGTTATAAATATTTACCTACTGGAATAACACTCTGCCAACTTTGCAAGGTTTGTAGTCCTTGTTATCATAGTCCTTGTTTCAATTACATTCTCATGTTCTTTCAAGATATGTCACAATAAGCGTCGAAGATGAAGAGGAACCTCGATGATGCAGACTAAAGGGGTATCGGCTGGATGGAGTAGATCCATCACTGCTCTATAACAGTGGAGACCCAGGTTTGAATCCCGGCAAGAGCACCTCTCCAGTAAGTGTCCTTGGGCAAGACACCTAATGGTACTCGCCTACCACCATAGGCGACTCTACAGGGGGGCAAGGGGGGGCAATTGCCCCCCCTAGGTTATTCCTTGCCCCCCCATGTGCCCCCCCACCAAAAATCAGCATCCAGCTTCCCACACTTCTTCGGACCAACATATCTCCGTCGCTATGCATCGTATATGGAAGAACTAGGTGTCATTCGAAAGGGCAGATTCTGGCCTTTCCAATGATATCCAACATGAACATATTCAGTGTGAAGTATAAGTCATAAAACATTAAATAAAAACGTGTACGTAAACATTTTCACAGGGTTGAAATGGCTCAGCAGTAAAATGGTTAATGTTCAGACTATACACTACATTGTGTATTACGTTAGTTTTTGCCTTGGTTTTAGTTGTATATTAAGGGTTAATGGGCAGGCTTCATCCCTTACAGTATACATTTGTTTTTTCCTTGATTAATGGCATTTTACGGGTTGATGGGTAAACTACATGCCTCAGTGTATTCATTTCATGTTTTCCCTTGATGAATGGCATTTTACGGGTTAAGGGGTAGCTAAATGCCACATTGTTTATTATTTTTATTGTATTTCTCTGGGTTTATGGCATTTTAGGGGTTATTATGGAAGTTAGAATCTAAAGGGTCTAATGATCTTTAGATCCTCTGCTTTCCGTCACATTTTGGGGAATTTATTTTTCCGAAAATAAGGTGAATTAGTACAACAAAAAAGGCATCATTGCATCACATTATTCATTGCATCACATTACTCTGGGGTTTTGGAATCTTATTTATATATACTTATTTAGGGCACTATTACCTGGTGTGAGCTAACCCTTGCGTCGGTGTGATTTTGCGTTAGTGCCAGGTTAATTGAGTCTAGCGCCTGACCAACAGATCGTTTGCTTCCCACTACAAATGGGAAAAATCACTTAGCGCGTTGCTATTAGCGATTTGTACCACGAGCTTAATGTACTTTCCGCGTCCTATACTTAACACAGCGCTTTTGCAGCTAACAGATCACTTGGTGCCAGCGCTACATTTTTTGAGGTGCACTAATTGCAACATTTTACCTACTGCTCAACCCTGGTGCTAACTCCAAAAAAACAGAAAAACCAGGTCCTCGTCCAAAATTAATAGGCAATTGAAAGGAATGCAGCACAGGTGTTCTCTTGGCCCCATACACCATAGTAATAGATATGGTCAGCAATGTCGCTGCTGTTGCAGTAAGCTCTATTATAAATGTATCCTTTATGCACATATATCCTAATTCTAATATATTGCCTAATTTTAAACATTTTATGCTGGGGGTTATTCATAGTATGTAAGCAGTTGATTATTAGGGTGACTGTGTGGACCATGTTTAAAGGGACACGTGAATAAGTCTTGCCCTGAAACATGTATTATTGCTATGCTGCAGCAGGGAAATTGTTGTCGCTCACCTAGCCTTCCTTTTGGATCTATTAAATGCAGTGTAATGATTCTACATGCTGTTGGGTGGCATTTATCATGCAATGCCCATCAGCCTTAATATATGTGTGCATCAAAACATGGATGATACGGCCACCGTGGAGGATTTTAATAATGCAAGGGTGTGAGGTGATTCACTGGATGTGTTCATATTCAAGCTTGTGAGGGCGGGGGATAGGTATGGCCCAGCACTCTGCACTGGAAAAAAAACCAGTTCTATCCTGTACACAACCGCATTAGCGCTGGGTCTCAACCCGGGTCTTAGAGTTTCCCTAGCGTGCGCCAAACGACCTTGTTCATGGACTACTGCAGACAAGGTGATCTGTTAGTAGGTCGTCAGGCACTAACAGGGTTATTCAGAAAGCAGTGAAAAGCAGGAGAATGACTGGAGAATGGTAAATTCTAGGTCAAAATAGCCGATTTTGGTTATTTTGACCAAGAATTTTCCATTCTCCAGTCATTCTCCTGCTTTTCACGCTCTCTGAATAACCCTGTAAGTTTTAGCGACTCGCACTAAATTTTTCCTTTAGTGATGGTGTTTTAGCTCACACCAGGTGATAGGGCCCTTACTTTTATTCAGTGATATGATTTAGTGGTGAAAATTATTAGTGCCCCCCCAGTTTGACTGCGGTATCTTCTGTGCCCCCCCTAAATATTGTTCCTAGAGTCGCCACTGCCTACCACACAATATCGGCTGTGGAGTCCAGTGGTAACATCTCTGCCTTTCGACCAAGGAGTCAAGTCAAAAATCCAGTTCAGCACATCCCTCCAATACAACTGTGGAGAAGCATGTCTCGACTTTACGAGAAGCGAGTTCAACCTAACCACCAGGTTGCTGCTACAGTCATGAAAAGCTGACTCAGAAGACGCCACCAGCGAGTGTCCTTGGACAAGACACCTAACGATATGTATGCTCCTACCTCACAAAATACTTGTACATCTTATAGATTGTAAATTCCCTTGGGAACAGGATCCCCTGAATCAGGTCATCATCCATGTGTGGTATTCTAATGTGTCAACACCTTGTACACTGACCTTGTAAAGCGCTGCGCTATATAATATGTGGCGCTATATAAATAACGGATAATAATAACAAATATTCACAAAGCATCTCATCGAAATATCTGTGCTTTCACTTTGGTTCACATCGGCGATTCCATTTAACCGAAACTATGGCGAATTCACTATTCACCGTAGGGTCACTGTAACGCACCGAAGATGGAGTCACCGAAGACCCATGAAAAATTTGGTGAGTATCGCTGAAAAGCAGCGAACTGACCTTGGTGAAATCCACCGAACTGCAAAAAACAAAACGGAACTCTCCTATTCTCCTAATAGGTGTTTCAAACCAATAAAAATGCATTAAAATGTTTGTGAATAATCAAAAGGTCTTTTACAGGAAAAAGAACACCTTTGAAAAAAAAGGGAAACAAAAATCTTGTTAAAAAAATACATTACATTCAAAATGGTGTTCTAAAAAAATAAACACGCTTTTTGCTGAAAATGAAAAGAATAAAGTTTTTTTTCAAAATTTTTTTATAATGATATTACTTTTTTAATAGGGATGCACCGAAACCACTTTTGTAAGACCAAGTACGAGTATCGATACTTTTTAAAAAGTACTCACCGATACCGAGTACCGATACTTTTATTTTATGTCATCTGAACGCTTTCCAATAAGAACAGACCTCATATAAAAATGCCCCCAGCTTACATGTATATATCCCCCCCGAGATATATATATATACAGATGCACCCAGCTCACAAGGAGATTGTCCCCAGCTCACATGGAGATTGTCCCCAGCTCACATGGAGATTGCCCCCAGCTCTCATGGATATGCCCCCAGCTCACATGGATATGCCCCCAGCTCACATGGATATTGCCCCCAGCTCTCATGGATATGCCCCCAGCTCTCATGGATTTGCCCCCAGCTCTCATGGATATTGCCCCTAGATCACATGGATATGCAGCCAGCTCTCGTGGATATTGCCCCAGCTCTCATGGATTTGCCCCTAGCTCTCATGGATATACCCCCAGCTCTCATGGATATGCCCCCAGCTCACATGGATATGCCCCCAGCTCTCATGGATATTGTCATGGAGCTGATGTAACGCTCCATGCTTCAAACCCCAAGAGACTTTATGTTCATTTATATTGTGTGATTTTAGATATATTTTACATCATTTGGTTTTAGTTTAAATTAGTTTAGTGTAAAATGGCATAGCTTTGGTTTAAAATACTTATATTCCTGTAGGTAAATGTGTTTCTGTATAGCCAGTAAACAAGTTTTACTGCTGTGTAATGTATGCAACAGGGCTTTTCCCTTTATCAGTGTTTGTCTTTAATCTGATGTGTTAGAACAATGGATTATACAAATGTTGTGTGAACTGAAGGCTAAAGGATGTAAAGAATGTTTATTGTAAATAACTGACATAATGTAATTAGTATATTGTAGGACGAGGTGTGTCATTTATGCAAATTATGACTGTTGGACTTCAGCATAAATGGTGGCATTTTGTTCATTAAAAAGAGAGAACGCTCAGACTGAGAGAGAGAGAATCCTGTTTTAAAGCATACAGCCGCGCCTGGTGTCTTTATTTCAGTGACGCTACACTATATACTCAACATCAGAAGGCACCGAGCGGCCTTCTGGAAATTCCTAACGGCTCCAGGGCAGAGGAACAGAAGCAGGCGGGTCAAGCTGCTTGAGGCGCTGAGGACAGCGCTCCCAGTAGCCGGGCTGACCGCAACGAAGGGGTGTCTGGAGAGTCAGGACAGGCGGAAGAGAACAGTTCCGTCACATTGGTGGCAGCTGTGGGATAGAGGCTCTCCACCACAATACACCCCGAGATGGCCAACTATACAGCCTGCAAGCAGGACACCCTGAAGGACCTGCTGGAGAGCCATGGAAGGAACGAATACTGAAGTAAGGGTCAAAGGCACAAGTGTGGTGCAACCCGGAGTGAGTGTAGACGTGTCCCCGCTGAGAGAGACCGCAGAGGTTTTTGCCTGCGGTGCAAGAAAACAGTCTACAGAGGACTATGGATCAGGACAGCTCATTTATTCTTTATGAGCAGAGAATCACAGAGGACATTCAGCTGTGGAGACCCCAAGTGTTGGGGCCTCAGCCCACTGTGAGCCATGGAGACCAGTTGGTGCACTGGCTGCGTGCTGCACTCGATCTAGAGTGCAAATACGAGGACTTGCTGCAATGCGTGAGTGAGGAGGATTGGGAAACTGACGAGAAGCCTCCCCCAGGATATGTGTTCCGTGGTCCTGGCCCAGCATGGATCTACTTTAAGGGGGGAGACAATTATGGCAGTCCACAGGCTGCCAGACATGCAGAATTGTGCGCCATCCAGGGGCGCTACCTGGACGTGTATGAGGACTCTGCCTTTTGGCCCGTGCTGAAGGGACTTGCTGCTGAGGAATGGGCACTCGAAATAGACTTAAAAAGGTTGCAAACTGCAGCCCAGCTACAAGTCGCTGAAGCCCCTGGAGGAAGCCTCCCCACACCAGCCAGCGGGAAGCGGAAGAAAAAGAGAGGTGGCCGAGCCAAAGCAGACCAAAGCAGAACGCCGTCACAGCCCGGGGATTACAACAGTAAGCCATCTTCCAGCGGCCAGTATCAGGTCACCAGAGAGACTGACACCCAGGCTGTTCCCCTCATGAGAGATGGGGCCACACAGACCATGGACGATCTGGTCAGCGTGTTACAGGCTGAATTGCTCACTGCTCGAGCACAGATAATGGCCCTGACAGAGACATTACAGAACCAGCAAAATGAGCTGCAAGATGGCCAGAGAGAGCTGGATGAGGTGAGACTATCCAGAGATGATGCAGAGGTGAATATACAGCGCCTGGAGATGAAGACGACTGGCTTGCGGGATTTACTTACAGCTGCTGAACGAGCCAAGGATAATGCTGCTCGAGAGCGAGAGGAGGCCATGGCCATTGGTGTTTCAAAAGTCCAGGCAGCCATGGGGGAAAGTGTCTCCTGGAATCCCAGATTATGGAGTTGACGGAGAAGCTGAAAGACGAGCAAAGTGACGCTGAGCGAGTAGGCGAGAATCTTAAAAAGGCCAGACTGCTGATTGAGCAACTGAGAGCAGACAGCGAGGCAGAGCGAAGCAAGGCCCAGCTACTAGAGAAGTCATGTCAACAGCTGGAGGGTCAGTGCCGAGAACTAAAGACTGAACTCCAGGCTTCTATCACTGCCTGGGAAGCAAGATGTCAAGAGCTTCAGGCGCCAGAGAGGGGACCTCTTCTCACCTGCACAAGAGACCAGGAGAACCAGTGAGTGACCATCCTGAGAGGCTACCAAATTCCTGGTCCCAGGACGAATTGCATCCATTTGGGATTATGGGCGGGGCCCCTTTTGAATGTTTGGGAGGGGGGCATCACTCGAAGGAGAGACTGGGGTCTGGGACTGCTGACTGTGTCTTGGTCCTGGGTCTGCAGAGGTGCCCTGGAGACAGAAAGATGTTGGGGGGAATTCCAGTGTGCCCGCTAGCAAACGTTTTGTGTCTGTGGACTGTGGTGGCCTGTTGCCTGGCAGACACTACTGCGGTGAGTCCTTGGGAGCACTGGACAAGAGGGTTGGCTTGCCTCTTACCAAGGGACTATGGACCCACAGCCTTCCAGCGACCGTCAGACCCCGCTGACTTTGCTTATGCGCCCGCAACCATGGAACTTTGAAGATGGCACAGAAGAGGGGCAAGGTGAGAGGTCTCGTCAGTGGCAAGCGATCCGTTTGGGATCTAAGCTTGCCCTGCCGTTCTGGAAGGGGGGACATATGTCATGGAGCTGATGTAACACTCCATGCTTCAAACCCCAAGAGACTTTATGTTCATTTATATCGTGTGATTTTAGATATATTTTACATCGTTTGGTTTTAGTTTAAATTAGTTTAGTGTAAAATGGCATAGCTTTGGTTTTAAATACTTATATTCCTGTAGGTAAATGTGTTTCTGTATAGCCAGTAAACAAGCTTTACTGCTGTGTAATTTATGCAACAGGGCTTTTCCCTTTATCAGTGTTTGTCTTTAATCTGATGTGTTAGAACAATGGATTATACAAATGTTGTGTGAGCTGAAGGCTAAAGAATGTAAAGAATGTTTATTGTAAATAACTGACATAATGTAATTAGTATATTGGTAGGACGAGGTGTGTCATTTATGCAAATTATGACTGTTGGACTTCAGCATAAATGGTGGCGTTTTGTTCATTAAAAAGAGAGAACTCTCAGACTGAGAGAGAGAGAGAATCCTGTTTTAAAGCATACAGCCGCACCTGGTGTCTTTATTTCAGCGACGCTACACACTGGCGTCATAACGTGGGGGCGGGGGGTGCGGCCTGCACCAGGTGACACCCGCCTTTAGGGTGACACCGTCACCCTAAGGGCGGGTGTCTCACCCTCCGCCGCGTATTCGCTCCCTGCGAGCGTCCGAAGCATACAGCTTTGGCGCTCGCCTGGAGGAAACACGTCACCAGCCAATCGCAGGTGGTCACGTGGCTCCCCCTGGCGAGCACCAAGCTGCGCGCCGCCGGACGCTCTGAGGGAGCGAAAAACGCGGCGGAGGTGAGCTGGGGCATATCCATGAGGAGCTGGGCCAGTATCCATCTGCTGGGGCATATCCATGAGGAGCTGGGCCAGTATCCATCTGCTGGGGCATATCCATGAGGTGCTGGGGCAAATCCATGAGGTGCTGGGGCATATCCATGAGCTGCTGGGGCATATCCATGAGCTGCTGGGGCAAATCCATGAGCTGCTGGGGCATATCCATGAGGTGCTGGGGCAAATCCATGAGGTGCTGAGGCATATCCATGAGGTGCTGGGGCATATCCATGAGGTGCTGGGGCAAATCCATGAGGTGCTGGGGCATATCCATGAGGTGCTGGGGCAAATCCATGAGCTGCTGGGTCATATCCATGAGCTGCTGGGGCATATCCGTGAGGTGCTGGGGCAAATCCGTGAGCTGCTGGGGCATATCCATGAGGTGCTGGGGCAAATCCATGAGGTGCTGCGGCATATCCATCAGGTGCTGGGGCAAATCCATGAGCTGCTGGGGCATATACATGAGGTGCTGGGGCATATCCATGAGCTGCTGGGGCAAATCCATGAGGGGCAAATCCATGAGGTGCTGGGGCATATCCATGAGCTGCTGGGGCAGTATCCATGAGGTGCTGGGGCAAATCCATGAGGTGCTGGGGCATATCCATGAGGTGCTGGGGCAAATCCATGAGGTGCTGGGGCAGTATCCATGAGGTGCTGGGGCAAATCCTTGAGGTGCTGGGGCATATCCATGAGCTGCTGGGGCATATCCATGAGGTGCTGGGGCAGTATCCATCTGGTGCTGGGGCATATCCATGAGCTGCTGGGGCAGTATCCATGAGGTGCTGGGGCAAATCCATGAGGTGCTGGGGCATATCCATGAGCTGCTGGGGCAAATCCATGAGCTGCTGGGGCAGTATCCATGAGGTGCTGGGGCAAATCCATGAGGTGCTGGGGCATATCCATGAGCTGCTGGGGCAAATCCATGAGGTGCTGGGGCATATCCATGAGGTGCTGGGGCAAATCCATGAGGTGCTGGGGCAAATCCATGAGGGGCAAAATCCATGAGCTGCTGGGTCATATCCGTGAGCTGCTGGGGCATATCCGTGAGGTGCTGGGGCAAATCCGTGAGCTGCTGGGGCATATCCTTGAGGTGCTGGGGCAAATCCATGAGGTGCTGGGGCATATCCATGAGGTGCTGGGGCAAATCCATGAGCTGCTGGGGCATATACATGAGGTGCTGGGGCATATCCATGAGCTGCTGGGGCAAATCCATGAGGTGCTGGGGCAGTATCCATGAGGTCCTGGGGCAAATCCATGAGGTGCTGGGGCAAATCCATGAGGTGCTGGGGCATATCCATGAGGTGCTGGGGCATATCCATGAGGTGCTGGGGCAAATCCATGAGGTGCTGGGGCATATCCATGAGGTGCTGGGGCAAATCCATGAGGTGCTGGGGCAGTATCCATGAGGTGCTGGGGCAAATCCATGAGGTGCTGGGGCATATCCATGAGCTGCTGGGGCAGTATCCATGAGGTGCTGGGGCAAATCCATGAGGTGCTGGGGCATATCCATGAGCTGCTGGGGCATATCCATGAGGTGCTGGGGCAGTATCCATGAGGTGCTGGGGCATATCCATGAGCTGCTGGGGCAAATCCATGAGGTGCTGGGGCATATCCATGAACTGCTGGGGCATATCCATGAGGTGCTGGGGCAGTATCCATGAGCTGCTGGGGCATATCCATGAGGTGCTGGGGCAGTATCCATCTGGTGCTGGGGCATATCCATGAGCTGCTGGGGCAGTATCCATGAAGTGCTGGGGCAAATCCATGAGGTGCTGGGGCATATCCATGAGCTGCTGGGGCAAATCCATGAGGTGCTGGGGCATATCCATGAGCTGCTGGGGCATATCCATGAGCTGCTGGGGCATATCCATGAGGTGCTGGGGCAGTATCCATGAGCTGCTGGGGCATATCCATGAGGTGCTGGGGCAGTATCCATCTGCTGGGGCATATCCATGAGGAGCTGGGGCAGTATCCATCTGGTGCTGGGGCAGTATCCATCTGGTGCTGGGGCAGTATCCATGAGGTGCTGGGTCATATCCATGAGGTGCTGGGGCATATCCATGAAGTGCTGGGGCAGTATCCATGAGGTGCTGGGGCAGTATCCATCTGCTGGGGCATATCCATGAGGAGCTGGGGCAGTATCCATCTGGTGCTGGGGCAATATCCATGAGCTGCTGGGGCATATCCATGAGGTTCTGGGGCATATCCACGAGCTGCTGGGACAAATCCATGAGGTGCTGGGGCATATCCATGAGCTGCTGGGGCATATCCATGAGCTGGGGCAATATCCATGAGCTGGGGCAATATCCATGAACTGGGGCAGTATCCATGAGCTGGGGCAGTATATCCATGTGCTGGGGCTTATCCATGAGCTGGGGCAGTATATCCATGTGCTGGGGCATATCCATGAGCTGGGGCATATCCATGAGCTGGGGCAAAATCCATGAGAGGAGCTGGGGCAAAATCCATGAGAGCAGCTGGGGCATTATCAATTAGAGCAGCTGGGGCAGTATATCCTTGAGCTGGGGCAGTATATCCATGAGCTGGGGCAGTATACAAGCTGCATGCTTCGGACGCTCGCAGGGAGCGAATACGCGGCGGAGGTGAGCTGGGGCATATGCATGAGGAGCTGGGGCAGTATCCATCTGGTGCTGGGGCATTATCCATGAGGTGCTGGGACATATCCATTTGCTGGGTCAGTAATCCATCTGCTGGGGCATATCCATTTGCTGGGGCAGTATCCATGAGCTGCTGGGGCATATCCATGAGCTGCTGGGGCATATCCATGAGGTGCTGGGGCATATCCATGAGCTGCTGGGGCAAATCAATGAGGTGCTGGGGCATATCCATGAGCTGCTGGGGCAAATCAATGAGGTGCTGGGGCATATCCATGAGCTGCTGGGGCATATCCATGAGCTGCTGGGGCAAATCCATGAGGTGCTGGGGCATATCCATGAGGTGCTGGGGCATATCCATGAGCTGGGGCAGTATCCATGAGCTGGGGCAATATCCATGAGCTGGGGCATATCCATGAGCTGGGGCAATATCCATGTGCTGGGGCAGTATATCCATGAGCTGGGGCAGTATATCCATGAGCTGGGGCAGTATATCCAAGTGCTGGGGCATATCCATGAGCTGGGGCATATCCATGAGCTGGGGCAAAATCCATGAGAGCAGCTGGGGCAAAATCCATGAGAGCAGCTGGGGCAGTATATCCATGAGAGGAGCTGGGGCAGTATATCCATGAGAGGAGCTGGGGCAGTATCCATGAGAGGAGCTGGGGCAATATCCATGAGAGGAGCTGGGGCATATCCATGTGTGCTGGGGGCAGTATCCATGAGAGCTGGGGCAATATCCATGTGTGAGCTGGTCTGGGGCAATATATCCATGTGTGAGCTGGTCTGGGGCAATATATCCATGTGTGAGCTGACGCGCAATATATCCATATGTGAGCTGAGGAGCAATATATCCATATGTGAGCTGGGGCAATATATATCCATGGGTGAGCTGCTGGGGACAATATATAACTGTGAACTGGGGCAATATATCCATATGTGAGCTGGGGGCAATATATATCCATGGGTGAGCTGCTGGGGGCAATATATATCCAGAGCTGCTGGGGGCAATATATCCAGAGCTGCTGGGGGCAATATATCCAGAGCTGCTGGGGGCAATATATATCCATGTGTGCTTTCACTGCCTTCGAACAGGCAACGTACTTGCTGGCAGCTGGCAAAAAGTTGTGTGAGCATATGAGAGAGCTCCACAGCAATAAACCTCACAGTAATGTGCACTGTGTGTATGAGCATTCAGTGTTATATGGGAGTACTGATGTAGGAGTAAGAGTAGTTAAAAAAAATCTGTAAAACTCGGGGGGGGGGTGACACCACAAGTTACTGCACCGGGTGACACCAACCCTAGTGACGCCACTGACGCTACACTATATACTCAACATCAGAAGGCACCGAGCGGCCTTCTGGAAATTCCTAACTGCTCCAGGGCAGAGGAACAGAAGCAGGCGGGTCAAGCTGCTCGAGGCGCTGAGGGCAGCGCTCCCAGTAGCCGGGCTGACCGCAACGAAGGGATGTCTGGAGAGTTAGGACAGGCGGAAGAGAACGGTTCCGTCACAGATATGCCCCCAGCTCACATGGATATTGCCCCCAGCTCTCATGGATATTGCCCCCAGCTCACATGGATATGCCCCCAGCTCACATGGATATTGCCCCCAGCTCTCATGGATATTGCTCCCAGCTCTCACGGATGTTGCCCCCAGCTCACATGGATATGCCCCAGCTCTCATGGATATTGCCCCAGCTCAAATGGATATGCCCCCAGCTCTCATGGACATTGCCCCCAGCTCTCATGGATATTGCCCCCAGCTCACATGGATGTGCCCCCAGCTCTCATGGATATTGCCCCCAGCTCTCATGGATTTGCCCCCAGCTCTCATGGAGTTGCCCCAGGTCTCATGGATTTGCCCCCAGCTCTCATGGATATGCCCCCAGCTCACATGGATATGCCCCCAGCTCTCATAGATATGCCCCAGCTCACATGGATATTGCCCCCAGCTCTCATGGATATTGCCCCCAGCTCACATGGATATGCTCTCAGCTCACATGGATATTGCTCCCAGCTCTCATGGATATTGCCCCCAGCTCACATGGATATGCCCCCAGCTCTCATAGATATGCACCCAGCTCACATGGATATTGCCCCAGCTCACATGGATATTGCTCCCAGCTCTCATGGATATTGCCCCAGCTCAGATGGATATGCCCCCAGCTCTCATGGATATGCCCCCAGCTCACATGGATATTGCCCCCAGCTCTCATGGATATTGCCCCCAGCTCACATGGATATGCCCCCAGCTCTCATAGATATGCCCCAGCTCACATGGATATGCCCCAGCTCTCATGGATTAGCCCCCAGCTCTCATGGATATGCCCCCAGGTCTCATGGATTTGCCCCCAGCTCTCATGGATATGCCCCCAGCTCTCATGGATATGCCCCCAGCTCTTGTGGATATGCCCCCAGCTCTTGTGGATATGCCCCCAGCTCACATGGATATGCCCCCAGGTCTCATGGATTTGCCCCCAGCTCTCATGGATATGCCCACGGCTCTCACAGACCTGGGGAAGCTGGCCGTTTGGATGAAAAGCACGCAGCCAGCGTTCCCCTCCGGCGGGCTGCAATACTCACCCCTTCCGAAGGTCTGATCGCATGGCTGTGGCGCGATCATGTGGCCGCCGGGCGCCTCTGTGACGCTGCCTCCAGCCGAGAGGCAGCATCACAGAAGCACCCGGCAGCCACGTGATCGCGCCACAGTCGTGCGACTGGACCTTCGGAAGGGGTGAGTATTGCAGCCCGCCGGAGGGGAATGCTGGCCGCGTGCTTTTCATGCACGCGGCCAGCTTCCCCAGCCCCGCGGATACCGGCAAGCCGGCCCAGCGCTGGCTTCCAGTATCGGGGGGTGTATTGGCCCATTTGCATGAGTACTAGGTACTCGTGCAAACGGCAGTATCGGCACTGATACCGATACTAGTATCGGTATCGGTGCATCCCTACTTTTTTACATTGAAACCTACGGATTCGCCTATTTAACCCTTTCCCAACGAGGGCGTACCATGCTGTTCCTGCGGTGGATGGGCTTTGAAGACGTGGGGCGTACTAGTACACCCTGTTTACTTTGACGGTCCGTGTAGGCCCTGCAAAGCAGTAGGAGCACGCTGCGTACCGTTGACTGCTGCGGGTCGGCCTGAGTCAGGCTGTCCCCCTGAAGCCAATGACGCACGTCAGCTGCATGGGAGGGCCGAAGGTGAGGCCAGTCGCAGCACTTGGATAGGATGCCCCACCGACGTTATCCCCCTCCAACTTGGGACCACCAGCCCGGCGTTAAGGAGTTAAACCTGTCAAACTGATACGCTAAAAATCAGGACATTTCGCAGACACTTCGATGCAGTATGACTTTCTCTGCATAGATTAACCATTAATTCTCCATGGGACAATTTCACTGTCGCCCAACTCCACTGTATTTCTCTGTCAATTCGCCAGTATTTGGCAAATTGACAGCTTAGTAAAAAGACGTATTGCCCCGAAATTGCATCTTACAGTGAAATTCACCATTCGGTGCCCTTTGGTGGCAAGTGCGGTGCTTTGTGAATGACCCATTAAGTAGCCAAACACTGGCAACCGGCTGGTAAATGGAATATGTCACAGCATGGTCAGCAGGTGGTCGTGTCTCCAGGAGAGGGTCAAAGTATTTGAGCGTGGTGCAAAATTGTTATCCAGAGGGCGTAGTCGGGGTCCCATAGCAGAGGTTCGGGATTGAAGAAAGCAGCGTAGACCGTAGACGGGGTCACGTTGCAAAGGTTGGGATATGGAAGGCAGTGCCAGTGCAGAGATTGGATGTTCGCACATTCTACAGCGTTTACCACGCACGTTTATGTTTATATTGCTCAAACACCTAACATAATGGTGGACATGTGGAATTTGAATTTAAAGAACTTTACACTCAATAAAAAATATTGTGAAGCTGAGTGTTATCTGACACTGAACACACTCATTCACGCTCTCTCCTGTCGCTCAGAAAGAAACTCAGTAATATTATCACGATCGAAGAGTAAACAAACACAAATGCTCCGTCACCCGTTAGATAAGCCGAGCCTCATGTGAAATGTAAATCCAAAACATCTGTAGGTTCAGTGTTGCTGACCCGCCGGTCTAAAGTCTCCCTGGAGTCGTTTCGATTCATCCTAATCAAAAGAGGGGATGATTTTTTTTCAGTTCTTAAAGAATGTTTTGTCGTCTATAACGGGTCAGTCGAGTTCTCTAAGAAAACTTCCGTTAACATAAACCAGAAAATACTTGCTTCCAGGAGTCACTGCTGGATTAAGGGTTTTGTGATCCTGGAGATGAATATTTTGGGTCGTTTCACCCGACACAGCTCCACCTCTAATCTTTACTCCTTCATGGTACCTTTGACAACGGCTCCTGCCACCAGTCACTGTACCTTTGTTCCACTCAACCACCCATTGAGACTATCAGGTCTATTCAAAGAAAGTTGAAACTCAGGAGAAGTGAAAATTCTAGGTCAAAATATCCAAACCAGAAAAATTCTCCCATTTATCTCACTTTCCAAATCGGCTATTTGGTCTAGATTGTTCTCTTCCTCTGGCAGTTCTCCTGATTTTCACCTTTCTCTGAATAACCCTGTATGTTTTACTCCACCCCACTGTGCCTGTGTCCAACTCCCTTCACTTTACCTGGTTTACCCCTATGTCTCCAGCTGCCAAGTCAAAAGGTCTAACTGTGTGATACACAATTTCCTTTATTCCTCATGTTCGATCAAACCATCCGAGGTGCTTATACAGCTAAAATAAGGGCCAATGTGTCACATTCACGCCCAACGGTGACCACATCACCTCCTCTCTCTCAATATCTAAGAGCTGCCAAAATTAGCAGGTTTGGCCTTTGATCCACTCCTGTCATCCCTACTGCTCCTTTCCACTTTCCATTTCTCATTTGGAAGCACTTGGTTCTATTAAATGCCCGAGGTAAGGGAAACCGGAGGGTGTGGGGTCTGCCGTGAATGGCGTAATAACAAACGTGATACGTGTTGTATCGTAGGTATGATAATAGTTTCTTACGTAAGGGAGAAGATTTTACATATGATTTTGCCTCCCTCTGCATCAATATATGGAGGGTGGTTAGGCGTAGTGTTCTTATATCAGGGAAAAAAAACTTAAAATTCTACTTCATAAACTACAAGTAGATTGAAAATAAACAGCTATAAACAGCCTGAAAGATGTGCAATAAAACGATTTACTAATTATGGCCTCTTAAAAATGCAGTTTTACCAACCAAAGTATATCAGATGTACATATTTTTAACATAGAAGGAATTCTATGGGGTTATTTCGGTGCCGTTTCATTCGGCGCACTTCAGGGCGAATCCCGAATGCCGCCGATCAGCCCACTGAATGCCGCTGTCGAACAGACCGGCCAGCGCTGCCAAAGACAGACGACGATCCCTTCCGATCCGCCTAACTGATCGCCGCACACCACCGAATAAAGCCGATCAGCCATCGAGCTGGTAAATAAAAAAAAAAGGAACTGCTATTTTTAAAAAGGTGTTTAAAACAATAAAATTGCGTGAACCTGTATGGAAATAATAAAAGACTTCCTATAAAAAATAATAAAACTGTCTGTTACTGAATAAAAAAAAAACGCTTTAAGAAAAGATGTAATCAAAACTTTCAACAAAAAATTCTAGAAATTAAAAAGGCTTTTTGCTGAAACTGAAAAGCATAAACTGTTAAATAAAAACAGTAATAATTCTTTACATTGAATCCTACCGGATTCGCCTGTTTAAACCTGTCGAAGTAAAGACAAATAAGTCAATGGGGCCTGATGGGATCCACCCTAAATTATTAAAAGAGCTCAGTGATGTAATAGCAAAACCGTTAACAGATTTATTTAACCAATCCTTGTTAACGGGAGTCGTCCCAGAAGACTGGAAATTAGCAAATGTTGTGCCCATTTACAAGAAGGGTAGTAGGGAGGAATCGGGGAACTATAGGCCAGTTAGTCTTACGTCAGTAGTGGGGAAATTAATGGAAACCATGTTAAAGGAAAGGATTGTTGAACATCTAAAAACACATAGATTACAGGATCAGAAACAACATGGGTTTACCTCAGGGAGATCATGCCAAACTAAGCTTATTGATTTTTTTGATTGGGTAACAAAAATAATAGACACAGGTGGTGCAGTAGACATTGCTTATTTAGATTTCAGTAAGGCTTTTGATACTGTTCCGCATAGAAGGCTTATCAATAAATTGCAATCTTTGAGTTTAGATTCCAATATTGTTGACTGGATTAGGCAGTGGCTGAGTGACAGACAACAGAGGGTTGTGGTAAATGGAGTTTATTCGGCACAAGGTCTTGTTACCAGTGGGGTACCTCAGGGGTCAGTACTTGGACCCATTCTCTTTAATATTTTTATTAGTGATATTGCAGAAGGTATTAATGGAAAAGTATGTCTTTTTGCTGATGACACAAAGATTTGCAACAGGGTTGACGTTCCTGGAGGGATCAGCCAAATGACAAATGATTTAGGTAAACTAAAAAAATGGTCGGAGCTGTGGCAATTGAGTTTTAATGTGGATAAGTGCAAGATAATGCACCTGGGACGTAAAAACCCAAGGGCTGAATATAGAATATTTGATACAGTCCTAACCTCAACATCTGAGGGTTGGGATTTAGGGGTCATTATTTCAGAGGATCTAAGGGTAAGTAGTCAATGTAATAGAGCAGCAGGAAATGCTAGCAGAATGCTTGGTTGTGTAGGGAGAGGTATTAGCAGTAGGAAAAGGGAAGTGCTCATGCCACTGTACAGAGCACTGGTGAGACCTCACTTGGAGTACTGTGTGCAGTACTGGAGACCGTATCTCCAGAAGGATATAGACCTCTTAGAGAGAGTTCAGAGAAGGGCTACTAAAATGGTGTACGGCTTGAAGGAGAAAGGTTACCAGGAAAGGCTTAATGATCTTAACATGTACAGCTTGGAAAAAAGACGAGACAGAGGAGATATGATAGAAACATTTAAATACGTAAAGGGAATCCACAAGGTAGAGGAAGGGAGTATATTTAAAAGGAAACAAAATAGCAAAACAAGAGGACATAGTCTTAGATTAGAGGGGCAAAGGTTTAAAAGTAACATCAGGAAGCATTATTTTACTGAGAGGGTGGTGGATACATGGAACAGTCTTCCAGTAGAAGTGGTAGGGGCCAAAACAGTAATTGAATTTAAGCAAGCATGGGATAGGCATAAGGCTATCCTAAACAAAAGATAAATCCAGGTAAAGTATCCATGTAATTGGGCAGACTAGATGGGCCGAAAGGTTCTTATCTGCCGACATTTTTCTATGTTTCTATGTTTCTATGAACTGAAACACTGAAAATCTGGGCACTTAGCCCACATTTCGGCACTCTCAGAATAGATTGACCATTCTCTATGGGACTGTAATTTTGTGGCAATTCACAGCTTTCGGAATATCCGAACTGCCACGTAATTGCACCACAAGGTGAAAGTCACCATTTGCAGTTCGGTGGCAAATTCTGCGCTTATTAAATAACCCTTTAATTTGTCATGTCACGGTTCCCGAGAGGTTTCCCCAACAGTGTTTTTTAACCCCTCACCATGCTGAAGGATGATGCTCCTTGGGTTCAGAGGCCTATTTATAAAAATGTGTTTAAAGTTGGATGTTAAAAATATAATACTACATTTAGTACAGGATTTTTGCCATAATCCATCCATTCCTCTTCTTCTCTGCTGACTCTTGCTTCTCCATCACCCTTCTTCCTCATGATGTTGCTCATCACACACGACACATGACACATACAGGGTTATTCAGAGAGCATAAAAAGCTTGAGAATGACTGGAGAATGGCTGGAGAATGAAAAATTCTAGGTCAAAATAGCCAAACCAGAAAAATTCTCCCTTTCATCTCACTTTCCAAATTGGCTATTTTGACCTAGAATTTTTCATTCTCAAAGTCATTCTCCAGTCATTCTCCTGCTTTTCACGCTCTCTGAATAACCCTGATAGCTATCGCACATGACTCAGCCATCACATACACATACACATAAAGCCAACACAGAGCCACCACACAAATACCAAATGCATTATTGCAGTGGAGCACAAAATAATTAACAGTACAATGTGTTTCATGGTTGTAGAGCACTATGGTACGCTCTTTCAAATTCAACATTGCTGTGAGATTTATTGCTGTGGAACTCTGTGATACACTCATACACACACACATTACTGTGAGTATTATTGCTGTGGAACTCAGTGATACTCTCATACACAACACACATTACTGTGAGTTTTATTGCCGTGGATCTCAATGATACACTCACACACCACATTACTGTGAGTTTTGTTGCTATGCAGCTCTGTGATACACACTGAACATTACTGTGAGATTTATTGCTGTGGAGCTCTGTGACACGCTTATAAACACTGCACATTATTGTGATCTTTATTGCTGTGGAGCAATATGCTCATACACACCTAGGGTTGCCAGGTCAGCCATGTTTTCCTGGACATATATAATTTATTTATGATAATGTGCAGTGCATGAAAAATGTCACCCCACAGCATGTATAATCCATACGCTGCAGGTGAAAAATCAACAAGGAATCCCAGGTGACCTGCCTTGATTTCCTTCCTGCAGCATATGAATTATACATATTGCAGGACAGCACCGTTCTCCCTGTGCTCTTACTCCGCATGAAATAGTAATATGCATCAAGGAAAACATGGCCGATACGGCAACCCTATACACACCACAAATGTAATACATTCATAAAGACAAAACATTACTGTGACCTTTATTGCTGTGGAGCTCTGTGATACGTCATACAGACAAAACATTACTGTGACCTTTATTGCTGTGGAGCTCTGTGATACGTCATACAGACAAAACATTACTGTGACCTTTATTGCTGTGGAGCTCTGTGACACGCTCATAAACACCGCACATTATAGTGAGTTTTATTGCTGTGGAGCTCTGTGATACGCAGCATACGCTCATAAACAGCGCACCTTACAGTGAGTTTTATTGCTGTGGAGCCTTGTGATACGCTCATACACTCCGCACATTACTGTGAGTTTTATTGCTGTGGGGCTCTGTGATACGCTTATACACACCGCACAGTACTGTGAGTTTTATTTCTGTGGGGCCCTGCGATACGGTCATACACACTGCACATTACTGTGAGTTTTATTGCTGTGGGGCTCTGTGATACGCTTATACACACCGCACATTACTGTGAGTTTTATTGCTGTGGGGCCCTGCGATACGGTCATACACACCACACATTATTGTGAGTTTTATTGCTGTGGGGCTCTGTGATACGCTCATATACACCACACATTACTGTGAGTTTTATTGCTGTGGAGCTCTGTGATACGCAGCATACGCTCATAAACAGCGCACCTTACAGTGAGTTTTATTGCTGTGGAGCCTTGTGATACGCTCATACACTCCGCACATTACTGTGAGTTTTATTGCTGTGGGGCTCTGTGATACAGTACTGTGCGGTGTGTATAAGCGTGAGTTTTATTTCTGTGGGGCCCTGCGATACGGTCATACACACTGCACATTACTGTGAGTTTTATTGCTGTGGGGCTCTGTGATACGCTTATACACACCGCACATTACTGTGAGTTTTATTGCTGTGGGGCCCTGCGATACGGTCATACACACCACACATTATTGTGTGTTTTATTGCTGTGGGGCTCTGTGATACGCTCATATACACTGCACATTAAGACAGCCCGCCCCCCTCCACACACACACAGGTTTTGGGATGCACACCATGACTATTCTAAATGAAATTAAACTTTGCTTAGAATGTGCCTTTACTACAGCATTATTATAAACATAGTTATTAATCATTTGGGCTGTTACATATGGGGGAAAGTAGAAAAGAACTAAAAGGGAGAAGAGAAAAAAAGAAGCTTAGTATTTTTTTTTTTTTAAAATCTGTATAGGGATAGTCACAGTCGAACTACAACTCCCGGCGGGCCACCTCCACAGCAACGTAGGCGAAAGGGCAAGCGCGCGCACGTGCCGGCCCCGTGCTGCAGCAGTAACGTGGACGCGCCTCCCAGCGGTCTCGCACATGCGCACGGGAGGTGAGCGTGTGCCAGGAGGGGTGGCGCGTGCAGGTGAGCGGAGGGAAGCACGCGCTCGCGCTCCTCCAGACGCACCGCCATCATCGAGAGAGTGAGGGGGGACTGAGAGAATGAGGAACGTTTCCATTGTTCATTGAATGGCAGGGGGACCCCGCGATAAGGGGTAATGGAAGACCCCCCTTTTCTTCTCTGTGGCGTAGAGCGGCCGCTGTGTGTGTCTGTCAATATAGATAAAGCTTTCCTATCCTCACCGGCGCATCCGAAGGATCCTCCTCTCCTCGTGTACACGCTCCATAGACGTTGTGATATGTGTCTTTGTGTTCCAGCGCTCTATTCATTCACTCATTGGTATATCCGTGTTTTTTTTGTTTTGTCTATGTTCGTGTTTTTCCTATTTCATTTTTTTTTTGGAGGCGATATTGATTTGCACCCCCCCCCCCCCGTTCTCCTCTTAGACTCGTCCACCAGTCATTCTATACGCGTATTGGATTTCTGTACGTTACTCCTGAGGTGATTGTCGGGGGCGCGCGCTGGCTGAGGTGTGCGCGCTCTCTCCCACTCCCCCCACCCCCTCCTCTCCCTCACGGAGCAGGCTTGCCTCAGTGCCCTGTAACCGGCGCCCCCTTCCCAATCTCTCACCCACCTTTCTCTAGTAACGCTGGCCCCCCATTTCAGACCCCCGCCACCTCTCAAACCCCCTCCTCCCTCCCCTGAGAGACCGAAGCAGCCGGTGCAAGGAGGAGGAGGGGGCGGCGGGGACCGTTATCAGCCGGTGAGACTGGACAGCATTGTGTGTCGTGTGAATAAATCCATGAGGTGACGGAGAGCCGCTCATTAGTGCTGTGTGTGTGTGGGGCTGGGCGCTGAGCATCATGGGAGTTGTAGTCCAAAACGGATGGAGCGCATGAGGTTGGCCTACCCCCTCCCCTCTCTATTACGTGCCGTATCGCTATCAGATGTGTGATCGGCGTGGATCGATGTATGGCAGGAGGAGGGGGTGCTGTGACTTGTCTGGCATGGAAGTGGTGGGTTCTCTGCCATTGGCCGCTTCAGTATCGATTATTGCAGATCGGGATGTATTTGCAGAGCCATATCCTGCTTTGTTTTGATAGCGTGGCGTGGGCTGCCCCGAGCGAAGAGCTGGATTCTTGTCGGTAGTATCCTGTATGTGGTGGTGGGAATCCCTGTGGTTTTACGTAGTGTGTGTGTGTCTGCCTGTTTGTGTGTCTGTCTGTCTGTGTGTGTCTGTCTGTTTGTGTGTCTGTCTGTTTGTGTGTGTCTGTCTGTGTGTGTCTGTCTGTTTGTGTGTGTGTGTCTGTGTGTGTGTGTCTGTGTGTGTGTGTCTGTGTTTGTGTGTGTCTGTGTTTGTGTGTGTCTGTGTTTGTGTGTGTCTGTGTTTGTGTGTGTCTGTGTTTGTGTGTGTCTGCCTGTTTGTGTGTGTGTGTCTGCCTGTTTGTGTGTGTGTGTCTGCCTGTTTGTGTGTGTGTCTGCCTGTTTGTGTGTGTCTGTCTGCCTGTTTGTGTGTGTCTGTCTGCCTGTGTCTGTCTGTGTGTGTCTGTCTGTGTGTGTCTGTCTGTGTGTGTGTGTCTGTCTGTGTGTGTGTGTCTGTCTGTGTGTGTGTCTGTCTGTTTGTGTGTGTGTGTCTGTCTGTGTGTGTGTCTGTCTGTTTGTGTGTGTGTGTCTGTCTGTTTGTGTGTGTGCCTGTTTGTGTGTGTGTCTGTCTGTTTGTGTGTGTGCCTGTTTGTGTGTGTGTGTCTGCCTGTTTGTGTGTGTGTGTCTGCCTGTTTGTGTGTGTGTGTCTGCCTGTCTGTGTGTGTCTGTCTGTTTGTGTGTGTGTCTGTCTGTTTGTGTGTGTGTCTGTCTGTTTGTGTGTGTGTGTCTGTCTGTTTGTGTGTGTGTGTCTGTGTGTGTCTGTTTGTGTGTCTGCCTGTTTGTGTGTGTGTGTGTCTGCCTGTGTGTGTGTGTGTGTCTGCCTGTGTGTGTGTGTGTGTCTGCCTGTGTGTGTGTGTGTGTGTGTCTGCCTGTGTGTGTGTGTGTGTGTCTGCCTGTGTGTGTGTGTGTCTGCCTGTGTGTTTGTGTGTGTGTGTCTGCCTGTGTGTGTGTGTGTGTGTGTCTGCCTGTGTGTGTGTGTGTCTGCCTGTTTGTTTGTGTGTGTGTGTGTGTCTGCCTGTTTGTTTGTGTGTGGTGTGTCTGCCGTTTGTTTTGTGTGTGTGTGTGTGTCTGCCTGTTTGTTTGTGTGTGTGTGTGTGTCTGCCTGTTTGTTTGTTTGTGTGTGTCTGCCTGTTTGTTTGTTTGTATGTGTGTGTGTCTGCCTGTTTGTTTGTTTGTGTGTGTGTGTGTCTGCCTGTTTGTTTGTGTGTGTGTGTCTGCCTGTTTGTTTGTTTGTGTGTGTCTGCCTGTTTGTTTGTGTGTGTGTGTGTCTGCCTGTTTGTTTGTTTGTGTGTGTGTGTGTCTGCCTGTTTGTTTGTGTGTGTGTGTGTCTGCCTGTTTGTTTGTTTGTGTGTGTGTGTGTGTCTGCCTGTTTGTTTGTTTGTGTGTGTGTGTGTGTCTGCCTGTTTGTTTGTTTGTGTGTGTGTGTGTGTCTGCCTGTTTGTTTGTGTGTGTGTGTGTTGTGTGTGTCTGCCTGTTTGTTTGTTTGTGTGTGTGTGTGGTGTCTGCCTGTTTGTGTGTGTGTCTGCCTGTCCCTGGGGGGGGGGGGGGGGGTTAAATAGTAAATGGGAGATATAGTCACAGGGTGGCTAAAGCTGGTATTGCAAATAGGGATAAAAAGTTGCTAGCCATATTGGCAATAAATGTTACAATGTGTCTTCTGTCACAGTGGTTTTTGTAAGGGAACTGGCTTTGTTACAGTCCAGAGAAATGATCAGCTGTATGTAAATGTATTCTTTAACTCTGTATTTACTGTATTTGTGGGTGTTGAAATATTACTAAGGTTGGTTTCCCATTTGGATAGTTGCTAGCCAGAAAGGGGACATTTCCTGGACCGGCAGTATGAAACCTATGGAGTCTGCTTTCTCATAGGTTTACACATTTTTAACTATCTACACAAAACACCCAAACATATTCATGTGTGTATGTATTTTTCCATCCTGACCTGTGTATATATTATACACCGACACACAGATACACGTGAAATACATATACTGCCATGAATACACATAAGCACATACTGACACGTGAAATACATACATACAGTGCCACATATTGTAACATTTGTGTGTGCTTACTCATACTGTGTCCTTCACAAACAATGTTAGTATATGTGAACATACATTGGTAACTTTTGTTTTGGACTCTACTGTATTTCGCTGACTTAATTGACGCTCGATTTGATGAGTTGCAAGAGCCATTCTTTGTTATTTATCTGTGTTTATGATTGCTTTGGTTCGCTGCAGAGATATGTGTAGTAACTGACCCATTGTCTTTTAATAGCTAATGGTATACATCCAAACGATTTTATTTTTGGATACAGTTTTGTTTTTCTTTGTTATTTGTAGTTTACTTTCCTAACTCATTTTTATGTCTTGTAATGAATACGATATGCCATTTGCATTGATTGAGGTTCTTGAGTATACTGAGAGATTAAATGTCAGAGGATGCTTAAGCGATCGCCGGTTTCCATTCTGCTTTTCGTAATTCGTTTGCTGTAAATGTTTCTCATGGTGCAGATAAAATGTGCCTGCTTTACACTCGCCGCCGCCACCAAACGCTTGCGCAAAGAGGCTGCAAAGTAAAGTCTGTGTGGTTTTCTCATACTGTGCGGTTATTATATGTTACTAGAACTTTTTTTCCCCCTTGACATAGGAAGCACAATGAGAACTTTTTGACTTGCGCTTCAGTGGTGTATAACACTTTGTAAAAACCCGTTTGATATTCTATCCTTGTCACATGTGAGTGCTTTAAGCCCTTCATTATCACAAAGTTTGAGGGGGGGGTATAAAGTTTGAAACCTGGGATGCACATGTAACAGTATGTAGGATAAAATGTCAATTTTGAAAAAGTATAATTTTTTTTAACTTTCTCAATATAACAACTTTAAATGTGCTAATTTCAAATGGTTCCTTTTATAGTTTACTGAAATTTTGCTGGGATGACAGGCTCTAAACACTAGATGGTGTCCATTATCTCACAAAATTTCATACAAGGTCTGCATTGCTAGTATACAGGCAGAAATGGCTTTGAAGTCAAATTCAGTATATATGATATACGTAATAAAATGGCGAGATCTGCTGCTTTATGGAGATTTTTAGTGATCATAATGAGATTATTAGCAAAGCAGCTTCCAAAAATACCAATAGAATATAGAAAGTTTATCTGGCATAATGCCTGTGTATGGAAATTACAATAATACCTTGTAAATTGTTGTACAGTTATTTTCAGAAATTCTAACCCCCTCAAGCTTATCCCTGTATAGTAGCGAGTGACCCCAGAGCTCCCCCTGTATTTTGTCTTCTCCCTGGTTGTTGTTATGTAACGGTAAAGTCTGTGAAATCTTAGTTTCAGTGATGATGGGGGCTGCTTCTTACTGCTTTAACCCTGTATTACTGTATAAAAGCTGCAAGTTCTTGTGGTGAATGTTCTCTTGAACTTAAATGTTATGCAAATAGGGAGTTGTGTGCGAATTTGTTTTTCCATTGGATTACAATGCGCGTTTTTGGTAGTGAAACGGTTACAGATCGCTTAGAGCAGGGCTTTCAAGTTTCAACCTCTTGGCCCCCCAGATGGTGATGTCTACACTTCCCAGAATTCTTTGAATGCAATAGATGGCCAGGGAATCATGGGAGTTGTAGTTCAGAAACATCTGGGGAACTGGAGTTTGACAGCCTTGGCTTGAAAGTCCAGCTTTAATTTTGTCTCCTTATGCATTAAATGCCAATAAAGAGTTAATGTGTTTAAAGTTCAGTATAGAATACCTTCTAGAGAGTCAGCAATCTTGGCAGGAAGGTTTTGCCTACACTAGATGCATTTATTATTGCTGTAGCACAGTGTACTCACGTTTTGTTTCTAAAGACCACTAGATTGCTGACGTATAACTGCAGCAGAATTATGTGGCTTAAATGTACTCTCAGAACGGCTTCTTTGATTTTTTGATTAGCTACATAGCATTCTAATCAGTATTAAACCAGAGAATTTAAGGTGAGTTGAGGGATATTCTAGCACTTTATAAACTTTCCCTAGATCAATTTGCTATGTTTAAAATTGGCATTTTGCTAAGTTTTTAGCGAGTTATTCCTATTTAAATAGAAGTCTGCGGACCTCTCCCTCCTGGTCTAAATCCACAACCTTCACCTGCCAAGTCCCTGTGAGTCTCATTGCGTCACCTGCAGTATAAGGAATCTGCACATCATTTATGTGTGAAAATTAAGGTAGAAACAGGTCTGACAGGAATCTGACAACTTTATAGTGTGAAGCTCCAGGAATAGCTGAAGCGAAGCTTCTCCTGCTGCTTGAATTTCCCTTTTGAGATATGCAGGTGTTTGTTGCTGTTGCAGCAGTGGCATTTTTTGCTGTCCTTTGCAACTTAGGCAAAGCTTGACTATCTTGGAATATCTCCTTAAATGAGTTTGTGTTGAACTTGGTGTCAATAAAGTTTTTTTTTATTCTTTAAGAAAGTACAACGGGAGCAACTGCCTCCATTCTCATTCGATGACCAGTCTTTTCACTGAAAAGTATGGAGCCATCACATGACTCTAAAGAAACTTACAGGGTTATTCAGAGAGAGGTGAAAACCTGGAGAATGACTGGAGAAGTGAAAATTCTAGGTCAAAATAGCACATTTGGAAAGTGAGATAAATGGGAGAATTTTTCTGGTTTGGTTATTTTGACCTAGAATTTTCACTTCTCCAGTCATTCTCCTGGTTTTCCCCTCTCTGAATAACCCTGATAAAGTACAAAACAAGACTTTTCTCTTACTCACAACCTTGAGCATTTCCTATTGATGCATTTCTTAGAAGTCCGAATCTAGACTGTCCTGTTTATAAAACTGGCAAAAATAACTTTTAAACAGAGATAGATGTATCGAACCACCAGAGGTACAATGGGGACCCATCTGAGCATCACCACAATGGTAGGTTCTGGTTCTCCTTGCTTTGCCTGTCCAAAAGGTTAAACGCCATGCACATGCTGGGAAGGCACGTTCTTCAAACCTCAACAGGCTATGTAAGGGACGTGGGCCGCCAGCTTTGTGATCAAGAGCAGTCACAGGCTTTGGCATATCTATGCATTTCCGTGTGAACACAGCTTGTGACTAAGCTCGTAGCAGTTGTATTGCTGCCCGCTTTGGCAGACTTTCCATCCATCTTATCTAAAAGACGTGACCGCTGCTGAGTGCTGTAATACATATCCCTTAGGCATCGCTCTATGGGATATTTAACTTTCCTACACTGGAAGGAAAGGCTCCTGATAGGCTGAGCCACTTCCTGGTCTGGGTAAAGCTCTCTGCTGGTACTAAGCATGGACAACTGTAACTACACACAGATCACTGTCCATATTTATTTCACGCATCCCCCATAATTTTTAAAGTGTCACGTTTTTTAATGCTCTTGGTGATCTATAACCGCGCTATATACTGTACGTCTCTATAGACAGACTTCAGGCTGTATTTTGCTATGTTTTATCCACTTTTTGTTTAGAACAACGTCTTTTGGAAACAAGCATCAGGGATTGCACAAAAAAGGAATCATATTGTACATGTGTATGACTTTTCACAGCTACGCTTTTACCTTTTTGTTTTCATTCCTAAGTAACCTTACCTAGGCTTACAGTAACCTGCCTTAACAGTCCAGCTGTAGGAGTGGTTTGCAGCTTGGTTGGAATTAACCAGGAGCCATTATGCTTTAGTTTAGGGGCATTATACTGAACTCACTGCTTGTTTGGAATGGGGCACAAGACAAGCACACAATGTATAATTTTCTAAGGTTAAAACACAAGCCCTTTTTATATGTGCGCATAAAGTTATATATTCTTATGCTGGCTATCTCTGTTAAAGGGAAGCCTTTTTTTTTTCCTGCTAGCTAGGCTTGTTGCACTTTGAGTTGAAAGTGTGGTTTGTCGGAGTTTGGTTTTGCATTCTCTGGTGCCGAATACAGAGCATTTCCTGCCAATAATGCATAAATGCCGAATAGTTTTATTCATTTTGCATTTCCATAGGTCATAACCTGTAGCTGAACTACATTTTTATTTTTTTCCCCTCCCTCTCTCTCTCTTTGAACCCTGAGGGCAATGGATGAGCTCATCCAGAATGAAAGAAGACTGGTTTAACTTGAATTTAAACCTGGTTGCTTCCAGGGGTTAGCTACCTCGGGTTCCTCCAAGAAGGCGGCTCTTACTTAAGCCCTTTCTGCTGCTCCGTCCACAGTGACCGAGTATTCAGATTCACGCTGTGCCAGGGACAATGATCCAGTGGGACTAGGCAGGTGCTAGGATGGTAACCTGTGTTTTTCCATTTGTCTCTTGCCTGTCATTTCTCTGTGCTATCAGCTGTTGCTTTTTTTTCTCCAGCAAATGTTTCACTTCCAGCTGTAGGGATTTTCCAAAGAGGACTCTCCAGTCATAAGGTTTTGCTGATATAGGCAGATTAACCCTTTCTGGTGTGTGTCTTGCAGTAGAAAGACCTAACCCTTTTTGTGCCAGCAGAGACTTGGTTCTTGTAGCAAACTGCTCAGATTTACTGGGGTGTTGAATGTGTTAATTCGTAATCCAGGTTTGTGGTTGGTGTCTTGTTGCTTTTGTAATCTTATCAGTATTGGTTTTGGAACAGGATCATAGCTTCTTGGGATGTTTCCTGCCCTCTGTCGGGTTTGATTGTATGCTGCGAAAAATTGCGGTATCGCAATGAACTAAATACCCCCTCCCCATGTTCTTCACAGTTTCAGCATTTATGTTAGAAAAGGTTATACAATGTTTTTTCATTTTAGGTACATTTTTTTTCCTTCTAACATAAAGAGTGCTTTAACCCATTTCTTTGCAGCTTGGATTGTGATGTTGCTGTGCTGTCCATCCTTCTATAACGTTTTTTTTCTTATTAAACCCCAGCTAAATAATCTACCTGAAAATTCTTCATTTTTATTTTCCTCGTTTAAGCGACATGTGGCTAAATTTATGTTTGCATTACTTGGCTCGGATATGAGTAAAAATAGTTTAATAGATCCCAGATCTCATTTCGTATGTCAGCCTGAGAAACTGATTCAGACAACAAATAATGGTCTCTAAGTATCTGCTTGTCTTACTTCTCCGATGAATAACTTGAAGTTAAGCAGATCATTCTTTTTCAAATGCTCCCGTTCTTTCCCATCTAAAATATTGTGATACCTTGTTTATGTATCTAAATATTTTTACTGCAGATTGAGTATGCAAAGGTAAAGTTAAGTTCTTGGACTCTTTGCAAGGGACAAGATAACAACGTTAATCCTTTCCATATTCTATATATTTATAACTGTATAGTAATGGGGAATAGCAATGCCTACTGAAGTGTTTTGCTTAATACCATATGGATGTCACTTGAAATTCTATGGGGGTTATTCAGGAACCACCAGTGTTTTATCGAAGTTGCAAAAATTGCCAGTGATTCACAAAACGTAAAACGGCAGCAGGAGCAGCTTCACAGTGCAGCATCTCCTTCGGCTATTTTAGATATAGGTTTTTTGGAACGTTTTCGATTTTCAGAGTTGCAGCACTGGCAATGTTTGCTGGTGTTGCTACTTCGACAAATGCTGGCGGCACCTGAATAACCCCCTATGTTAACAACTGGCATTGGAAGACATTTTCTTGTGAAGTTCTCTTATTTAGTTCCGCTTATTTAAAACGTTTCCTTTTTTTATCATTTTTTTCTTTGTAACAAAGTGCTATTTGTCTTATTGTGGGTTTAGAAGTGGTACAAATTTATGTATAAAGTTTGATTTTAATGAGCGGTTGTATTCGGATTACTTTTTTAATAGCATTCATAATGTCCAATAATCTTTATCCCTTTTAGACGCAAACTGTTTTTTTTTTTTTTTTTATTGGTCACCCTCCTCCCCCCCCCCCATGTCACTATTACAATGTCAGACCTTTGCACAGATTCCTGACATATAAAGGTCGATTTTAAAGAAAGGTGAAACTCAGGAGAATTACTGGAGAAGTGAAAATTCGAGGTCAGAATATCCAAACCAGAAAAATTCTCCCATTTATCTCACTTTCCAAATCGGCTATTTGGTCTAGATTGTTCTTTACTCCTGCCAGTTCTCCTGGTTTTCACCTTTCTCTTAATAACCCCGATAGAGTAAACTGCTCTTCTTTGAATCCTGTGGTCTTGCACATCACAATTGTAGGAAATGCTCATTCTCAGTATCTCAAAAGGGTCTGTTCCTCCTATAAATGTATAGTAAAGATCATTGGAAATAATGAAAATAACCCAATGTAAGCATACAGCGAGGTTTTATCAAAGGGATACTATAGTTTAAAATGGGAGGGGGTAGGAAATCGGGGTTAAAAAGTAACCACTAATCCAGTGGTTCTCAAAAAGGCTTTGACACCACTGGATAAGGATGGTGTCCAAAGGTCTGCCAGCCAAAAGAAACCTTATCAGAGGGAACCCTGAGCCCCATAGAGAAGTGATTCAGTGTGAAGCCCCGTAGGATTAAATGTAAATAATATTTTCGTATTTTTTTTTTTATTTTATTTTTTTTAATCTGCAGCAAAAAGACTTTTTTTAGTTATTTATTTATTTTTGCTAAATTTTGGGTTTTGATTAATTTTTTTTTCTTTTTCTGTTTGAGCCGGCTGCGTTCAGCATTGCTGTCCCTGGTGCTGAAACATATTTCAGCATCAATGACAAGGGGTCAACCTCCCCCCCCCCTCTGCTTCGGCTGCGCTGGACAGGGGCTATCCATGGTCCAGCACCAAAGACAGTCCCCCCCCTCTCCTCGCAGCAGGGTTTTTTTTTGTTTTGTTCGGAGGCCTGTCCATAGGCCGACCTGGGTCATCCACAGACTCTTCCAGTGGAAGACCCTGATCGGCCGATGGTGTTGTCCGTAGTCGGGTGACCAAGTCGGTCGCCTGACAAAGGCTGGCCGTCCACTGGCACCCAAGTATTATTATTTTTTTTTTCCTTTTTTTGAGAAAGGATTTTACCAGGAAGCTTTGTTAGTCCGAAGAAAAACCTGGCTCCTAGCTTTTTTGTAGCTGGCTCCTAGATTCAAAGAAAATTTGTCAAGCCCTGTTTATCATCCTGTCTTAATGGTTTTCACTAGAATGTGCCATGTGTGCAACAGTTGTTAGCCTTCTTCAGAAAATGATATGACAAATGTGTCACTTTGTTGTGATTCACAAGTAATGGAAGCATGCAATGTTAAAAGTAACTTTTTGCTCACCCGAATTGTCAAACTTTGCTTGCCCAATAACTAAGTGTTTTTGTCTTTTCCTTACACATTAAGAATTATTTGTAGACTATATTCAGATAAGACTGGGGGGGGGGGTTGAAAACATCCTTGGACTGGATGCACAAATTCAATGTTTCATTACTATCAGGTCTATTCAAAGAAAAGTGAAACTCGGGAGAATGACTGGAGAAGTGAAAATTCTAGGTCAAAATAGCCGAACCAGAAAAATTCTCCCATTTATCTCACTTTCCAAATCGGCTATTTGGTCTAGATTGTTCTCTTCTCCTGCCAATTCTCCTGCTTTTCGCCTTTCTTTGAATAGACCTGAATGTCTTGTTTTATGGTTTGCAAAAATTCTAATAGAAGCTACAGGTGAAGATGAATGTTTCAAAATAATGTAACTGATGTGCTTTCCATTTTGCAATCACAGGGCGTACATGGTTATTTGTAAACTGGAATTGGAGGGTAAGGTTTCTTAAGCTTTAAAGTTATGTCTTTTTTTGACAAAGGAGTCAACTGAAAAGGGCTGCACTTTGTATCCTGTAAACCTTTCCTGGGTGTCTTTAACCTCCCTGGCAGTCTAATTTTTTCAAAATTTTGTGTCTCAAAAGCGTTTCAATTTTTTTGGAAAGGAAATGTGTTTTATATGGTAAGCCTGTATTCTGTAGGAATAACTCACTGAAATCCGTGCAAGCAAGAGTCTAGTAAACACACGGAGTCAGAGAAGGTTTGAAACACGAAATAATAATTTATTATCCCAAAAATTATTATCCAAAATAATGGAAATAAATTATATTCAATAATATAATCAAACCAAAAACATGCCTCTTTCCTCTGGGTGCTGGGATTACGGTCCAGATGTACACTCCTTTGCCAATGAAATATACAGGACACGTGGGTACTGAAAAAAGAGTATTCTCAAAGCAGCTTTACAGAAATAAAAGGCAAATAAAAATAATTTCTAAAATGTAATAAGGCTTTGCAATACAAGTTTCGCTGGTGCTTGCCCAGATCCAACTGTTGGATCTGGGCAAGCCCCAGCGAAACTTGTATTGCAAAGCCTGATTACATTTTAGAAATTATTTTTATTTGCCTTTTATTTCTGTAAAGCTGCTTTGAGAATAAATATAATTTTTTTTGGTACCACCGTGTCCTGTATTACATTGGCAAAGGTGTGTACATCTGCTCAGGAATCCCAGCACCCACTGCACAGCACAAAGTTTATTCTACAGTATTTTTTACTGTATTTTTTTTCCTTCATTTTTTTTAATTTGCCGCCTGGTCCCGCCCCCTGCGTCGTGTGACTCTCGGGGAGCGGAACCAGGAAGCAAAGTAGCCGGCTGCCACGATCACACTGCAGAGACGGCGAGGGAGCGAAGGATGCAGGGAGTATGCATCCAGCCCGAGTGTGGCTCGGGGTTACCGATCGCGGTAGCGAATGGAATACCGCCAGGCAGGTTAAGGGACTATATTGAAACTGCATGGATCCAATTGTCAGAGCCACTTCAGTCAGGAATCCCCCCCCCCCCTTACTCTGTGATTTCACTGCAAGTACATTACAGTCTATTGACTGGTTTTCTCCCATTCATCCCAGGATGTACTGTAATAGATTCATACCTTTTTTGATCTTATTTGTAAGCTTCAGTGCCACATGCCACGATGCCGTTGGTGTGCATTTCAGTTTCTTTTTTATTTTTGACACAAAGTAACCGCCAACTATAGTTCTGAATTTTTATTTTGTCTATGGCAGTATGGACATTTTTATAGCCCATTATAGTGGCCCATTTGAAAGTAAACTAAAACTAGGTTGGACACCCTCCTCATTCCTTCCACTATGCTAAAGGTCTGCGTGGGTCACTATGCTGACAAACATGGAAGGTTGGGTCGAATGTTTTCATGCTGAGGATTCTCTCTCCAGGGTTTAAATGACCAGCGATTGGACTATGACCACTCAGTGTTATTTGGTCTCCGTGCCCTGAGGGCTTCACCCTTCTCTCCTTTTGTGGGGGAGGTGTTGGTTGATACCCTGCAAGGCTGCACTAGAAGTGTTGTAACTAGTCCTGTCCAGAACCTGAACACTGAACTCAGGTTCCAGGAGTATTGGACCTGGCTAGCATCAATGGCTCTCAAAGCCCTTGCCATTGTATCGACTGACTTTATGTGACACACTACAGCTTACAGGAAGTAGCAGCATGTCACATCTGTACCCATGTTGAGGGAGCCCCGACACTGGATTCCAAGTGTTAAAAAATGAGGGTTTAAATGGGAAAGGGCGAAGAGGGTAACCCCTATGTTCCACCCTCTCTTATGATTTAGCTTTAGTGCATCCCTTTACGCCCTTATACCCACTATGGTCAAATTAAGAAACTGTAACAAAATTGTATCCCATAAAGCAACAAGTGTTGACCAGGGTACCAATCCTTCTATTTTGTGCAAAATCCATTGCTTGATGTGATATTAAAGCGAAAAGGGGTTATTCACTAAGCACTAATTTTGCCACTGAATCAGTGCAATTTTGGGGCAGTTCATCGTTCAATAAACTTTCAATTCGCCAAATACAGGCGAATTGACAGTGAAATACAGTGCAGTTTAATGATCTTCAGCATCAGCGAAATTGTCCCATAGAGAAGTAATGGTTTGTCTATTCACAGAACTCCAAACTGTACCAAAGAGTCAGTGAAATGCCCTTATTTTCAGTGTTTCATTTCAACAGGTTTAAACAGGCGAATCCCTTAGGATTCAATGTAAAAAGGTAATGTAACTTTTTCATTTTCAGCAAAAAACCTTTTATTTTTTAGAAAACATTTTTTGTATTTTTAGACAAAATTTGTTTCCCAATCTAAAATCTTTTTTATTTTTTTATTCTGCAACAGAACTTTTAATTTTTTGCAGTTCGGCGTAATTCGCCAAGGCCACTTCGGTGCTCTTCGATGTTCTCAAACCTTTTCGTGAGACTTCAGCAACTCACTCTTTTGCACACTATGGTGCGATTATCCAGTGAATTCACCGTACTGTTGGTGAAATGGAATTACTGAACTGCACCAAAGTGAAAAGCACTGAAATTTCGGTGCTTAATAATAGACCATAAAGTGAATCTGTTGAAGACTAGGTGTGACCCTGTCAAAGTCCCCTCCCTATGTAATGTATTGTGTTTATTAAAGGGACATTCAAGTAATTTATTGTTACAACAAAGTCAATTCAGCATGTTAAAACAAGCATTTTCCTTACTTACATCCATTATTTATTTCTAGAGTTATTCCTATTTAAGTGTACTCAGACATCTCCCTCTGAATACATGCGCTTCACCTACCAGATCTAACTCTCCACAGGACTCCTTTTATCTGCATGTGCTGCTATACCAGTTGTGTTACTTATGAGATGTTTCAGGGTCGTGTCATCGGAGACATGTGGACTTTGTAAGTAAAGTGTGTTTAGGTCAAGAAGGAAAAGTACAGACTCTTCTTTTATATGGCAACACATAAATAATGGCTGTGAATTGTGAGGAGGGGGGGGGGGTTCCCCCTCTTTTCTCCAAGCTATTTTTATTTATTTTTTGTAAGGTTTAAAAAGCTTTAGAATGGCCCTTTAAATATATTTGTAATGAAGTGGCTTGTTTATCCTCTTGCTAGAAAAAAATGCTATACACTTGTAAACCAGATAGTTTTCTACAGTTTTATAGTGCTATACTGTATACTAATTTTTTTCTAGTAACCGGGGGAATGTTCGAATATCAAATAAATGCAGAGTTTATGTCTATAGTAAATGCCTTTTGCAGCTTTTTGTACTTGCATGCAGGGCTTCAAAGGGTAAAACTTTCTATTTTTTAGCATATGATTGGTTATGGCTAGAGGTTGCTTTCTGGAAGTCAGCCAGAGGCAGTCAGGCATTCCTTAGACATCAAAAGGGTGAGCAGCACTGGAGGGATGATTCAGGATCGGTGAATATGTTGCAGAGGAGGGTTGGGGGGAGGAGGAGGAGGAGGAGGAGGAGGAGGTGGAGAAGGAAAGGAATGAGAGGCTGTATACATTTCAGTGACAAAGTTCACTTTGCAGTGACCTGGTCTAATTTCATCCCTCCCTCCTTTTTTTCTTTCAGTGAAGAAAGAGTTAAGTTATTCATTCACCTCCTCAGTTAACCCTTAACATCACATGTGTTATTCATAATAATTGTCCTGTTCTGAGATTTATGTTGATTTGTATTTGTTGCTGATTTTTAAATGGAGTAATTCTATTTTATTCATTTGTATGGTGTGTAGTTCTTGTTTTGTGAATGCAGCTCCTCCTCCACATCGGAAAGGGGTTTATTACTACTTTAGAGCCTCATTGTTTTGTATTATTTCATAAATGTTGATTGTATCGCGATTACTTGTGTTTAAAAACAAGTATTGAGTGTAATACAATACACTCTGCGACAAAAATAAATAAGGAGCATCCTTTTTTAGGATATTTTAAAGCTATTTTTGTAAAATCCATATAAAGTTTCCAGATCTGTACTGGAAAGGGCTCAAGCTCTACCCAACAGTTGTTTAACTATAACTCGTATGATTCTATGTATATCTAGATTGTAAATTCCCACGGGAATAGGGCCTTCATATCCTCCTGTATCTGCTGGCTGCAATACGGACCTTCTCCTGTATGTATTGTAGAATTGTCCTGTCTTTACCCTTTGCGTCTTGTACAGCGCTGCGGAATGTGTTGGCGCTTAATAAATAATATCATATTCATAAGATTCAGAGAACTGTAGTCAATAAACATCGTGGGGGTGCAGAGTTTGAGATTCCTTGCTTAATGTTTCTCATACTTCTTCAATGAACTATAATCCATGTACCTGTATAATGGTCATTAAGACGCTAGGGGTCCTATTCCAAGGCTGGTGTAAAATTAAAACTTCCATAGACCATAATGGCTCAAGTAAGTTTACAATAGCTCTGGTTAACCCAGGACATACTTGAAAACGATGGAAATCTCAAAGTATCCTTCCTGGTAAAATACTTAAAATAAATAAATCAACCTTGGAAGATGGCCGCAGCAGTTTACAGATGGTATGGAATTAAGGTCCTTGTTAAAATAATTTAGGACGCCAGATTTTCCTACTGACTGGTGCCTGATCACCTGCGTGAATGTGCCATAGGCATGTTACAGGGAGACATGAGGACACAGACATGGCCAAGGCAATAAACCATAATCTTCCTGTTGTGGGACTACTAACCGCGCTACTGGGACACAGGAAGTGTCCTTTCTAATCGTCCTGTGTCAGACCAAGATAACACCTGCACAGGATCGGTATATCTGGCTGTCACACCTGCGGTACAGATACAGGATGGCAACAGTTGACCGAGTCACATCAGGAATGCACAATAACTGCATCCTGTTCAGTTTATGTCTCGGTGAATCTTTTTATGCTCACACTAATATTTAAGTATGTTACGTTTGCTGGACATAGAAGCAGTTGAAATTGCGGGGTTGTTTCTTTCTTTGGTGTGTGTGTGTGTCTGTGTGTGTCTGTGTGTGTCTGTCTGTCTGTCTGTCTGTCTGTCTGTCTGTCTGTCTGTCTGTCTTATGACAAGATTTGCACAGTTGACACTTGAAGCAAATTATATGTCCTGCAGCCTCTTGATTATATTGCGCATGTCGGTGATGTTTATTTTTTATTCTGTCTGAATAGGGTACTTTTTACTAATAAGTGGTTAGTGATTTCATATGTTACCAGGAAGTCCCAAGTTATTAAATAATTGCTAGTTGACATAGATCAAGACAGGTTTGTATTAGTAGGGGATAAGGAGGGAAAAAAATCTATATATTGATATTTTGCTCTGGTTTGGTTGAGTTCGTTGTCTTGACATTGTATCGAAGGCCCCATATAAACTGGCACATACACTCATTCAAATGTTTTGCAACACTCAAGTGTTCGTAAATAAAATTTCACTTTTATAGGCAATAAAGGATATGTATTTACATTCTGTTTTGCAGGAAAGTTGTTAAACTGCAAAGCTGAGGAAAATGGCTACTGATTCAGGAGAGCCAGCAAGTACTGATGAGTCTGACAAACCATCTGGGTTTTCGACAGAAGAAAAGGCTGCCTCCAAGGGTACTTCAGTGACTTATCAGGCAAACATGGAGGAGCGTCGGGATCCCTGCTCAAGTTCCGGGACCAGTGAAAGGAAGCGTTTCTTCAGAAAGAGTGTGGACATTACTGAAGATGACAGGATACTTGAGCCACCAATGAAAGAGGATGACAAGAGCATTGACTGCGTCATCCAGCGGCCTTTGGAGGGTCAATCTGCAAATGCAGTAACTTCAGAGCAAGAGGGGAAGAATGAATCCAAATCTATTTCTGAGACGTTTAAAGACTCTGTTAAGGAGAAGAGTGAGAAGGAGATTGAGGAGGAGGCAGAAATGAAGGCTGTTGCTACCTCTCCCAGTGGCAGGTTCCTGAAATTTGACATTGAGTTGGGCCGTGGGGCCTTTAAGACGGTCTTTAAAGGACTTGACACAGATACTTGGGTAGAGGTTGCCTGGTGCGAGTTGCAGGTTAGTCTATAAACTAAGACTGGTTAATTTAAATAATTTGTTGTTCTTCCCTCACATACTGATCATCCTGTTGCGTATCACTAGTATTTTTTTTCCCTTTGCAAATGAAATTATCATGTCTAGATTTACACGTTTTAACAGTATTTTTGAAGACAAAAATCCTCATCAACTTGAAGTGTCCTTTTTAAACAGAAATCAAGAATATTGCTGCAGGGCGATAGCTATAAGCTCCCTTTTCTAAGGCATTTCCATAAATTCCAAAGATCAAATTTCTGTGGGAAATCTTCATAGGACATTTCTATATCTGGCTAACTGCAAATTAAAAAATATTTTGGTAAATATCTGATTTGATGACTGATATATATATATATATATGTTATTAGTTATCGGTTATTAATAATTTTTTTTTACTCTGGATTTATGTTGGATTTTATTACATTCCGTGCTCCAATACACTTGTCACATCTACATGAAACTCAATCCTTCTATATTGTTGTTTGTGGCACTGTTTAAAAATCCCATTTAAGAGTTCTGTATTTTTATTGCGCCAACATGCAATGCAGCGCGGCACACCGGGAACAGGGTTTACAATAAATTACAGAATATCTCAAAGGACAGTGACTTGGAATAGAGAGGGCCCTACTCCCTAAGGAGCTTACTTTCCAAAGGTATTGATGAAAACGTAACTAAAAATCTGTTTAAAAAAAAAAAAAAAAATCTATTTTCAGACCACACTGCGTTTTTCTTTTCTCCAATAATAGGAGTCAAGAGCTGTGTGATACGTTGTCATGGCATTGGAGAACAAAGTAGAATGTGTATGTTGACTAACTTGTTCTACTTATACCCCTCTTTTTATTTACACATCTTGAAGATATAAATGTTTTTTTTATTTTTTTTATTTATCCCCCCCCCCGTAAACCTTTAAGTGCAGACAACAGATTGCTGCTCTGACTAATGCAGTTTGGTTCATTTAGAAAAATGTCTAATTTCACTTGAATAAGCCTTGATGGTTTGCTGTAAAGTGCAGTGAGACCTTGAGCTTTTTACAAATTAATTTCTTTTAAATTTTCTGTATCTTTTTTCATATTTGGGTATAGATTTGTCATTCTAGAGTAGCTGCAGACGTTCTCTTGTACATAATAACCGTGCATGAAGCTGCACAGAGTAAATGCTGGGTTGGCATCAGATATGTTTTCAGTTGTTTCAGTAGACGTTAAGTCTGTGCAAGCTCACTCTAATTAATGAATGTGTTTTGAAAGCTGTTATAGGGAAATTGTGACTTTCTTTGCTAGTTGGGCTGTTGAAGTGGTTGGGTCAGAATCTGTACAGACTTTTAAACAACTGGTTGACTTCCTGCAAAAAACATATATTAAATATTATAACCCTTAATATGTGGGTAAAAGCTGCTTGATCAAAGGAGTACCGGCTGGTGGAGTAGAGGTAACATCACTGCTCTATAACCGTGGAGACACAGGTTCGAATCCCGGCCAGAGCACCTCTCCAGTACGTGTCCTTGGGCAATACACCCCACGGTACATACTCACCACATAGGACATACTTGAAAACAAGAGAAATCTCCAATGTATCCTTCCTGGTAAAATACTTTCTCGAAAAAAATCCGATGGTAATCTGGGATCAAAAAGGATTTTTTTTCCTAGTATGTTGCATATTCGGCAAGTGCTTCAGATTGGTGTTTTTGCCTTCTTTTGGATCAACAGTAGGTGATGTCTGAAAGGGTGAATTCGATGGATGTCTTTTTTCAGCCTATGTAAATATATGCACAATCCTCTGTGTTTGTTGGGTTACTTTTAGATTTGGCCATAGCCAACAAATTCTGCTCCATTTTTCGCATTACTTTATTATTTTTTTAAATTTTTGATTGAGTATTTTACAGGAAGGATACATTTAGATTACCCCCTCCCTTCTTAAGAAGTCCTCTCTTGATCCCACCTCCCTTTCGACCTACCATCCCATCTCTTTGTGCTCCCCTTTGCCTTCAAAATCTTAGAACACCTGGTCTATTACCAGCTCACCGGTTTTCTCGCTGCTTGCTCTTTCCTTAATCCGCACCAGTACGGCTTTCGCTCCCAGCACTCTGACTGCTCTGACCAAGGTGACTAATTTATTCAGGTGCTGCTAAAAGGAAATGTCACTTCTCCTTATTCTTCTTGACCTGCATTTGACATTGTTGTCTCTCTTTCTTCTCTTATCTCTCTCCACCCTTGGCCTCAGTATCATCGCTCTCTCCTGGTTATCTTCCGCTCTCTTCGCTCCTTCACTGTCTCCTTAGCTGGTGCCTTTTCACCCGCCCAACCCCGTTCCTCTGTTGGGGTACCTCAAGGCTCTGTTCTGGGTCCCCTACTCTTCTGGATCAATACGGCCTCTCTTGGCAACCTCGTCTCTTCCTATGGATTCCAATATCTCTATGCTGATGACACCCAAATTATCATTTATATAGTGCCAACAGTTTCTGCAGCACTTTACGAATCTACCTTTCCTCTCCCGATCTTTCTCCTCCTTTGTTGGACCGTGTTACTGCCTGCCTATCGGCTGTCCCCAACTGGATGACTTCCCGTTTCCTAAAGCTCAACCTATCTAAAACTGAACTTCTTGTCTTCCCCCTCTCTAAAACCAACATTCCTGTGCCCATTTCCCTTCATGTGAATGGTGCCACCATTACTTCTGCCTCTGATCTCTCCACTCCTATTCAGGCGCTAACCGAATCTTGCTACTTTCATCTAAAAAAAGTTGCACATGTCTGTCACTTATTTAATCGGAACTCTGCTAAAACGCTCATCCAAGCTCTTATCTCCCGCTTCGCCTACTGTAACCTCCTTCTCTCTGGCTTTAAGAGATCGCAGATGCTCTCCCTGCAGTCTGTAATGAATGCCTGTGCCAGGCTTAGCCACCTCACCTCCTGCACCTCTCACACCTCGCCCCTTTGTCAATCTTTACGCTGGCTCCCTATTTTCTTTTCAATCATGGAAAGACTACTCGATTCTACTCAGAAGAGACCACCAGCGAGTGTACTTGGGCAACGATATGGATGCGCCTACCTCACAAAATACTTGTACATCTCATAGATTGTAAATTCCCTTGGGATCAGGGTCCCCCTGAATCAGGTCACCGTCCATGTGTGGTATTCCAATGTATCAACTCCTTGTACACTGATCTTGTAAAGTGCTGCGGAATATGTGGTGCTATATAAATAAAGGATAATAAAATACTGGTGCTCACGTACAAAGCTCTTTACAACTGCGCCCCTGCCTACATCTGCTCCCATATTAACAGGCATATCCTGTCCCAACCACTTTGCCAATGAACTGAAATTATCGCCTCCTCGTACCCCCACCCCCAACTCTCACCTTCGGGACTTCTCCGAGCGGCTCCCTTTCTATGGACTCCCTCCCCGCAACATTTAGACTCTCCTTTTCCCCCCAGTCCTTCAGAAAGTCTCTGAAAACACATTACTTTAGAGAAGCCTAACGGCTCACTCCATGATTCCCCCACTGTACATTTCTTGCGCCATCTTACTGCACAGCCCACATGTACCCTTCTACTTAATGTATCTCCTTTTCCCCTACCTTGTGTGTCACTCCTCTTAGATTGTGTGCTCTCAAGCTGGATCCTCTCTCCTACTGTTCTGTGTGTTTAACTTGTATGTATATTTGTTATACTTTCCCACCCTTTGTACAGCGCTACGGAACTTGTTAGCACTTTATAAATACTTGTAACTGTATCCTTATTTTGCAACAGTGCTGAACTACAATCATTTCAAAGGGCACAGATTTTTTTTGCCTAAAAATGGAGCAGAATCTGTTTAAGTTAGGGTTAACTGTAGCCTAAAAACTAACACAAGCATGTGTGGGTAGCTTAAAAGCCGCTGTTAGAAGAAAAGTGAACTACTAGCATGACCAGCATGGTGAATAGCCGCACCATTGCGTTAGAGCACACCCTAAAAGAGTACCTTTTTTTCTTTTTTTTAGTATCCCATTGAAATTGTATAACTTAGAATGTAACTTCTTTGTTTGCCTACATCTGAAAAAATGGTGTATCATTTTAACATCACTTGGATTTTCTAAATCAAAAGAGAATAAAACCTATTAAGCGAAAAGGGAACATGCTTACAACATTACAGAGTTTTACAGCAAGTAGATTGTCGGTTTAGTGTTACTTTGCATCACACGTCTACTCTCAATCTCCATTTATTTAGGGATTCCGAGAAGGTAACAACTTTATTAGAATGGTTATGGTGCAAGAAGTCCATTCCAGGTCCATGCAGTCACAGGTTTAAAATTTTGTGTTTTTTTTTTTATGTAAATAGGGCTTTATATATCATATAATGTGACCCCCCCCCCCAACCTTTCAATCATATCCAAGGTATTTTAAATTTACTGAATCACAGAATAGGTCCAAGAGTTCACAGTACATGTGAGCAGTCCATGACTTTTTTTTTTTAACTTCTCCCTTATTGTGTGTGAATGTGATAAAAGTTCTTGCATAGATATATATGGGATTGTAAAATTTTCCATGGGTTTTAACATATAATGTATACATGCTTATTGGCAGTGTGTTGTACTGTATATTGTACAGTCTATACAATGCAAATAGGAAATTACATCATTTGGGTCGGATCCTATATTGTTTTTATTGGATTAGGTCATTAATTTCCCTCCTGTAGTTTCTACATGTTACTGGGCAGTTCATTCACTGTGCTGCCTCTCAGCATGAAGGACTAACGTGTCTAGTATAACTTGGCGGATACGTTTACCATTTATCTGGTTCACATATCTGTGTTATTTGTGTCTGTCTCTGTTTGGCCTCTGTGTTGAAGCATCTGATTGGATATGATGAAGAATGCTGGGAAGGTATCAAGTAGGGAGACCAGCCTGATGGGTTAACAGTAGGGATGCACAGATAACATTTTATAAAAAGTGCGAGCACCAATACTCTTTTTCAGGTAGTCACCGATACTTTATTTTAATGTCATGTGACCGCTTTCAAATAATTTAGGATTTTGCTGAAAGCCTGCCCAATTTATGTTAATATTGAAATGTGTGGCCGGACACCCCTGGGGCGCCTTGCAGAATGCACGAACAGCATTCTGCCAGGCCCCACCGGCTGGCCACGTTCCAGTTAGCGGCTGCCAGAATAAGAAAGGGTTGCAACACAGCTCAACTGGGCCATGCTCTCATGAGATCTTGCAGATTTCCCCACAGATGCCACCTGGCAAGCCAGACCGGTGCTGACTTTTTGTATCGGTAAAAGTATCGGGGATATTTGCATGAGTACAAGTACTCATACAAATGCCCGGTATCTGTACCGATACTAGTATCGGTGCATCCCTAGTTAACAGTGAAATAAATGTTAACTTTGGACAGATCTTTAAAATCAAACCAGCCAGACTTCACTGTTTATGATATTATGGGGATACTGATTGAGCTTGGTTTGCCGTTGGTGTCCTTTGAAGTGGTTTCCAATGTGTCTCAGCGACGAACGTTTAAAAATCATACTGACACCTTGGTCAGGAGAATGTTTTAGTGACATTGTAGTCACAATGTGTTTTTTTGTTAGGCGTGGCATTTGCAGTAACTGCTCTGGTCTACAATTTTAGTGAAAAGTAGGATGTGAAAATACCAGTTATGCAAAATAAGAGATTGCTGACTTTTAGACTTTTCCCTTCTGACCTAAACTCTCTGGGGCCCTATTCCTCTATTGCCGTTGTTGTTGTTATACAGGCATTTATACAGCGCCAACATATTCTGCAGCGCTTTACAATAGGTGAGCACAAACAGACGATACATAATGAAAAGATGAACCTGCCCATAGAGTAACTGTCCAGGTAGTACAGCACTTAACCAAGTGTTCAGTCAGACATCCCATGAGCTTACAATCGAAGGGACTGGGGTAGGTTAAACAGGAGCAGAAGGAATGTGAAGATGTTAGCAGGGCAGCATAGGAAGAGCCAGAAGCCTGGGCTCAGTGAGAGTAATTAGAAAAATGGAGACAGCTGGAAGAGAGACCTGAAACTATGGACCTTAATGGCAGGTGAGGCTCTGCCTCACCTGCCACCCCTGACCGCACGTCCCTGCTGTGTCGGTGTGTGTGTGCTGTGAATAAGGTTATGAGAAAAGCACATTGTGTGACCATGCATGAGGGGAGGGGGAACAGAGTGTTTTTTTCTAAAGAAATGGAGGGAGATTTTAAAATAAAGACAAACCTAAAATACAATTGCATAAATATGACGGTCAGGAAAATAGGGTCGAGAATAGGGGATGGCATGATGGATCTGGATACCTTGATGCAGGTTTAGTGGCGCAGAGGGGAAGGAGCCCTGCAGTAGATCAGCTCCATCTGATATCTTATCTGCTGGACAAACAAATCCAATCTTGCGTAACCCTACTGTAAATGAACATCTGCTATACTTTGTATAGTGGGTGTTAACTTGTGCCTGGGACTAGAAGAACAAGCAATTCCATGGTAGCTCCTTCTTGTCTGTAGCTGGTATTTCTCAAATGCTGACTTCCAGGATCTAAGTAACACAGTAAAATAATCCCACCCCCCAAAAAATTTCTTATTCCTATGGTATTGTGGGAGGGGTGACCCTTCCTCTCGCCACGAGCAGTGGGAGACTGAGAACCAGTAGTTCTCAGTGTCCCTCTATACTTCAAACGTGGCTCCTGCATGAGTGGATGTGCTGGGCACCAGGAGTCCTATGCTGTCACGTAGCACTGCAGGTAATCGGGCTACACCTGCATTTTATTCTGCTGCCAGCCATTAATAAAGCGGCTCATTTGTAATAGGTGCAGTAAAAGGGAGATGGTACAGAAAATTAAGTCACTTTATATCCCCCCCCCCACACTTCCTGTCTCCTTTTTCCGGCGACAAGGGGCTTTAAGCCCTTATTGGCTAAGTCCCTTGCCTTACTATACACGTCATATTGTTTTCCTGTGAATCTTTGTCCTCTGAGGTACAGGAACTCGGCCTGTAAATAAAGCCTTCAGGTCAGGTGGGGAGAAGTCTGCAGACTCTTAAAGAAGAGACAAATCTCTAAAGATGGTCAGTAGATGTAAATTGGAAACCTTCTTGTTTTAGCAAGCCATGCTGATTTAGGTAAAGCTCAAAAACGTCTAAAATATCCTTTTAAACCCCCCCCCCCGACCATAAAGTAGGCTCCGTTCCTTACATACTGTTACATAATCTGATGTCAGCTAGGATGCTTGGGAATTTATTTTTTGCACACAACCCTAATTATGAAAATTACTGTGTAAAGGCAATCTAATAGCAGTGATTGGCTGCTGTGTAGGATTTGTTTTGTTTTACTGATGATTGTAGCCAATTTCTGCAGCGGGCTTTACGGGATGTAAGTTATTAATCGCCTATGGAGTCACGAAGAAACAGGAAAGGATGCACACAATTATTTTTTTAAACAATAAAGCGGTGTCCTGTTTGGGAAGGAAATGACTGCCGTTATTAGGATATGGACAGCTGCTGAGCATGGTCACGTTACGCTGGGCTATGAAGGAGGAATTTCCAGCAAATGATGACCCTGCAATCCCCTGCCCCCTCCATTTGCTATTGAGAAGCAAATGGATGGGATAGAAACTTTTACAATTATTCCCATAGCTCAGCTATTAATTTTTTTTTACCCTTTTCATCTAGCTCAAGATATTGATGCAGTATAGACTTCTTGTTCCCATCATTGCTTAGGAATTGCACCTAAAAGATAATGTCTCAGACATGACTTTTAAGATGAACAATTGAACCGAAGGGAAAGTTAATATTGTTTGTTTAAATTCATATGGATTTAACCTCACTTGTTCATTTTGTCTTTTTCTTCCCCTCTGTCTTTTTCCCGAGTCTCCCCTCTGTCGTCTTTTTTGCCCGAGTCTCCCCTCTGTCGTCTTTTTTGCCCGAGCCTCCCCTCTGTCGTCTTTTTTGCCCGAGCCTCCCCTCTGTCGTCTTTTTTGCCCGAGCCTCCCCTCTGTCGTCTTTTTTGCCCGAGCCTCCCCTCTGTCGTCTTCACATATCTTTAATTAAACCTTGTGATGTAGTAATTTTAATATTTTACTCTCCCATGTCTTGCTAATCTAGAACAGTGATTTTCATTATTATTTTGTTGAACATCAATAAGGATCAAAAAAAATCAATGCACACGGGTAGTGTTTTGTATATTTTTTCTAATTTTAAAAAAAATTGTGTTCATGATAAAGTTCTAATTAACACATCCCCTTTTTGTCCCATTGCTCCATTCTCACATTTTGTCCGTTCTGTCATTCACACTCCTCATTTTGCCATCATGCAGGATGACCATTTGCAGTGCGTCAAAACACATGGGAAAATTAATGGCATAGAGAATGGCAAGAGCTTGGGTGCAACAATCAAGCCTTTCTTACTGGCTTTTTAATCCCCCCCCCCGCTTTTACTTCACATTCCCCCCCCCCCGCTTTTACTTCACATCCTCCCCCCCCCCCCCCCCCGGTATTACACCTTCCCAGAATGTCCAGGGCAACCCTCTGTTACTGCATTTATATTTTTACTTTTTTAATTTCAAAGTTATACGTGGAGAAAGGAGTCGGCTGATTTAAAGAGGTTGGGGATGAGAAGAGTGAAGAAAGGGTGTAACGGGCTTCTGTGAATGGGTTCGAGCTTGGCTATTCATTTGTGTGACCGTGAGAATGATTACGTTTGTTTAGTTTGGAATTTCTCAATATTTTAAGTTGCTTTGAGTACAGTGTTGAATTTCGGAGTATGTGTCTAAGCAGTCCTTATCCCTTAAAATACTGAATGGGAGGTGAAGAATTAAGGAGGCAATCACTTACAGGTTTAACAAAGCGTATGTGCAGGCCTAAATTGAGCAATATCACTAACACAAGATTTTTATTTTTTTTGAAATTCAAAATTTTATTTTTAAAATAAGACAGTGGGATACAGAAAGTAAACAAATCCTTTCTAGATACATATAAGGGGGGCAATACAGACTTACATATACAAACAAACAAAAGCCACCTATTCGTAGTTGGAGAGTGGCACATTGTAAGAGAAATAATAAAATTAAACTAAGCTCCCAATATGACAGGGTGTTACGGTAACCAAAGTAGTTCAGGAACCCCTCTGGTCAGGAGGACCTGGGACTGCGGTACACTACGCAGCTAGCATAGAGTCCCAGAGGGTCCAGTGGTCTTTTTCCAGCTGTGGGAAATCATATATATGTCTAGCCATCTGCTCATAATCTCTTATGTTATTCACCATATCCCGCACATCTCGGATTGTGGGAGCCCGCGTTTGTTTCCATCTTCGTGCTATCAACAACATGGTACTAGATGTTATTACGCAAAAAAGTTTCCTTTGTAATTTGCCCATCCGAACTAGCGAGAAACCCAATAGGAAATCCGCCGGAGCAAACAGCAGTACTAGTCCCGTTGCTTTTTCCACTAGACTTGAAACTCCCCGCCATAGTGGCTCTAATGTAACGCAATCCCACCAAACATGAGTCATGGTACCCTTTAGTAACGAGCAGCGCCAGCATAGCGATGAAACAGATTTATTCATGACATTCTCTCGCCGGTACCAAGTACCAGCGATACAATACTTTACGTCTCACCTCCATCAAAGAAGCACTCCGATACGCTCCCCTGTCCAATTCGAACACCCTCAACCAAACCTGAGAGGATATCCGAATGCCCAGCTCCCCCTCCCAAGCCGTTTGGAAAGACCATACATGATCCGGAGATGGAACATTCAGTGCCTCATAGCATAGAGAAAGGAGTTTTACCTTTGCACACGGTTTAATCACGAAGTTCTCAAATGGTGACAAGGGGGCCTGAGGCAGGGTAGGCGGTAGGCACATGCCCGGTCGACGTATTACAGACGCTATTTGGTAATAAGAAAGCCTCCAGGCCTCCGATAGCTTCTAACGTTGCTTTAGCATTTCGAAGGTCATCATCTTCCCTCCCGATATCAGTTGGTGGAGATGTGCAATCCCCTTGGAGGTCCACCTAGCGCAGTCAAAATCTGCTATCCAATGTGTCAATACCTCGACGGGGGTTGCCAGTGAGAGGGAGGTAGTATTTAAAAGGAGGGCGCGACTCAAATCCCAAACATGCATATACCATCTAGTAAGCGGCAATAACTCTGGCAAAGGGGGTCTCTGGCGGCGCGTGAGCCAAATTACAGTTGTTGTTAGATGTTGTTTCGCAAAAGACTGTTCTATATCTGTCCATTGTGGAGGACGCGGAAAGTGGAAGTACTCTGCCAAGGATGCTAGTACCGCAGCTCTATGGTACAGGTGGATATTAGGCATAGCTAGTCCGCCTCTCCTCACGGGGAGGCTGAGCAGCCTGGTGGGAACCCTAGGTCTTTTACCGTTCCATACAAAGTGATTCAAAAGAGACTGAACCTCTTCTACATAAGGTTTAGGCAAGCGGATCGTAATGGTTCGACAGTAATATAATAATTTGGGCAAAAGTGACATTTTAATAGCAGCCATTCTGCCCATCCACGATAAGGATGTCCTTTTCCACTTAAACAAAAGCTGCCTTACATTAGATAAAAAGGGTTTGTAGTTGAGGTCGAATAATTGGTCAGGAGATTTAGAGATTTTTACCCCTAAATATTGCAGATAATCCTCTCTCCATTCAAACTGAAAGTGCTGTGCTAATGATTCCCGACTACTGCTAGGGACGTTAATAGTTAATGCCTGAGACTTAGGTAGGTTGATTTTATGATATGAGACCTCGCTATATTCCGTCAGGATATCTCTAAGTCGTGGTAAAGCGTCTGTAGGTTCCGTAAGAGTTAGCAAAATGTCATCTGCAAAAAGCCCTATTTTATATGTGGTTGGGCCAACCATAATCCCCGTCATCCTGTCGTATTCGCTGTGCCAGTGGTTCGATCACCAAAGCGTAAAACAATGGGGACAGGGGGCACCCCTGTCTGGTCCCATTGTTGATTCTAATCTGGTCCGACAGGAAGCCCGCCGTCATGACCGACGGGGAAGCATAAAGCGCAAAAATACTTTGCAGCACCGAGACCGGAAAACCAAACTTCAGCAACACTTTACGCAAAAACATCCAGTCTACTCTGTCGAATGCTTTTTCAGCATCTAGCGCCAACAGCACACTCGGGAGGCGGTGAGTCTGAATCACCTGAATTAAATCTTAGTATTATGAGGCCCCTGCCTCCCCCTAATATAAAACCCACCTGGTCTGAACAAATCAGCTTAGGCAATAAATCCGCCACCCTATTCGCTAGAATTTTGGCATAGATTTTTACATCAACATTTAATAAAGAGATTGGCCTGAAGTTTGGACACAAAGTAGGGGATTTACCGGGCTTAGGGAGAGGGATGATAGTAGTGCGTAGCATTTCCTCAGGAAATCTACCCTCCCCAGCAGCAGAAGTGAAAAGCGAAAGGAGGTGGGGAGTCAACAGAGTGGAAAATTTCTTATAGTATATGTCCGTGAACCCATCTGGGCCTGGAGATTTATGGGATGGAACAGATTTAATAGTCGTTGCTATCTCTAGTTCCGTAATGGGGGATGACAAGCCGTCCCTCTGAGGTAGGGGTTAGGGAAGGGAGATGAAGATCAGATAAATACCGATCCACACGGTCCTCACAAGGGGAGGGAAAGAGTGGGTCGGATTGTAAATTATACAGGTCTCTATAGTAGGCGGGTAGGGGCGTTCCCTATCTCTACTGGTTTATACACCGTCCTCCTGCCAGAGTCAATCACTAGGTGGGAAATTCTAGGAGTCGCGACCATGGGCCTAAGATAGCGGGCCAAGAGCCGTCCTGGGCGATCCCTAAACGCGTAGTAGCGTGTCTTTAGTCTATGCTGAGAGTAGAGGAGGGCCTTATAATTCCAGTCAGACAGGCGTGCCTGCGCTTCCGAGAGTGTTTTCAAGTGAGCCGGAGTAGGGTCTGAACTATTCGCTTGCGCAGCTATCAGCTTGGCGGGATTTGTTCAAACGAGAAGCCCATTTAAGACACACGCCTCGCAGGACAGCCTTGTGCGCTTGCCAGAGTGTTTCAGGTGTGATCCCTGGAGTGTTATTTAGTGCAAAGTATTCCCTCAGAGTCTGTTCTATTTCGGCCAGAGCCCCCGGATCCGACAAAATGGAGTCATTAAAGCGCCACAAAGACTTCCCAGCTCCCCCCCCCACTTTCCTTAACTGTCAAAAGGATCGGCACGTGATCCGACCACGTGATGTCCAAAATCTCACATTGCAGGATCTGTGGAAGAGGGGAGCCTCGTAACAAAAAATAATCCAACCTGCTATACGTATTGTGCACCTTAGAATGGAACGTGAACTCTGAATCTCCCGGGTGCCATAAGCGCCATACATCATATAAACCTTGAGAGGAGAACAGGTCGCTCAACTTCTGTCCCTGTCTAATACTACGCTTGGTCGGGATAGGGATCTTGGGGGATCGGATATCTCTCAAGGGATCGACACTGTAATTAAGATCTCCGCATATCAGCAATAGACCAGTCGCTACCAGGGACACCCTGTTTAAAACTCCTGAGATAAAAGAAAGTTGTTCAGTGTTAGGTGAGTATATATTAACCAGCGTATAAGTTTTGTGATTCAGCGAACAGATCAGAATGAGATATCGGCCCTGCGGATCCGAAATCTTTCGATGCAATTGGAATACTACATTAGATCTAATTAAAATCGACACCCCTCTCGCTCTGGTAGGGCCCGTAGCGTGATATTGCGTGGTAAAGTTGCGTATTCTCAACATAGGGTGAGCAAGGCGTTTAAAGTGGGTTTCCTGGAGGCAAACCACATCTGCCTTCAGCCTCTGCACCTCCGCTGCCAGAGAATGACGTTTGACAGGGGCATTCAGCCCCTTAACATTGTATGAGAGTATCTTCAACATTGCGCTTAGTAACAATTTGCGGAAAGTATACTTTTATACATAAGCTCAGGAAACGAATAGGTGGCAACACAAAAAAAACTCACAAACCAGGTATAAACCCGGGAACTATGTACATCAATAAATAGAAACCTCTCCTGCGAGAAGCCCCAAAGTGTGGGGGACCTTCTCTAGCACACCTCGGGAGGAGGGAGAGGGGGGAACTTCTGGGTCTGCGGAGGGAAAAAAACCACCGAAAAAGAAAATGGGAGAGCCAAGTGTACCCAGTTTCGGGAAACACTTGTCCATAGCACGTAACCCTCAGAACGAAGAAATCAGTTACCCGCTCTGCAGGCTGGTAGGCCATCATACCCCAGACGAGCAGTCAGCAGCATGTTCAAACCTTAAAGCCCTCAGGAAAGACCAGGAAGGGAATTCTCAGGCCCTCCTGTCCGTCATGTAGGATCTCATTTTGCTTCTTCGCATGGGGGGGCCGCCTTCTGGCTCTTTGTGCACCACTGTCGTATAGGCAGAGTACTGGCCTCATTTTTTACGCCACTCCGGATCCAAACGCTGAGTTGAGCCACGGGATTGAGAAGATGGAGAAGAAAAAGAACCAGATTGTTCCATGCCCCACACTTTAAGAAGCCGTGTCCCGGCCTCCACCGAGGTAATTACGTGGAAAGCTCCATTCCTGGTCACCAAAAGCTTGACCGGAAAGCCCCATCTGTAAGACACACCATTTGCACGTAGAGACTCTGTAACCTGGAAAGTTCCTCCGGTGTTGTAATGTAGCCTTGGATAAGTCGGGAAAGATAGTAATATGGTCGTACTCTGGTTTAAGAGCGTCAGGAGACCGCAAGGCCCGAAGCACATCCTCTCGCGGCTTAAAATAATGGAGCCGAAGTAACACATATCTCGGTGATTTCTCAGGCGCAGAGGGGGGTCTCGGTAACCGGTGGATCCTGTCAAAGAGGAGGGAGTCAGGGGTAGCATCAGGGAGAAGGTTTTGTAAAATATCAGTCACATACTGCGACAGGGCTTGTGTAGTCACCAAGTCTGGCACACCTCATATCTTTTAAATTGTGGCGCCTCGATCTGTCCTCCATGTCTGCCAGTTTCAATAAAGCCCCCTTCAGTTGCTCCTCTAAGTCTTCTACCCTACCTGTCATCTCATTATGAGCTCCAGCTTGCGCCGCCATTTTCTCCTCGCGTTTATCGGTGCGGTCGCCAATCTCACGGATCTCTCTCTTAATATCCGCCGCTACAGAGTCCAATCGGTCCGAAAGAAAGGTGATTAAGCCCTCAATGCGCGTGGCAAAGGCCTCCATACCTTGCTGGGCCAGCCCTGGGTCTGTCTCTGCTCTCGGCGAGGTCTGGGTGGAGCCGCCGCCATCTTGAGTGCCCAGGCCTTCCTTCTGTTTTTTTTCCCCGCGGCGTGAAGAACTCTGCCTTTGCCGTTTTTTTTCGCGGCTTTTTGTGCAGCCATCCCGTTCACCTGGCCTTCCCCCGCCTGATAGTTACTTTTTAGGGTGAAATCGCCAGATATATTCGCTTTTCGGTGTCCCCTTTAACCCCTTCCCGACCGCTGACGTACCCTGTACGTCCTGTGTTCGGGTCTCCCTTAGACCCGATGACGTACAGGGTACGTCAGCGGCGCCAAATCCCCCTCCCGCCCAATACTCACCTCCCTCGTCGGATCCCACGGCGATCTGACAGGGAGGAAGCCTGCCCATGTGATTTACATGGGCAGGCGAGGCTGATGACGTCGCCACGCTGCGTGGTGACGTCATCAGAAGGTGCCCCCATGTGTTTCAATGGAGGGGAGGGGGGGGCTCCTTCGGAGCCCTCTATCTCCCCAACCATTGAAGCTAGGGAGATGCCGTTTGCACCGCTGGAGAGGGGAGAGCCTCCCCTTTCCAGCGGTGTATGGCATTAACCATTTCGCCTCCGGATCACGTTGCGGCGCCAATTGGCGCCAAAACGTGATTCAAACCTGGAGGGGGGCTGACATCTTGGATGTCAGCCAAGCCTCCAGGTCCCCCCCCACCCACTGACAACCTCACCATATGTGTGAGGATGTCAGTGGGCCAGTTAACCCTCTAGCTGCCATGTAGAGATAAGGGGATCCTAAGGATCCCTTTATCTCCCGATCCATGGCAGCTAGATGGTCATATTTGCCATCATTTGAAAGGCCTGATTATGGCCTTTCAAATGATACCAAACATGACCAGGTTTGGTTTTAAAAAAAAATGTAAAAAAAAAAATAAATAAAATAAAAAAATGTTTTTTTTTTAAAGTTTTTTTTGTCTGGGGGGAGTTTAATTAAATAGGACCTAGGCTGTCATCTAAAAATAATTAGCACAAAATGGTCAGAATGAGCGCAGCGCACATAGGTGAACTGGCTCAGCAGTGAAAGGGTTAAAAGGTAAAAACATGTAAAAATTGGGTATTTCTATTCTCGGGATAAAATTTGGAAACTATTTAGCCGGGGTCTTTATTGGTGGTTATAGCTTTAGGGGATTAAATTACGAAAAAGTGTGTTTTTACCATTTTTTTCATCATATTTCATATTTTTTTTATATTAAATTATTGGATATGATGGAAATAATGGTATTTCTAGAAAGTCCATTTAATGGCGGGAAAAAGGGTGTATAATATGTGTGGGTTGAATAAACGAGTAAGAGGAAAATTTGATCTAAACACGAGCAGCGCAGAAACGTAAAAACAGCAGCGGTCACTAAAGGACGGATTTGTGTAAAACCGCCCGGTCACTAAGGGGTTAACGGAGCTCTGCGCTCACGCAGCCAGCTCTCTCCGCGGTCAGACCACGCACCCACTAACACAAGATTTATTCTAGGAGGACCACATTTGCTGCAATGTATCCTTGTTTTCACTGTCCCCTCAGTAAGGACAATATTCCAAAGTTGGTGCTAACTTAACCACAGCTCTGGGCCGTATTAAGCTCTCTATGGGCCTGGAGCTTAACATTTTGGTGGGCTGTTTTTGGAGTTTAAGGAAATGAAAACTTATTTTAGGTTATTTTAATAGTGCAGATACGGGTATTATTTACAGCATGTAAAATTGTTTTCACATTCTATCATCCAAACCTTTTTATGGTTATATATTTTATAGGGGACTTTTGTTAAAAATAATCAAAATGGGAACCTGTTACTGCGTTTTTCTGAGAAAATGCCCAATTTTAACCAAAACTGAAAATTTTCACTTGTTTTTTGGAGGATGGGGTTTTAGGTCTATGTATACAATACTGGACTTGCTCCCAGCGTGGGTAATGAGAAGATGAGTAATAGCAGTGTTACTGCACATTTTATACGTGACAAATAGACAATGCTATCGCTTTGGAACTAAAAAAATATATATATTTTTTTGTTCTTTTAGATTTTACATTACAAGTTCAGTATCAATGCAAAGGCCAGACTCTGACCTGTCCTTTGACGCCTCACTTGACCTTGTGCGGTGTAAAGATGGAGACGTAGGGTTCCAAAGTCCCACCAGTGCTCCTCGCTGCAGTGCGGTGATTTAGGTTTTTATTATTATTATCCTTTATTTATAAAGCGCCAGCATATTTCGTAGTGCTGTACAATGGGGAAGCACAAACATACATGATAAATAAGGAAAAAGACAACCCTGCCCAAAGGATAGCTTGTCTAGGAAGTACAGCACTTTAACCAAGTGCTCAGCCAGACATCCCGTGAGCTTACAATCTAAGGGACTGGGTAAGTGAAACAGATGGGAGCAGAGGGAAGGTGAAGCTGGTTGCTAGAAGAAATGTTGTGACTGTTGCACGGGAAGGACCAGAAGCTTGGGCTGAGTAAAGGTAATTAGAGAAGTGGAAACGGCTGTAAAGGAGCCCTTGAATTATGGACCAGGCCTGGGTGGGAGAGTGGAGAATCTTGTGGTCTGTGTTGGTCAGTGTATGCTAGAAAATGGAATGGATATTTGCTAAGTGTGCTTTTAACCCCTTCACTGCTGAGCCAGTTCACATCTTAAAAAAACACATTTTCCTTTTTTTATTATTGTTAAACATGGTCATGTTTGGTATCTTTGGAAAGGCCATGCTCTGGCCTTTCTAATGATACCAAACATGACCCAGCTAGCTGAAAACAGGAGATATAGGGGTACCTTTTTGAACCTCAATATCTTTCCTTAGGAGTCAATGAGGACGTTCCCCACACGTCCTCAGCAGTGAAAGGGTTAAACTACACGGCAGGGAGGAGGAGCAGCAGGAAGAGGGAGGAGGGTGAGAGGCAGAGGAGTAGATCAAGTAAAAATAGTTTAAGTAAAAAGGAGGTAACATTGAAACATGGAATCGGCCAGAAATTAATACATTTAGAAATAAAATACAGTTGCAAGAATGGCGTTCTTTGGAGGATAGCGTTGGACGGCATTCTGAATTCCTGCTGCATTATGCTCGTTCCGGGGTGTTGGTCAGTGTATGCTTATGCTGGTTCCGGGTGGAGAATCTTGTGGTCTTTGTTGGTCAGTGTATGCTACAAAAATAGGACGCAGGGTTCCAAAGTCCTACCAGTGCTCCTCGCTGCAGTGCAGTGATTTAGGTTTTGTTGGAAGTGGAACAATGCGTAATAACGGATTGTGCCATCGCATCCATACTTGTTGGTGAGATGGTGAGTTAGTGCAGCATCATTGTTCACTTTATCAGGGGTTAAAATTTGCACTCGCCCCCTCGCAATTTGCGAGTTGAAATTGGGGAAGGGCGAGTAGAAATTGGGCTGTAATTGGAATGCCAGCGTCGGCATGGAGCCGTCACTGGCATTCCCTTTCATGTGATCCTGTCTGCTCCAGTGGCTTAGCGAGGAAGGAGGGGGGCGGCGCCGCAAGCAGGGACGGACCGAATGCTGGGAGAGATGTGCTTTCACATCTTCCCAGCGTCTGCACTCAGCCAGCTTCCGGGTGGTCTGTGTCACGTGTGCTGACACAGAGCCTGGAAGCGTTTGTGCATGAGCGAGTGAGGAGTGATCTGATTCCCTCCCTCTGAGCGGAGGGGAACTGCTGCCTGGGAGGTAGGTAATTACAAGGCTGCAGGGGTTGCAGGGGATAAAAAAAATACTGAGAATGAAAGGGGATTAAAAAAAGACTGAAAATGGAAGAGGGGATGAAAAAAAATAATGAGGATAAAAAAAACAAGAGGGGATGAAAAAAAAGAAAGAGGGAGAGAGGTGAAAAAAGTGAGAATGGGAGAGGGGGGTTGAAAAAAAGAATGAGGGGGGGGGGTAAAAAAGAGAGAGAGGGTATATAAAAGGCTTTGGAGCTCTGATACGCTCCTACACACCACACATTATTGTGAGTTTTATTGCTGTGGTGCTCTGATACAGTAATGCGTAGTGTGTATGAGTGTATCAGAGCACCACAGCAATAAAACTCAGTAAGGTGTGGGGAGTAGGAGCGTATCAGAGCTGCACAGCAATAAAACTCTCAGTAATGTGCAGTGTGTATGAGCATATCACAGAGCTGCACAGCAATAAAACTCACGCTCATACACACTGCACATTACTATGAGGTTTATTGCTGTGGAGCTCTGTGATACACTCATACACACTGCACATTTTGATTTATGTTTACAATGCTTCGTTATATTATTAATGATAATTAAACAATCATTTTAGAGGGTGTGTTTAGGGGCAGAGATAATGGTAAGGGTTGGGTGGCGAGTAACTCTTAAGGCCTGGCTAGTAGCTTGGGACCTGAAATTTTGAGCCCTGACTTTATAATTGAAAAGTGAACAATATTGCTGTGTTAGAAAGAAAAAATAAATATTTTATTTTTTATGTTACCAAACATGGCCAGGTTTTATGTATTATTGGAAAGGCCATGCTCTGACCTTTCCAATGATGCCTCATATGATCCTGTAGCTGCTACGGAGTCGGAGATTCAGAGATACAGGTGTCCAAATGCCCGTCACATCAGACACTGTTATCTTTTCTCTGGGCTTATTATGGGGCATGGGCCTGGAGCTACTGCTCCAATGGCCCCTATGTTAATCCAGCCCTGCCAAAGCTGTTGTAAATTTACCAGATCCATTATAGTCTATGGAGTTAAGTTTTACAACAGCTCTGGTTAATTTAGCACCAATTTTGGAATAAATGGGCCAGCATGTGATCGCTCTTGTTACCTCATGTTTCTACTGTTTGCAGTTGAATCCAAAGTAACCCTTTTAAAAAAATGTTTGTACAGGATGTTGGCACAGATATGTGCCAGCTCAACAATAGCAAAGCTCTTGGTTGACAGCAGAGGTCCACAATACAATACATGGTAGTGAGCTGTGGTTATATAACAAAAACAGACCATGCCAAGCATGAAAGTTTTCAATGAATCCTGAGATGATAAAAAATGCCCCTAAGTATATATGCATAATAAAGCAGTCAGCAGTCAGTCATGCTGTTGTCTCTTTAGAGGTCTGATAGCTTGAAAGAAAAAACAAAAAACTAAAAAAATCTTTAATGTGTTGCACTGCAAGGCATGGAGTAAAATCAGGTATTTTTCACCTTTTTATGTGATATTTACTTGTGAGCCTGATAAATTACTGGTGCAGTTAAGATTGCAGTTGTAAAGGGACAGTCCATTCGTTTTTGAACCTTACCAAAATCCATTCAGCGTGTTCTAAAAAAACAACCCCATTTTCATTCTGCTTTTAATTCCTACAATTTGAAGTTTTTCCTTTTTTAAAAGCTCAGTCCACAGATTTCTCCCCTGTTCTTAAACGCATGTGGTTGACTTACAAGCAGACTTCATATGCTGCGACTTCCATGTTGTAACCAGCATAGAGGTGCACTGCAGATTAGGCGCAGGGAAGTCGCTGTTAAGCCTGTGCATTTAGGGCAGAAGACAGAAGTCTGTGGACTCTTCAAATAAGAATAACTCGCTAGCATCTGGAATTGAAATAAAGGATACAAATTGTGAAAAATTGTATTCAATATTGTATTCTTTAGCTAAACTTCACAAATCGTAACATCCCTTGAAGCAAAATACTCTGAAATAGAGTATCTCGAGCTGTGAGTCTAGTCACAGGCTTATTGGTCTACTATTTGTTTTATAAACCATAAATGGCTTTTGTGTGTGTTGGCATACGCAGAAGGTGTTTGAGGATGAAGGAAATCCTCCAGGGAGCTGTGTGGTAATGCAACTGTTAGATGTTTGTCATTTTTGGTCATGTTTGGAATAATTTTCAGGGGACAGCTGCATCACCCCACGTAACCAACGATCAACTGATGCACATAGACTTGTTTGCTATATAGGAAATATTGCGTTCCATGCAACCAGTAAGTTACTGTATAAGCATTAATCTCGGTGCCAAATTGCTCTGTGGTCTGGCAGCTTGAATGCTGAGAAATGTCATAACAGTCTAATTACTGTTTAGCAAGATCACAAAATAGAAGACTATGTTAGTTACTCAAAAAGTGCAAATGTTGGTATATGTTGCAAACACGGTTTGAAATAGCTGTTGTTGCGCTGCACTGTCAAACTTTCCCTCAGCCATTTAGGTTTTTCTTTGAAGGTCCTGTGTTTGTCACCAATGCAACATCAGCAAACACCGGTGCTTTCTGAATAATCCCCTATGTAATGTTACATACATTCTATTAAAATGTAGCAGTTTTGTTTTGGTTGATCCAAATCATCAGGAGACAGATGACCGATATTTTTCTATTTTGACAATTGCTGAGCATTGTGGGATTCTACACTATTAAATGTTCTTACACTCCGACTTCCTAGATATTATGTTTAGTTGGTCTAACATTACAGTACTTTCTTGAAGACCGAGTAGACACATTAAAAAGGAATTGCCCAAACCTCAAAACAGCCTTGAATAACTGCGTGTTCAAAGTCTGATTCCAAGCTTGGTGTAAACGTAATCAAATCGCTAACGGCTCTGGTACGTTTACCACTACTCTGAGTGTCGATGGTCAATTATCCCCTAAAATAAATATATTCTACCAACTCCATGATTTTCTTCAAGTCTTTGAAAGGCTTGCCAAATAATGACATGTATCGCCATTTTATTTGAATTCTTTTCTGCTTGCCAACATAACTTTCTGTATTCCATTATCTCTGTGATCTAATCTCAACCCCCTTCTCCCTGAATTGTATTGCATCACTTGCTGTAATCAAGGAAGATGAGGAGCACAGGTTGGTGGATTCCTTAATAACCAAACAGAAATACTTAACCCTTTTCACGACCAGTGCTTTTATGTAGGAAAAATATAGCATCTGTTTTGAAACATGGGATGCATAGGGTAAAATGGCAATATTGCATAAAGATTGTTATTCTGATTTAGTTGGAAGAATAAAATAATTAAAAATAAGCACATTTACATTATCATTTGCACAAATATATTGATGTGCTTAAAGGTTCTAAATTCTAGATGGCATCACAATTTCACACATGGTCTGCATTATATGGGTACAGGTAGAAATGGCCTTTATGTAGAATACAGTAAATGTAATAATGGATAATAAAATTATTCGTTTTTCTTATGGTGATTTGCAGTGATTTATAATATTTGTTGGAAGCTGCATTGCTAATAGAATGTAAAAATAATCTTTGTGGGAGAATGCCTGTGTATGGAAATTACAGTAACACCTTGTATCTGTACTATACAGAGATTTTCACTCCTTATAACCCCCTGTATCTTATCCCTGTACAGCAGTGAGTGACCCCAGAGCTCTCCCTATATTCTGTCCTCTACCTGACTGTTGTAATGCAGCAGTAAAATTTGTTGCACTTTTTGTTACAGTGAGAATGGAGCTGCACCTTGTAGCTTTTTCTACAGTAATACAGGGTGACGGCAGTGACCTCTCAAAGTTTTGTTTCTCCCCAAGGCTAACTTTATTTGTGCATTAATAGGTAAGGTAATTGTGCTTTTTTTCCTGATTGAATCTCAATGCAAAGTCAGGTACAGCCACTTTTGTTGTGCAAGGGTGAAATAAAGTTTCAAGTGCTAAAAAGTTTTTTTTTCTCTTTAACCAAACTGACTTTATTAATGCTCTGATCAAAACGCGCCTTTTTTGCCCGTTTTCAGTGTTGAGCTTTATGGCTTCAGACTTCTATGCAAAGTTGAAAAATCTAATGCATGATGCTTTTAAAGGGACATTCTACTAAAAAAAATCACACACCCTTTTTTTAATCCTAACCTATCCCTATTCCCTTAATAGTTTTTTTTTGTTTGTTTTTTTAACTGTAATACCCTAAAATCCTCTTGTTTTCAGCAGTGTTTTTTTTTTTTTTTTTTCATACTCACCTCCCTCCTCTTCCGCTCCCGTCCTTCTTCCATCCGACTTGCCTTCTGGTTTACGTGAGAAGCGCGCATGCGCGCCTCTCACGTAAGCCAGCCAATCGGCAGGCTTCCTCCCGGCTCCCTCTGAGGATTAGTGTTGCGCGCAAGAGGATGCGCGCAACACTAACCCTCAGAGGGAGCCGCCAGCTTCTGCGGTGAGTTGGAGACGTCATCGCGCTGAAAGCGCGATGACGTCTCCTACTCGGCAAAAGTCAGCAGAAGCGGGAAATATGATTCCCGCTCTGCTGACTGACAGCTGGGAGGGCGGAGTAAACTCCTCCGCCTCTCTCAGCTGTTTTCAGTATTTTCTGCTGAACTGCTGAGCGGAGGGAGGGGGGACAGAGGGCGGCATACTCCGGGCATCATGACCACCTAAAATAGCTTAGGTGGACATGTTGTCTAGAGTGTCCCTTTAATTTCTGGTGTGTCATGTTAAGACTATTCAATTAACTGAAAGACAGATTCATGGTTCTGTGCCTCTATATATGTATATTTACTGTCTGCCAGTTCTATACAGCACATAGAAGGTGCAATGTTAAATCCGCTGGCCCAGTCTCACGGGAACTTTTCTATATAATATGTAATAGACCATTTCCTAACGAGTCCCACAGGCTTCAGCTTGATTGATTGTGTGCTAGTTCCCTTTGCTTGTTCTCTTAGCGGGCAGGTATTTTCTGTATTGCATCCTGGGAGATTGGTTTTCACAATCTCTGGGCTTCTATTACAGCTATGATTCTGTATTTCTGATTGTTGTAGGATTGCAACAGCTTGCAAACTCCTGGCCAGTTTTAGGCATTACGAAAGCCTACTCTAGGCAATGCCATGTTTGTGTTTATTGCTTTTTATACATTTCTTGGCTCATAGTTTATAGGGTTAGTACTTAAAAATAATTACGAAATGCATTTAATATCGCTTCCCAGGGCCTCATGGATAACTGAATTCAAGTGTGTACTTTTCAAACATTAAAGGGCTACTCTATTCCTTTCATCTACTAACAAAGATGGTTTTATGGTTTTGCCACTCATGTCTGTTTCTGCTTTTTGTCCTTTTTTAAAATTTTTATACTGTAGTAAAAATAATTACTATAGACCTTTTTGCCTCCATTTTTGCAGGCTGTATGGTTTTAGTTGTTTCTTGTATCCCCTGTCTGCACTCTTGACAATTACTGCTCTAAACAGCTGCTCCTTTAATACTCCTACCATGCAGGCAGATTTTTATCTCCCAGCTGTGGTTGTGGACATGAATATTATCATCTACTTTTGTGAAGGCAAACTGTAAGGCTGGTGTCAGACGAGCGTATTTGGGGAGAGGAAGGAACGTCCGGAGGGGGGAGGTTCCATCCACTCAGCGCCCATCCACTCAGCGCCCGTCTAGCCATCTTGCTGAGCGCACTGAGCACTTTGCAGCTCCGTCAACCCACGTCCTAGCACTTTGACAGAGAGGCTTGGATAACAGACGCTTGTTGCACGCACAAGCGTGTGACTGGCCCCGTTGCAGTGTCACAAGGCAGCGACGGATGCCGGTAAGCACGTCAGTACGGGCGCACATAGCGCACTTGTCTGACGCCAGTTTTAAAGCTGTACACTGATAAACTGCATCAAGTCTGGCGTCCTGCCTCCATTCCATTTCCAATTAGGACGGTATGCTTGGCAAAAGAGGGTGATAAATACTGATTGAATGCGACCCTCCATCTTTTGTGCAAAGACACAGCAGGAAATACCATACGGGTCAATCAAGTGTAGAATAATACAATATAGAAAATGTGATTGCCGTGTAGTACTTGTCAGAGTCCACAGTATATTACATTGAGGTGGGTAGAAACATACGAGACCTGACAGAATATTAGATTTGGCAAGATCGAAAACAAAGAACAGAAATAATAAATGGTGAATTTCCAGTAACATGGAAGTGTCCATGTATGTCCTGTAACAGGGACACTATCACAATAGATTGCTGCATTCAGACACCTTGACATTTTTTAATGTGTGTTGATAATGCATTTACACAACTATAAATCAAAGGAAATAAGTAAACTCGCTCTTCTTTTACATTCTGTCAATCAATTACATTCATTTGTAGGGAGTAGGGTTGCTCGGTCTTTTGCTTGTTTTCAGGACCCTCACAAACCTAACCTTTACTTGCATGTATAGGGTAACCAGAAATGGGCCCCATGCTTGACGTGATGAGAGGGTTGTAGGCTATACAATAATGGGGCCGACACTATCGACTGGGTCTGATGCACTTCTTGTGCAGAGATGACGTCCTTGGCTTTTCAGTACTGGTTACCCTTTCTGGGTGATACAAATCTGATTTGCATATGGAATAGTCATCTCTGAAATGGCACAATCGAGCTAAAACCTTTATAAAGCGTGACTGGGGACCCACCATAGAGCAGACCACTAGTGCTGTTGCTTGTTCTCAGGACCCTTACAAACCTTGTTTTTGCCAGATTGACCATGTTTTCCTGGACACACATTACCATTTCATGCAGAGGTGAGCACCGGGGAAAGTGCTGCCCTGCAACATGTATAGTTCATATGCTGCAGGAAGGAAATCAGGTCACCTGGGATTCCTTTTTGATTTCTCACCTGCAGCATATAGATTCTACATGTTACAGGGTTGCAATTCTCATGCATGAATATGTATCTAGGAAAACCTAGCCGATCTGGCAACCCTGGTAGGGAGGTATGTTTGTAGCTAGAAGTGTTTCAGCCAATCCGAAGCTGCTTGGTATATATGAAAGTTGAGCAAATACTTTTTGAGCTGCAATGCAGCAGAGGTATATGGAACATGTATTGATGCAGAAGGTAACTGGAATTGCTGCTTCACAGTTGCTGTTATTAGATTGCAGTTGTGTGGAGTAGAGCTCGTCGAAGTCTAAATTTCACCATGGGTTGGATATCGCACGGATCCTAAATATCAATGTAAAATATCTTGCTTTTGAGAAATCAATAGCCGGTACCTACAGTTCCAGCACGAGCACCGCCATCCTAATGCATTTTGGCAGGTCTTTATGTGACAGGGTGTCATCAGTTCTCTGACGCAGTATGCCTTTGAACAGTCGGCCGCTTGGAGTGAGTGGAGGGATATCCTGTAGGATGGGTCTTCAGCTCACAGCTGTCACTCTGCCAGCATGCCACCATCATATATACTGTGAGAAATTCCCTTTCAGTTGAGCCGAACATGTCTGTCGTGACAGGTGCACTTAAAAGAGAAGAAAACTTCAACCGTGCATTCTAAGCAAACAATTTGTGCTTGGTGCAATTAATTATATTTCCAGAAACATATTTTTGCCAATTTAAAATGTAAAGCTATTTCAGGCTCTCCGTATACAGCCCCATGGCTGTTTTGAGTCTGAAAACAAAGTATGTATGTTTTCATGTTGGTATTCCTACAGTTACAGTATCTTAAACCATGGGAAGACTAAAATAGACTTCTGAAAATGTTTCCCCATCCTGTGTTGATAAGTAGACCCATTAAGAACACGCTTGGCTTCTATTATTTAAATTTTGACACTGAATAGACTTTAGGAAGAAAATAAAGACTTGGCGTGAGAGCTGGAGTGTCCTGGTTAAACTCCATATACGGAAAACTTGTGTGTCAGGGGCTGGAGCTCTCCCAAATCCTATCTGTATAAAGGCCTCAGGTTGACATCTCTACTTTAAAGTGACAACAAAAGCCTTTAATTGTATATTTATTTTCAAAATCCTAGCAAGCAACAGCTTTGTTTCTCCAATTTTTACATTTTTAATATCAGAAAATGTCTGTGCACATCCTTTATCACTGGCTGTGCACCAGTTGTTTTATTCACAATTTCACTAACAAAAACTTGTATGCTCTAGTTTGCATTGTAATTCAATGAAAAATTTAAATTTGCATACCTTTTTTTTTTAATGCAGGATTAGTGTGCTCTTTGGAGAAACAAATTTCTTTTGAGATCCCCTGTCGCCCTGTATTGCTGTAAAGAAGCTACAAGAAGCAGTCCTCATCCTCACTCGAAGGAAATGTTCAGATTTTACTGCTGCATTACACCAGCCGGGGGTGGGGGGGTGGGGGCCTCTGGGGTCACTCATTACTGTACAGGAATACTATTTAGGATATCTGATAATTTTATTACCTTTTATCACATTCCCTGTATCTGACACAAAGGATATTTCTTCCTGCATGCTAATATGCAGCCTTCGTTTGAGACTGTTCAAGATGAGGAATGCCATCTAAAGCAGTGTTTCTCAACTCCGGTCCTCAAAACCCAATAACAGGCCTGGTTTGCAGGATATCTGACACAGTACAGGTGACATGATTTGCTGCTCAGTGATTGTAGGATTCCGTCTGCGTTTCCAGAGGTAATGAAACATGGCCTGTTAGAAGGCCCTGAGAAACTCTGATCTAGAGGTTAGAAACTTTCATTCCATCAATATTTCTGTAAACAATAAACGTTACATGAAGAATTAAAAATGAGCAAATTTACATTATTTTTAATTAACTCAACAGAGTAATTTTGCTTAAAGATTGTTATTGAACCCTACATTTAATCATTAACCTCTCCAAAACTGAACTTCGTGACTTTCCTCCTTCTAAAACTAACATTCCTGCTCCCATTTCTCTTCAGGTGAATGGTGCCACCATTACTTCTACCTCTCAGGCTCATTGCCTCGGAGTCCCTTTCGACTCTCGCTTCACTCCTCACATTTAATCGCTAACCAAATCTTGCTACTTCCACCTAAAATACATTGCACGTGTCTGTCCCGGTCTTAATCAGGACTGCTAAAAGGCTCATCCAAGCTCTTATGTCCCGCCTTGACTACTGTAACCTATTTCTCTCTGGCCTTGAGAGGTCCCAGATTGTCCCTCTGCAGTCTGTTATGAATGCCTGTGCCAGCATCATTCACCTCACCTTCAGCACCTCTCACACCTCACCCCTTTGTCAATCTCTACACTCGCTTCCTGTTTCCTTTAGAGTACATTTCAAAATACTGGTGCCCACGTACGAAGCTCTCCATAACTGCGCCCCTGCCTACATCTCCCTCCCTTCCTTCCAGACCACTTCATTCTGCCAATGTTCTGATGCGATCAGCTCCACATACCCACACCCCCAACTCCTGCCTTCGACTTCTACCGACACTGTCCTCTTTCTATGGAATTCCCTCCCCCACAACATTAGACTCTCCAGTCCGTCTCGTCCATCTCTCCAGTCCTTGAAGATGTCTCTGAAAACGCAATACTTCAGAGAAGCCTACCAGCTCACTCCATGATTCCCTCGCTGTACGTTTTTGCGCCATTTACCCACACAGCCCACATGCACCCCGCTACTTCAAGTTCTTTGTTTACCCTCATCTAGTGTGCCACACCTCTCCTCTTAGATTGTAAGCTCTCAAGCAGCGTCCTCTCTCCTACAGTTCTGTGTGTTAACTTCTATGTATATTTATTATTCCGTCTCACCCATTGTACAGCGCTACGGAACTTGTTAGTGCTTCAGAAATGCTTGTAACTTTATCTACCAGGAGCTTTGCCCGCACTAGGAAAAGGCTCAGTGAACCTGGCGGCACTAATTTGGTTTGTGAAAGCTGAGTACATCCTTTGAAACTCTGCTCGGGGGTTTATGGGATGTGAAGTTTCGGATTTGGTCACAATTTCTGTGTGTAGCATGTGAATGTTATTGTTTAGTAGTCAGTGTACAAGAGATGCTAAGTCGGCAGCTCGGCTCTGGCACAGCCTGTCAGTTGAGGTGCGCCTGCAGTGCATGAGCAGACGATAGATGTTTAATGCTACATCTCCTAAGGTGAAATCACAAACCTCCTGCTTTAAAGGTGGTTAGAAGTGGGCTGGCTTATAGATTCAGGGCAATATTCCTTGTCCTGCGCTAAAACGGGGTTGGTAATGGGGAAAACCTGTGCCTGCATTTTTTTCCCGTAGCGTCCCCATTTTAGCGCTAACGCCCCTCAAGGATCACCTCCTGGAGTCCATAAGACTCCGTGGAGGATTGTGTTCCCGGGCCGCATGTCCTGCATGCTCTCCCCATATCATACAGTGCAGCAGAGTGATTCACGGAGGTAGACTAGGTACTATTTGTCCCCAGTCTCACTATGCTCCCAGCAGCCAGATTCAGTGTAGCGTGCCACCTTTCATGTCGCGGGATGAGAGGTGAGTATTTTGATTTCGTGGCGGAGGGTGGGGGGTGGAGCTGGTGCTATCTGATCATGCAGAAGTACCGGCTGGGTGGCGTAGAGGTAACCTCACTGCTCTGCATGGAGAGAGCCTGTGGAGTCATGGGTTCGATCCCGACGAGCACGTCTCCTGTAAGTGTCCTTGGGCAAGACACCTAATGGTACAGACTCTCGACCCAGGACATACTTGACAACGAGAGAAATCTCAATGCATCCTTCCTGGTAAAATCCTTTCTCAAAAAATTTTAAAAAAAGTGGAAGCAGCACCAACTTCAAGCTGCAGGTAAAGGGATACTCTAGGCCAGGGCTCACAATTTAAAGTCCCAAGCTACTAGCCAGGCCTTAAGAGTTACTCGCCACTAGTTGCCCCACCTAACCCCTTTATCCTGCCCTGACTCTGCATTCCTACTCGCCCTCATGTAATTTCCACTCGCCAAAGGCGAGCAGGCGAGTGGAAATTTTGAGGCCTGCTCTAGGCAACATGACCACCTAAGCTTTTTTAGGTGGTCATGATGCCCTGAGTATGCCCTCGCCTCCCCCCCCTCCCTCCACTCAGCCGATCGGCTGAAAAAGCTGAGACGCAGAGAACTTTACTCCGCCCTCCCAGCTGTCAGTCAGCAGAGCGGGATTCATATTTCCCGCTTCTGCCGACTATTGCCAAGTAGGAGATGTCATCGCGCTTTCAGCGCGATGACGTCTCCAACTCGCCACAGTAGCTGGCGGCAGCGAGCCGCCAGCATAGTCTGCGGCTGGGATTAGTGTTGCGCGCATCCTCTGCGCGTAACACTAATCCAATTAGAAGGGGAAGCCTGCTGATTGGCTGGCTTATGTGAGAGGTGCGCATGCGCGCTTCTCACGTAAACCATTAGCCAAGTTACAGAGTTAGAAGGACGGGAGCGGAAGAGGAAGGAGGTGAGTATAAAAAAAACGCCGTTGGAAAGAAGTGTTTTTTAGGGTAAGTATTACATTTATAAAAAAAATTATATATATATATATCTCCTATATCCTATATCTCTATCTAGGTAGGGAATAGGTATATTTTAATGTAAGAAAAAAGGGGGGATTTTTAGCCTAGACTCCTAGAGTGTTCCTTTTTAACTCTTTAGTTACCACAGCGGTGCAGTAATTAGCATTAGGATTTAGGACTTTGTAATCCTAACTACTGATTGCACTTCCCATGTTAAATATAGGGAGTGCAAAGTAAAGGAAGCTCATGGAAGGGAGCGCAAACCTTTTTTTTTTTTTTTACGTTGGCGTTCGCAATATAGTATGTGGGTCATGCATTAAAGGCACTTAAACTAGCATTAATGCTAACCTATATGAGCCTAGTGTTACTGTAATAGGGCCTTCAGTGTTTTAAAAACAAAAAAGTGTGGGAGCTCCCTTAACTTAGGGTGTTTAGAGATCACTTATTTTTTTAATAAGAGCCAACCACTTTTAACGATCTACAGTGCACCAGTCATACTTGACTACAGGTTGCTGCCTTCTTGGTAATAGCATTGGTTGAGCAATCTGAGGTTGAATCGGCGCTGCTGATGCTTGCCTGTGGGGCGGGGATAAGAAGGGTCAGCCTGTAGGTAATGCCAGCATCAGACAGTGTCCATGATGGGCGCACTTGAAATCCAAACCTTGTACAATACTTGAAAGCAGCTGGTCTGTAAAGGAAAGTGGAGAAGCCAGGGCTTCTGGGGGCCCTGGGGCACTCATTAGAGAACTTTAATTCTAGTAGGAACATCTGTTCTTGGGTGCCCAAATGGAAGCAATAAGGATGTAAGAAATCTCTTGGGCGGACAGAGCAGGTGTAAGCTGGCCTCGGACCAGCAGATTTCAGCAACCCGTTTAAATGTTGCCTTTCTTAGTGCTACTGATGATGATCTGCTCTGCTGTCAGTAATGGATGGAAGTAACTATCCGTTTGATGCCCCTGCTGACGTGCCTTGTTTCACACAATGTTTGGGGTATGCCAGTGAGACAACTTATTCATCTAAATGGACTTTGAAAGGTGCTTTTCCATTGCTATATAGTAACCCAGTAGTCCAAAGTTCAAGTCACATGTTACCCGTAAGACCTTTACACTGATGTACTTTCACTGGGTTTTAATTTGTAAAGCAAGCTTTTTTTTGTTATTATATATATATTTTTCTTAATGTCCTAACTTAACCAGCTCCATTTTGTGGTGAAAGCCAATAATGGTCACAGGGTAATAAACGTTGTACATTAGCCACATCTATTACATGGGCGTTAATTAACAATTTCCACACTTACTACATGATGATGACGATGAGGTAATGTTCCTTGGTACAATTAAACAAGACTTAATGGCCATGTTTTTAATTTTATTGCGTGCCTGAGGGATTGTTTGGAGTGTAAATCGCGGAAGTCCTGATTACATTATGGAGAGAGTTTGGAACCAGTTGTAGATGTCATAATAATGTACACTTTCATTAATGTCTTTCTAGCTGGAATACTTCGGTATTGCTGTCATTATAGCAGCGCTGACTAATTCCTCGCTGTGTTAGGATTTACAATGGGGACAGAAAACAAAGTGGAGTTCAGGGCTTGACAAATTAAAGGGTCATAATTACTGGCTCCTATATTGCATTTTTATTCTACACACATTCTGGGACTTTTTTCCAAGCGCTGGCTGCGATCACTAGCATAAGCGGTTTACCTCGAAGGGATATATATATTTTTTTCTCTTTTATGTTGGAGAGATTGAACTAAATCACTTTGAGCTTTTTTTGTACACGTATCGGCAGGATTTGGCTATGTTCTACTCGGGGTATGTCAAGTATGTTAGTCTTCAAGTCTTCACCAGAAGGAACTTGACTGGAGCAGAATGTTTTTTCCTATCAATATTTAAAGCTGATATCTGGTCTCCTGCCTGCTTCATTTGCATGATCAGTGTATATATATATATATATCTATTCTCCCCCCCCCCCCCGCAACATGCCTGGAATGTATCTCTCACACAGCATACTAACCTGATTCCATATATTTCCAAGCAGTCGTGATGACATCCACACATCGTTGACGGCCTCTGGCAGAAATTTAGATTGGTCTATTAATACTGCAATTATTTTTCCGTTGCGCATGTTGTCAGTACAGAAGTAATGTAGCTCTAAATGCCAGAGATATTAAAGGAACACTCCGGGAGCGCTTTAAAAAGAACCATTCTCACATGGCACGGTCCCTTGGAGGGCCAAGGTTGCTGACCCCTGATCTACCATTATACACATGATCATAGTCAACGTTTAGCTTTAGGAGCTGTAGAGATTCAAGTAGTAAACCAATCCATGCGGGCCCTTCTGGGCATCAGGACAATGGGGAGCAGCCTCTTTTGTGATGTTTTTGTTCTTAACTTGTTTCTATTCTGCTGTGAGATTTGCAGTTAAGATCATGTAATACTTGCCTCCGAGTCTTTAATAAAATTCTGACTTTCCAAAACGGTTTTGGGAAAATCTGGGGGGGGGGAAATAGTCTGTGTCCCCTTTTCAAAACCAGACTTCCTGTGCTAGCTTCCGCTGTGGAAGCCGTCAAAGGACAAAGACCTTCTGATCACATGTAGATTTGTGTTCAACAAAGTAAGCTGGTCTTTTGTGAAAGAAGAAAAAAATTTTTTTATCTAAATTTTGGTCCCACGTGAAAGGAAAGCAGTACCTAATACACAGGGCCATTTTTTGTAATGACTGCTTCTATGATCTGTTGGTGGCCTTGATGTTCATATTCACTGCCCAATTACATTTGTGATTTTAGCCATTAACATGCAGAGGCCACTTAAGGCTTATTTTCGTTCCTTTTTTTTTTCTTTACAGTAGGTAATGGTCTATGCATTTCCTAAACTTTCTTGGATGTCTGTAGAATTTATTTTCTCACTGTGCAAAATTGGTCTGTAAACGTACATTTTAAGGTAGCATTTTTAGATTGCTTTGATTTACAAATCTAACGTTTTCACATTTTATAACTATTTATCAATCTCTCCTTTTTTAGGACCGGAAGCTAACCAAAGCAGAACAGCAGCGATTCAAAGAAGAAGCAGAGATGTTGAAGGGCCTTCAGCATCCAAATATTGTACGGTTCTACGACTCCTGGGAATCCACGCTGAAGGGAAAGAAATGTATTGTCCTGGTTACTGAACTTATGACATCCGGCACTTTAAAAACGTAATGTATTTACAGACCCTTTCTCTCCAATTGGATTAACACTTATAGCTGTGATTCTCAAACCAGTCTTAAGGTACCCCTAACAGGCCAGGTTTGCCATATAACTGAAGCACAGCACAGGTGATATGATTTGCTGCTCAGTGATTGCAGAATTCTGTCTGTATTTCCCCCGAGGCAATCCTTAAAATCTGGTCTGTTGGTGGGTCCTAAGTAAATGTCATTGAATTGTGCGCCCAGCACTGTTGAAGTGCTTGTTAGTGAGCATCATGGTTCTACACTCCGATACTTGCCGTGTACATCTGTATGCATTTCATAAGCAAAAGTTGTAGTTGACAAAAATAAAATTGGTAGATCTATATATTGGTCTCGGATATCCGTTTTAACGTCCACTTGTAGGCATTAAATATGGGGGGGCATTTTGGCTTTGATCCCTACCTTAAAGGTATAATGTATTTAATCCCAAAACGCGTGAAAGATTTTAGGTGACGTTTATAGCAAAACATAAATCTGAAAATAAGTCAGATGTTTTTGTACAAGCATGAAGGATGAGTTGATGCATTCATTTCTCACAAATTTGTTTTTAACTCTGACCTAGAGGAGTATGTTATATAAACAAATTGATGGGCAAAATGAATGTTCTTGTACAAGATAAGTACCCCTTATCTGAAATGCTTCAGCCCAGAAGTGGTTTGTATTGTATTTTTTCAGGGGATTTTGGAATACTTGCATATAATAATGAGATATTTTGGATGGGACCCAAGTTGAAACCTAAATTCATTTGTTTCATATACTCCTTATTCACACATCCTGAAGGTAATTGTGTACAATAGTTTGTCCCGGTCACGCGAGGAATTTTCAACATTTGGCATCATGTCAGCCCTCAGAAAATTTTTGGAAGGTTTTTGGAATTCTGTATAAGGGATACTTTATAAAGGATTTTACCAGGAAGGATACATTGAGATTTCTCTCGTTTTCAAGTACATCCTGTCCGTTTTTAAGTACTTAATGTGTGTATAACGTGTGTGTATATAATGCTTCAAGGTTAATTTCTAACACTTGCTGCAGAGCTGCTTTTTACACAGTCGTTCTTTCCAGTAATGCCAACTATGGTCTTTCTTCTTTAGATACTTGAAACGCTTTAAAGTAATGAAACCCAAAGTTTTAAGGAGCTGGTGTCGGCAGATCCTGAAGGGGCTTCATTTCCTGCATACCCGTACTCCACCAATTATCCACCGTGACCTGAAATGTGATAACATCTTCATTACGGGGCCCACTGGGTCGGTGAAAATTGGCGACCTGGGCCTGGCTACCTTAATGCGAACTTCATTTGCCAAGAGTGTGATTGGTAAGGTGGTGTAGAGCCATTTTAACACGTAAATATTACAGCAGTGAACCGTCTGCACCTGTGCGCTGTATACAGTTTATATTTTTCTTTCAAAACATTCACTAAGCCATATAGTTGCATACAACAGCAATTAAAATTGCATATCCAACATGTTTTGTCTGCATACAATTGTCGGGGGATGTTTTATTTTGTGGCTTAATAAATATTTTGAGGCGTGTGAAGAAGGTTTTGCAGTTGCTTTCTCAAAGATGGGGGAAGGTGGGAGACCTGGTCACTCCGTATCCCACTGATGTCTGATGCATTTGCTTTTTCTTTAGAGCTTCAGCCTCTTGGGGGGCCGCAGCGTGCTATATTTTATATGGCCCTTCTGCTCTTGTTTTTCCTTTTTTGTTTTGAAGACTTTCTCCTGCATTTCTCCTAATATTGCCATACTAGCGCTAATCTTTTGTGATGTAGTCAACACTCTGCTTCTCGAATGTAATATGTATTTAATCAGCATAGCATGTGGGGTGCACTAAGTAGTACTTGAGACCCTGCGAGCTGTCAAAAACTGCAACCTCATTTGATGCTCTCAAACAGACCCTCATCTCCTGTATTCACGTTCCAAATGACAACCAGTACAGCAGAAGTCAGTCTCCCTGTATCACATGTATTTCAAATCTGTATACATGTCACCTAAAGCATTCTATAGGTCCAAAGTAAGACTGTACAAGTGCTTATTTAATTAAATGCCTAAGGGGCAACATCCTGTTTTTTCTAAGTGTTAGACTTCAAAATATGGGAAGACAAAGTGATGAGGGAATGCACAATCTTCTTGTATAATCCCTGAGAGAACTGGACACTGCAAACATAGACAAGAAAGCCTGCACTGATGCTGCTGCATATCTAGGATACGTCATGTCATGGTGGCAGGTTCCCTTGTGAGGGTAACGCACACCTCTCTAAAAGAAATTCTATGGGTTCCCCAGTGTTGGTATCTTGTAACAGTGTGCGTGGATGCAACGTGTCGATAAAGTCGCTTTAAAAATGTTTCCTAGAGTTGGTACGTTAGAAAATAAAGTTGTATTTCATGCAAAAAACTTGCAGTCACTTACCATCACTCTGGCATCACTTACTGACACCAGTAAGGTGGAAAAATCAGGGTTACAGTTAGGGGTTACAGTTGCTATTTGGGCCTGCTTTAGAGTTAACCGGCTAATCAACAGATTCCTCATCTTTGGCGAGAACATAATTTGCTTAAAAAGAAGGAACAGAATTATGACGGAATGGAGATGTTGTTCCGCCTGCGGGTGTGCTCTATCTGCGTGACCCCGTCGCTTACCGCTGGCCCGACTACCGAGTGGCGCACACTCGGCGTCTCGTGCGGCCTGGCGTGACCCTAGGGTAGGGTTAGCGGGCGGTGGAGGGGACCCCTGCCTGGAACCAGTCCGACCACTGAGCCATACGGCACTCAGCGTCCCGAGCAACTGTTCCCTGACCTGGCGGGTGTGGGACGCCTGTGGGAATCGGCCCTAGCAGCCGCGGAGAAAGATTCGGATCTTATGGGGAAACGTTTCGGATCTTATGCGGGAAACGTTTCCGATCCGGGGGCGGGTGTCTCTTCGGATCTTGGGCGGTGGAGGTTTCGAGTCGGGAAGGGATGGCGGGTCGGATCGGAACTGGAAGGCTTCGGATCGGTATGGGAGGGAGTTTCGGATATGGCGGGACCAGTGGAGAGTTCGGGTCTTACCGCAATGCCGAAGCGCGGTTCCCGGCTGAGCCGTTCGGTTCGGATCTCCGTCTTCCTGGGACCGAATCTTCCTGAGCAGCGCCTCTGCCCTGATACTCGATGCAGGGTCAGAGCGCTCGATTCGGATCGTATCCGAGTGGGCACCGTACTCTGAGGCCGCGGGGGACACTCAGATACGAAAATACGGTGGAGAATAAAGTCACACCAGTCAAAGCTGAATGCACTGCAGAATCTGCCTTTATTGTTTACAGTACAAGCATTTATTACCTCTGCACACAATTAGAATACAATGGGACTCCTTGCCCGCCCTCCCAGGACCCATTGGCCCTTGGCCTTCAGGGAGTCGCCAATTCGGACCGGATGGTCCGAATCGGCCATTTTACGATTCGAACCGGATGGTTCGAATCGGCCATTTTCCGAAACGAGAATTCCAACTGCGCCACAAGGATCGGAAAATGGCGGCGAGCAAGGCAAACAAAGGGAAAAGTCATTACACCATAAACCAACGGGGAACACTTTTAACACCACACAATATCACATCTAAATAAAAATACTGATAAACGGGGTGTGTGCCACCACACCCAAGTGTCCATGTCCCCATTGTCACTGCACCGCCCCTGGCTGAGGTTGCTGGGCCATCCCGTGACAAGAATCTGTTACATTGCAGCAGAATCTGTTGCCGGAGATTGGAGCAGAATCTGTTGGTTAGGGTTAGTCCTAATACATGCACAAACCGTAACAGTAACCGTAACCCTAGCATAAATTTTCCACCTTATTGGTGTCGGTAAAATGATGCTAGTGTGGTGCCAAAAAATGGTACAGGTGTACATTTTTGTTTTTATCAAATGCAAGTTTTTTACATGACGTCCTACTGTCCGGAAACCTTTTAACCACTTTTATGCCGGGGGCACACTAGGCGTTTTCTTTAACGCACTAGCGTGCGTTAAAGAAAACGTTAATGCACCGCCCCCCCCCCGACGCCCACCTGCCCCCCTCCACAAGGCTGCAAAGTGCGATCCTCCTATGGAGGATCGCGCTTTGCAGCCCCGTCGACGCGCATCGACAGTGATGATCTCTAAGTGCGCTCGTGCAAGCATGTGAACGGCTCTGTCCGCAGCATCAACGCTGCGACGGGCACCAGTAACGCGCTCTAGTGCTCACAAGAAGACTCCTAGTGTGCCCCCAACCTTAACCAGCTTTTTTTGATGTAGGAGCTGAAACGTCATGTCTTTATCCCATTAAAGGCTCTTCAAACCTTGCCATGCTCCGGTGCCTGGGTCATTTGCTTCTCGGAGGAAACCGTTCTACAGTGTGACTTGCACGTCATATCTTGCGGCTCCTACAAAGTGGTGCCTTTGCCACAAGATAACGGCTCTGGGGAACTCATTGCTTTATCTTTTGTTTAAATATGTGTGCGTCACCTCAACTGAAAATGCGCAACGTCTGTAAAAGGATGTAATTATAGAACAAAGTTTGACTGAAAAATACGTCTTTTCTTTACTAGCATCCTATAGTTGGGAAAGCTTTTTAAAATGTGACTTAATTGAGGAGTTGTTCACTACGGTGACCACAAGGTGGTATTGTAGTGGCAGTAAACCCCCTAGAGCCTCAGGGTCACCAACCAGCAAATCTTCAAAAATCCAAGAAAGGGGCCAGTCACATTTGGTCTAAAGCCTTTGTATTTGTGATGCCTTCTGATCTGTTTGGAACTTCCCTATTGACCTTCGGATTTCTTTCTTGTTGGCACAAGTAATCTTCACTCATTGACGTTTTCCAGTCACCCAGAGTGTTGGTGGAGACTGGGGGCATCAGGATATCTCTGGATGGAGACGTACTTTACACAGCTTGTATACAGAGACGAAAAGAATGGGAGTCAAGTGTCAAATCAGATTTTGCAGTGCCAGCTTCTTTCTTCTGTTTATCGAAGTGCTTTACTGAGCGGATGTGCTTTACACAGTGGAGGTGTTTGAATTTTATTGAGTATTTTGTGGTGTTGTTTGTGAAGCAGTTCTTGGACATCTTTAAATCTAAAGTTTGTTTTTAATTTCATTAAATGTCAAGTTTTAACATTATCACAGGTTAGTAATCTATATCCTTGTGAATCTCCGTTGGATGTGAGTGTGTTCGGAGTTTGAGGCTAATAACCCTGTACTATCTGGCCGCCAAATTTCTTACTCGCACATCTTTTGTTACATCTTGCTGGGTTGGTAGCAATATTCTAACGCATAATATTTTGTATTCCATTTTGCTGCAGATATTGAGCTTGCGCCAAAGTGGATTTACCTATTCGTAACACAAAACTCCATCTCCGTTAGTTTAAAAATATTCCTATGTTTGCACAAAGACCTTTTTGGTTGACTGTAAAGATATAGAGGTGGTAATTATTAGGTTTTTTTTTTTTTTTGTTCAGTTTACTTTGTAAAATCCTTTGAAAACATTGCACTCACCGGTCTTAATCTCAGCTCTTTAAATGTAGAATGAGTGTTTAACCCTTAGCTCTTACTGAAAAATAGAATGTTGAAATGTTCTATATGTTTATATTTTATCAATTAATGAGAAATATACACTATATAATGTCACCAGCTATGAGTGAAGACATTTTCAACATATTAATGTCCAGCATAATACAGCTGTGTATGGCTTCAGCTACAAGCCCTTTTGTCCATGGCATTTCAATGTTTTGTGAAATGTTGCTGAAGCTGACCAGCAAAATGCTAAAGGGGTGTTGTTGCTTTACTGCAGTGGTTCTCAACCCTGGTCCGCAAGTACCCCCAACAGGACAGGTTTTAAGGATTACCTTGGAAATGCAGACTGAATCCTGCAATCACTTAGCAAGTTATATCATATGGCCTGTGCATCAGATATCTGGCAAACCTGGCCTGTTAGGGGGACCTGTGGACAAGCGACTGGAACCACTGCTCTACAGTAAAGAGCCCATTGATCACCATTATCAACACTGCAGACTATTCCATGTAATCCATGTTGACTATAATAATCTTAATATCTCCATAGATGTTCACAGCTTCAGTAAATTACCAAAAGCTTTGGATAGGTTTACACCTGACTTGGGGTGTGTGTGTCTGTGTCCAGATGCCAAAATCACGAGTGTAGTAGTGATACCTTTTTATGGGCTAACGTTGCGTTTAAAAGACAACTTGAAGAGCATTATACTCTCGAAAGCTTGACTTTTAAATGTAACGTTAGTCCAATAAAAAAGGTATCTCCACGTACTGCTATACTTTGGTGAGATATATCATTTAGGACTGAACTTTGGTACTCTTGTCTCTTGGTTCAATCTCCCATTAAACCAGAGCTGTCAAACTCGGATCACCCCATATGTTGCCGAACCACAACTCCCATGATCTCTGCTCATCTATTACATTTAATGATTTCTGAGAATTGTAGGCCGCCAATATCTGGGAGAGAAAATTATAAAGTTTGTCATTTCTACATTAAACTGTCCTAGTGTAAAAATGTTTAAGGTGTGATATTTTGGTCAAAAGTAGGCTAGGAGATACTTCTTTGAAGCCCAGAAAACCGTCACTGCATGAATCTGCAGAATCCCCCCCCCCCCCCAGCAACAAAAAAAAAAAGATCTCTGGTTGGCACATAGCCAGTAATAAGCACAGGTTTTTCAGGTGTGTGTTTTAAACCCTTTGAAGTATGTGGGTGGTAAGATACTGCGGACTCGTGCACTGACTGGCTATGTGCCAACCAGAGATTTATGTTTTTCAGGTGTTTTTTGTTTACACCCTTCTGCAGCAGTTACAACCAAAATTTCCTTAGGCTAAAATGACAATCAACCAGGGTGGAGTTCACACGTTAACTACTAATTGAAAGGTTTCTGCTTAACACATGTAATTAAGAAGATACTTCTTGATAGTTTACATTATCTTCTTGCCAACTATTAAACAGAAAAGGTTTCAGTTAGTTTCTGTCTCCTGGAATAGCATTGGCAGCACAACAAAGAATTTTCCAAATGGCCTTTACCTTGTGATAACGCTTTAATCATTTTTTTTCCCGTTTTTTTTCAATAAAGACCTGTAATAGTCTCAAACTCATCTATGACATCTTTGAGAAGATTTTATATACAGTATTTTATTTTGTCATCGTCCCAGTACCTTTTTAAAAGTTTTTTAAATGTTCTTTGTCTTTAAACAAATTTTCTTGACCCAAATAATTTTATTAGACTTTTCTGAATATCTCATGTTTGAAATTGTTCAGATGTTTTTTTTTTTTTCTTTTATGCGTTCATTGATTTGTCAGGCAATTGGAGAAGTGGCTAAATCATGCAGTTTTTTTCCTCCTTGTCTTTTAAGGAACCCCTGAGTTCATGGCTCCAGAAATGTACGAGGAACATTATGACGAGTCTGTGGATGTTTATGCGTTTGGCATGTGCATGCTGGAAATGGCTACTTCTGAATACCCATACTCTGAATGCCAGAATGCTGCTCAGATCTACCGCAAAGTAACAAGCGTATGTCCGCTTTTTAACCTACTTTTGCTTTCTGCAAATAAGCTGTCCTCGAAATATCTGAACTTCTTATTCCTTGTCCATTTTTTCACCTTGTTTTAGAACAAAACCGCTTAAATAAACTCATTACTAATTTTCCCCTCCAGGGTATTAAACCTGCAAGTTTCAACAAAATTCCTGACCCAGAAGTGAAAGAAATCATAGAGAGCTGTATCCGTCAGAATAAGTCTGAAAGGTAAGTAGTTTAGGCACACTCACTTTGCAGAATTGCTCCGAACATATCTTTAGTAACATTTTAATTTTTCTGTTTTATAAAGGGGCGCTCCAACCACCATGCTCAATTTTACTTACTATAGAGTTGGTTTGTGGGGAATTACAAATCTTAGGCCAAAATGGCAGACTTTGAAAAATATTTGCAATTAAGCATGCAGAGGGTGTACGGGACCCAGATCTGCGCTCTAGAATTAAGAAAATATCCAAGAACGAAGTGGTGCGCATCTCAAAAATAGATTGTATGAGAAAGGAGACCTGTCTAGAATTCAGCAAACATCCAATAAATGGTCCGGTGCCTCTCTCAGATATAGTGTGTTCTGCTTAATTGGGCAGCATATAAAGAGCCAAAGAACAGGTACAACCAGTGCAAATATGTGAGTTCTAGGAGGTTTTTTTCATTGCCTATGGCCGGGTGCACATGAGCGCACCTAGTGGCGCCTGCACGCACGCACTTACCGTCGCAGCCATGTGATGCTGCAACGGGGCCGGTCACACGCTTGCGCGTGCGTGCACAGCAAGCGTCTGCCTAGAAAGCCTTCCCATCTATACGCTAGGATGTGTGTCAACTGGCTGCAAAGCGCCATCCTCCATAGGAGGATGGCGCTTTGCAGCGCTGAGTGGGGGGGGGGGGCGGCGGCGGCAGGCAGGCGTCGGGTGGAAAAAACGTCCACTCTCAATCTGAGTGCACTCGTGTGCACCCGGCCTAAATGGTTTAACACGAATTACTGTAATTACTCTATCTAGAGAACATCCTGCATAGTTTGGCAGAATCTATGGTGAGAAGTATGACGAAGTTCTTCAGGGTAGGTTTAAATGGCATTTCTGCTGTAGTATTTTAGCCTAGTTTCCAGACCTTTCAGTCACAGTGGTTTTCAACATATTTTAATGGGAGGTCTTTGGAGAAGGCCACTTCAAAATTGCTGACATTGATTCAGAGTTGTTGCAAGCAAAGGAAGGTGGAACCATGCTGCATGGAGAATGGCTTCATTGTTCATTATTTCCAGTAACTCCACCTGGCTTTGTTAGATTTTTCTTTCTGGATTGCTGAGGTTCACCATCGTTGCAATCACAGGGATTTTTACCATTCTGTGCAACAACCATGACTGCTTTGTGAATTACACCTTATGTGTTGCTATATTGAAGAGTGAAGACTATTTTTTTTGAGCGTTTTTGACCATTCATTGGATGTGTTCTTAGAAAGTTTTTCCAATACAAAAATTTTACTTTTTGGCCCACAAATTAGGCTGAGGTCAGACGAGCGCACTATGTGCGCCCGTGCCTCCCAGCGTCCGTTGCAGCGTTGTGGTGCTTCAACAGGCCCAGCCACACGCTGTAGCGCGCGCACGAATTGCGCACGCTACAGCGAACGTGCTGCGGCCATGCTGAAAGCCTCGCCGTTGAAGAGCTACAACGCGAGTTCGGGGCTGCAAAGTGTGATCCTTGCAGTGCTGAGCGCACTAACTGCGCTCAGCAAGTTGGCCAGACGGGCGTCAGAGTGGAAGGAACATCCACTATCTTGGAGGTTCCTTCTGTTCTCAAAAATGCTTGTCTGACCCGGCCTCAGTCATTTCCTGCCACTTCACCTCCTGGTGTATAATCGGATGACCGCTAATAGACTAATATCAAAGACAAGCCTCTGCATCTATTGCGATTTTAAAGTCAAGCCACTTTTTTCATTTTGCTCCATACCTACACATGCTAGTTTGCCTCACCTAAAAAAAGCTTTCTGTATCTTGTGTGTACGTTCACCTTATCACTGTTTTCCCAATGTCGTTTTATATTCTCCTAGGTTATCTGTTAAGGAGCTTTTGAACCATGCATTCTTTGCCGAAGATACTGGGCTCAGGGTGGAACTAGCTGAAGAAGATGATGGCACCAATCCATCCTTGGCTTTAAGGCTGTGGGTGGAAGATCCCAAAAAACTTAAAGGGAAACACAAAGACAATGAAGCTATAGAATTTAGCTTCAACTTAGAATTGGATAATCCTGATGAAGTGGCCTATGAGATGGTGAGCATTCCCTGGAAACTTTATTTTTTTGAGAACGGGGGGGGGGGGGGTCACTCTTATAATTCCTACTTTAAAAGGTGTATTTTCCAGTTATTAATACTTTTTGAGGCAGTTCTTGATTACACTATAAATTTTCTTTTAAACATTTGTTATCTGTTACTTTGCCATTTTTTTCCCCCTGCAGGTAAAATCTGGATTTTTTCATGAAAGTGACAGCAAAGCGGTTTCAAAATCTATTCGGGACAGAGTGGCGTTCATCAAGAAGACTAGGGAAAGAAGGCTGCTTGCAGGATACTCTGAGGATCGGCGCGATTCACAGGGCAGAGCTGTAGTGGCACCACTTACACAGCCTGGGATGCCAACTACTGCTGGGTACCCTCAGCCAGGAGGCAATGAAAGCGAGGAAACTGAAGTGGATCAGCACGTACGCCAACAACTAATACAGCAACAATTTCAGCAGCCCGCCTCTGTTACAGGTTTGTAGAGGTTGGCTTGCAGTAAAATTGAATACTTAAAATGTTCTAATCGAGGACTTGGATAACAGCAGTTCTTCCTCATGGGCCAAGTCATTTGTCACGTTTAATTTCTCCTAAAGTTTTTATTAAATGCATCTGCATGACCAGTTTATAAACAACACTCCTCATTTGCTGTTTTCTTTTTTATTTTATGTGCATCATTAATTGATTACGGATTTTCTTTCCTTTTTCGGTTTTACAGTTGATGCAGCGTCAGACACCTGTACAGGATCCACCATATTGTCAGATGCTTCTAGTCAGCACAGTACTGCTTATACTGCTGGCCACGAGCAGCAGACAGTCACCCAGCAAGTCGCGAGCATGGCACAAGCCGAAAGCAGCCACATGGGGCAGTTTTACCAGCCTCCACAAGTTGTTGGTCAGACCCAGCAAACACAGCCTGTAAGTTCATGACTAGACCCCTCAGAAGAAGGGGGTGCCTAGTATTAACAAAACAAAATAATTATGTGATGTACTTTACAGCAGGTTACAATTTTTAATGTTTACTTTTAAGGAATATTGTAGGATTAAAACTGGAAGGGTGCCGGCCTTTAATGTCAACCGCCTATGCACCACCTTCCCTCTCCAGTTTTCCCTTTTTTTTAAGCTTTGTTTAAAGGGACTACACAGTGTGATGACGTACCCTTATCTGAGTGATCGCACTGTGGTGAGCCCCCTCTCTCCCCTCTAAGGAAGGGCTCAGAGGGCTAATTCATCCATCCAAATGCAGGGGCCTAGTCCTGCCAGAACCTCAGGTCAAGGAGCCCTCAGCTCATGTTTCTTGGTCTTGGAGTATTTCCGATACCAGCCTCATCCAATAGTGAAAATCTTAAGTATAGCCGGTCAGCTGCTGCAGAATTGCAACAGTGAAAGTGTGTCTTGGCCCAGCCCTGTGCATTTTCTGTCGGTGTCTTTTGTTTGACCTATTTGTGAATGGCCTTAGTGTTTTCACTAAAGTCCTGCAGTAGATATTCTGTTGGATCTATGGTTGCAGCTAGCAGTCCCTCTCTGTTTACAGATATTCATAAAACAAACCATCTGGTGCCTTCACAGTAATTGTTTTGTCTTTTCACCGCCTTCTGTTTTCTTCTGAGAATGTCTTCACAATGACATTACCCAAATGATGGTCTAAACCCTATAAAACCTGCACAAAAAATAAAGTACATCTTTAGCAGTACCAATTGGATATAGACACTTTTTCTCTTGTCTTTCGAGAATATCTCCTTTTTTATGATTTATTGTATAAGGTGTTTTTCATAACGCACCAGAGTTTTCCAGGATTGCGAAAATCCTCAGAAACTTGACAACTCAAATCCAAAGGGTGACCGGAGGAGCCTGCACTGTGCAACTTCTAGTGAGAAAAAAAAAAGGGGGGGTGTGAGGGTCCTAAGGACGAGCAACATTACTAGTGGCCTGCTCTACGGTGGGGCCCGCTCAGGTCTCACAAGGTTTTAGCTCGATTGTGCCATTACAGGGATGAATGCTCCATATGCAAATCAGTCTACTCTCACCCAATGAGGGTGGCCAGTACTGACATTAGTGCTGTTGCTCGTACTCAGGATCTTCACACCTCTCTTTCTCTCTATGTATACAGGGTCATCCAGACGTGGACCCCTTGCTTGATGTGCTTAGAGGGGTGTCAGCTATACCCTCCTGACGAGGCCTAACAAGGCCGAAACGATCGTCGGGGTTGCTGCACCTCTCGTGCAGGGATGACGTCCTTGGCAGTCAGTACTGTCCACCCTCGTTGGGTGAGAGCAGACTGATTTGCATATGGAGCATTCATCCCTGTAATGGCACAAGGAAGCTAAAACCTTGTGAGACCTGAGCGGGCACCCACCGTAGAGCAGGCCATTAGTGCTGTTGCTCGTCCTCAGGATCCTCACCCCCCCCCCCCCATACTCACTGCAACTTCTTCTGTTGCTCTTTGGATTTTAGTTTAGTGAAATGATCAGTGTTAGTCTGTGCTGCGGCACCAGTGATTTTTGATGGTGTTAGTTACGCTGACACTTTGTCAATAACCTCCTTAGTTTTCAATTCAGTATCTCATAAGTTAGTACTGGCATGGTGGATTTTGTGGCTTCAGAGCGTGAGTCTGTTTTTTCACTGCAGCAAGCAGAGCTGTCTGCCAGTGCTTTGCCATTTGGTTGGCACAACGTAGAAATAGATTTGAAATACCTAATGGATTTATTTACATTTTCTAGCACTGTAACAGGTTCACATTAAAACGGAGAAAGCAAGAGCGTAAAATCTTTTAGCCATGATGTCTTGCATTTTGTTTGTTTTTGTCATGCTGCTGTGCAAAATAACGGTCAAAAATGTTGTGATAAATGTTACCAATGTTAATTTTGAAATGGAAAAAAATATATGAAACTTCTTCCATGTCATGAAATAATAGTATATATAATTTTAACTATAACAGATTATCATGCCACAGATGATGCAAGCTCACGCACAGCCTGGGTCTCCATATCCACAGACTGTGACAGTGGATGGGGTTCCTGGAACACAGGTGAGTGTAGTTTCATAGTGTTGTCATTTCCGTGTGTGTATGTGTATGTGTGTGTATGTATGTATGTGTATATATATATTTATTTATTTATTTATTGCAGAAGCCATCTGCACATCACAGCAGTTCAAAGAACTGCACCCAGAGCTCCTGTGCTACATTCTCCATATGCAGCAAGGAATTCTGGGTAGGACATGCAAATGACTTCTGTCTCACTTTTTTTGCATCCTGGGTCTGTTTTTACACAGAACCCTTAAATCAATGCCACGCCATACTAGATGGCTTTTTTTTAGCAGAGATCAGGTTTATGCAACTGGTGTGTGTGTGTGTGTGTGTGTGTATATATATATCAATCAATTATTATCTCTTTTGCAGCCTTTGGATACTCATATTGTATATGCTGCGGATGGGCAAGCAATCTCCAACCAGTCTAGCACCATGGATCCCTCAATGATGTCAGTGTTGCAGCCAACCTTTCCTGCATTGTCGCCTCAGATAATACCCGGACAAGTAGCATCTCAGCAGACTGTGACAGGAATACAGCTAGAGGCTTGCGGCACTACTGGAATACAACTTCCTACGGAGAGTCAGATGGCAGCGCTACCTGGGCATCACCCAACTTTATTAGTTCAGTATGGAGGTGGCGTGCAGAATGTAATGCATCACAACCCGAATGTCATAGGAGTACAGGCAAGCACTCCACACCAGATAGCCTCAGTACAACAACCATTAATGCCTATAGCAGATTCTTTAAACTACTCAACGCTCCAGCAAGGGCACAACTTTCAGATGCAGTGTTCCCAAAACCAGCCCACCTACCAACCTACCTTGCCTCAACAGCAGCTCATATTGCAAACCACTGCAATGGAACAACAACCCCACATAATATACTCTGACGCTACAATTCAAGAATCCGTTCTACAGCAAGTAGACACAGAAAAGCAGCATGAGCCATCGAACAAGGTATTCAGTGGTCAGACCCTTTCAATGCCAACCCATCCTACTGAAGTGTCTTTTCCAACTATTAATGAAGAATTTGTGCAAGTACCACAGTCGGTGGCATCCTGCATGCAAAACAATTCTCAGTTCTCTCTGTATCCAATACCACCATCTGCTATACAGCAATCTACTCATGAGCAGGAGCAATCAATATTGCCTCAAAATGTGATCTTGCAGAATCCGCCAGAGCAACCCCTTTTCATTCAAATTCCACCACTGGAGGCATATGGGCAGATCTCTGTTCCTGCCATTGATCAGATGAATGCACAGAATGCTGGCCCCTTTTCTGACCAACTTGTCTATGTACAGAGAGTCGCCCCCTTGCTTGAGCAACACATTTATAGCCCGCAGTGCCCACAAATGGTAGACCATGCAATTTATGTGCCACAAACTGTGCAGCCTCCAGAACAACATATACATAACCAACATGCCTCATCCATTCCTGAGCACAAACAGCATCCTGTACTGTCCGTGGAACAGCCTGTTTATCCACAGCACATGGTATCTGCTGAGAATCTCAGACTCGTGGAGCAAAATGTATCTGCTAAGCAACCATTGTATGCACAGCAAATTATTTCAGCTGAGCCTTCAATGTACTCACATCAAGTTATGTCAACTGAGCATGCTGCATATACACAAAACTTGTCTGCTGAGCAAGTGCTGCATGTCCAGCAATCTTCAGCGGTTGAACAGCAAGTGTATGTACTGCAAGCGCCAGCGTCTGATCAAATGATGTTTGCAGAAAACGTTACATCAGTTGGGAAGCCTGTGGATACCTTGCAAATCGCACCATCTGAACAGTTTGTGTATACACAACAAAATGTGTCTTCTGTTCAAACAGTATATACACAGCAAGTGGCCCCTGCAGGACAGCCAATGTGTGTTCAGCAAGTTGCCGCCGCTGGACAACAATCATGCTCACAGCAAGCCATCCCAGTTGGACTGTCAATGTGCACCCAGCAAGCTGCTCCAGCTTTGCAGCCAGTGTGCACGCAGCAAGTCACTCCACCCTTGCAACAAGTGTGCGTCCAGCAAGTTGCTCCAACGGTACAGCCAGTATGTGCTCAGCAAGTCGCTCCTCCCTCGAAGATGGCATCTGTTCAAGTTGCTCCAACCTTACAGCCAGCGTCAATTCAGCAACCTTCCCTGGCTGGTCTGTCGAGAGCTCTGCAAGGTGAACAGTCTATGTACACAGGACAAGCAGTAACATACGAGCATGCTACCGATCCCTCTGTGCATGGTGCAATTTCCTCTGGTCAACACGTTTATAACAATAATGAGCTGCCTTCCGTTGCAGTGCAACCGTATAATGTCCACCAATCCTTTCCACTTGATGATCAACTGCATAAAGAAACTGAACCCCAAGCTGACCCAACTATATGTAAACCTGTTTCTCAGCATGTACAATCTCAGAGCAAGGCTTCTTCTGACCAGTTTGGCTGTGCACCACAAGGAACATTGATATCCGAACATCAAGTCTATGTCCATCCAGCCCAGGCTTTGGCTAGCCAGTCAATATATCCTCCTCATCCAGTTGGAGTTGTTGACCAACTTTATATTCAGCAAAATGTTCCTACCTCAGAGCCATACTCAACTACACATCCGCACGCCTCCTGTCCTGACAAAGCACAGTATATTCAACCAGCTTTGTTTCCTTTAAACCAGTCTACGTACACGCCGCTGCAGCATGCCGCACCAGAACAGCCGGTATTGTATTCTCAGGATGCCACGCAGACTACCCAGCAGGCTGTCTTGCTTCCTCCCATGTATGCTCAGCAAGCCACTTTACCTTCAGAGCAGTTGGCATATCCTATACAGACATCATCTCTGGACAAGATGGGCCCTTCTCATCAGATTTCTACCGCTGATCAGCTGGGGAACATGAGTTTGCTAATAACCACAGCTCCTCCCATGGAAAACAGGGCTGAAAGCATGATCCAGTCTCCAGAAAACCAAACTTTGCAAATGCACACTCAAAATTTCAAATACACATATGTAGAACCTGAAGCCGGTCACCCAGAGCCTAATATAACTCTTTTGCAGCATTCAGAGAATCCAAATTTTGCATCTTCTGTGGGATTGCCTTCAACGACGCCATTGTTGGTGCACACAGCAGTATCAAACAATCACTTTCCAACACAGTCTTTAACATCAACCCAAGTGCAACAGACTCTCCCTGCCCATCCTCCATGTGATCAGGGCACGCCTTCTCAAATATTGTCTGTCCACCAAAATGGGCAGCAAAACCAGACTCTCTTTAATGGCCCGCTTCATCCTGAAGAACCTTTGATTCATTCTCCCTACCCTCTCCAGCCTCAGTTGCAAGTTTTCGATGAACAGACATTGGCTCGGACAGAACCTTTACCGGGGACCAGCCCTGTTCCTCATAGCCAGGCGTCTTCAGTAAATTACATGACTTCAGAGCAACCTACCCTTATGCCAAATGTGCAGCAACAGGTGTCGGAGCAGTCTGCTGCAAGAGACCAGCCACATCTACTTCCACAGACTCAACAACCAGAGCCATCAGAGTATTTTGTGCTACAACATAACTTGCTCTCAGCTGGAGTTTCTGCTGAGTCCACAGTTCAACATCAGAACACCTACCAAACTCCTGCAATAGCACCCCAGAACTTATACCAAGAACCACAGCAGGTATGTCTGTGCAATTGTCACACTATTTTTTTTGTGTAATTTTCTTTTAACCTGTTTCAACATCCTATCACAGAAAAGTGAATACTTAAGGATACTTTTCATAATACAGGACTGAGCAAAATGTTTGCCATTCCTAGGTGGTGATCCATTATTCTTGGGCAGAAGACAAAACCCTGTATATGTAGTTGAAAAGACTGTACCACTTTATAGACTAATCCAAAGAGCCAGAAAATACATGGTTCCTGTTTTAAAGTGCAACGGTCATGTCAACCTTATATTGGGTTAGTTTTACAGGGAATCACTCCCTATTTATGGGTCAGCATTTTATTGCTAACTCATATATGGGGAGAAAAGTTTGAATTATTCACAGTCAGGATTTCCCTGTCCCTTCGGTAGCATGCCGCCAGGGTGAATGGAAGAGCCGTCCTACAAGACTGCCCTCCACTCCCTCCCTGCACCTTGCTGCACTGACTGACACGTCAATGTGCCGACCACCGCTGAAGGCCAATTACAGCATATGTAGTGCCACCTGGCCTGTACGTGTGCAATCTAATTTATGTCACAAATTTTCAGGCTAAAAACACCACTGCTTTACAAACCTGAGACATCTTGTTTTAAATGTTGTGCAGGTATTAGGGATGCACCGAATGTTTGGCCAATCGACATTATCGGCCGAAGATGTCGTTTTTGGCCGACATGGCCGAAAACACCAGCCTAAAGCCTGGGGCTCGCCAGAGGCTTCTCAGCCGAGCTGGGTACTAGATTGTGGCCTTTGGACCCGGCAGAGCCTGGTGCTCGCCTCAGGGACTCTGTTATTTTATACATTTTTGTAAAAAATCTTTTTTTACTCTTTATTAAAAAAAATACATTTTTGTTATTTGTAAAAGACTTAATTTTTTATTTTTTTTGAAGGACCTTTTTTATTATTTAGAAACAGTTTTACTGATTTAAGCTCCTATTGGGAGAATAGGAGACCTTTTTTTTTTCTCCACTTCAGAGGAATTTATCAATTTGGACATCTTCGAAGATATTTTCTGTCCAATTTTGATATATTAAATAAACGTGTGGTTATTATTGGCTTGATTTTCATTTCAAATTAAGTTTAACATCAATACAATTATATAAACACGATTTAGAAAATTCTAGGGTAAAAAGTAGTTTTCAGCCGAGCTCTTCTTGCAAATTTTAATTTTGGTGCACCACTAGCAGGTATGTGTTCTGATTGATAACAAAACCTTAAGGATGCGCACTCTTCAGATATGATATTCTTTGCCTTACAGTGTTTGCAGCCAACATCTATGGCCGTTACACCTGAACCCAATAGGAATCCGGAGTCCTTTCAGTGGTAAGAAAATTATTTACATATTGCCGAACAGTGTGGCGAGCATCCGGTTATTTCCATATTCCAATTTCACTTTTTTTTCCCTCTTCCCTCAGTGATGACATAAAAGACTACTCCAGCCTTTTGGATGGCGCCAGTGGAAATGGAAAGAACGAGAAGATGAAACAGCGCAGAGCATCCTGTCCTCGCCCTGATAAGATGGCTAAATTTATTTTGACTGTAATGCAGGTATGTGCCATGACGGTGTGCGCGTGTTTTTTTTTTTTTTTTACTTTTATGCATTATGTCTGTTAATAATGTTAATTTTAACTTTTTTGTAGGTTTCGTCTTCTGGAGATAACATGGTAGAGTGTCAACTAGAAACTCACAACAATAAAATGGTGACTTTTAAGTTTGATGCTGATGGAGATGCCCCTGAGGATATTGCTCTTTACATGGCAAGTGGTTTCTAATCTTGTTTTATTCATGTGTGCATAAGGGGGCTTAACATTTTAATAAAAACATTTAATGGATTTAAAACTGATACATATATTAGCCATCCATTGGTAAAGCTATTGAATGCACAAATTGGTGTTTTTAATTGCCCTTAAGGCCCCTTTATGCAGAACTGCAGCGTCTCCCATGGCCGTCTAGCTTTACAGGCGTCTACTTATCTTGTGGCTGGTACCTACAAGCAGAGGGAAGGTTATTACCATGATAATTGAATAGCAATTTTCCTGCTGGTATCAGGAAAGTTGCTGTTAATTTTTGTAGAGCTAAGACCAGTGTCAGACAAGCGCACTTCAGAGTGGAATTGGATGTTCCCTCCACTCTTAAGCCCTGTTCACACTGTGCGATTTATCGAGCGGATTTTGCTGCGACGTCGCACTATGTAGCTTCTGCAATGCATTTCAATGGAGCTGTTCACATCTTGCCGCGCGACATCGCACGTCCCTTTTTTTGCGATTTGCTATCTGCGATTTGTATTGGTGGTGCTTTGCAAAAATCGTACGAAACAGCGACGTTGCGCGACATTATCGCACCATGTCGCGAATATGAAAATTGCGCGGAAAGTCGTGCAATTTTCAAATCGCACAGTGTGAACGGGGCCTTATGCCCGTGTGGGTACCTCGTGGAATGTAGTTAGTGCGCTCAGCGCTGCAAAGCTCGATCCTCCTATGGAGGGTCACGTTTTGCAGCCCTGTTGAACAAGCATGCCGTAGCGTTTTGATGGAGGGTTTCAGCATATGTTGTAGTGTGTGTAACTTGTGCGCGTGCAACACTGTGTGGCCCGCCCCATGGAAACGTCACAATGGTGCGACGGATGTCGGGAGGTGCGGCAGTACGCGCTCACATAGTGCGCTCATCTGACACCGGCCTAAAACATCTCTCCTGGATGATTTTATTGAAAAATATTCTGCCACGCTTTAATATATTTCGATTTCTTTTCAAGTATTTCCTGAGATATGTCAGAATCTCGTGTCCGAGTTTTACATTGATCTTGTTGCAATAAGTATTCAGAGAATTAGAAGCTACAGTTGTTGCAAATTTGGTTTGATTGTAGAAATGGGGGAAACCGTTCTTTTCAGAGATCTCGGGCTGCTGGAGGATTTGACACTTTCTGGAAGGTTATTCCACAGCTGTGGACCTCTGAAGGAAACGCCACTTTACCTGCATCCTTGTTATAGCAAGGGATAAAGACTAAAGGGCTGGAGGAAGACCTGTGGGCCTTAGGGAGGTGTCACCCTCCTATTATCGTCATCAGTTTAAACGAGGCAGTATGTTGGAAGCAAGTTTGGAAATGGTCTTGCCAGGTAGCACTGGAACGGTGTGAGCGTTACTGACCCGTTTCATAATTCAACTTTCATTCACTGGTCTTTTTTTTTCTTCGGCTGTTATGTCAGAGAGGTACTGAAGTATTCTTGAACCTTACCATCTCGGGATTTGTTTAATCTCCTGTCCAGAGGTCGGCATCCTTGGTCTTCTGAATGTTTGGGATCTACATCTACCAAAATTCTCAGCCACTAGTTAGGTTTGACTGAGCATCATGGGAGATGTAGTTCCAAAATATCTGAAGGGCCAAGGTTGCTGACCCCCTGCTCTAGTCTCTAAACCAGAGCTGTTAATCTCCCCCCCCCCCCCCCAAAGATGTTTCTGAAGTACAACTCCCATAATTCCCTATCCACACATTACTTTCAAATAATTCCGTGGGGACCAGATTTTGACATCTCTGCTCTACACAGCAGGCAAAGAAAATCATTTGATGCCTTGAATCCGAATATTACTGGGCTGGGGTGGTGGATGATTCTTCATAGAGGTCCAGCAATTTTGTGTATTAAAGGAAAAAAAGTTTTCCTGTCCCTTAAGCATATATATACTTTTTCTACTCTTACGTTATGCTTTGTCTCAAGCACCTGGTCCTGGCACAGCTGCACCACATTTCTCATCTATTGTAGGAACAAAGGTGTTTTTTTTTCTTTTTTCTGTTTTATCTTTGGATATCGCCTACGTAGCATATTGTATCTTGTGACTTTAATATCCACAGGAGCTTAAACGAGAGCTTTAATAATTCTTCAGATTAGGCATTCACCCAGCTATTTTGCAGACTGTCTAATCCTCTCAGCAATGGCATAGGATTCATTCATTGAAACATTCCTAGCTCTGATGCAGTGCACTAAGCTTAGCAGCTATTATTATATTATGAATATTAGCCATCTAACTAGGGCCCTCTACACACCTTGGTTCTGTATCCTAAAGCTTGTTTGTAAATTTGCTTTTTTAATTCCACTCTATTCTCTACAGCGCAGCAGAAACTGTTGCTGTTGTATAAATGAGCATTGTCATAATTTTTTGTTTGAAGGATAATTGGGAAAAACATTCAAATAGCTAAATTAACAACCACGAACCTCAGCCAAGACCCACAAAAATGAAAGGCCTACTTGTCGGTTTACAACACAAAGTATCTCACAATGGATGCACCCAGTGACACATATAAAGTATTTTCATAACTAAAAAAACCAAAGCGCATGTAAAATATCCGCAACATAAAATAAACACTATATAAGGACATTTAAATTTTTGGCAGTGGCCCTTGAACATTTGATTAGAACTCCTGCTTCAAGGGATATTCTACACACCCGGACCACTTCAGCTTTTTAAGGTGGTCGGGGTGTGTGGCGTATCCTCCCAGGTGCCCCAAACTGTTTAAAATGCATGGTGAAGTGAAGAGATCACGATTTTTCGCCGCCCCGTGCAGAATCAGGCAGCCAGGAGGCTTGAACTTCACAGCTATCGGTCACTAGTTCGGTCACTGGCGACGTGAGCAGGCTTTGAACGTGCTGACGTTTCCTCAAAGACCACCCACGAAGCTGGCGGTTGTTATGGAGAAAGCCAATAGATCGGATCTGCGCGATCGCAAGCGATACGGGACTTGCATAGCGTGTGGTGTGCAATTTGCGTTCCCTAACGTGACTTGCGAACTTTTACGTACGCGAGTAGTGCAGTGAGCGCATTTGTGCAGAAAAGACTCAAGGACTTCCATGTTTGGGAGTCCCTGAGCAGAAAGGAGTAGTTGCGTGCAGTGAGGGATGAAAGGCGAGTCATATCACCTAAAAAGTAAAAAATTATTGGGCAGAGGATGTCAGCAGCCCCATCCCAATTATTTAAGGGTCTAAAAATGACTCTTTCAGTAGAGCGTTCCTTTAACTACAAAACATTTGAGATCACAGAGTTAAACTTTGAAAGGGCGACTGAGCCACTTATTGTCTTGTGCAAGTGCATAAAATTGTAGCTTTTTTTTTCTTTTCTTTTGAGAAAGGATTTTACCAGGAAGGATACATTGAGATTTCTCTCGTTTTCAAGTATGTCCTGGGTGGCGAGTATGTACCATTAGGTGTCTTGCCCAAGGACACTTACTGGAGAAGTGCTCTTGCCGGGATCGAACCCATGTCTCTTAATTTCCATTCATTCGCTTAGGACCTATAACAGAAACTTTATGTTCGGGCCTACATAAATCACACTTATACATATATTTTTTTGCTTTCAGAGGGCGCACGCTCAGGGCATTTTTCTTCAACTTTAAAGTATTCTAAATCGGGGCTTGACAAACCCAGGAGCCTGGTACAAACTGGCTCCTAGAATTTTACTCCTAGCTCCTAAATTTCCAGTTTATTTTACACCAGTCTAAAAGCAGTCTTTGGCATCTAAAAGCATCTAGTTGGCATCAATGTTTTTTTTTCCTATCTCCAACATTTAATGTAAATCCAGCCCTGGTGTATGTATTTATGTATGAGGTCTGTTGTGTGTGTGTGTCTGCCTGCCTGCCTGCAGTGGTTAAATAGGGCATCCAATGACAACAGAGCAAAGAGAATAAGTAAACAAATAACATCTGTACATTGTGACATGGTTTTAACAATACAAATAAAATAATATAACAGAGCGGCCAAACTGATATTAGAAGCAACGCTCTACATTTCTAGGCTCAAAAAAAGTAGCCACAAGACGACATGCACAAAAAAATACCTAACAGCAAAAAGCACCAGGTAAGAAAGTGATAAATAAATAGAAGCAGCTAAAATCATAATTTGGGTCAGTACAAACAAACTCCCAGATGCAGAGGCAAGGTTCCCAATGTTTCGGCAAGGATTCACCTTTATCAAGGTATATCTCGATAAAGGCGAACCCTCGCCAAAACGTTGGCTCCTAACATTTGTAGGTGGCTCCTAGATTCAAAGCAAATTTGTCGAGCCCCGTTCTAACTGCATGAAGGGATTGCATTTCAGAGAAAATTTTCAGATTGGATTACGAGTCTGTTAAACACACGGGAAGTACTTAAATTCTCCATAGTCCAAACAAGATTGCTAATTTGTAGTGTTAACTTGTGCCTCGTACAGGCCTTGGATACTTGTATCCCTGATTGTACACACTGACCTTTCACTTTCTGCTTGCTCTTTAGTGGAGCTTTTCAATAAAAAAAAAGCTTTAAACACCATCTTTTTTTTATAATTGATTAAATACATTCCACTCCTGCATGTTTCAGTCCACATAGATATGACAGATGTCAAGCCTGGATTAAGAGCTTTGTTTGAGGGGGAAGTAAAAAGGGAAACTATTCCATTGCTGAATATATATGTACATCTGTTTGAGTTTGGACAATTATAGCTGTAAAGCGAGTTGGTTTTAGAAGACTTGCAATATCTCCTAAATGCACAGATTGAGCTGGGCTTAATAACATGGTCAGAAGGCTTGTTTAAACATCAAGGCCATATTCTGGCCTTGCTGGAAACAGCCGCTAAGAGATCACAATTCCTTCAGCTGATGATAACCCTTCGCAACTCTGTTACCGACTCTCAAGTATACTGACTTTAGCTGCTAACAAAGCGACTTGGTCGGTAGAGAGTCACAAACGGATAGCAGCGCTGCCGATGATGTCTGCTCCTGGGGTCAGGAGGACTCCATGGAGCCAAACACAGCCATACATACACAAGCTCGTGTTTGCAGGGTTGTGCTGTGACCATTGGCAGAAGATGTAGCACAGACCGAGGAAACTTTGGACCATGCCACCCTCTGCTCTGCAGAATTGGAGGTAAGGATCTGGGAAGGGGCAGATTAATTTTCTCAGGAATACCATTCAAGATCTGTTATTACACAGAACCCTAAAATCAATGCTATACCACACTATGGGTCCCAAGCATCCACTGCAACTGGTCATCATGCCTAGCTCCTAGCTGATGAGGGTCCAACAAACCCGAAACAGCGCTGTCCTAGGAGTGGCTTTGACCAGTTGCATAAACCTTATCTCTGCTACAAAGCCACAGTGTGGCATAGCGTTGATTTTTAGGGATCTGTGTAATAACAGATCCAGGATGCAAAAAGTGAGAGGTCATTTGCATATCCTACCCAGAATTCCTTGCTGCATATGGGGAATGTGGCACAGGAGCTCTGGGATGCAATTCATTGAATTGCTGTGATGTGCAGGTGGCTTTGAATATATACAGACAGTAGATGGAGGTATTTGTGAAGTTATACGGTAAGAATTTATACGGCTCTACACATTGAATTGCACGTATATTTACTTGATTTATAAATGTATGCATATGTTGTCCTATGGTTATATTTTTGAGCCTTAGAATATTTCCCTATTATATGAACACATTTAAGCTGGTAAAAAAAAATCTGTGTTTTCTATACAGGTCGAAGATGATTTTGTGTTGGAAGGAGAGAAGGACAAGTTTATAGAGGATCTGAAGATAGTTATTTCACAGGCCCAAGAAATACTGCGCAACATTGTATCGGAGAAATCCGATTGTGTACAGCTGGAGTCTGGCAGTCAGGTACAGGTTGAAACGGAGATACAGGTTGCATGCCTTCCCGCCTTGTGGTTTACATTAGGAATTAACCTTTATCTTTCTAATCCAGGCTGGATCATCTGAGTACATACAGGCAGCTTTGTCGGCCTCAGCACAAGCCAGTGGTAAGTTTTCAGAAATGCTACTGCCACCTTAGATACGTTTGCTTACTAGAGACTTGGGCGGTTATTCAGAAAGTGCTGGTGTTTGCTGATTTCCCCCCCCCACCCCCTTGCAAATACCAGTGAAAACTGCCATTGTTAGAACGAAATGTGCTGGAATTCCACATAAGGAAGATCCAAAGAGCTGAAGGATCTCCTGTAACGGCTTGGATTTTTCTTTCGTGAAGCTGGTATTTGCAACATCAACAAACACCGGTGCTTTCTGAGTAGCCCCCTTAGATATACTTGGATTCTAAATTCGTAACTTTGAATTCCATAAAATACTTGATGAGAATTTCTAGAAAATTACGTAGTGCATTTGAGGTTCAACTTGCATTTTAGATTATTCTTGATTTCACCCTGCCAGGTGAAGCTGTCCCTCAGTCCTCACCTGTTGGCCGATGGAGGTTTTTCATCAATCAAACCATAAAGAACCGTGAAGCTCAGTCCTTGTTTGTAAAGCCCTCAGCTGTGACTCAGGTCCCTCAGCAAACTGGAGGTGAGTTTACAGTTTGTGAATAAAAAGCAGCATTGACCCTATTGCAAGCTAATTCGAGTTACATTGTAGGGATTTTCTATTTTCCCAGTCACCTCTGTCTTACATTAATGTGAAGCATAGTTTTAATGTCCAATACGTTCTTGGACATTGTCCAGGTGATCCAATGGCTCAATCGGGTGTCTCCCTTTTTCTCTCCCCATCCCATGATCACATGACATGCTGCAGCTTACAGAAAGCCTCTGCATGTCATTTATGCATCAGCTCTGATTCATCCCTGCGCTTGATTTAAAGGAACACTTTAACAAAAAAATCACCCCCGTTTTTTTTCCTAACCTATCCCTATTCCCTTAATAAAACTTTTTTTTTCTTCTTGTAACTGCAATACTTACCTTAAAATCCTCTGGTTTCCAGCGGCGTTTTTTTTTTTTTTTTTTTATATACTCCCCTCCCTCCTCTTCTGCTCCCGTCCTCCTTCTTGCTTCGTCTTGGCTTCTGGTTTACGTGAGAAGCGCGCATGCGCGCCTCTCACATAAGCCAGCCAATCGGCAGGCTTCCTCCCGGCTCCCTCTGAGGATTAGTGTTGCGCGCAAGAGGATGCGCGCAACACTAACCCTCAGAGGGAGCCGCCAGCTTCTGCGGGGAGTAGGAGACGTCATCGCGCTGAAAGCGCGATGACGTCTCCTACTCGGCAAAAGTCGGCAGAAGCAGGAAATATGATTCCCGCTCTGCTGACTGACAGCTGGGAGGGCGGAGTAAACTTCTCCGCCTCTCTCAGCTGTTTTCAGCATTTTCAGCTGAACCGCTGAGCGGAGGGAGGGGGGACAAAGGGCAGGATACTCCGGGCATCATGACCACCTAAAATAGCTTAGGTGGTCATGTTGCCTAGAGTATCCCTTTAAGTTTAAAACTGAAGGGTTATAATGGGAGGGGGTGTCGGGGTTAATGTTTCACCCCCTCCATTCTTCCCCTCCTGTTTTATCCCTATAGTACCCCTTTAAAATCATTAAAGGTTAGCTAAAAAAAATTGTCAGTCCTGTTATGCTACAGGCCTCAACACATTTTCCCACAAATGGAACTATCCTCTCAAGTGTTTAGCGCAAGCAGTTATCTAGAGCGCTGAACGCCTCTCAACATTCCTGGTGACTGTACCTCTATGAGTGTTGTTGCGCTTAGGTTACATTGTAATTACAGTGAATGTATTACAAAGTAGCTAAAAAATGAAATGTGTGTACATATATGTTAAGATTAAAGCCTGAAGTGCGGTTAATCCTGACATTACCCAGGCGTCATTAGCAAAAGTCCGAAGTGAAATGAAATTTCGGACTTTACCCGGGTAATCTGTAAAGTATCCAGAGGCCTCTGTACTCCGGTTTTCTGCACTGTTTTAACCGGGTAATTCGCACATTACCCTAGTGTTGCTAGATAAAGTGCGATGTGCAACGAAACATCAGACTTTATTCGGGTAATCTGCAAAGTATCCAAACACCTCTGGGTTCTGGGCTTTTCTTGGGTTTTCATCAGGTTACAGTTGACTGAATTCCGAGGATTACCCGGGTAAAGCTGCAAACTGTTATCTGACTGATAACAAAATTGTGTTTTTTGTTATTTTTAATGAAATTGTATCCACAGTCACAAACCGCACTAAATAACCATGATGTTACTCTGTGCATTAATTGTCTGAAAATTAATTTATGAAGATAAAGATTTTATATAAGGAGTAACCTAATGGTTATTATGTTTTATAAATGATATATAAGCACATATGACACATAATAAAGATCATGTAACTCTTTCGCATTCATATAAGAAACATATCCTGTTACTCTGTATATTCATTATATCCGCAATACATTTTAATGTTTGTCTTTTGCCATTTTCATTGATAATATCCATAGATAATAGCTAAATTCACTGTTACCCAAGCGGGGTTGAATGCTCTGCAGATTACCCGAGTGAAGCTTCAGACTTGCGCATTATCCGGGTAAAGTGCGAATTTTTCAGCTCTTCCAGACTGTTACCCAAGGGCAGTTGGTTAGTTCCAAGATTACCCGGGTAAAGTCTGAAATTTTCATTTTTTTGCAGCTTTAACCAGCGGTTTTGGGTAATGTCAGGATTACCCGGGTAATACTAGGATTAACCGCACTTTGGGCTTTACCCGTAACCTATACATTGGCAATGTTGACAGACAAGCAATTTATGGCCATATATTGTGAACTAAATTCCCATAATTTTTGAATAGAGTTTAGGGTTAAAAACCTTGTAGAAATATTGTATTGATTAAATACTGTTGAAATCCTGAAAGGGTTAAGAGTTAGAATCTCGAAATGGTTAATCTGGTAAAATCCTCAAATGTTTAAATGTATAAGCTACTGTTGAAATCTTTGAATGTGTTGGCTGGTGTGCTCTCTTATTGATTTGAGATACATATATATCTATGTGTGTGTATATAAATAAATCATCAGAGTATAGCAGTAGTAGTGACACTTTTTTTTATTGGATTAATGTTACAAGCTTTTAAGAGTATACCGCTCTTCCTCAGGTCTTGAAGCTAGTGTATAGCTTCCAGACCTGAAGAAGAGTTATACTTCTGATTTACACACACAGATATATGCAGATATTTCTTGCACTCACGGACTTCATTGCACATCGCCTGGTGCTCTGGTCAGCAATTATCCAGCATATCCAAAAAGCCGACACTCCTGGGACTTTTCAGCAAACAAAACAATTTATTACATGTACTACAGTTTGTCAACGTTTCAAAATTCTAAATTTTTCATCAGGACATCCTGGAAGGAAAAAAAATGATATATAGATATATAGATATTTATATATATATATCTCACACTCACCGTAGCTATGTGTTGCTGTCTTGTAACTTCATTGTCTCTTCTCTACAGCACCACACGAGGAGCAAAAAATCCCAAACATACTGGATGATTCCCCTCTTTCTATGGTTCTCTCAGAAAACATTGTGCCTACAGTGCTTGCAGAAATGACACACGGGCAGAATGGCCAAGGAGCTGAACAATGTTCACTCCTGAGCCCAAACAGCAGTGAAATTATATCCTCCACTAAAAGCAATGCTGCAACAGCTGTACAGATTTTGCCAGAGCCGATTGACTGTGGTAAAACTACAGCTGCAGAACATGATGCACCGCAGCCAATTTACCACACCTCGGGTACTCAAGATGTGCAAGAGTCCAGTATGTCAGGTCATACGTCTGAACCTGTCATTCAAACCACGGGAAGTTTGCCTCTCAACTTATTGCCGACCGATTCCGTGGCTCAAGAAGTTTACCCTCAGACCCCAGTATCTGAAGCTTCGCTGCTTCACTCAGCATCGGTTCAGGAGTCTGACACGGAAGGACCTCCAAAAATAGACTTTGTTGATAACCGCATTAAAACTTTGGATGAGAAGTTAAGAACATTATTGTATCAGGACAGCTCTGCCAGCTCCTACGCCGAAAGCCAGAAGGAGACACAGAGTACAGAGTCTCCCCTCTCCTCATCTGCAGAGGATACTCTATCGTGTCCTGTTCCTGATGCCCTGTATGTTAACACGAGTATTCAGGCCACACCTGAAGAGCCACAATCCATTGAATCCCCAAGACCTGCAGATATGGAAGAGGTTACCACTGTACCTGTTGTCCTTACTCCATCTGTAAGTAAAGAAAAAGCTTTCATGTACACACACTCTCATGTACACACACTCTCATGTACACACACTCTCATGTACACACACACGTCCAGTTTTGAAAGGGGTCAAGTAAGTACATACAGGTTTATTCAGAGAGTGGTGAAAACCAGGAGAATGACCGGAGAAGTGAACGTTCTAGGTTAAAATAGCCAAACCAGAAAAATTTATTTCTCACTTTTCAAATCGGCTATTTTGACCTAGAATTTTCAGTTCTCCAGTCATTCTCCAGTTCACCTCTCTGAATAACCCTGATAGTGTGTGAAAGGCTTAATTTTTATACCACGTGGTTATAGTGGTTGTTAAGGATCCTAGTATCCCAGGCGCCCCTTTCCGCTGTATAAGACGGAGCTTGTATCCAGATACAGTATAGACGACACGTAAACTGTATGAAGAGATGTTGCTCATTCAAAATCCAAATGGAGAATGCTTTATTACTTCAAATACACAGTTGAAAACAGTTGAGACCCAACCCCCTCCCTTACAGAATTACATTCCAGATAACATCAAGAGTCTCTAGTCAGAGAACAATAGAAAGGACATTCGACACAATGGAGTGTTTACACATGCGTCTTAACTAAACAGTCTGCTAGACCTAGAGGGACAAAGGAGTCTTCTTATGGAGCGGGAAACACGGGAGATTAGAGTGCAAGCTCTTGAGCAAGGGTCCTCTCCTACTGTTTAGTGAGGGCAAAATATAACAACTTATAACTGTAAGATACAGATACACACTTTGACACAGCATAACACATCACACAACACTCTACCCTATATACAGAGACAATAAATGCAAATAAACTTTAAAGTGGCGGTTTCGTCACAATGGTGCAGGACACTAGAAAATGTCACACCTGCTATTTCTGCAACAAGTTACCATAGCACGGTGCCTTTATTGGTGTGATAAATATTTTTACCGGTTGGGAGCACCCCTAATCCAGGAGACTCCAAAAGCTGGACTTTTCAGAGCCTTCTAGATTTTAGTAATGCTCTTCGTGAGACACTGGAAGGGTCTTGCCACAGAGGAACGTAGCTCTTATCCCTGGAGCAGACTGCGGCACACTCTGAGATCATTTGGGTTGCCCCAACGTGTGACATGCTGCACAGTCAGTTTTCCTCCTTGCATCATGGCTGCAGAGATGGGCTACACAGCGTTCAATCAAAATGTTAATTGTCATCTTGTCTTTTGTTCGACTTGTGGCTGCTCTAAACACTCAGCCCACTTGTACAGCATGGAAGCCAATTTTGATTTGTTCATCGAGCCAGCATGTTAAGTATTTGATGTGTACTTGGCATGGAGTAGAAGATGAGCATTCCTTATCCAGAATACTCGGGACATTGAGTGTTCCCGATTTCAGAATCTGGCTAGGATTCTGAAACCAGAGGGGGTAACATGGCAAGTGTGCCACGAGACACATGCTGTTAAGATACCAGATACCACGCTGGAAGACTCTGCGCAGCACTTCGGGAGGGACTTGCTTTACAGAGCCTGCAGGTCTCTTGCTGACTGCGCAGCTTGCCACACGCTGGAACTGCATGGGGCCTCTCAGTGTGTTCCTCATAGTACTGCAGAAGTCGGAGGGCCGATGGACTGAAGGACCCATTCAGGGAGGCAAGTAAAAATTTAGTCCAGAAGACTCTTAAAAAAATTCCAGTTTTCAGAGTCTTCCACACTTTGAACTCCAGGGAAGTGGTGCCCAACCTGTAATGGTAAACGATCAATAGACTAATCAGCACGTGCATTAATATGACAAGGAGAGTGGTAAGCGCCCACAGTATGACCTCCGAATACCCAGATGAACAGTGGCACTGACCAGTTACGTATTTTGTTTCAGCACGTGCATTAATGTTTGTCTTTTTTTGCTTTTCCATCCACCAACTTTTGCAGGAGAGCTCTGAAGACGCCCGGCGCCCTGGAAGCTCTTCACACGCATGCACCAAGCGCTCTATGGGTATTGGAGCCACGCATCTACAGACAGGAGGTGGATATTTTGGCCTAAGCTTTACTTGTCCTAGTCTCAAAAATCCTATTAGCAAGAAACCGTGGGCTCGCAAATTAAAAAGCTGGGCATGCAGGTTGCGGCATTCCAACAGCTTATTCAAGAGATCAAGAGTCCGTCAAGGTAGTGTTGCTTACAGTTAGGCCCATGCCATAGGAAAACAAAAAACATCCCTTTTGGTTATTTCCGTACGTATATATATTTTTTTTTAAGTGAGTTCTATTTTTGTTGGTTTTTATTTTTTATTCATCCTCAGGAATGTTTCCCCACGTCTCCTGCTCCTTCACAATTTTTTTTTTACCTGTGTTTGTTTAGCTGTGTCTTTCATAGACACCTTGTCAGAGCCCGTCAGCTATCATTGTTTTCTTGTTGTTCATGTATACCACTAGCTTCTAGCCTGAGCATGGCAAATGTGTAATTTAGCTGGAAGCCCGCACGAACTGTTTTGTCTTTTTGCCCTTTTCCCCCACCAACTGTTTGTGGCAGGGTTCAAAGGCCTTATTTATATTTTTTGTTTGCCACTTACTGGTTTAAATGATGTTCTGAGCCGTGTGATTTATTCTATCCTCCTTAGTAGTAGCTGAAGAGGATGGATCGAAGGCTGACGTTTCTGACTCCACGCAAAGGGTGGTAGAAGCGCTTGCTGAATGCGCAGTGTCTGAGGGCACGGGCACCTTTAAACGTGGTCGCTTTCAGGTATGTGCTTATTACGAGCTTTGACATGGTGTTCATGTGATGCAATTTCAAGGTATTTGATGCTGAATCAAAATCACACTAGTCTGATGGTTTCATCATGAGACCTTACTAATCACTAAATCTACGTTCTGCATCAGCAAATACTGATTCCAAATGAGGCATTCTACATTACGGCACCAACTGTTAGCTTAAAGACTCCAGCTTCTGCTCCAACCGAAGCACAAGCTTTGGATAGACTCGGATATGTTACAACAGGTACATGAACAACTCCTATATTTTGTATAGGAGCTCTTTAATGGCTCTGCTACAGAACAATGAGCTATTCCATGGTAACCTGCTGTTTTCGGCTCAATCTTGTATCAGGCATTGATCTGTCTCCCAGATCGTGGTGTTAAGTGGCTTTGCTTACAATTCCGTGGTGCAGACGGAGTTGCCATCTCCAGGTTGCTCTGGCCATAAGCAGAGGAACTCTGGAAACCGTTGTAGGGTCGTGCTTGACTCCATGGAGTTCTAAGGGCTCCTGCAGCTTATAGCAATGTCAGCGACGCTAGCGGTTTCTTCGAGAGTCTCCTAAATATTCCAACACTAGTACAGTGGCTCGGTCAGAATCTAGCCATTAATAGCGAGCTGTAAAATGCAGGATTTTTCAAATTGCAAGACACCTTTAATGGCTCACATGGAATTGGACCTTATATCCTTTGTTATCATAGTTTGGACAAATCAAACTTGTTTCCTCTCAAGGTAATTCCTTCATGACTATGGATAGTATTTCGCATTCATTCAAACCTATATATACTCAGCATTTGCTCCTCGGTCTTACTAGCTACATGTTTTGCACATACAGGTTGGGCACTCTTATTGGGAATGCTACACGCTGTGAGACTCTGTGCAGCCCCAGTGTGGTACATGATGCACAGAGACATGTTGGCTCTGTGCAGCATGTCCCCTGGAAAGGGCTGCAGAGCTCTCCTGGTGTGTGTACACACTGGTAGCTGCAGTAGGAAGGGGATCACAACTCTTCGGTTGCGGCCTCTTTCCTCTCGGACATAATCCGGAATGCTCAAGGTCCCAAGCGTTCCGAATAAAGGGTGCTCAATCTGTTTTTAAATGTTTAACTCCCCTTGCAGGCGCCAACACCATATTCAGCAGCCCATATGTCTTATCAGCTTGGTGCTTTATTGAATAGGGCATGTGGATTTGGCACTATGATATTCCTTCATGACAGAAATCGAATCTTTTCTGTAAAATAGGATATATAGCAAGACATTACCTTTAAACATACATCTCTGTTCTCTACATTTATCTTACATGTTACTCGTGTCCTAGTTACTTATTTTCTACTTGTTTATGCATAATCTGAAACCTTTTATAAACATTGGTCTAATAAAATATTTTCTCAGGTTGTTACAGTGCCGCAGGAAGAAGCGGCCATTGTTTCTAAAAAAGCACCTTCTACAGGAGAGGAGGAGTCTGCGGACGCCAGAACGGATGCCGTGCCACAGTCTGTTAGCACGGCCGGTGAGACCGATACATCCTCTCTAACCCCGGACCGAGAGCTGGAAGAAACTTCAGTCACTGGCAGCAGCGCTCAGTCCAACTCTGCGATATGGATGAAAGACATCCCTAAGCATAACGACTACACAAAGCAGACCAGTAGCGAATCCGAGATGTCCGTAGCACCAGACCAGCCTCACGAACAAAAGCTGAAAGAACGGGAAGTGGGGCAACAGGGGGAGAAGAACGGTTCTCAGAAGCAGAATTCGCTTATCTACTCCCCGTCCTCCCCAATGAGCAGCGACGACGATTCAGAATTGGAAGATGAAGAATTGAAAGTAGAGTTGCATAAATTGCGGGAAAAGTTAGTATGATTTAAAATAAGTGTAACATTTTGTCATTTGATGTGATACAGTATTTTACAGTGTTCATAAACGCAAAGTTCATGGCATTTTCCATGGGGTTAAATACGTTTTTTTTCTTTTATTGCTATGATGGCAAGTTATTTCACATTTTAGTTTATTTGTGCGGTGTGTAATATGTATGTTGTACATGCTCCAAAGTTTTGTCTTTCTATTTTCCATGTACTGGTACTATAGTGATAATAGTTATGTTTTTGGGGTTGTTTTTGGTTTTTTTAAATCCGACTTTTAGCCCCTTTTGCCATAAATAAGCGTTTTAAGTTGCCATCGTGGTGGCTAGAGTATCCCTTTAAAGGTCGAAGATGTTAGTGGTTTCATGTCTGGTGTGGAACTTGGCTATGAATCTAGGAGTTTGTGGTTTGGCTTTGACTGTTTTGGCTTGAAAGTTGTAAATATGATGCTGAACCACGAGTGAGACCCCACTGTACCTTAATCTCTGTGTAAAATGCTGTGACTCGAGCACACTGGTTAACCTAGCTTAGTTTTTTTTGAGTTCGTGCACTAACGAGTTTTGCTCGACTCCTCAGCCGCTTTTTTTTTTACTCTTTTGCAGACACATTCAGGAGGTGGTAAGTTTACAAGCTCAGCAGAACAGTGAGCTTCAGGAACTCTATGCACGCCTTCATCGTTTAAAAGAAAGCAAAGCACAGTCCTTGGATACCTCTTCCCAGCCAATGTCTCCACGTCGCCCCAGGTCGATAAAAAGCAAACAGCGCAGCAGACCCCAGTCCCTAACACATATGGATAATGGGATTGGGCATTCGGGTGAGCAATGTACTACGTTTGCCCCTCCTGGATAGAACGTTCCGTTTGTCTATTTCATGACGGAAAGTTTTGACTTTAATAAGGACTCTGAGGCTAATATTTGTTGGCGCCTTCCTTGCTGCTGAGTGGAGGGCGGAGGGAGGGGCAAATGCTCGGAGTACTTACTAAAAGCAAAACCTTTTCTCATAATATGGTAAAATTTGAAATTGTTTCCTTTTTTTTTTCTTTTGTAACTGAACTTTGCAGCCTCGACAGTGCTTGGTGAATAACCCTGCATAGGTTTGTATTGCGTGAATGGAATATATATAACAGCTTTTCATGCAGTTTTCTTCATGCCATGAAGATATTTTTGATCATACAGATAAGTGATAGATCATTGCTAAATGTTCACGTCACCGATACGTCAGTCATGGTTCTCATACTAACCTTTCCTTTTTAAAGGGCCACTACAACCAAAAAATGAAATGTCCTTATTGTGTTTTTTTGATGTTGCTGATATCTTACATGGGCTTTGTTTTTCTCTTGTATGTTTAGTTAAGAAAATATTTTACTGTCACTGGGTGCATCCATTGTGTGATATTTTGTGTTCTAATCTGCCCCCCCCCCACCCCCGTATCTTTCCATCACTTGTTCCTGACTGTGTGACTTTGGAAACCGAATGGAGTCTATGGGTCAATCACTGACTCAAAGCATTGTATTGCGTGGGATGTATTCAAAGGACAAAGCCAGGGGGTAGATTAGAAGTCTTTTGAGCTCTCTGTTTTATATCAGCTGCCATCTCTTATCTAGAGTATTCTGGAGAACTTTATACTCCCCCCCCCCCCCCCCTGCTGTCTTATCTAAACATTCCCTCCTCCATCTTATTGACTGTTAAATACTGTAAAAAAAAATAAAAACCGCACGCATCCCCCTTCTGCTTCGCTTCATTTTCAGGGGGAACGGGCACTGCTGGTCCACAATGGGATTCAGGCCCTCCTCAGCAAAGGGGATATAGAGCTCTCCACCCAGCAGCAAGGAAGGTGCCATCAAATGGGAGACTCATAGTCCTGTTTTTAAAACCACCTAGCTTGCAAATCTAAACCTAGGTATATAGTAATTCAATCTTGTGTGATTCTGCATGTTATCTTTGTCATACTTTTTTCTGTCTTTGTGTTCAGATCACTGCAGTGAGAGCAACTCTGATGCCTGTTCGCATTCCATCTCTGGAAAGAAGAGCATGTTCACAGATGATCTTCACAAGCTGGTGGATGATTGGGCAAAAGAAAATGCAGGAAATCCACTTTTGAAGCCCAGCCTTAACCAGATTAAACAAAACCAGACCCGCTCAGAGGTAGACAACTGGGGTCGGAGTTATGAGGTGAGACCGTTTTGGATTTTCTGAGCTAAAGGTTGAGCACCTCTCAACAGTTTTTGGAGCCTTTCAGAACCTTCTGGTCATTGTCCTTAATTGTCTTCCTGCCATGTCCCTTTCCATTCCCTCATTCCTCCTTGTGCTGTGCATCTTGTCTCTTACAACGTCCCTGCCCCTCTGGTTGTTTGCAATCCTGTCAGGAGGGTTACTGTCAAGGGCACCAAGAAAACCCGTCCCATAGTCTGTCACTGCTAATCTGTAACATAGGATCACCTCTCTGCAGTGATGCCACCTCATCCTGAAACAAGCCTGCAGTTAACGCTACCATTTTCACGGGTTTTTCTTATCCGTCATTTCTTCTGTTCGCCAGAGACTTTTTGAAATCACTGCTGTTTATGAACGCTGTGGAGAGTGACAGAAACATACTGGGTCACCACTAGCATTCTGTTTGGTTTGCCCTTTACTAAGTAGTAGGCCAGACCACCACACTTACATACTTATATACTTGCACGTAAACACATACATTTTTAAATGTATTTACACATTAATCTTTTCACTATTTATATTTTCATCAAAATACCGCTTACTCTATTTTTCCATTTAAAAACAAAAAAATAGCGTAGAAACCCATTTGCATCCATTTCAAATGCAAAATTGGTGTTCTCCTTGGAGAAACATCATTAAGTCTTGTCACCCTGTGTTACCGTAAACAAGCTACAAAAATCAGTCCCCCTCCTCACTAACAAAAAGCTCAATATACTTGACTGCTGCGTTACAACAGTCTGAGCATGAGAGAAGGCAGAATAGTGATCTGGGGTCACTCAGCTATTCAGGGGAGTTATGATTGAAAACCCCTGTACAGTACAGATACAAGGTGTTACTGTAATTTCCATACACAGGCATTATGCAGCACATACAGATAATATTTTTATACTCTGGCATTTTTTTTTTTTTGGAAGCTGCATTGCTAACAATCTCCTTATGATTACTACAAATCCGCATAAGCAGGACATCTCACCAGAATATTTTCTCTCTGCATTATATTTACTGTAGTTGACCCAAAGGCCATTTCTCCTTGTATGCCAATAATGCAGACCCCTTGTGACATTGTGCAAGATAAGGGTGTCCTCTATAGGCTAGAACCTTACATCCCAGCAATACCTCTGTGAAAGATAAATACATGCAACTTTACATAATTTATTCTTTTAACTATATCAGAATAATAATCATTTAAAATCCATTTGTATCCATCATTAGCGTATTAACTATGCACCCCGTGTTTCAAATGTTGCTTTTGTTTTTGTTTAAACAAAAAAGTGCTCTATAGTGAAAGTGTTAGCATTACACATACCATTACATGCACTCACAGCCATGTCTCTTTAGACAATGTTTTGGGTCTGGAACTTGCAGTGACATGTATGGTTAATTTTCAAATTTCTGTCCATAATTGTGTATTTCACTGAAATACAGTTAAAATTTAAAAATACTTTCTCTTATTGTCTTGTTTAGAACTCGACGGCCACCTCGGGCTACCCATCCAGCTGGGCTCCTACAATATCGCAGATTCACGGGACCGTTCCAGCGGCAATCTCTCAAAACCTTGTGCTCCCCAACTTCACACCCGGAGGAATCCCTGCTTACCCAATCGGTCACACGTGTCAGTACAATGCTATGGGCAGCCCCGGTTACCCTGTCCAGTGGCCTGCCCAGCCATCAATTCTCCCCAACCAGCATCTTGTAGCATACCAGGCTGGCATTGCCATGCAGGCATTTCCGTCTACTGCAACTCCTAAAACTACCCCGATTCCATCATCCCCTAAATGATCCGTGAGGTCCAAGTAGACTTTTTTTGGCATCTTTCAGCCTTCCTTGTACTGACTTCATCAGACGCTCACATGCTACTTTTATTGGTGTCACCTCTGTTTGAGGGGGTAATTTTGCAAAGGTTGTGATTTCTTTTTTTTTTTCTTTTTGTAAATATAAATATTTTTATTACAGGGGATGGAGTCTCCTGTACATGCTGTGGTGATGTTGTGTGGGTTGGGTTAACATTTCCTCCGGATGCTTTACCTACTTTTTCTACGTTTTCATTTATACTTTATTTTTTAAAGCATATGAGAACATTTGAATGGAGGCAATTCCATGTGCCATATAGGCTTACGAATGTGTACCGACGTGTGACTAACCGTGCAAAGTTATGGGATGGGGTGCCATGTAAGTAACTTTATCTTTAGACCCTCGCTGCATTTTGTTTTCTTTTTCCGTGAAGTACCCCTCCCATCTTCTGCGAAGGTTATCACGCTTCACAAACAAGGCTCGTTTCCCTCACTGGAACACACATTCGTGGCTTCTCCTTTGCCTCCATTATCGTGTTAACTTGTTGCGGTTCCTAAAATTAATAGCAGCACCTTTTAGTTATATTTTTGCAGTTTGATGTGTTATCTTTACTGTAGGATGGTTTGAATAATCTTTGGTTTTAGCTTGTTCGTGAGTCCACCGAGTCCTGCATATTCCTGCCACAAGTATAATCTTTGTCTTTCCATTTTTATTTTTATAAAATTATCCTTTTTTTCCCCCAGCTCATTATGAAACGCACACTTAACGTAGTATCGAAGATGCTGTATCATGCGGATATTTTGCGCCACAAGCATTCATCCATGCCTTCTCTGGCTTCCAGATCCCCTATCTGTAACAATTTCCTTGGAGGCTTCAGCCCTCAGATGTCGGGAGTATTTGCCATGTGTCACGATTGCCAGATCTTGCGCCATTGAAGCACATAGGGATCTGTTTGTTAAAATGCCACTTGCCGCCCAAACCTTACCTGAAATGATGTTGACTGTCAAGTTTGGCGACAATAATGCGTTCTGAAACAGATCCCATTATGTTCCTTACCTTTTGTAGATCTGCTCCTATGCTTGTTAAGCGCAATATGTTTCAATTAAAGGGGCCTTCTGGCGCAGAGATGTTAAACTCTGGCCACCTTACGGATGTCACTGGGCCACAACTCCCATGATTATCTAGCTACCTGTAGCATTCAAAGATTTCTGGGAATTGTAGGATGTCATCATCTGGGGGAGGGTGAGATTTGACACCACTGTCCTAGTGTGTATCACTTGCACAACTTCTGCTTTGCCTACAGAGTCTTTCTGTGCCTTGAGGGATCATGTGCATCCCGGCACTACAAAATAGATATAAAGATCTTCGACAAGTTTCACGTTTTTTTTAGATGTATTGTTTCTAGCCTTTACAGGTTTGTGTTGCCCCAGGTGTTTGCTATAGAGGGCTATATTAAAATATACACAAATGTTTGCAAAAGAACGTTAAATCCACTCCATCTGCTGAATGTTTACAAATCTAGAGAGGGGATTAAATGATTGACATTGTGGCCACCATCGTTACACTGGGTGAAAAAGGTCACCCTTGTCAACCCAACGTATAATATTGGTTTATAGTTGAGCTGATCATCTGAGTGGGTCTTTTAGAAGTGGTCCCATACCGCTGTGACCTGACTTGGCGTTGGATATTCTTGTTTTGATTTTTTTTCTTCTTAAAAATTGCACGACGACACCCTCTAGCCCAAAAATTTATCCCACAAAATTCCTAGTTGTGGCACCTGATTGACTATCCGGCCACAATTGAGATCTGGAAATCTAGAAATAAATGTGAAGGCGGTCATTCACTCACCTTTTTAACCATGACTTCTCTGAGTGACAGATGCTGTGACAATTGGCTTGGTGATGCTCAAATGTCGACTAAATTGTAAACGCTCTGGTCGGTAAGTATCGATCTGATTTCGTAGGTTTTTTTTTTAATTTTTACAAAGACCTCTGGTCTTTCTTTTGATACCAAATACAGGATATTGAATTTTTTAAATTTTTTTTCCATGCCCAAAGACCATACCAGCCTTTCAAACAACGCCATTAGGCTCACTCCTAAACATTCACTTTAGGAATTCCAGGTGCTTTGTTGCGGATCAGTCCGGTCGATCAGTCAACAGACTGATAGATATTTTTTTTTCTTTCGCATTGTGTACTGTATAAGTGTTAAATCTGACTGAGGAAAGGACCTCTGGAAGCTCTGTGAATAGGACAGGCTTTTCATATGCACAAGAGCAAAATCTCCGTTACTTAACTCGTAGGAAATGTCAAATTGTTTTGCAACCTTTCCGATTTTGATCTGTGTGGTTCTAACACATTTTAGGAGAATGTATAATCTCAAACTTGACACATAAGTGACTATTTTGTGTGTGTATACATTATTATTATTATTTTTTCCATTTATCTACCTCGTTTTGTAGCGCTCACCTGGGCCGATAAAACGCATGTCATCTTCACTCTCCTATCCGAGAGGCTCTTCCCGTATACTGTATCTTTGCCTTCCTGTCTGCTCTTCCGCTGTCTAGTCATCCAGATCACAAAATGCCTGGGGTTTTTGTTTTAGTTTTGATCTTTGATTTTGCAAACACTATTTCCTCTGTATCTTAGTGGCCTTCATAGAGGAAAAGCAATGACAATCTGTCACGCCAGAGAATATAATGCAGCGTGAGGATTATAGATGTCACGGGCAACCTTTTTATACATCCGACCAGGCTTTCGAAAGTCAGGATCGCCTGGTTCAAGTCCCGATCTGAAAAGGAACCCTCCCACTTTCCCAATCGCCAACACTAACATCGTCTGTGAGGAAGTGGACTTACTCGCGGATGGGAAACAGAGGCCCTGCACACCGCTAGCTCATCCTCATGTAAGCAGCTGTGCTGTACCGCCCTACCAGAGACTCCACAGGCAGACAAATTAATGGGTAGGGACTTGGGACTCTGATCACCCTCATTAAAAAATATTTCTAGATCGGCTTCTGATCCTTGCGACCTGATCGGGACATCCCTAGTGATGAGGATTGTTTTAACAGATTTCCTGTAGTCAGCCTCTCTCCCCTATGTTAAGCCACCTCTGATACATTAAACCTCCCACTCCTTCATGTGATTTTTATGTGTCGAGTCGTATTGTCGTGTACCTCAGCATTAATGCTGCTGGTAGATTCTCACTGGTGCCTACATTGTAAGATGTTTGTAAGTCTTTTACTGACTTTTTAGTTTTAACGAATCACATTTATCAGTTTAGGACTCACATTTAACATTCTAGGGCTACGTTTAAGACCTCAGAAGGCAATTTTTCCCCCTTATTGTATCATACTACTTGGACGACTGAAAGTGTTTTCATATCCTATTGCCTTAGCTCAAACACGACTGCTACAGCTGTAGTACCAGGTTGGGAATGATTCGCCTTTCTTTAGTTGCATTAACGCACCACCAGGTAATACAGCATTCCTTCTTGTGTTTATTATATATCATAAACACACACAGGTTGATTATCCCTTATCCAAATGCTTCGTATCGGAAGTGTTCTCATTTTATACAGATATTCCAAAATATGTATCTTAAGAATGTGACCCAAGTCTATATTTCGAAATTGGTTTCCTGTACACCCTATACACACAACCTGAAGGGCTTTTTATACAATATTTTTAATCGGTTTGATACCGGTCACATGAGGTCAGGGGTGGAATTTTCCGCTTTTGTTATGTCTGCGTTCAAAAGATTTTTGGATACTCTACCTGCATTGTGTGTATGTATGTATTTCACTCTCCCCCCCCCCCCCCCCAATAAAACTGAAAGGAACAATCTACTGAAAAGTAGTGCCCTTTATTTTTCCCTTAAATAATTGTGCAGCCGCTCCCCAATTCTTATTTTTGTGCGAATTTACTCACATTTTGTCCTTCGGCGCTGCTGCTTCTCCTCTTTGGCTCGGGGACTCCCGAGCATGAAGTCCCTGAGGCTTTTCGGAGCAATTTGCTCCCTCTGCGCTATGTAAAGATGTGAGAGAAAACCAGTCCCTCTGAGTGCTTTTAATTAAAAGAATACCACGTGTACATAGATGAGCTTTCTCGTATGAGGTGACATTGCATAATCAAGGCTTCAGTTCCGCTCGCAATTCCTGTGCAACCTCACACTGAGAAAACTGACATAAACAAGTTATACATGTACCAGTTCTTACTCTAAATTGGATCCTGGAGTTTGAAGGTGTCTTGTTGCACGGCATCACTGCCTTGTGATATGCTACAAAACGTCACCGCAATATTAAAGCCAAAAATCATTTGAATAAGCGGTGTATGGTGTTTGAATCCCTGCAGTTCTATGATGCCTCCATGAAAAGCATGGAGAGACAGAACAGTGATCGCCCCGAGTCGCCCAGTCTTTCAAGTGCACGTTAGGATAATTTTTGAACAATAAATCTCACATGACTTAGGAATGTCACCTCCTTTTCCATACAGTGGCTTACGACGTGCCAGTAAAGTTGTATTTTCAAATTGGTCCCTAGCTAGGAGAAAAGTCGCATTTGATGCTGGAAAAACAAGTTTTAACCATTGTTTCGGTCAAAATTGGTACCAGATTGGCGTCCTATTAATGTTGGTTAGTTTGTCCTTGTTTTAGGGTTAGTGTTGGCCCCTAGCCAACAGATTCTGCGGTTTTCACTTTGTTTTTGGAAAACAGATTCTGCTCCTCCTTTTAGATGCTCACATCAATGAAGGAGCAGAATCTGTTGGTTAGGATTAACCCTAAAACTAGCATCAGTAAAATGTACTGTTTATTCACACCAATAACGACATTTCCCCCCTGACATCCTAATGCTAGTAATCATTTTTTTTACACGCGGCTTTGACACGTTGTAACCCAACACGTCCACAAGGTGGCGTCATTTAAACCCGCAGGAATTCTCCTCCTAGCCAAAGTCAGAGCAGACGAATCTTAACATAATCTCGCTTTGCATTCATGCCTTCATACTTTGCCGTTTTAGCCTTTGTCCGCAGCCGTATGGCTCCTTCGGGGGCCACTACAATGGTGACCGTATATAGTGCTGGTTATGTGTGAAGTACTTTGCTGGCGGTGAGCTGTGAAATGTACGGTGGTGTATCGTACAAATGTGTGGGGGGGGGGGCACTGTCTGCTGTGAATTAACAAAACACTCCATTCTGTGACTTTTTTCTTTTTTACTTTGAAATGAGCCATTCTGTGGTGTGCACGTACCTAAACTGGATGTCCTCGAGTCGAGACGGTGCAGGATGGCAGCAGAGGAACCGTTGCCGCCATTTCTATGCTTGTACTTTATTTCCCGCGTAATCTTCACAGCCGCATAAATAGTTTACCTTGCTGGGTGTAATGTTACACCGAGGTCTTTCTGACGGTAATGGCCTCTGTAGACACATCTGTGTTATGTTATCACTCGTACTGTTTGGCAGCCTGTCCTAGATTTGTCTTATTAAGGCGAATGTACTGTTGTGGAATGTAATCTAATGGACTCTTATCCAGATATTTTGGACCGTGTGCAACTCTGAGCATGTGCTGCCCAGTAAACGGAGAGTCTGGTCCCAGGAAGCCGGTTTCACCGGCGGTTATTGGGTTTGTTTCAGCGCCAGTCTCGTATGAACACTCCGCTCTCCTGGCATGCCCTGATACAATCTTTCCAGTGTTCTGCGTTTACAAAACTGCAGTCCTGTTCGTCCAAAGCTCGAAGTGCGCTTTGCACCCCCTGCTTGTGTCCTGTTAATACCTTTTGTAGGTGAGCCATGTTTAAACTGTGACGTTTTTCGTTTTTAGTTCGAGTGTTTTCACATCCGTGTTCGTTTCTTTCTTCATATATATTTAAATGTTGCTCCATGAACGCTAGGGTTTTACTATAATTGGTAAGTGGGAGGGGATGGTATAACTGGAAAAGTGTATTTGCCGTAAAGGCCTTTTGAGGGTTTCTGATCCATGCAATGGGCAGAGAAAGCACCGATGAGCCCAACCCAGCTGAGCTTGGCGAGTTTTTCGTTGGGATCGGCTCCGCTTACTCTCTATTGCTCCCTGTTTAAGGCAACGGTTCCTTAGGCATTTAGCTGAGCCGCAAATGACAAGTACAACTCTGCAATTAGATACAAATTGCGCTTGTTGGTGCCTACTTGGCTCTTAATGGATAGAACCCAATATCTGTGCTTACTACCTAAACATCCATGTGCGTGTGTATGTTTGCAGCAGGGAGGGGCTGTGTGTGTTTACACATATGTACAGCTGTGTATGATAGAAATATTTGCTGTAGACTTTGGTCCAATCTCTCCCATAGTGGTCAGCCCCTCCTTTGGTTGGCAGAGCCTCATGGGAGATGTAGTTTCAAAACCTCTAGAGGGCCCAATTTGCTGTCCCCTGCTCTACGGAAAATGTCTAATGATCTCCGTTATAGATGTGTGTACACATGCACACACAAATACTCCTGCACGCATACACACTTTTAGTAAGCTTATAATGGTTCTAGATTTTCCAGAAAGTAATGGATAAACTTTGGTATTCCTGATGATGTGCCCCCCCCAAACTCCCATGATGCTCAGCCCAGAATAATATAGCCCACATCAGTCGAGTGCCAAAGTTTCACCATCACAGAAACGACTCAGTATCTGCAATGGGTGTGATGCCTTCTACCACGTTTTGCTGCCCCTGAATATCGCTCTGTTTACTGTATGTTTATATTTTATTTTTACGGATTTTTTTTTTTTTTTGACTGTTTGAACTGGTTAATGTTGTGATGTGTCTTCTTTGAAAAATGCTGGTTGTGCATTTTTTGTTTTTTTGTGCATATGCTCGACCTGCTAATCTCAGAATGATGTTTATGTACGCATTTTTTATTTATTTTGTTTTACTTTTTTGTCATCTCCAAACTGTGAATAATTTTGCTCCCCAGGTATCTGTTCAGAGTGACCCTTAAATTTTACTTCCTTTAACATCGCTGGGCTGCTTAATCCCACGTTGGCGGGCAGCATCGTGACGTTTTAAAGGACCTGGAAAGCTTTTGCTTCAGTTCCTGTCAAGACGAAAGATCCAGACCACCCCCCCCCCTTCTTCTTTTTTTTTTTTTTTTTATCATCGCAGTCTGAACAGATTCCTGCTTTAAATATACAAGTGGTTTGTGTTTTATACATAATATATATATTCTTATTACAAGTACTGTGTTTATTTTTGAAAGTTGGTATTTTATTGCAATACACCTACGTTTAGAGACGCAGCATGCACTTTTTTGGGGGTATTCTAGAAAACATTCCATCACTGGAATTGTAATTGTTTAAACTACAGGAGGGTCTTGTAAAGTTTGAGTTAAAAAGAAAAAAAATCATTAAACTGTCATTAATAAAAATGGTCTCCTGGTTATTTCTTGCACATTCACTTTGCATTTCTTTTATAAAGCGCCAACGTAGTCTGCAGCGCTGCAGAATGGGTCAGACAAAACGATGAACATACAATGGAGAAAAGAGTACTCTGCCCAAGAGCTTACAATCTGAGAGGAGTGACACAGAGGTGTAGGTCAATAGTGTGTCTATGGGGTGCATGGTGTTGTGGAAAGGTGCAATGGGGGTTTACCGTAGATACTCAAGTATAACACAACCCGACTATAACGTGATGGAGAGAGATTTATTATGGAAATGAGAGAATACTCGAGACTCGATTATAACGTGAGGAGCAAAATTATGCTGTACAGGTAAACCATTAAAATCCTTTGAGGTTCTCGTAACACAGTCCGGCTCCCCCCTCAGGCCAGGGTGCTCTGCTCTAGAATGATTGCAGTTGTTATGAAGTATGAAGCCGCCGGCCACCCGTCTTCTATACTAGCCGTTAGATGGCTGGCGGAGGCGAGCGAGGTGAATGCTTGGCTTAAACCGAGCGTGGCCTCTGGCTGTGATGGATCCCACCTCTCCCGAATCAGGGAGTTCCTGAAGTGTTTGCAAGCATCAGGGCCCCGCATTCACTTCAGCGAGACTACCGGGATACTTGGGATCCAGAGCAAGGCAAGTTGTGTGTGTGTGGGGGACCCGATGCAGATGTCTCGATTATAATGCGACCCCTCTAATGTTAAGGTAAATTTGTCACATCTATCAGTATACTCAAGTATCTACAGTATTTGGTGAGTGGATTTGATTTAACTCCCCTTCATTCAGCAAGACTCGACTCGCATCTTGATTTTTAAATGTAAAGACTCCTATGTTTGCTGGTAGTTGTAAATAGGGATGCACTGATACCGATACTAGTATCGGTATCGGGGCCGATATTACCGTTTTGACGAGTACTCGTACTCGTCAAAAATCACCCGATACTTTTACCGATACTTCAGGGACAGCAAACTCTGCCTCCGGCGCCAATCGCGGCCTCCGGCGCTTCAATCACGGCATCCGGCCTTCAAATGCAGCATCCGGTCTTGAAACTTGGCCTCCGGTGCTCACTCTGAGTGTTCGTCGCACGAGGCAGCGCATCACCGCAGCGAGAGACTAATAGATCACGTGGGACTGGCTGCTAGTCATAAAGGAGTGGCACGTCTCTAGAAGCAGGTGCGTATATTCTGGCTCTTTCTTTCTCCCCCCCCCCCCCCCCAAACGAAAAAATATATTTATTTTGGCCAGCAACTTGTTTTTGTTAGTCTGCGGGGGAAGGGACGGACATACTATAAACTTTGGAGGCATGATGAAGCGGTTCGGAGGCCTGTCCCGACACTCCGGTAATTTATTTTGGCCAGCAACTTGTTTCTTTCATTTGCGGGGGAAAGGGACAGACCTACAATAAACTTTGGAGGCTTGATGCAGCGGATCGGAGGCCTGTCCCGACAATCCGGTAATTTATTTTGGCCAGCAACTTGTTTACCGGAGTGTCGGGACAGGCCTCCGATCCGCTGCATCAGGCCTCCAAAGTTTATTGTATGTCTGTCCCTTCCCCCGCAAATGAAAAACAAGTTGCTGGACAAAATAAATTATCGGAGTGTCGGGACAGGCCTCCGAACTGCTGCATCAGGCCTCCAAAGTTTACTTATCTGCCCCTTCCCCTAATGAAAGGAAATAATAGGGTGAAAAAAAAACGGAGTGCTGGGAGTCGGGACAGCAGGACTCTGAAGTTTATATTCCGTCTGTCTGTCCCCTCTCTCTCTCTCCCCATCCCCTAAACAAAAGAAAATAAATTGATAGGGGAAAAAAAACGGAGTGCTGGGACAGTTATTAATATCAATCATGTTAACATGATTAACTGTCCCAGCACTCCGTTTTTTTTTTTTCCCCTATCAATTTATTTTCTTTTGTTCAGGGGAGAGACTGAGTATAAACTTCAGAGTCCTGCTGTCCCGACTCCCAGCACTCCGGGGTTTTTTTTAGTTTTTTTTTTTCTATTGGGCTTTGAATTACTTTTATTTGATGTCATCATAAAAAAAATCGGTACTCGGTATCGGTGAGTACTTTTAAAAAGTATCGGTACTCGGTCTTGAAAAAATGGTATCTGTGCATCCCTAGTTGTAATCGTTAATATTTGAACCAGATGAAGACTTCATATCGAGAATAAAAATCTGTCAGATTAGTAAATTTATGAGTAAAAATGGGAATCTAGGAGGCAATAAACAAAAATATCTCATAGTGCATACTGAAATATACAGTGTATAAAGGGTGCCCCCTCCTTCTTTCCGCACTCACAAGATAAGCAAACTTTTAAGCTTATCATATCCACGACGATTACCCCAACTCTGCCGGAAATGAGAACCTGGAGACTCTTCACGCCACAGGAATCAACGGGATGCCTTTCCGCAATGTAGCAGTATTTATTGGGTTAAAAAAAAAACAAGATCCAACGCGTTTCGTGAACGCAGTACACTTCATCAGGGAAAATAAAACCGAAGCATAAAAATTAAAAGTCCATTTCAAAAGTCCCCTTTCTCTTTGCCTTTTTAAATCTTTTTCTTCTATCAGATTGCCTTCCTTCCGGTTCCGACGGTGGCGTGCACCTCCTCTCTTGAACGCAAGCTCCGCGTCACCGGAGCTGACGTTTGCAATCATTCTTCTTGTGGCAGGTGGGCTAAGATGTTGGTACACCCGGAGATGACGTGTCGGGTGTTGGCGAGTCCAAACTATCTTCAAAGGGGTTCATTTCTACTGACACAAAAATTTCTTCCAGGCATTATTCCCTCCAATACACAGATAATAAAATGAGAAGGTATACATATATCTAATACAATTAAACTACTATATCCATAAAAAAAATCATTTTAACTTCTAAAGTGGAGGCATTATTCCATCCTTTACACCATTAATGAGTTAATAAATAGGATATACATATCTAGTACAATTCCGCACTACCAGATTGTATAAGGGATAATAAACCTATTTATAAACAATTTTTAATATCCAAATCAACATTTAAACCGTTTATCCATGTGTCTAACCTGTATATCCATTCCATTTCTTTTTTCGCTAAAATCTTTGAATAATTTGCTCCTCTCCAATTCTTACTATATACCTATCCACTTAAATTTTTCCACAGAAAATAGATGGCAATTATTGCAATGTACAGGTAAACTATGGTCCGTTTTTTTTCTTCTGATTTTTCCTAAATGTTCTAGCACTCGTATTTTAATTTACTTTTAAACTTCACTGTTTTTCTTTCTTGAAACCTACAAGCCTTACACCTCCCACACCTGTGGAAGCCCTTTTGTTTTTCATTTTTTAAAAACCCGTTTTCATCTTTATCTGTAATTCTGGGAAGTAGACTTGGGGCTAGGCGGTTTTTCAAATTTTGTGTTCTTTTAAATATAACATTGGGGAATCGGGAATATCTTTTGCCAAAATTGGATCTGCTTTCAAAATATGCCAGTGTTTTTTTAGAATGTTTTATTTTGGCATGGGGGTTATATTGAGTGACGAATGCATACTTAAATTTAGCCTCATCCTTTTTCTAATCTTTTAACCCTTTCAATGTGGTGGACGCGCTCAGCGCGTCCACTCGCATTGCTACTTGGCTGCGGAGGACGCGCTGAGCGTGTCCTCCCTTTGCAGCTGCGATCAGCCGGTCTTCCGGCTGATTGCGCAGCCCCCCGATGCGGGCTGACTAGCCTCCGGGACCCCGGCGGGCACGATAGGCGTCATCGCGCATGCGCGATGATGTCTATTTCAGGCCCCCCCCCCGCCATTGCAGGGAAGGTGCCTGAAGGGGAGGGGGGAGGTCCTTCGGACCTCTCCCCCTCCCCGCGGGCCAGCGATTAAAGACAGGCACCGCCTGGAAGGGCACAGCCTGCCCTTCCAAGCGGTGGCTGTCTTTAACCCCTAGGGGGCTGGATCTCGATATGGCGCTAACATGCGCCGTATCGTGGTCCCCTCCTGGAGCTGACCGACATCTTGGATGTCGGCCAAGCTTCCAGGATATCCCCCTAATGACTGGCGTCATCGCGCAGAGCGCGATGGCACCAGTTTTGAAATTAACCCCTTGCTGTCACCTATAGTGGAGATAGGGGGTTCATTGGAACCCCTATCTCCCGATCCGTGACAGCTAGGGGTTAATGTTTATCATTGGAACGGCCAGAGCGTGGCCTTTCCAATGATATCAAACATGACCATGTAAAATGTAAAAAAAAAAAAAATTCTATTAGTTCTATTCTATTAGTGCAACAATATTGTTCCCATTTCAATTATAATGTGAACAATGATGCTGCACTAACGATTTTTTCTATGGGGGGCGGTTGCTAAAAAACACGTAATTTTCCCCCAAAAAAAAGTAACGATTCCTCATTTCTAATTTTTTTAACAAGCGCAACCCATAGAAAATATAACCGCAAACGATCGCATGTTAAAATGTTACATTGTAAATTATTGAAAATTCTAATTTTATTGCATTTTTGTTATATGTATACGTTATGTCATGTCTGTATATTATAATAATGACATATTATGAATCTGCACAGTCTGCCGGAAAGAACGATATATAATATGTCTGGGTCAGATATTAAAATAAGGCTTCAAAACGCGGTTAAACATGATGAGCGAAACCGGTAAAAATTAGCTCAGCACAGAGGCGTGAAAAGGCTCAGCAGCGAAAGGGTTAAGAACCTAGAGAAGAAATATTTCCTTTCTTTACGTTCTACTTCCCTTAGATCCCTCTTTTTTAATCTGTTATTCCCATAACCTTTTTGCTGGTACCGCTCTAAGATTTCAGTACTTTGAACCTGAAAATTTTCTAATTCTGAACAATTTCTTTTAAGTCTGATCAGTTGGCTTTTAGGTATGTTATCTACCCACTTCGCTGCGTGGGGACTGCCTCTACCTATAACCGTATTGGTACCATCTTTTTGAATTTTTTTTTTTGTTTCGGCTCTCCCATCTTTAATATAATTGGTGAGATCCAAAAAAATCTATGCTTTAATTGCTGAGGTTGTAGGTAAATTTCAGATTAAAATTATTGTTTAATGCGGCAATAAAAGTCCTAAGAGTCCTCTCCCTTCCATATAATTATATCCTCGATATAACGCTGCCATAGGACGCGGCGGCCATGCCAGACCACACATGCTGTAGCTCCCACCTATGCATGTATAGGTTGGTGTAGCCTGGGGCAAACCTCGTTCCCATGGCATTCCCGCATGTTTCGTTAAACCAAAAATAATTATGCTATAGGACAAAAAGCATTGCCTTGGACAAAAATGAAATCTGTGTGGGAGGTATAATAATCATCTTCCACAAGAGATTGGGTGACCTCTTCAACCCCCCTTTTTTATGTGGAATCGATGTGTACAGTGATACCACATCTACTGTAGCCATAATAAAATCGTTATCCCATTTTATTTTTTCTATTTCTTCCAAAAGATGGCTCATGTCCTTTAAATAAGAAGGAATTTTATGGACCACCGGTTGCAGGTATTTATCAATATATTCTGACAGGTTACGAGTTCGGGAATCCATACCACTTATTGGTCTGCCTGGAGGGGCAGTGATACTTTTATGCACTTTAGGCAAAAAATACAAAAAATAAAAAATGGCTGTCTTACAATTTTGATTTAAAAGATAGTCATATTCACCTTTTTAAGATCCCTTTCTCTTTCCCTTCTGAGAGAAGTACTTTGAGTTCTTCCAAATAATTGCTTGTTGGATTACTAATCAGTATTTTATAGGTGTCTAAGTCCCCTAGTATTCTCAATGCTTCTTCCATATAGTATTGTCAAGACATGACAGTCCCACCCCCTTTATTAGCTTGTTTGATAACCACAATTTGGTTATCTTGCAGTGTCCTACAAGCCTGACGCTCTTTAAAACTTAAATTATGCTTGAACGGACGTGATTCTAGACTCTCCATATCGTTTAACATCAAATTCATGAAAACATCAATATTATGTCCCCTTTCCCAAACTAGGGGAAAAAAACTTGATTTATTCTTTAAAGCTGAATGTATATAGGAATCTTGTACTGTTGTTTGAACCTGAGTCTCTGGCTTTTTTTAATAAAAAAAAACGTTTTCTGGTAAGTTGTCTTAAGAACCTTTGGGCATCCATGAAAAGGGGAAACACCTAATTGTTTAGTTGGAGCATATTTTAAGCCTTTTACTTAACACCGAAATTTCTTTTGGGGATAAATCTACCCCTGAAATATTAAATATCCCATTATTTCTGATTACGCATTCATCTTCCTCCTATTCCCGTTCTTCCTCGGTTTCTGACTGGTTTGCCAGAAATCTTTTTTTGGGGGGTTTTAGCGGCGAAAAGGGTTTTTTGTCCGTCCAATCTTTTATTTGAGTTGGGTCCCAATTGATATTTGGGGTTTGCCCTAAAAAAGATTTTGAATTGACTATACGATTTTTCATACGGGTATTACTATGTTTATTTCCCTTCCTCTGTTGTTGAACCGTTAACCACCCTCCTAAGCCGTTTTTTTTTCTCCTTTTTACCGTATTATCCTGTTCTATACGTAACTTGGGTTTTGCCCCTTCCTCCTCAAAAGATTAGTAAATTGTTAATATTAATAATATCAGCGCTGCGGAATATGCTGGCGCTTTATAAATAAAGAATAATAATAATAATAAGAATATGTATGCTATATAACGTTAAATTGTTTTATTTAACTCTATAACGTTATATAACATACATATTCTTGTATTTGCTTTAACCCTTTTATGCTGCAGGGCGTACTATGCCGTCCTCGAGCGGGATGGGACTCAATGGCCCTGCTGGCGTCTATGGGCCGCATTAGGCCTGCCCACCAGTTGTCATGCGTTGTGCATTATTCGCTGCCATGGGACGGCCTGAACACAGGCAGTCCCCTGTAGCCAATGACGTGACGCACATCAGCTACGTAGGCTGGGCAGAGGAGGGGCCAGCCTCATCAATTGGAGACGCCACGCTGGTGTTACCACCCTCCCACTGAGCACAATGTGCCAGGCAGTAATAGGTTAAACATCAATGTTTGTTAAAGTGGTTAAACGTAAAATTCTTTAAAACCAAAGCAAACATAAACATCAGCTGGATCCACAAGAAAAACTTAACAAACCTTGGGAGAAGACAATGTTTAAGTCATAAGGTTTTACTTTTGTTACTGCTTGCCCCTCCCTCCTGACAGTTTGAGCCCGGTACAGATGTATTTCACTCAAAACAATCTCCAAACCTAGCATTTAAGGTAATGTGTTCATTGTGTGTGTATGTGTATGAAATGTATGTATGTGTATATATATATATATATACATTATTATCAAAAGTGGGAGCACTCGCACAAGGATGATAAAGGCTCTTGTATGAGCCGAAACAGATTTTATTAATATTTTGCTGAATAAAGAATAGATTTTTTTTTCTTATCTACAAGACTGGGAGTGCTCCCACTTTTGGTAAAATATTTGGAGTTTAGGGATTTTTTGCACTGCGGCAGTATGTATGGATGTATGTCAAAGCGTTGTGCTAAAGAGCTTGGAGAGCGTATGTACTGTATATACACACAAAGTACCAGCACTCTATCTTATCTGTAAATCCTTGCCTAGGTGCCGAAATTCATAGAAAACATAGAATGCAGAAATCTGGACGCACTCCGGAACTTGTCTAAAACAACAAAATTTATTCAACTCCTATAAAAAGCTAAAGTTTCGGCCCCACACCGGGCCTTTTTCAAGGATCTTTGAAAAAGGCCTGGTGTGGGGCCGAAACTGCTTTTTATGAGTTGTTGAATAAATTTTTTTTATACAAGTCCCGGAGTGCATCCAGATTTCCACAAAATAGTATATATATATATATATATATATATTACACAGTCATGGCCACAATTGTTGGCACCCCAGACATTTTTCCAGAAAATCAAGTAACACATGTTTATTCCCTTTGTGTGTATTGGAGCAAAACAAAAAAAGCAAATTGGACATAATGTCACACAAAATTCTTGGCACCCTTAACTTAATATTTGGTTGCACACCCTTTGGAAAAAATAACTGAAATCAGTAGCTTCCTATAACCATCAATAAGCTTCTTACATCTCTCACCCGGAATTTTGGACCACTCTTCCTTTGCAAACTGCTCCAGGTCTCTCTTATTGGAAGGGCGCCTTTTCCCAACAGCAATTTTAAGATCTCTCCACAGGTGTTCAATGGGATTTAGATCTGGACTCATTGCTGGCCGCTTCAGAACTCTCCAGCGCTTTGTTGCCATCCATTTCTTTTTTTTGTATTTAAGATTTTATTTTGTGAATAAAGTCAGCAGAAAATCAAACATATGGAAGCAAGGGCCACGCAGGGCCAACTACAGTAGATTTACACGTGTGGAAAATAACAAACAACTCCCGATAGGGGGGGGGAGGATCTCAACGTATAGTAGAAATCAATAGGGGAAGGGGGGAGGTATGGCGTTTCACATTTCAACCAGCTGGGTTGGCCTCGCAGGGCCAAACATCATTTGCATGTAAAACATAAGAGGGGGGAAATCCCAAAAGATGCTCTGAAAAAGTGTCAAAATGCGGGGGGGGGGGGAGAAAAGTCAGCAAATACAGTTCAGGAAAAATAAAAGATCAGCATGTACTCAGCCATATAACACACATAAACAGAAGGGGGGGGGGTTCTCAGCATAAAATAGCAATATGTCTAAATACGGGAGGAAAGGGGCAAAAATAGGGATAATGTCCCCAATCGGGGAAAGAAAAAGAAAAAAAAAAAAAAAAAAAGTCATCAGAATCCGCTAAAAACAGCAGAGGGTCCACAGCCAGAATCAGAAAAAACGGGGGTTGACTCAGAGAGATACAAGCAATTGCCATCAACCTGTGTCCCGGAACGGTAGCAAATCCAGAACAGGCAGAGCAAAGCCGAGTAGGCCAGGCCATGCGGCGGGAAGCAGGACTGATATTGCGAAAAGGCCCCCGACCACCCCGCAACACCAAACCTCAGCAGTGCGGAGAAGGGCCACATTTGGCGCCGTAGCGAGGGACGGCCTGTGGGACCGAGTCAGCAACTTCCTCTCACCGGCAAGTGACAAGCAGCGGTCGTACAGTCCCAATGTCGCAGGCGTCTTAGGGGTATCCAAAGCCATCTCCAGGCACCTTTCCGCAGCGGTAATGGGTGCTGCAGCCTCTGCGGTGCTCTCGTGGACCAGCATGCCGCCGACAGCTGACAGGCTCGGTCCAGCGGGGTCATCCAGCGGCGACTTCACGTCCAGCGACCGAGCATCCACCTCCAGAGCCATCACTCCCTGGCAGCACCTCAGCGCCGACAGCATCCGCCGCATGACACCCCTGGTAAGTGGGCCATCCTCGTCCTCCCCCGACAGGATCAGCAAGCAGGCGTCTAGGCCTGAGACCACAGTTCCTTCACCTCCAGAAGGAGGGGGGGATCCATCCTTCCACCACCTCGCAGGTCCATCTACTGCGCCAGGGGGACATCCGTCCGGTCTGACTGGGAGACGTGGGCCCACCATCTCCTCAGCCCTTAGCAAGATCTGGGACGGGGCTGACAGAACCGCAAGGTCAGTAGTCATCTGGTGCCGGGAAGAAGGCCGCAAGATGGCCGCCGGCGTATCGCACCAGCGGGGAGCCGCAGCTAGAAGCTTAGTCTCTGGTCCGGAGGGGAGGCTAAACGGGCTCCGGACAGGCCAACACCGGTGACCAGCCGCTCAGGAACCCCTAAACCTAAAAATCGGAGCATGGAGAGTCAGCTGGGGGTCCTGAAACAGGGAGGACATGCGGAGCTCCTCAAGAACACGTCCATTCCTGTCTGCAGCTGGCCACGCCCCCTCCTTTGCCATCCATTTCTGGGTGCTTTTTGATGTATGTTTGGGGTCATTGTCCTGCTGGAAGACCAAGATCTCAGACGCAAACCCAGCTTTCTGACACTGGGCTCTACAGTGCGACCAAAATCCTTTGGTAATCCTCAGATTTCATGATGCCTTGCACACATTCAAGGCACCCAGTGCCAGAGGCAGCAAAACAACCCCAAAACATCAATGAACCTCCACCATATTTCACTGTAGGTACTGTGTTCTTTTCTTTGTAGGCCTCATTCCGTTTTCGGTAAACAGTAGAATGATGTGCTTTACCAAAAAGCTCTATCTTGGTCTCATCTGTCCACAAGACGTTTTCCCAGAAGGATTTTGGTCTTGCTTTTTTATGTCTGTGTCAGCAGTGGGGTCCTCCTGGGTCTCCTGCCATAGCGTTTCATTTAATTTAAATGTTGACGGATAGTTTGCGCTGACACTGATGCTCCCTGAGCCTGCAGGACAGCTTGAATTTCTTTGGAACTTGTTTGGGCTGCTTATCCACCATCTGGACTATCCTGCGTTGCAACCTTTCATCAATTTTTCTCTTCCGTCCACCCACATAGAGATTAGCTACAGTGCCATGGGTTGCAAACTTCTTGATAATGTTGCGCACTGTGGACAAAGGAAAATCTAGATCTCTGAAGATGGAATTGTAACCTTGAGATTGTTGATATTTTTCCACAATTTTGGTTCAAGTCCTCAGACCGTTCTCTTCTCCTTCTGTTGTCCATGCTTAGTGTGGCACACACAATGCAAAGACTAAGTGAACTTCTCTCCTTTTTATCTGCTTTCAGGTGTGATTTTTATATTACCCACACCTGTTACTTGCCCCAGGTGAGTTTACAGGAGCATCAGATGCTTGAAACAATCTTATTTATCCACAATTTTGAAAGGGTGCCAAGAATTTTGTCCAGCCCATTTTTGGGGTTTTGTGTGACATTATGTCCAATTTGCTTTTTTTCCTCCCTTTTTTTTGTTTTGTTTTCCAATACACACAAAGGGAATAAACGTGTATAGCAAACCATGTGTTACTGCAATACTTTTCTGTGAGAAATACTTGATTTTCTGGAAAAATGTCTGGGGTGCCAACAATTTCGGCAATGACTGTATATATATTTTAGGCTGTGTTGGTCCAAATACCAAAATCACGAGTTTAGCAGTCTGTACTGATACCTTTTTTAATGGACTAAAGTTACATTTAAAAGACAAGCTTTTTTTTCCCCCCCTTCCTTTCAAGTTGTCATGATCTTATCACTGTTGTTTTATGGACCGAAGATCCCTCATGTGGCTTTTTTTCCCCCATTTTGGCCATATGTGTCAGACGAGCGTATTTGAAGAGTGGAAGGAACGTCCGTGAGAGTGGACGTTCCTTCCATTTGACACCCATCTGGCCACCTCGCTGAGCGCAGTTCGTGCGCTCAGCACTAAAAGGCTTCCCCTATGGAGGATCGCGCTTTACAGCACCGTCAACGCGCATTCTAGCAGCACGGCCACTGTTAGTTTATTTATTTGCAAAGTATTTTACCAGGAAGGTGTCGGGAATGTCTTCAGGAAGGGTGGAGACCTCAGGATGCAGGAACCGATTGGTTGTGTGTAGGAAGATAGTCAGGAGCGGCAATATAGTCTGAGGGCAGGCAGCTTCGGTGCATAAACGAGGAGACAGGCAAAAAGGTTCGGTACACGTGGATTCTATCAGAAGGTATTGGAGTAAGGTATGTGTTAGCAAGGGGTAGGGAACTCTATACCAGAGCGTTTGTGCTTCGTGAGAGCTGGGTTTAAATAGTGTTGGGATATGGCTCCACCCCTACTCCCATTGAGCTGACCGATGATGTCATCACTGAGTGCCAGGAAGAGACAAGAGGTAAAAGGGGGTGTGGTGCGGCGTGCTCGCCCTTAGAGATGCAGGAAGCATGGTAGACAGAGGGAGTATGCTGGTGTTCGGCTCCGTGTGTCAGGCTGTAGATGCCCCGCGGGTCCCGAGGGGAGAAGCCCCCTTCACTGAAGGGAGTCCAGCATTGTATGGTGCCGCGACCCACACGTCCATGGCGCTGCTGTACGCCGTTGTGGTGTGGAGGTGAGTGGCACCTAGGTCGGATACCTGACAGTACCCCCCCCCAGAAGGAGCGCCCTCCGGGAGCGATCCGGACCGGGTAGATGAGGGTAAGGAAGGTGAAATGCCTTAAGTAATCTGGGGGCATGGATGCCAGACGCAGGTTCCCATGTCCTCTCCTCGGGACTGTAGCCTTTCCAATGGACCAGATACTCCAGGCGGCCCCGATGTCGACGGGAGGCTATAATGCGGTGGACCTCATATTCCAGGTCTCCGTTGACCGCGATAGGAGGAGGAGGATGACGAAGTCTGGAAAAAGGATCCGGGGGACATGGTTTTAGAAGCGATACGTGGAATACAGGGTGACATCGGTAAGTAGGGGGTAACGTAAGTCGAATAGCGGCAGGACCCACCAATGCGGTGACAGGGAATGGTCCCACATATCGCAGACCCCATTTCTTAGATGGAATCTGGAGGTTGAGATATTTAGTCGACAGCCAAACCTTTTGCCCCACCGAGTATACGGGCGCGGGTAATCGATGTCCATCTGCATGGTGTTTGTTCGTGGTTTGGGTGTGTTGGAGTACTTGTCTAGCTTGTAGTAAACGATTACGTAACTCTTTGAGACGAATCTCCGTCGCCTGACAAGGGATCATGGAGGGAAGGTCAGGAAGATACGATGGATGATAACTGTAGTTTAGGAAGAACGGGGTCTCTTGCGTGGCGTCATGCGTCTGGGAATTGTAGGCATATTCGGCTTGGCTCAGGATATCGATCCAGTCATCCTGTAGGTGGGAAAGGTAACATCGTAAATATTTCTCTAAGGTCTGATTTGTGCGTTCTGTTTGACCGTTTGTCTGTGGGTGGTAGGCTGTGGATAGGTCGACCTTTATCTTGAGAGCGCTGCAGAAGGCCTTCCAGAAACGTGAAATGAATTGGGATCCTCGATCCGATAAGATGTTTTGGGGTATGCCATGGAGGCGGAACACCTCCTTTACGAACAGATCGGCTGTTTGAGCAGCTGACGGGAAGCCCTTGTTAGGGATGAAATGTGCCATCTTGGTGAGGCGATCTACTACGACCATGATGGTATCATATCCTCTTGATGGGGGTAGCCCGACCACGAAATCGACCGACACTTGGGACCAGGGGCTCTCTGGAGTTGGGAGTGGGTGGAGCAACCCATCTGGTTTGCTGGTGCTGTTTTTGTTTCGTAGACATACATCACAGGAAGACACATATGTTTTGACGTCTGTGGACCAAGAGGGCCACCAATAGTTACGTGACAGGAGTTTGTTGGTTTTTCGAATACCAGGGTGTCCTGCCAGTGGGGAGTCGTGAACCTGCTTCATTACCTCCGGGCGTAGATTTTCTGGAACAAACAGGCGATTATGATGCCTGTGATAGCCATCTGGGGATCTGGGTAATGAGGAAGGAGTAAGAAGACGTATGCGATCTAAGAGCGTAGAGGTTACAGCTAGAAAATGTTTGTCTTGTAGAATGGTACCAGAGGAGTCTTCAAGCGATTGTAGGGGTTCGTGTAGTCGTGAAAGGGTGTCTGCTTTCGTATTCTTTTTTCCGGGTCTGTAGGTTACATGAAAATTAAATCGACAAAAAGAAGGGCCCATCGAGCCTGACGAGGTTTGAGTCTTTTAGCTGTGCGTAAATATTCAAGGTTTTTGTGATCAGTGTAAATCGTGATGGGATATAGGGTTCCTTCCAGTAAGTGCCACCATTCATCTAGGGCATGTTTGATTGCTAGAAGTTCCCTCTCACCCACGTCGTAATTCCTTTCGGCCGCTTGTAGTTTGCGTGAGAGGAATGATACAGGATGTAGTCGGTCGTCCTCCTCCTGTCTTTGGGATAAGATGGCCCCAGTGGCTGTGTTAGATGCGTCTACTTCAAGTACAAAGGATTTCTTGGGGTCTGGGATACTGAGAATTGGGGCAGAACAGAATTTATGCTTGATCTCCTGAAATGCTCTTTCCGTAACTGCGGTCCATGTAAAGATGTTGTGATGTTTTGTTAGGTCAGTTAATGGAGCAACGATTTGTGAAAAGTCGCTTATGAATTTTCTATAATAATTCGCAAATCCAAGGAATCGTTGTACTTCTTTAACTGATTTAGGTACAGGCCAGTTGGCGACGGCTTCTACCTTTTTTTTGTCCATACCTATATGGCCCGGAGTGAGGATGTGGCCCAGGAATTCTATTCATGTAGACTCGAAGACACATTTCTCCAATTTTGCGTATAAGTGATGTTGACGAAGGCGGGAGAGAACTGTTTGTACGTGGAGGCGGTGTTCCTTTAATGAGGGGGAATATACCAGGATATCGTCCAGGTAGACGACTACATATTTATCTAATAGATCTTTGAATATGTCGTTTATGAAGCACTGGAAAGTTGCGGGAGCGTTGCACAACCCATATGGCATCACACGATATTCATAATGGCCATATCTCGTACGAAAGGCCGTTTTCCATTCGTCGTCCTTCCGAATTCTGATTAAATTGTATGCCCCTTTCAAATCCAACTTTGTAAATATTGTTGCGGTTTGCATGCGTTCCATGAGTTCGGGGATGAGAGGTAAAGGATATCTGTTTTTCACTGTGACCCGATTAAGTTCCCTGTAGTCCACACAAGGACGTAATCCTCCATCCTTTTTTCCTATAAAAGAAGATTCCAGCTCCTGCTGGGGAGGTGGATGGTTGGATGAATCCTTTGAGATTCTCTTGGATGTACTCCTGGAGTACTCGTAACTCTGGTTCAGATAGCGGATATATGTGTCCGTAGGGGATGGGCGCTCCGGTTAGCAATTCGATGGGGCAATCATAGGGCCTATGTGGTGGTAGCTTTTCTGCTTCTTTCTCGTTGAATACATCGGCATATTGTTGGTATACTGCCGGTAGAGAGGTGGTGTTCATGGGTATCATGTTTTTGTCAAGGATGGAGAACAACACTCCTGTAGAGGGTTGTAGACAGGTCTTACGACAAGTTGTAGACGAGAATATAAATTTTCCGGTCTCCCAATCGATGGTGGGATTATGAAGGCGAAGCCATGGTAACCCCAGGATAAGGGGGAACATTGGGGTAGGTACCAGATCGAATTGTATCTGTTCAATGTGTAATGTGCCCACCGACATGGACAATACGGCGGTCTCTTGTGTGACTGGACCGGATTTTAAGAAAGAGCCATCAACTACATGTATGCTTATAGGATTTATTTTTTCAATAAGGGGAACACCATGATTTATTGCGACTTGGAAGTCCATAAAGCAATTACTCGCCCCGGAGTCCACCATGGCCAGTAGCTCCACTGTCTTCTCTCCCCACTGTAGACAGAGAGGGAGAGGTGAGATATAGGTGTATGAAAGGGATCAGGAGTCAGTTTGTATATACAGTGAGATGCATGTTTACCTTTCCGCCGACCGGTCTTATGGGACAGGCGCGACATTGATGTCCCGGTCTTCCACAGTATAGGCAGAGAAGGTTTTCACGACGGCGTTGGAGCTCTTCAGGATGCAGTCTTCTGCTGGCCCGCAATTGCATGGGTTCTTCTGGTGGTGCTGGGAGAGCCAATTGAGTCGGTATCGGGGGGAGTGCGCATAGAGGACGCATGGCCACTCTCGGCATTTCATTTTGGTGTGAAGCTCTTTCTCTTTGCCTCTCTCTGGCTCTTCTATCTATTTGGATAGATTGATGGATTAATTGATCCAGAGTGGAAGGGAGACCAATTCTGGCGAATTCATCCTTTAGGGTATCGTTGAGACCAAAACGGAATTGGTCTACCAATGCTGAATCATTCCAGATCGTCTCCGATGCCCACCTACGGAATTCTGTGACGTATTCCTCCGCGGCCCTTCTCCCCTGTCGTAGGGATCTAAGGGCAGTTTGGGCAGTATTTTTGCGGAATGGGTCGTCATACATTTCTTCCATGAGGGTCAGGAACGTGGGCCACGTCGCCAAGGCTTGATGTCTGGACCGTACAAGGTTATGGGCCCATAATTGGGCCTCGCCTGTTAGTAGGGCTATGACCGTATGTAAATACAGAAAAAATGGCGTCGCGCCCATACTCACTTATTTTCGGAGGGGCAGCAACTGCCAGGAGTAACAGCCCAGTCAATGCATAAAACATAACAAGGAAAAAGAGTGTCATCTGCGCTCGTTTCTATGTGTTCCATGTACAACAAAAATGAGGTTTTTGTTTGTTTCAATGGCCATTGCAACGTAAGCCCACTCGCCACTTCAAGGCACCTCTTTAGAGTGGGTACCTAACAATTGTGACCAAAAGGCCGCTCTACTGAGCAGCTCCAAGCCCTCCAGCTGCTTTTCAGCGAAGGAGAGGCAAAGATGGTGGCTTTTATTTATACACGCACCAAACACTTCCATTTGGGATCAAAAACAAAAACATGGAAAGAGGAACAGCTGCAGAACGACGGACTGGTGTTACAAGCATGATATACATAAATACAGAAAAAATGGCGTCGCGCCCATACTCACTTATTTTCGGAGGGGCAGCAACTGCCAGGAGTAACAGCCCAGTCAATGCATAAAACATAACAAGGAAAAAGAGTGTCATCTGCGCTCGTTTCTATGTGTTCCATGTACAACAAAAATTAGGTTTTTGTTTGTTTCAATGGCCATTGCAACGTAAGCCCACTCGCCACTTCAAGGCACCTCTTTAGAGTGGGTACCTAACAATTGTGACCAAAAGGCCGCTCTACTGACCGCTCTATGACCGTATGTACTTTTACATAATCTGAATAGTACGTATGTGGTTGAATGGCGAACATTAGTTCACAAGTTGTGACAAAAGTACGGAAGCTCTCTCTTCTGCCAGAGAATTTATCAGGCATAGGAAGCCTAGGTAGGTTCCGGCAAATGAGCGCCCTCTAGTGGTGGATCAGGTAGGCCTTGGTTTTGATTGGCTTGTATATCCTGGACTGACTCAGTACTGAGACTTGCCTTGACACGGCATTGATGGCGTCAGCCAGTCCTGCGAGGTCCATTTCAGGCTCTGGTATAATGTCGGGAATGTCTTCAGGAAGGGTGGAGACCTCAGGATACAGGAACCGATTGGTTGGGTGTAGGAAGATAGTCAGGAGCGGCAATATAGTCTGAGGGCAGGCAGCTTCGGTGCATAAACGAGGAGACAGGCAAAAAGGTTCGGTACACGTGGATTCTATCAGAAGGTATTGGAGTAAGGTATGTGTTAGCAAGGGGTAGGGAACTCTATACCAGAGCATTTGTGCTTCGTGAGAGCTGGGTTTAAATAGTGTTGGGATATGGCTCCACCCCTACTCCCATTGAGCTGACCGATGATGTCATCACTGAGTGCCAGGAAGAGACAGGAGGTAAAAGGGGGTGTGGTGCGGCGTGCTCGCCCTTAGAGATGCAGGAAGCATGGTAGACAGAGGGAGTATGCTGGTGTTCGGCTCCGTGTGTCAGGCTGTAGATGCCCCGCGCTTCCCGCGGGTCCCGAGGGGAGAAGCCCCCTTCGCTGAAGGGAGTGCAGCATTGTATGGTGCCGCGACCCACACGTCCATGGCGCTGCTGTACGCCGTCGTGGCGTGGAGGTGAGTGGCCCCTAGGTCGGATACCTGACAGAAGGATACTTGAAAACAAGAGAAATCTCAATGTATGTCCTGGGTTCAAGAACATTGAAGTGTTACAGTCGTTACAGAAATAAAGTAATAAATGCAAGATATTAGAAACAAAACACAAATATACAGATTAACACAGAAAATAAATACTGTTGCAATTCGTGTGCTCGCTACAGCGTGTGGCTGGCCCTGTCGCAACGTCTCAATGCTGCGACAGACACCAGAAGGCACGTCAGTATGGGCGCACCGCGCACATAGTGCGCTGTATGAGGTAACCACTCTAGAGTAGGCTGGCTTAATGATGTCACAGCTAACCACACAGGGAAAAAAGACTCACACTGCCCCTAGTGTTCCCTCTTTGATATAACAATTATAAATAAATGAGGATTTAAGACCAATTCATCCATGATCACTGCACCGCTATAACTGAGAAGGGATATGGCAAAACTGGTCTCAACTATTCTCATATTTTCTGTTTTACGTTTTATAATATGGCATTTGTTAAGCTTTTCTTTTACCTGTCCCTTTGTGGATGTTTTGTCCTCAAGCATCACCGGAGGTGAGGAAAGAGGGGGCGGGGAGACGCCACCCACGTTAATGCGTGACGGTGTGAGCCCACACATATGACACTCAATGAAGAGTGTGTGTGCGTGTTATTGGAATTCGGCCTGGAAGTACGGACATCCTGTTCTGTTTGTATAAAATACAAGGAACATAGACCAGAGTTTGAGATCCTGAAGATGGGATGTGCCACCCATATAGGTACACTGCCATCGATACAGAGCCAGCTTTTTCCAAACAGGCTCTAAACCAAGTGAGTGGGGACTTTGTTTATTGAGCACCCACTGAGCTAATAAACATTAATCTGCACTATATACTTTTTATCTGGGGGTCATGTTTTGAGAGAGGGAATAAGAAGGGACTGCGGACAAATAAGTATACGCTTTGATAATGATAAAGACACTATTACAGGTTACACGGTTTATTAAGGTGTTATTACGCTGTTTCTTCGTACACTTTTTTGTACTCTTTTTTTTGGTATGCACCTTTTGTGTAGATTATGTATTTTTCAGCAATATTGGAAGGGTTTCTAATACACAAGGAAGGGCGCTGATTTATGGGTATTGTCATTTTTTTGTCTTACAATGTTATTTTGTCAGTGTCTGGACTACCTTTACCCCTCTGGGGAAATTGGGGTCACCCGGGGGCTGATTCAGGGATATACTGAATCTGATAGTGTGAGTGCAGTAGTATACAGGGACACGGATTATATACCTTGCCATCTATTTTGGTACATTGCAGGTTTACTTTAGTATAATACGCGACCTCATCACATTTTGTTCCTGCGCCGTTTATTGACACTTCATCTTCCATGACGTTGTGTTTTGTTTAATGATTACCTATGGTGCAGCGTTGCAGAATATACTCAAACGTGTCGCACTTTACGCCTTTGAGGATAAATCGTCTTCATACTGCGCCGCATCCCTAGGACTACATTCCAAGCATGGTGTAAACCTCCCAGAGCCATTACAGAGCTCACTCAAAGGGATACTGTAGAGTTAAAATAATAGGGGGTAGGAAACAGGTTAAACTTTAACCCCTCCTGAACCCTCCATTCCTCTACCATTTTCACCTTTTAATTTCCTTCAAAATCTCATCCAAAACAAGCGTTGGTCACCCTCTGATCTCTGCTGGATGTGACATGCTTCCAGCTCAGAATGTCATGTGACTACAGAGGGGCTGGGCCATCCACCCAATCCAGTTGCACTCAGAACAGTACAGCGTTGATACCATTGGATAAGGCTAGTTCCCAAAGGTCTCAAAGCCCAGGAAACCTGAGCTGAGGTTCTGGGCAGGAGTAAGCACCTGCGTTTGAATGGCTGAAACAGCCTTTAGGACCAACCATCACAGGGGGGAGAGGGAGATCACCGCTGAATGACCACTCGGATAAGATTGAGTGCTCACACTGTGCAGAGTGTTCCTTTTTAAGTTAGGAAATAATTGGGTAACCCTTTGTTTGAACCCACTGAAAGGACTTTGGCTATACAGAAAAACTAGAATGTCAATAGAAAAATCACTAGAAACCTACAAACATTTGTTACCTATAGAGGTCTCCGTTGCGTATGGTCCTGTGGACAGACACTGCAGAGTTCACTGGTTTGAAAGTTTCTATTTTATTTTCTTGGGGGGGGGGTGACATTTACACCCTCACAAATGCAATTAACGTTAACACATTTTTTAGGCAAATACTTTTGTCCATTTGGCAGCACATCCCTCCCTTTACCACAAATTCAAAGCCAGAAACTCTTACTAGTCCATTTGGGAGCACGCTATCGTTATACAACTAAACCTACCAATCTTGGCGGCTTCCAATTGTGTTTATATGGCGGGAAGCACTTAGAGGACCAATAGAGTGTGAGATTCAGGCTGGCCGGCCACTGCGTCTGTAGTAGGACGTCCAACTTGGTCTTTAGACAATGCCGTTGCACAACCAGGTTCGGCTACTGGAAGCATTTGTGGATGACTTTGTTCGCGGCCTGTTAGTCGATCGACCTAAGAGAAAAAAACAATTGACCCACTGCATGGTTTAAAAAAAAAAAGCTGTCCCTGGTGCTGAAAGGGGTTTCAGCACCAAGGACAGCACCACTGAGCGCAGTAAAAAAAAAAAAAAAATCATCATGAGGGGATGACAATACCCTGTCCTTGGAGCTGAAATAGGTTTCAGCACTGCTGGACACAGTCGGGCTGGAAAAAAACCAAAAAGCACACTGCGTTTGGCCAGGGGAAAAAGAAGCCATGTCTAATCAAAAATTTCACAAAAAAAAACCCTCTCCGATTCAAAAAAGAAATCTAAGGTTTTTTGCTGCGGATGAAAAGAATAAACTGTTACAAAAATTTTTTAAAAACAAATATATATATTTATTTTTTTACATTAAATCCTATGGGCTGTTGAACAGAATCACTTCGCTATTGGGGCAATTTCCCTGCCGCGGCTCAGCGGTTTAACTATACACTTCATCTTTTTTCATGTTTCCCTGCCACTGCGTGGCAGTTTAACTATACAATTCATCTTTTTCATGTAAATTGTATCAGATCGTCCCTGCGTTGTCCGACAAATCCCATTGACATGGGCAAGATCGCTAGCCTAAGTCGTCAGATGGAAGTCGGAGGCGGTGGACGAAGGCTGATTCACCTGCATGTTGTGTGATTGGTCGGACGACAGAACGAATACGGCCCTTGTGGGACGGCCAGTCTAAAATATCCAATATATGTTTATTACAATCCTTGAAATAAAACTCAACAAAACGAATATTAAAATAACTGAGAAACAGGATATAGCTGTGAACGGGCACGAATACCCACATGTACTGAAAGCGTTTACATCTGCATATAAATGACCTCTTGTCATACACCCTGACACGTGCGTTCCCTATAGGTGAGCAAAAACAATTGCTCCCACCTCAATCTTCTATAGGACATTCCTCTCCCTCCCCTAGATCTCAGCTGCCGTTCCTATAGGCAATAGGCTGGGTTCACACCTCAGCGTTTTTGAAACGTGCGCAATCACACTTTTTTTTACGTGCGTTCGCGCATGCGAAAAAAAGCGCGAACGCGCATTGCAGCACGTTTGCAGCTACGTCTATGGCCGCGAACGTGCTGCTGTACGCCCCAAAAGAAGCTCCCGTACTTCTTTGGGCTTCGGGCGTTTTACAGCGCATTCCTGCGCGCTGTAAAACGTCAAGGTGTGAACCAGCCCTATAGGAAATCATGGGATTTCTGGGGTTGAGCGTTTTACAGCGCTCAGGAAAGCGCTGAGGTGTGAATGGGGCCTTACACAAGGCGTTCCACAGTGTCACACACATACAGCAACAACACTCTCCTACAGAATGAAGAAGAATGAATAACTAAAGAATAGATAGAAGGTGCTCTTGATGAAGCGGCATAACACACGTCGGGCGCTTTGTTGTCTTATCGGGTAATGGTTGTCACAGCGTTGTCGCTGTACGTGTGTGTGTGGAACGCCTTGTGTAAAAGTGTTGGTATAGTGCATATAGTAGTTGTCCGGGGTAAAGGATACAAGGTGCAAATAAAACTTAAGGGTTAGTCGTTCCCCACCATGCGGTGAATTCACCATTCACCACAGGGACCCTGGAGTGCAGGAGAAACCCGCCGAAAAAATGCCGAAAAAACACATCCGATAGGATCTAAAGTATAGGATCACTCAAACCGCTGCAAAAAAACACACCAAGCACGTCCGGAAAAAATGCCGCCGGAAAAAGCTGACAAGCTGACGAACTGGATAAAAAAACAAAAAAGCAATATGAGTGAAAGTTTGAAAATTGAAATGCTCTTTGCAAAGAAACTGCTGAACGAAAATGTCTGGAATGTACATATAAAATCCAATGAATGATAATCTGGTTATCTTTTTACAGAAAAAATAAATAAACGCTATTGAAAAAAAGCGGAAAAAATTTGCCTAATTTTTTTTTTTTTTAATCCATAGACTTTTTGCTGCAGATTAATATAATAAACTGTTTATTAGATATTTAATTAAAACGGGAATATTTTTAACATTGAAGCCTATGGGGTTCGCCTGAATAAACCTGCCAAATGAAAACACCGAATGGCAGGGCACTTCGGCAACCTTTCTCTGCTGTTCGGTGTCTCCGAATAGACGAACCATTGCGTCTCTATGGGGGATTTCACTGCCGTCGAACAGCCATTGTACTTTCTGGCAGTTTTCCAAAATTTGGCAAACTGCCTGCTCTCTGAATAGCCGAATGGCCCTGAAATGTCACCGTACGGGGAAATTCCCTGTTCGGTGACATTTCGGGGCCAGAACGGCTCTCTGAATAACCCCTTTAGCTTTTACTAGCTCATGTAAAATGATGGATCTAGATTGAAGCCCAGCCCAGCCCGGCATACTGAAGGGCCTGTAATCAAACCCATAAACGTAACAGGACAGCGGGCTCTATTGAGCTGGTACAGTAAGGTTTAAAAAAGACATACAAGGCTGCGCTTCCTAGGTATGGGGTGATGGCAACTCTACTCGCCAGAGAGCATATGCACTTCAATAACCCAATGTGGTTACCCGAGTTTCTTGGCAGGGTGCTGGTGGAATCCCCGTTATTGGGTGGAAAAGTACCAACAAACCAGATTGATGGGAATGAGGAAATGACGCTACTCGGTTCAGAAGAACGAGGCAGCTAAGTATCTGGTTGTGAGCCAGCAGAGAGTATGGAAGCAGATAGGAAAGTGAGCCTTCTTGGTTCACAGTAAGATAGGACAGCATGGAAGAAAGAGCATTACTCATACTCCGGCAGCTGGAGGCCGCGCTGCAAGAACAATTCACAGAGGCAGAAAAGTGAATCAAACACAACAAACTTTTTTAAAATACTGACAAAACTGTAACGATGCTCTTTGGAACAAAACCTAAACTACACAAATTGCAAAACACCCATCTATGTGTTAGGACAAATTCAAATGGCACGCTGACCACAGTCACTTCTCTCAAATATCTAGGTATGTGGTTAGACCCTAATCTATCCTTTGGCCCCCACATCGAAAAACTCTCATCTAAACTTTACCCCAAACTAGGTGCCCTGTACAGAAACAAATCCTGCCTGAGCCCCGCGGTAAGAAAGCAGATTGTACAACAAATGCTTATGCCAGCTATGGATTACAGAGATGTAGTGTATGCAGCTGCCCCGCAAACACACCTTCAGAAACTTACTACATTGTATCACTCATTCTGCCGCTTTGCATTACAATGTAACTATATGACCCACCATTGTGACATGTTAAAAGAGCTAAATTGGCCATCGCTGGAGTCTAAACGCACCCTTCACCTTTCCAGCCTGGTGTCTAAGAGCTTTTCTGGGAAGTTACCACCCTACCTGAATAGACTGCTTCCCCCAACAGCTCCCTCATCCTATAACCTCCGATCCAGGACCTGCACCTTACTTGCAATACCACAATACAAAAAGACAGTGGCTCGGTCCTCATTTTCCTACAGAGCACCGCAATTATGGAATAACCTCCCAGACACCATCAAATCTTCCCCCAGTCTTAAGTCACTCAAGAGCTCCCTATTAACATACCTCAATATAGAATGCACCTGTAAACATGTAACACAGTGACTATATACAGAATGCACCTGTAAACATGTAACACAGTGACTATATACAGAATGCACCTGTAAACATGTAACATAGGGACTATATTTCCTACATATTTATTTTCCTGTTAATCTGTATATTTGTGTTGTTTTTTAATATCTTGCATTGTATTACTTTGCATCTCTGTAACGACTGTAACAATTCAATGTTCTTGAACCCAGGACATACTTGAAAATGAGAGAAATCTCAATGTATCGTTCCTGGTAAAATCGTTTATAAATAAATAAATACTGATCCCTCATAAAGCCTGCTCCTCTGAGGCCCGGTCAGTTCCTCAGCAGCTGCTGAATTGCTCCATTGCAGCAGTTCAGTTTGCTGCAGCCGTCTCACTGAACACTATGTCTGTGAATATTGAAGCAAAAGGCAGAGGATTGCTTAACCCCTTAGTGACCGGGCGGTTTTACACAAATCCGTCCGTTCGTGACCGCTGCTGTTTTTACGTTTCTGCGCTCTTAGTGTTTACGTCAAATTTTCCTCTTACTCGTTTATGTAACCCACACATATTTTACACTGTTTTTCTCGTCACTAAATGGACTTTATAAAAATACCATTTTTTTCATCATTTCATATAATTTACTATAAAAAATATTGTGAAATATGACACAAAAATTGAAAAAACACCACTTTTTCGAACTTTGACCCCCAAAATTTCTTATGTATCAACAACCGTCAAAAAAAATTAATTCCTTGGTAGTTTCTAAATTTAGTACTGAGTTTAGCAATACCCAATGTTTACATATTCCTCGCTTTTTTTCTTATTTTATGCAACAATAAGTGCAAGTAGCACTTTGCCATTTCCAAAGAGTTTATTTTCAAAACTAGTGCTAGTGACATTGTAACACTGATATCTGTCACTAATTCCTGAATAACCTCCACATATACATATTTTTTTAAAGTACACAAATCAAGGTATTAAACTTGGGGTATTTTGACTCTTTCCATGCAAACCATTTTACCACAAATCTATGCCAAAGTTTGAGGAAAAAAAAAAATTGGTGATTTTTTTTTTTTGAACGCAATTTAAGAATACATGTACTGTGAACTTTAAGGTTTACTGCCAAAAAGCACCCCAAAATATGTTCAGCAACATCTTCTGAGTAAATTGATACCACCCAAGTATAGATGTCGGGTCATTTGGGGGCTAAAAGGCCTTATTTGGGGTGCACATTTCAGTTTTCCAACTTGGATTTTCACATTTCGTCATCATGCACCCATGTCCTATTTGGGACATTTTTGAAGCCGGCCAAAGTAATTTACCCCCATCAAACCATATATTTTTAGAAAGGGCACACCCTGGGGTGCTTCAAAGAGTTGTATTTTAACACTTTCCATGCACTAGCTCTATGTCAAACTTTCAGGTAGTCACTTTTTGTGTTATTTTTTCACACACATTGTACTTTAGGCATGAATTGTCAAATCCAGTTATGGGTTACTGCCAAAAAAACCCCAAAATATGTTCAGCAACATCTTCTGAGTAAATTGATACCACCCATGTATAGGTATGTCGGGTCATTTGGGGGCTAATAGGCCTTATTTGGGGGGTGCGCATTTCAGTTTTCCAACTTGGAATTTTCACATTTCGTCATCATGCACCCATGTCCTATTGGGACATTTTTGAAGCCGGCCAAAGTAATTTACCCCCATCAAACCATATATTTTTAGAAAGGGCACACCCTGGGGTGCTTCAAAGAGTTGTATTTTAACACTTTCCATGCACTAGCTCTATGTCAAACTTTCAGGTAGTCACTTTTTGTGTTATTTTTTCACAACATTGTACTTTAGGCATGAATTGTCAAATCCAGTTATGGGTTACTGCCAAAAAACACCCCAAAATATGTTCAGCAACATCTTCTGAGTAAATTGATACCACCCATGTATAGGTATGTCGGGTCATTTGGGGGCTAATAGGCCTTATTTGGGGGGTGCGCATTTCAGTTTTCCAACTTGGAATTTTCACATTTCGTCATCATGCACCCATGTCCTATTTGGGACATTTTTGAAGCCGGCCAAAGTAATTTACCCCCATCAAACCATATATTTTTAGAAAGGGCACACCGGGGTGCTTCAAAGAGTTGTATTTTAACACTTTCCATGCACTAGCTCTATGTCAAACTTTCAGGTAGTCACTTTTTGTGTTATTTTTTTACACACATTGTACTTTAGGCATGAATTGTCAAATCCAGTTATGGGTTACTGCCAAAAAACACCCCAAAATATGTTCAGCAACATCTTCTGAGTAAATTGATACCACCCATGTATAGGTATGTCGGGTCATTTGGGGGCTAATAGGCCTTATTTGGGGGGTGCGCATTTCAGTTTTCCAACTTGGAATTTTCACATTTCGTCATCATGCACCCATGTCCTATTTGGGACATTTTTGAAGCCGGCCAAAGTAATTTACCCCCATCAAACCATATATTTTTAGAAAGGGCACACCCTGGGGTGCTTCAAAGAGTTGTATTTTAACACTTTCCATGCACTAGCTCTATGTCAAACTTTCAGGTAGTCACTTTTTGTGTTATTTTTTCACACACATTGTACTTTAGGCATGAATTGTCAAATCCAGTTATGGTTACTGCCAAAAAACACCCCAAAATATGTTCAGCAACATCTTCTGAGTAAATTGATACCACCCATATATAGATTTGTTCTGTTGTTTTTGGGGTGCTACGCCAATCTTTGACATGTGCTTGTCAATTTTCTAATTTGACATACAGTATCTTCTTTGCTTATCTTCTTTTTAGGGGCCTTTTACATACCCCAGTTTTATGAACGTGCATATATTTGGTAAGCTAACACCCCAAAGTATTGTAAATGGAGTGTTTTTATGCTATGGATGCATCCGTTTGCTCCAAACAAATTGGATACAGTTTGGTGGTCATTTTTCATTTTCACACCCACATCAGTTTTGGACTGTGATTTAGGAGACACTGTTGTTTGTTACTGCATGAAAACTCTCCAGGTTGTTTTCTGCAAGGTCTCCTGAGTACACCCATGCCCCCCATGCATAGGTTTGCCAGGATTTTGGGAAGGTTCAAATACAATTTTTATGACTTTGTCATTGGAGTTGAAATTGAGATTATTTCTTCAGCTAGGCCTATCTTTGGTTTTGGGTCTACCGCATACCCCAGTTTGAATTATTGCCAGAAAATTGTTTATGTTTGTTATGTTGACACCCCAAGGTATTGCATATGGAGTGCTTTGATGCCATGGATGCAACGGTTTTAGCCCAAAACATTTGAGAAGGTGTGTGGTGTAATTTTTCAATTTTCAGATTTTCACACCCACATCAGTTTTGGACTGTGATTTAGGAGACACGGTTGTTTGTTACTGCATGAAAACTCTCCAGGTTGTTTTGCAAGGTCTCCTGAGTACACCCATGCCCCCCATGCATAGGTTTGCCAGGATTTTGGGAAGGTTCAAATACAATTTTTATGACTTTGTCATTGGAGTTGAAATTGAGATTATTTCTTCAGCTAGGCCTAGCTTTGGTTTTGGGTCTACCGCATACCCCAGTTTGAATTATTGCCAGAAAATTGTTTATATTTGTTATGTTGACACCCCAAGGTATTGCATATGGAGTGCTTTGATGCCATGGATGCAACGGTTTTAGCCCAAAACATTTGAGAAGGTGTGTGGTGTAATTTTTCAATTTTCAGATTTTCACACCCACATCAGTTTTGGACTGTGATTTAGGAGACACGGTTGTTTGTTACTGCATGAAAACTCTCCAGGTTGTTTTCTGCAAGGTCTCCTGAGTACACCCATGCCCCCCATGCATAGGTTTGCCAGGATTTTGGGAAGGTTCAAATACAATTTTTATGACTTTGTCATTAGAGTTGAAATTGAGATTATTTCTTCAGCTAGGCCTATCTTTGGTTTTGGGTCTACCGCATACCCCAGTTTGAATTATTGCCAGAAAATTGTTTATGTTTGTTATGTTGACACCCCAAGGTATTGCATATGGAGTGCTTTGATGCCATGGATGCAACGGTTTTAGCCCAAAACATTTGAGAAGGTGTGTGGTGTAATTTTTCAATTTTCAGATTTTCACACCCACATCAGTTTTGGACTGTGATTTAGGAGACACGGTTGTTTGTTACTGCATGAAAACTCTCCAGGTTGTTTTCTGCAAGGTCTCCTGAGTACACCCATGCCCCCCATGCATAGGTTTGCCAGGATTTTGGGAAGGTTCAAATACAATTTTTATGACTTTGTCATTGGAGTTGAAATTTAGATTATTTCTTCAGCTAGGCCTAGCTTTGGTTTTGGGTCTACCGCATACCCCAGTTTGAATTATTGCCAGAAAATTGTTTATATTTGTTATGTTGACACCCCAAGGTATTGCATATGGAGTGCTTTGATGCCATGGATGCAACGGTTTTAGCCCAAAACATTTGAGAAGGTGTGTGGCGGTAATTTTTCAATTTTTTATTTTTACGCCCACATTAGATTTGGACTGTGATTTAGGAGACACGGTTGTTTGTTACTGCATGAAAACTCTCCAGGTTGTTTTCTGCAAGGTCTCCTGAGTACACCCATGCCCCCCATGCATAGGTGTGCAAAGATTTTGGCAAAATACAGCACCAATTGTAGAACATAAAATGGTACGAATAAAATGTAAAAGTCTGGAGCAGTAAAAGAAAAAAAAAACTAAACTGAACTAACTAACTGGAGTGTGAGAAAAAATAGAAAGGAAAAAAAAAAATCACAGATCACGCACAGTGTGATATAGCTTGAAACAGTCCCCAAGACACAGACCGGGTTGTCCAGGGCATTCTGGGCAGTAAAAGATTGTGTCTCTCCTCTGCCCCCTCTTGAAACACACCCTGCACCTTTTTTGGGGTTTCTGTTTGCCCTCAGTAGGGGGGATTTTATAAATAAAATGCGTAGCCCCAACTCTGTCCCCCATCACCGCCCGGGGAGCAGTGCATCCTGGTACAAAAGCCCCGAAATGACCTGGAGCTGAAACTGTAAAAAGGACAGCGTCACTCCGGATTTGCCTTTTTGCAGAGCAAAAAGGCATTTGGGTTGCAATTTGCATCAGGTAAATTGCAACCTTTTTGTACCAGGCCCTTGACTTCCGCATAATCTGGTAGGGCTGGAGCAGCTGATCTGCCAGATCAACCCCACCCATATGCCGGTTATAGGCTTTGATGCACACTGGTTTCCTGATGCGCTCAGCTCTGCCACGTACAGAGACCTCCACAGACCTCTCAGTGTGGATGGTGGATAGAAGGTATACATCCTTCTTGTCTCTGTACTTGACCGCCAACAGCTCCTCTTGGCGCAGAGCTGAGGTCTCCCCCCTTTTTAGCCGGGTGCGGACAAGCTGTGCTGGAAACCTACGCGGTTCTTGCGAACAGTACCGCATGCTGCTGTATCAAAGCAATACAGCAGCTTGAACAAAGGGACACTTGTATAAAAATTATCAACATACAAGTGGTACCCTTTGTTCATCAGGGGAAAAAGTAGGTCCCACACAATCTTGCCACTGGTTCCCATGTGTTCTGGGCAACCTGGAGGGTCAAGGCTACTATCCTTTCCTCGTACACCCGGAAGGCCTGAGTATACCCACTCTCGCTGTCACAGAGCTTATACACCTTCACTCCATACCTGGAGCGTTTGGAAGGAATATACTGCTTGAATCCAGCCTTCCCTTGTTTTCATTAGGGATTCATCCACGCAGATATTCCTTCCAGGTGTATAAGCCTCTGCAAACCTGGCGGCGAAGTGGGTAATCAGGGGACGGATTTTATACAGCCTGTCAAAATGGGGATGCTCTCTAGGAGGGCACAGGCTGTTGTCACTGAAGTGCATGAAACGCAAAATGTTTTCATACCTTCTACGTGACATTGATTGGGGGTAAATGGGGTAGAGCAGATGGGGCTACTGCTCCAGTAGGAGCGAATTGAGGGCTTCTTTATGATGCCCATCAGCATAGTAAGTGCCCAGAATTTCAGAAATTCTGGCACATCTAGCGGGGTCCATTGCTGCCTTGCCAAGTAGGAGTCTGGCTTCGCAGCACAATGCTGATGGGCATACAGATTTGATTGGGCCACGATGTGGCCCAACAAATCATCCCCCATAAACACCTGCAAAAACTGTGTGGCGGTAAATCCTCCAACATCAATATTGATGCCAGGATTTGCCGTGAAAGGAGGGATATCTGGCCTCTGGCGATGAGGCACTACCCACTCCTCAGCTGGAGCTGTGCGTCTCCTGCTGGCAGGTGGTGACCAGGATCTGCATCAGAAACCTCACTAGATACATCAGCCAGCGTAGATGATGTATCTAGCGACGTCTCTGAGCAGTTGGCGGGGTCAAAATCAGGGTCAGAGTCTGACGCAGATGCCTCAGATTCTGATGCCAGGATGGCATATGCCTCCTCGGCGCTGTACACCCTCTCAGACATTATATATAATAGATTATAAAATTTTATAATTATTATATATAATAAGCGGATTGTTGGTTCTTAGAAGAACCGTTGGGTTCACAAGAAAATACAAATAAACACCTAATTCTCTCTAAATCACTCTAAACCTGCCTCAATTCTTCTAAATCTCCCTAAAATCTCTCTAAATCTGCCTAAATTTTTCTAATCTCACTAAAATCTCTCTAAATCTGCCTCAATTTTTCTAATCTCACTAAATCTCACTAAAATCTCTAACCTGTCAAATCTGATCTCTCTCTCTCTCGCTCACAAAACACAAGTGAGGAGAGGGAGGAGAATCACAGAGGTCAGAGCCAATATTTACAAAATATTGACCTGACCTGACAAATTAGAAATTTTATTTTGATTTTTTTCTAACTTCTGATTGGATGTTGCTAGCCTGCCTCTCTGATGAGGCAGGCTAGGAACATCCCACTCAGCCCCAAGATGACCCTGCCCTTAGAAGGGCAGCGCCATCTTGGCTGTCAGTTTTTCTTTTCTTTTATTCATTTTTATTTTATTTTTATTTTTTTTCTTCTTTTTTTACACTTTTTTTACTCTGCTGGGTGCCTTGATCCCTCGAGGCACCCAGCAGAGCACCTGATCACTCATGTGATCTTTTTGTACTGAGTGCCACGATACCTCGTGGCACTCAGTACTTCCTGCCGCTACCGGAAGTGATCGCTCGGGGGAGCGATCACTTAGCGGACCGGCGCAGGTAAGCATATTGCAAGGATGCCTCGATGTCGAGGCATCCCTGCAATATACACAGAGCAGCTGGAAGCGATACCGATCGCTTCCAGCGCTCTTTAGAAGTGCCGGGCACCTCTCCGGTAAAACCGGATGTAGATCGCTCCCGGGGAGCGATCACATGGTGCCCCGGCACTTCTCACCGCCATTGCACGGATGCCTGGACTCCCAGGCATCCTGCAATGTGGTTTGAGCTGCTGGAAGCGATCCGATCGCTTCCAGCGCTCTCTCTTAGTGCCGGCACCTCTCCGGTAAAACCGGATGTAGATCGCTCTCGGGGAGCGATCACATGGTGCCCCGGCACTTCTCACCGCCATTGCACGGATGCCTGGACTCCCAGGCATCCTGCAATGGCGTTTGAGCTGCTGGAAGCGATCCGATCGCTTCCAGCGCTCAAAAAACCCCAGGACGTACCATGTACGTCAGCGGGTCTAAGAGAGACCCACTGCAATGACGTACATGGTACGTCCGCGGTCGGGAAGGGGTTAATGAAAGGTGCTGTTTCTGCAAAATCCACATTTGTCCATTTTATTAGCACTTTAGTGTTAATGTTTACCATGTTCCAATAAATATTTGCGGTTTTGATCCACCAAAACTTCAAAACGGAACATTTCCTTATTGGATTATTTGCTCTGTGGAGGAGGCCAGCTTTCCTACCTCACACTCAGCTACTCTGCAGCACCGCTCTACTTCGCTGCAAGTGCTAAGTTAGCAGTGCTGAGCCCTACACTGCAGCACAGCGTACAGTGACAACTTGCTAACAGCACTTGCAGCGGCTGAGGAACTGAACGCGCCCCATGTCTCTCAGTAAATGAACCGCTCGTTAGATAAATTCCCCATTCGAACACATTTAGGTGCGCCACCCTGTATTCCCTAGGAAAAGCACATTGAAAGCATGCTGGAAAACCCAGATGGAAGTTTGCTCGCATAGCTCTACGCGTTTCGCCCTGGGGCGTCATCAGGAACTGTTTGCAAGAATAACAGTGAGCAAAAAGTGTCGGCCGCCAGTGTCTCCAAGCGCTGTCTTGTATGTCTTTTTTAACCCCTTAAGGACCAAAGGTATTTAAAGTCAATGGGCCATATTATGATCTAAACGCTAAAACAGGGACTTCCGCTAGGGAGAAAAAACTGCGCCTGCAGGTTTCTCCTTTGCATCCCCGTTTCAGCGTGATATTACGGTGCAGGTGCTAGAAAAGCTGCCTGCATCGTAATCCGGCGCTAAACCCCGCATAGCGAGTGGCAGCGCTAAGCGTCGCCGTGAGCATCCCCTCCATGGAGTCACACACTGCCAGTCACATGACAGGCAAGATCCTTCAGGACGCCGCGCTGGGCTTCATTCTAGATCCACCGTTTTACACGATCTAGTAAGGCTGGGGTCATCCAGCGTACTATGTGCACCCCCGTACTGACATGCCTTCTGCCGTCCGTCGCAGCTTTGTGACGAATTGCGCGTGCAACAGCGGCCTTGCTGCATCTGTGCAGCAAGCCTCTCCGTCAAAGCACTAGGACGCACGTTGACAGCTGCAATACGCGAGAGGATCGAGCCCTGCAGCGCTGAGCGCACTGCGAGGTGGCCAGGCGGGCGTTGAGTGGAAGCAGGGCCGGTCCAAGTCACTGTGCTGCCTGGAGCGAAGAATGAATTGCTGCCCCCCCCAAAAAAACATGGTATGTATGAGCATATCACGGCCCACTGTCCCACACATCCATATACAGTCACACACATGCAGACACACACACACATAACACAGCCGGTAACGGGGAGACGCAGAGGATTAATGGCTTCGGAGGGTACAGAGTTACTGTCGCTTATATTTCACAGGGTGTTCCTTTAAATAGGAAGCGTCTCACCGAAGATATGAAAGAAATTAGGAAAATGTTCGTTTTCTCACCATGATTTAATAATTCAGGGAATACTGGGGGGGGGGGGTAAAAGACATAAAGCGGCATTAAAACATGTGGCGTCCCAGTCACTTCTGTAATTCCCCCATCAAACCCTGGCAGCTCCATACTAACTCCCCCCCCCCCCCAGTTTGGAAAGGTAAAAATTAGATTTTTTATTTTAGCAAAGTCACCCAGGCCTTGCCAGGTCAGTGAAAAGCAGATCCTCCAGCTATTAACAACTACAGCTCCCATCATGCTGTGCGGGCTGTAAGGGAGCTGCAGATTGTCTTCAATCTGGGCCCCGTGCAGCCCTCAATCGGCAGCTCCCTCAGGACTCTGGGATAGGGTGTCTATCCAGGCCTTCCCTCAACCAGGACAGAGGAGCTGGCAGTGCATGATGGGGGCAGCAACATGTCCCTGTGAGGAGGGAAGGGCGGGAGGGGAACCTCCATAACACACACGGGGGGGGGGTGGGCAGAGTCTCCTGTATGAAATCAAGCCATGCCTAACTCCTCAGGAGCCTCATGGTTCCCCGGGATTCATTTAAAGGCGCACGCTTGCCTACACCATTAGAGCCCTGCCGCGCGTGTCACAGGCTCTAAACACCGCGTTTGTCTCACAGGCGCACTGCGCTGCAGAAGAGATCACAGCCAGGCTGCACCGCTGGTAAAACTTAAGCTGATGGCCTCCATGCCTGCTGAAAGGGTGGGCGCCGACCCGCTGAAAGGGGCAGTCACGGCATGGTTTTCAACGGAACACTGTCCTGCAGCCGTGTCAGGGCTGGCGGCCTTTGAAAAAGCAGCAAAATGCTTCCCCTGACAAAGTGCTGCCTGGAGCAGCTGCTCCACCCCGCTCCATGGACGGGCCGGCCCTGAGTGGAAGGAACATCCACTCTCGGACATTCCTTTCTGTTCTTCAAAACAGTCATCTGACCCCAGCCTAAGATGCGACTTTATTTCCGCATCATTTCCCCCCATGGCTTTTCTATAGTAAACCCGTCAGAGACGCTGAGCTGCCAATCACTTTTGTGAATAGCCACAGAATTGCTCCCATGGCATTTTTATAGTCATTGAATGACAAATGACTTGCCACCCATTGTCTGTGTTGTGAGCGTCTGATCTTCTGGCAGAGCAAGCTGATGGTTAATGACTAGACCCCCGTGTGAGAGGCTCTGGAGGTAACCCTGTCCCCTTAATAAAACACACAAGAGTCACCGAACTCCATTAAAATAGAGACTTAAATGTTTTAACCCCTTAATGACAGGTGGGCGTCACCAATCAGGGACGGGTTAATGCCGGCAAGGTGTACAGGTGACGCCGATTTCGGACCGCCCAAGCAGCCGATGACATTGATATGCCAATATAAGGAATTCGAGGCAGGGCATCAGGGAATCCCCTTTTTTATTCAGCGTATGGTTTCCACATACTGCAGGGTTGCATTTTTCATGCACTGCCCATCAGAATGAAGTTATACATGTCCAGGAAGACATGGAGGATCTAGAAAACCTATTTTGAGGCCAATTAATGCCACGGGTCCTGTTTACCGCTGTAAATAACCCTTTATTTCAGTGATGGCGAACCATGGCACCCCCAGGTGTTTTGGAACTACATGTCCCATGATGCTCTGAAAGCAGTAATGCTAGCTATGCATCATGTAGTTCCAAAGCATCCGGTTCAACATCACGGCTTTATCGTGTCCAGATGCTGAAAATAAATGCTATGAAATGTCATAGGTTTCCTGTGTGTATTTTTTTTTGCTTTTAATAATAATGGGAAAAGTTGTCATCCTCTTTAGGGGTAGTTTTAAGGGTTAAATGTCACCCTTTTCCTTCTGAAGCCTCCAGATCCCGCAGATCTGATGATCACACGGGATGTGGGTGAGCGGGCAGCAGCCTGGAGGCCTGTGAGAAGCCAGGCAGGCAATGCCAAGTTTGAATGAAATCTCTCCTCCCCACCATTTTGTCCATGAGGAGCTGAGAGACAACATGGCCACGTGTGTAACTTCACACAGACACCCCAGGGCGGCCGTGTCAGCTCTCGGGTGAAGAACCCTCAGCCCGAGCCGCCCTCATCCGCCACGGGCTTCGTTTCAGGCCATTCCCCGCACGCTCAAACTTTACGCCTTTGCCTTTTTTTGTTTTAAGAACTGCAGCTCATGTTTTAGCCAGAATGGCCGACAAGAGCACCGACGGCTTCTGGGAGCCGTAGTCCCCGCCACCGAGTCACAAGCTGGACTTCTATCAGCAGCGAGACTACACCTCCCGAGATGCCGTGGGGAGCGACTAAGAACTTAGGTCCCGAAAAAGGGGGGGGGGTTAACTTAGTTGGTATCTCCCGTTTTGTTCAGGAGGGCTCGTTCCACGTCCGGTGTAACCGCCGCTCTGCCTCTATCTCCGTGACAGGTGGCTGAAGAGCTGTCAGGACAGCCCGGAATGTCTCCTCCGAAACTCTTGAAGCTTAGAAAGAGGAGGAGGCATGACGAGAGGGGGGAGAGGAGCGAATGCGAGCTCCCGCTTGGAGGACGCCGGGAGGTGTAGTCCGCAGCCTGCCACTTCCTCATTGGGCGCCGCGCTAACCTCAGCCTGGCCAGACTACAGTTCCCGTGCGGCACCGCGCACCTCAAGCCGCCGGGGGAGGGAGGCTGGGGCGTAGTAGAGGTAGCAAGAGCTGCCGAAGAAGAAGAAGGCGATTAAGATGGCGGCCAGAGCCGCGCTGGGGCTCCCCGCTAGCGCCGGCCTGCTCTGAGGAAGGCCCGCGCCGGCCACACCCCGCACCTCATCCCGCTGGAAGTGGATGCCCAGTAGCAGCCGCCTCGGCGCCTTCCGCCCGCTCACGTCTCGCCCCTCTCCGGCCCGCGCCTCACGCCCAGCTCCTCCGGCCGAGACATGGGGGTTCAGGGCTTCCAGGAGTTCCTGGAGAAGCGCTGCCCCGGGGCCGTGGTGCCCGTCGACCTGTTGAAGCTGTCCCGGACCGTGGCCCGCCAGCAGCACCGAGCCGGCCTGTCCTCCGGGGGCTACCCGCCGCCTCCTCCGCCGCCACCCCCTCAGCCCCCCTCTCCCGCCGCCCCTCCGCCCTGCCGGGTGCTGGTGGACGCCGACTCGGCCCTGCAGCGGCTCTACGGGGGCTACCAGACGGACTGGGTGTGCGGGGGCCAGTGGAACGCCATGCTGGGCTACCTGGCGGCGCTGTCGCAGGCCTGTCTGTACCAGGGCGGGCTGGAGCTGGTGGCCATGTTCAACGGGACCCTGGCCAAGGAGAGGCTGCCCGAGTGGGCCCGGCGGGCACAGGGCGAGAGACAGACGGCCCAGCTCATTGTCAGCCACGTCGGGAACAAGGGCACCCCGCCCCCCCGGGCCTGGTTCCTGCCTCCGGCCTGCCTGGCCCACTGCATCCGCCTGGCAATGATCCGCTTCCGTGTGAAGGTAACCAGGACCGTGCTGTGCCGGGGGGGGGAGAGATCTGCAGCCTCAAACACTACATAGCTAGGGGAGCATGGACACTGCTGCACGCTGACAGGGAGCATCACGGGAGGTGTAGTCCAGCAGAGCTGGAGCACCCAGGGCCCACATCACCCGAGCTGTAAGGCTCCTGGGGCTTTAAATAGGGTCTCCTGGCCTGATCACCACCCACCCCCCCCTTATTGCAGCCCAGACACACCCCCTTAACACACATGCAGACCCCCCCCCCAAGTGCATGGAGGGCTCCAACCCCCCTCTCCTCATTGCAGCCCCGACACACCCCTTCACACACATGCAGACCCCCCTCTCCGGGCTGCCGTCGCATGCCAGGATTAAGATCGCATCCTCCCGTCTCGTGGCCTGAATTAAGGAGTTAAACGCTGATAATTCCGCTTTGGGATGACATGCGCGACAAGCGGGATCATACGTGAAGCTGTGCTCTGCCTGATCCATTCCCTGTGACTTACACAGCATTTTCCTCATTTACTTCCATTATGTATCATTAGGTATCGCCGGCCTGCAGCGCATTAATATTTAAAGGGAAGTCCTGCTAAAATATAACCCCCCCCCCCTTCATTTTTTTAGCTCATAGATAATGGGGTAGGTGCTGCCGGTCGCTTCTGCCAAATTATTGATATTTAAGGTGAATTTACCCCATCGCTGGGCACGGATCCTCCTCTGCAGCTTCCGAAAGGAGGAAGGCTCTGCAGCTTCCGAAAGGAGGAAGGCTCTGCAGCTTCCGAAAGGAGGAAGGCTCTGCAGCTTCCGAAAGGAGGAAGGCTCTGCAGCTTCCGAAAGGAGGAAGGCTCTGCAGCTTCCGAAACGAAAGCACATGCGTTGCGGCCGGGAGGAAGGCGCCTGCGCGCTCTGCGACCAGGAATAAGTGGCTAATGGTGGGAAATAATCAATGGATGTAAATTAGGAAAATGCTGGTTTAACCACAAGGAATTGGTTTATCAAACACAGCGACCGTCGGTGTCTTACGTGGTAAAAGCGGCATGATTCTCCCCCCCCCCCCCCTCTGTTAAACCAGGATCCACATACATTGCTGTAGAAACAAACAATAGGTGATAGTAGATGCACAGTAATACTTATCTTGAAAAATGCCGACAAACTTCCCAGGAGATGGTCCACAGCTCCACATAAAACACTAGAAAGAACGCAGGGAATTCGGCAGGAAGGGTATCCAGAGTAATAAACGGACCGATCCAAAGCTGGTCATCTGTACCGGAAACGCCAATAACCGGATAAGTGCCAAATAAACCAGGAAGATGGGAAATTTAAATGAATAAAAATTATTTATTATAAATGAATAAAATAACGCCCAACGCGTTTCGTCTAAAAGACTTCAAGGGCAATAATAATATATTACTATTGCCCTTGAGGAAGTCTTTTAGACGAAACGCGTTGGGCGTTATTTGTTCATTTATAATTTTTATTCATTTAAATTTCCCATCTTCCTGGTTTATTTGGCACTTATCCGGATATTGGCGTTTCCGGTACAGATGACCAGCTTTGGAGCGGTCCGTTTATTACTCTGGATACCCTTCCTGCCGAATTCCCTGCGTTCTAATACATTGCTGTAACCTGTGAATAATCTAGTAATGTCAGTCCATGGGCTGTAGAAGCTCCTCATGAGGCCCTGGTACAGCGTTATACATTGTATCACTGTGGCCTTGTCCTGTGAAGTGATCACTGTAGGAGGGGAGTTGGGCAAATCTCCCTCAGGTTGGGGGTGGTCATATGGCAGATCATTCCTAATACAGGGTCCGGGCAGCAGTGGGGAGGGTCCTTCTACCTCAAAGCTCTTTAACCCTCTGGGTTTTGGGTGGGAGCTTACACCAAACGCCGCTATTCGCTCGACTCGCTGTGTATGATACGCCGTGTGTTAACCTGTATCCTGTCAGCAAGTACCAATCTCTGTCCCGCTTTTACAGTTGTGTTCAAAATTATTCAACCCCCAATGCTGTAAAGGGTTTTAGGGAATTTAGTGTACATTTGTAATTGTATTCAGAATGAAATCCTACAAGGACTTTTTAAAGAACCATATGCAACTAAAATGACATCAATTGGTTTTGTAATACAGTAGTAAATGTTTCTTTTGTGAATTCTTCATTGACACAATTATTCAACCCCTTAAAGACTACCACTCTGAAGAACAGAGGTTCATTCAAGTGTTTTCAATCAGGTATTGAAAACACCTGTGGATGTCACGGAGCAGCAATAAAGCATAATAAGCACCAATTAGGCAGCTTTAAAATGACTGTGATACTCAGCTCCTTCTAGACATTTACTGGTGTGGTTACAAACATGGTGAAGTCAAGAGAATGGTCCAGGAAGACGAGAAGAGGTGATTACTCTTCACAGGAAGGGCAATGGCTATAAGAAGATTGCAAAGATGTTAAACATACCAAAGAGACCATAGGAAGCATCATTCGCAAATTCAAGGCAAAGGGCACTGTTGAAACGCTACCTGGTCGTGGCAGAAAGAAGATGCTGACTTCGACTGCTGTGCGCTACCTGAAGCGTAGAGTGGAGAAAAGTCCCCGTGTGACTGCTAAGGAACTGAGAAAAGATTTGTCAGATGTGGGTACTGAAGTTTCAGCTCAGACAATACGGCGCACACTGCGTAATGAAGGCCTCCATGCCAGAACTCCCAGGCGCACCCCCTTGCTGTCTCCAAAGAATAAGAGTCGACTGCAGTATGCCAAAAGTCATGTGGACAAACCACAGAAGTTTTGGGATAGTGTTATGTGGACTGATGAAACAAAATTAGAACTGTTTGGGCCCATGGATCAACGCTATGTTTGGAGGAGGAAGAACAAGGCCTATGAAGAAAAGAACACCTTGCCTACTGTGAAGCATGGTGGGGGGTCAATCATGCTTTGGGGCTGTTTTGCTTCTGCAGGTACAGGGAAGCTTCAGCGTGTGCAAGGTACCATGAATTCTCTTCAGTACCAGGAGATATTGGATGACAATGTGATGCAGTCCGTCACAAACCTGAGGCTTGGGAGACGTTGGACCTTTCAACAGGACAATGATCCCAAGCATACCTCCAAGTCCACTACAGCATGGTTGCAGATTAAAGGCTGGAACATTTTGGAGTGGCCATCGCAGTCACCTGACTTAAATCCGATTGAGAACCTCTGGTGGGACTTAAAGAAAGCCGTTGCAGTGCGCAAGCCTAAGAATGTGACTGAACTGGAGGCTTTTGCCCATGACGAATGGGCGAAGATACCCGTAGATCGCTGCAAGACACTTGTGTCAAGCTATGCTTCACGTTTAAAAGCTGTTATAACTGTAAAAGGATGTTGTACTAAGATTGAATGTCACTTGGGGGTTGAATAAAACTGATAATGTGAGCACAGAAAAGACATTTGTGCTTATTTCATTATAAATGTTATGTTATATTTGTCTGACCTACACGTGCCTCTTTGATTTTATTGTAAGCAAGATGACTGAATGATCAAAATCAATGTCAAACTGGCCAAAACACTCAATTTCAGTGGGGGTTGAATAATTTTGAACACAACTGTATAAGTCATGCTCTATGGCTGGCAGGTGGACTTTAAAAACAAAGTGTCCTTTTCATTTGGCCTTTCAGTATATTCCCAGAGATTATGTGACGGCCGCCAGGGCTGGCGCTGACATTAATCTCCCGTCATTCTACAATGCTTCCTCTTCGTGCAGTGTCTCTCGATAGCTTAGCAACAGAGGTGCTCATGCTGTATGCGCCATGCTGGAGCAGCGGCGTAGGCGTGCCAGATCCCGCCAGGAGGATGGCGAGGCTCCTGCTGGTAAAATATCACTGGCTGCCTTAACACAACGGGGCCTTCTCTTACAAAAATGAAACGTGCAGTAACCATGTAATATCACCTGTAACAATACAACCTCCCTGCATATAAGCCTCTACTGAGGGCAGCTTTATCTCTGGACCAGAACTGAAGCTCTCTCGGTCCCTGTGCGCGCGTCTGTCTCTCTCTCTGTCCCTGTGTGCGTCTGTCTCTCTCTCTGTCCCTGTGTGCGTCTGTCTCTCTCTCTGTCCCTGTGTGCGTCTGTCTCTCTCTCTGTCCTGTGTGCGTCTCTCTCTTGGTCCCTGTGTGCGTCTCTCTCTTGGTCCCTGTGTGCGTCTCTCTCTTGGTCCCTGTGTGCGTCTCTCTCTTGGTCCCTGTGTGCGTCTCTCTCTTGGTCCCTGTGTGCGTCTCTCTCTTGGTCCCTGTGTGCGTCTCTCTCTTGGTCCCTGTGTGCGTCTCTCTCTTGGTCCCTGTGTGCGTCTCTCTCTTGGTCCCTGTGTGCGCGCGCCCGTCTCTCTCTTGGTCCCTGTGTGCGCGCGCCTTTCTCTCTCTTGGTCCCTGTGTGCGCGCCTTTCTCTCTCTTGGTCCCTGTGTGCGCGCCCGTTTCTCTCTTGGTCCCTGTGTGCGCGCCCGTTTCTCTCTTGGTCCCTGTGTGCGCGCCCGTTTCTCTCTTGGTCCCTGTGTGCGCGCCCGTTTCTCTCTTGGTCCCTGTGTGCGCGCCCGTTTCTCTCTTGGTCCCTGTGTGCGCGCCCGTTTCTCTCTTGGTCCCTGTGTGCGCGCCCGTTTCTCTCTTGGTCCCTGTGTGCGCGCCCGTTTCTCTCTTGGTCCCTGTGTGCGCGCCCGTGTCTCTCTCGGTCCCTGTGTGCGCGCCCGTGTCTCTCTCTCGGTCCCTGTGTGCGCGCACCCGTGTGTGTGTCTCTCGGTCCCTGTGTGCATGTCTCTATTCTTACACCAAGTAGTAGAAATGCTGCACATTATTCCTAGAAGTGTAAATGTTTGTGTACATGCAGTGTAGTCTTGTGTTCTCTGTTGCTCGTAAAGCAAATCTCAAGGGAAAAAGTTTTATCTTGCAACAAGTTATGACTTTATTGAGTGTATATACTTTTTTAATATCTGTTAAACTCTCTTTGCATTATTAGTAGTAAGGCTGTGATGTGTCCGTGTAACCCCGGTCTATGTATAAAGGCATCACACAACGCCTGCGTTAATTATTTTGCCTATAAAGCAGGCGGTTTGTGCAGCTTTAGTTTTCCAGGAGGTTGGCGTGAAGCCGCTGCTCACGTTGGCTTTAATTTCAGCTTCCAGCTTAGCAAAGTGTAAAAATGCAAATGCGTGCGGGCGCTGGGTACACACGCAGTGCCGTTCCTTTTGGCTTCACGCTGTACAGTCGCTGGTTTAGGCCGGGATGTTTCGGAGAGACCTCTTTTTAAATCTGTTTAAAGGAGGACCTTACGCGGTGCTGGCGGTTAGTGTGGCGTTTGTTCTGTCAGGCAGAGCTCTTCCTGCGCCGGCCACGTGACGAGGCGGATGCTTTTAACAAGCGCGGTTAATTCTAAATGTTTATCCCCAGGCTAATTTGTGAGAAAACTGGCAAGGATTGTAAAACACACTGTGGTTGTGTTTATGATTTGTACGTCACGCAGAAATCATGTCATTTTCTAGTGCCCGTGTCGTGCCCAGTGCATGCTGGGCTCATTTCAAAAGCTCATCACTGCCTATATACGTGTTACTGGTTTATCTCTGTGGGATTTATTTAGTTTACAACAATTTCATGTATTTTGTGTTACTCTTCATCGTTTCAATGTCTTCTCGTGTCCGGTGGCATGCCACTAGGGTGAGTGACAGCTGCTAGCGGAAGAGCCGGCCTACAGGAAGTCCTTCCTGTGCATCTCATGGCAAGCCTGCGCACACACGTGTGTGTGTGTGTGTGTACTCGGGCCTGTCACGAATCGCTGCACAACGACCCTCTTCCAGCTATGGCTTCGAAGAAAGAAGACGGCTGGCGTAGGAACAGAGCAAGCAATTAACTCATCGAGGGATGATATCAGATTCATCTTTATGATGGATTCCGGTTTTTCCCCCTATCTGGCCACGGTTGTGGAAGTGAACCGGAGACGGGTTCACTTGAACAGTCGCACGTCCACAAGCCTCTGTTCTATCTAAAACTACAGCATTCGTTTAAAGCAGAGGTCAGCAACCTCAGCTCTTCAGATTGTTTTGTGACAACATTTCCCTTGATGCTCAGCTGACCTAATGACTGTCAGAGCATCATGGGAGATGATGGAGTTCCTAAACCAGCTGGAGGGTGAAGGTGGCCTACCATTTTAAAGCAAAACTTTCATTTAATAATAAACGGTTTTTTATGGAATACCCCCGACTGTATTAACTGTTTATAGAGATCCTCTCGCTTTCATTATAATCTTGCATATTTATACTCCTCCACCCCCCCCCCCCCAATGACCGTAGTAGTCTCTACAGGAGACGGGTATTGATGGCGCTCAGTGGGTGAGGATGACTGGTGCACTTGAAGATCACTCTAGATCAGGGCTTGACAAATTTGCTTTGAATCTAGAAGCCAGATAGAAAAGTTAGGAACCATTTATTTTTTATGGTAGTAAGTGAGCGATGGTCTCCAGTCTCTGCCTCTGTCACGGCTATTACAGTTTGAAATGTACGAAGTTCTTAAGGATCCTTAGAAGGTTATTAGGCAGAGCCCCCCCCCCCCCCCCGAGCTGTTGGGCAGATGTTGCAATAAAGATTTCCCACATTTGTTTCAACAGTGAATGGGCTGACAAAAGCCCAGGTGCCAGGATGCAACTTCTAGTTGCCATGGCGACCTGGCGTCTGGGATTTGTCGAGCCCTGCTCTAGATCAGTGGTTCCCAACCGTGGTCCTCAGGTCTTCCTACCTGGTCAAGTTTGCAGGATGTCTGAAGCACATCACATGTGACATAATTTGCTGCTCAGTGATTGCAGGATTCAGTCTGCATTTACCCAAGATGATCCTTAAAACCTGGCCTGTTATGGGGGGGGGACATAAGGACTGTAGTTGGGAACCACTGCTGTTCCTGAATTTTCATGATCTGGCGAGAGACGGTGACCGTATAAATGAAGAATATTTAATTGAAGCTTTTCAAGCACTGGGCACCGGTACCCACGGTACAAAGTGCGTGTGATACATACGCCGCAAGTAAAACACACTTGGACAGATAAAGGCGTATGGAAAGAAGATCCAGATAAATGGAGCACTATATGAACCAGAGGCGCGTTCAGTTGCTCAGCCGCTGCATGTGCTAAGTTAGCAGCTTGCCAATGAACGCCGTTCTGTAGCTCAGCGCTCAGCACTGCTAACTTGGCACTTGCAGCCGAGTGTGATGTAGGAAAGATGGCCGCCTCCACGTAGCAAATAATCCAATAAGGAAATGTTCAGTTTGAAGGTTTTGGTGGACCAAAACAGCAAATATTTATTGGAACATGGTAAACGTTAACACTAAACTGGTAATAAAATGGACAAAAGTGGATTTTGCAGAAACGACACCTTTCATTAAGCAATCCTCTGGCTGTAAATATGGAAGTGAAAGGGCAAAGCGTTCAGTGAGATGGCTGAAGCAAACAACTGCAATGGAACAATTCAGCAGCTGCTGAGGAACTGAACGCGCCTCAGAGATCTCGACCTATGCCCCCCCCCAATGTTTCTTGCCTACACTTCCCATGAATTCTTTGAATGCAATAAATAGCCAGAGAATCATGGGAGTTGTAGTTCAGAAACATGGGGGGGGGCAGAGTTTGAGATCTTTGATATAAACTGATTTTCTAGTGTTTTGCATTCCCACTTGCTTCACTGTAGAGAGAAGAAAAAGTAAAATTGAATAAAAATCAATGTTTCAGACGTCCGGTAGGTCTTCAGTCAGGTGATCCGGCAACGTTAAGTGCACCAGACGTGACAAACACAAGGGATGGATTCTAAGCCTGGTGCAAACCTCCCAGGGCCATTAAAAGTCTGTCAGGGTTGTCAAACTCCAGCCCCCCCCCCCGATGTTTCTGAACTACGACTCCAATTTTTTTCATGTAAAAAAAAAAGCGCTCAATTTGTTTATTTATCTCCCCCCCCCCCCCCCCCAGCGGTATCCCGAGTGTGGCTCAGGGTTAAATTCCTATGCTGGAAGCGGTAACCCGAGCATCACTCAGGATGCCGCTGGGTACATCACCTGACCCTGCGCTCCCTCGATGTTCCCACCTGCCTCCTCTGGCGATCGCATTACTTCCGAGTTTCCGCCTCGCGAGAGGGAAACTAGGAAGTAAACGCCGTGTTCGCCGGAGGAGACTGCAGAGATTAGCGAGGGAACGCACAGAGAGGTAATGTATCTAGCCCGAGTGTGTCTTGGGGTTACCGCTCTCAGCGGTGAAATTTAACCCTGAGCCATACTCGGGAAAACCATCGGGGGGTTAAATCTTTGTCATGTTCCTCAAACCATTTCTGAGCCGTTTTTGCCATGTGTCAGGGGGCATTATCCTGCTGGAGGCCAGTGCCATCAGGGAACACCATGGCCCGGAAGGGGTGAACGAGGTCTGCAACAATCTCTAGGTAGTCGCTGCATGTCACGTGCGTGCTGACATCTTTCTATCTAGGCCAGCGTTACGTTTTTCAGGCATTTAAGCTACAGTGGCTCTTCTGTGTGATTCAACCAGACGGACTTGGCCTTCACTCCCCATGTGCATCTATGAGCCTTGCACTCCCAGGACTCTGATGCCGGTTCACTGGTTGTCCTTCCTTGCACCACCTTTGGTTGGTACAAACCACTGCATGTCCCTAACACCCTGCAAGACTTGCCTTTTCTGGAGAATCTCTGATAGTTGTCTGGCCGTCACTATTTGGCCCTCCATGAGTCACACTGATCTTTTTTTTTTGTGCTTCCAACACATGAAATTCAAGAAGTGACTGTTCACTTGCTCTTAATATATCCCACCCCATGACAGGCGCCATTCTAACCACATAACCAATGTGCTTCACTTCACCCTTCAATGTGGCAGGTAGCCTAAAAAAAAATAAAAAATGCTGTAACTTCTATAGGAAATTATCCTCCAATAAATCACTGTCCCTCGTGGTGACATGCCACTAGAGTGAGTGACAGCTGTGAGCGGAGAAGCCCTGTTCTGACAAAATCGTCAATTTGTAAAAATGCGCAATCGCATCACTTCTGGTCAAGTGGAATACTCTCATTTTGCCGAATTGCACAGAGTGTGCATGCGTGCGCCTACTTCTGTGCCCTCAGATATGCACGTGTCGCACACACTCTCCACATCAAATTCAGCAATTTGCTGATGTGCGAGTCCCCATAGCGTTAGAAACGGCATCCTAGGAGCATGCGCGCTAGAAACATCCCAGCCATGTTCTCTGATTGGCAGATGATTGCCCGATCTGTGATTGGCTGATATTGGATAATAACTTTACACATATAATTCAAAACCCAGTGCAAACGGAGAACATGGATGGGATGTTTCTATTGCGCATGCGCCTATGATCACGTTCCTAAAGCTATGGGACTTGCATACGTAAAGTTCGCTAGTCCCGTTGCGCTGCGCAGCACAATTTGCGTTTCCCGTGCTTCGCAGGGAGCGCAAAAAAACCCCAGGGACCTCCAAGTTCGGGAGTCCCTGAGCCGACGAGGAGGAGCTGTGCGCGGCGCGAGTCCATAGGTGAGTAAAAATCAACCAAAAATAATTGGGCAGAGGCTGTCAGTAACTTCTGCCCAATTATTTAAGGGCGAAGAAAAAGGAACCTCTATTTTTCAATAGTGTTCCTTTTTAAAAACTACAAAACCTGCTTTCAGTGTATCTATACAAGTGAGTTGCACATTGGCTGTGCTATCACGTCAGCTGCTGGACAGTGCATTGGTTTTGAAGTTCTTGATGAGCAATCACAGGTAGAGCATCCCCTACTCTATCGCCAGCTGCTGCCATGTTAGGGCTCTGTTTGTGGTGCTCCAGTAGGGCCGGCACACGGAGTGTATCACAGAGCTCCACAGCAACAAAACTCACAACAATTTGCAGTGTGTATGACAGCGCGCCACAGCAATAAAGCTCACAGTAATGTGCGGTGTGTATGAGCAAATCAGAGCTCTACAGCAATAAAACTTAGTCATGTGCAGTGTTTTAATGTGTCACGGAGCTCCACAGCAATAAGCTCTCACAGCTCCACAGCAATAAAGGTCACAGTAATGTGCAGTGTGTATCACAGAGCTCCACAGCAATAACCTCACAGTAATGTGCAGTGTATGAGCGTATCAGAGCTCCACAGCAATAAAGCTCACAGTAATGTGCGGTGTGTGTATGAGCAAATCAGAGCTCTACAGCAATAAAACTTACAGTAATGTGCAGTGTTTGAATGTGTCACGGAGCTCCACAGCAATAAGCTCTATCACAGCTCCACAGCAATAAAGGTCACAGTAATGTGCAGTGTGTATGAGCGTATCACAGAGCTCCACAGCAATAACCTCACAGTAATGTGCAGTGTATGAGCATATCACAGAGCTCCACAGCAATAAAGCTCACAGTAATGTGCGGTGTGTATGAGCAAATCAGAGCTCCACAGCAATAAAACATGCGGTGATGTGCAGTGTGTATGAGCGTATCACAGAGCTCCACAGCAATAAAGCTCAAAGTAATGTGCGGGGTGTATTAGGAGCGCATCACAGTGCTCCACAGCAATAAAACACAGTAATGTGCGGTGTGTATGCGCGCATCACAGAGCTTCACAGCAATAAAGCTCATAGTAATGTGCAGTGTGTATGAGCGCATCACAGAGCTCCACAGCAATAAAACTCGCAGTAATGTGCATTGTGTATGAGCGTATCACAGAGCTCCACAGCAATAAAACTCGCAGTATTATGCGGTGTGTATGCGCGCATCACAGATCTCCACAGCAATAAAGCTCCCAGTAATGTGCAGTGTGTATGGGCGCATCACAGAGCTCCACAGCAATAAAACTCACAGTAATGTGCGGTGTGTATTAACGGATCACACAACTCCCATGTAATAACAACCCCTTATAACACACACTGGGGCCGGCTCTCCGAATGCTCTGACAACAATGTCCCATGTTCGCCGTCTGGCTGCTTTCCAGCAAGCAGCTGCTGATGTAGGTTAAATGTGACTTGGGACTTGCAGCCGCGTACTCGCAAGATGTTACAAGGCTGCATGGAAGATCTCGCAAAAGTGCGGCAGTTACAAGGCATAATGCTACCGTGTTTCCCAAAAATAAGACCTAGTGCGGTTTTTGATAACTGCTAAAATATAAGACCTAACCTGAAAATAAGAGCTAGTTGGAAAACTTGAAGAGTCTCGGGAAAGAATGAGTGATGCCTCCGCGGTGGAAGCGCGGCGGCAGCGGAGGGAGCAGAGCCGCATAAGGCTGCAGTCACACAAGCGTTCTTTGAGCAGAAGAAACGTCACTGAGTGTAGACTTTCCTCCACTCTGATGCCGCGTGGCCACCTCGCTGAGCGCAGCTAGGAGAACTGCACTTTGTAGCTCCATTTGCGTCCGACGTAGCTTTTTGACGATGAGGCTGAAATCACGCCCAGTGGTAGCGTGTTAGCGTGCACTCTCTGTGTGATTCTCCCCGTCCAGCCTTCTCAAGGCTGCAACTGATGCAGGGAAGTGTGGTCACACGGACGCACTCAGTGCGCTCGTGTGAACGCAGCCTTAGCTGATGCTTCCTCTAGTGCCAGCTCCTGTCACAGGTGGAGTGAGGAGTGATACCAGGCGTACACCACCAAAAAACCCCCACCAACAATAACAAATAGCAACCCGACAGCCGGCCCCAGCCCTCATCACCTAGTAAGCCAGCCTAGCGCTGCTCTCTGATATCGGGATGAGTATCAGGGGCTTTTGTACAAGTACGAATGCATGGTATTGGCGCCAATTTTTTTTATGTCAGAAAAAAATGCTAACCTTTAAACACTTGTTTATGGAGTGATTCCCTCTCAAACAAGCCCAATGTCCAGTGGGCATAACAGGAGCACTTGGAACGACCGAAACTGGCAGGGGAGCAGCAGGTGGTCCCTTGCCTGGTCCCCATTGGTAGCAATCACAGGTCATGAGTCTGTGCGCTACAGTTGCGGTGGTTTCCCTGGGCATACAATACTCTGATGGTCCAGCGGTGTTTCTAGGGATGCAGGAACTCTTGTTACTGTGACACTGAATCCATTGTGTCGAAGGCTTGGGGAGGGATGGACCATCGTGTTCCCAAGTGTGGGGGCAGTCCTGCTTTCTGTAGCGGGTCGTCAGGATGGCATGAGTTGTTTGGGTTTAGCTTGTAGTTCTGGTATCACGGTTGTTGCACGGCGTAAGCAGCAGGGAAACCAGGCGCTCGTCGACTGGTTCGATATTGGTGAGATCACGTCAAGCCATGAGTGCTTGTCCGTCACGAAGCTCTGTGTGATACCTACCAATTTGGGATGTTGCAAGCCCTATCTTCCTTTGGTTGTCTCTTACAGTGGAGAAATTGCACCTGGTTGATCTGTCGTGGTGACGCCGACTCCCTGTCTCCTTAGTTGGCCCCTGACAGGCCTGTGCCAGCTGCAGAGCGCAGGAGAACCCATCCGCAGCTCAACCCTCCTGCTCTTTCCTGCCACTAACGCTTAGCAAAGCAGTCTTCTTCTCGTATCTCTGTGCCGATGACCTGATTATCTGCTGGATGGAGCTGGACGGGCAGCTCTGTCAATGCGGATTCTTTTAATAAATAAATCTCTTTTAGTTCCACTTGCACAATGTTTAAGGAGAATTTAAATCCCCATCACATGAAGAAAGTCATGTTAACCACCGCAGGTCCACTTTAACCAGCACTTAAATCGCTAATCAAAATAATTGCACCGGGAAATAACACGAAAAGCGGGATTATTATTGCATTTTTTAAAGCGCGGTGGAATCTTGTAGGCTTTTCGTTTATTTTTTTTCTATTCATTCCACATTTACATCTCTTTGCTTTCAGGTGTTTCAGAGCTTGGAAGATCATCACCTGGAGGTGGTGTCCTTCTTCCGCGAGAACGGCTTCCACGGTCTCATCGCTCACGACTCGGAGTACGCCCTGTGTAACATTCCGTCTTACTACAGCTCGCACGCGCTGAAGCTCAGCTGGAATGGCAAGAACCTCACCACCAACCAGTTTCTCATGCAGGAGGTGGCCAAGCAGCTTGGCCTCAAGATGAGCAACTTCCCCATCTTTGCTGCTCTCCTGGGTACGTTTGGAATCGCTTGTTTCTTGATTGATTGGCAGATTGATAGAGCTGTCGGTGTTCGCAGCATAGTGGCAGAACCTGTAACGGGGGAAGACGCTGCGTAGGAGAATTATTTATATAACCAGAATCCTGGAAATGTTAGAAAAGTGTAGGACTGTGTGACCATCACTCTCTGAAATTGCTCCTTAATATCGCGTTTTGAAGGCCTATTCTTGTTACTGAGAGACCATGCAAAGTCAGTGGGGGTTTATATCCTTTTGTATATAGACATATATAAAATGATATATATCTATATACAAATCATTCATTTTGTCTTGTTTGTTTGCCTTTCTTTTGTTTGTTCTTTCTTATTGGTTCTTTTGAGCTCTCTTCATTCGTTCTCTTGTTTTTTTTCTCTTTCTTCCTTTCCTTCTCTGTCATTCTTTTACTCTGTCGTTCTTTTGCTTATCATTCATTTTCGCGTTCTCTCCCTCATTCATTCGCTTGCTGTATCCTTCTTTCGCTCTTTCTCGTTTTCTCTCCTCCTTTCGCTTTCTCTCGTTTTCTCTTTCGTTCTTTCGCTGTGTCACTTTGTTTCGCTGTCTTGTTTTCTTTTGTTCTTTCGCTGTCTTTCATTCTTTCGCTTTCTCTCGTTTTCTTTCGTTATTTCACTGTCTCGTTTTCTCTTTCGCTCTTTTTATGTGTCTTGTTCTTTCGCTGTCTTATTTTCTCTTTCATTCTTTTGCTGTGTCGCTTTGTTTCGCGGTCTCGTTTCTTTTGTTCTTTCGCTGTCTCTCAATTTCTTTCGTTTCACCATCTCTTGTTTTCTTTTGTTCTTTGGATGCCTCTTGTTCTGTCTCTGCCTCTCATTCTTTCACTGCCTCTCGTTCTGTCTCTGCCTCTCATTCTTTCGATGCCTGTCATTCTGTCTTTGCCCCTCGTTCTCTCTCGCTGCCTCTCGTTCTCTCTCGCTGCCTCTCGTTCTCTCTCGCTGCCTCTCGTTCTCTCTCGCTGCCTCTCGTTCTCTCTCGCTGCCTCTCGTTCTCTCTCGCTGCCTCTCGTTCTCTCTCGCTGCCTCTCGTTCTCTCTCGCTGCCTCTCGTTCTCTCGCTGCCTCTCGTTCTCTCTCGCTGCTCTCGTTCTCTCTCGCTGCCTCTCGTTCTCTCTCGCTGCCTCTCGTTCTCTGTGCCGCATTCTTTCACTGCCTCTCGTTCTGTCTGTGCCTCATTCTTTCACTGCCTCTCGTTCTGTCTCTGCCTCATTCTTTCACTGCCTCTCGTTCTGTCTCTGCCTCATCCTTTCACTGCCTCTCGTTCTGTCTCTGCCTCGCATCCTTTCACTGCCTCTCGTTCTGTCTCTGCCTCTCATTCTTTCACTGCCTCTCGTTCTGTCTCTGCTTCTCATTCTTTCACTGCCTCTCGTTCTTTCACTGCCTCTTGTTCTCTGCCTCTCGTTCTCTGTCTCTGCCTCTCGTTCTCTGTCGCTGCCTCTCGTTCTGTCGCTGCCTCTCGTTCTCTGTCGCTGCGCCTCGTTCTCTGTCGCTGCGCCTCGTTCTCTGTCGCTGCCTATCGTTCTCTGTCGCTGCCTCTCGTTCTCTGTCGCTGCCTCTCGTTCTGTCGCTGCCTCTCGTTCTCTGTCGCTGCCTCTCGTTCTCTGTCGCTGCCTCTCGTTCTCTGTCGCTGCCTCGTTCTCTGTCGCTGCCTCGTTCTGTCGCTGCCTCTCGTTCTGTCGCTGCCTCTCGTTCTGTCGCTGCCTCTCGTTCTCTGTCGCTGCCTCTCGTTCTCTGTCGCTGCCTCTCGTTCTCTGTCGCTGCCTCTCGTTCTCTGTCGCTGCCTCTCGTTCTCTGTCGCTGCCTCTCGTTCTCTGCCTTTCTGTCTCTGCCTCTCGTTCTCTGTCACTGCCTCTCTTTTGCTCGCTTGTTCTCTGTCCTTATTTAGCTCCATTCCCCCCTCCTTCCCCTTTGTGCGTATAAAGTTTTGTTTGATTTTTACATTATTTCATTTCTAATCGTCCTACATGCTCTTGTTTCTAGGGAATCACATCCTCCCTGATGAAGACCTAGCCGCATTTCACTGGAGCTTGTTAGGACCGGATCACCCACTCGCATCCTTAAAGGTTTGTGATGTGTTCCTGGACTACTGACTGGACACGACACACGTGCCTTATTTAGTCTTGCTTTGGCTGTCTGGTCGTTATATTGCCAACATAATCCACGGTGCTGCGCAGTGGTATTTAAATTCTCATGGCTTCATCCGGCATCTCTGCTCCTGCCTTCTTAATCCCCTCCTGTCCTCCTGGGGCTTACTTCAGATCTTCATAGCCTGCGCTGCCATTGTTTAGATTGCCATAGCAATATCTGAGATATGTATAGCGTGTTGCCGTTTGCTACAAGGCCAGTATTTCAGTTGCTATGGCAACATTTTGGTTAACCGCATGTTCTTGAACAGTTGGCTGTTCTACGCAAAAATCTAGACCCTGCTTTGACGCCACTTCATGATTGAATGAAAATTCGCTAAAAAATAGCTGAATGTGCATTTTAATGCTTATTATACATTATACTACTATACGATCACTCAGCCTGGTAAAGTAAGCATTTTAGCAATGTCACCTGGTTTTTACAGGTGCACTTTATTTTGAAATCATGCAACCCCCCCCCCCCCCATAACATCCTCTGACAGATGTTTATTCTATAAAAGCTATTCGAACCAGACGTTATGGGATACTAGGGACTGACTAGATGAACTCATGCTTTTAGATGATGTCACTGAATGCGTCTTGGAGCCTTCAATCAGCAAAGAATAGAAAGATGCCGGGGTGGGGGGGGGGGGGTTGCAAGGGATACATCAACGTGAAACCACAACCGTTTTATTTTCCCCCTTTAATTTACACATGCAGACAATGTTCTGCACGATGTCATGTATCCACACTGTTACACGCTGCCTATGTGATAACCTTTCTTAGAGATGCTATAATCTGTAAAGAGTCGACCCGAGCATCCGTGCGACTCCTCTTCATCCGAGAAATCGGTGCTAAACCGCCAGAGCGTCACGCCTTGGCATCTTTGTACCTTGACCGCAGAGCTCGGCCACTGTGTTTGCGCTCGAGTTTAATCTTGGAACCGTGGGGTGTGTTGGTTAATGTTTAACAAACTCAGGCCTTCTTGTCCTCACCGTCCGTTCTGTCGCAGGTCCGTGCTCACCAGCTCGTTTTGCCCCCTTGCGACGTGGTCATAAAAGCAGTCTCAGAATACGTGGGCTCCATCAAAGATGCCTCAAATCTGGACGCAGTGGGCAAAGAAATTTTCAGACACTCTCAGGTAGCTTGAATTCAAGAAAATATGCAATACACGTCACCAAAAAAAGGCTATTTGTGTGATAAGTTCCCTTTTTTATGTAAAACTGTATATCTCAAAACATAGTAATTGTATGCTCACCTATTATTATTAATATTTTATTTCTTTTTTTGCAATGTGTTTGTGTTTTTTATTGCTTTCTCTAAGCCACAAAATTTTATCCAGAAAGAAAGTTTAGGGGGCTTTGTCTACTCCATATATATGTTCATAATGCCTGTGTGTTTGTGTATATATATATATGTATGTCTTTAAAAAGTACTGTGGGACGCACTCTGGGGTTTATAAAACATCTAAGTTCACTGATTTTTTTCATTAAAAAAAACAAAATACTGAGATTTCGACCTCTGGAGGCCTTCCATCAACCTTGATAAAGGGATCCATGGGCCGAAACCTTGGTATTCTTCTATAAACTTCTGTTTTACAAGCCCTTGAGTGCATCTCACAGGACCTGTAAAAGACCTATATCTTTATGAACTTTGCACCAGGGCACAGGAAATTTATTTTTTGGCTATAAAGCATGGAAGATGAGCGCTGACCCAGAGGTACAAAATATATATACTGTATGTATTAAAGGTACCCTCTCCACACCCTGACCACTTTAGCTCTTTAAAGTGATCAGGCTGTATGGAGTGTTCCCACCACCACCTCTGCTGCAGTCTGGCTTTAATCGCTGTCTGAAGTGGAGGCGTTTCCTACGTCCACACACGTCGCCAGGCAAACGGGATTTTGAATTTCCCCGGCTTCCGGTCACCGATTGGCTCGGCACGCTCTGCATGCTGACATAATTCTCTCTTGGAACACTCGCAATAGTGAGCATCCTGCGAAAAGCAACCGTCGGATTGGTTCCGAGCATGCGCGCGCTGCTCCAATCTATCTGTCTGCGCAGACGCTACGGAACTTGTGTTCAAAACCATACAGGTACCGAGTGATTCACAATTTGTGCATCACACACAGCGCAAATTGCGTTGCAAAAAAAAGCTGCAGAGACTTCCACATTTCAGAAGCCCTGCGCTGATGGAGAAAAGAGTATTTTCACGTGAAATAAAAAAGAAAGAAAATAATAATAATTGGGCAGGTGGCGGAGTGACCCTTTAATAAGGAGGGATATTTAGGATTGGTTTATTTTTAGGTGGTAGTCCTTCTTATATTCCAACAAACACTTCTGTTGTTCTTTTGTGTGTGCGTGAGTATAAGTGGTGCTCTTCTAGTCGAGGCTATACTACTAGATATGACTTTTTCTCCACAGCGGGACAAATATTGGGCTTCAGGGTTATAATCTTAATACAAGGATTCACAGGCTTATTGGCTCATCATGTAGGTTTCCAGGGGATCCCCGTGGGTAAGCATCCATTGGTCTGTCGATTTACTGCGGGGCATTAGGTGTTCTCGCCCTCCGCTCCCTTAGTACACGGAGACTTGGAACATGGCTCTCCTGATCTGTTTTTTTAGTTCATGGCCATCTAATGAGGATATCTCTCTAAAGCAACTCTCAGCGAAGCTGGTGGCCCTCCTCTGCTTCATTTCATGTAAACGGGTGGGGGATGTCAGGGCGTTAAATTTTCAGGTTCGATCGCTTGTCCCAAAAGGGGTTCGTGGATGCTGACCCACGGGGATCCCCTGGAATGATGAGCTGATAAGGACTCAGAGCCAAGTATTGCCTATTTTATCTTTATATTTTAACTAAATTCCATAATTTCTTTTAGAGTTGCCTTTTTTTAGTGACATTTTCTCCTTTACTTGTTGTATTAGGTTTATGGCACACAGGTTTTGCTCTGAAAATGAATGCCTTAAAACTGTGGCCGTTGTTGATGAGGTAATTACATTTTCTAGTATCGGAAAACCACCGCGTTTGTTTAATTTGTCACCTTTCTCATGTTCCTCAGTCCAGGACAGAAGACAAGATCGAACGCTTCAAGAAAGCAGTTGAATATTATTCGATAGCGACAAAGCAGCAGCGGCCACCTCCGCTCAACCAATCTCCATATGTTGGTGAGTGTCTTGAACTACAAGGATTCAGACCATTTCCAAGCCTACTATTGATTCACTCCTTTAATGCTCTGAGGAAGGAGACACTGTGTGTGTGAGAGATATATTTTCATTTCCTTTTGGATGTGCGGACTGATCTCTATCTTCATTGCCAGTTGCAGGCTATGGGCCAAATCAGTTTGGAGTACCACCTCTTCATCACAGCCAAATGGGAGCAATGCCCCTCGGGAAACCCATGGTGAGTTTCTTTGATGCCTGATAAATCGTTGCTAATCTTCTTCGTTCATTCACAGCAAATCCATGTCTTGTTGTTCGAGGATTTGCAATCTGTACACTCGGGTGGTTTTAAACATTCACTGATTAAAGGACCCATGACAAGTCGATTACATATGATTTATTGCGATGGTTTGGTTGGATAACCCATCTGGTCACCCTCGGCACTTTGCTCCTCCCGCTTATGGAATATCGCAACGTATCATTATAGACGCAGTCACCCAATAACTGGACGAGACTAGCATTGGGTGAAAAGCTCAGCTGATGTATCGCTGAACAGACCGGGTATTTATACAGTACAGGTTCAGATAAGCGCATAATCCCATTAGCTAGAACAATGCCCACCCCAGACAGCCCGGCGCCATCATAGCTGGCCTTTTGCAAAGATCTGCCAGCACCTTAAATATCTTCCCTTGCGTGGTGATCCCGAGGGAGCAGCGGCCCACCTGTGGTGCCTTTTATTGGCTCTGGACCCTCAAATGTTACAGTCCAAAAAGCGCCCGGATCCGTGGGCAGAGGGTTGGAGCGACAGCGATTTAGAAGGTACGGGCGGGGTGAGCCATAGTCACGGCAGCTGGAACCCGACAGAAGATCAGTGCTGTGAAACCCAGGTTCCGGCTGGAGCTCCCTCTCAGTAACCACCCAGAGCTTTACCCCAGGAGAGCAGCCTGCTAGGGCAAAGTGTTGGTGCTGTGTTGAAGTTTGGCAGGTCTCTCTGTTGCGCATAGCCAGCTGAGGCTCAGGCAGGTGGAGTTGGGCGAACGAGAGGCAATAGGTGGGGAAAACCTTGAAACAGGGACAGCGTTTATGCTCTTTTCAGAATAGGTGTGATAAAACAAGGGCTGAATCAATTAATCAACAACTATTTGATCATGAGACTAATTGACAACTATTTTCATTATCGATTAATCGGACTGTGTATAGCACACACTGCTTATAGGCAGGCGTTAAACGTTAATAACCTCGGATGCTGCTTTGGAGCTGACTGGAGAAGACGAGCCGCTGCTTTACTCTGTATGATTTAGTTCTAGAAGTTATGTCAGACATAACCAATTTAATTAGTTTGCAAGAGTTGCAGAACTACAGCACAGATCGTGGGGTACAGACACTGGGTGGAGGAGATGTACTTCTTGCCTTACTTGGATCTGGGGTCCTGTGCCGCCCTCCCTGCCTCCCGGGGCTGCCATCCCTCCATTTGGTCTGGTGCTTTCCCCAAACTCTTTCCCACAGTCCACTCTCTTGCCCAAACTCACTCCCTTTCACACTCGGGTCTGGTCTCTCGCCCACTTCTTCCCATCCCTGGTCCCCCCCCTCCACTCAGTATAGAAACATAGAAAATGTCTGCAGATAAGAACCTTTTTCGGCCCATCTAGTCTGCCCAATTACATGGATACTTTACCTGGATTTATCTTTTGTTTAGGATAGCCTTATGCCTTTCCCATGCTTGCTTAAATTCAATTACTGTTTTGGCCTCTACCACTTCTACTGGAAGACTGTTCCATGTATCCACCACCCTCTCAGTAAAATAATGCTTCCTGATGTTACTTTAAAACCTCTTGTTTTGCTACTTTGTTTCCTTTTAAATATACTCGCTTCCTCTACCTTGTGGATTCCCTTTACGTATTTAAATGTTTCTATCATATCTCCTCTGTCTCGTCTTTTTTCCAAGCTGTACATGTTAAGATCATTAAGCCTTTACTGGTAACTTTTCTCCTTCAAGCCGTACACCATTTTAGTAGCCCTTCTCTGAACTCTCTCTAAGATGTCTATATCCTTCTGGAGATACGGTCTCCAGTACTGCACACAGTACTCCAAGTGAGGTCTCACCAGTGCTCTGTACAGTGGCATGAGCACTTCCCTTTTCCTACTGCTAATACCTCTCCCTACACAACCAAGCATTCTGCCAGCATTTCTTGCTGCTCTATTACATTGACTACTTACCCTTAGATCCTCTGCAATAATAACCCCTAAATCCCAACCCTCATGATGTTTCTTCATGAAATAATTTTATTAAAGTGGTCAGGCTGTATAGCATGCGCCCCCCCATCTATGTATGAGTATGTAGTGAGTGTTGAACCATTGTAGATGATAAGAAAATGCTTTCTAGTGTTTTATAGGGTCGGTTGTAGTAAGTTTACATAGAAAGGCCACGTGATCTAAATAAGAAGCCGAGAAACTACATAATAGAAAAATAAGCTTTTCTTTTATCTTTGTAAATCTGTTTATTTTGTATCTTTTATTTTCCTCATTTAGTTTGGGCACCAGATGCAAGCAAAGTTACAGTATCAGCATCCCTTTCCTCCAGGACCCAATTCTGGCTTCTTGTTTTCGCCTCATCCATTGGGTGACATGCCTCACTTCCATGACGAACACATGATGAAAGGAGGGGCTTTCTCGGGGTGGTCCATGCCCTATGATTCATCCGCATCAAAGTTTCCCAATCATCATCTAACTCTGAAGCCCTCCCCTTCTTCTGGCCATGAATCCTCACCATCGTCCTCATCCGATGAAGACCAGAATGGGGCAACTTCCAAGTAAGTCAAACGTTTTGCATTGCGCTTTGTTGATGGATGAATCTGTTTGCAATTTCTGGTTTTATCTCTTCAAAACACAAAGCTCTGGTACTCTCCAAACCCTTTTCTCTTGTCCTGGATGCAGGTAGATGTGTGGTTCTTTTGGAAATGTTTTTTTGTAACACGTTTTTATTGCAGTTTTTTCCATTTCGCATTATCAATAAGGGTATTACGGAAATGGATTTAATGCTGTCACCACGTTTTGATATCTTTGTTGCATTTTGTAGGAAAACAATAAGTATCTGCTGACCTGATGTGCTGGTTATTCTTTTTTTCTCCAGTCATGTCACAGAAAATCGTCCGCACAAACCTAGCTGGGAGGAATCCTCTGGGGATAAACATTCCCAATCCTGGGGCCAGCAGGCCGGAGCTGCAGACACTAACCTGGGGCACTCTGAAAACCAGATCCCTTCTTTACTGTCCATGGCAACTCGCAACCACATGGATATTACGACACCTCCCTTGCCTCCAGTGGCCCCTGAGGTTCTGCGAGTGGCAGAGCACAGACATCGCCGTGGTCTTATGTACCCATATATCTACCATGTCCTCACTAAGGTGTGTATGGCCTCCCACAGGAAATCATAAGGAACCTGTTCAGGATGGAAGACTGGGTGTGGGGTCCGCTAGTAGATTGCTAGTATGGTTACTTTAGGTGTAATATTTCGGGAGATTTGGACCTTAGTCTGTCACACTTTCTGATCCTAATCCACACATGATCAGTGTAAAGCAGTGCTTTCAAAGTCCTATGTGTATGGATCATAACTAAGCTGGCGCTTATACTAAAATGTTTACTTACAGGGTTATTCAGAGAGCATCGACATGTTCGGTGCTCTCCTGTTCGCCGCACTTCGGCGAGTTCAGTTCGCCGACCCTGCAGTGAATTCAGCATTCATCGCAGGGTCCCCGAAGTGCAGCGAATCGACCCACCAAACGCAGCCGCCAATTCCATCCGAGAAACAGCCGAATGCATCTCCCTATCCGCTGTATTGATCCGAAGACCCCCCGAACAGAGCGCCGACCAGCCACTGGAAAAATTCGACAAGCCCCCATAGAGTGGTAAAAAAAACCACTGCAACTTTTAAAAGGCATTTTTAAAAATACTACTGCATGAAAATGCCTGGAAATAATATATAAAGTCCTATGAATAATAAAAAGGTCTGTTACAGAAAGAAAAAAAGCCATTTTAAAAAAAATCGGGGTGAAAAATTCACCTAAAAATAGAGACTTTTTGCTGCAAATGAAAAGAAACAATTGAATAAATATTTATGAAAAACGGGATTTGTTTTTACATTGAAACCTATGGGATTCACCTGATTAAACCTGGCGAATGAAAGCACCGAACAACGGGCATCTCACTGACATTGCGGTTGCAATTCAGTGTTCTCTGAATAGATTGAGCAGTACTTCTCTATGGGGATTTCACTGCCATCAAAGATCACCGTATTTCGCTGGCAATTTGCCATTATGCCTGCTTTCTGAATAGCCGAATGGCCACGAAATTGCACCGTACGGGGAAATACGCTGTTCGGTGCAATTTCGTGACCAATTTGGTGCTCTCTGAATAACCCTTATAGGGCCATATTACATAGTTGGTGCTAACTTAAACAGAGCTGTTGTAAACTTCCCAGAGCCATTATAGTCTATGGAGGTTTTAAGTTTACAACAGCTCTGGTTAAGTTAGCACCAACTTTGTAATACTGCCCATAGAGTGCATGTAGATAGGTGTCAGCATCATGATACGTTCTATCCTTGTACAATAAATAAAATGCGATGTTTCTGTACTTTACATTGCTTCAACAGGGTGAGATTAAGTTACCAGTCTGCATAGAGGATGAATGCAACGCTGATCTCCCTCCATCAGCAATCCTTTTTCGACCAGCACGCCAGTACGTTTATGGTGTCCTTTTCAGTCTGGCTGAGACTCAGAGGAGATTAGAACGACTTGCCATGCGGCGGAGACTCCCTGTCGATGGTGAGGACACTCTTCCTGAATGTTACAATCATAGAATGCAATTGTGCTTGAAAAGACTACGCTTGAGAATTTCTGGGTTTGCCCTCTCCGCTTTGGGGGGGGGGGAATATTCTGTTTTTTCTGGTTTAATATTAATAAAGTTTTCTTTGCTGCCGATCGGGCAGGGAGGAGAGCAATGCAAATACTCTCCTCCGAGTCGCGCATTAAAATTACAAGCTTGTGCGTTCCTAGCATTTGATCTGTAGGTGTCAGCCGGGGCTGCCTGTGCGCTCTTGTTAATCTGTTAGGTTTACCTGTACGGTTGCTTAAGTCTAATGCTTCCTCTCCTCTTTCATGCTTTTAGTGCCGCCAGTGATTATCAAAGAATGGTCGGCCTACAAAGGAAAGTCCCCTCAGACTCCTGAGCTGGTGTCTGCCTTGACCTTCAGGGAGTGGACTTGCCCAAACCTGAAAAAGCTGTGGCTCGGAAAAGCCGTAGAAGACAAGAACCGAAGGATGAGGGCTTTCCTCGCCTGCATGAAGTCTGACACGCCGAGCATGCTCAACCCAGCGAACGTACCTACACACCTCCTCCTAATGTGCTGTGTACTGCGGTGAGAGCAGCGTGCCCCTCTACTCTGAATGTAAAGCAGTCTGTGGGCTCCGTTTTGAATTTGGAAGAGTCACTGCCTGTTCTTATTTGTAGGTATATGATGCAGTGGCCGGGGGGAAGAATATTACTCAGGCACGAGTTGGACGCTTTCTTGGCACAAGCTGTATCTGCACAGCTGTATGAGCCGGATCAGCTGCAAGAGCTGAAGGTAAGGACACAACATCGAGCCCGAGCTGTGCGTTAATCTCATGAGAAACTGGAAAGAAGCTGAGTTACACAAATGAAGAAATAGAGCGGGCCTTGGGACTGCGGATAATCACTTTCTGCACTAAATTTCTTTGCGTGAACGTAGCATGCACGGGTAACAGCAGACTTTCTTTTCCTTTCTTTTTTTGCAGATCGAGAAGCTGGATGCCAGAGGTGTACAGCTTGCAGCACTTTTCATGAGTGGTGTGGACACTGCACTTTTTGCCAATGATGCCTGTGGCCAGCCGGTCCCCTGGGAGCACTGCTGCCCCTGGATCTACTTTGATGGAAAGCTATTTCAGAGCAAGCTCATCAAGGCAGGACGGGAGAAAGCGTCTTTGATCGAGCTATGTGACGGTCAGGTAAGTGTAAGACTGGTTGCAATGGTTTGTTATGCCTGCGAGGAGAGCTGCTGTGGATTTGGGGGTTGCTGGGTAAGGCTGCGGTCACACGAGCGTTTTTCAAAGCAGAAGGAACGTCCGTGAGAGTGGACATTCCTTCCACTCTGACGCTCGTGTGGCCACCTCTAACTGCGCTCAGCGCTACAAAGCAAGATCCTCCTATGGAGGATCGTGCTTTGTAGCTCCGTCAGCATCCGTCGTAGCTTTTTTTGATGGGAAGGGCTTTTTGATGTCTGGTGGTAGCACGCGTAATTCGTGCGTGCGCTACCCCATATGGTGCTCCCCGCCGATCCGTCACAAAGCTGCGACGGACGCAGGGAAGTGCGGTCACATGGACGCACTCAGTGCGCTCGTGTGACTGCAGCCTAAGCCAGCTTGCAGCGCTCATCTCTATCTTTCATGTCGCTGTGCTTACTGTATTCACTCTTTGCAGATATGTATTTTTCTTTTTTGGTGACTGCCTGCACACGATGCACATTATTTCTCTTCAGACTCTAAACATAAAAGTAACGCGTAACAGGCATGAAATCATGTAAATGTCACGTTTTTTATGGTTTATTATGAAATCCTGTTTTGTGTTTTTTTTCGTATTCAATCTAGGGTGAACAGGCAGCCAAAGTAGAGAAGATGAGACAGAGCATCCTCGAGGGGATCAATCTAAATCGTCAGCCACCTCCACCACTTCTTCCACCTCCTCCCTTCATGCCGCCTATGATGCCACCGTTTTACCCTGTGTCACTTTATCCAAGAGCCATGGGTTCCATGCCTCCACCACCACCGGGTAGGAACAGAGGGTTCTCAGGTGTGTGTGCCTCAATCTTATGGCCACCGAATTGGCTTTCTTTTACAACGTTTCCTTCACTCCTGCTTTGTTTTTGATCCGTAACAGGTGTTCATCCCATTCCTCCGCAAGGAGGCAAGCTAGAAATCGCCGGTATGGTGGTAGGACAGTGGGCCGGCAGTAAACCTTCTCGTGGCCGAGGGGCTTTTGGCATGCAGGTGGTGTCCGTCGGTGGCCCAGGAAAGGGGTAAGTGCGAGCTAGGCTGTCCTGTACTCTGCAGAGAGTATGAGAGATTTTGTCATCAACCTTGCTTTCTTTTATGTTTCAGTCGTGGAAGAGACCCTTCTAACAAAGTGACAAAAAATAACAAGAAAGTGAATAAGCAGGTATGGAAGGAAGACACGGAATCAAATAGCTACAGCTGTCCTAACGGGCTAGCTATTCCTGACCCCCATTATTTAGAAACCAGGAGCACAAGGCAGTCAGGTTAACACCCCAAAGTCCTAGACTGTTTGGAGAATAGAGTGGATTGTTCAGGGCAAGTGATGTATCGCGGGATCTAAGTGATCCAGGTTTAAGGTGTGAACATTTTTGTCTTCTTTAGGTCTAGCCTAATTCAGAAGAGAAAATCAAAAAATAGTGATTAAAAAATTAGACGCACTGTGTATTGCCATGAATATATATCACATATAAAGTTTATAATTGTGGAAGACATTTACACATCCCAGCAATTCAGAGAACTGCTTCACAGAGCTCATGTGCTACATTCCCAATATGCCGCAAAGAACTCTGGGTAAGACAAGCAAATGACGTCTGCAATTTCTCCTTTTATTGCATCCTGGGTCTGTTTTAGCACAGAACCCTCTAACCTGTGACCTGCCATACTAGATGGCTTTTCTTTTTAGCAAAGATCGGGTTTATGCAACAGGTCACAGCCACTCCTGTACAGCTGTTTCCGGCTTATTGTGCCCTCATCAGCAGGAGATAGGCCGTGATCAGCTGCAGTTTCATGATTTACGCCCAGGCCAAATCAACACTCCTTTAAGTTTTAGTGGAGGGTAAAAAATATATATATTTTTTCCCCCCCTTCTTATAAACTGACATTAAATGCAACATTTTATTTTGGGACACTCAGTAATAATGTGAAGACTGGTTCCCCCTATTGATCCTCTCTATTTCTGAAAGGGAGCATTTGTTTTTTTGTGATTTGTTTAGATTATCAAGGAAAATTAATGAGTCAAAATTCTAATCCCCGGATTTGTCAAACCCTGTTTTATCAGCGCTGAGTTTCTTTCTAAGACGTTTTAACACCTGTTATTTTTCCATATAAATGCAACTCGCGATTTACACCTTTCTAACGCTTCTAACAGGGCTCCACAGACAGCCGCAGTCCTTCCCACGTGAACGGGACCAGCGTGAGCAACGCACCAGAGGAAGAAACCAGCCCTCAAACTATAGCATGTGCCTTATCCAGAGATTGCAGCGACCCGTGTAGCAACGGCAGCTCCGCTCATTTCACCAGTATAACCAGTGAAGGCAGCGACACCTGCCGCGATGAGAAGCTAGGGCCCACAGCCCTTCAAAAGGAGGAATGAGCTACACAGGGACAAAAAGAGGCAAAGCGCTTTTGAGAAGGAGTGTAAAGGAGTGAAGCCCGATGCTGGTGTGGAGAAACCAGTGACCTCTGAACGCCATGGTAATCCAAGGACTTCTTTTATTGATAAGGTTGTCTGGATTATCCTGTGGCCCTGACCTCTCCAGTACCAGAGCACACTGGTATCCTCTGCTTTGCAAGAAGGCTTAGCACTGGAAAGGTACTGTAAGGACTAGTCCATATTTGACGCAAGCGGATGTTTGTGTCGCCTCTCCAGTACCCAGCCATGAGCAATGGAGTACAGTATGCTCGATCATACGTAACGGCTGCTAATTTCCCTGTGTTTGGGAAGCATAAGCTATAACGAGTCCTCCATTGGTGGTCATTTTGAAAACCCATCGTACCCTTTCTATCACCAATCTGAGGTTTGCGCATCACTTGCACCCTCCTGGTTGGAACAGGGCCGTAGCAAGTATCATTCTCTGCCCGTCATCCCTTTTTATCTGCAGAACAGGGACCTCAAACACTGGAGCGGACCCCCTCTGTGTTCCTGAGCTACAACTCCCACTTACCGCGTTCAAAGAATTCTGGGAATTGTAGGCCAGTAACATCTGGGGGGGCAGGGGGTGAGATTCCCCCACCCCCGCACTGCAGAAGAAACAAAGGTTCGCAGTATTAAACAACCAGGCGTTCGTCAACCAAATTCCAGGTGGGCACATGCAAACGTCCATTTAGAAGGCCTGGAGCAGGGATCTCAAACTCCGGTCCACCCAGATGTTTATTGCCTACAAATCCCTTAATTCTTTGAATGCAATAAATGGCCAGAGAATCATGGGAGTTGTAGTTCAGAAACATCCCGGGGAGGGCAGAGTTTGCGATCCCTGGCCTAGAGGACAGCGGCATCTCTCCCTTTCACTCCCTCGTCTCCGACCTCGAAAGAGAAGGTGGGGGGAAAAAAAAGCGCTTCTGCCCAACGACCTACATCTGTAGATAACGGAACTTTTCTGATTTTTATTAATATTGATTTCCTTTTTTTTTTTCTTTTTTTTTTATTATTATATGTAAATAGATATATATATAAATATATAAATATGGCCTTTGTACAAAGGGGAATTTCAGGAAAGAGACTGTCACGGGCAGATTTTTCCTGCCTTCATATAAGGTCAAGTCTGTGTTTTTATGCTGGGTCTTTTCATCTGTTATACAGGTCAGAGCGGAGGGTCAAAGGTTAAATAACTCAAGGTAGCAATCGCCTCCTCCCCGAGTGAAAACAGCAAAAAAAAAAAAAGCTCGCCGAGCTCCCCCCTCAATGCTAATGAGCATTAAATAACATATTGCCTCCCCAAATGATCCGATCCGGTGCTGGAGACTCTTTTTGTAAAGCCTGACATTTGCACGGTAACAGGATGTCAACGATTTTCTTTTACAAGTCACCTGAAGAAAAGCAGACGTACTTGTCCTATATTCACCGATTGGTGCCAACGACAAAAAAAAAGGAAAAATGGCGACATAAACGCCAAAATATTTCGTAACATTGGCAATGTGTATTTAATATTCAGTATCATTTTGTGTGTGAATGTCCGTAGGAGTCGAAGGGACGTGATTCCTACTCACCGCTACTACGCTGTTAGCAGATGGCCGTGACAGGAAAGGACCTGACTTTTCCTTTGACCTGTGGGCGGGATTTACAGCGACGACACACTGCTTGTCAACGAGGAGGGAGGTGTTTCATCCCCTCCCGTTTCTGCGATGAAGGCGTAATGTGAATGAATGTATGTGACGCATAGTGTGTATTATTTTATTATTTTTTTTCCTTTCCTAAGCTGTCGGCGAACGCGACAGATGTACACTTGCCGAGTACGTATCCAGAGCGCGTCTGCTCAGACACGCTGTGTATATTGTGAATACGCATACGTTCGTGCACAGACTTTTATGTACAGAGAGAGGCAGAGAGAAAGAGAGATATCTATTTATGTAACCTATAAATATATATTTAGGCTAAAGAAGAGATAAAATAGAGAAAAAACCACATCTGCATCCTGAGCAGACTCAGTATTCCTCGGGAACGCTGCCACTGCTTCGGGGGGGGGGGGGGGTTCGTGGTTACTCGGAACTGTTTTTTTTTTAGACTGGACGTGTGACTCTCCTTTTTTATTTTGGAAGAGCAAGAGGGAGGGGGGCAGATATCTAGCTCCCGCGTCCAGTAGCGGAAACCTCGCTTGACACTCACCCCTCCAAAACGTTTAAAAAAAAAATAATGAAATTTTATTATTTTTTTTTCCCTCCAATTGGCGCCAAAAAAAAATCAACAAATAATCCCCATTGTGTTTTTTTTAAATTTTTATATTGAGAGGTTTACAGTACCGTTACTTTGCATCTCCCAGTGTAAACTTATCAGCCCATTACTTTTAAACGTTCACGCCGGCTAAACCGTAGAGCCGACTCTTCCTCTAACGGGGTCGGTTCAATGTAAGAAAAAACAAAAACACTTCGGGAACACAATTGCTGCCAGGGAACCTATAGTCTGCTCGTTCTATGGATCCCATGAGTGGGGAGAACTATACTACGATTATATTTTCCTGCATTGCATCTGAACTGTCCTGTGCAAACAAACCCAAATGGTTACCAGGTTCAGATGAGCAGCTACATAGACCTTTTTTTTATTTTTGGTTGTCCACACTTTTCTTTGCGTTACAACAGCAAGTGGGCAACCTTTGCTCACCAGATGTTTCGAAACTACGTCTCCCTTGATGCTCAGCCACTCACTAGGTCGGTTAAGCATCATGGTAAATGTAGTTCCAAAAAAATCCGTCACCCGCTCTATTGAGGTGGAGGGGCAGCAATTTTTTTTTTTTTTTCATTTTTACTGTAGCTTAAGGTATCTGCTATTCGACGTGACGCACGCTAATCAGACATTATGGCACATTTCACCTTTTTTATCCGATTTATTGAGCTTTCTTTCGCGGTAGTATTTCTGGTAGTTTCCAATGCTTAAAAAATAATTTAAAAAACAAAAATTAAATTGAGCTCCCCCTACCTTTTTTTATTTTATGGGGTGGGCGAGCGTTCGTTCTGTTGCTTTGCCCGTACGTTTTTTTAAGCTCTAAAGCAACAGCAAATCAAATGTTTCAGTAGCGATAGGTTCCGTACCCTGATTAACACTGCTCCACGCAGCCAATCACAGAGCATTAATCTCCAAGCACTTCATAGAGACCAATAAGATCGGCACGCGACGTGCTGAAAACCGAGCGCGATGTTAAAGGCCTTTTCGACGGATGAGAGTCCTCTTTGGGGGGATCATTTTAGCGTTGAGACCTGCTTGGTGGATTTAACACTGCCATTGCAAGATCGGAAAATGAATCTGTTTTTTCCCCCCGTTATTATGAGGTGCTATAGACTTGTATCTCCTGGTCCTTATGCAGTTTGCTTGCAGGGCGTCTCGTGACAATCGGGGTACAAAACGCAGTCTATCATGTCTGGTATGTTGTCTTTTCAACTACATCTTCAACACCTCCTTTCTATGTAAAGCCGGGCATACCCGGCGGCCATGTTTATCGAGGTGTCAGGCGCGTAAGACTTTTTTCTTTTAATATTAATGCTCTAATGTTCTGCTTTTGTGACATTTATTTTCTTTTTTTTTTTTTTTAAATTAAGATTCATCCATTAGTACGCTAGGTTATTAGGTTTGCAATCCAACATGTTTTGTGGTTTCTTTATGGGTTGATTATTATTTTTATTTTTTTTATCTTTATCTTGTTCGGAGGGGGAAAGGGGCTGGGGTGTAAATGGATTACCTCCTCCCCAGAGTATTGTATCCTCTGCATCACTCCGTCGGTTTCGTCAACTCGGAGCTCGCTCGATACGTTTTCGTTTGCAGTTCCACGGCTTTTACGAATCGGCTGTTCATATCGCACCTCCCCGCACCCCTCCGGTTGTTTAAAAAGAAGGGAGTTATCATAGATGACAGCCATCTAAATCGTTTTTGTCAGAGGTATCTTTCGACTTATATATTACCCGGTTTTGACATACTGTTCCCAGTTTGATCTACGGACCGTCTTGGAAGCCAAGCACGAGTCTTTCTTTACTGATGTCGGCGTCAAACAATGCCCTGCTCGCTGGGCCTTACTTCCTTTTTTAAGCATCACTGTCAGATGTCTCCGGGAACAGACATCCCAGGGAAAAGGGACAAACAACCTCCCCTGTGTATTCAGTAACTTCAACTATTGCCACGGAACGGACTTGAGTTCTGCCGAGTTGGAGAATTCCTTTTTGCCGTGGCTTTGTGGCTGCACCCGGTTTCCACCGTCCTTGTGGTGGTCGCTAAGAATGCAGCAGTCTTCTTAAAGATGGGGGAACCTGTCCTGATATTTCACAAGGGAAAAAGAAAAAAAGAAACAGTTCCCATACAAGTTGTCAACTTGTGATACTTTTATTAATTCTTTATTTTCAGTATATTGTGTCTTTTGTTTTGTTTTTTTTTTCTTTTCTTCCAAGTCATAACATTACACACATATATCGTTTTAGTTATCGTTCTGTAACCGGATTTCACGATGAAAACTAATTTTTAATCTCACAGAAACATCCACTTAATTATCCACCATTAATTGCTGTCTTGATTATCTTCATTTTTTTGTTTGTTTTTGGTATTCGAAAGTTTAAAAGGAAAAAACAAACAAACCCATAAACACTTTTATGTGAAAGTATCTTCTGCTTTCGTTTATATACGTATTGTTTACCTGGTGAGAAGCAATCGCCGTCAGATCCTTCCTCCTCACCACGGCGAGTTCAACTGTTCTCACCAAACTGTTGGGTGGTTTTTTTCGATCCAGACCACTTCTGATCTCATTTGTAGCACGTAACGTGTTGGGTATCGTTTCATTTACCTCCAGCTTCTACGGTTGGTTGAAACCATCACCGTTACAAATGTTTAAAGCTGCATTTCATGTTTAAAAGAAACGTTCTACCACCCCCACCCCCCCCCCCCCCATTTCTAGAAGGTAAACCTGTCACCCTTTGTGGCGTATTTTTATTCGTTTTTATATAAATTTAATTAGCTGCGCGTGTGGAGTGACGCAAATCCGAACACGTTTCAGCAGAAATTAATTTATAGCATCCTTGTATGAAATCGTCCGCGTCCTTCATTAATTCCCTCTTCTACGTGATCGAGTCCTAAACAGGTTAAAATATTTTCCGCTGTTGGTAACTGATGAAAAAAAAAAAGTTTTTACCGTGTCGGTGTCCCACTTTCTAGTTCCCTTTTTTTTAATATATTCCCTATAAAACATAATCTCGCAACTCCGCAGCATGTTTATTCCCCTCCCCCGCAAAAAAACAAACAAACATGAAATGATGCTTTATCTCCAATTTAACCCCTTAAGAACCAAGGGTCTTTAAAGTCAATACATATATGACGTAACCGTTATGGCATTGGGGCTTAAGGGGTTAATGCCAGCAGGGAATCAACTTTTAAAACCATTCAGTGGTCGCTCCCCCACGTATTTTTTTTTTTTTTTAAATAAGCACACATCACATAGAAGGGAAGTAATAATATCTTAACTTCTGCTTTGTTTCTGTGACATTACAGTTTTTTAACGTTGTCATTTAACGGGTTGTGGGTGGGAGGACAGGGGGGAACTTTTTATTTCTTTTTTTTCGTGTAACACTGTTCTTTATCGTGGTCGATCTGAGCAATATATATGTATAGTTCCCAAGATCCACATAATCCAACCAGAGCCAAGCTCAGGACCTGGTCTCCTAACCCTAGGAGCAGGGAGATTTGGGGACAGATGTCCTTTTTTAGGATACTACTTATGTTTAACGCTTGGTTCGCCACTAGTAAACAGTAAGGTGCATTTTATTCCACTCACTCTTTGACGCAGCAGCACAAGTGATGAATTGCCAAGTTCAGCGTATTTTTTTTTCCCCCGCAATAAAGTTTTTTTGGGGGTTTTTTGTGCCACCCGTGACTATTCGTACGATCGAGGTCTGAGGGTTGAGCGTTTCCACCTGCCGGCCTGATGATGGGCACAGTAACGCTCTCGCCGGCCCTCGGCTCCATTCACATGAGACCTTAAAGGTCATGGAGTTTTCACATCGTTCACGGGTTACATTTTTGATTTGTGGGCACCTAAACCTTCAAATCCTGATTCTACACAGCTCCACAAACACACCTACCCCAGTTTTGCTTTGTACACATATTATATATCCATTTTTTTTTTGTTTGTAACATGTTCTGGATGTATCACATCCTTGGCAAGAAATCTTAACATCGCTTGATGGCCACGACTTTAATAATATATATTTTTTTTAATTATCATCAACGAAAACAAACAGAATCAACTAACTCACCTGAATTTTCTTTTTGTGCTGTTTTTTCTTCCTCATTTCGTACCTTGTTCAGATATGAACTAGAGAAATAAGATTTTAAAAACGTAAAAAAAATCTACAAAAAAAATAATAAAAACCTACATATATATATATATATATATATCCTTGCACCTGATTCCTTAGGGCGTAAAAAACCTGACCTTTCTGTATCCGCTGCACATGTACTTGTGATATTACGCTTCCTTTTTTCCTGGTTTAGTGGTAACTAATTGCTATCGACTTTTCAAAAAGAAAACAAAAACCTTTTGAAAGAAAATGACGCTGATTTATATATATATATTGTAAGCCCACTCCCTGTCGAACCCGATTAATATTAACTTCCGCTTTTTTCTCTTTTCTCAATACGTTCAGTACGTTTTTATTTAAAAATGCTTTTTTCTTTTTAATATCTAGACGATCCTTTCATTGCGATGATATTTGTTAGTAATTTCATGTTTAACAAATACTGTCTGTGTTATTTACAATGGATAAAAAAAACAAAAAAAAAACATTGCTTCAGGATTATATTTTCTCCCTCCCCTGTTTTAATAAACGCCCCCCCTTTTACGCTAGTCACCTGTTTTAGTGGATGGGTAATGTGTAACTATCTCCCACGTCCCAGATCTTCCCGTCCTTTTAATCCCCCCCCCCCTCCCAGCATCTCCATAGTTTATCAATGTAAGTTAGAGCGGCTAAACTCTGGGAATGTCTGTTTTTTGCTGAGAAGGTGACCTTATGATGCAGAATGTTTAGGAATGCTTCATGGAGGAGCTTGGTTTCCAGTTAGAAAGACTTACAGTGCTTAATAAAGTCTATTCTTTTAGTAAAAATGTCTGTTTCCCTCTCTTTGTTTTAAGTTTGTTTGTTTTTGTTGGTGCATATTGGGGTTGCACCGATACCACATTTTTAAGACCGATACCGAGTACCTATACTTTTATGTGACAGTTTTCCAATAAATAATTTAAGATTTTGTTGAAAGCCTGTCCAGTTTATGTTAATATTGAAATGTATGGCCAGACACCCCATTTACTCACTGCACAGCCTGCATACACCCTGACTTCACACAGACCCCACACCACATCTTACATATATATGTATACCCACTCAGATACAGATATGCAGACCTCAGACCAGATATACCCACTCCGATACATGTATGCAGACCTCAGATCAGATATACCCACTCAAGATACATGTATACAGACCTCAGACCAGATATACCGACTCATACATGTATGCAGACCTCAGACCAGATATACCCACTTAGATACATGTATGCAAACCTCAGACCAGATATACCCACTCAGATACATGTATGCAGACCTCAGACCAGATATACCCACTCATACATGTATGCAGACCTCAGGCCAGATATACCCACTTAGATACATGTATACAGACCTCAGACCAGATATACCCACTCAGATACATGTATGCAGACCTCAGACCAGATATACCCACTCCGGATACATGTATACAGACCTCAGACCAGATATACCCACTCAAGATACATGTATACAGACCTCAGACTAGATATAGCCACTCAGATACAGGTATGCAGACCTCAGACCAGATATACCCACTCAAGATACATGTATACAGGCCTCAGACCAGATATACCCACTCAGATACATGTATGCAGACCTCAGACCAGATATACCCACTTAGATTCATGTATACAGACCTCAGACCAGATATACCAACTCACAATACATATATACAGACCTCAGACCAGATATACCCACTTAAGATACATGTATAAAGACCTCAGACGAGATATACTCACTCAGATACATATATGCAAACCTCAGACCAGATATACCCACTCACGATACATATATACAGACCTCAGACCAGATATACCCACTCAGATACATGTATGCAGACCTCAGATCAGATATACCCACTCAAGATACATGTATACAGACCTCAGACCAGATATACCCACTCATACATGTATGCAGACCTCAGACCAGATATACCCACTTAGATACATGTATGCAAACCTCAGACCAGATATACCCACTCATACATGTATGCAGACCTCAGACCAGATATACCCACTTAGATACATGTATACAGACCTCAGACCAGATATACCCACTCCGATACATGTATGCAGACCTCAGACTAGATATACCCACTCAGATACATGTATACAAACCTCAGACCAGATATACCCACTCAGATACATGTATACAAACCTCAGACCAGATATACCAACTCAGATACATGTATGCAGACCTCAGACCAGATATACCCACTTAAGATACATGTATAAAGACCTCAGACGAGATATACTCACAGACCTGAGACAGACGCTGGGACAGCTGGCCAGATGAATTTAAAAGTATTTGGCCAGCGTTCCTCTGACTGGCCGCGTCACTGAGCGGCCGAAGGGCTGTGATGCGCTCCCGTGAGATCTCGCTACTCCTGTGAGATCTCGGCTGGAGGCAGCGTCACAGCCTGGCAGCCGCTCGGTAACTAGGCTGACCGGAGGGGAACACTGGCCAAATGCTTTTAATGCATTTGGCTTGCTGCCCCAGCTCCTCGGATGCGGGCCAACGCTGACTTCCGGGTATCGGGGCATTTGCACGAGTACAAAGTACTCGTGCAAATAGCGATATAGGCACCGATACCAGTATCGGTATAGGCACCGATACTAGTATCGGTATCGGTGCATCCCTAGGGCATATCATAAATTACATCCATATGCAACCAGATGGACAAAGCGCTTTGTGTTCACATGACCTCTATTATGCTATATACCTGTGACAGGCGAGACCTCGCCGTAGAGCAGGGGTCAGCAATCTGGGCCTCCAGATGTTTTGGAACTGCATCTCCCATGATGGTCAGCCACTCAGCAGGGTGCATGAGCATTGTGGGAAATATAGTGCAAAAAAGTCTGGAGGGTTAAAGGTTGCTGACCACTGCAGTAGACTATGCCAGGAAGACTTATTGAGGAAGAGAGAGGTGGTGGCAGAAGTAGGAAGCAAGAAAAAAATGGGACTGAATAGTAGTATTTCCCGTTAGAAAAGTAATTTTTGTTTTACCTTCGAGTTCTGAAAAGGACGATGTTCATTCTACCTGACAGCACTGTCTGTTAAACCAAGGCTGTCAGACTCGTGCCCCCCCCTCCCAGTGGTTGATGACTACAATTCCAGAATTCTTCCAGTGCCATAGATGGCCAGTGAATAATGGGAGTTGTATTTCAGTAACCTCTGCAGGGCCACAGTCTGACAGGCCGGCATTAAACCATGGGTCAGCAACCTTGGCCTCCATGTGTTTTGGAACTACATATCCAATGATACTCAGCCATTCATGTTGGAGACTCATGGGAAATGTAGTTCCAATATATTTGGGAGACCATTCGTTAAACATTGTTTATATGGGTTAAATTTCACTTTTGTCCGATGAAAAGCATGAATGAATCTCTGGTCTGGGGGAAACAAAATGAAATTTGGCTGTGCTTGTAGGAGTTGCCAGAGAGCCGCGGGACGTGCTATGCAGCCGTGCTGCGATCAGGCCCACCCAGTGCCGTGATGGCATAGCACACCCTGCGGTGTGAAGGGATTAAGCGAAAAAGGAATGGGTTCCTCACAACTCCATGGGACGCCAACCCGCTGGAGATTCAGCAGAAAAGCGAGTGAAGCCGGTCACAACATTCTCAATTTGAAGATTTTATTTAGGGGAGCACAATGTTTCTGCTCGAGCCAAAACACTGCACGCTCTGAAATAAATTCCTATCTTCAAACTGAGAATGGTGTGACCGGCTTCTCCTTTCTACGAGATGAGTTCTTGGCTCAGAATCTATCCATGTCTCCCACTTTGTTCCTTTCCAATGGTCTAACAAGGTATAAGGTGCAATCTTAGGTTCAAGTTGCTAAAATGCTTCTCTTACCAGACTGGTTTTATTAAATCTTCTAGACTATACGTGCCCTTTAGAAAAAACAATAATGACCACGCAACTCCAGGATTAAAAGAAAGGAGATTTATTCCACCCAAGTGGACCAGGCAAGTTTGACTCGTGAGTCTTTAGAAAACCTAAAAGTCCATATAATGTGAGTACAAACACCGGTGGCCAAAATTGTGGATACACCTTACATTTTAAAAAACTTTTGCAGTTTAAAGTACATTTTATATAAAAATCTCTAAAAATGTCACTGCACAAGTAAAATTTAATATAGTAAATTAATGCCTTAACAACAAAAAAATCTTTTAAATAAAGTTCACTTCTGGTTGGAAATGTCCCATAATGCATCTTGACTATTATATAGCATAAAAATTACCATTTCGAGTTTGCTACATTTTTTTTTTTCAATAACGTGTTGGATAAACCTTTGGCCTTAACTACTGCCTGACACCTTCTAAGCATTGACTCTACAAGTCTTTTGACATCCTCTTCTGTGATCAAATGATGCCAGGAATTGATTTTAGCCTCAATGAGTCTTCGCTTGTCGCTTGGATTCTTGCTCGAGACCACGCGCTTCAATCTTGACCACAGATTTTCGATGGGATTCGAGTCAGGGCCATTTCCAGGCAAGGGAAGCAGAGGAGTTTTCTTGTCAACCAAAACTGACAAAATCAGAAGGTGTATCCACAATTTTGGCCACTAGTGTACATACTTTTTTTTTTTTCTTGAGAAAGGATTTTACCAGGAAGGATACATTGAGATTTCTCTCGGTTTCAAGTATGTCCTGGGTGGCGAGTATGTACCATTAGGTGTCTTGCCCAAGGACACTTACTGGGGAGGTGCTCTTGCTGGGATCGAACCCATGTCTCCACAGGCTCTCTCCATGCAGAGCAGTGATGTTACCTCTACTCCACCCAGCCGGTACACTTACATACAGGAAATGTGTCAATAGTTAATATAAACAGGAAAATTAACAGGGCCATGATTTACTGACCAATGGCGTTAAAGCATTGGTCAGCATCCTTGGCCCCCAGATGTTTCTGGACTTACATTTCCCATGAGACATAGCCAACCTAATGAGTGACTGAGCATCATGGAAGATGTATTTCTAAAATGACTAGAAAGCCAAGATTGCTGACCCCTGCTTTTCAAGCAACATGACTCGAGCAGGCACTCGTTATTGACCGATTCTTAATACTGCACAACCCGGATCGGATCCGGGGGCCTGAAAATCGTGATTGGGGCATCCCTAGTAACACATCTCTCCTTTGTGCCTCTGCTCTGTCTCCTGTTTCTCCCACACCTCACTGTCCCATGCCACAACAAAATTCTGGAGGCACCTGATGATGAGGACCGTTCAGAGTACACCAGGCTTCCATGACACAGTGGTTGAAAATCACTGCTCTACAATTGTCTAGAATGTCCCTTTAATTGTACCTAATAATATAGTGCAGTTATTGGTGATGTTAGCTTTAACCCCTTCACTACCAAGAAAGAAATTGGAACAGAGATTGCTCTTCTGACATTGGTTTATTGGATCTGTATTGGATTATCCCTTTACCGAAATATTGATGGAATGAAAGATTTTTTACTCTAGTGTCCCTTATCTTACACAATGTAACACAGGGTCTACATTATCAGCATACAGGCAGATATGGCATTTGTGTTTAAATACAGTAACAAGATAGATAATAAAATGGTCATATCTGCTGCTTATGGGGGTTTGTAGTGATTAGGGATGAGCCGAACACCCCTGTGTTTGGTTCCCATTCGAACTCGAACAATTTCAAAAGTTCGAGTTAGAACTCGAACTTGAACCGAACTCAATGCAAGTCAATGGGACTCAAAAGTTCAATATTTAGAGTGCCCTCCAAAAGGGCATATATGCAAGATATTTGCCATAAAAGGTGTATGGGGGTCTGGGTAGTGCCCTGGGGGACAGGAAACAAGGACAAAACGTTTAAAAAAAAATAAGTTTTTAAAGGAACAGTGAGTTTTCCATAAAATAAGGGTTAAAAATTTCCTTCAAATATCGTGCCTAGGAGGTCCCCATAACCTGCCTGTGAAGTGGCGGATTTCTAGGATGTATAGAAACATACTTTGAGAAAGTATTTTGCCAGGAAAGATACATTGAGATTTCTCTCATTTTCTAGTATGTCCTGAATGGCGAGTATGTACCGTTAGGTGTCTTGCCCAAGGACACTAACTGGAGAGGTGCTCTGGCCGGGATTCAAAGCTGTGTCTACACGGTTATAGAGCAGTGATGTTACCTCTACTCCACGCAGCCAGTCATTAATTAAGATTATTAGAAATGCAACTTCCAAAAAAATACCTGAAGAGAATATTCGTCTCCAATTGTCCGTCCTTAACCCCTAAGACCCTGTCTTAGGCACACCTTGAGTTAACTCTCCTTCTGCGCAGGGAGAGAGAAAATCCTTTCAAAAAGGACACGAGGCATGTATCTTTGTCTGGCAATTTCTCTCTGCCTTCCAACGTTTTTTGACGCATATTTATGCTTCTAACAAAAACGTTGTCTCTTTATTTCATTGGTTAACATTTCAAAACATAACATAGTTCATTGGCCAGTTTCAATACAGGTCTGGTGACACATTTCTAGACAGTCCCGTGGCCTCGGCATGTGATTTCTTGAGATATCAGCATTTCTTAAGACATCAGTACTTTTTTAAGACATCAGCACTTTTTTATCACTTGAGAAAAACATTTGCAAACATCAGTATCCTTGTCATTCTAAAGACATTTGCAAACATCTTGAGAAGTGAACCTTAGTCCTATAATACTGCTGATTATCAATTTATCTTAAAACTATTTCTTATATTTTAAACCTTAATTTATCTATTAATATTATAATTCATGGGGTGTTATTTAACTACTTATAGGGTCCTTCTTATAGGTTAGCAGATGGTGGTCTGAGGATTCCTTTTCCTTCAATCCCCTCTTAGAATCATAGTATGATCATACTATTTGATTCTTTCTTTGTTTCATCTATCTACTGTAAGTTAGTATGGGTTGGGGAGCGAGACCCTCAATACCCATGTGGATCAATATAGAACCAGGGGGGCTGTACCTGCCACGGAACGGGTAACACATGGCAGTCTCCCAGTGCCTATTTATCTTCCTAACCTACATTCTTATTAATAGTAACAAGAGGTGCTAGGAATGACTCAAACCCTGCCTTTACCTGATCCCTTGCTTTAAATTCATCAGGGACCCCTCTTGGTACCCCTATAACATCAATATAGACATGCGGATCAAGACTACCTTGTGGGCTTGGGACTTCCCTTTTCCTGCGACGTGAGCTAATATTTGGAATTTCCTCAGGATCCGAAACAATATGAAATCCCATTATGGCCTTAGCTAGGGCACATTCACCTGACCATTGAAGGGGCAGACGCGCCCTAATCTTGAGGTCTCCACATATCCAGTAGAGATCCCCAATCAGAAAAACTTGATTCTGTAACTTAATACTTGAAAAGACAAAAAAAGAGGGACAAACCCTCCGAGAAACAGGAAGTGCTAACTTAAAACGTAACTTTTATTAATTACAAAGTATCACACACAGTAACCAACGAAGTTAAAAAACATATACACACATACGATATGAACCGGCACATTGAGGGACATATATAATTGCCGAATTGGCAGGCCTAGAGAGCAGGTTACTGGATGTTCGTGGATAATTAGGCTACCAGATGGAAAATTAGCGTATCAGGACTCAGATTTAATAGTATCTGTATGCAATACAGTGTAGATTGGCGATATATCAGTAGAATAAACTGGCTACCTTGGATGGAACACGATTAATAGCTTTAGGTCGCAAGGTACTCCAGCAGCCGACCAACCAGAAAGGATGTTGGTCGGCTGCTGGAGTACCTTGCGACTAAAGCTATTAATCGTGTTCCATCCAAGTAGCCAGTTTATTCTACTGATATATCGCCAATCTACACGTATTGCATACAGATACTTTATTACCTGATCCCAGGCCTATATCTGTTCCCTCAATCTCCAAGTAAGCAATTTGCTCTATATCTCCGTACACATACAATTTTTTCTCCCTGCGTACATTGCGCCTATGTCGATGTGTCTATTGTTTTTAATATTTAACTGTCGGTCCTACCAATGTTTATTTTATCTAACTAATAAAAGTTAATTTTATCAGCATCCATTTTCCGAGTGAATTGAGGTTTGTCCCTTAAATCACCTGTTTTTTGTTTTGTCTAATGCAATACTAGGTTTAGTCCTTATTGGGTTGTCCACACCCGGTGCCCACTTCCACTCGGGGTGGGGTGATTGTCACCTTCTTTCAGGAGGTTTTTTTTTTTTTTTCTTTCTCAGTTTATTCTACATTTAATATCGGTGTTACTATTCTGGCATATTAACAAATATCCTCAGGTCTTTTCCGGTGGCCATACCTGCACTACAATCTACATCTGTAATATACAGACTGACAATACAAACTGATATATATCGCCAATCTACACTGTATTGCATACAGATACTATTAAATCTGAGTCCTGATACGCTAATTTTCCATCTGGTAGCCTAATTATCCACGAACATCCAGTAACCTGCTCTCTAGGCCTGCCAATTCGGCAATTATATATGTCCCTCAATGTGCCGGTTCATATCGTATGTGTGTATATGTTTTTTAACTTCGTTGGTTACTGTGTGTGATACTTTGTAATTAATAAAAGTTACGTTTTAAGTTAGCACTTCCTGTTTCTCGGAGGGTTTATCCCTCTTTTTTTGTCTTTTCAAGATTTATCAGGTTTAATCCTATATGGGAGTGTCCATACCCTGAGTGATTTTTCATTGTGGGTTTGGGGTGATTGTTTACCTCCCTTGTGGAGGTTCCTATTTCTTCTCGTGTAACTTAATACTGTTGATATTGCTATAATTGGCACAATAACCCTCGGGGAAGAAGGTGAGGTTCCTACCTATTTCTGCTGACCTATAGCAGGTATAGTTCCCTGGGTAAACATGTATCCCTTCTCCTGGTTGTGGGAGGCGTGTTAGTATAGGGTAGCTATTCTTCCAATATTCACATAAACTCTGGCTATCAGTGGTGTTAGTATATAAACTAAGAAAACATTCTTCTACATCTTGCGGAATATTAAAAGGTACGGTGCCTAGATGTGGCCTAACAGCACCACACACATAACAATTTGTACGGTTCTTGTTTAGGGCACTAAATTTTACCCATTCTAGCCAAACATTTACATCTGAAAATCCTGTTTCCATTACTATGCTGTCTTCATAGGTGGGATTGGCTATTGATTTGGTGTTAGGTAGGAGAGGATGAGGTCTCACTACCTCTCCATATTTCCTGGGTAGGAATGGGTTCTCTTCCTTCTTATAAAATGGCCATATCTTGGAGTTTGAACTTGTATCGAGGGAATTTGGTTGTGGCAGTTGCGTATATTCCCATCTGTTAACTACGGCATCAGAGGTACCATATCCCATATTGCCCGTGTCCCACCCCACTGCGCCCCAATAATCACAATTATGTCCCCAGTACTCATCGGTTACACATATATATACAGTTGCCTTGTACAGTATCATACTGCAGTAATGGTGGACAATAAAAAAAACAGTGGCCAGACAGTGATGGTTTGGGTTGGGGTTCTTTCTGGTAGGGGGTGTGGACAATAGGGGTTGTGACATATGTTCCGAAGGGGGGGGGTAAACATTATTATTTCAGTCTTTTTCTTCCCCCACATGCGTCTCCATACTCTTCGAAAAGGATCCTTGGTTGTCATTTTCTCCTTGTTGGAAACCAGGGCTATCTGCCCTCGTGAGTGTCTCTTGTTGAGTCCTTTGTTGAATCCGCTTGACTCGAGAGGGTCCCTTGTTGAATCCGCTTGACTCGAGAGGGTCCCTTGTTGAATCCGCTTGACTCGAGAGGGTCCCTTGTTGAATCCGCTTGACTCGAGAGGGTCCCTTGTTGAATCCAGACCGGGCTGTCCTCTGTCAGTATAGCTGTGCGGGTTACGGCTACCACCGTGGTCTCTAGGCGAAATCCTCTGGTCTTTTTCCTTTCTGTAGCCGCTTTACCAGCACCTTGTCTCCTGGATTAAATGGGTGGGTAGATTTGTCTGAAAGAAAGGGGAACTTAAATATAACTTCGTCTCTGGTTGTCTCGAGGGTTGAGATCAGCTGCCTAACATATTCATCCCTTATCTGCTCTAAGTCCCCTGTCTCCACTGTTAGCCTACCTGTAGACCATGGTAATGGAAAGGGTCTGCCCATAAATATCTCGAAGGGGGAGTAGCCTGTGTTCCTATTAACCGCCATTCTGATTTCAGCCAGAATGATGGGGAGTACCAATTTCCAATTCTTTAGCTCTTCTGTGGTTGCATATTTTTGTAAGGTACAAAATAATTGGTCCCTATCCATTGTGGGAGGTCGCAAAACCCGGCATTACTAGTTTAGCTATGTCCTGTTGTGCTGCTCGTTTAGCTGCTTGGTCAGCCAGATGATTCCCTTTTGCAATAGGATCTGAGGCTCTGGTGTGTGCTCTACAATGTAACACCACTATCTGAGAGGGCATAAGAATGCTTGCTAGGAGGTCCGTGACCAGGGTCGAATGGGAAATCTTCTTGCCATCTGCGGCCACAAATCCCCTCTTTTCCCATATCGTCCCATGGTCATGGACCACACCATAAACATATTTGGAGTCAGTGTATATCGTGACAGGTCTACCCGCATAGAGCCTGCAGGCTCGTGTTAATGCAATCAGTTCTGCTGCCTGGGCAGACTGGTAGGGTACAGACCCTGACTCTAGAACAGTGTCAGGGAGTTGAACCACTGCATAGCCTGCATGATAAGTGTTGTCATTGGGGCGGGTACAGGAGCCGTCAACAAAGACGACATCTGCGTCCGGAACAGGTGTTGACATAAGATCAGGGCGGGGTGCAGTTTCAGACTCAATGGAGAGAGCACAGTCATGTTCGAGTGGGATGGTATCTGAGGGATTCTTAAGACCCAGTAAAGCATTTAGGATTGGTGCTGGACCAGAGACACTTGAACTGTATGCTATGTGCAGTGCAGGGTTGCTTAGCAGTGTGACTTCATATCCACTAAAGCGCTGTGATATGTGCTGTGTATGTATGCCCTTAAGTAAAAATAAAACATCATGGGTTGTGGGTAGGTGAGGTTCGTACCCTAATGTGTATTGGCTTGCCATACTAACGGCTATTGCACATGCTGCCAGGGCACGCAAACAGGCCGGCATCCCTTGTACCGTTACTGGCAAAATCTTTGAGAAAAAAAAAAAATGGGGCGCAACCGGCCCCCATGTTCTTGCGTCAGTACCGCGGCCATGGTTTTACAATTGTCCCTTGCAAACAGATGAAATGAAAGTACATAATCAGGGAGGCCAAGCGCGGGGCTTATTATCATCATTGCATTTCTGAGAACCCTAAAGGCATTTAACATTTCATTAGACCATGTTATCATATTGGATTGACCCAACAGGGTGGCTTGTCTCAGAATGTTATCGTAGTAGGAGCAGTCAGGGATCCACTGTCTGCAATAGTTTATCATGCCTAAGAATGACAGCATGTCCTTCTTAGTTTTCGGGTTGACCAGGCCCGTGACAGACTGGACTCTCTTCTGACTGATGCTCCGTTCCCCCTGTCTGAGAACAAACCCTAAATATTCAACTTGCGTTTGACACCACTGCATTTTTTTTTAAGGGAAACCTTGTGCCTACATTCCTGTAACCAACTGAGAAGTGATTTACCATCCTCCCGGCAGGCCTCCTCTGATGGACTGCATACGAGGAGATCATCCACGTATTGCAGCAGGACAGAACCATGGCTGGGGTGCCAGAATTTCAGAGTGGCCTGCAGTACAATACTGTAGACCACCGGGGCGTCAACGTACCCCTGAGATAACCTTTTCCATGTAAATTGGGTGCCTTCAAATGAAAATGCAAAAAGTAGTGCCGTGTCAGGGTGTACAGGGATGCTAAAAAATGCATTCTTCAGGTCAATTACAGAAAAATGTGTATGTGTCGCTGATATTGATGACAGAAGTGACGTGACATCTGGGACAATTGGCGCAATTAGAATCACTAGGGAATTAACTGCGCGCAAGTCTTGAACGAACCTGACAGTCCCGTCAGCTTTGTTCACGGGGTTAATTGGGGTACTGAAGGGGAAGACTACAGGTTCCAGGATACCATCCTGTAGAAACTGGTCAATCATAGGACGTAGTCCGTCCTCTTTCTCTTTTTGACAATGTTTAAAAATTCTATTAATATCTTCTATTCCTAAGTAACTTATTCCCCACGGTCATAAATGGAAAATGGGTTTTGTTGGTGTTATTCTCATATCTTAAGGGCTTATTAATGGCGATCCTTTGTTATATGCGAGTGGCCATAATAACGAAAGGCAGTATATATTCTTCTGCTTTTTTTTTTTCTATTTTCTCTTTTACTTCCTCTTTTTTCTTTTTCCCGTCTTTGGATGTGGATGGGGCCGAAGGTTTCAAATCCTCCATTGCCCCCACCGCACCCAAGACCTCTGTCTCAGTAAAGGGACGGATATATGGACTGTCTATAAGACGGAGGGGGTCGTGGTTCCCAGCTGGCACGGGGTATTTCTTGTTTATTCCGTGGTATACTCTGTTCTATTTTATGCAGTCTGGCGCTGTCAGAGGACAATGGGGTCCCTCTTCTACATTGTTTCACCATTAATCATTGTCCCCCCCTCCCCAATTTCATATACTGCATGTCCCACTGAGGGTCTCCCTGATAATCGGGCCATGCCTCGGTGTCGTCGAGACATAATCCTTTCACTATATCCATATAGAATGGGCTGTGGTCTCCCTGTCTGAGGAAAGGATCACAACTCACACTGCTTCTGTCCATCCCGCCAGATTATCTATCCATGGGTTAATTAAATAGCAATCTGTGCCCCCTACTCGTGCTACATAATCTTTACCAAACTCTATTTTCAGTAAGGGATATTCTTTAACCTTGCTACTTTAAATACACATGGTTAGTTGTACAATTGAATAATCAGGCAGGTAAAATAGAGAAAGAAAGAAAAAAGAGAGACTCTTCACAGTGCTCGAAAAAAAAAAAAAAAACTTAAATTCTTACTATATATATATATATATATATATATATATATGCCACATGGATCAACAAAAGATGAGCTAATTTAAAGATAAGTAATAAAAACTTATTTAGTGAATCCTCCCCTAATCTCGAGAATCAAACTTCTAATCTTTTACTTTTTATTTTGTAGTTATATAATTCCTTCATATCATAAACAAAAATTTATAAACCACAATCCAATAGTATATAAAAACTAGCTTCACAATATATATATCTCCAGTTAGTAACTGCATACATGACCAACATCATCCACCCCATCAGTCAGCAACTAACACACAAATGGCCAACAAACACCTCTGCTTAATACAACATGCACCTCACAGCAAACAATGTCCAACCAGTCAGCTCTTATATATACATATATATATACACAGTACCATCAGTATACAATGGGGCAAAAAGTCTGCCCTACCTTACAGATTTTCCTGCCACCCAATTAACTTATCACTCTAATAATATATACTTTAACAATATATACATGTATATACATGTAATTAAACCGGTAATACAGGAATGACGAGCCTCCGTCTTACCTTACAGACCACTCGGCACCTTAACTTATACCTCTACAATTTATATAATTTACTCTATTTATCACAACTGAGGGACGTCTGTCTTACCTTACAGATCGTTCAACAGTAAATCTTAACACTCTAATATTCTTACACTCTAATATTCTTACACTCTAATATTCTTATACTCTAATATTCTTATACTCTATTATTCTTATACTCTATTATTCTTATACTCTATTATTCTTATACTCTATTATTCTTATACTCTATTATTCTTATACTCTATACATTTTATGAGGGTTAACGCAAGGTGTGATCAATTGGACATATAATGTCCCTTCTATTGAGTGTGGTCCCTGACCCACTCCATCTTTAAATAAACGGCCCCTGGCAACGTTTTCTTTTAATTTGTAATAAACGGCCCCTGGCAACGTTTCCTTTTAATAAACGGCCCCTGGCAACGTTTCCTTTTAATAAACGGCCCCTGGCAACGTTTCCTTTTACACTATAGGACATGGACAACTAACTTTAGTTCGAGATAAACGTTGTCATTGCCCTCGTCCAGACAAGACAATATACTCACCAGGACGAGGGGTGACCGTTCATGTCGGCAGTGCCTCCAGATTGAAGAGAATATTCGTCTCCAATTGTCCGTCCTTAACCCCTAAGACCCTGTCTTAGGCACACCTTGAGTTAACTCTCCTTCTGCGCAGGGAGAGAGAAAATCCTTTCAAAAAGGACACGAGGCATGTATCTTTGTCTGGCAATTTCTCTCTGCCTTCCAACGTTTTTTGACGCATATTTATGCTTCTAACAAAAACGTTGTCTCTTTATTTCATTGGTTAACATTTCAAAACATAACATAGTTCATTGGCCAGTTTCAATACAGGTCTGGTGACACATTTCTAGACAGTCCCGTGGCCTCGGCATGTGATTTCTTGAGATATCAGCATTTCTTAAGACATCAGTACTTTTTTAAGACATCAGCACTTTTTTATCACTTGAGAAAAACATTTGCAAACATCAGTATCCTTGTCATTCTAAAGACATTTGCAAACATCTTGAGAAGTGAACCTTAGTCCTATAATACTGCTGATTATCAATTTATCTTAAAACTATTTCTTATATTTTAAACCTTAATTTATCTATTAATATTATAATTCATGGGGTGTTATTTAACTACTTATAGGGTCCTTCTTATAGGTTAGCAGATGGTGGTCTGAGGATTCCTTTTCCTTCAATACCAATATCTGTATGTGTGCTGCATATGCCTGTGTATGGGATTTACAGCAACACCTTCAGGGTTGTTCAAAGAGAATCGAAAAGTCACTGCACGTTCGGTGACTTTTCGCTCTCTTCAATTCAGCACGATTTGCCGATTCCACTTCGGCGACCCTGCGGTGTATTCAGCAAGCACCACAGGGTCCCCGAATTGCAGGGAAAAGTCACCGCAAATTCGACGAAAACTCACTGCAAAACCTGGCGAAGGCAAACCGAAAACCCGCAAAAACATCTGGATTAACCCTGTCGAAGACGCCGGAAAAACCCGAGCAGGAGCCGATCACACGCAGCGCAGCCGCCGGAAAAACCCGACACCACAGACGAGTGGAGTGAAAAAAACAGTTTGCTTGAATGATTGAAAAGTGAAACTCTGTTTGCAAAGAAACTACTGAGCGAAAATGTCTGAAATTTACATATGAGGTCCAGGGAATGATAATAAAAAGGGCTGTTACAGAAAAAAGTATAAAGGTTTAATAAACAAATTTTAAAAAAATCCCAAAAAATGCTTAAAAGATCCTAAAAAATCTATAAATAAAAAGAGACTCTTTACTGCAGATTAAAATAATAAACGGTTTATTAGATATTGGATTAAAACGGGAATATTTTTAACATTGAAGCCTATGGGATTCGCCTGAATAAACCTGACGAATTAAACCACCAATTCGGCAACTCTTCACTGCTCTCTGAATAGCCGCAGCATTGCTTCTCTATGGGGATTCACTGCCTTCGAACAGGCACCGTATGTGCAGGCAATTTGCCAGGATTTGGCGAATTGCCTGCTCTCTGGATAGCCGAATGGCCAGGAAAGGTAACCAAATGCTGATTTTCAGCATTCGGTTCCCTTTCGGCAGCCATTCGGATCTCATTAAATAACCCTCCTTGTATCTGTACTTTACATGGATTTTCACTCATTACAACCCCCTGTATCTAATCCCTGTACAGCAGTGAGTGACCCCAGAGCTCTCCCTGTATTCTGCCCTCTCCCTGACTGTTGTAATGCAGCAGTAATGTGTTTGAACGGTTTGTTACAGTGAGGATTAGGGCTGCTATTTGCAGCAGGATTTATTTTTCTCCAGGGCGATTTAGCGAAAGGGTTAAATTTGATTAATTCCTCTTTTAAGCACGTACATCGGATAGGGAAAAAACGCCACCTATATCTGCGAAATGTAAGAACCGGGGAACAAAATAAAGGAAAGGAAGTCGAAAATGAAATCACTAATTTCACTGCCTCTACCAAGATGGCGCCGTTTCCTTTGCGCGCTGCGTCTCAACCAACTTTATTGAACACTGCACGTCGCAGGCCTGTGACGGTCGATTGCTAGGCGGAGTTACTGGCGGTAATGGCGTCGCGGAGGCCTAAGCCTTCTGTACCGTTGAAGCCGCGGTTTTTGCGGGCCCAGCCCGGGATAAGCCTTGCCGAGACGGACTTCTGATTTTCTCCCGCTGTCTGGTTCGCCTTGGTGCTTTCCCATCGTTTTATTCGCTCGGGTGCTCGCTGGAGCCGGGACTCCCAGGTTAGGCCTCAGGTAAAACGTGGATACGGGCCTGTCACCGGGAAATCCGGCCTTGTCCGTCTGAACCCTCTCCCTTCACCCAATATTCGTTTCTATCGGCTTCCCTACCGTCAGGGGCGTCCCGACCGGGCGTCTGCGCGCCACCCCTCCTGCACTACATCTCCCATGATGCTCCGTCCGCCTGTAAACCGCGGTGCTGAGGATAGTAATAGTAATATTAAGGTATTACCGGGCCTCTCCCAGCGGATTTATAGCCGCCCTGCAGCCTATATCCTCCATGGGGTTATAAATAACACTTAGGTGTAGCTGTGTTTGCTATTATTTGGCTGTCGGTCTCTGCGCCCCCCAGAGGACGATTGCCTACACTTCCCAGAATTCTATGAATTGAATGGTTTGCTTGAGAATCATGGGAGTTGTAGTTTAGCAGCATCACTGGGAATGGATGCCCTGGTTTTGCTAACATTTTGACATTTTAAAGTTGATACTTTACACCCTTTATCACATCCTCCACTCTGCATCATTGTAGCTATTATTGTTGTTGGTTTTTAATAGGGTTTCCAGGCTCTCAGGCTTGCTGGACCTGCATTGTGTATAGTGTTTCCAGATCCGCCATGTATTCCTGGACACCTATGATTTATTCATGCTGATGGGCAACGCATGAATGCCACCCCGTTGCATGTAGAAACCTTACGCTGCAGGTAAGAAATCAGAGGAATCCCAAGTGACCTGCCTTAATTTCCTATCTGCAGAATATGAATTCTACATGTTGCAGGGCAGCACTTAAACCCTGTGCCCCCCCCCCTCTATGTGAAATAGTAATATGTGTCCAGGAAAACGTGGATGATCTGGTGACCCTGATTGCATTAACTGACCCTGCTGATATATAAGTAAATTCTGTATGTGGGGCATCTGCTTTTTTTATAGCACCATGTCGTTTTAAAGTGAAAACCCCCACTAACAGCATAAAATGTACCTGTCATGCCCAACTTAAAGGGACACTCTAGGCAACATGACCACCTAAGCTATTTTAGGTGGTCATGATGCCCGGAGTATCCTGCCCTCTGTCCCCCCTCCCTCCGCTCAGCCGATCGGCTGAAAATGCTGAAAACAGCTGAGAGAGGCGGAGAACTTTACTCCGCCCTCCCAGCTGTCAGTCAGCAGAGCGGGAATCCTATTTCCCGCTTTTGCCGAGTAGGAGACGTCATCGCGCTTTCAGCGCGATGACGTCTCTAACTCACCACAGTAACTGGCGGCTCCCTCTGAGGGTTAGTGTTGCGCGCAACACTAATCCTCAGAGGGAGCCGGGAGGAAGCCTGCCGATTGGCTGGCTTATGTGAGAGGCGCGCATGCGCGCTTCTCACGTAAACCAGAAGCCAAGACGCAGCAAGAAGGACGGGAGCGGAAGAGGAGGGAGGGGAGTATATAAAAAAAAAAAACTGCGCTGGAAACAAGAGGATTTTAAGGTAAGTATTACAGTTACAAGTAAAAAAATAAAGATTTATTAAGGGAATAGGGATAGGTTAGGATAAAAAAACGGGGGGGGGGTGATTTTTGAGTAGAGTGTTCCTTTAAGGTGGGTCTTTGACAGGAAATCACTCCTTAAATATGTGTCGGCGATATTTTTGCTAGTGCATATATAGTAAAGGAGTAATTCCATATCTGAGTCGTCCCAGGTGAGACACGATCTCCCGCTGCTATTTAGGACCACACTTCAGCGTGCTTCGTAACCCTGCGGTGAATATTGAATTCACCGCAGGGTCGGCAAACTTGAATCACCAAATTGCTCCGAACGAAAAAGCACAGAAATTTCGGTGGTCTTCGTATATCCCCTCTATAGAATAATGGGATTTGTAGTTAAGAAACATCTAGTGAGCTGGAGTTTGAGATCCCCCTGTCTTAGATTGTAAGCTCATTGAAACAGGGCCTTTCATTTCTTATCATTCTGTGTGTAAAACATGTTTGTTTTGCCCTACCATTGTACAACGCTGCAGAATATGTTGGCGCTTTATACACGCAATTTTCCTGCACATCTGTCTTTTTATTTCACCATATTTTGCCAATTGTGACACATGGGTAGAAGCCTGCATTAACCTCATGGGAATCGTAGTCCTAATCGTCTGACCTGCAGTAGTTGCCGAGCACAGGTTTAGCGATTGTGTGGATGGGATGATATTGTTTTCTAAAGACCTGAACAGTCATACTTTGGCTTAGATCAGGGCTGTCTTTTGATCTGTATCATTAGTTTACACACTCTCGTATTTCCACAGCTTGCTGGTGCATCCCAAAAGATAATTTACCGAAATGAGGACCTAACAACATCCACGGGGAACATTCATCATTTGAAAAGCGCTCCAATGGCAGTTCCACGGAATCGATCATAAACCTTCCTTCGCCCTGGATATTTAGAGCCCTTGGTGTGTCGTCTCAGGAGCTGCTTTTTGTCCCTCTTTCCCCCAGCGCACATATTACAGATTTAAAGATGGCGTCAGTGCCTGTGTATTGCCTGTGCCGCCTGCCTTACGATGTGACACGTTTCATGATTGAATGTGACGTGTGTCAGGACTGGTTTCATGGCAGGTAAGCCTGTTAGAAGCGGATTGTTTTGTTGTTATATGGTCAGTCGTTAATGAGTTGCTGCCAGTGGTTATATTCTTATGCCTTCGACGTGAGTAATCACAGAAGGAAACTTCGCTAAAAAATAATGAGCTATTCTGCTGGATTGTACAGAAAAAAAATCTATTTAAACCCGGGATCAGCAACCTTGGACCTCCCAGGTGTTTTGGAACTACATGTCCCATGATGCTCAGGTTCTCATTAGATTGGCCTAGCTTCGTGGGAGATGTAGTTCCAAAACCTCTGGAGGGCTGAGACTGCTGATCCATGGTTAACACTTGAAATGAAAATTAAATATTAACACTCGACTGTTATCCACCATTGATGAGGAAGCCACGATTTGTTGCCTTCTCCTGCCGCTACCATAAGTATTCCAAGGCTGACCAGCTCTTTGGTGTCTATCTTCCAGAACTCCATGCAATCTTGTCTGTGTGTTCTATCAGTGACACTCATTGAAGTCCTACGCACTTGAGAGTTTATGCTACCGGTAGCAATATTGGCACTAGGTTTTAAATTCCTAACTTAACTGGGGATGTCACTGGAAACCTGCTAGAGCAGGGGCAAGTAACCTTGGAACTACTTCTTCCCTGAGGCAACTAACCTAACGAGTGGCTGAGTGTCTTGGGAGATGTAGTTCCAAAGCATCTAGAAGGCCAAGATTGCTGACCCCTCTGCTTGAGCCTGTTTACAGATTACTGCTAATCTCAGAATAAGGGGAGAGCAGTAACTAAACCTCCAAACATGGTTGTTTTTTTTTTGTTGCCTCCAGTATTGCTTTCATAGTCAGCAGCCTTGGCCCTCTTGATGTTACGGAACTAGATATCCGTTAATTCTCAGATGCTAATTCGGATGGCTAAGCATCATGGGAGATGTAGTTCCAAAATATTTGGACGGCCAAGGTTGCTGACCCCTGATCTAGGGCAACGGTCAGCAACCTTGGCCCTCCAGATGTTTGGGAACTAAATCTCCCATGAGGCTCAAACAAACGGACTAAGCATCATGGTAGATGTCGTTTCAAAACATTTGGCGGGCCAAGCCCCCCGATCCAGAGAAACCTTGACCCTCCAAATGTTTTAGAGCTACATTCCCCATAATGCTCAGCTGATCTAAGTGTCTGAGCATTATGGGAGATGTTGTTTCTAGACATCTAGAGTGCCAAGGCTGCCGAACCTAGGGCTATAAGAATGTATTTCAAAACCAATTATGTATTGTCTTACAAGTGACTTATTTGTGCATATATATATCTATACCTATACCATTTTTCATTAATGCTGTTTTCTTTTTCCGACAGCTGTGTTGGAGTGGAAGAAGAAAAAGCATCAGAGATAGACCTGTATCACTGTCCTAACTGTGCGGTCACGAATGGGCCTTCTGTTAGTAAGTTTTCAAATCCGGAAGAAAAGGCTAAACGCACTATTTTATTGTTCAAGCGTTCACTTTAGCCATGATACGGGTGCTCGTGAATCCAGTGCTTGCCAAAGTTCACTGCATGCAAATAACCAGGGAAGGGGTTCTAAGCACTCCAAGCTGGCAGTTAACCCCTTAAAGCAGGGATCTCAAAATCTGGCTCCACAGATGTTGCTTTCCTACAGTTTCCAGAATTCGTTCAATGCAATCGATGGCCAGAGAATCATGGGAGTTTTATCTCAGAAACATCTGGGGGGGGGGGTGTGGCGGCAGAGATTGAGATCATTGACTTAAAGGGTCACTCTACTGAAAAATGCCCTTTTTTTTAACCCCTTTAAATAGCCAGATGTTACCGACAGCATCTGCACAATTAGTGTTTTAATCTGTAGCTTAGTTTGGCTATAAATACTCACCTTTTCTCCCACGGTGCCCGCTGCTCCTCTACAGCACATGGTTTCCAAAGTGCGGAAGTCGCATTAAGCAGTTTGCATATCTACATGGCTTGTGATGCATATGGTGCGTAACTTATGCGTCGCTTAGAACGTTCATACTTTTTAATGCAAGTTCCGTAGTGCTTGCACAGAATGGATGGGAGCTGCATGCGCTGAAGAAATCTGTTGGCTCCTGTCTACCAGGACGCTCTCTACTCCGTGCAGTCGGAGATGGGATGTTGTCAGCAGGCTGACTTCATTAGTGATCAGCGACCAGGGAATTAAAAATCCCGGCTACCTGTTGACACTTGTGTGGGCGGAGGAAACTCCTCTGTTTCAGACAAGAATAACTACATAATGGCCTGGAGAAGTGCGGGGGGCGCTCCATGCAGACGACAACTTTAAAAAGCTACAGTGCTCAGTGTGTAGAGTGTCCCTTTAACAACGCGTTTTTTGGTTGGGGTTCCTTGCTGGCTTATGACACAAGCACTTCTTTTGTTGTGTTCTTTAACTGTAACTATACTCGTTTTTTGTTGTACCCACACATTATATATTGTTTTTAAAGAACTAAACAGGGCTTTCTTGTGGTACCCTAAATGTATACATAGCTCATTATTCACTATCAAAAAAATTATAGATAAAAGTCACTGTTCTATATAAAATAACCAAATCCTAATCCCCCCCCCCCCCCAAATTTCCATTAACCTCCCTGCCGGTCTAATTTTTTCAAACTTTTGTGTCTAAAAGCGTTTTTTATTTTTTTATTAAAGGAAACGTGTTTTTGTACATAGTTAGCCTGTAATAATTAGGAATCACGCACTGAAATCCGTGCAAGCAAGAGTCCTTCCTGGTAAAATCCTTTATAAATAAATAGTAAATACACGGAGTCCGATAAAGTTTGAAACACGACATAAAAATTTATTATCCAAATTCCTTTATAAATAAAATCACTGAAATCTGTCTGAAAACAAGGGTGAGACTATGTATGGTCTGTTTCTTATCCTGTAGTGCCACCTAGTGGCCATTCAGTGCCACCTAGTGGCCATTCATGACATTGGTATACAGTGTATTATAATTTTTTCACTTTGCTGCCTGGTCCCGCCCCCCCCCCCCTGCATCGTGTGACTCGCAGGAAGCGTTACCAGGAAGCACGTTGCCGCGATCACACTGCGGGGGACAGCGAGGGAGCGCAGGAGGAGGTGAGTATGCAGCCCGAGTGTGGCTCGGGGTTACCGTTCGCGGTAGCGAAATTTAACCCAGAGTCACACTCGGGAATACCGCCAGGGAGGTTAAATAACTTGCAGTTAAAAATATTGGCATTTGAAAATAAATAAATAAAAAATATCTGTTTAAAAATGGGGAGAGAAAAAACAGTCCCCTGGGTCAAAATGCATCTGATCTGGGATCGGACGCTTGTAAAAATACTTTATTGGGACACTTAGTTCACATTGCCAGCAATAGCTTCAGCACGGTGCATTCACGGTGCTGCGGCTCCTAGTGCCCAATCCTGGGGCGGCGCATCTGTTCGGCGTGTGCCGTGCACAGTAGTTAACCTGCAATGTACTGAAACGGCTGGTACCAGGAAGGAGCTAAACACAATGTTTCTATTGGTTTGAGAATTACTGTTAATCAGCTAGAACTTTGTTTTGTTGAATAATATGTTGCCTGTAATCGCCAGCCTGGATTTCCTGGACCCCTTTCCTTTCGTTGTTCTATTGGTAAACGTCTGAGTTTGTCGGTCACATGTGACACATTCCTGCATCATGTTTGAACATAATGGGGGTCTTTTTACAAAAGTAAAAGTAGTCTGGGATTGCAGATATTTGGCATTCTTCTTTTCCAAGAATGCTGTGAACTGAGGGTGCAATCACACGGTAAAGCTGGCCGTCCACCTATCCGTATTTTTGCAATGGTGCGATCATCCAATATCGTCTGTCGTTGTCTGACCAATCCCACAACATGCAGTGGAATCGGCCCTCTTCCACTGCTTCCGACTTCCATCGGACGACTTCAATTTTTTGCGACAACAGACTAGCGATCTTTCCCATTTCAATGGGATTTGTCAGACAAAGCCGGTACACTTTACATGGAAAAAGATGAATTGTATAGTTGTTCCGCGGCAGAGAAATTGTATCTTAGAAAAGTGATTCAGTTCGATGGGCGAATCCCATAGGATTCAATGTGGGGGGGGGGGTCTATTTTCGTGGGGTTTTTTTTGTTCCAAAGTTTATTCTTTTCATCCGCAGCAAAAGCCTTATTTTATTATTTTGCTTTTGGAATTTGACTATTTGTATTTCGTTGAAATTTGATTCCCAATTTTTTTTTTTTAATTCTAAAAAGGCTATTTTTTTTTTTCCCCTGGCCGAACGCAGCGTTTTTCTTTCTCTTTAGTCCGGCTGTGTTCGGCGGTGCTGAAAAGGCCAAGTCGGTTGTCCAACTACGGACCCAGTAGACGGCCAGCCTAAATGTGCATTTTGCACCAGACAAGGGTTTTCTGAACTAACTCATTGGTCAAGCTAATATCTGCTGCTCATTGGCAGCATTCGCAGCGGAGATGAGGGGTCACCACGGATTGCCTCCTCTATACATGATTGCTTAAACGTCAGCGGTCATGGTGGCCAGTGTGTTCATTATTTTGCAAGAGCTTTCACATACTGTATTTTTTTTCTTCTTCTTTTTGCAGTGAAGCGACGGCGTGGCTCCCAGAAGCCGGATACTACCGTGAGCAAAGAGTCTGGAAAGCCTGTGAGGACAGGGAGCGCAAGCTTCATAAAAGAATTGAGGGGCAGGAATTTCCCCAGGTAACAAGAACTTCTGAGCACCAAGCATTACTTGGGTGACCGGTGTTGGGTGTACGTGACTTGTCTTTCTGATGCCTTTTAAGCAGGAGACCAGCTTCTGCTGCTGCACCACTTACGGATTTGAAGGCTGTCCCCAGAAAGTACTGAATAGATTTACACGTGTAGGTTCCTCTAATTTGACCTTGTACCTCTTGGAAAAAAGAACATGCACTCATTCATTAAGGACATGCCCAGCATCTCAGTGGTTATGTATTTAAATCGAAAAAAAAATTTCTTTTTCAAAAATCCGTTTTAAGAATTTTCAATTTTACACAATAAATATACATATAGAAACAATTAACATAGATCCAAGTTCAGGCGGTAGAGATGCGATTATCAGCGTCAAAAAGGCAAGTACAGTAGCAAAGCATCGACAAGCAAAACCTAACAAATAAGAAAACTATAACCACAGGAGTGTAACAAACAGATTGTCATATATATCTCTAAGAGCGCAATACTTATCTGTAGCCACCGCCGGGAGCAGCAAAGAAAGAGTTACTGCTTCCATAGGGGGTCTTTTAGAGACTATGGAGGGGGGGGGTGGGTCTTACCGCCCCACATGGGGGAAGGGATGTTATACGTGTTTCTTTATCAAAGTTTATTTGCTGCTGTTGGGGTAGTAAAAGGATAGCAAATGCTCGCCTCCAAGTCCTTATTAAAATTTAAACTTTCTGCAATGAAAATAGGGAAGATTTACTAATTGCAATCGGTACTTGGTGCTATAGAATAAAAGCAACAGAAACTAAAAGAAAAAAACAATAGTGTGATCGCAGCAAGAAGGCGTAAGAAAGGGTCCTTGACCGGTCACCAGGGGATCCATCCCACCACTCTAGAACTTGGGGGGCACATTGGGAGGAAATCCAAGGAGTCCATATGCTATGGCACCTGGGGACTGTGTCATGGAGTTCCTATTTATTTATTTTTAAAGGATCATAAAAGCAGTGTCGTAATCACGTTTGTTTCTGTAGACCTGATCAGATTTGAATTTTGACTGAAACGCTTTAATGTCCAGTGCAGATGAAGTGATCCTGAAACCCGTGGGGGCTCAGCTTACCGTGGAGTATCTGGAGGAGAACAGCTTCAGCGTCCCAATCCTTGTTCTGAAGAAAGACGGGTTGGGGATGACCCTACCTCCCCCATCCTTCACTGTGGATGATGTAGAGTACTATGTGGGTATGTTGGATTTTTTATCTTTGTGTCTGCTGTCACTCTTCATTATGGTTGTATAAAGAAAAATAACTCTATCCACACACGCAATGTTAAAATCCTATTCCATGGTTTGTTTACTTCTTCCAGGTGCGGAGAAGGAGATTGATGTGATTGATGTTACGAGACAGGCTGATTTGAAGATGAAACTGAAGGATTTTGTAAAATATTACAACAGCCCCAAGCGAGAAAAAGTGCTCAATGTAATCAGCTTGGAGTTTTCTGAAACCAGGTCTGTGTATTTTTGCTTCCAGTTTGCCATTCGCCCATCCAACAGGTTTCAAAGATCTTTTGAAGCAGAATTGGTGACTAAAGCAGTTGCTTAACAGTTGCTTTAATTTGAAGTAGTGCACAAAAATGAGGGATGCACCGATACCAGTATCGGTGCTGATGCCGCCATTTGCACAAGTACTTTGTACACGTGCAAATGCCCCGATATCCAGAAGCCAGCGCTGGGCCGGCTTGCCGGTATCCAAGGGGCTGGGGCATCTACCCGAATGCATTTAAAAGCATTTGGCCAGCGTTCCCCTCTGGCCGGCCGTTTTGCCGAGCAGCCGCCGGGCTGCGGCGGCTGTGACGATGCTTCCAGCCGAGATCTCGCGGGAGTCATGAAATCTCGCAAGAGTGCGTCACAACCCTGCAGCCGCTCGGTAACTTGGCCAGCAAGAGAGTAACGCTGGCCAAATGCTTTTAAATGCATCTGGCCAGCTGCCCCAGTGTCTTGTCTGTGGGTATATCTGGTCTGAGTGATTATACATATGAGGTTTGAGTGGGTATACATATATATCTGAGGTGTGTGCAGGCACTGGGTAAATGGGGTGTCTGGCCATACATTTCAGTATTGACATAAATCATACAGGCTTTCAGCAAGATCCTAAATTATTTATTGGAAAGCGGTCACGTGACTTTAAATAAAAGTATCGGTGCAGCCCTAAGTAGAATTTAAAAAAAAAAAACTGCTTTAATCGCTTATCAGTTAACCGCTTTATTTAACCATTGGTATACTATACATTATTCACGGTCTGTACTAGGGTAGATTCTTATGCCTTTGTGTTGTTTCATCCCAATGTTGGTTTTGACAGGTTATCTAACTTGGTGGAAACCCCAAAGATTGTCCGGAAGCTTTCCTGGGTCGAGAACCTGTGGCCGGAGGAAAGTATTTTTGAGCGTCCTAACGTACAGAAATACTGCTTGATGGGCGTAAAAGACAGCTACACAGATTTCCACATCGATTTTGGAGGTACCTCTGTCTGGTACCATGTCCTAAAGGTGAGTTAATTTTTATTTTAATCCCTTCGGTATCAAGAATGAGTATACGTGATCTTCAAAGCCTCTTATGGTGCCCCACTATAGCGTATAATCGATGTGCTCTGTTTCTGGAGCAAAGGAATGTTTATTTTTGCATATGCTCTAGAATGTGCCTCCAAAGCTTGAGTACCCCGAGCATGACACCCAGGGTGCCAAAACCGTTTAACCCCTTCACGACGGGCAGTGTTTAACGCTGGCGAGGCGTACTGTACGCCTCGCCGCCAGGTGTCGCCGCGGGCCTCTGATTTGGCCCGCCCATGCTGCTGACTCACGTCATTGGCTGCAGGGGAGCAGTCTGAGTTCAAGTCCTCCCACTGCAGCCAATGGTGCGCCGGCTGCAGGCAGGGGGCCGAGGCGGCCCTTTGAAGTCAGCGGGGCGTACCAGTACACCCTGCTTCTTCAAGGCCCACCCGCCGCAGGGACGGCAAAGAAAGCCCCGCAGCGGGAAAGGGTTAAACAGCTTGGATTCTTCCCAATAGTAAGTGTAAAATATTTTCTTAACTAGACAAACAAGTAAAAAACAAAGCATGTGTAAGATATCAGCAACATAAAATAAACACCATAAGGAGATTATATATATATATATATATATATTTTTTTTTTTTGTGGTAGTGGCCCTGTAAGGGGGGGGGGGGAGAGGTGGGTGTTTGTTCTTTTTTTCTCTTTAGCCGTTTTTCCCCCCTCCCTTTTTTCCCATTGTATAGAGCAGGGGTCATCAAACTTGGTTGTCCAGATGTTTTGGAACTACAAGTGTTTGAGCATCATGTGAGGTGTAGTTCCAAAACATCTGGAGGGCGAAGTTTGATGACCCCTGGTGTAGAGCAATGTCTGACTTTTCTGTACACCACTCTCACGTTATTGGGGTTTTTCCTCTGCTAGGGAGAGAAGATCTTTTATCTGATCCATCCCACCAAGACTAATCTGGCTCTGTTTGAGCGCTGGAGCAGCTCTTCCAACCAAAATGAAATGTTCTTTGGAGATCAAGTGGACAAGTGCTACAGATGTCCAGTTAAACAAGGCCAAACGCTGTTCATTCCCACAGGTATAGAGCATAAGTGGGATGATTTCCCCCCCCCCCCCCACAGGTCTGTATATGTTGCTGTCACATTGCCTCGTGTGTTTTGTTGCTCACTGATGTGTTTGTCCCTCAGGTTGGATTCATGGCGTTCTCACTCCTGTCGACTGCCTGGCATTCGGTGGGAATTTCCTACATAGCCTAAACATAGCCATGCAGCTCAGGTGAGTATTACTAAGAGAGAGAGGGAGCGTTCCTCTCAATGCCCATTTTACCAGCACTGTTTATTTCCATCCACAAATTTAGGGTTATTGGGGGGTTGAAAAACCTTGAGTTGACGCACATGATTTCACGGTTTGGTGTCTTCCTTTCTCCAGAGCATATGAGATTGAGAAGAAGTTAAGCACTGCTGATCTTTTTAAGTTTCCAAATTTTGAGTCAATCTGTTGGTATGTGGGCAAGCACTTACTGGACACTTTCCGCGGTGAGTTGCATGGGAACGGACTTTTATTGACTTGTATGACTGGTGTCTATTCCAGTGTAATTCTAACCACGTCATTTATGCCGGCAATAGAGCAAATCACCTGTTCGCACATCCAGGGCTCAAAATTCCCACTTGTCCAATTTCCAGTAAGTGAACATCTCAAAAGCCACATAAATTGTGTCCTGGCCTGTAAGGAAGGAGACGGCCATGACTGAAAGATCGAACACCTGAGCGAGCTCCGGCCAGAAGCTGTGCGCCTAGTCCAGCTCGCTGCAGCTTTAAGGCGCCTATGGTTTATTACGCTCATAGTGACACGCTGATGTCCGTATGGATACACCAGCACAAAAAATACAACATAATTTAGACTGAAAGTCTCTCTCTGCTTTCAGGTCTAGATAAGGGTTAACTTAAAACTCCTTGCAAGAGAGTGGGGACTAGCAGGGGCACACTGTCCCTCTAAAGTGCCGTCTGCTTTCCCCAGCACATTCAGACATTCATTGCCAGCTCAGCATTACGGAAGTCAGTGGGAGAGCGTTGCATCACCATTCCTCTCTTAGCAGCTATAAATCGAGCTGACTCGGTTTCATCTAGCCTTGAATGATGATCAGCTGCTTGCTGTGCCCCGATGGGAAAAAACTTGTGTGTCGGGTCGGCTTAGTAAAGCCAATACGCCCCATTTGTCACACATTGACACCATCTGCTGTAGACGAGATAAAAGTCGTAGGTGTTAACATGAACCTATTGAGGGGAGTAATGTTTACGATCTGGGATTTGGATCTGAAATTTTGAGCCCTGGTACATCTTATGTTGGCTACATGCGAGAACTTACAACAGGGGTCAGCACCCTTGGTCCTCCAGCTGTTCTGGAGCTACTTATACCCATGAAGCGCTATTAACCTAATGAGCAGCCGAGCATGATGGGAAATGCAGTTCTAAAACATCTGGGGGTAAAGGTTGCTAACCCCTTGTTCTAAAAGACTATTTAAAACTTGTTTTGTGTGGTTGTGTCTTCACACTGTGTGTTTGTGTGTTTTCAGGGCTGCGAGAAAACAGGAGACATCCTGCATCTTATCTGCTGCACGGAGCAAAAGCCCTTAACACTGCATTCAGAGTCTGGACCAAAAAGGAGGTGTGTTCTCTTCATTCATACTTGCATGATGATAATCTATAGAGGTTGGGTGTTTTTATCCCCCCCCCCCTTGTTCTACTGTTCTTAAGCGCCCCTTTTGTGCTGTGAAAAACTGTTCCACCCATTGTATTACTAGACCTACAAGAAATAATAACGTTTATAATTGTTGAAGACCTTTACACATCCCAGCAATTCAGAGAACTGCTTCACAGCTCATGTGCTACATTCCTCATATGCAGCAAGGAACTCTGGGTAGGACATGCAAATCAGGTCTCCAATTTCTCACTTTTTTGCATCCTGGGTCGGTTTCAACACAGAACCCTCCTTGTCAGTGCAATGCCATACCAGATGGCTTTTTAGCAAAGGTCAGCTTATGCAACGAGTCACAGCTGCTCCTGGACAGCAGTTTCGAGCTTATTAAGCCCTCAGGGTAACATTACTCTGAGAAGTCAGATCTTGTGATTCTGCTTATTTTCTCTGTATATTAATGTTCTGTGTTGGTTTTGTTGTGGTTTTTAGGTTTTGCCAGGTGAGAAACTAGAGCAGCGTATAGCATAGGTTTATCAGATGGAAATTACAACTCGGGACATAAACAGATTATCATACGAAAAGTCTAACATGGAACATGCAGCCCGTTGGGTCAGTAATGGACATGAAATATTAAAATATAAAAATGAAAGCATAACGAAAGGTTTCGGCGTAGTTTTAAGGAAAATTTCATTGTGTAAAAGAGCGAACAAAATAAAAAGATTGCAATTTTTTTCTTTATTTTTGGGTATGCACTTTTATTATAGTATACTTTATATAGCGCCACATATTCCGCTGCGCTTTACAAGATCGATGTACAAGGAGTTGATACATTAGAATACCACGCATGGATGTATGGCCTGATTCAGGGGACCCTGTTCCCAAGGGAATTTATAATCTATGAGATGAGTATTTCGTGAGGTAGGTGCATCCATATCGTTAGGTGTCTTCCCCAAGGACACTCGCTGGTGGCGTCTTCTGAGTGGGATCAGGACGTCTTTCCATAATTGTAGAGCAGTGACCTGGTGGATAAATTAAGCCCGCTTCTTGTAAAGTCGAGACTTCACAGTTGTATTGGAGGGATGTGCTGAACAGGATTTGATTTCTCCATGGTCGAAGGGTTAGAGACGTTACCACCGGACTCCACAGCCGTTATTGTACGGTAGGCAAGTATGTACCGTTAGGTGTCTTGCCCAAGGACACTTACTGGAGAGGTGCTCTGTCTGGGATTTGAACCTGTGTCTCCACCATTAGAGCAGTGATGTTACCTCTACTCCAACCGATATACAGTAATTTTTGTGCTGTTTTATATTGATATGTACGCAAACAAAAATATTTGACAGCAAGCTGCCACTAGGTCGCAATGATTTATCACAGTAGATACAGCAGGAAAAATTGTAACTTAATAATAGAAACATGATTGCAGAAGAAAATAGCAACATTTAATACCAGCCCAATAATCTAATAGCGCATTCTGATGAAACAACCGCATATGTCTAATCCAGAATCAATACAGCGAATACTGGTGGTCCATAATGTAATTGCCTACCAAAAAATGAAAAGGGTGTTAGTAAACCAATGGAGTATCCCGACGTTTTGACTGTAGGCTTTCTTCCAGGGGATTAATGTAAAACAGTGAGGAATGAAAAAGAGTTGGAAAAGTCGCCAACCATGCATCCAAAACGGCATATTATTATTATTGTCCTCTATATAGCGCCAACAGTTTCCGCAGCGCTTTACAATAACCAAAGGGAACGAGATACAGATAAACGGACATAGGATGGAAACAAGGGGGGGGGGTCTAGAGGGCCCTGCTCATAGGAGCTTCCTTCTAGAGGGATTGGGGTTGAGGAAGACGAGGGGAATCTTACTGGACGGCAGGGTCATTAGTGCCAGTAATTATGAAATGGTGGGGCCATGGAGACTGCTTCAGAGGGATGCGTTGCATCAGTGATGCGGTACACTAATCTGAAGAGATGGGTTTTGAGGGATTTCTTGAAGGCCTGAAGATCAGGAGAGTTTGATAGGCCGAGGCAAGTCATTCCACAGGACTGGAGTGTCCCTTGAAGTCTTGGAGGTGAGCGTTGGCAACGCAGGTGTAGACAGGACAGGCAGAGGTCACCCGCCGACCGATGTTGTCTAGACGGGATGTGCTTGCGGAGTAACAAAGACATGTAGGGAGGGGTTGAGTTATTGAGCGATTTTGAACGTGAGCATCAGTATTTTAAACTGTATCCTGAAACGTACAGGAAGCCAATGGTGGGACCGGCAGAGGGGGGAGGTATGCGAGGAGCATCTAGTGAGAAAAATAACCCTGGCACCTGCATTCATTAGAATGCAAAGGGGCAATACGGGCGTTGGAGAGGCCAATAAGGAGCAAGTTGCGATAATCAAGCCTAGAAATGACGAGTGCATGGACCCAGCACCTTTGCGGTATCTTGTGTCAGGGGCGCACGCGGGCGATGTTCTTGAGTTGATAGGAACAGGATTTGGTCACTGCAGGACCGCAGGCGACGGCGCATGATCAGCCAGAAAGGGGACAACCAAAGGCCGTCAACCTCCCTGCACAGCAAACTGGCCACTCAATAGAATAATGCCCTGACCTGCCATTGGCTGTAAAAAATTATCTGCCGCAGCCCTCGCCGTGAGACACAGCAGGGACATCTCCAAAGAGTCTGGGCTGCAGAGCCTTGAATTGGGCGCAGGTTTTTGTTTTGTATTGCACAGTCTCTAATCTCCTGGAAATTGTAAACTTCCATTTTTTTCCCACAAAAGTAGTCCTATAAACGAGAAGAAATGTTTAGCCTGCGGTAATAAAATGTTAAAATCCCCCTTTTGAGCTCTGAGGTTATAAGCGTGCTGCGCAGGAAAGATACTCAGTGACCTGTCTCGTTCCTAGGCCTTGATGGATCACGAAGAGGAAATTCCAGAGACCATCATCACATCTCAGCTTATCAGAGACCTGGACCGAGAGATCCGACTTATGGAGGTCAGTGTGCTACTAATGCTCTGATCGGAGCCCGGTTTTACGACATGGAGATCACTTTACAGCCAGCGCACAGAGTTGTGAATCCTAAGTGCACAGCGTTGTGTGTTTTATTTATATGACCCCTTGCTTCTCGTCCCACAGGATTTTTTTCAGCAGAACATAGAAAAAACGGGTAACCTCCTCAGTATGTCAAGAAGTCCATTGCCTGGCACCCAGTCTCCTTCCAAAGCCAACCTTCCGCTAAAGGGCTCAAAGAAGAAAGTGTCTAAACCCAAGGAGCTGGCTAAAAAAGGCGTCAAGAAAGGCAAAGACTCTCAGGATGCCGACAGTAGCCCTGAATCACCAGATACCCCAACAAATAACAAGAAAAACCTGATACCCAAGAAAGAAAAGGTAACCGAACACAGGGCAAACGAATGAAAGGACGTCTTACTCATTGCTTTTTGTTTTTATTTCATATTTACCTGCTGGTGATGTCTGTCAGTCATTTAAATACTTATTGGTTTTCCTGTTAGCTTCACTCTTTCAAGGCTCCACATTGTTGATTTGTGCTTGTGTCTGATATATCAATTTTTTTTTTTTGGAGGCTGTTGAGCTGCAGAGGAATCCGTTCCCTAGGTTTCCATTGAAAAAAAAATATTGAAATGTACATCCTGGGGGATGGCGCTATGTATAGCAGTCTGTAGTGATACCTTTTTTATTGGACTAACGTTACATTTAAAATACAAGCTTTCGAGCGTGATCCCCATTTCGTCAGGTCTAGGGGCTTACTGATCAGAATAATAGAATTCAACAATGTTTAATTATTCTGATCAGTAAGCCTCTAGACCTGACGAAGGGAGGATCACTCTCGAAAGCTTGTATACCCTACAGACTGCTATACTCGTGATTTTGGCATCTGGACTAACACATAGAGCGATATATATATCTCTATCCAACTATCAGTCGATATTCAGCAAAATGATAACGGTATCAGCCTTTTATTTGCCGATAACTGGACAGGTTGGCTCACTGCAGCCACGACACGTAAAGTCCCACAGAACCGTGCCGATCCAGTGCCAGTTTGGGGCTTCTCCCACAACAGGCTGATCACTTGGTTGACAACTGTTGCTGTAGGACTTTCCCTGCCCACTGGTTGTATTGCGCATGAGCCTGATGACAGCAGAAAGGGGGCTTCCCTCCCATCTGGCAGGGTAATCCCTATGCAGGAGGTCCATTGTTCCCCTGTATTTCTGATACCTTTTTCCAACAGCAGGTTTCCGCTATCTTGGCCCTCCAGATCCTTTGGAAATACACTTCCCATGAGGCTCGAAGAACCTAATGAGTAGCTAAACATCATGGCAGATGTAGTTCCAAAACACGAGGACCAAGGTTGCCTACTCCTTTTTTATGTTCTTTAATATGTGGGTAAAAGCTTCTTGATCCAAGGAGAAATCTGACACCATCTGGGGTCAAGAAGGACTTTTTCCCAGTATGTGGCATATTCGGTGAGCGCTTCAGACTTGTTTTTTTTTTTTTTTTTTGGCCTTATGCCTCAGCAGCAGTAGGTGATGTGTGAAAGGCTGAACTCAATGGACGCAAGCGTTTGTTTTTGTTTTTTTAAACCTATTTAACTATGTACAAGGGTGTCAGAAGGCAGCTGTCTTTATTAAGGAGACTTCGGGTAAAACTGCAACATTTTGGCTCTATGCCTTAATCATGCGTATGATAGGGGAAATTCACCTTTCGGCTTCAATTCAGAGGTTAGTGAATAACCCCTTGAATACGGTCAGTCCAGGAAAATTAACCCTCCAGGTGTCTGGGCGTTGTACATATTACAGCACCCAAATACCAACTAAACCCCAAAGTGATAAAATTAAATACAATCTTGCTTTTTACATCACATGCACAGCGGTTTGTTTTTCAGAGTTGTTACGCGATCTTTTCATTGCGCTGCAGTTGTGTTCAGTGGATAAAGTGGGACGAAGCCCTGTCGCCATCTGTTGTGACTGGCTTCACAGCTTCTGATCCTACTAGCACTTTATAGATCTTTATTTTTCCTAGCTTCTCTGGTGCTCATGGCTGTCTCTGCTTATTCCTATTCATTAGATGGAAGATTCGCCCCTGAATTTACACGATGAGAATCCACAGGACAGTCTTCTGGACGCAGGAGTGACGGAGAGTAAGCTGAGGCTAGTGCTAGCTAACGGAAGCAACATGGGGTGAGCAGTTTGTGTATCTCACTCATCCTGCGTGCATGTTTAATTTTTCTGTTCGCCAGTCTCTACAGTATTTATGTCAGGTCTGTCATGTGCAAAGTACCGGCTATCTTCTAACTAGATGGTTATAACAATAACTGGCTGCACGTTCGTGCTTTGTCAGTACACCGGGCTTTGAAATACTATTACGATTCCACAAGGCCATCCGAGCGCTTTGCTCTGATCTAATCCGCATGAGAAAACCTTGAGAGCTGGAATTTGATGTTGGAGGTTAGGGAGCTTCTGATAAGAACACAGGGCAGGTTCCCATACGGCAGATTGAACAGCACTCACTTGTGTAAGAAATATTAAGTCTGACGCTGCAGATGCATCACACTAGGCTCGTTGCAGAGTCAGCAAATCCACCTCGATTCCTTGAGAGCAAAGTTTATAATAATGTATAGAAAGTGCTGACTAGTTATCTGTAAAATTCAAGTTAAGGCTAGGGTCAGACGAAAGCAGTTTTAACGTGCGTTTAGCCGCACGAAATCACGGCCGTGCTAGCAGCAAATGACGTCCAATGCCGGGGAACACACGAAGTACGGCCGCACGAAAGTTCGTCCGCGCAACGCAAGTGGCAAACGAGCGCATTTTGTCGAACGTGAAACCACTAGTACGGTCGTACAGAGTGCGCTGCGTCCGCTAGCGGCGTGTGTGCGTGATTTGGAGATGTCAGAGACTGCTAATGTCCGGCCAACATAACGTCCAGATGCAAAAGTGTTTTATTGATGATCCGTACAAAAACACGAACGCAAATGCGCATCGTATGACCGCTATCGCGTACTCCGTGAAAAAATGCGTCCATTCGTTCGAACGCACTTTTTCACAGACAACGCGAAAATGCGTTCGTCTGACCCTAGCCTAAGGAGGCCATTTAAATACCCAGTTTTATTGTATTTTTATATACTGTTGGTGTGTGTATGTAGCAGGTGCACTTGAGGACTTTTTTTTTTTTTTTTAACCTTTATTAAATAAACATTAAATGAATTGTTTCAGCTCTTGTTGAGCCTTTTTCAAGGGTCCTTGAGAAAGAATCGGCAAAAGACAAAACTTTGTGGTGTTTGTTTTAATAAAGTTTATTTTTAATAAGTCCTTGAGTGCGGCTGCTGTATCACTTTATGGATTCCGAGAGCACAGAGGCATTATGTATTTAATATAATTTTGTTTCCTTTCCGTGAACTTTGGTCGACCATGAAAATATCACTAAGGTCAGAAAAGTTGTTTTTAAGGGCATTGTACACGAAATCTGAGGGCAAAGTGGAGTAGAGGTAACATCACTGCTCTATAACCGTGGAGACACAGGTTCGAATCCCAGCCAGAGCACCTCCAGTAAGTGTCTCTTGGGCAAAACACCTAACGGTACATACTCACCACCCAGGACATATTTGAAAACGAGAGAAATCTCAATGTATCCTTCCTGATAAAAATCCTTTCTCAAATTAAATAAATAATGCAAGTAGCACGCCAAAGAAAAAGGCGATGAATGAGGTTACTGGAGGAAAAAAAGACAACCTCTATGGATAATGCTACCATCATTTATGCGCTGCAGTATGTGTGTGATTTTTATATATATCGATCTCTGTCTATATCGCTGTCTCTCTGTCTATATCTGCAAAACAAGCATTGGTAATAGTCCCCTCAATACGGTCTCACAGGTACATATCTGTGCTGCATGCGATTGCACACTGTGACACTATAATAACACATACATACTCCTCTAAGTTAATGTGTGTTTATATTTATGATGTCCTTAGCAGTGTTTTAAGATGCTACATTTTCTTATTTTTGTAAAATCCCAAGAGCAAATATTGACTCTTAACTCCATTTAAGAATAAATGTCTGTGATGCTAAACAAGTGAGGTTTTCATGAGATTTCTCCTTTTTTTGCATTTTCCTTATTCGAGGCATTAATGTCTGCACGGAGCTGTTCTTCCATCATGGCACGCTGTATTTTAATTCAGTCTTGCATTGTTTTGGGTTTATGATGGACTGCACATCGTGAATGTCACTTACTTTAACTGTATCTTTTCAGCGGTAAGAAGGTTCGTGTAGGGGCAGGCAATAAGCGACTAATACCTGCAAATAAACACCCCAAAAAGGATCAACTTGAGCCGGACCTGTCGCCTGCAGACCCTTTCATACTAGATTCTGAGGACGACTTGCAGATTGATGAAACCCCACGCAAGGAGAGGAAGCCTGTTCTCCCGAAAAGGAAGCTTCACCGTACGTATCTGCACGTGTGACAAAGTGAACTTTGCATCAGCTACACATGCAAAATCCCCGACATGTAAAGCTGTAATTTCTTCACCTGCCACATAAATTGTACTAGCTCTCAGGCTGATGTGAAATCACACGACACGTCACCTGTGCTTCTCCTTCACTGACACCAAGTGAAGTAGCTAGTTTAGCCAGGCAAGATATTTTAAAACCGGAGATGGAGAAATAAAATGACTGCGTTTTCAAAAGATAGAATTTTAATAAAGACTCTGGGGTGAGTATTTGCACGTCTTTCCATACTCCTCACAGCAGCAAAGCCGCCAATGGATTCGAGTGAAAATGTCTGTCGATGTTAACAGTCCCTTTTAACATTAAGCTTGATTATTTTGCGCGCCACAGTATTTTAAACGGCGGCACTGCCCCGTGACTGCCTTCTACTCATTGTGCTCTCTAATGGAGTTTTTCATCCTGTAGAATTCCCTCGCAAGCTACCACGAGCAAAACCCTGCTCTGATCCAAACCGCGTGAGAGAACCTGGAGAGCTGGAATTTGATGTAGAGGTAAGTTGTCTTCTGATAAATGACCAGACCTTTTGATCGAGACGCCTGCTAAGTCCACAACCTTGAATGTAATGTGTTTCTTTCAGGAAGATTACACAACGGATGAAGAAGGCGAAGCCGCTGACGGAGACACGGGAGCGAGCAGCGGAGGAATACTGGACCTTCTGAAAGCAAGTCGACAGGTTGGAGGGCCGGATTACTCTGAGCTTGAGTAAGTAGAGGAAAAGACCTCCTCTTAAACACATTGTTTTTGATGTTTTGCTCCATCTTAATTTTCCACGTGAGTCTTCATGAATTCTTTGCCCCCGCCTGGCTGTTGGTTTCTGTTTTGATCCCCTCCTGTTAATGTTATCTCAAGACGGGGTGAATATTTTTTGCATTACTTTTTTTTTTACTGAAACCTCCAGCAGCAAAGATAACGAGGTATCCATCATAAAACAAGTAACCAATCCGAACATGGCATCAGAATGACATTCACTGTAAACTCCTCCCAAGTCCACTTTTCTTTGTTGCTGCCTCCAGGTTAGTTTGTTCCTGTACCGCTAGTGGGGTTTCTCCCCGAGCTGCTTGTTTGTTACATCGGGCCTCTGTCTGGGTAATTCCCCTCCAGTGGCCTCTGCTTCTTTTTATAGACTTTTTTCATTTATCCTTTTTTTTTTTTTCCCCATTTTATTGTTATTTTGCTCTTCTTTTCACACTGGAATATTTATGGTGGTTCCTGGGCCTGGTTTTCCCCTCCCCTTAAGGTGAAGGTGGTGCTCTTGAGCTCTGGGTGGCTGTCTGCTGGCAGGCTGCAGCGCCGATTCTGGCCACGCGACACACTCTCTGCTGCAGTCTGAGACCCGGGTGCTGTCTGTCCGAACCCTTCAAGAGGTGCCTGAGCCTGGCAGAGCTGCCCGTCCTGCTTTTTTGTTGGAGACTGATTCGCTCCATTGTTTGATGAAGACCTATTCCCCTTTATTATTGATGATCCCTCCCCCCCCTTTTTCTAGACTGGCCGATACTTCTTTCTTTTTGAACTATTTCCCCATTTCCCCCCCCCCCCCTCGCCAGCAGTAGTTAATCTTTTTTAGAGACCCCTTGCCATTTTTTTTTTTAGCCGTACCCTGAGGACTGTTTGATTGTTTTTCTGAGCGCATATTTTGGCTCTGCGTGGCCTTCTCTGTTGATGGATATGTGACCTTTTCTCAAAATAAAAATTATTCAATTTAAAAATGTCTTGGTGGCCCAACAGATTCGACTACGGCACCTGGCTCGCATCGTGGGCCTACTCTCATCCTCTATCCAGGCCATATTACCAGGCCTACTCCCCTACAAGCCAATGCAGTGACTGAAGACGTCCTTCTTCCTTTGACCATTCTCCTGGCTCGTCGTCCACAAAGAAAAGCGATCTTGGGAGGGGTTTACAGTGAATGTCATTCTGATGCTATGTTCTGATTGGTTACTTGTTTTATGTCTTGATACATCTTGTTGTCTTTGCTGCTGGAGGTTTCACTAAAGGAAAGTAATGCAAAATATTCGCCTCCCTGTCTTTATTAAAATTCAGATTATTCTAACACCAAGGCTGGAATAATCCACAATTCTTATCATTCCTGTTTTAGGGAAGCACCTGCATCTCCTAGCACTCAAGAGGCTATCCAAGGCATGCTATGCATGGCCAACCTCCAAGCCTCGTCCTCCTGCACTCCTTCTAACCTCCAAGCATGGTGGGCTGCTGGCCAGGAGAATTCTGCTGGGTTAGGATTACCCCAGGGGAGTGGGAAATCCACCGGCAGCAACAGTAAGGGTGGTAGCAATGGGACAAGTGGCAGCAAAGTTCTCCTGCGACCTGGTAAAAGACCTGTGAAACGACCAGCACATCGCAGCATGGACAGTGAAGATGACAGTGCCGACGAGCAGGCGACATTGGGTACCTGCTTCAAGGATTCTGAGTACAGTGAGTATATATGTGATTATCCTCTCCTACGGAAGTCCCATAAAACACCCAGGGCCCTGTTCCTCAGGAACTGGTAACATTAATGAGCGAGCTGTGGCGTATAAGAGCCCCATCTTTAATATTAGTGCGTCACATCTGCCTACTTCAGGGGGTCAGCAAACTTGGTCCTCCAGATGTTTTGAAACTACATCCCCCATGTTGCTCATCAGATTTGCGGAGTCTCGTGGAAATTGTAGTTCCAAAACATCTGGAGGGCTACGGTTGCGTACTGAAACCAAAAAGGGAGTTCTCCGGGGGTGGTCTTCCATAGGTCTGATCCAGTGAGATTGTGTACAAATGATCTCTGAGGGTGTCTTGTGCAAGTCTTCAGAGTCCTGAAGACTCCAGGAGTGAATACCAGAAGCAATGCTGCTGCCAGTAATCATTAGCAGCGCCCTTCAATAGCAAGTCAGACTGTTAATTGGTGTATGAGTCCTAATAGGAAACCGCTAAGACTTGGTAGCCCATCATCGCAAGCTTGGCCAGTAGACAGCCTTTCATGCTGTAACACTGGTAGGTGCAATGTGCAATTAATTTCCATTTTAATTAGTCACTTACGAATTTCTAGCCTGATTATAACTAGGGATGCACTGAAATTTCGGCCACCGAAACGTGTTGGCCGAAAAAGGTATATCTTGGCTGAAATTGGGGGGGGGGGGGGGTGAAAATGCAGCACACAATGATCACTGGAGGGTCCAGGTGGAGCTATGACTGTACCCAAGCCTGCCACTGCCTCTGCACTGGAGGAAAGCAAGTAAACTACTGTGGTAGGTGGACTGTCATCATAGTGATTACATCTTCAGTCATTCACTGGGAGAAAAAACACTGAGGCAATAACAGGGAAAAGTGTGTAGGCTGTGTGCTCCTTTCAGAGATAAGAGAGAGCACTCCGTCACTGCCGGGGTGATAGAACCAAAGAGCCATTTAACCACTTCACCTCCAGCTGCTACAGAGAGACAGGGGGAAAAGAGAGGGACAAGAAGGAGATGAAGAGGGACGAGGAGATTTAGAGACTCTAAAGCAATAATACAGTCTGAATTTGAGGAAGCTCATTTGTTTCTGCATGATGTGAGTGTGTCTTAAACCATTACTATTCAGGCCCCTTCACTTCTTGTCCTCTTACTACGCAGACCTTATTAATCCATTACTATACAGAGCTTATTCTCACATTGGTATAATACCTAATTAACCCATTACTATACAGTGTGTAAAGACCTCCTGACTGAATAGTAAACATTATTAACCCATTTGTACCACGCTAACACTTCATGGAATATTGATTATGTCCCAGGTATTGATTCCATTCTGTGCTATATACTGTACTGAGAAATGTATAAATGTCTTGTAATCCTGCTGCTCCCCTTTTCAGAGTTTGATCTACTATGAAGGTTACTCATATTAAGGTTTCCCAGTCTCGCCCTCGTGCAGGGCCTTATTGGTATATAGTGTAAAAATAAGCTGGGGTTGCTACGATTTATACAAAAAGTACTACTTTAAAATAAGTTGGGGGGGGGGTCGTTTTCGGTTTTCCGTACAAATTCTTCTTGAATTTTTAGGCTTCGGACCAGAATTTCCATTTCGGTTCATCACTATATCAATCCTGGGTCCTTTACGCTTGTCTGCGCTGACTTTGTATATCGTTGTCTATAGTTTACCCGTCCTTGGAGTCTGATGACGACGATCCAGCCCTGAGGTCCCGACCCAGGAAAAAGAAACAAACCGACGATGCACCGTGGAATCCAAAAGGTACAGGATAATCGACCAGTATGTTTTATTTGACTTTCTACAGACAGTGACGCTAACAGCCATCAAGGTCACAGTTCTCTCGGCTAGGAAGCAGGATTTTGGGAAATCAACACGTTAGAATGGGGTCATTTTGCACAGAACAAACCTATAGTGACCATTTTATTTTTTTCTTAAGCAAAAATAAACATGCATTTATTAACATTGGAGTCCACTTGATAGCTTCCTGTTCATTGCTTTATCCTCTTGACACAGCTCGTGTGACGCCAACACTGCCCAAACAAGCCCGTCCTGTGCGGGAGGGAACGCGTGTAGCCTCCGTTGAAACTGGGTTGGCTGTGGCCGCAGCCAAGCTCTCTCAGCAGGTAGGCAATCAAACCTGTGTACATTTTGGCTCGTTTACGACCACGGGGTAACCGTTTAGATAAAGGAAACTGTATTAATTAAATGTTTATTTAGGAACAACAGAAATCGCAGAAGAAGAAAGTAGCTGGTAAGAAGAAAACGCCAAGTGAGCAGGAGCTTCCTCTTGTTCCTGCTGAGCCAGATCCACCTCCTCCACCACCAGCACCTGAACCCCACATAGAGGTTTTCTCTGGCAGTCTCGCTGATCACGAATACACTGCTGGCCCCAATATTTTTGGCATGGCTCAGATCAACCGGGGAACAACACCAATGGCACCAGGTGTCTTCTTATCGCACCGTCGGCTATCTTCTTCATCCTCCTCCTCCCCTGTAAGCCCGGGAATTCAGGGTAAGTGCGATGCGCAAATGTCACTTGCAGGCACCTTTTAACCTGTTTTTTTGTTTTGCAAAAGTGGTTTTTGAAATCCTCACAAATTTAAAGCAAAAAAAATCCTTTCTTTTCAGGAAAACGACCCAAGAAAGGTTTGGCTACCGCTAAGCAACGGCTGGGGAAGATCCTAAAAATCCACCGGAATGGAAAACTGCTTTTGCTGTGACCTTCTTTCCCCATGCAATCTCCAAACCCATACCTGTTCCTTCCTCGCCTGGGTGACGCGTTCCAGCACAGCCGCACACAAGCTGTAAAACACTTCTTTTTATACATTCAGACGGAGCGTCGGGTCTTTCACAAACCTGCCTGGAAGAATAAACCAAAAAGAGATGGTTTTCTTTTTTTATTTTCCTTTTTTCAGGGGGAATTGTCAAAGCAGTTGAAACCGCTATCCAAACATAAAACCAACCGATCGAGGGCAGGCGGCATCCCATGGCAAATGGCAGTGATTTCAGCAGCTCTGCCCTAGTGTGTTTTGAGAATTTTATATATATATCTATATATCCCTTTCCTCTCTTCATGTTACATGAAACTGGTTCTTCCCTTAGTGAGGGATTTAGCTGTTTACAAAAGAGCTGAAGTCCTAGCAAAGCTGACATTCACAGCAAGGTTTTCAACATGGCACAGTTGTGTGGCCCGACTGCCATCTCCCCAAAGCGTGTCCCGAACGGCTTGTCACGCCCAAGCTACTCAATGTGATCAGCATGAGACCACGCGTCCGGATTTGTACCAGAAGGCACGGGATGCGAGCGACTCTCCAGCCTGCAGTTCTTTCTGGTTCTCACTTTACAGCTTGCAGTCACGGAGGAGGAATCTGCAAAAGGACCTTCTACATGTACATCGGTGGCTCCCCTGGGCCGCGCTGCCATACTAGCACTTGGCATTGGACAGTTACTTATCCTGAAGAATAAAACGTCTTGGTTGTTCAGAAACCCAGGAAAATGAGTGAAGGATTAATGCAAACTTTAAAGAACCTCCCCTCAGTTTTGAAGACTTCTCACTGTCCGGCATGCGTTACATTGACTTCACGCGGTGTATCACATATCACGATCCTGGATCGGTGGAGACATGAAGTTATTTGACGTGGATTATTGCGTTTAAATTTGCTGTCCCCTTTTCTAGTCTTTTCCTATGCCTCCCCAACGGGGTGTGTTTTAATGTTGTGTGTGTGTGTATATAACCGGGCCGTATCTGCAGCGTGGAAGGAAGGGACTTGGATATACGTGTACATAAGGGGGGGCACAAATCATCTGGCAAAAGGGAAATCTTACAGCAGCAGTACTTTGTGTCCTGAAGAAAAACCGAACAAAAAAGCCCTTTTCTTTATTCTAAAGGCAGCGTCTCGGGTAGTTTGGGATCCGTCTATAGAAGCGGAAGCACGTTCTACGGTCTTGTTCTTCTAGTGGAGGGTACAGGTGACAGCAGCAGGTTTGTGGCTCATATAGTCCATTCAGCACGCTTTGTAGGTTAGCCCTGTTTGAGCTCCTAACGCACCAAATACGTACGGATAATATCCTTTTATTTTGCGTTTGGCTGGCCTGCTCTATGGAAAGGACAAACGTTCACATTCTGGATACTTTTTGTTATAAGGTCTGCGCATTTATTCTATGTATCTGCCGCTACAGGAGTAAACGTCATGTTGTCCCTGGGCATGTCCTAGGTATCCATAATGAGTGGCTCCGGCTTGGTTTTGTCACATCCTGCTTTTTAATGATATTACAGCACCATTGTGGCTCGTGCATTCGCACATTTAAGTGGACGCTCTCTGCGGTGCGAGCATTATGTCTTACCTGAATGGTCATGCCGCTCTTGAGCTCCCTTTTGTCCTCCTGCCAAAGGGATAGCCCGGAGGGCTGATTCAACCCTCTGAATGCAGCTTCCCAGAATCTGAGCTGTCGCTGAGCACCGAGCTCATGGAGTCTCCAGGTCACATGACTTGCTGTCACATCCTGCAAAACTTCGCAGGAGCCCAACGCTGGATAAATATTAGATTTTTTTTTAAAGGAAATGAACCCCCCTCTGCATCCCCTCTCATTTTAACGTCTAAAGTTCCCTCTGTTTCCTCTTTTTAAACCCTTTTAACAGAGGATATTTTAATACATATATTTTTTACCTTTTTATTTATTTACATGAATCGCCCATATACGAGGTCTTAAGGAAAAAAGCTAAACTTATCGGACAGTCCTCGGTACAGAGCTTCTTTTGATCAGCTACCACAACTGCAGCTCTCCATGGAGGTCCTACAGAATCAGATGCCAAGAGTTCGTACCAGGTGCGAAGCACCATGTCTTGTACTGCCACATGAGCCCAAACGCTCACCGGATCTGCCACAGTCTTTCATGTGAATCTAGCCCTGTGCTCCCACATGTCGCGTGCACGGGTTTGTTGCAACCGGCCTGGTAATTGCTTTTTGGAGCCGAGATCTCACCACCTGAACGCCGTAACCTCTTGTAGCTTCATATACCTCAACGTTTCTAAAATAAACCCCTTTTCTATGTATGATTTATCTTCTGTTTATGTAAATATCTTCATTAAATCTTCTACATAAAATGCAGAAATTATTAGATCAGTGATTATCCTCTACGGAACGACCATAGAAATGTCCAGGTGACGCATCGGATTAAAGCGCATCTGTTGGAGAATACGGTTTATTTCAGGATCCCCCCCCATGCGGCATGGATGATGCCAGTAGTGTGTCGCTTATGATTTGCTAACGTTACGCTTCGTATTGATTTACGGACGAGGTTCCTCATCCTGCAAGAGTTTTGGGTCTGAAACCTGCAGTTTTTTAATTCTGTTTTGTGAGCGGGAGTCTATGCTTTATTTTGTAATCCCTATTCAATGTGTTGAAGCACTTCTTTTCTTTGTTGCAAAAAAAAATAATCCCAGTTTACTTTCTGATGCGTGATTGTATCGAAAGATCCAAAATTAAACGTCACTTCCAAGTACTGCTGCTTTAAGATGTGTCAATCGAGTGCTGTCACACCGCAAAGGGGCGACACGTGCGTCTCTGTCCGCCGGGTGCCCCGATTTTTAGCTCTGTTTTCTACACTATAACCCAGGGATGGCTCAGGAAGAGCACGTCTGCGAAAGGAAAACAAAAACATAGACTTTGTTGCCCACCAGGAGGTTTTTATTGCATTTGTAAGTTTTGCCGGGTTTTTTTTTTTTTTTCACAGAAGCCGCTTTGCTGATGTCTTTCTGTCCGCGTTTGCGGACACTCGATATGTGGCAGCTTATATAAGCTTCTCCTTCCTTATTCTGCTTTCTGTTTATTAATGTAAATTATATATATTTTTTTTTTAAATGTAGTTATAAAAGAAATGTACAGCTGCCTCTTTGTGCTTTTATCACACACCCCCACCCAGTGTTATTCCTAAACACACGCACTCACTAGAGTTGCCAGGTCGGCTAGGTTTTCCTGGACACATATCATTTATTCGTACTGATGGGCAGCGCGTGAAAAATGCCACCCGGCAGTATGTAAAATCCATACGCTGCAGGTAAGAAATAGGAATCCCAGGTGACCTGCCTTGATTTCCTTCCCGCAGCATATGAATTATACATGTTGCAGGGCAGCACTTTTCCCTGGGCACCCCTCTGCATGAGATCTTAATATGTGTCTGGGAAAACATGACCGATCTGGCAACCCAAGAGTGCACACACCCGCTAAAATGGTACACAAGTACATACATGAGCACTCTGTACAGGGGTTGGCAACATTCTCCCTCCATAGGTTTTGGAACTACACCTCCCATGATGCTCAGCCCCTAATTAGATTGGAACTACATCTCCCATGTTGCTCAGCCCCTCATTAGATTGCAACTACATCTCCCATGTTGCGCAGCCCCTCATTAGATTGGAACTACATCTCCCATGATGCTCAGTCCCTCATTAGATTGGAACTACATCTCCCATGATGCTCAGCCCCTCATTAGATTGGAACTACATATCCCATGAGGAGGAACCAATCTTATGAGGGGCTGAGCATCATGAGAGATGTAGTTCCAAAACCTTTGGAGTGCCAAGGGTGCTGACCGCTTCGACACAAGGTTTTAGTTTACCTCCAATCTTGACAGGCTTTACTGTGAAATTATTATATATTTTTTTTTTTTTAACTGCCAGGTGAACTTTGTCAGTGATAACCCATCAGAGGGTGAATGCTAAATTGGTTTTATCGCGATCTCGGCGGTGAAGGTGTCACCTTGCGCTTCAAAGGCAACATCCAATATCAAGATATCTCGGTCTGCTAATCTGCAGCCCAAAAGCAAAGGAAATGTGTTTTTGTGCTGCAGGAGGTGCTCCCAAAGAGCTAAAACTCTCTAAAATCTGCTGCTCTATGCTCTGACATTGGGAATTCAGCAGCGGATGCTGGGATCGAGCTGCAGCTCAAATGGCTGTGACTCAATTTGGCAGTAGATGGTGCCATCTACTGGCCAAAATAAGTTATGTACAGTACGAAATACAAAGGGTATATGCCCAAATATTGTGTCATTTTGAGGGGTTCAGGGTGCCCTAATCTTTTGGCTGCAAACGGGAGAAGGGGAGAACTATTAATTTCTATTGGTCTAATCCTTAATTGGTTTCTGCCAATGATTTTTTTTTTTTGGGAAAATCACCTGATAGTGAAGGGGTTAAAGGAACAGTATTAAAAAAATGTCCTTTTTTTTGCCCTTAACTAATTTGGCAGAGGCTGCCCAATTACTTTACTTTTTAGGTTGGTCCCCCCCACACACCTTTTGTCCTTCGTTGGGTGCAGCTCCTCAAATACAGCTCAGGAAATCCCGAACACGGAAGTCCCTGCGGCTTTCTAGTGCAATTTACGCTCCAATGCAACTTGCGTGGCGTAGGCACCGCAATTTGTGCAGCGCGATGGGACTTGCACGAGTTCCGTCGAGCCTGCGCAGTTCTGATCCGTTGGCTGCCACTCTGAGACAGACTGCTACAGCGATTGGTCTCAGAGTTACGTGGGAATGCTCAAGTCACTAGTGAGCAGCAGCCGGGAAATTCAAAAATCCCGATTGCAGACAGTGGAGTGGAGGAAATTTAACTACTTCAGCTAGCGCTTTTCACCAGATTAGGGGGCTGGGAGGAGAGAGGGGGTGCGCTCCTCCCATCCTGACTGCTTCACATTTACAGAGTATCCCTTTTAAATGTCCCTTTAAAGAAAGCTCCATGACCTATACAGAAAATTTTATGTTTCTCAAATTATTTTAAAACCAGGCCTTTTTTGCTTTGCCGAACGCAGTTTTTTTTTTTCTTCTTTTTTTCCATCAGTCTGGCTGCGTTCTGCAATGAATACTATGTTTCAGCACCATGGATAGCTCCGGAGCCCCTTGCTCGGTTCTGAATCGGCACCATGGATAGCTCAGTTTTTTTTTCTTCCTTTACACATCGTTTCATTCTGTATTTTATTTTTATTTTTTTTAATTTACTTTCAGATTATTTCGTTTCGTTACGTTTTTTTTTTTTTACTTTCACCTTTCGATTTGTTCGTTATGTTGCTGTGATTTGTTTTTTTTGGACCGATTCGTAGTTCGGAAATGCTTCCGAAATACAAATCTGGTAAATTTTGTCCGAATTTTAATTTGGAACGAAACCAAATGCACGTGTCTACAAAAAACAAGCTTCCTAATTACAAAGCACATAGGCTAATGAGCATAGGCACAGGTGGTTATGTACTTTGATTCTCTTAAATTACACTTTCAGGGTTATTCAAATCCAATAAAAATTGAATAAAAAGCAAAACACAAACTTACAAACTCACGGCACGTTCGGTGACTTTTCATTCTCTTCAATTCGGTACGATTTAGCGATCCCATTTCGGCGACCCTGCGGTGTATTCAGCAAACACCACGGGGTCCCCGAATTGCAGGGGAAAGTCGCTGAAAACTAACCGCAAAACCTGGCGAATGCACACCGAAAACCTGCAAAAACATCTGGATTAACCCCACAGAAAACGCCGGAAACGCAGGAGCCGATCACACACAGAGCAGCCGCCAGAAAAAGCCGATACCGCAGATGAATGTAGTGAATAAATGAAAAAAAAAACCTGTTTGCTTGAATGTTTTGAAAAGTGAAACGCTGTTTGTGAAGAAATTACTGAACGAAAATGTCTGAAATTTACATATGAGATCCAATGAATGATAATAAAAAGGGCCGTTACAGTAAAAATAAGAAGTTTAAAAAAGCAAAACTCCAAAAATGCTTAAAATATCATAAAAAATCTATAACTAAAGAGACTTTTTACTGCAGAATTTTATAATAAACGGTTTATTAGACATTGGATTAAAATGGGAATATTTTTAACATTGAAGCCTATGGGATTCGCCTGGATAAATCTGCCGAATTAAACCACCGACTGACAGGGCATTTCGGGAACCTTTCACTGCTGGTTTGTGTTCTCTGAATAGACGAAGCATTGCGTCTCTATGGGGATTTCACTGCCCTCGAACAGGCACCGTATGTGCAGGCAATTCGCCAGGATTTGGCGAATTGCATGCTCTCTGAATGGCCAAGAAAGGTAACTGAACGCTGATTTTCAGCGTTCGGTTCCCTTTCGGCAGCCATTTGGATCACTTTAACCCTGATAATTTAGTTTTTTCCCTAATTTTCCTTCCAGATTGTGGAGTGAAATTGGAAGACCAGTTATTAGGGGACCCAACTGTATATGGGTTACCCTACTGGTAGTTCTTAACCTTTTATGCACCATTGTTTTATATTTTAATATTGTGTCATTTTGAGGGGTTCAAGGTGCCTTAATCTTTTGGCTGCAAACAGGGGAGAGCTATTCATTTCTATTGGTCTAATCCTTAAAATCTGGCCTGTTAGAAGGTCTTGAGGACAGGGTTGAGAACCACAGCTCAGGGACATTCGATAGAGCAGACTATTTTGTATCCTGTGTCAGCCATCCAGAACCAATACAGCAGCTGTCAGGGAGATATCATGGAGAGATTGGCCCTCCAGCACCCTTGTTTTCTCATTCCATACCCCCCCTCCATCATTAGTGGCGAAGGATGGCACCCACAGCACAGACCACCACATGAGATCCAAGATGGCCGAACAGCCATTGTCTCTTCCAGTCACAGGTATGGGAGAAACCTGCTGATCACAGCATCCGCGATGTTCAGGGAGGTTTTAATGTTTCGAAGCCGAGGTGGATCAGTAAGGCATGAAGGAAACCTTATAAAAGGGCCCAATAATAACTTCTTGCTGGAGCTCGGCGGTTATGCGGCTGCTCGCCTCGGCATTCAGAGACGCCCTAAAGAAATGAATTTGATACATTCCCGACCTTTTAGGAAACAGGTCACATTCTAGGTCCGTCGCTCACACTCGCTTCTGTTTAATGGAGCTCGGGGTGTAGAAATAAGTAAAATCAGGGCTTTTTAAGCCTATACCCTTCGGCACTAATGCAGTGCCAGTGTATGAGCAGCCCCGATTGGCACCCTGGCATGTATGCGCGTGGGACTGACACGCTCTGTAGGCATTGATTTCAGGGCCGTGGACGGCGTAAGGTGATGCATATTGCACTTTGACTAGACCCCCTCCTCGGCCTAGTCCACACCTTCTCTGTACATGCCCAAAAGCTACAGTGTGCACAACAAGGAGAACGCACAAAAACTACAGTGTGCACGAAGAGAATGCACAAAAACTACAGTGTGCACAACAAGGAGAATGCACACAAAGTATAGTGTGCACAATAAGAACGCATAGTGTGCCGCTTTCAGCTCCAATTCGAAATATAGAAAAGGTAGCATTTACCTAAAAATGGGGTTTGCCTTGATGTTGACAGATGAGCTTACATTTTAATGGCCATTGAAGCAAAGCCAAAGCAGTTTTTGCTACATATACTTCATTGCCATTCAGTGCTGTGATCCGCTGCCAATTTAATGTGTGGTGTGTGCTGTATGTATAATCTATATAATGCTGTGTGGTGTGTTTGCCTGTTAAAGCATACCTGTGTGTCTGTGGAGTGTACCTGTGTGGTGTGTTTGCCTGTTAAAGCATACCTGTGTGTCTGTGGAGTGTACCTGTGTGGTGTGTTTGCCTGTTAAAGCATACCTGTGTGTCTGTGGAGTGTACCTGTGTGGTGTGTTTGCCTGTTAAAGCATACCTGTGTGTCTGTGGAGTGTACCTGTGTGACGTGTGCCTATGGAGTGTATCTGTGTGGTGTGTGTGCCTGCGGAGCGTATCTGCAGGGCCGCCATCAGGGCATTACGCCCCATGCTGCCATAAGGGGCGCGGAGGGGGACTCTTGAGTCCGATACCAGAGCTGACTGTTTCCTCCTTGGCAGCTTCGCTGGGTGGGCGGGACCAAGCAGCGTGCGGGGGCCTCCCAAGCACGTTGCTTTGCCACCGCCTCCAGTCGCATGGAGCTGCCGGAGACAGAGGGCCCGGTGTTGTATCAAGGAGAAGAAAAGAAGGAAGAGGGAGGACCGGGAAGGAAGACGGCGGAATGGTGAGCCAAGGCCCAGCCAGACCCCCAGGGTCCAGTCATACACACTGCACATTACTGTGAGTTTTATTGCTGTGGAACTCTGTCCTTTTTTTTGTTTTGTAAGGGGGCAAAAAGCTGTTAAGAAGACGTGTGGCCCCGTCCTTGTGTGCACTAGCGCGCGTTACCGGCACCCGTCGCAGCGTTGTGATGCTGCGGACAGAGCCGGTCACATGCTTGCGCGTACCTAGAGATCATCACTGTCGATGCGCTAGGATGCACGTCGATGGGGCTGCAAAGCCTGATCCTCCATAGGAGGATCGCGCTTTGCAGCCTTGTGGAGGGGGGCAGGCGGGAGTTGAGGGGGCGGGGCGGTGCATTAACGTTTTCTTTAACGCACGCTAGTGCGTTTAAAGAAAACGCCTAGTGTGCCCCTGGCCTAAAAGTTGTGGAAGTTTAGGGGGGGCCCATCTTGAGGTTCAGGAAGGGGCCCCATCATTTCTGCCCTGCGTATCTGTGTGGTGGGTGTGTCTGCAGCGCGTATCTGTGTGGTGTTTGTGCCCGTGGAGCGTACCTGTGTACCACAGTGTGTGGTTTGTGTACCTGGGTGGTTTGTGTACCACAGTGTGTGGTTTGTGTACCACAGTGTGTGGTTTGTGTACCTGTGTGGTTTGTGTGCCGGTGATTGTACCTGTGTGCTGTTTCCTGCCCAGGAATTCTCCTGCACCTGTTCATTGAAAAGCAGCAAGTGATTCTAGGTGTAACATTGTTGCATTCTCGCCACGCCCTCCAGTCACCTCCACATGACCCCGTGGAGAGAGAGCAGGAGAGGCAGCCCTCAGCACAGGAAGGTCAGGTTTGTACCTCAGCCTTATATCTGTGTGACTCCAGCATGTGAGAGAACTATACAGGGCCCTGGGGGTGGGAGAGGGTGCACTTAATCCTGACGTGGGGTGAAATAGGGAAACACTGGGCGGGGCCTATTCCTGCACGTGAGCTGAATTGACAAATGAAAGAACATGGAGGTAATGGGGTGCACATGGGTGTTAATGTGGAATGCATCGTGTTTAATGGGGAGCACATGGTGTTAATGTGGAATGCATCGTGTTTAATGGGGAGCACATGGTGTTAATGTGGAATGCATCGTGTTTAATGGGGAGCACATGGTGTTAATGTGGAATGCATCGTGTTTAATGAGGAGCACATGGTGTTAATGTGGAATGCATCGTGTTTAATGGGGAGCACATGGTGTTAATGTGGAATGCATCGTGTTTAATGGGGAGCACATGGTGTTAATGTGGAATGCATCGTGTTTAATGGGGAGCACATGGTGTTAATGTGGAATGCATAGTGTTTAATGGGGAGCACATGGTGTTAATGTGGAATGCATCGTGTTTAATGGGGAGCACATGGTGTTAATGTGGAATGCATAGTGTTTAATGGGGAGCACATGGTGTTAATGTAGAATGCATCGTGTTTAATGGGGAGCACATGGTGTTAATGTGGAATGCATAGTGTTTAATGGGGAGCACATGGTGTTAATGTGGAATGCATCGTGTTTAATGGGGAGCGCATCGTGTTTAATGGGGAGGCAGGGTGTTAATGTGGAATGCATGGTGTTTAATGGGGATTGCATGGTGTTAATGTGGAATGCATTGTGTTTTTACGGGGAGTACAGGGTGTTAATGCATCGCGTTTAATGGGGAGCACAGTGTGAATGTGGAATGCATTGGTTTTATTGGGGAGCGCATGGTGTAATGTGGAATGCATCGTGTTTAATGGGAAGCGCAGGGTGTTTGTGGTTAATGGGGAGCGCAGGGTGTTAATGTGGAATGCATCGTGTTTAATGGGGAGCACATGGTGTTAATGTGGAATGCATCGTGTTTAATGGGGAGCACATGGTGTTAATGTGGAATGCATCGTGTTTAATGGGGAGCACATGGTGTTAATGTGGAATGCATCGTGTTTAATGGGGAGCACATGGTGTTAATGTGGAATGCATCGTGTTTAATGGGGAGCACATGGTGTTAATGTGGAATGCATAGTGTTTAATGGGGAGCACATGGTGTTAATGTAGAATGCATCGTGTTTAATGGGGAGCACATGGTGTTAATGTGGAATGCATAGTGTTTAATGGGGAGCACATGGTGTTAATGTGGAATGCATCGTGTTTAATGGGGAGCGCATCGTGTTTAATGGGGAGCGCAGGGTGTTAATGTGGAATGCATGGTGTTTAATGGGGATTGCATGGTGTTAATGTGGAATGCATTGTGTTTTTACGGGGAGTACAGGGTGTTAATGCATCGCGTTTAATGGGGAGCACAGTGTGAATGTGGATGCATTGGTTTTATTGGGGAGCGCATGGTGTAATGTGGAATGCATCGTGTTTAATGGAAGCGCAGGGTGTTTGTGGTTAATGGGGAGCGCAGGGTGTTAATGTGGAATGCATCGTGTTTAATGGGGAGCACATGGTGTTAATGTGGAATGCATCGTGTTTAATGGGGAGCCATGGTGTTAATGTGGAATGCATCGTGTTTAATGGGGAGCACATGGTGTTAATGTGGAATGCATCGTGTTTAATGGGGAGCACATGGTGTTAATGTGGAATGCATAGTGTTTAATGGGGAGCACATGGTGTTAATGTAGAATGCATCGTGTTTAATGGGGAGCACATGGTGTTAATGTGGAATGCATAGTGTTTAATGGGGAGCACATGGTGTTAATGTGGAATGCATCGTGTTTAATGGGGAGCGCATTGTGTTTAATGGGGAGCGCAGGGTGTTAATGTGGAATGCATGGTGTTTAATGGGGATTGCATGGTGTTAATGTGGAATGCATTGTGTTTTTACGGGGAGTACAGGGTGTTAATGCATCGCGTTTAATGGGGAGCACAGTGTGAATGTGGAATGCATTGGTTTTATTGGGGAGCGCATGGTGTAATGTGGAATGCATCGTGTTTAATGGGAAGCGCAGGGTGTTTGTGGTTAATGGGGAGCGCAGGGTGTTAATGTGGAATGCATCGTGTTTATTGGAGATCGCAGGGTTGTTGATGATGGGCACATGGTGTTACAGGGTAATAGTGGGGGACACATGGTGTTAGTGGTGTGCACATGGAGATAATGGGAGACACGCGGTGTTAATGAGTTTAGGGCAAAAACCGCATACCCTATATACAAAAAAAGTGTTGGTTTTTTCCAGTGACGTCTAATGTGGTTTGAGCATACTTTATAAGTCACCCTGTACAAGGTGTATAGACCCAAAAGGTAAACCCAAATAGGGATGGACAGATATAATTTTTGCAGGGCCGATACCGATTCTCAGTAGCCATCCTGGGCGATAGTCGATATCTGCTGCCGATATTCTGTAAACTTAAAGTGACATTAAAGCCTCAGATTTTTTAACATAAAACAGTACTATAATGTAAGCCTTACTGTAATCCAGTGTAGTTTTGTTCTCTTTGCTGCGGTTCCATTTAGGCTAGGGTCAGATGAGCGCATTTTGTACGGACTGTACGTCCGTGCAGTACGGACATCGTCAGTACGGATGACGCAGTAGTGGTCACACAGTCCGTTTTTTCACTGAAGTTATTTTTTGACGGATGTAGGAGGGGAAAATAAATTACAATGAAAAAACATTCTGTCCGTCAAAAATGCTGGACGTATAAATGCAGTCCGTCTGACCGTGCTCCATCACTCACACACAAAGCTATGCGGACGTTGTGGACGTGGCGCACTCTGCACGTCCGTTCTAGCAGTATTACGTTCTTGCCTAACCTGCGTCCGTTTGCAGCGTCCGTCATGCGTCCGCAGTTCTGTGCGGACGTACTTCGTGTGTGGGGCTCCATTTAACACAATTGTATGCTATCACGGACGTACTTATGTGCGGCAACACGGACGTTAACACTGCGCTCGTCTGACCCCAGCCTTAAATCTTTATATTTTGTCATGCTGGGGACAACTTCCTGTTTTTAAGAATGTTTTTAAAGTTGTGAAAAAAACACATAAATCTGACATTCCATTAACTGGTTGTGTTCAATAAAATTGTAAACCCTGCACCACGTCCACTAAATTTATTCAATTTATTTAAAAAATAAATGCTATTTAAGCTTTTATTTCTACAAACAATATGGTTGTGTCCAGACTCTGGCCTTTGCAATGATCCCTTATATGACCCTATATGTAAGGGGTTGAAGAGAATAATGGTCTCCAATTGTCCGTCCTTAACCCCTAAGATCCTGTCTTAGGCACACCTTGAGTTAACTCTCCTTCTGCGCAGGGAGAGAGAAAATCCTTTCAAAAAAGGACACACGAGGCATGTACTTTTGTCTGGCAATTTCTCTCTGCCTTCCAACGGTTCTTTGACACATATTTATACCTATGTCAAGGCGTTGGCTCTTTATTTCATTAGTTAACATTTCAAAACATAACATAGTTCATTGGCCAGTTTCAATACAGGTCTGGTGACACATTTCTAGACAGTCCCGTGGCCTCGGCATGTGATTTCTTGAGATATCAGCATTTCTTAAGACATCAGCACTTTTTTAAGACATCAGCACTTTTTTTATCACTTGAGAGAAACATTTGCAAACATCAGTATCCTTGTCATTTCTAAAGACATTTGCAAACATCTTGAGAAGTGAACCTTAATCCTATAATACTGCTGATTATCAATTTATCTTAAAACTATTTCTTATATTTTAAACCTTAATTTATCTATTAATATTATAATTCATGGGGTGTTATTTAACTACTTATAGGGTCCTTCTTATAGGTCAGCAGATGGTGGTCTGAGGATTCCTTTTCCTTCAGGGGTCGTACCTTTTGCCTTCCAGATGTTTTGGAACTACATCTGCCATGATACTCAGCTACTCATTAGGTTCTTAGTGCCTCATGGGAAATGTAGTTCCAAAACATCTGGAGGGCCAAGGTTGCTGACCCTGCTGTACGATACACAGTACCTGAAATAAAGGGGACCAATAGACCCCTATATCTCCTGTATAGGGAATTCCCCGCCAGATGGGAGGGAAGCCAAATCTCTGTTGTCCGCACACTCATGTGCAATACTGTTAGTGGGCAGGGGACATCTTACAGCAAGAGTTGTCAGCTTGCTGTGGGAGAAGTACCATATCGGCATCGTTTTGTGGGACCTCGGGTGTCGTGGCTCCTGTGAGCCAACGTATCCAATTATCAGAAATTGGATAAGTATCGGCCACTGATCATCGGTCTATGTAACATATTAAAAGAAATTGAGAGTTTTGGGAAATGTACCTCCTCCTATGTTGAGCACATCCCATCCCAGCAAGTTCATACCAGTTTTCTATGGAGCAAACGTAGACCAACAATATCTCAGCTGTAAAATATCTCTGTAAAATCTCGACCGCTTTGTTTTCTCTAAATTGCTAATTTTATACTTTTACTCTTATTTCAGGAAATGTCAGAAATGCAGAAAGAACGTTGAAAAAGAGGAAAACGATCAAAACGTAAATGCTCGACTGCAGCTTGTCTGCCAGAGTCTGTGAAAAAGAGTGTGAGGGTAAGTCTAAAGGGGGGATATCCGGGGTGGGAATCCAGATATATTGTATATCTTCATGGGTCAGCAACCTGGTCTCCAGATGTTTTAGAACTTCATTTCCCAACCTAATGAGCGACTGAGCATCAAAACATTAGGAGGGCCAAGGTTGCCGACAAAGTGCTTGTTTTAGGGTTAGGGTCTTGGTTCCTCTTTGTGCTTGTTTTAGGGTTAAGGTTTTGGTTCCTATCTGTGCTTGTCTTAGGGTTTTGGTTCCTATCTGCTTGTTTTAGGGTTAGGGTTTTGGTTCCTCTCTGTGCTTGTTTTAGGGTTAGGGTTCTGGTTCCTCTCTGTGCTTGTTTTAGGGTTAGGGTTTTGGTTCCTATCTGCTTATTTTAGGGTTAGGGTTTTGGTTCCTATCTGTGCTTGCTTTAGGGTTTTGGTTCCTAGCTGTGCTTGTTTTAGGGTTTTCACATGAACACCACAGCAGGGTAAGTGTTTCATCAAGCAGTCTTTATTCCTTGTAGCTTAGGTGTATACAGGCACAGCTGCTTGGTTTAACCAAATAAATAAAACAAGAAAACCTTTCTCTTCTATCCAGCAATCAATGTAACAATAACAAAAGATTGTGTCCGCAAATCACAGGCATTAGGAGCTGTGTCTGTCTGAGGGGAGATCCACCAAAAATGAACCTCCTGTGCCTGTATAGGCGTGTCTCAAAAGCCCCAGCAATCACAACATCAAGCCATTGTGTGTGTTGCTGGGCTGATCAACCCTGCCAAGTTAACCCTTTCCTCAGGGAACCTTATATACACCCCATCACAGCGTGTTTTAGGGGTTAGGGTTTTGCTTCCTCTCTGTGCATGTTTTACGGTTAGTGTTTTGCTTCCTCTCTGTGCGTGTTTTAGGGTTAGGGTTTTGTTTCCTATCTGTGCGTGTTTTAGGGTTAGGGTTTTGTTTTTTCTCTCTGCGTGGTTTAGGGTTTTGGTTCCTATGCACCGGATCGGCATCGTTTTGTGGGACCTCGGGCGTCGTGGCTGCTGTGAGCCAACGTATCAAATTATCAGCACATAAAAGGCTGGTACCAGTATCGGAAATTGGATAAGTATCGGCCACTGATCATCGGTCTAACGTATTAAAAGAAATTGAGAGTTTTGAGAAATGTACCTCCTCCTATGTTGAGCACATCCCATCCCAGCAAGTTCATACCAGTTATCTATGGAGCAAACGTAGATCAACAATATCTCAGCTGTAAAATATCTCTGTAAAATCTCGACCGCTTTGTTTTCTCTAAATTGTAAATTTTATACTTTTACTCTTATTTCAGGAAATGTCAGAAATGCAGAAAGAACGTCGAAAAAGAGGAAAACAAACAAAACGTAAATGCTCGACTGCAGCGTATCTGCCCGAGTCTGAGAAAAAGAGTGTGAGGGTAAGTCTAGAGGGGACGGATATCGGGGGTGGGAGTCCAGATATAGTGTATATCTTCATGGGTCAGCAACCTGGTCTGCAGAGGTTTCAGAACTTAATTTCCCAACCTAATGAGCGGCTGAGCATCAAAACATCGGGAGGGCCAAGGTTGCCGACAGACTGCTTGTTTTAGGGTTTTGGTTCCTACCTGTGATTGTTTTAGGGTTAGGACTTTGGTTCCTATCTGTGCATGTTTTAGGGTTAGCGTTTTGGTTCCTACCTGTGCTTGTTTTAGGGTTAGGGTTTTGGTTCCTATCTGTGCTTGTTTTAGGGTTAGGGTTTTGGTTCCTACCTGTGCTTGTTTTAGGGTTAGGGTTTTGGTTCCTCTCTGTGCATGTTTTATGGTTAGGGTTTGGGTTCATATCTGCTTGTTTTAGTGTTAGGGTTTTGGTTCTTATCTGTGCTTGTTTTGGGGTTAGGGTATTGGTTCCTATCTGTGCTTGTTTTAGGGTTTTGGTTCCTATCTGTGCTTGTTTTAGGGTTTTGGTTCCTATCTGTGCTTGTTTTAGGGTTAGGGTTTTGGTTCCTTTTTGTGAGTGTTTTAGGGTTTTGTTCCTCTCTGCGTGTTTTAGGGGTTAGGGTTTTGTTTCCTATCTGTGCTTGTTTTAGGGTTTTGGTTTCTCTCGGCGCGTGTTTTAGGGTGAGGTTTTTGTTTCCTATCTGCGTATTTTAGGATTAGGGTTTTGTTTCCTCTCTATGCGTGTTTTAGTGTTAGGGTTTTGGTTCCTCTCTGTGCGTGTTTTAGGGTTAGGGTTTTGTTTCCTCTCTCTGCGTGTTTTAGTGTTAGGGTTTTGGTTCCTCTCTGTGCGTGTTTTAGGGTTAGGGTTTTGTTTCCTCTCTCTGCGTGTTTTAGTGTTAGGGTTTTGGTTCCTCTCTGTGCGTGTGTAATGGAGTGGACCTTGTCACATGAACACCACAGCAGGGTAAGTGTTTCATCAAGCAGTCTTTATTCCTTGTAGCATAGGTGTATACAGGCACAGCTGCTTGGTTTAACCAAATAACTAAAACAAGAAAACCTTTCTCTTCTCTTCTATCCAGCAATCAATGTAACAATAACAAAGGATTGTGTCCTCAAATCACAGGCCATTAGGAGCTGTGTCTGTCTGAGGGGAGATCCACCAAAAATGAACCTCCTGTGCCTGTATAGGCGTGTCTCTTTAAAAGGCCCAGCAATCACAACATCAAGCCATTGTGTGTGTTGCTGGGCTGATCAACCCTGCCAAGTTAACCCTTTCCTCGGGGAACCTTATATACACCCCATCACAGCGTGTTTTAGGGGTTAGGGTTTTTGTTCCTATCTGTGCGTGTTTTAGGGTTTTGGTTCCTATCTGTGCGTGTTTTAGGGTTAGGGTTTTGCTTCCTCTCTGTGCCTGTTTTACGGTTCCTCTCTGTGCGTGTTTTAGGGTTAGGGTTTTGTTTACTATCTGTGCGTGTTTTAGGGTTAGGGTTTTGTTTTTTCTCTCTGCGTGGGTTAGGGTTTTGGTTCCTATGCACCGGATCAGCATCGTTTTGTGGGACCTCGGGCGTCGTGGCTGCTGTGAGCCAACGTATCCAATTATCAGCACATAAAAGGCTGGTACCAGTATCAGAAATTATATAAGTATCGGCCACTGATCATCGGTGTAAGTATTAAAAGAATTTGAAAGAAAGAACGTCGAAAAAGAGGAAAACGATCAAAACGTAAATGCTCGACTGCAGCTTGTCTGCCGGAGTCTGAGAAAAAGAGTGTGAGGGTAAGTCTAAAGGGGGGATATCGGGAGTGGGAATCCAGATATATTGTATATCTTCATGGGTCAGCAACCTGGTCTGCAGAGGTTTCAGACCTTAATTTCCCAACCTGAGCATCAAAACATCGGGAGGGACAAGGTTGCCGACAGACTGCTTGTTTTAGGGTTTTTGTTCCTACCTGTACTTGTCTTAGGGTTAGGACTTTGGTTCCTATCTGTGTATGTTTTAGGGTTAGCGTTTTGGTTCCTAGCTGTGCTTGTTTTAGGGTTAGGGTTTTGGTTCCTATCTGTGCTTGTTTTAGGGTTTTGGTTCCTATCTGTGCTTGTTTTAGGGTTAGGGTTTTGCTTCCTCTCTGTGCATGTTTTACGGTTAGGGTTTTGGTTCCTATCTGTGCGTGTTTTAGGGTTAGGGTTTTGGTTTTTCTCTCTGCGTGGGTTAGGGTTTTGGTTCCTATGCACCGGATCGGCATCGTTTTGTGGGACCTCGGGCGTCGTGGCTGCTGTGAGCCAACGTATCAAATTATCAGCACATAAAAGGCTGGTACCAGTATCGGAAATTGGATAAGTATCGGCCACTGATCATCGGTCTACGTATTAAAAGAAATTGAGAGTTTTGAGAAATGTACCTCCTCCTATGTTGAGCACATCCCATCCCAGCAAGTTCATACCAGTTATCTATGGAGCAAACGTAGACCAACAATATCTCAGCTGTAAAATATCTCTGTAAAATCTCGACCGCTTTGTTTTCTCTAAATTGTAAATTTTATACTTTTACGCTTATTTCAGGAAATGTCAGAAATGCAGAAAGAACGTCGAAAAAGAGGAAAACAAACAAAACGTAAATGCTCGACTGCAGCGTATCTGCCCGAGTCTGAGAAAAAGAGTGTGAGGGTAAGTCTAAAGGGGGGATATCGGGAGTGGGAATCCAGATATATTGTATATCTTCATGGGTCAGCAACCTGGTCTGCAGAGGTTTCAGAACTTAATTTCCCAACCTAATGAGCGGCTGAGCATCAAAACATCGGGAGGGCCAAGGTTGCCGGCAGACTGCTTGTTTTAGGGTTTTGGTTCCTATCTGTGCTTGTTTTAGGGTAAGGGATAGGTTCCTAGCCTGTGCTTGTTTTAGGGTTAGGGGTTTGGTTCTTAGCTGTGCTTGTTTTAGGGTTTTGGTTCCTAGCTGTGTGTGTTTTAGGGTAAGGGTTTTGGTTCCTAGCTGTGCTTGTTTTAGGGTTAGGGTTTTGGTTCCTAGCTGTGCTTGTTTTAGGGTTAGCGTTTTGGTTCCTAGCTGTGCTTGTTTTAGGGTTTTGGTTCCTAGCTGTGCTTGTTTTAGGGTTAGGGTTTTGGTTCCTAGCTGTGCTTGTTTTAGGGTTAGCGTTTTGGTTCCTAGCTGTGCTTGTTTTAGGGTTAGGGTTTTGGTTCCTAGCTGTGCTTGTTTTAGGGTTAGGGTTAGGGTTTTGGTTCCTAGCTGTGCTTGTTTTAGGGTTTTGGTTCCTAGCTGTGCTTGTTTTAGGGTTAGGGTTAGGGTTTTGGTTCCTAGCTGTGCTTGTTTTAGGGTTTTGGTTCCTAGCTGTGCTTGTTTTAGGGTTTTGGTTCCTAGCTGTGCTTGTTTTAGGGTTTTGGTTCCTAGCTGTGCTTGGTTTAGGGTTTTGGTTCCTAGCTGTGCTTGTTTTAGGGTTTTGGTTCCTAGCTGTGCTTGTTTTAGGGTTAGGGTTTTGGTTCCTAGCTGTGCTTGTTTTAGGGTTTTAGTTCCTAGCTGTGCTTGTTTTAGGGTTTTGGTTCCTAGCTGTGCTTGGTTTAGGGTTTTGGTTCCTAGCTGTGCTTGGTTTAGGGTTTTGGTTCCTAGCTGTGCTTGGTTTAGGGTTTTGGTTCCTAGCTGTGCTTGTTTTAGGGTTTTGGTTGCTACCTGTGCTTGTTTTACGGTTTTGGTTCCTATCTGTGCCTGTTTTAGGGTTTTGGTTCCTAGCTGTGCTTGTTTTAGGGTTTTGGTTCCTAGCTGTGCTTGTTTTAGGGTTTTGGTTCCTAGCTGTGCTTGTTTTAGGGTTTTGGTTCCTAGCTGTGCTTGTTTTAGGCTAGGGTCAGACTGAGGCAGTGCGGAACGCGCGTGCAGCCGCACATAATCACGGCCGTGCTAGCAGCAGATGCCGGGCAATGACGGCCAATATACGAAGTACGGTCGCACAAAAGTGCGGCCGCGCAACGCAAGCGGCAAACAAACGCATTTTTTCGAGAACGTGAAACCACTAGTACTGACGTACAGAGTGCGCTGCGTCCGCTAGCGGCATGTTTGCGTGATTAGGAGACGTCAGACGCTGCTAATGTCCGGCCAACATAACGTCCAGACACAAAAAGGGTTTTATTGATGATCCGTACAAAATCACGGATGAAACTGCGCATCGTATGACCGCTATTGCGTATTCCGTGAAAAAATAAGTCCATTCGTTCGAACGCACTTTTTCACGGACAACGTGAAAAATGCGTTAGTCTGACCCTAGCCTTAGGGTTTTGGTTCCTAGCTGTGCTTGTTTTAGGGTTTTGGTTCCTAGCTGTGCTTGTTTTAGGGTTTTGGTTCCTAGCTGTGCTTGTTTTAGGGTTAGGGTTTTGGTTCCTAGCTGTGCTTGTTTTAGGGTTTTGGTTCCTAGCTGTGCTTGTTTTAGGGTTTTGGTTCTTATCTGTGCTTGTTTTAGGGTTTTGGTTCCTATCTGTGCTTTGTTTAGGGTTGGAGTTACTGTTAGGGTTCGGGTAGATGAACTCATTTGACACTGAGATTGCATTTATTCATAAAGAATTTGACGTAATTATTTTTTTTTTCTATCAAATAGAAGAAAAGACGTCAGAAGCTGAAGGCCGCCGCGTCTGCTCCAGATGAAAATACCCTTGCCTTCTCCCGCCGGGGAGATCCCCTATTGAACCTCCGCATTCTTCCCCAACGGAACCCTCGAGAATCAGCAGTGCGGATTGGTGTAAATGCGGGAGGTGCGTTGCCATGCCAACTGAAACGGAGTCTGTGTGCTGCAAAGAAATCCCGAAATGTAGTGATCTGATCCCGGAAGGGACGTCCTGTATTGTGGACAATGATCGATTTCCCGTTCTGTGTCTGAGCACGCCCGGAGCAGGGGTCACACGCGCCATTCTGGAGGTCCCTAAACAGATGCAACAGCGAGCGAATTATAACAAGTACGTATAGTACAGCCCAGTGACGGCAAAACTCAGCACCACAGATTCTTTGGAACTACATGTCCCATGATGCTTGGTTTCACATTGGGGTGGCTGAGCATCATGGGATATGTAGTTCTTAAACATCTGGGTTGCCATGGTCCGCCATCACTGGTATAAGCTTTGCATGTGTGTGTGTGTGTATGTATATATATATATATATATATATATATAGCAGTAATTCTCATAAAATTGACACTTTTAAATTAATTTACTAATCTGTGAACAGGGGGTTGGGGGAGGTAGGAGAGAACAGGAGGGTTTAACCCCTTCACTTCGATCTTCAAAGGCACCATCAAGTGCTTGGGATTGGGTTACCTCGACCTGGACGTAATCGGGAAATGGGAGGATTGGGAACTAATTTTGTTTATAAATAGGCTCCATGGTATGTCCCTAAAGTTACAGGACGTCTTATGTTGCTCAGCTCATTGAAACCTGCAATCTACCATTGACGTGCTTCCCAACCCTGCTCCTCAAGTCCCCCAAGCCAGGTTTTAAGGATTACCTCTGGGAAATGCAGACTGAATCCTGCAATCACAGAGCAGCAAATCACCTGTACTTCACATATCCTGCAAACCTGGCCATCCACTCTGACGCCCGTCTGGCCACCTTGTTGAGCGCAGTTAGTGCGCTCAGCGCTGCAAGGCTCGATCCTCCTATGCAGGCTCGCGCTTTGTAGCCCCATCGAACGCGCATCGTAGGGCTTCGATGGAGAGGCTTTCAGGACGGCCGCTGTAGCGCGCACAATTCATAAATTTTCCTATTAACATGACGGAAAGTTTAAATTCTAATAATGACTCGGAGGCGAGTATTTGCATTTCTTCCTTTATTGCACAAACGGCAGCAAAGGGTTAACAGAAGAAACAAACAACCCCTCCCCAGCATGGGGAGGCCCTCCCATAGTCCTTGTCCCGCCCCAATCCCACGTTCAAGTAACCACTGCGGGAGCATCCACTTCCTCTTCCGAGCCTGCGACAAGGCAACAAAAGCCAACTAGGACGGACCAGCTTCAACAATTAACGGAAAACCGGATCCGAAGATATCAGGCATATCCAGCAGACGTAAATCCATCTAGGACGCTGAAAAACAGTAAGGGACACGGAATGGAAGTTAGAGGCGGAGCCGTAACAGGGTGTATACACCAACACGGCACGTCCAGAAACAGACACCCATTCAGACAGGCACACTGACAGCAGCGCTAAATGTGTGAATAAAAGACACTACTCATGAACAGTGTGTGAAGTTTAATATTCGTGAATGTAAACCTCATAGGCGGGTGTGTGCAGGACAGGAACAGGGTGGGAAATACTCGCCTCCGAGTCATTATTAGAATTTAAACTTTCCGTCATGTTAATAGGAAAATTTATGAATTCTAAGGCATGTACTCGGAGGCTCCTATTTGCAAGTTCAACGCCGTCCTAAGACAGCATCCGACATTGCCGCAATAGGTTTAAAATAGAATGTGCGAAAAAGTGGATTCCCTTGACCAATCGGCAGCCCGCATAATATCCTCAATTCGACAGCCCACAGACACTGCCCTGGAGGCCACCGCACTACGTACGGAATGAGCCCCAAAGCAGGTGACGTTGACTCCTGCCAACTCCATAAGCCAGCGTGCAAGAGTAGCAGAATCCAGTGGTCGGTGGGGAGGACAAAAGGATAAAAACAGGGGCGAGTCTGGTAGGGAACGGAAGGGGGCAGTACGGGACTCGTAGGTCCGTAGGCAATGTACTGGACACGAGGGGTCGGCAGGAAAAGCGGGATAAAGGACAAAGGTCAGTGAAGTCTTTGTGCGTCGTGAGATACGAAAACGTACACCTTCGGGTACAAAAGAACGAGCCACAAAATCCAGAGCGCGAACATCACTAACGCGCTTACAAGCAACTAAAAAGAACAGCATGATCAATTTGGCGGAAAGAGCTCTGAGGGATAAGAGGTCATTATCTTGCCAGGAACACAAGAGGGACAGAACTAGAGTAACATCCCATGTGGATGTGTAGCGGGGAGCGGGTGGTCTAGTAAGACGCATGCCGCGTAAAAGACGACAAACCAACGGGTGGTTCCCAATAGGCACCCCCGAAAGGCCCGCATGGCCAGCCGACAAGGTCGAACGGATTACGTTGACCGTCCGGTAGGCCTTCCCCTCGTCAAACTGAACGGTGAGAAAATCTAGAACCACGTTCAGAGGGGCCGTAAAGGGATCCCAACTCCTCTCCATATACCAAGCAGCCCATTTGTCCCAGGCTGCGCGGTAAGAAGATCGGGTTCCAAGAGCCCAGGATTGGAGGAGGAGGTCTGCAGTGCGGTCCGAAACGCCTGTGGGTCCGCGGGGTTGCCAGAGATCAACCATGCCAATAGCTGCAGTCTGTCCGCCAGGATTAACGGGTGTGGCAGATCTGACGGATCCAGGAGGAGGGTCCGGGATAGCGGGAGCAATCGCAGGGCGTCCATCGCCATGCCGAGCAGGGTGGGGAACCACGACTGCGACGTCCAATACGGGGTGATGAGGACCATCTGAACTTGATGGCGTCGAACATGAAGGAGACAGCGGGCAATCATGGAAAACGGGGGAAACCCGTACGGACGGGCAGCCGACCACGCTTGCAGGAAGGCGTCTGTCGCCAGGGCTTCCGGATCCGGGCGCCAACTGAAGGACACCGGGAGGTGGGTGTTGAGGCGGGAGGCGAAGAGGTCTATGTCGAACGGACCCCAGGTGTCGGAAAGCACGGAGAAAACGGATGGATGAAACCGCCAGTCCCCGGAGTCCGAGAGGTGTCTCGAGTTCCAATCTGCCACCTGATTCAGGAGGCCAGGGAGGAACTGGGCCTGTACAATCATGTTCATGCTGAAGCAGAACTCCCAAAACCTCTGGGCGAGGAATGTCAGCCTCAGTGATCGTGGGCCTCCGAGTCCGTTGACGTAACGTACTGCGGACACGTTGTCCATCCTTAGAAGAACGCTGTCCGGCCTTCGTGAAGCACTGGAGGGCGAACAGACCAGCCAGGAGTTCCAAAGCATTGATGTGGTAATCTGCTTCTTCTGGTGACCAGCGACCGCCCGTCTCCTCTGAGCCGCAGCGGGCACCCCAACCGGTCTTGCTGGCGTCGGAGTCCACCACCGTGGAGGGAGGTGGCGAACGAATCGGCTTCCCGTTCCAGCGAACAATGTTGAGGAGCCACCATCGGAGATCTACAACCGCGTCCGGAGTGAGGGTGATGCTGTCTGCGTAATCTGGACCGGAGAGAACGGGCCTTCAAGAATTGGAGGGCCCTGTAGTGAAGCGGACCCGGGGAAATTGCTAGTCTTGCCGCTGCCAGGAGTCCGACCATACGGGCCAGAGAGCGTAGGGAGCAGTGGCCCGCTCGCAGGAGAGATCGAATCTCCTTTTTTATGGAAACTACTTTGGAGTTTGGCAGGCGTAATGACATTTGAGCTGAATCCACCAGTAATCCCAGAAACTCCAGGTGGCGCGAGGGAACTAGGATAGATTTTTCCTCGTTTATCAGGAACCCTAGGTCCTGGAGTAGGGTGATCGTCCAGGAGAGGTGTAGTAGTAGGGACCCGCGAGAGGGGGACATCAAAAGTATGTAGTCTAGATAGATAATTAATTGTACACCCCGAGCGGGTAGGTGATGCACCACCGGTTTTAGTAGTTTGGTGAAGCACCACGGGGCGGATGACAGGCCAAAGGGTAGGCATGTAAACTGCCAGGTGTGAGGGCCCCACGCGAACTTGAGAAAGTCGCAATGCGTGTGGTCGATCGGGACCGAAAGGTAGGCGTCCTTTAGCTCGAGCTTGACCATCCAATCGTTTTGGGATAGAGAATCCCTGAGGGTGTGGATGCCCTCCATCTTGAAATGATGGTAGACCACCCACTCGTTCAAGGACCGGAGGTTGATGACGGGACGCCTGCCGCCCCCTTTTTTCGCAACGAGAAAAAGGGTGCTGAGGAACCCAAGTGGAGCGGGGGACGCGAGCTCGATAGCGCCTTTCTTGTGGAGCGCGTGTACTTCCTCTTGAACCAGGTTCATCTGGTCCTGCGCAAAGCGAAGAGGCAATGGGAGGGAGTCTTGTACAGGAGGGGACACAAACTCTAGGAGGAGTCCCGCGACCACCTGAAGGACCCACGGATCCGATGATATGTGTCGCCAAGCGCTGGAAAAAAGACGGAGGCGGCCCCCCACTTGCACTTGGGAACAATGAATAAGTTGATAAGGACATACCTGCTCCTCGTCGTTAGTAGGAGGAACCTCTGCCCCCACGGTAGCCTCTGCCACGCCAGGGACCGGCTCTCGTGTACGGGACCGGACCAGCAGAACCGGTGTTATTAGAGGAGGTGGTTGCAGCAGTGGGGCCTTGACCATTGCGGGAGGCGTTATAACCCGCTCGGCCGGCAGCGCGACCCCTGTAGCTGCCGGCTCTACCAAAAACTCGCTTCTTGTTGGCGAAGATGCGTTTCATGGTTGACTCGGACTTGTCGATGGACTGGAAGGCCTGGGTGTATTCGCCCATATCTTTTAAGAAAGGTTTGCCAAAGAGCATGCCCTGGGCCTTTGCACCCAAATCATTGTTGGCCAGGTCAACCAGACCCTAATCAACTTTCAATAGAATGCTCTTTCTGCGTTCAGCAGAAATAGCGGCGTTGGCGTTCCCCAGGAGGCAAAACGCATGCTGCAGCCACTCGCCCACTTATTTGGGATCTAAGAACAGATCTTGAGTCTTGGCCTCCTCCACCAACTCAAATATGCAGACCATAGGGCCTGCAACATCTAGTACTTTGTCCTGACAACTTTTCAGGACACTGTCAATGCCTTTTTTGGCTGACCAACCGCGCCTGCCGGTGTATTTTTGGAAGCTCTTGTCCACCACTGGGGTCAGGCACGTTTTACCCGTGGTGGTGGGTCTAGGGCATTCCGCCCGTAACCTCGCACGGTCCACTTTCTCGAGCGGCCGGCGCATATGGGCATCAACCCATTGCCCGACATGCGCAGCGGGACACCAGGCTGTGGACCTAGGATGTTTGAGGTCCTCTGGCTCGAACAGTGGGTTGCCCTGGGGGTCAAGGATAACCAAGCTTTTTCAGCGGACAGCTCAGGCGGGAACCACTGCGGCCATGAGGGCGTGATCCTCTGGAGCGTGGATCTCCAGGATCTCATCCTCCTCAGTCATTGGATCCTCATACTCATCTGTGTCCGAATACTCGGTCATCGCTGGTGTCGCCTGGCGTTGTCGTTTGGAGGTGACCGCTCGAGGGGCCCCGCGGTCGAGGGCTCTCTTACGAGGGACCAGTTGGGTGCTGGGACCCGGCAGCGTGGAGGGTCTGCTATACTTTCGGCTGCTGGTTGCAGCGTGTGCGTCCTTAGACGGCACAGAAACGTCCCCTGGGGGATCAGCGCTGGCTCATCAGAGGGGCCTTGCGCAGAACTGCATCTGGAACCTTGCGAGTGCGCAGGGGAAGGCTGTCTGTCAGGGATAGATGGTACCTGAGTGTTTAGGATGGCATTCACTGATTGTTCCCAGGCATCAGCCAGGGAGGATACAGCAGACTGCACAGCAGAGGACATTGAGGCCTGGAGGGAAGCTTCCAAACGCTGGAGACGTGCCTCGGATTTAGAGTACCTTTTGCGGTATTTCCGGTCTCCAGATTGTGCCTGCATGGAGCTGGAGTCCGATGCATTGGCAGAGTGTTGAGGGCTTAGTTCGGTGGGCTTAGACAGGGACATGGCTAGTACTCGGTGTGGTAAGAACCGTGTGGAGCGATGCATGAAGCGTGCGCACCTTAAGGCAGTTAAAATGTCCGCCGCAAACCTCGCGAGAATCGTGCATGTGAGGGGGCGGGGCTACCGCCGTTCGAGCGCTGTGGGGATCAAGGGGTTTTGCGGCCAGCTGGATACGAGTGGAACGAGCGGTGTGTTCCGAACCAGCGGGTAGCGTACAGCGGGGAAATAAACAGCTGCAGTAAGCGAAGATCAAAGGGCCACCCCCGACGGCAGGTAATGGCCAGCCGCCGGAGGGGGAGAGAATGAGTCACTGTCCGCGGTTAACGCCGGGAGCAGAGACCCAGAGAGTAACAGAGTTTAGAAAATGAATTCAATAAAGAATTTGAGTGAATTGAAATGAATAGAGACAGAGATAGACAAGTAAAACGCCAGCGCGCTATACTCATCTCAGTCACGATGTTGCTGCTGCGAGAGCAGCAAAGGAAGAGGAAGTGGATGCTCCCGCAGTGGTTACTTGAACGTGGGATTGGGGCGTGACAAGGACTATGGGAGGACCTCCCCATGCTGGGGAGGGGTTGTTTGTTTCTTCTGTTACATTTTTTTCAAAGTTAACCCTTTGCTGCTGTTTGTGCAATAAAGGAAGAAATGCAAATAGGAGCCTCCACGTACATGCCTTAGAATTCGTGCATGCTCTACAGCGTGTGGTCGGCCCCATTGAAGCGTTACAACAATGTGACGGAAGCCGGGATGGCACGTCCGTACGGGCGCATGTAGTGCGCTCGTCTGACCCCCGGCCTTAGGGGTACTTGAGGACCAGGGTTGGGAAACATTGACCATAGCAGTGGTTCCCAACCGTGGTCCTTAAGTCTCCCTCAGGACAGGTTTTAAGGATTGCCTTGGGGAAATGCAGACTGAACCCTGCAATCACTGAGCAGCAAATCATATCACCTGTGCTGTGCTTCAGATACCTGGAAAACCTGGCCTGTTAGGGGTACCTGAGGACTGCGGTTGGCAACCACTGGACTAAAGGATTAGCTGCACTTCTGAAATTGACCAGCAGATGGAGTTTTCTTCCTGCATAATGTATACAGTCTGTAAAAGCACTGTAATGATGACTGAGCTTGTGTGCGAGCGTCCCAAGGTAAACAATAAAGTCATTGGGGGGAACAGAAAGTAGCGTCATTCAAAGAGGCAGAATCTTACGATAAATAAAAATAAATCTTGTTTTAACAGTCTGATCAAATGTAGGAAAAGTGTAAAAACCGCTAAAACAGGGCTAATTTTCCAAGAATTCTTTTAATGCAATAGATGGCCAGGGAATCATGGGAGTTGTAGTTCAGAAACATCCTGGGTGCCAGAGTTTGACATCCTTTCACTAGAACATCCCTTTAAATTTTATATATATATATTATTACACAGGTCTATTCACTAAAAGGTGAAACTAATTCCTGATTTCCCTAGTAAATTATGACGGGAAGTCGTAATTTTATTAAAGACGAAGGAGGCGAGTATTATTATGCCATATCTCTTTATTACTACTTTCAACAGCAAGAGAGAAAAAACTTTTAAACATCAACATGTGTCAGGGGCACTCCCTGCACCATACACAATGGTATCTCCCAAAGTATACAAATGATCCCCCACTCCCCAGTCTCTTCCTCTTTCTCTTGGTGCGAGAAGATAAACCAGGAAAAACAGCTAGATCCAGGTTCCAAGGAAGAATTGTAACTGAAGAATGGAGACAAAAGAAGAACCATAAACAACTGGAACAAATGGACAACGGTCCGTCAGGATGTCGCCGGAAGAAGACGAATTATTGAGCTGAAAAATGAGAGAAAAAAAGAACGAGTGTTACAAACCGTTCCCATAAACAGAGGCACATAGAAGGCGAAATCGAAACTGCATCATGACCGTGTAAGAACACCACAGAACCCCCAGAGCTACATACCCAAGTTAAACCAATATCTGGGAGGGAATCAACCGGGCGGGAATAATACTCGCCTCCTTCGTCTTTAATAAAATTACGACTTCCCGTCATAATTTACTAGGGAAATCAGGAATTTTATTACAAGACTCGGAGGCTCCTATTATTATGCCAGTTTAAAGCTTAAGGCAAAACGGCAGCTGACCAATGTAGCTCTGGTCGAAAGTAAAATTCCCGGAAGGTGGATTCCCTGGACCAATCCGCCGCCCGCATAATGTCCTCTAAACGACAACCCACTGCAACAGCCCTGGAGGCCATGGCCCCTCTCGCCGAATGGGCGCCGAAGATGGAGGTATCAATCCCCGACAGTGTCATCAACCAGCGCATCCACCGAGCAAGGGTGGTAGAGGAGACCGGGCGGAAAGGACGCAACAACGATATGAACAGAGGACCAGTCGGATCGGATCGGAGGGGAGCCGTTATAGACTCATATTGGCGGAGGCAGCGGACCGGACATAGCAAAGGTGACGCTGAAAAAGCCGGATAAAACACTCTAGTAACCATCGTCTTAGTACGTCTAGAAATGCGAAACTCAACTCCGTCCGGACGGTAAGACCGTGCATGTATGTCCAAAGCGCGGACATCAGAAACCCTTTTGCAAGAAATTAAACACAAGAGCATGATCAACTTGGCAGACAGTTGTTTAATGGATAGAAAAACATTATCAGGCCATGAACATAAGAAGGCAAACACAACATTGACATCCCACATGGAAGTGTAACGAGGGACAGGTAGACGGGACATTCGTACACCCTGCAGTAAACGGCACACCATCGGATGTTGCCCTGCCTGTAGACCAGCCCAGCCGTCGTGAGAAGCAGAAATAGCTGATCGGTATAGATTCAGGGTTCTGTAAGCTTTACCAGCCTCATATTCCTCCGAGAGGAATTGCAAGACATGGCAGACAGCGGCACGAACGGGATCCAAGTCCCTTCCCAGGCACCAGCAAGCCCATATCTTCCAGGCGTGCTTGTAAGCTGTTCTGGTGCTGGGTGCCCAGGAAGCTCCAAGGAGCTGAGCTGTCGTGTTCGAAATCCCTGCGAGAGGGATGGATCGCCTGACAGCAACCATGCCATGAGTTGTAGATGACCGTTCACGACCAACGGATGTGGATGGCCCATCGGGTCGGAGAGTAATTGCTGATCTGTGAGAAGTAGTCTCGGGCAGTCCATGGTCATGGACAGGAGTTGCGGAAACCATGCCTGGGTCGGCCACCAAGGAGTCACTACCACCACCGCAACCTTGGTCCTGCGAATATGGAGGAGTAATCTTCCGATGAGAGCGAACGGAGGGAAGGCGTAATGTCGACCTGGAGGCCACGTCTGTAGGAGGGCATCTGTGGCTATCGCGTCCGGATCGGGGCGCCAGCTGTAGAACCGGGGGAGATGGGTATTGAGGCGAGAGGCAAAAAGGTCCATGGAGAGGGGACCCCAGAGATCGTAAAGCTGAAGAAAGAGCGAGGGAAGCAGTTGCCAGTCGCTGGAGTCTCGTAAGAATCTGGAGTACCAATCTGCGATTGTGTTGTGCAAGCCCGGGATATATTCTGCTTGGACTTCGAGTCGTTGTTGAAGGCAGAATTCCCAAAAGGTTCGTGCCAGCAGTGCAAGGGGTCGAGAGCGTGCTCCCCCCAGCTTGTTTATATATCGTACCGCCGAGAGATTGTCGAGGCGCAGGAGAACGCAGCAATCCGATCGCGAATCCGTCAGACTGCGGACGGCCAGTGACCCTGCCAGGAGTTCCAGGCAGTTGATGTGCAATTTCCTTTCGTCTGGAGACCATCTTCCTCCTGTTGAGACCGGGCCGCACCTGGCTCCCCAACCGTGAGTGCTGGCATCTGATTCGATAATCATATCCGGAGCGGAGCCGAATATCGCTTTGCCGTTCCAGGCTTCTATATTGTCCAGCCACCACTGGAGTTCGTCTCTGGATTCGTCGTCGAGGTGAACTGGGTCGGCATAAGACTGGGCACGGCTCAGTATCCTTGTTTTGAGTCGCTGAAGGGCTCTGTAATGTAACGGACCCGGGAACACTGCTTGGATAGAACTTGACAGAAGTCCAATCAGCCGGGCTAGATACCGTACCGTAAAAACGGGGAGCGTTAACGCTTTCTTCAATTCCTTCCGGATATCGCGGAGTTTCTGTCGAGGCAATTGCAGAATTGCTGTCGTTGAGTCGACGATAAAGCCGAGGAACTCGAGACGTTGGCCGGGTACCAACACTGACTTGCGGTTGTTGATCAGGAAACCTAAGTCCGTCAATAACGTAATTGTCCACTGCAGGTGTTTTTTTTTTTTTTTTTTTTGTGAAAGGATTTTACCAGGAAGGATACATTGAGATTTCTCTCGTTTTCAAGTATGTCCTGGGTGGCGAGTATGTACCGTTAGGTGTCTTGCCAAGGACACTTACTGGAGAGGTTGCTTGCTGGGATCGAACCCATGACTCCACAGGCTCTCTCCATGCAGAGCGGTGACATTACCTCTACTCCACCCAGCCGGTACAGGTGTTGTGAGGCAGTGTCGCGAGACGACGCTATAATGAGGATGTCGTCTAGGTATATTACCAATCGAACTCCGCGCGCCCGTAGGAGAGCCATAACTGGTCTTAGGAGTTTTGAAAAACACCATGGGGCTGAGGACAACCCGAAAGGGAGACACTTGAATTGATACGTCACGTGGCGCCACCTGAACTGGAGGAATCGGCGATGATCTGCGTGCACGGGTACCGTGAGGTACGCATCGGTGAGGTCGACTTTCGCCAACCAGTCTCCCGTATTGAGGAGATCGCCGAGACAATGGATGCCTTCCAGTTTGAAGTGACGATAGGTGACATAAGCGTTTAACTCTTTTAAATTTATGACCGGTCGTAACGACCCCCCTTTCTTTTGAACTAAAAACAGGTTGCTGAGAAACCCCAGTGATCCCGCAGGCGCTGTCTCTATTGCGCCCTTGTTTAACAACAGTTGAACCTCTGTGTCCATGAGAAGTTCCCTCTCTAGGGGAAAGAAAAGAGGTCTCGGGGAGCACGTTTGGACCGGTAAGGTCAGGAAGTCTATGCGATAGCCCTGTACCGTCTGTAAGATCCAGGGATCTGCTGATATCGACTCCCATACGTGGAAAAAAAGGGCGATCCTGCCACCCACCAATCCCTGAGGAGAAGAAAGAAACGGCACACTTACCTGGCGGGCGAGATCGGAATGAGCCACGTCCGCGGCCACGGCTGGACCGGTTGTACTGGGGGAAAAACCGGACCTGTTGATGCTGGTACGGTTGTCGCTGATAATGAGCGGGACTCGTGTCGGCACGTGAAGAGCCAAAGGAAGAACGGCCGGGCAGCCGGCCCCGTCGCCTGCCGGCCCTTCCGAAAACCCCTTGGTTTTGGGGAAAAGCTTTACGCATATTCACTTTCACCTTACGGATCGTGTTAAAGGAGCCGGAGTAGGAATTCATGTCTTGTATAATAGACTTAGGAAAAAGATCCCCTTCTGCGTCTGGTCCGGGTTCGTTAGATGCCAAAGATATCAAACCCGGATCAATCCGCAAGAGGACCGATTTACGGCGCTCAGTGGCTAAGGCAGTATTAGCGTTACCGAGGAGACATAAGGTGCGGTGCGCCCACCCGCGTAATGTAGCCACGTTTGGGGCTATCCCTGAGGAATGAGCCTGTTCAATGGTCTCTAACAATTGAGAGAAAGGACCAAAAACATCTAGTAATTTGTCCTGACAGGATCTGAAGGAGAAATCTACTCCTTTTCGGGGATTCCAACCAGTATTGGTAAGGAATTGTAGCATATGATCCCCAAGTTCGGGTGTTAGCAAGACATTTTTCGAGGTAAGAGGCCTCGGGCATTCAGTGCGGAGTCTAGATCTAGTTTTAGGTAACAAAGGTTTTCTGACTCGCTTTGTTAACATTTTATCCACCCGTGGGGATGCCACCCAATCCGCAGAGCGGGGGTGTTTTAAATCATCTGGGTCTAGGAAATCATCCTCCGATGACATATCCGCTGCTACAGGCCCAGGGAGAGCCAGGGTTGTAACCTGTGTAGCAGAATCCTCCTCCGAGGATATCCCAGAGATGATTGAAGAGATGCAGGAAGAGGTAGAACTCGGGGATGGTGACCGAGTTCTAGCCTTCTTCCAAGATCTCGGATGTTTATGACCCCTAGGGGTTTTCTCTTTGCGGGGCCTTTCACCGCGTTCTTGTGTAGAGGTACCTCTACCATCATTAACCCTTTTTCTGGAGGCCTGTGGCCTAATATGTTTAGTTTTTGCCTGAGCTTTGCGAGGCCCTCTGCGCTGCTGCATTGTATGAGAGGTGTGGGAAATCTCTGTAATTGATAATGTAGCACCTCTACTGCCCTCCGCAGGGGGTAATGGAGTCTGAGGGGCAGCTAAAGGGCCAGCAGGACCTAGAAGGTGGGACAGGGTCTGAGAAACTGAGCCCATCGCTGAGGCAAACTCATTTAATGTTTTAGACAGCGTGTCTGTGGAGGCCTGCGCCGGAGGGAGGGGGGGGCTCTTTCACTAAGGCAGGTGGCTGGCGTTCAGAGGAGCCGTCGGAGGCGCTTTCCGAACTTTCCCCCGTCATTCTGACCTGATCTTTGGATGAGGAGGCACGAGGCATCGCTGAACACGCGCTGAGTTCAGAATGGCCGCGAGGCACGAAGACATGCGCAGTAGGTGGGGCGGGGCCCACGCGCCTCAGCGTGAGGTGGTTGCCTCAGAGCTAAAATGGCCGCCGCGCGCGCAAAAAGCCCGCCGCAGACTTCAAGAAGAAAAAGAATTTTACTAAGCGCACCCTAACCGGACCCACCGGGGAAAATACCCCCTGTGAGCCAGGAAAAGAAACGCTAAACACAAACCAAACTGTCACAAAAACGTTATTAATAAAACAGAATGACAGCAATGAATACATTAAATGTTCTATAATTGTTAAGCAATACAATATAATTATATAAAATTGAGCAGAATCCTGCTATAAATTCATGTTAAAATAGATAGAAAAAAGATACTTATCTTGCTCTGAAAGCAGCAAGAGAGAAAGAGGAAGAGACTGGGGAGTGGGGGATCATTTGTATACTTTGGGAGATACCATTGTGTATGGTGCAGGGAGTGCCCCTGACACATGTTGATGTTTAAAAGTTTTTTCTCTCTTGCTGTTGAAAGTAGTAATAAAGAGATATGGCATAATAATAGGAGCCTCCGAGTCTTGTAATAAAATTAGAATTGGCAGGAGAACAGAACAAATAGCTGATTTGGAAAGTGAGATAAATGGGAGAGTTTTTCTGGTTTGGCTATTTTGACCTAGAATTTTCACTTCTCCAGTCATTCTCCTGAGTTTCACCTTTATTGAATAGACCTGTATGTGTATAAAATATTTTTATTGATGCCACGAAATACACTTTTTACCTTTTTTTTTTTTTTCTTTCTGTTTTTGTTTCAGGCATCTCAGACACGTTGCGTATCGCGCCTTCACAAAGTGGGTGCACAGTACTTTAGGTGCGAAAAAAAGAACACCCCTTCCTGCCTGTGCTGTGTCCTGCATCCGAAACGCATACCCCGACCCGCCGGGGTCGTACACCGGTTTCACGGTGGCTCAGAGATAGAGCGAGGCAATCGTTTCAGCCACATTCTATTTGTTGAATGTTTTCATGTTTATTTGTGTTTTAATGCTTGGATGTTGCCCTTGTGATGTAAAGGTAACACGTTGATAAAGCTGTTGATGTTCGGTTTTTTATTTTCACGTATACAGAACATATTATTATGCAGACAGAGATTATTTACAGGCCGCGGGACGTGGCGAATTGTCACGGAATCCCCAAATTCCTGCTGAAGGTAATATCACAAAATCAGCATTTTTTTTTTCTTCTAGATCCTAGCGATGCGAGTCAGCGCTGCTCAAAAGATAAACCAAATGATCATATGTTTGTAGGAGCGGGATGAAACGCATAACAAATGCGTAACCTTTGACACCCAGGGCTGTCACGGCTGACGTTCACCCGATTTTCACCCAGGGCTGTCACGGCTGACGTTCACCCGATTTCATCCAGGGCTGTCACGGCTCACGTTCACGCGATTTCACCCAGAGCTCTCACGGCTCACGTTCACCTGATTTCACCCAGGGCTGTCACGGCTCACGTTCACCCGATTTCACCCAGGGCTGTCACGGCTCACGTTCACCAGATTTCACCCAGGGCTGTCAAGGCTCACGTTCACCAGATTTCACCCAGGGCTGTCAAGGCTCACGTTCACCCGATTTCATCCAGGTCTGTCACGGCTCACGTTCACCCAGGGCTGTCACGGCTCACATTCACCCGATTTCACCCAGGGCTGTCACGGCTCACGTTCACCCGATTTCACCCAGGGCTGTCACGGCTCACGTTCACCCGATTTCACCCAGGGCTGTCACGGCTCATGTTTACCCGATTTCACCCAGGGCTGTCACGGCTCACGTTCACCCAGGGCTGTCACGGCTCACGTTCACCCAGGGCTGTCACGGCTCACGTTCACCCGATTTCATCCAGGGCTGTCACGGCTCACGTTCACCCGATTTCATCCAGGGCTGTCACGGCTCACGTTCACCCAGGGCTGTCACGGCTCACGTTCACCCGATTTCACCCAGGGCTGTCACGGCTCACGTTCACCCAGGACTGTCATGGCTCACGTTCACCAGATTTCACCCAGGGCTGTCAAGGCTCACGTTCACCTGATTTCACCCAGGGCTGTCACGGCTCACGTTCACCCGATTTCACCCAGGGCTGTCACGGCTCACGTTCACCCGATTTCACCCAGGGCTGTCACGGCTCACGTTCACCCGATTTCATCCAGGGCTGTCACGGCTCACGTTCACCCAGGGCTGTCACGGCTCACGTTCACCCTGGGCTGTCACGGCTCACGTTCACCCGATTTCACCCAGGGCTGTCACGGCTCACGTTCACCCGATTTCACCCAGGGCTGTCAAGGCTCACGTTCACCCGATTTCACCCAGGGCTGTCACGGCTCACGTTCACCCGATTTCACCCAGGGCTGTCACGGCTCACGTTCACCCGATTTCACCCAGGGCTGTCACGGCTCACGTTCACCCAATTTCACCCAGGGCTGTCACGGCTCACGTTCACCCGATTTCATCCAGGGCTGTCACGGCTCATGTTCACCCAGGGCTGTCACGGCTCACGTTCACCCGATTTCACCAAGGGCTGTCACGGCTCACGTTCACCCGATTTCACCCAGGGGTGAACGTAAGTCGTGACAGACGATTTCACCCAGGGCTGTCACGGCTCACGTTCACCCGATTTCACCCAGGGCTGTCACGGCTCACGTTCACCTGATTTCACCCAGGGCTGTCACGGCTCACGTTTACCCGATTTCATCCATTGCTGTCACGGCTCACGTTTACCCGATTTCACCCAGGGCTGTCACGGCTCACGTTCACCTGATTTCACCCAGGGCTGTCACGGCTCACGTTTACCCGATTTCATCCATTGCTGTCACGGCTCACGTTCACCGATTTCACGGCTCACGTTCACCCGATTTCACGGCTCACGTTCACCGATTTCACGGCTCACGTTCACCAGATTTCACCCAGGGCTGTCACGGCTCACGTTCACCGATTTCACGGCTCACGTTCACCGATTTCACCCAGGGCTGTCACGGCTCACTTCACCCAGGGCTATCACGGCTCACGTTCACGCGATTTCACCCAGAGCTCTCACGGCTCACGTTCACCAATTTCACCCAGGGCTGTCACGGCTCACATTCACCCAATTTCACCCAGGGCTGTCACGGCTCACGATCACCTGATTTCACCCAGGGCTGTCACGGCTCACGTTCACCTGATTTCACCCAGGGCTGTCACGGCTCACGTTTACCCGATTTCATCCATTGCTGTCACGGCTCACGTTTACCCGATTTCACCCAGGGCTGTCACGGCTCACGTTCACCTGATTTCACCCAGGGCTGTCACGGCTCACGTTTACCCGATTTCATCCATTGCTGTCACGGCTCACGTTCACCCGATTTCACGGCTCACGTTCACCAGATTTCACCCAGGGCTGTCACGGCTCACGTTCACCCGATTTCACCCAGGGCTGTCACGGCTCACTTCACCCAGGGCTATCACGGCTCACGTTCACCCAATTTCACCCAGGGCTGTCACGGCTCACGATCACCTGATTTCACCCAGGGCTGTCACGGCTCACGTTCACCTGATTTCACCCAGGGCTGTCACGGCTCACTTTCACCCGATTTCACCCAGGGCTGTCACAGCTCACTTCACCCGATTTCACCCAGGGCTGTCACGGCTCACTTCACCCAATTTCACCCAGGGCTGTCACGGCTCACGTTTACCCGATTTCACCCTGGGCTGTTATGGCTCACGTTTACCCGATTTCACCCAGGGCTGACACGGCCACCAGATTTCACCCAGGATTGTCGCGGCTCATGGCCACCAGATTTCACCCAGGGCTGTCACGGCTCACGGTCACCAGATTTCACCCAGGCTGCCCTTTCTACACATCCTTACATTTTGAAATTATCCATACTATCCATCCAATTATGACAAGTCACAAATTCCATAGTTATTTACAAAGCACCAAAATTTCAGCTATTTTTATTAATTTTTTTTTCTTTCCGCGACCCTACAATGAATTCACTATTCACCTCAGGATAATCATAGTGCACTGAAGATGGAGTCGCCGAACTGCAGAAGAATAAAAAAACCGAACTCTCCTATTCGCCTAATAGGTGTTTAAACTGATAAAAATCAATTAAAATGTGCCTAATCGATAATAATAATAATAATAAAGGTCCTTTTAAAAAAAAATAACCGGAAGGTCTTTTACAGAATAAAAAAAAAACCAGCTTTTAAGAAAATTGGGAATCAAAAATTTTGTCAAAAAAAAAATAAATACAGAAAGATGCTCTAAAAATAAGTAAAAAAATACATTTTGCTGATAATGAAAAGAATGTTTTTCTTTAGAAATAAATTAAAATCAATATTTTTTTTTTCTTCATTTGAGTCTGAGGTTCGCCTGTTTAAACCTGTCGACCCGAACCACCGAAAATCTGGGCATTTCACTGACCCGTCGGTGCAATTCTTCGTTTTGTGAATAGATTAACCATTACTTCTCTGTGACAATTTTGCTGCCACTGTAGATCGGAGAACTGCGCCATATTTCACTGTCAATTTGCCAGTATTTGGGGTGTTTACAGTTTAGTGAATAGCCAAACGGCCACGAAATTGCACCGTACGGGGAAATTCACCATTCAGTGCAATTCAGTGGCAAGTTTGTCACTTTGTAATGCCCCGGTCCGGACCGCCATGCTGGGACACACGCCATACTCACCCGAGGTCCCTCGTGGCGCGCTGCTCCGCGTTCCCGGACCACAGGATGGAGAAGGAAGCGCAGGGTACGCCCCACGCCGCTGACCAGATCCGAATGCCGGGAGTGGAAGCGCGCATGCGCGATCGCATGCCTCCCTAAGTAACGAAACGCCTGGTACTCTGGCGTCCTCGGCTGGCCGATTATGGGTACTGCTTGACACCTGTTCTGGAGATCCTCGTATTCCTCCCATTGACCTACCAAGAACTCAGGTATCTCAACCCCACCTACGATACCCAGATGAAAGGTGTTCCTATGATCCTCTGAACCCTATTTAAACCTGCCGCCCTTCTCAACTCATTAACCAGGTTATACTGTTGCCCTTACACGTCAGTTTCCTAGTGCTCCTCCGTGTATCCTGACCACGCTGTCTTCTGACCATTGACCCGCCTAGTGCTCCTCCATGTTCCTGACCACGCTGCCTTCTGACCATTGACCCGGATTACCACATCGACCACGCTGTCTTCTGACCATCGACCCGGATTGCCATATCGACCACGCTGCCTTCTTCTGACCACCGAACCGGATTGCCACATCGACCACGCTGCCTTCTGACCATTGACCCGGATTGCCACATCGACCACGCTGCCTTCTTCTGAACATCGACCCGGATTGCCACATCGACCACGCTGCCTTCTTCTGAACATCGACCCGGATTGCCACATCGACCACGCTGCCTTCTTCTGACCATAGACCTGTATTGCCACATCGACCACGCTGCCTTCTTCTGACCATAGACCTGTATTGCCACATCGACCACGCTGCCTTCTTCTGACCATCGACCCAGATTGTCACATCGACCACGCTGCCTTCTTCTGACCATCGACCCGGATTGCCACATCGACCACGCTGCCTTCTTCTGACCATCGACCCGGATTGCCACATCGACCACGCTGCCTTCTTCTGACCATCGACCCGGATTGCCACATCGACCACGCTGCCTTCTTCTGACCATCGACCCGGATTGCCACATCGACCACGCTGCCTTCTTCTGAACATCGACCCGGATTGCCACATCGACCACGCTGCCTTCTTCTGAACATCGACCCGGATTGCCACATCGACCACGCTGCCTTCTTCTGACCATAGACCTGTATTGCCACATCGACCACGCTGCCTTCTTCTGACCATCGACCCAGATTGTCACATCGACCACGCTGCCTTCTTCTGACCATCGACCCGGATTGCCACATCGACCACGCTGCCTTCTTCTGACCATCGACCCGGATTGCCACATCGACCACGCTGCCTTCTTCTGACCATCGACCCGGATTGCCACATCGACCACGCTGCCTTCTTCTGACCATCGACCCAGATTGTCACATCGACCACGCTGCCTTCTTCTGACCCGTCGACCCGGATTGCCACATCGACCACGCTGCCTTCTTCTGACCATCGACCCGGATTGCCACATCGACTAGGCAGTCTTCTTCTGCCACCTTAGTTGCCATTTCATTATCTGGAACTTTTGTTACTTGATTTGCATCCCTTGCTATTCATTAGAACCCCTACTCCTCAAGAAGACCTCAGTTATACCATTGTTCTGGACTTGAGTTACAGTCCTTTTTTTTTTGCTTCACTAAACCTTGTTTATTGCTACGTGGTCTCCTGGCTTCCTTGCTCCCTTGGCTTGCCATTGGGTTCCATACTCATACCACTACACAGGGGTCCCAAACCCTGCATTACACACTTTAAATAGCCCCTCATGTTTTGCGACAGGTTTCCAGTGACACACTGTGATTATATTGCTGTATACGGAGAATATATATATATGTGTGTGTGTGTGTATATGTATATATGTGTGTATATGTATGTATATATATATATATACAGTTGTGTTCAAAATTATTCAACCCCCACTGAAATTGAGTGTTTTGGCCAGTTTGACATTGATTTTGATCATTCAGTCATCTTGCTTACAATTAAATCAAAGAGGCACGTGTAGGTCAGACAAATATAACATAACATTTATAATGAAATAACCACAAATGTCTTTTCTGTGCTCACATCATTATCAGTTTTATTCAACCCCCAAGTGACATTCAATCTTAGTACTTAGTACAACATCCTTTTACAGTTATAACAGCTTTTAAACGTGAAGCATAGCTTGACACAAGTGTCTTGCAGCGATCTACGGGTATCTTCGCCCATTCGTCATGGGCAAAAGCCTCCAGTTCAGTCACATTCTTAGGCTTGCGCACTGCAACTGCTTTCTTTAAGTCCCACCAGAGGTTCTTAATCAGATTTAAGTCAGGTGACTGCGATGGCCACTCCAAAATGTTCCAGCCTTTAATCTGCAACCATGCTCTAGTGGACTTGGAGGTATGCTTGGGATCATTGTCCTGTTGAAAGGTCCAACGTCTCCCAAGCCTCAGGTTTGTGACGGACTGCATCACATTGTCATCCAATATCTCCTGGTACTGAAGAGAATTCATGGTACCTTGCACACGCTGAAGCTTCCCTGTACCTGCAGAAGCAAAACAGCCCCAAAGCATGATTGACCCCCCGCCATGCTTCACAGTAGGCAAGGTGTTCTTTTCTTCATAGGCCTTGTTCTTCCTCCTCCAAACATAGCGTTGATCCATGGGCCCAAACAGTTCTAATTTTGTTTCATCAGTCCACAGAACACTATCCCAAAACTTCTGTGGTTTGTCCACATGACTTTTGGCATACTGCAGTCGACTCTTCTTATTCTTTGGAGACAGCAAGGGGGTGCGCCTGGGAGTTCTGGCATGGAGGCCTTCATTACGCAGTATGCGCCGTATTGTCTGAGCTGAAACTTCAGTACCCACATCTGATAAATCTTTTCTCAGTTCCTCAGCAGTCACACGGGGACTTTTCTCCACTCTACGCTTCAGGAAGCGCACAGCAGTCGAAGTCAGCATCTTCTTTCTGCCACGACCAGGTAGCGTTTCAACAGTGCCCTTTGCCTTGAATTTGCGAATGATGCTTCCTATGGTCTCTCTTGGTATGTTTAACATCTTTGCAATCTTCTTATAGCCATTGCCCTTCCTGTGAAGAGTAATCACCTCTTCTCTTGTCTTCCTGGACCATTCTCTTGACTTCACCATGTATGTAACCACACCAGTAAATGTCTAGAAGGAGCTGAGTATCACAATCATTTTAAAGCTGACTAATTGGTGCTTATGCTTTATTGCTGCTCCGTGACATCCACAGGTGTTTTCAATACCTGATTGAAAACACTTGAATGAACCTCTGTTCTTCAGAGTGGTAGTCTTTAAGGGGTTGAATAATTGTGTCAATGAAGAATTCACAAAAGAAACATTTACTACTGTATTACAAAACCAATTGATGTAATTTTAGTTGCATATGGTTCTTTAAAAAGTCCTTGTAGGATTTCATTCTGAATACAATTACAAATGTACACTAAATTCCCTAAAACCCTTTACAGCATTGGGGGTTGAATAATTTTGAACACAACTGATATATATATATATATATATATACACACATATACATACATACATAATCACACACACGATTGTTTTTATTTTTTGCGTTGTATCTGGTTCAAGTATTATTTCCAAAATATACGGCAGCGACTCTATAATTTTTTATTCCAAATAGGGGGGGGGGATTGGTCTAAATTAAGCGAGAGACGAAATTCAAACGGAGGAAAATGATATCCTCTCGCCATAAGTGACAGCCGCCATCTTTATTGTGTCCTCAACATGATTTTGCATTGGCCTCACAGGACAGATACGATACCCGGGGTCTCTACTCTCAGGTGCCCCAGCGACCAGTTCCCTTAACTCCAAAAACAGGTCCAACAGTGAGAATCCTGTACATCAGGGATATGAAACTCCCACCCAGATGTCACTGAGCTAAAACTACAACTCCCATGATTCTCTGACCATTTATTGCATTAAAAGTATTCAGGGAATTGTGGGTAATCAACAGCTGCGGGGGCCGGTGTTTGACATCGCTGCTTTATATTATCCAGTGGGAGGGACGTGGATATCACAAACATGACAGATTAACAGGGTTATTCAGAGAGAGGTGAAAACCAGGAGAATGACTGGAGAAATGTAAATTCCAGGTTAAAATAGCCAAACCAGAAAAATTCTCCCATTTATCTCACTTTCCAAATCAGCTATTTTGAGCTAGAATTTTCACTTCTCCAGCCATTCTCCTGGTTTTCACCTCTCTCTGAATAACCCTGTTAGGATTCAGGGGTCAGTAATAAAGTTCACAGTAATGTGCAGTGTGTATGAGTGTATCACAGAACTCCACAGCAATAAACCTCATAGTTAAGTGCAGTGTGAGAGGGTATGAGGTGGGGTGCAGGGCATAAGGTGTGGGAGGGTATGAGATGGGGTGCTTTGTATGATGTGTGGGAGGGTATGAGATGGGGTGCTTTGTATGATGTGTGGGAGGGTATGAGATGGGGTGCAGGGTATATGTGGGAGGGTATGAGATGGGGTGCAGGGTATATGTGGGAGGGTATGAGATGGGGTGCAGGGTATATGTGGGAGGGTATGAGATAGGTGCAGGGTATGTGTGAGGGTATGAGATAGGGATAGGGTGCAGGGTATATGTGGGAGGGTATGAGATGGGGTGGAGGGTATGAGGTGTGGGAGGGTATGAGATGGGGTGGAGGGTATGATGTGTGGGAGGGTATGAGATGGGGTGCTTTGTATGATGTGTGGGAGGGTATGAGATGGGGTGCAGGGTATATGTGGGAGGGTAGGAGATGGGGTGGAGGGTATAAGATGGGGTGCTGGGTATGATGTGTGGGAGGGTAGGAGATGGGGTGGAGGGTATAAGATGGGGTGCTGGGTATGATGTGTGGGAGGGTATGAGATGGGGTGGAGGGTATGAGGTGTGGGATGGTATGAAATGGGGTGCTGGGTATGATGTGTGGAAGGGTATGAGATGGGGTGCTGGGCATGATGTGTGAGAGGGTATGAGATGGGATGCTGGGCATGATGTGTGGGAGGGTATGAGGTGTGGTGCAGGGCATGATGTGTGGGAGGGTATGAGGTGTGGGAGGGTATGAGATGGGGTGCTGGGCATGATGTGTGGAAGGGTATGAGGTGTGGGAGGGTATGAGATGGGGTGCTGGGCATGATGTGTGGGTGGGTATGAGATGGGGTGCTGGGCATGATGTGTGGAAGGGTATGAGGTGTGGGAGGGTATGAGATGGGGTGCTGGGCATGATGTGTGGGTGGGTATGAGATGGGGTGCTGGGCATGATGTGTGGGAGGGTATGAGGTGTGGGAGGGTATGAGGTGTGGGAGGGTATGAGATGGGGTGCTGGGCATATGTATATATACACACACTGCCAGATGTGCATGTATGGACACACAGTTGTGCTTGCTGCCTGGTCACTGTCTCCAGCCTCTGATTTCTGGCATCAGACAATGCTCAGGATTCTTTTCAGCCCATTCTCTGTAAATACATTCACACACAGACAGATGGATGGATATACGGACAGACAGATGTAGGGGTGCTCTGTCTCTCGGGCTTCCTGGCGTCTGTCTGTATTGGTTATATAACCCCCTGGGCTGTGGTGGTCATTATGTTATTATTGTGGTGCCCCCCCTTTCCTGTACTCGCACGTTATGAGGTCACTTCCTGTCATATTCCCCTCATGTTCCCAGCCCCCTCCGTGTCTCCGGTCCCTCCATCTCAGGCCCTGGATCCGGTGAGTGTCCCCTCACAGCCCCGCAGAGGCCACCGCCCTGATAACAGTAACACAGCGCCCGGAGGATCCGCTTCCCCCTAGAAACATGTAGCCCGAGGCCAGAGAGCCAGCATCACCCTGTTACTGGGCACAGGGAGGGCAGAGAGCCAGGCATCACCCTGTTACTGGGCACAGGGAGGGCAGAGAGCCAGGCATCACCCTGTTACTGGGCACAGGGAGGGCAGAGAGCCAGCATCACCCTGTTACTGGGCACAGGGAGGGCAGAGAGCCAGCATCACCCTGTTACTGGGCACAGGGAGGGCAGAGAGCCAGGCATCACCCTGTTACTGGGCACAGGGAGGGCAGAGAGCCAGGCATCACCCTGTTACTGGGCACAGGGAGGGCAGAGAGCCAGGCATCACCCTGTTCTCCTGGATCTCTCATTCTATCTGTATGTGACGGTTTCTGGATCTCTCGTTCTATCTGTATGTGACGGTTTCTAGATCTCTCGTTCTATCTGTATGTGACAATTTCTGGATCTCTCATTCTGTGACGGTTTCTGGATCTCTCATTCTATCTGTATGTGACGGTTTCTGGATCTCTCGTTCTATCTGTATGTGACGGTTTCTAGATCTCATTCTATCTGTATGTGACGGTTTCTGGATCTCTCATTCTATCTGTATGTGACGGTTTCTGGATCTCTCATTCTATCTGTATGTGACGGTTTCTAGATCTCATTCTATCTGTATGTGACGGTTTCTGGATCTCTCATTCTATCTGTATGTGACGGTTTCTGGATCTCTCATTCTATCTGTATGTGACGGTTTCTGGATCTCTCATTCTATCTGTATGTGACGATTTCTGGATCTCTCGTTCTATCTGTATGTGACAATTTCTGGATCTCTCATTCTGTGACGGTTTCTGGATCTCTCGTTCTATCTGTATGTGACGGTTTCTATATCTCTCATTCTATCTGTATGTGACGGTTTCTATATCTCTCATTCTATCTGTATGTGACTGTTTCTGGATCTCTCACTCTATATGTATGTGACGGTTTCTATATCTCTCATTCTATCTGTATGTGACTGTTTCTGGATCTCTCACTCTATATGTATGTGACGGTTTCTGGATTTCTCATTCTATCTGTATGTGACGGTTTCTGGATCTCTCATTCTATCTGTATGTGACTGTTTCTGGATCTCTCGTTCTATCTCTGTATCTATGCAGCTGACGGCTGTTGGGGGGGGGGGCTGGTTGCATGTCTGTGGATTTGGTGAATAAATCCCTTACGCTGCTGACTAACTGGCTCTGTTTTTTCTTTGACACAGGGGATTTCATGTGTTCCCCTCCTTTTGATCTCAAGCTGAGGCAGTCCCCCTAATCTCCATTGGCAGGACGCGTGAACACAGGACCAGAATCCAGACCTACAGTGCGAGAACCTACAGCATGACCCGATATTATCACGTTCACGTATGGCAGCGGACATCACATCCCTGGGGTTGACATCCCCAAGTACAGGTATGGCTCATCTGGCTTCTCCATGGGAAGTGTCCTGACGCAGCCACATGCTGCTCGACAGAGCCCGGGAAGTGGATGTGCTTTCCCAGCCAATCCTGGTGCTCTGTGTATACAGCGGGAATGCTGGCACAGCAAACCACACGCGTCCTCGGATCTGCTCCTTATTCTTAATAATATACTCAGTAAGCAATGACTGGATCATTTCGTCTGAGATTAATGTGTCCTCATAGAAAACCTGTAAAATATGGGGGGGGGGGTTAATAACTTCTTTTATCTCCTAAATGTATTTCCTGGAGGGACAATAGGAGGAAGCGGAGGTGATGTTTAGATTTTGTGCATCTTTGTGCTATTGTCCCCAAACGCTATGCAGGGATCACGACGATCAACACATCCTGTCACCGGGACGTCCCTTTAATCTGCAGGGGTTAATCAACGCCGGATTATTAAAGGTGTAAATGAAGCCGACACACCTTACAAATTACTGAAAAACTGACTCCTTTGTACACTGCGCTGATATAGAGACAATGGACAGCGCTAACGCAGAGACGTTACAGTAATTATATATTATTAATCAGCAAACAGGACAGTGCTCCACAGATTACAGATAATAAAAATAAAAACTTTATTTCATGCTATTAAAAATGCCAGCCTTTCGGCTCAGGATGTCCTGAAAGAGGATCCGGACGTAGAGTCGAACCGTTGGCATTTTTTTTAATAGAAAATAAATACAAAAAAACTCTATATCCATGCTAGTAGTCATCGGAATGCTAATCCTGTTTGTCAACTACGCCTCCAACGAGTGTCCTTGGACGAGACAACGTTATGGAGGCGCCTAACTCACAACTCATAGACTGTAAGTTTCCTTGAAAAGAGTCCCCTGAATCAGGTCATCATGTTTATTTATTTGCAGAGTATGTTACCAGGAAGGATACATTGAGATTTCTCTCATTTTCAAGTACAGTCATGGCCGAAATTGTTGGCACCCCAGAAATTTTTTCAAGGAAAAGCAAGTATTTCTCACAGAAAAGTATTGCAGTAACACATATTTTGCTATACACATGTTTATTCCCTTTGTGTGGATTGGAACAAAACAAAAAAAAGTGAGGAAAAAAAGCAAATTGGACATAATGTCACACAAAACTCCAAAAATGGGCTGGACAAAATTCTTGGCACCCTTAACTTAATATTTTTTCCAAAGGGTGTGCAACCAGATAACTGAAATCAGTAGCTTCCTATAACCATCAATAAGCTTCTCACACCTCTCACCCGGAATTTTGGACCACTCTTCCTTTGCAAACTGCTCCAGGTCTCTCTTATTGGAAGGGCGCCTTTTCCCAACAGCAATTTTAAGATCTCTCCACAGGTGTTCAATGGGATTTAGATCCGGACTCATTGCTGGCCACTTCAGAACTCTCCAGCGCTTTGTTGCCATCCATTTCTGGGTGCTTTTTGACGTATGTTTGGGGTCACTGTCCTGCTGGAAGACCCAAGATTTCGGACGCAAACCCATCTTTCTGACACTGGTCTCTACAGTGTGACCCAAAATCCTTTGGTAATCCTCAGATTTCATGATGCCTTGCACACATTCAAGGGACCCAGTGCCAGAGGCAGCAAAACAACCCCAAAACATCATTGAACCTCCACCATATTTCACTGTAGGTACTGTGTTCTTTTCTTTGCAGGCCTCATTCCATTTTCGGTAAACAGTAGAATGATGTGCTTTATCAAAAAGCTCTATCTTGGCCTCATCTGTCCACAAGACGTTTTCCCAGAAGGATTTTGGCTTACTCAAGTACATTTTGGCAAACTGTAGCCTTGCTTTTTTATGTCTCTGTGTCAGCAGTGGGGTCCTCCTGGGTCTCCTGCCATAGCGTTTCATTTCATTTAAATGTTGACGGATAGTTTGCGCTGACACTGATGCTCCCTGAGCCTGCAGGACAACTTGAATTTCTTTGGAACTTGTTTGGGGCTGCTTATCCACCATCCGGACTATCCTGCGTTGCAACCTTTCATCAATTTTTCTCTTCCGTCCATGCCCAGAGAGATTAGCTACAGTGCCATGGGTTGCAAACTTCTTGATAATGTTGCGCACTGTGGACAAAGGCAAATCTAGATCTCTGGAGATGGACTTGAGAACCAAAATTGTGGAAATATAGCAACAATCTCAAGGTTACAAGTCCACAGACAGTTCTCTTCTCCTTCTGTTGTCCATGCTTAGTGTGGAACACACAGACACACAATGCAAAGACTAAGTGAACTTCTCTCCTTTTTATCTGCTTTCAGGTGTGATTTTTATATTGCCTACACCTGTTACTTGCCCCACGTGAGTTTACAGGAGCATCACATGCTTGAAACAATCTTATTTATCCACAATTTTGAAAGGGTGCCAAGAATTTTGTCCAGCCCATTTTTGGAGTTTTGTGTGACATTATGTCCAATTTGCTTTTTTCCTCCCTTGTTTTGTTCCAATACACACAAAGGGAATAAACATGTGTATAGCAAAACATGTCTTACTGCAATACTTTTCTGTGAGAAATACTTGATTTTCCTTGAAAAAATGTCTGGGGTGCCAACAATTTCGGCCATGACTGTATATCCTGGGTTCAAGAACATTGTATTTCTGTAACGACTGTAACAATTCAAAGTAATAAAATGCAAGATATTAAAAACAAAACACAAATATACAGATTAACACAGAAAATAAATATGTAGGAAATAGTCACTATGTTACATGTTTACAGGTGCATTCTGTATATAGTCACTATGTTACAGGTTTTCCTGGACACATCATTTATTCAAGCTGATGGGCAGTGCATGAACAATGCCACCCCGCAGCATGTAGAATCTATACGCTGCAGGTAAGATATCAAATAGGAATCCCAGGGGATTTGCCCTGATTTCCTTCCTGCAGCATATGAATTATGCATGTTGCAGGGCAGCACTTTTCCCTGTGCTCCCCCTCTGCATGAAATAGCAATACGTGTCCCTTTAAACGTGGCAGATATGGTCCCACCAATCTATCCACCTATGATGTATATTACATTTCTGGACTATACTATGTAGATTAAGGCTGGGGTCAGACAAGCGTTTTTAACCTCCCTGGCGGTCGGATTTTTTCAATTTTTTTTTTTTTTGTTGAAAACCGTTTCGATTTTTTTAGAAAGGATATGTGTCGTTTTATATAGTAAGAAGCAAGGGGGGTGTTTGTGAGGGTCCTGAGAACGAGCAACAGCACAATGGCCTGCTCTACGGTGGGGGCCCGCTCAGGTCTCACAAACAAGGTTTTAGCTTGCTTGTGCCATTACAGGGATGAATTTTCCATATGCAAATCAGCCTGCTCTTACCCAGAAAGGGTGGCCAGTGCTGACTGCCAAGGATGTCATCCCTGCACGAGAGGTGCAGCAACCCCCGACGATCGTTTCGGCCTTCTTGGACCTCGTCAGGAGGGTATAGCTGACACCCCTCTAGGCACATCAAGCAAGGGGTCCACGTCTGGATGACCCTTTACAATTATAGAAAAAGGGTGGCCAGTGCTGATTGCCAAGGACGTCATCCCTGCACGAGAGGAGCAGCAACCCCGATGATCGTTTCGGCCTTCTTGGGCCTCGTCAGGAGGGTATAGCTGACACCCCTCTAGGCACACCAAGCAAGGGGTCCACGTCTGGATAACCCTGTAGACTAATAGTGAGGAGAAGAGGGGTTTGCGAGGGTCCTGAGAACGAGCAACGGCACTAATGGCCTGCTCTACGGTGCGGGCCCCCACCGTAGAGCAAGCCACTAGTGCAGTTGCTCGTTCTCAGGACCCTCATAAACCCCCCCCCCCCTTCTCCTCACTATTAGAATGTGTATGGTTTGTTTCTGATCTGTTAGTGCCACCTAGTGGCCGTTCATGTGAATGTTATGCTGTTAGGGATTTTTCACTTGTATATATTTTTTTTTTTACAGTTTGCTAATTTGCTGCCTGGTCCCGCCCCCCTGCATCGCGTGACTCGCAGGGAGCATTGCCAGGATTACACTGCGGGGGGACAGCGAGGGAGTGCAGGATGCGGTGAGTAAACAGCCTGAGTGTGGCTCGGGGTTACCGTTTGTGGCAGCGAAATTTAACCCCGAGTCACACTCGGGAATATCGCCAGGGAGGTTAAGAGCGGAAGGAACGTCAGTGAGAGTGGACTTTCCTTCCACTCTGACGCCCGTCTGGCCACCTCGCTGAGCACAGTTAGTGCACTCAGCACTGCAAGGCTCGATCCTCCTATGGAGGATTGCACTTTGCAGCCCCGTACGTGCGTCCTAGCGCTTTGAGGGGGAGGCTTTCTAAACGGACGCAGCACGCCCACTGTCTCCATTTCGGCTCACAAACACGAGCCTTTTTCAAGGAACAAACATAACTTATTAATGACATTATATAATAAAAGCTAGAAACCCACATGGCAATCCTGTCTGTCACCGCCAGCAGGAGCGTCCACCGTTACCGGAAGTGACATCGGGTTATGATACGAGCATGCTTTTGCCACAGTTCATGAGCGACCGGATACCACAATTTTGCCATAACAAGATGTCATTTCCGGTAACGGGTCTCCGCTGCCGCCGGCGGTGTGCGACAGGATTGGCAAGTGGGTTTCTAGCTTTTATTATATAATGTTATTAATAAGCTCCTTCTGTTCCTTGAAAAAGTCTTGTGTTTGTGAGCTGAAACGGAGATTTTTAGTGTATCTATAATAAAATGTGTTTTTAAAAGACCGGGAGTGCGTCTACCGTGTTAATATATAAAAGGAGGAGGATTTTTTGCACCAGGGCATATAGATTAACCCCTTAAGGACCAATAACGTAACTGTTCCATCATACATGCATTGACTTTAAAAACCCTTGGTCCTTAATCAAAACCAGTATTAACCCCTTAAGAGTGCCGGCTAGTGATATATATTTATATTAGTACCTGTGGTTTTTTTTTTTTGGTGTTTCCAGAGTTTCTTTCTACCCAGAGCGAGTCTGTTTGGAGTCGGCGCCCCTGAGCTGGCATTTGGATTATGAAAAATGAAGATCCTCGTAAGTGATTTTTTTCCCCCATTTCTAGGAGATACGATTCCGGGGTCTCTCATGCATCATGGATAGTGTACACCCTGTGCGCATCCTTCATTCTGCCGCGCAAGTTAAAAATGAGCAAATTCACATTATTTCAGTCATTTAACCATTTTCATTCTCCTTCCCTGTGTGGTGTGGCAAGGTTACATTTATGGAGTGGGAGGAGGGCATACCTCTACCCACTTCTATAGCTGGATCATTAAACCCCTCTCCCTTTATTTATTTATTTATTTATAAAGTATTTTACCAGGAAGGATACATTGAGATTTCTCTCGTTTTCAAGTATGTCCTGGGTTCAAGAACATTGAATTGTTACAGTAGGTACAGAAATAAAGTAATAAGATGCAAGATATTAAAAACAAAAACAGCACAAATATACAGATTATATTTCCTACATATTTATTTTTTGTGTTAGTCACTATGTTACATGTTTACAGGTGCATTCTGTATATAGTCACTATGTTACATGTTTACAGGTGCATTCTGTATATAGTCACTATGTTACATGTTTCAGGTGCATTCTGTATATAGTCACTATGTTACATGTTTACAGGTGCATTCTGTATATAGTCACTATGTTACATGTTTACAGGTGCATTCTGTATATAGTCACTGTTATACATTAACAGGTGCATTCTGTATATAGTCACTGTGTTACATGTTTACAGGTGCATTCTGTATATAGTCACTATGTTACATTTTTACAGGTGCATTCTGTATATAGTCACTATGTTACATTTTTACAGGTGCATTCTGTATATAGTCACTATGTTATACGTTTACAGGCGCTTTCTCATATGTTTACAGGCACATTCTGTATATAGTCACTATGTTACATGTTTACAGGTGCATTCTGTATATAGTCACTATGTTACATGTTTACAGGTGCATTCTGTATATAGTCACTGTTACAGGTTTACAGGTGCATTCTGTATATAGTCACTATGTTACATGTTTACAGGTGCATTCTGTATATAGTCACTGTGTTACATGTTTACAGGTGCATTCTGTATATAGTCACTGTGTTACATGTTTACAGGTGCATTCTGTATATAGTCACTATGTTACATGTTTACAGGTGCATTCTGTATATAGTCACTGTGTTACATGTTTACAGGTGCATTCTGTATATAGTCACTATGTTACATTTTTACAGGTGCATTCTGTATATAGTCACTATGTTACATTTTTACTGGTGCATTCTGTATATAGTCACTATGTTATACGTTTACAGGTGCATTCTGTATATAGTCACTGTGTTACATGTTTACAGGTGCATTCTGTATATAGTCACTATGTTACATGTTTACAGGCGCATTCTGTATATGTTTACAGGCACATTCTGTATATAGTCACTATGTTACAGGTTTACAGGTGCATTCTGTATATAGTCACTGTGTTACATGTTTACAGGTGCATTCTGTATATAGTCACTGTTACATTTTTACAGGTGCATTCTGTATATAGTCACTATGTTATACGTTTACAGGTGCATTCTGTATATAGTCACTATGTTACATGTTTACAGGCGCATTCTGTATATGTTTACAGGCGCATTCTGTATATAGTCACTATGTTACATGTTTACAGGCACATTCTGTATATAGTCACTAGGTTACATGTTTACAGGCGCATTCTGTATATAAAAACAGAAAAAATGGCGTCGCGCCCATACTCACCGGAGCGGCGGCAACTGCCAGGAGTAACAGCCCAGTTAATGTATAAAACATAACAAGGAAAAAAGGTGTCATCTTTGCTCGTTTCTATGTGTTCCATGTACAACAAAACTGAGATTTTTGTTTGTTTCAATGGCCATTGCAACGTAAGCTCACTCGCCACTTCACGGTACCTCTTTACAGAGTGAGTACCTAACATGTACCAAAAGGCCGCTCTACTGAGCAGCTCCAAGCCCCTCCTGCTGCTTTTCAGCCAAGGAGAAGCAAAGCTATGGTGGGTTTTATTTATACACGCACCAAACACTTCCCATTTGGGATTAAAAACAAAAACATGGAAAGAGGAACAGCTGCAGAACGACGGACTGGTGTTACAAGCATGATATACAGTAATACAGAAAAAATGGCGTCGCGCCCATACTCACCGGAGCGGCAGCAACTGCCAGGAGTAACAGCCCAATTAATGTATAAAACATAACAAGGAAAAAAGGTGTCATCTGCGCTCGTTTTTTTTACCCCAATCGGCAGCTGGTCGACTTTTTCCGGCAGTGTTCTGCGGATCGTCGGCTGTGTTCGGTGGTTTATCGGATGGGTTCAGTGTTTTTTTTTCATCAGTGTTCAGCGGTTTATTGGATCGGTGATTTTTCAGCGGATCGATTCGGCGTACTTCGGGGACCCCGAGGTCGGCATATTGAGCACGCCGGAGTGCGTCAAATGAAAGGGCACCGAAATTTCAGTGCTGTTTGAATAACCCCTATAGTCTTTATACGTCGTAGCAGGAGGACAATGTTTTATGGTGATTATTGTGCAGGCAGAGATACAGTATCCAGAAATGATGCATCCAGCCCCATATCTGCACACTAAATGTTGCCAAGTTGTCATATATTTCCCATTAAATGTTTTGCTGTTGCAGATTCGCCAGTTTTTATCCTTTGTTCTCTGCTGATCGTGTAGTGTGATGTGTTTGCAGGTCCGGCTCTGCGCAGGAAGCCTTCTGCTCTGTGTCATTCTATGGCTGTGCTGGATCAAAACCAACACCAGGGAGCTTCCCGTCAAGCTTTCCTTTCTACCTCGAACTGTGCAACTTTGGGGTTACAGCCGGCTGCCAGATGGCGAGGTAAGCGTGACCACACAGCGCGGTGACAAGGCATCCCTTCCTCCTGATGTTACAGAAGATTAGCAGACGTATAGACACGGTTATTTAAAGGAATACTCTAGCTCAGACACGACACCAAAAGTGGAATATTAAATACAGGGCTCAAAATTTCAAGTCCAGTGCTACTAGCCAAGCCTTAAGAGTTGCTCGCCACCAGTTGCCCCACCTAACCCTTACCCTGCCCTTAACTCCGCCCCTAAACACACACTCTTAATTATCTTATGAATTGACACTGTTAAATGTTTTATGCAGAATAAAGTTACAAAAATAAATAACAATAATACATGTATACCCAAACCCCAGTGTGAGCAGAGCGAGGAACCGTTGTGGTAGGCAGGAAGGGTGCGGCTGGATGAGCACCGCCAGGACAGGGAAGGCATGGACGGCAGACGTCTGGTGCACCCTCTCACATCAGACGGGGCCGTCGGCCGCCATCGTGTATACTCCAGGCCGGGCCTAAAACAAAACACAGCCACCGCCGGAATACACAGCACAGGCAGCATAAAATAATTTATCATACTGCCTGCACAAGGCCACTCGCCTTCACTTAATTTCCACTCGCCAAATGCGAGCAGGAGAGTGGAAATTTTGAGCCCCGCTAAATATGTTGTATAAAATTACCTTAATTCTAAGTGTATAAGACATATGTGAAACATAAATGAATTTCGGGTTTAGTCGAGGGCCCCATCCACAAGGTTTCTCATTATACAGAAATATTCCAAAAAAAAAAAATAATAATAATTCGGAAAAAAATGAAATCCTTAACGCTTTTAGAACACGCAGTAGTTGTGAGTTTCTGATTTGGTGTAATAAAAGGTCAGTGTTTATCAAAGCAGCTCTAATCTAATGTGGCTTTATCTCTCCCTCAGCCACTGATCAGGAGCTCCTGTGAAACATGCGCGGTGGTGTCCAGCTCAGGGCAGATGCTCAGCTCAGGCCTGGGTCATCAGATAGATCAGGCCAAATGCATCCTGCGCATGAATGTGGCCCCCACCCTAGGGTACGAGTCTGACGTGGGCAGCCGCAGCACCCTTCGAGTTGTGTCTCACACCAGCGTCCCTCTGCTGCTTCGCAATCAGACCTACTTCTTCCAGCAGTCTCAGGACACAGCATACGTGATCTGGGGACCTCCCCGGCAAATGAACATTGATAGCGGCATCACATACCGGGCATTGCTGCAGGCCAAAGGAAGGCACCCCGGCGTGCAGATCTACACACTCACACAGAACATGATGGTTCACTGTGATCAAATCTTCCAGAATGAAACCGGGAAGAATAGGTGAGTTTATACACTTGTCTCATTCTCCATTAGAGTTTTCAGCTTTGAGGTTTTAGCTGCTGTAGATCTCCTCCTCACTGACGCGTCATTATAGACAGGTCTCGTGTGTAATCAGAAATTTTATTCTAATGAATAGTTTAACAGGAAATATTTTCTGACAGTTTTTCGTACTTTCAGTTCCATTGGTATATCAGATCACTAAAAACCCCATTGTACGTTAAGAACGATGCGATGGTTGATATCGATTTGAATTTTGGATCGCTAAATAAAACCAATCAATCAAAGCCTGCTCAGGAATCATTAAATCAATGGATCTCTAGTGAAACAGCATAACGAATCAAATTAGTTATATACGGTTTCGTTTCAATCCAGATGAAATCAAGTTATGTCGGAAGTACTTCTGAAATACGAATTAATGAATCTTGTAACAAATTGAGATTCTTTATGAAACGAACGCACACCTCTAATAAGTACATCCCCTGTCGCGACACACTGCCATGCCAGCACTACAGCGTGCCGATTGCCGTCTCTTATTCCGGCACGGATCTCCAGAGGATTGGTTTGACAGCAAGCGACGGGAACTGTATATAAAGAACATAAATATGTTGTTTTATTTCCTCTAAAGTGTTTTTTTTCTCTGTTTTCATAAACTTCGTAGAAAATAAAGTTCTACGGTTGCAATAGTTTCCGATTTTATCAAAATCACAGTGATGACGATCCAGACGATATTTCACCATGAAGTGTTTCCCATTCCTGCAGGGCGATGTCAGGGGCGTTCCTCAGCACCGGGTGGTTCACCATGATTTTGGCGATGGAGCTTTGCGACGAAATTACTGTGTATGGCATGGTCAGCGAAAACTACTGCAGGTAAGAGGGAAATGTACGGTCAGGCGCGCAGGAAGTAGAGCGACCACACCTAACACAGTCTCTTGTGCAGAGGGGTAAACCCTGCAGTACTGGAGACCGTATCTCCAGAAGGATATAGATACTGTAGAGAGAGTTCAGAGAAGGGCTACTAAAATGCTGTATGGTTTGAAAGGAGAAAAGTTACCGGGAAAGGGTTAATCATTTTAACATGTATAGCTTGGAAGATGAGACAGAGGAGATATGATAGAAACATTTAAATAAGTAAAGGTAGAGACAGGGAATATATGTAAAAGGAAACAAAGTAGCAAAGCAAGAGGATATAGTCTTAGATTAGAGGGGCAAAGCAAGAGGATATAGTCTGAGATTAGAAGGGCAAAACAAGAGGATATAGTCTTAGAATAGAGGGACAAAGCAAGAGGACATAGAATAGAGGGACAAAGCAAGAGGACATAGTCTTAGATTAGAGGGGCAAAGCAAGAGGATATAGTCTAAGACTATATCCTCTTGCTTTGCCCCTCTAATCTAAGACTGAGATTAGAGGGGTAAAACAAGAGGATATAGTCTGAGATTCGAGGGGCAAAGCAAGAGGACATAGTTTTAGATTAGAGGGACAAAGGTTTAAAAGTATTATTTTACTGAGAGGGTGGTGGATACATGGAACAGTCTTCCAGTGGAAGTGGTAGAGGCTAAAGCAGTAATTGAGTTTAAGCAGGCATCGGATAGGCATAAGGCTTTCCTAAATAAAAGATAAATCCAGGGAAAGGATCCATGTAATCGGGCAGACTAGATGGACCGAAAGAATATGTGTCCGCAGATATGAACCTAGGTTTCTAGCACAAACTGGCGATTATCCACTAGAAAGGAAATCCATATACACATAAAAATGTAAGCTGAAATGCAGTTTTTAAGGAGCAGGGCTCACCATCCTCTCTCCTTCCTACAGGGAACAATCACACCCTCCTGTGCCTTATCACTACTACGAGAAGGGTCGGCTGGACGAGTGCAGTATGTATATGATGCACGAGAGAGCTTTGCGTGGAGCTCACCGCTTCATCACAGAGAAGGCCATCTTCTCCCGTTGGGCAAGCAGGAAAAGGATCCATTTTTCTCACCCATCTTGGGGGTCTTGAATTAAAGAGCCCCCCAATCCCTTCCAGTTTACACCTTGAAAACCTTTCAATCATCGATTAGCAGGACCCTGCAACACCGATGAAGGTCACGCCTGGTCAGTATTCAATTTTGGGTGGGATTGCACAGTCCCGGCTGTGCCCTACGACAAAAGCTTACACTCTATTCTGTGAATACCAGAAAGAAAAGGAGGAGAAAGCACATTACGGCCCTCCTTTAAGCACAGGTATCCTGTGCGGACAGACTATCTCCCACCACGGAAGACACACTCCTTTTTAGCCAAGCAGGGCAGGTGTCTCGGGACCTCAAACCCCCAATTTCGAATCGAAACGTCATCCTTAGAGTGTGACTCCGTGAGGCCGAGTGGCTCTGGAATCTGTGCCGAGACGTTTTCTACTGGAAGAACAATGACGGAAGTGTCAAAACCTGGAGCTTGCCGCATCGCCCAATATGGGTCAATCTGCCCTGCATTTGCTCAAGTCAGCACGGTTGTTTTTCCATCACGTATTTCTTATGGGATTTTCTCCCCTTGGTGTGTGTTGGATCCGCACGTGGCAGTAGGTTTCCGACGTGCCATACAGTTGTGCATTGTTGGCGTCACTGCAGCCAGTATCTGCTATTCTGACCTAGCCGGTAATCGGGAGTCACTAGAGACCTCACGCCACTCTGACACTATCCTTTATGGGAAGGACCACCTATCCTCCGATTCACCGAGGAGGCATGGAATAAGGATGGCTTGACATGGATGATCCTTCTCAAATTATCCGCAATATAGATTCGGCAGCACCTTTAAATTCAGATTGAAGAGGGTCGAACAAAAGTTGATTTTTATTTGTTTTACATTTGCGGTGTTGCTTTAACATGTAATCATGTGGATTAAGGCTGGGGTCAGACCAGCGTTCCTTCAACTCTGACGCCCGTGTGGCCACCTCTCTGAGTGCAGTTAGTGTGCTCAGCGCTGCAAGGCTCGATCCTCCTATGGAGGATTGCGCGTTGCAGCCCCGAACGCGCGTCGTAGCGCTTCGACAGGGAGGCTTTCAAAACGTTCGTAGCCCGCGCAATTCGTGCGCGCGCTACAGCGTGTGACCGGCCCCCTCGAAGTATCACAACGCCGCGACAGACTCCGGTAGGCACGTCAGTACAGGTGCACATAGTGCGCTCGTCTGACCCCGAGCTTATACTTTTCATACTGTAGTGATGGTTTATATTGTATTGTGCCTTTACCTGTGGATGAACCAGAATTTAAACAGCTGGAAGATGTGTCATTTCTTAAAAAGCTATGTGATCTGTAGCCCAAATTTAACTCCAGATCTCCTCCGCGCCTGACCATGTAAGTCTGTCTGAGCCATCCGATTCGCAGGACTACAGACAAAGCAATTTTTTTTTATTTTTTTTATGTTAAATAGAAAATAGGGGAAAATGAGCCAACAGTCTAAACTGCCGAGGAGGAGCCGTGTGAGATCCAAGTTTTTTACCTGTGCGTAACTGTCCTCAACAGAGGACGAAAAACCAGAAGCTGATCAAACGCAGGCTGTCCCTTAGGAGCCCTTGGTAGCCGAATATACACTGACAAGGTTATTCAGAGAGCCGAACTGGCCCCGAAATTGCACCAAACAGTGAATTTCCCTGTACGGCGCAATGTCGGAGCTATTCAAAAGTTGGCAATTTGCCAAATATTGGAGAATTGCTAGTGAAATACAGTGCTGTTCGGCAGCAGTGAAATCCCCCATAGAGAAGTAATGGTTAATCTATTCAGAGACACCGAACAGCAGAGAAATGTCAGTGAAATGCCCTGATGTTCAGTGGTTTCATGACCACCCATAGGTTTCAATGTAAAAAATATTCCTGTTTTTATTGAATATTTATTAAACACTTTATTTTAATTTCTGATTTTTTTCTTTAAAGTGTTTTTTTCCTGTAACAGACCTTTCTATTATTCCTAGGACCTTTATATGTAATGGTCAGGCATTTTTATGCAGTAGTTCTTTTGCAAACAGCTTTTTAAAAAGGGTCTTTTTTTGGGGGGGGGGATTTACCCCGTTCGGCTTGTTGGCGTTTTGCCTGAAGGCGGATCAGCTTTTCGGATCTGATGGTTTCCCAGTGCCTTATCGGCAGATTTCCCCTGCAGTTCGGGGACCCTGCAGTGACTGCTGAATTGACCTCAAAGTCGGGGAAAGAAAGAGCAGCGACATTCCAGTGCCCTTTGACTAACCCCTTTAGAATCGATATGTGTTTTATGGAAACTACAAGCCGATACCACAGATAGCTTCGCCTTTTGGTCAAAACTGTAGCATTTTTACCACTGACCTTCATCCCAAACCCAACCCTAAAAACCCCTTAACGTTGATTTTTTTCTATTGCTACATACCCGCTGCTGCTCAAATCATTCATTATAATGAACTACCACAATTCAACCAACATTACACACCTTTATAGAGGTCAACCTTTTAGACCAGTGGTTCCCAAAACTGGTCCTCAAGTCCCCCTAACAGGCCAGGTTATCCAGATATCTGAAGCACAGGGGATATGATTTGCTGCTCAGTGTTTGCACGATTCAGTCTGCATTACCCCAAGAATCCTTAAAACCTGGCCTGTGGACAGGAGTTGGGAACCACTACTTTAGACAGTCAACATTAAGGCCGGCGTCAGACTAACGCAGTCATCACGTCCGTGTCGCCGCACAGTTTAACGTCCCTCGTAGCATTGTTTTGTGATCAATAGAGACCAACACACAAAGTACGTGCGCACCGAAGTGCGCATGCACCATGCAGGTGGTAACGTACGCCATTTAGGCCTTAAAACATAGAAACCTAGAAAAATGTCGGCAGATAAGAACCTTTCGGCCCATCTAGTCTGCCCAATTACATGGATACGTTACCTATACCTTGACGTAAAAGAGCTACGATGGACGCCCAGAGTGCGCTGCATCAGCGTAGCGGCCTGTGTGCGTGATGGCGTGACGTCGGACATGACGCTCAGACATTTTTCTGGTCTGGCTGACTGTACCTGTCTTTTAATTTTGTTTCCCATATTTCCCTTTTTTTTTTTCTACATCCGTCAAAAAAAACGGACCGTGTGGTGTCTACAGTATCTTCCGTCAGTACGTCCGTTATGCACGCACGCAGAATGCGCTCGTCTGACATTAGCCTTAAAGGGATACACCCTAGCGCAGAGACTTCTCCATTTCAAGAGCTTATGTCTTATTGCAGTTGGGCAGCGATGTCCTTTTGGCGCTAGAATATCCCTTTATGTCACAGCAGCATGCCATCATAAACTGAATGGACACATACACGTTGGGAGATGTAAACTCGAGCAAAGGTAGGTGAAGATCAGATGCTCAAGTATCAGGATCCGGTGTACATGGACGAGGGTCTAAGCCCAATATGCAGTGAGAGGAGTGGAGACACTTTGATGATGTCCAAATGGGGGTTTATTGGGTAAACACTGGTAAATTACATCAATAGGACTAGGAGTATATGGGAGGATGGTGAAGGAACAAGGTAGGAAAAAAAGGGTTGACTGTGGGAAGAGGCAGGGAGGAACAAGAGACAGGACAACACACCTAGACCTACGAGATAGGCGAACGGAAACACCTATCATTGCATATTGGGCTCCCCCCTCCCTTCCCATACACCAAATCATGACCTCAATGAACACGACGGCACCCATCGCATGGTAGGATTCCCTGCAGGTGTCACATGGATCAAATGGGAAATTTCCAAGGAACCCAGCAGTGATGCACCGGGCTGTCAAGGACAATCCCTGAAATGACAGTTCATTGTGACAAGCCATCTTCTGTCGGGAATGATGCAGGGAGAGTTTCTCCAGGAGCAGGTCGCCAATATTGACACCCAAGCTTCCTTTAGAACTATATGTCCCATAATGCTCCATCAGTCTTACAAACTGAGAATTATGGGACGGGAGCTTTTCAATATTTCAGACCCGCATGTCATGTCCTGCGATGCTCAGTCTTAACGTCGTGATCAGGGGGTCAGAGGTCAGAAAACCTTACACGCCCAATATTCAGATTTATTTTGAGCAAGACTGTTCCCTAAACCATCCTGTGGCCATTCACGAAATGCAGCTTATGGCCCAATAGCCTTCTCATAAATCGCCTGGAAGCATCCATCTTGTCCATAAAAAGAACCACCGCAAGCTTTAACCCCTTCAATAATGAGGAATAAGCAGTGTGTGATACCTGTTGTATTCTGCACCATTATTTTGGCATAAAAAACCACAAAGACACTCTTGGGGTTTGGAAACAGCCAATGGCTGTGTGAGTGTTGTGTCCTCCCAATCATCTCATCAACAACCGCGTCCTGCGGCTCTTACACCATTCCTTTGCCCATCAAAACGCATACAAGGGACAGTCAAGCCACAATTATGTCCTCTATTCAGAAAGGTTACGTTGTCCCCTATTCCAACCAACCATTATGGTTCTAGAGTGAGCCGTTGGGGTTCTAGAGTGGCCCCGCTCTGCATTTTCCTATTATTAGAGGCAAATTTGGAATAGTGTGACTAAAATACCCCCCACACTCACGCCAGGTGTGGCTTCCATGCGGAATCGTTGGTTTTAAGTTCCTATACAGTGGTGCAAAGGGTCAGAATAGCGCTACACCAGGTGAAGACCAGAGAAAGTCTTTTGGCGGGGTTGCCCTTAAATGTAGCACCAAATAATAAATGGGATCAATCAAGATGAGCGCACATGACAGTTGACCATTGATTGCTACACACACAAGACGAATGAAACAGAAGACTGCGTTATTATTTATTAAGCGCCAACACATTCCGCAGTGCTGTACAAGGTGTAATGGGTAAAGACAGGACAATTCTACAATACATACAGGAGACAGGTCAGTATTCCTGCCAGCAGATACAGGAGGATATGAGGACCCTATTCCCGTGGGAAATTACAATCAGGAGGGGGGACTGCAGTGATGAGCTAATGCAGGGAGAGGTGAGGACTGTTTTTGGGTCAGTCGGATGTCGTGTTACGGAGTCCGATGGTCGGCTTCCTTAAATAGAAGGGTCTTTAGGGAGCGTTTAAATGAAGCCAGATTTGGGGACAGTCTGATATTGCGAGGAAGCGCGTTACATAGGGTCCGTGCCGCACAAGAAAAGTCCTGCAATCTGGCATGTGAAGAAGTAATGATGGAAGATGCCAGGTGCAGGTCATTGTTGGATCGTAGAGGACGGGCTTGGGTGTATTTGGTGATTAGTGAGGACAGGTAGTGAGGGGCGGCGTTAGAGAGGGTTTTGTAGGTCAGGGTGAGTAGTTTTGATTCTGCTGTGGATGGGGAGCCAGTGCAGGGATTCACAGAGAGGAGCAGCAGAGACAGAGATGGGTGAGATGGATAAGCCTGGCTGATGTGTTTAGGATGGACTGCAGGTGGGAGAGGTGGGAGATAGGAAGGCCAATCAAGAGGTTGTTGCAGTAGTCCAGGCGGGAGATAGCAAGAGAGTGGATAAGCTGCTTGGTGGTGTTGTTAGTCAGAAATGGACACATTTTGGCAATGTTACGGAGGTGATTGCGGCAAGATGAGGAGAGTGATTGGATGTAGGGGCTGAAGGAAAGACTGGATTCAAGAGTCACTCCGAGGCAACGGACTTGTGCAGAAGGAAGGATAGTGATACCGTCAACAATTATTTATTATTGCGTTTTGATTTCCTAAAAAAGGGCGACAAAACCCAATGCCCAGTAATGGTTCAGAAGCATTAGAACAAGAATGTCCCACCTTTAAAGATCTTTTTCTTCATTTTTGTTTGAGGCCAGCATCGCAATGAACAAGCTACGTACATTGACGGGCTATCAATAGATCTGCCATGCGCAATAATATAATATGGACAGCACGAAAAATCTAGAAGTTACAGTAAATGTGCATAAAGTGCACGTCCGATAAAATAGGGAAAGATTTTATAAATAGTTATGCATTTTAGATCCGATCTAAAACGGACAACCTACAGGAGGGGCTCTATTGATTCGTTAATTATTTCAGATTACAAGCAAAGAGAAAAAATAATAATGAACATTTTCTCATTAAAGACAAAAGTGGTGAAAATCCTTTAAAACAGAACAACAAAAACGTGCACAAATATACAGCATGAACCTCCTTGTGTCTATCCTACACATTTTATACCTGGCCTAAGCAACTTGAACTCTCATTTTATTACTAAAATCGTTTGATATATAAAAAGTCCACTAGGGGATATGTTTGTATCCTACGAGTACATACGGTTTCAAAAATATAAACCTAAACTGGACCAGAAGCTCACATTTAGGGGTTCCTCCATATATTTTGTGTGAGAGTTAATTCCATAAAATGTGATTATGGGACAATAGGACCTGTCACAGTGGGATACATTGGCGCCGTGACAGTACTAAGCAATTTATGGTCATATTTTGTGAACTAAATTCCTATCATTTAACAGATCTTAGGGTTACATAGTTACATAGGAAAGAAAGATGGGAAACCTCAGCGTCTGAAGAGATCCCCGTTGGTCTATTGGACAGACCACGGGTACTGGAATCGCCAAAAAAAACAAAATGATGGGTAAAGGATCAATAAAACTTTTATTCCAAATAAATATAAATAAATAACAAAGCCCAACGCGTTTCGTCTACTGGATAGACTTTTTCAAGGGCAATAATAATACATAAAGCATAAAAATCAAATGCTATGACATATAAAATACCCATCATTCCTTTTATTACCCTCACAGGTATTTCATTGGCTAGTTAATTAACTATGGCGTTTTCCTTATATGGTCAGTAGTCACAAACTCCATTATCATTCCCATGAGTCTCTATTTCAAGTCCCAATCCGTTCCAGTGTTGTTCCCATGATCGGATCTTATTGGATACCTCCAAACGTTCATTATAGTTTCGTTTTCGTTCTTACCGCAGCCTAAATGACTTCCGGTATCGCCCGCGACATCTCTTCCGGTTTTCACCTTCAATCGCACATCCGATATCACCCGCGACGTCACTTCCGGTTTCCATCCTCAAGCTCACATCCGGTCTTTCATATGATATCCTCTTTCATTTCCGTCCACGCTCATCCCTCCGGAACTCCGTCATCACACTTCCTGTGTTACTCGGACCAATCAGCGATCTTCCTGTATTCCTTACTTTCACTTTCCATCTCATGCGTGTCCCGATACTTTTGCTGTTTCTAAAAGTGCCGAATTTCCTCTCCGGTTTGTTCATGATGAAAATCACAAGAATGGGGAAAAAAGAGGAATAAAAAGTGAAGAGGATAATTGTTTTTGCCTTTGTTTTCTCTGGCAGCACGGCTCCCCAGCACCAGTGGCCCATAAATCATGCAGCCTGCCGGGATTCCTCCCGGTATACCGGTAGGCCAGTCCAGCCCTGTCTGTAAGCCACCAGGATTCAGTGATGGGGACTTTTTGAAAGGGAATTACTCAGGTTTTTCTCTATAATGTCTTTTATAAAAATAAAAACCACTAGCTCATATATTGTTAGACATTCCCAATCACATTAGTCCAGCGTATATGGCACGTGATTAAAAAGAAGGTATGACAGCTGCACTTTAAGCTCCAATGATGGAATAATTCCCCCACGACAATGAAAATGTAATGCCCCGATCGTGCAATGCCGGCCATGCTGTATAGAGTTATCCATGCTAAATAGACATGGGGTTGTATGTGGGCGCAGGATCTGCACGAAGCACAATGTGACCACCAAAATAAATCTGATTGTTCCTGAGGGCTATAAACAATTTCTCAGAAACACACACTGTATTTAGTATTACCACAGCTTGCCAGTAGAGGGCGCCAGTCACCTTCAAATAAACTGCTGGTTACGCGGCTCACTCATTAAGGTTAGTGTTCACAACTTGGGTTTTGGGAGCCGGTAGGAAAATGATCTTTTCACTTCTGATGTGAAAAAATTAATGACTGGGAAACACTCATTATTCACCAAATCCCTGTAAATTTGTGCAGTCGAAGTATAGGAGCGTTAAACGTGCAGCAAGGGACCAGCCGAGTCGAGTCACAAATTGGAATGGCGATGGAGCCGTTACCCCTTTGCTGAGGAAATATCTCCAGTAGACAACCCTTTTAATGATCCCATAAAGCAGGAGCCAGCAATTTTTATCCTCCAGATGTTTCGGAACTGCATCTCCCATGATCCTCAGTGACTCATGAAGATGGCTGAATCCCATGGGATATGTCGCTCAGAAAACATCTGGAAGGCCAATCCTAGTCTTACGCTCTAGTAAGTGAACCATGACAAAGGGTTTATAATAATAATAATAGTTCACAAACAGAACAAGGCAATTTTTTAAAAATTTTATTTATAAATTTAGAAAAACATAAATTTTGTACTGGCCAGTATTAATTAAATATGGCTAATCCAGAGGAAGGCGAAAAACACCTTGTGAAATATCGAACAAGGTGAAAAAATCCCTTCCTGACCCCAATGATGGCGATCGGTTCTTTCCCTGGAACAGCCTCCTCATTTTTTCAGCTGCATATCACTGCAGCCACTCCCTGAACACGCCATGCAATACTAGGGATGTGCACGTGTTTTGTTTTTTTAGTTTCCTCTCAGCACGTTCGGTTTTTCAAAAATTTTGTTTCGGATCGCTTCGGCCCATTTTCGTTTCGGCTTGTTTCGTTTCAACTCCGTGTTTTGTATCGATTTTTTTTCGTGAAATCTCAGTCTCTCAATCTCAATTTCAGTCTTTCAAATCGTCTGTTCTCTTCATTTCAAAGGGTCCATCCTCGGATTTTCGTTTTGACTTTAGACGTATGGTATTTCGGATGCTCCGATATTTTGGTCGATAGAGTAAATCCTGCTGATTCGTTCCTTCGGATATATCATTTTTTATGAAAGATCCTTTTTTTCTTATGAATAAATGTTAAAACAAATCCCCGTTTTTAAGTGTTTATTAAATATTTCTAAAACCATTTATTATTTTTAATTGCAGCAAACAGACATTTCTTTTATATATTGTTTTAGGATTATTTTTGAATTTTTTGGGAATTTTTGGGTTAATATTTAGGGTTCCTCCTAACTTGTTTTAAATGTATAACGAGGTCTGTTTTTTTCTTTGCAGATGCAGAACACTTACAGCAGGATTATCTTCGCACAGTCCGTCCGTATGTGTTTTGTTCGGCAATGAATTTTGATATAGTACATTTTGTCAGTATCAGTACCATGGATAGTAACAAGCCTGCCGTTATCCATGGTGCGGATATAAAGAAATAGATCGATAATATGTGTTTCACCATCAGCGACGGTCCATGGTTCTGATCTGAGAGCCAGAGCTTACATTCTAATATAAAAAAAACACAATACAGAGAAATAATGTTTCTGCCCACAGTGCTTACAATCTAATTCAAATAATGTTCTTGATTGCAGAGTTTACAATCTAATACAAAGATACAAAGAAATTATGTTCCAGCCCTTATACAAATGGTACAGGGATATATTTTTGCTCCTCATTAATCACGTTATCTCTAGTTCCTCGTCTCACTCGTTACATTGCTCCTCATGCCCCCTGGTCTTCATGCTGAAATCCACAAAGTTTACAATTCTAGAGGAACATGCTCACCTGTGCACTGGTGTATTTTGGCCTAGGCCAACAAGGCCTAGGGCGGCACTTTCCAGGGGGCGGCGGCCCGCCGGGTGGCCCCACCCCAAAAAAAAAAAAGGATTTTTTTTTTTTACACTTTTGCAAACTATTTTACCAGGAAGGAAACATTGAGATGTCACTAATTATCAAGTATGTCCTGGGTAGGCAAGGCCTAGGCTTTCATTTTCCAGGGGGCAACAAAAAACCTCACCACTAATTGGGTTACTTAGAGCACTGAAATGACGCCAACATTTTGGTGTTCTGTAGTTCCCTGCACTTCAGGGAATAAAATTTCCCCACCCTGCAGTGAATCCACCATTCACCGCAGGGTCCCCAAAGTGCATGGAGTCGGCCGCTGTATGCTGCCACCGCAAACTCATTGCCTGCTGTTTTCAAAAGAACTACTGAACGAAAATGTCTGGAATTTACATAGAAGATCCTATGATTGAAAATAAAAAGTTCTGTTACAGAAAAAAAAGAACCGCTATTAAAAAAAAAGGGAGGGGGAACTTTGCCAAAAAAATTCTGAAAAATTACTAAAAGGTACTAATAAAAAATAAATAAAAAAATAAAAAAAAAAATCAAGACTTTTTACTGCAGATTAAAATAATAAATGGTTTATTAGATATTGCATAAAAACGGGAATATTTTTAACATTGAAACCTATGGGGTTCGCCTGAATAAAGCTGCTGATTGAAACCACCGAACATCAGGGCATTTCACTGCCATTTCTCTGCTGTTTGGTGTTCTCTGAATAGATTAATCATTACTTCTCTATGGGGATTTGCACTGCCTTCAAACAGCACCGTACTTGCTGGCAGTTCGCCAAACTTGTGTGTGAGCATATCACCAGAGCAGTGGTGTACTTAGGAGTGGCGGAGGGCGGGCCGCCCCAAGTACCAGTGATTATTGGGGTGTCATTAGGGGGTACTAGGAGGTGCCACTGTCAGTGTGTGTCAGCTTTGAGCTGTGTTCTCAAACAACGAGCAGCGGAGCATGCCGTTTGCATACGGAATAAAATCGAATAGAATAAAAATCCCCCTCTCCTCCCTCCATAGCTCCTCCCCTGCCCCGCAGCAGCTCTAGGAGAGGGGAGGGGGATGTGATTTGTGTCCAGAGAGAGAAGATGACAGTAGACGGCAGGTAAAGGGGGGGGGGTATCAGCAGAATATGAAGCCCTGTCTGCTTACTGCTGTTTAAAGTGGACCTTTTCTTAACCAGCACTGCAGTGATAGAAATTTGTCATTTAGCTGCCTGGCTCCTGTTGAGGCTGCGTGCATGCAGGTCACACTTGGTCCGGCCAGTCAGGTGGTACTGAGTCTCAGTACCACCTGACTGGCTGAAACACATGACACGCACGCAGCTGCCCGCCCTTTCGTTAATATGGACTGTCACTCTATTCTGGACTGAACACCCACCGGGAAGGGAATCAAAGCCACGGGTCACCCTCTGGCAGTGGCACCCCACTGCTGACAAGATGGCTCCACGCACAGGCACAGCCGCGATCCTAACGTGGCCTGGAGAGACCTCCTGCTTACCGTGGATGGAGGCCGGTAAATGTAGAATAAATAATTGCTGTGTGCTCATATACACTCGGTTTGCTGGGACTTTTATTGCATTGGATTCTGATGCACTCATACACACCACACATTGCTGGGAGTTTTATTGCTGTGGATTCTGATACGCTGACACACACCACACATTGCATTGCTGGGAGTTTTATTGCAGTGGATTCTGATACGCTGCCCCCCAATTGCATTACTGGGAGTTTTATTGCTGTGGATTCTGATACGCTGACACACACCAAACATTGCATTGCTGGGAGTTTTATTGCTGTGGATTCTGTGATACACACTGCATAGTACTGTGAGTTTTATTGCCCTGGAGCTCTGGGATACGCTCATCCACAGTGCACATTTCTGTGGGTTTTATTGCTGTGCAGCTCTGTGATACGCTCATATGCAGTGCACGACTGTGGATTTTAGTGTTCAACCAATTAGAGCGGCTGTGATCCAGTGTACTTGACATGCGTGGCGGTTCTTTGTAAAAATGCTTGAATTTAAACATTTCATAATTTTATTTATCTCAGTAGATACATTTGAAATGGTATACAAAATATCCAAGTAGGCGCTTGGTATCCACTTTTAATATAAAGAGAGGAAAAGGCGGAGCTTAAAGAGGAAGGGTGGGGATTAACCCGGAAGAGGTGTGCCCTTGACAGGAAGGGGTGCCTCAAATTTAAATTAGGGGATGCATGAGTTTAGTCAGGCCTAGGGCAGCACAAAACCTAAATACACCACTGCACCTGTGATATTCTGCTGCCTTATTTAGTGCACCACCGTATAGTATATATCGTTCTCTAAAGGACAGATACAGCTTTGAATGATTATTCAATATTTATAGCTAATCATTTCACATAAAAAATAAAAATTGAATTCTATCCATTTTCAGTTTTACATAATGAATTTGAACACGCAGTAAAAGAGAAAAGGAATCACCTCAGAATGTAGAGAAAATAATACGGGTTGTACCAATACCACATATATTTCCAACCTTGCTATCTTCGCTTGTGGTTTAGAATTAGCGACTGCCTTTTATACATTAAAGCCTCCTATACTTTGTATAGAAGCCATTAATAACGGTGCAAACGGAGAACAGTGAGCTATTCCAGCATAGATCCCTGTTCTTGGCTCGAGTCCGTATTCTCTCACTTGCGTTTTGCAAAATCACTTAACACTGAAAAATAACGATAGCTAAAAACGTTATACTCACCTCTAATGGCACGGTGAAGGGGGGAAGTGTAATTCGCCACTTGTTCTGCCATCTCTCTCTGTGCTTGACTCCATGAAATCCTATGGACTCCAGAAACTGATAGTAGTGGCACCAGTGCCGGTATCTACCTGCGGTTCCCAAGTATTGTGATTTGAGCCATTAATACAGACGCAGGGTTGGAGCAGACCAGGTAACAGGGAGCCAGTAAGGGATATTGGCTTGTGTTTTTTTTCTCTTAATGGCTCTCTATTACTGGCAGGAATGGCGCAGGACCCCCTCCTCTTTCTGATTCTTACATTTGTAATTTTGCTAGTTTAATTCTCCGCTCCTTACTTTAAAGCGCTGCAGCAATGGCGTTATATAAATGAAAATTATATTAAAAAGGGGAATGTTTATAAGGTTTATGAGAATATAGTCTGACCTTTCCAATAGTGTGCCACATTACAGTAAAAATAGTATACAAAAAAGACACACGAAAAAAATAAATAAAACACTGCACAAGGGGTTACTATATACTGCACTATAAGGGCTATTCAAAGCGGACTGAATTGGCAACAATATTGCACCGAACAGTGAATTTCCCTGTAAGGTGCAATTTCGTGGCAATTCGGCTATTCAAAAAGCTGGCAATTTCCCAAATATTGGCGAATTGCCATTGAAATATGGTGATCTTCAATGGCAGTGAAATCCCCACAGAGAAGTAATGGTTAATCTATTCAGAGAACAGTGAACAGCACAGAAATGTCAGTGAAAATCCCTGATTTTTGCTGGTTTAATTCAACAGGTTTAATCAGGCGAATCTTATAGGTTTCAATGAAAAAAAAAAAAAAATCCCCATTTTTATTAAGTATTTATTTAACCATATATTCTTTCCACTTGCAGCAAAAAGCCTCTTTATTTTTTTAGGAATTTTGTGGTGGGTCGTCAGCTTTTTTCGGATCGATACTGTGTTTTTGTGGTGGGTCTAAGGATGCATTCAGTGGTTTTTCTGATCTATTCATTGTTTGCTCAGCGGTATCGATTCAGCGGTTTTGTGGTGGTTTTTCAGATGCTTTTGGTGGGTTGTTCCTTGCACTTCGGGGACCCTGTGGAGAATGCCGAATTCACTGCAGGGTCAGCGAATCGGACTAGCCAAAGTGCGGGGAACGGGAGAGCACCGAAATGTCTCTGAATAATCGTGTGTTTATTCATAAAAAAACACAAGGTTTTTCAAAGAGAATCGAAAAGTCACCGCACGTTCGGTGACTTTTCGTTCTCTCCAATTCGGTGTGATTCGGCGACCCTGTGGTGTATTCAGCAAGCACCACAGGGCCGCCTTAATGCAGGGAAAAGTCGCTGCAAACCCGCCGAAAATTCACTGCAAAACCAGGGCGAACGCACACTGAAACCTGCAAAAACATCTGGATTAACCCCGCCGAACACGCCGGAGAAACCCGAGCAGGAGCCGATCACAGCGCAGAGCAGCCGCCGGAAAAACCCTATACATCAGACGAATGGAGTGAAAAAAAACAGTACGCTTGAATGTTTGAAAAGTAAAACGCTGTTTGCAAAGAATCTACTGAGCGAAAATGTCTGAAATTTACATATAAGATCCAATGAATGATAATAAAAAGGACTGTTACAGGAAAAGAAAAAACTTTTAAAAAAAAAAAAATAAAGAGACTTTTTACTGCAGAATATTATTGCATTTAAAAAAACGGGAATATTTTTAACATTGAAGCCTATGGGATTCTCCTGAATAAATTTGCCGCATGAAGCCACCGAACAGCAGGGCAATTCGGCATCTTTTCACTGCTGTTTTTTGTTCTCTGAATAGTTTCATAGTTATTTAGGCTGAAAAAACACATGCGTCCATCGGGTTCAGCCTCTCCCACATCACCTACTGCTGTTGATCCAAAAGAAGGCAAAAAAACCCCAGTCTGAAGCGCTCGCCAATATGCAACATACTGGGGAAAAAATCCTTCTTGACCCCAGAATGGCGTCAGATTTCTCCTTGGATCAAACAGTTTTTACCCACGTATTAAATATTATAACCTTTAATATTCTGTGTCTGCAGGAAGTCATCCAGTCGTTTTTTAAAAGTCTGTACAGACTCTGACCCCACCACCTCAACAGGCAGAGAATTCCACAGCTTTATTGTTCTCACCGTAAAATAACCCTTCCTATGCTTTAAGCTAAATTTCCTTTCCTCCAGTCTAAATGGATGACCCCTTGTCCTATGTATAGTCCTGTTAATGAATAGGTTATCAGACAATGGTTGATAATGGCCCCGTATATATTTATATAAGGTTATCAGATCCCCTCGAAGGCGCCGTTTCTCTAAACTAAACAGGTTTAAGCTTGTTAGTCTTTCCTCATAACTTAACCCTTCCATTCCCCTTATTAATTTAGTCGCCCGTCTCTGCACTTTTACTAGCACTATAATATCCTTTAAGACAGGTTCCCAAAATCACACGGCATATTCAAGGTGCGGTCTGTCCATTGATTTATACAGAGGCAAAATTAGGTTTTCATCCCGAGAGTGAACACCCCTTTTAATGCATGCCAATACTTTAATGCATGCCACTTCCCGGCCGGCTCCCTTCACTCCGGCACACGGTATTGCGGAGGAAGACCAGGGGGCAGCGGGTGGAGAAAACAGAGGTCCCACCAGGAAAGATTGAAATGCCCGATGGGAGCGTATATAAACTAGTAACCCCAGAGGACAGTGGAGATGTAAATCAAGGTGCCACCACTCGCGCAGCTATATATATATATATATATATATATATATACCCCGAGAACCACATCAGCACAACCCCGGCAAAAGTAAAATGCAAATGCCCCTGCGGTTACTGGAGAACGGAGCACCTGGGCCAGTACAATACACATATGTCCCGTTCACAACAACAGATTTATTTAACTGGAAAACGCACACACCACTGTATTCCACTAATCCCGCGGCAGTGGCCAGTATGATAGAGTCAGTTATGCTTACACATAACCCCACATGGGCAGATTGTCAGCAACTAATGCTGACAATGTTCACTACTGAGGAAAGAGCCCGAATAAATAGTAGCGCGCAGAAAATTTTACTTGCCCAAGCCGTAGAAGATGCCAAAGCCCAGCCAGAAGCGTGGGCAGAGGAACACTACCCCAAAACAGATCCCAAATGGCCGCACAATACTGCTGTAGGCATTGCTCACCTGCAGACGTACCGTACAGCGGTAATAATGGGTGTTAAAGCGGGAGGGATGAAACCCACAAACATGGGGAAAATAGCGGATATTGTGCAAGATTCTAAAGAGACCCCAAGTGCATTTTTAGAAAGATTACTAGATGCATATAGGATGTACAGTCCTATTGACCCTGAAGCGGTGGAGAATCAGAGGTTAATTCTTTTGTGGGACAGTCACAAAGGGACATACGGAATAAAATACAGAGGATAGATGGGTTTCTAGGTAAAGGTATTAGCGAATTGGTAGAAATTGCTAATAAAGTGCTTCATAACCGGGATCTGGAAGAAAAGCGAGAGGAGATAAGGAGACTAAAAGGGCACACAGGTGTTGTCGGTTATATGGGAAATGGTGGAGAAAGAGGTGCCCCGGAGAGAGGGCGAGCAAGGGGGTCGGGGAGGTAGGGGAACCCCTGGGACCCAACCAGTGCGCCTAAACGTACCCTTCACCTTTCCAACCTGGTGTTTAAGAGCTTCTCTGGGAAGTTGCCACCCTACCTGAATAGACTACTTCCTCTAGCAGTTCCCTCATCCTAAAACCTCCGATCCAGGACCAGCACCTTACTGGCAATACGATAGTACAAAAAGAAAGTGTCTCGATCCTCATTTTCCTACAGAGCACCACAATTATGGAATAACCTCCCAGACACCATCAAATCTTCCCCCAGTCTAAAGTCACTCAAGAGCTCCCTATTAAAATACCTCAAGACGGAATGCACCTGTAAACATGTAACATAAAATAAATATGTAGGAAATAGTCATTATGTTAATCTGTAAATGTGTTTTTTTAATATCTTGCATTGTATTTCTGTAACAACTAACATTTTAATGTTCTTGAACCCAGGACGTACTTGAAAACGAGAGAAATCTCAATGTATCCTTCCTGGTAAAATAAATAAAGCTGTGGGTACCCGAGACTCACCATGTGAACTTCAGCTCTCCAGCCAAAAGCCGGGGCCTAGTAATGACTTCATGTCATTTCTGTATTGTTTACTGTACTGTATGATATGACTATTGTTAGTTTGCTAGTTACTGTAAAAGAGGTCATAAACTGCTATAGATTGCCAAGTAAATTGTCAATTCATATTGCAACGGTTTGTGTGAATGTGAATATAGATATATATATATATATATATTTTTCAACCATAATACCCAAAATAAATTATTCTTGCAACTTATTGAATATGCAATAATTAAGGGCCTAATTTATGTTGGATTTAATGCCCAAATGAAACAATTGGCAACGAGGATGGGATCAAAGCCGGCCTGTCCATGGAGCAGCCGCTCCAGGCAGCCCTTTGTCAGGGGCAGCATTTTGCCACCCTGGCAAAGGCTGTGGCATGGAGAGCGCTCACACATGATGAGCACCCACAATTAAATCACCCCCTACAATGCAACACCCACATGTACATTATTGTGCTCACACATGAATATATATATTGCCCCCAGCAGCTCACACCTTGATATATATATATATTGGCCCCAGCAGCTCACACCTGGATATATATATATTGGCCCCAGCAGCTCACACCTGGATATATATATATTGGCCCCAGCAGCTCACACCTGGATATATATATATTGGCCCCAGCAGCTCACACACGGATATATATATATTGGCCCCAGCAGCTCACACGCGGATATATATATATATTGGCCCCAGCAGCTCACACGCGGATATATATATATTGGCCCCAGCAGCTCACACGCGGATATATATATTGGCCCCAGCAGCTCACACGTGGATATATATTTATTGGCTCCAGCAGCTCACACATGGATATATTGGCCCAAGCAGCTCACACATATATATATATATATATATATATTGGCCCAAGCAGCTCACACATATATATATATATATTGGCCCCAGCAGCTCACACCTGGATATATATATTGGCCCCAGCAGCTCACACGTGAATATATATACATTGGCCACAGCAGCTCACACGTGGATATATATTTATTGGCCCCAGCAGCTCACACGTGGATATATATTTATTGGCTCCAGCAGCTCACACGTAGATATATATTTTGGCCCCAGCAGCTCACACATATATATATATATATATTGGCCCCAGCAGCTCACACATATATATATATATATTGGCCCCAGCAGCTCACACATGGATATATATATATATTGGCCCCAGCAGCTCACACACATATATATATATATATATATATTGGCCCAGCAGCTCACACACATATATATATATATATATATATATTGGCCCCAGCAGCTCACACACACATATATTATATATATATATATTGGCCCCAGCAGCTCACACACATATATATATATATATATTGGCCCCAGCAGCTCACACATATATATATATATATATATATATTGGCCCCAGCAGCTCACACATATATATATATATATATATATATCGGCCCCAGCAGCTCACACGTGGATATATATATATTGGCCCCAGCAGCTCACGTGGATATATATATATCGGCCCCAGCAGCTCACACGTGGATATATATATATTGGCCCCAGCAGCTCACACGTGGATATATATATATTGGCCCCAGCAGCTCACGTGGATATATATATATTGGCCCCAGCAGCTCACACGTGGATATATTGGCCCCAGTAGCTCACGTGGATATATATATATATTGGCCCCAGCAGCTCACACATATATATATTGGCCCCAGCAGCTCACACACATATATATATATATATTGGCCCCAGCAGCTCACACACATATATATATATATTTTGGCCCCAGCAGCGCTCACATATATATATATTGGCCCCAGCAGCTCACACGTGGATATATATATTGGCCCCAGCAGCTCACACGTGGATATATATATATTGGCCCCAGCAGCTCACACGTGGATATATTGGCTCCAGCAGCTCACACGTGGATATATTGGCCCCAGCAGCTCACACGTGGATATATATTGGCCCCAGCAGCTCACACATATATATATATATATTATATTGGCCCCAGCAGCTCACACATATATATATATTGGCCCCAGCAGCTCACACGTGGATATATATATTGGCCCCAGCAGCTCACACGTGGATATATATATATTGGCCCCAGCAGCTCACACGTGGATATATATTGGCCCCAGCAGCTCACACATGGATATATTGGCCCCAGCAGCTCACACGTGGATATATATATATTGGCTCCAGCAGCTCACATGGATATATTGGCCCCAGCAGCTCACACATGGATATATACATTGGCCCCAGCAGCTAACACGTGGATATATATATTGGCCCCAGCAGCTCACACATGGATATATATATTGGCCCCAGCAGCTCACACATGGATATATATATTGGCCCCAGCAGCTCACACATGGATATATATATTGGCCCCAGCAGCTCACGTGGATATATATATATCGGCCCCAGCAGCTCACACGTGGATATATATATATTGGCCCCAGCAGCTCACACGTGGATATATATATATTGGCCCCAGCAGCTCACGTGGATATATATATATTGGCCCCAGCAGCTCACACGTGGATATATTGGCCCCAGTAGCTCACGTGGATATATATATATATTGGCCCCAGCAGCTCACACATATATATATTGGCCCCAGCAGCTCACACACATATATATATATATATATGGCCCCAGCAGCTCACACACATATATATATATATATTTTGGCCCCAGCAGCGCTCACATATATATATATTGGCCCCAGCAGCTCACACGTGGATATATATATTGGCCCCAGCAGCTCACACGTGGATATATATATATTGGCCCCAGCAGCTCACACGTGGATATATTGGCCCCAGCAGCTCACACGTGGATATATTGGCCCCAGCAGCTCACACGTGGATATATATTGGCCCCAGCAGCTCACAATATATATATATATATTATATTGGCCCCAGCAGCTCACACATATATATATATTGGTCCCAGCAGCTCACACGTGGATATATATATATTGGCCCCAGCAGCTCACACGTGGATATATATTGGCCCCAGCAGCTCACACATGGATATATTGGCCCCAGCAGCTCACACGTGGATATATATATATTGGCTCCAGCAGCTCACATGGATATATTGGCCCCAGCAGCTCACACATGGATATATACATTGGCCCCAGCAGCTAACACGTGGATATATATATTGGCCCCAGCAGCTCACACATGGATATATATATTGGCCCCAGCAGCTCACACATGGATATATATATTGGCCCAGCAGCTCACACATGGATATATATATTGGCCCCAGCAGCTCACACATGGATATATATATTGGCCCCAGCAGCTCACACATGGATATATATATATTGGCCCCAGCAGCTCACACGTGGATATATATATATTGGCCCCAGCAGCTCACATGTGGATATATATATATTGGCTCAGCAGCTCACACATGGATATATTGGCCCCAGCAGCTCACACGTGGATATATATATTGGCCCCAGCAGCTCACACGTGGATATATTTCACTCACGTCCTCCCTTGGACTCACACAATCCTCCCTCCTCCCTACCCACCGCGATGGTCACGCTATTGACCTTGTCTTTTCCAACCTCTGCTCCATTTCTGAGTTCAACTGTCGCCCTTTCCCCATCTCTGACCACCACCTTCTCTCTTTCAACCTATCTGGACTTCCTAAACACCCTGCTCCCCCACCCCGCACACACACTCGCAGGAATCTACAGGCTGTGGACCCCCATCAATTCTCCAACCTACTTCACCACCTCCCTCATACCTCATCCTTCACCTGCCCTGATGCTGCCACTAATCACTACACTACGCTTATCTCTGCTCTAGACACTCTTGCTCCTCTTCGACTCTGTAAGGCCCCACGCCGCCAGCTTCAGCCCTGGCACACCCTCCAGACTCGCTACCTGCAAAGATGCTCCCGCACCGCAGAGCGTGCCTGGAGGAAATCCCGCTCTGAAGCTGATTTTGTTCACTTCAAGTTTATTCTCCGGTCATACACCTCTGCCTCCACTTGGCCAAACAATCCTTCTCATCTCTTATATCTACGCTGTCCTCCAACCCTAAACGGCTCTGGTCCACCTTTAACACCCTCCTCTACCCACCTGCACCTCCCCCCTCAGCTGCCTTCAGCGCTCAAGAGCTGGCAGACTACTTCCTCAGTAAAACTTTAACTATCAGAAGCAACATCCCAACACAAGATAGTTATCTGCCACCTCCACTCCCACAGGTCCCATCTGCCACCCTCTGCCGCTTCCTCCAACCACTGAGGAGGAAGTCAATTCCTTATTGTCCTCCTCACATCTCACCACGTGCCCGCTCGACCCCATTCCCTCACATCTAATTCCTCCCCTCTCCTCCTCCCTCACCCCTGCTCTCACACACATCTTCAACCTATCTCTCTCCACTGGCTCCTTTCCATCCGCCTTCAAACGCGCTAGTTACCCCTTTACTAAAGAAACCATCCCTAGATCCCAACTCTCCATCCAACTACCGTCCTGTATCCCTGCTTCCCTTTACCTCTAAGCTCTTAGAAAAACTAGTCTTCAACCGCCTCTCCCTCTTCCTGTCCTCCAATTCCCTACTTGACCCCCTGCAATCTGGCTTCCGTCCCCTACACTCAACTGAAACTGCCCTCACCAAAGTCACCAACGACCTCCTAACTGCTAAAAAACACGGCCACTATTCTATTCTCATCCTGCTTGACCTCTCGGCTGCTTTTGACACTGTTGACCACCCCCTCCTTCTACAGACCCTCAACTCTCTGGGTCTCGGTGACACTGCACTTGCTTGGGATTGACTCCTATTTATCCAACAGGTCCTTCTGTGTGTCCTTTGCTGGTAACTCCTCCTCCTCATTGCCTCTATCTGTTGGTGTACCTCAAGGCTCTGTCCTTGGTCCTCTGCTCTTTTCCATCTACACCTCCTCCCTGGGCAAAATCATCAACAGCTTTGGCTTTAATTACCACCTCTACGCTGATGACACTCAGATCTACCTCTCTACCCCTGATCTCTCTCCCCCTGTCCTTTCCAAAGTCAGTGACTGTTTATCTGGCATCTCCTCCTGGATGGCCTCCCACCACCTAAAGATCAACATGTCAAAGACTGAGCTCCTACTTATTCCTCCCTCTAATGCCGCCCACCTCCTGACTTCTCGATCACGGTGGAGGGTATCACCATCTCCCCATCAAACCAAGTTCGCTGTCTTGGAGTTACACTTGACTCTGCTCTTTCCTTCATCCCCCACATCAAGTCTCTTTCCTCCTCCTGCCGATACCAACTGCGTAATATTTACAGAATTCGGCCATTTCTTACCGCTGTCGCCACAAAACAACTCATACACGCCCTGGTAATCTCCCGACTCGACTATTGCAATAATCTCTTATCTGGCCTCCCTCTGTCCCACCTCTCCCCTACAATCCATCCTGAACGCCTCCGCCAGGCTAATTCACCTCACCCGCCGCTCTGTCTCTGCCGCTCCCCTCTGCGAGTCCCTTCACTGGCTCCCCATCCACTGCAGAATTAAGTTCAAAATCCTTATCCTTACCTACAAAAGCCTCACTAACTCAGCTCCCCACTACCTGTCCTCACTAATCACCAAATACACCCCAGCCCGCTCCCTAAGGTCAAACAGTGACCTGCGCCTAGCTTCTCCCGCATCACCTCTTCCCATGATAGACTGCAGGATTTCTCACGCGCAGCCCCCACTCTCTGGAACGCTCTCCCTCGTGCTGTCAGACTTTCCCCTAACTTCTCTTCCTTCAAACGCTCCCTGAAAACATTCCTATTTAGGGAGGCCTACCACCCAACTCACTGACGCAACCATCAATCACTCTCACCTTACAGTCCTCTCCTCCTGTTTCCAACCCCAACCCTCCCAGATTGTGAGTTCCTACGGGAATAGGGCCCTCATCTCCTCCTGCACTGTTTGTCAAATGTTGTTCAATGTATTGTAACCCTGTCTATACTGTGCTTATTGTACAGCGCTGCGGAATATGCTGGCGCTTTATAAATAAAGAATAATAATAATAATAATAATAATAATATATATATATATATCGGCCCCAGCAGCTCACACGTGGATATATATATATTGGCCCCAGCAGCTCACACGTGATATATATATATTGGCCCCAGCAGCTCACGTGGTATATAAATATTGGCCCAGCAGCTCACACGTGGATATATTGCCCAGTAGCTCACGTGGATATATTATTTATTGGCCCAGCAGCTCACACATATATATATTGCCCCAGCAGCTCACACACATATATATATATATATATATTGGCCCCAGCAGCTCACACACATATATATATTTTGCCCCAGCAGCGCTCACATATATATATATTGGCCCCCAAGCTCACACGTGGATATATATATATTGGCCCCAGCAGCTCACACGTGGATATATTGGCCCCAGCAGCTCACACGTGGATATATATATATTGGCTCCAGCAGCTCACACGTGGATATATTGGCCCCAGCAGCTCACACGTGGATATATATTGGCCCCAGCAGCTCACACATATATATATATATATATATATATATTATATTGGCCCCAGCAGCTCACACATATATATATATTGGCCCCAGCAGCTCACACGTGGATATATATATTGGCCCCAGCAGCTCACACGTGGATATATATATATTGGCTCCAGCAGCTCACATGGATATATTGGCCCCAGCAGCTCACACATGGATATATACATTGGCCCCAGCAGCTCACACGTGGATATATATATTGGCCCCAGCAGCTCACACATGGATATATATATTGGCCCCAGCAGCTCACACATGGATATATATATTGGCCCCAGCAGCTCTCACGTGGATATATATATTGGTCCCAGCAGCTCACATGTGGATATATATATATATTGGCTCCAGCAGCTCACACATGGATATATTGGCCCCAGCAGCTCACACATGGATATATATATTGGCCCCAGCAGCTCACACGTGGATATATATTGGCCCCAGCAGCTCACACGTGGATATATATATTGGCCCCAGCAGCTCACACGTGGATATATATATATTGGCCCCAGCAGCTCACATGTGGATATATATATATTGGCTCAGCAGCTCACACATGGATATATTGGCCCCAGCAGCTCACACGTGGATATATACATTGGCCCCAGCAGCTCACACATATATATATTGGCCCCAGCAACTCACATATATATATTGGCCCCAGCAGCTCACACATGGATATATATATTGGCCCCAGCAGCTCACACGTGGATATATATATTGGCCCCAGCAGCTCACACGTGGATATATATATTGGCCCCAGCAGCTCACACGTGGATATATTGGCCCCAGCAGCTCACACGTGGATATATATATATTGGCTCCAGCAGCTCACATGGATATATTGGCCCCAGCAGCTCACACATGGATATATACATTGGCCCCAGCAGCTCACACGTGGATATATATATTGGCCCCAGCAGCTCACACATGGATATAATATATGGCCCAGCAGCTCACACATGGATATATATATTGGCCCAGCTCACACATATATATATATATTGGCCCCAGCAGCTCACACATATAATATAATTAATATATTGGTCCCAGCAGCTCACATGTGGATATATATATATTATTGGCTCCAGCAGCTCACACATGGATATATTGGCCCCAGCAGCTCACACATGATATATACATTGGCCCCAGCAGCTCACACGTGGATATAGATATTTGCCCCAGCAGCTCACACATATATATATTGGCCCAGCAGCTCACACGTGGTATATATATATTGGCCCCAGCAGCTCACATGTGGATATATATTATTGGCTCCAGCAGCTCACACATGGATATATTGGCCCCAGCAGCTCACACATGGATATAGATTTGGCCCCAGCAGCTCACACGTGGATATATATATTGGCCCAGCAGCTCACACGTGGATATATATATATATATTGGCCCCAGCAGCTCACACATATATATATTGGCCCCAGCAGCTCACACATATATATATTGGCCCAGCAGCTCACACATATATATATTGGCCCCAGCAGCTCACACGTGGTATATATATATTGGCCCCAGCAGCTCACATGTGGATATATATATATTGGCTCAGCAGCTCACAATGGATATATTGGCCCCAGCAGCTCACACGTGGATATATATACATTGGCCCCAGCAGCTCACACGTGGTTATAGATATTGGCCCCAGCAGCTCACACATATATAATATTTGGCCCCAGCAGCTCACACATGGATATATATATTGGCCCAGCAGCTCACACGTGGATATATATATTATTGGCCCCAGCAGCTCACACGTGGATATATATATTGGCCCCAGCAGCTCACACGTGGATATATTGGCCCCAGCAGCTCACACGTGGATATATATATATTGGCTCCAGCAGCTCACACATGGATATATACATTGGCCCCAGCAGCTCACACGTGGATATATATATTGGCCCCAGCAGCTCACACGTGGATATATATTGGCCCCAGCAGCTCACACATGGATATATACATTGGCCCCAGCAGCTCACACGTGGATATATATATTGGCCCCAGCAGCTCACACAAGGATATATATATTGGCCCCAGCAGCTCACACATGGATATATATATTGGCCCCAGCAGCTCACACATGGATATATATATTGGCCCCAGCAGCTCACACATGGATATATATATTGGCCCCAGCAGCTCACACGTGGATATATATATATTGGCCCCAGCAGCTCACACGTGGATATATATATATTGGCCCCAGCAGCTGACGTGGATATATATATATTGGCCCCAGCAGCTCACACGTGGATATATTGGCCCCAGTAGCTCACGTGGATATATATATATATATTGGCTCCAGCAGCTCACACATGGATATATATATTGGCCCCAGCAGCTCACACGTGGATATATTGGCCCCAGTAGCTCACGTGGATATATATATATATTGGCCCCAGCAGCTCACACATATATATATTGGCCCCAGCAGCTCACACATATATATATTGGCCCCAGCAGCTCACACGTGGATATATATATATTGGCCCCAGCAGCTCACATGTGGATATATATATATTGGCTCAGCAGCTCACACATGGATATATTGGCCCCAGCAGCTCACACGTGGATATATACATTGGCCCCAGCAGCTCACACGTGGTTATAGATATTGGCCCCAGCAGCTCACACATATATATATTGGCCCCAGCAGCTCACACATGGATATATATATTGGCCCCAGCAGCTCACACATATATATATATTGGCCCCAGCAGCTCACACGTGGATATATATATTGGCCCCAGCAGCTCACACGCGGATATATATATTGGCCCCAGCAGCTCACACGTGGATATATATATTGGCCCCAGCAGCTCACACGTGGATATATTGGCCCCAGCAGCTCACACGTGGATATATATATATTGGCCCCAGCAGCTCACACGTGGATATATATATTGGCCCCAGCAGCTCACACGTGGATATATATATTGGCCCCAGCAGCTCACACGTGGATATATTGGCCCCAGCAGCTCACACGTGGATATATATATTGGCTCCAGCAGCTCACATGGATATATTGGCCCCAGCAGCTCACACATGGATATATACATTGGCCCCAGCAGCTCACACGTGGATATATATATTGGCCCCAGCAGCTCACACATGGATATATATATTGGCCCAGCAGCTCACACATGGATATATATATTGGCCCCAGCAGCTCACACGTGGATATATATATTGCCCCAGCAGCTCACACGTGGATATATATATATTGGCCCCAGCAGCTCACGTGGATATATATATATTGGCCCCAGCAGCTCACACGTGGATATATTGGCCCCAGCAGCTCACGTGGATATATATATATATTGGCCCCAGCAGCTCACACATATATATATTGGCCCCAGCAGCTCACACACATATATATATATATATATATTGGCCCCAGCAGCTCACACACATATATATATTTTGGCCCCAGCAGCGCTCACATATATATATATTGGCCCCAGCAGCTCACACGTGGATATATATATTGGCCCCAGCAGCTCACACGTGGATATATATATATTGGCCCCAGCAGCTCACACGTGGATATATTGGCCCCAGCAGCTCACACGTGGATATATATATATTGGCTCCAGCAGCTCACACGTGGATATATTGGCCCCAGCAGCTCACACGTGGATATATATTGGCCCCAGCAGCTCACACGTGGATATATATTGGCCCCAGCAGCTCACACAATATATATATATATATATTGGCCCAGCAGCTCACACATATATATATATTGGCCCCAGCAGCTCACACGTGGATATATATATATTGGCTCCAGCAGCTCACATGGATATATTGGCCCCAGCAGCTCACACATGGATATATACATTGGCCCCAGCAGCTCACACATGGATATATATATATTGGCCCAGCAGCTCACACATGGTATATATATTGGCCCCAGCAGCTCACACATGGATATATATTTGGCCCCAGCAGCTCACACATGGATATATATATTGGCCCCAGCAGCTCACACATGGATATATATATTGGCCCCAGCAGCTCACACGTGGATATATATATTGGCCCCAGCAGCTCACACGTGGATATATATATTGGCCCCAGCAGCTCACACGTGGATATATATATTGGCCCCAGCAGCTTACACATATATATAAATATATATATTGGCCCCAGCAGCTCACACACACATATATAAAAATATATATATTGGTCCCAGCAGCTCACACATGGATATATTGGCCCCAGCAGCTCACACATGGATATATACATTGGCCCCAGCAGCTCACACATATATATATTGGCCCCAGCAGCTCACACGTGGATATATATATATTGGCCCCAGCAGCTCACACGTGGATATATATATATTGGCCCAGCAGCTCACACGTGGATATATATATGGCCCCAGCAGCTCACACGTGGATATATATATTGGCCCCAGCAGCTCACACGTGGATATATATATTGGCCCCAGCAGCTTACACATATATATAAATATATATATTGGCCCCAGCAGCTCACACGTGGATATATATATTGGCCCCAGCAGCTCACACGTGGATATATATATATTGGCTCAGCAGCTCACACATGGAATATATTGGCCCCAGCAGCTCACACGTGGATATATACATTGGCCCCAGCAGCTCACACGTGGTTATAGATATTGGCCCCAGCAGCTCACACATATATATATTGGCCCAGCAGCTCACACATGGATATATATATTGGCCCCAGCAGCTCACACATATATATATATTGCCCCAGCAGCTCACACGTGGATATATATATTGGCCCCAGCAGCTCACACGTGGATATATATATTGGCCCCAGCAGCTCACACGTGGATATATTGGCCCCAGCAGCTCACACGTGGATATATATATATTGGCTCCAGCAGCTCACATAAATATATTGGCCCCAGCAGCTCACACATGGATATATACATTGGCCCCAGCAGCTCACACGTGGATATATATATTGGCCCCAGCAGCTCACACGTGGATATATATATTGGCCCCAGCAGCTCACACATGGATATATATATTGGCCCCAGCAGCTCACACATGGATATATATTTGGCCCCAGCAGCTCACACATGGATATATATATTGGCCCCAGCAGCTCACACATGGATATATATATTGGCCCCAGCAGCTCACACATGGATATATATATTGGCCCCAGCAGCTCACACATGGATATATATATTGGCCCCAGCAGCTCACACATGGATATATATATTGGCCCCAGCAGCTCACACATGGATATATATATTGGCCCCAGCAGCTCACACGTGGATATATATATTGGCCCCAGCAGCTCACACGTGGATATATATATTGGCCCCAGCAGCTTACACATATATATAAATATATATATTGGCCCCAGCAGCTCACACACACACATATATATATATATATATATATATATGTCCCAGCAGCTCACATGTGGATATATATATATATTGGCTCCAGCAGCTCACACATGGATATATTGGCCCCAGCAGCTCACACATGGATATATACATTGGCCCCAGCAGCTCACACGTGGATATAGATATTGGCCCCAGCAGCTCACACATATATATATTGGCCCCAGCAGCTCACACGTGGATATATATATTGGCCCCAGCAGCTCACATGTGGATATATATATATTGGCTCCAGCAGCTCACACATGGATATATTGGCCCCAGCAGCTCACACATGGATATAGATATTGGCCCCAGCAGCTCACACGTGGATATATATATTGGCCCCAGCAGCTCACACGTGGATATATATATTGGCCCCAGCAGCTCACACGTGGATATATATATATATATTGGCCCCAGCAGCTCACACATATATATATTGGCCCCAGCAGCTCACACATATATATATTGGCCCAGCAGCTCACACATATATATATTGGCCCCAGCAGCTCACACGTGGATATATATATATTGGCCCCAGCAGCTCACATGTGGATATATATATATTGGCTCAGCAGCTCACACATGGATATATTGGCCCCAGCAGCTCACACGTGGATATATACATTGGCCCCAGCAGCTCACACGTGGTTATAGATATTGGCCCCAGCAGCTCACACATATATATATATTGGCCCCAGCAGCTCACACGTGGATATATATATTGGCCCCAGCAGCTCACACGTGGATATATATATTGGCCCCAGCAGCTCACACGTGGATATATTGGCCCCAGCAGCTCACACGTGGATATATATATATTGGCTCCAGCAGCTCACATGGATATATTGGCCCCAGCAGCTCACACGTGGATATATATATTGGCCCCAGCAGCTCACACGTGGATATATATATTGGCCCCAGCAGCTCACACGTGGATATATATATATTGGCCCCAGCAGCTCACATGTGGATATATATATATTGGCTCCAGCAGCTCACACATGGATATATTGGCCCCAGCAGCTCACACATGGATATATACATTGGCCCCAGCAGCTCACACGTGGATATATATATTGGCCCCAGCAGCTCACACATATATATATTGGCCCCAGCAGCTCACACGTGGATATATATATATATTGGCCCCAGCAGCTCACATGTGGATATATATATATTGGCTCCAGCAGCTCACACATGGATATATTGGCCCCAGCAGCTCACACATGGATATAGATATTGGCCCCAGCAGCTCACACGTGGATATATATATTGGCCCCAGCAGCTCACACGTGGATATATATATTGGCCCCAGCAGCTCACACGTGGATATATATATATATATTGGCCCCAGCAGCTCACACATATATATATTGGCCCCAGCAGCTCACACATATATATATTGGCCCCAGCAGCTCACACATATATATATTGGCCCCAGCAGCTCACACGTGGATATATATATATTGGCCCCAGCAGCTCACATGTGGATATATATATATTGGCTCAGCAGCTCACACATGGATATATTGGCCCCAGCAGCTCACACGTGGATATATACATTGGCCCCAGCAGCTCACACGTGGTTATATAGATATTGGCCCCAGCAGCTCACACATATATATATATTGGCCCCAGCAGCTCACACGTGGATATATATATTGGCCCCAGCAGCTCACACGTGGATATATATATTGGCCCCAGCAGCTCACACGTGGATATATTGGCCCCAGCAGCTCACACATGGATATATATATTGGCCCCAGCAGCTCACACGGATATATATATTGGCCCCAGCAGCTCACACGTGGATATATATATTGGCCCCAGCAGCTCACACGTGGATATATATATTGGCCCCAGCAGCTCACACGTGGATATATATATTGGCCCCAGCAGCTCACACGTGGATATATATATATTGGCTCCAGCAGCTCACACATGGATATATTGGCCCCAGCAGCTCACACATGGATATATACATTGGCCCCAGCAGCTCACACGTGGATATAGATATTGGCCCCAGCAGCTCACACATATATATATTGGCCCCAGCAGCTCACACGTGGATATATATATATTGGCCCCAGCAGCTCACATGTGGATATATATATATTGGCTCCAGCAGCTCACACATGGATATATTGGCCCCAGCAGCTCACACATGGATATATATATTGGCCCCAGCAGCTCACACGTGGATATATATATTGGCCCCAGCAGCTCACACGTGGATATATATATTGGCCCCAGCAGCTCACACGTGGATATATATATATATTGGCCCCAGCAGCTCACACATATATATATTGGCCCCAGCAGCTCACACATATATATATTGGCCCCAGCAGCTCACACATATATATATTGGCCCCAGCAGCTCACACGTGGATATATATATCCCCCAGCAGCACACTGGATATATATATTGGCCCCAGCAGCTCACATGTGGATATATATATATTGGCTCAGCAGCTCACACATGGATATATTGGCCCCAGCAGCTCACACGTGGATATATACATTGCCCCAGCAGCTCACACGTGGTTATATATATTGGCCCCAGCAGCTCACACGTGGATATATATATTGGCCCCAGCAGCTCACACGTGGATATATATATTGGCCCCAGCAGCTCACACGTGGATATATTGGCCCCAGCAGCTCACACGTGGATATATATATATTGGCCCCAGCAGCTCACATATATATTGGCCCCAGCAGCTCACACGTGGATATATATATTGGCCCCAGCAGCTCACACGTGGATATATATATTGGCCCCAGCAGCTCACACGTGGATATATATATATTGGCCCCAGCAGCTCACACGTGGATATATATATATTGGCTCCAGCAGCTCACACATATATATATTGGCCCCAGCAGCTCACACGTGGATATATATATGGCCCCAGCAGCTCACACGTGGATATATATATATATTGGCCCCAGCAGCTCACCATAATATATATTGGCCCCAGCAGCTCACACATATATATATTGGCCCCAGCAGCTCACACATATATATATTGGCCCCAGCAGCTCACACGTGGATATATATATATTGGCCCCAGCAGCTCACATGTGGATATATATATATTGGCTCAGCAGCTCACACATGGATATATTGGCCCCAGCAGCTCACACGTGGATATATACATTGGCCCCAGCAGCTCACACGTGGTTATAGATATTGGCCCCAGCAGCTCACACATATATATATTGGCCCCAGCAGCTCACACATGGATATATATATTGGCCCCAGCAGCTCACACATGGATATATATTTGGCCCCAGCAGCTCACACGTGGATATATATTGGCCCCAGCAGCTCACACGTGGATATATATATATTGGCTCCAGCAGCTCACATGGATATATTTGGCCCCAGCAGCTCACACGTGGATATATATATTGGCCCCAGCAGCTCACACGTGGATATATATATTGGCCCCAGCAGCTCACACGTGGATATATTGGCCCCAGCAGCTCACACGTGGATATAATATATTGGCCCCAGCAGCTCACATGGATATATTGGCCCCAGCAGCTCACACGTGGATATATATATTGGCCCCAGCAGCTCACACGTGGATATATATATTGGCCCCAGCAGCTCACACATGGATATATTGGCCCCAGCAGCTCACACATGGATATATATATGGCCCCAGCAGCTCACACGTGGATATATATATTGGCCCAGCAGCTCACACGTGGATATATATATTGGCCCCAGCAGCTTACACATATATATAAATATATAATTGGCCCCAGCAGCTCACACACACATATATATATATATATATATATATTGGCCCCAGCAGCTCACACGTGGATATATATATATTGGCCCAGCAGCTCACACGTGGATTATATATATTGGCCCCAGCAGCTCACACATGGATATATTGGCCCCAGCAGCTCACACATGGATATATATATTGGCCCCAGCAGCTCACACGTGATATATATATTGGCCCCAGCAGCTCACACGTGATATATATATATATTGGCCCCAGCAGCTCACACATATATATATTGGCCCCAGCAGCTCACACATATATATATTGGCCCCAGCAGCTCACACATATATATATTGGCCCAGCAGCTCACACTATATATATTGGCCCCAGCAGCTCACACATATATATATTGGCCCCAGCAGCTCACACATATATATATTGGCCCCAGCAGCTCACACATATATATATTGGCCCCAGCAGCTCACACATATATATATATTGGCCCCAGCAGCTCACACATATATATATGGCCCCAGCAGCTCACACATATATATTGGCCCCAGCAGCTCACACATATATATATTGGCCCCAGCAGCTCACACATAATATATATGGCCCCAGCAGCTCACACATATATATATTGGCCCCAGCAGCTCACACATATTATATATTGGCCCCAGCAGCTCACACATATATATATATTGGCCCCAGCAGCTCACACATATATATATTGGCCCCAGCAGCTCACACATGGATATATATATTGGCCCCAGCAGCTCACACATGGATATATATATTTTCCCCAGCAGCTCACACATGGATATATATATTGGCCCCAGCAGCTCACACGTGGATATATATATTGGCCCCAGCAGCTCACACGTGGATATATATATTGGCCCCAGCAGCTCACACGTGGATATATATATTGGCCCCAGCAGCTCACACGTGGATATATATTGGCCCCAGCAGCTCACACGTGATATATATATATTGGCCCAGCAGCTCACACGTGGTTATATATATTGGCCCAGCAGCTCACACATATATATATTGGCCCCAGCAGCTCACACATGGATATATATATTGGCCCCAGCAGCTCACACATTATATATATATTGGCCCCAGCAGCTCACACGTGGATATATATATTGGCCCCAGCAGCTCACACAAATATATATTTGGCCCCAGCAGCTCACACATGGATATATATATTGGCCCCAGCAGCTCACACGTGGATATATATATTGGCCCCAGCAGCTCACACGTGGATATATATATATTGGCCCCAGCAGCTCACACATATATATATATTGGCCCCAGCAGCTCACACGTGGATATATATATTGGCCCCAGCAGCTCACAAGTGGATATATATATTGGCCCCAGCAGCTCACACGTGGATAGATATATATTGGCCCAGCAGCTCACACATATATATATTGGCCCCAGCAGCTCACACATGGATATATATATTGGCCCCAGCAGCTCACACGTGGATATATATATTGGCCCCAGCAGCTCACACGTGGATATATATATTGGCCCCAGCAGCTCACACGTGGATATATATATTGGCCCAGCAGCTCACACGTGGATATATATATATATTGGCCCAGCAGCTCACACATGGATATATTGGCCCCAGCAGCTCACACGTGGATATATATATTGGCCCCAGCAGCTCACACGTGGTTATATATATTGGCCCCAGCAGCTCACACATATATATATTGGCCCCAGCAGCTCACACATGGATATAAATATTGGCCCCAGCAGCTCACACGTGGATATATATATTGGCCCCAGCAGCTCACACGTGGATATATATTAATATATTGGCCCCAGCAGCTCACACGTGGATATATATATATTGGCCTCCAGCAGCTCACACATGGATATATTGGCCCCAGCAGCTCAATATACATTATGTGGCTCAGCTGGATATATATATATTGGCCCCAGCAGCTCACACGTGGATATATATATATATTGGCCCCAGCAGCTCACACGTGGATATATATATATTGGCCCCAGCAGCTCACATGTGGATATATATATATATATTGGCTCCAGCAGCTCACACATGGATATATTGGCCCCAGCAGCTCACACATGGATATATATATTGGCCCCAGCAGCTCACACGTGGATATATATATATTGGCCCCAGCAGCTCACACGTGGATATATATATATTGGCCCCAGCAGCTCACACATGGATATATTGGCCCCAGCAGCTCACACGTGGATATATATATATATATTGGCCCCAGCAGCTCACACATATATATATTGGCCCCAGCAGCTCACACGTGGATATATATATTTGGCCCCAGCAGCTCACACGTTGGGGGATATATATATATGGCCCCAGCAGCTCACACGTGGATATATATATATTGGCCCCAGCAGCTCACACGTGGATATATATATTGGCCCCAGCAGCTCACACATGGATATATATATTGGCCCAGCAGCTCACACGTGGATATATATATTGGCCCCAGCAGCTCACACGTGGATATATATATATATATATATTGGCCCCAGCAGCTCACACATGGATATATTGGCCCCAGCAGCTCACACGTGGATATATATATATTGGCCCCAGCAGCTCACACGGATATATATATTGGCCCCAGCAGCTCACACGTGGATATATATTATTGCCCCAGCAGCTCACACGTGGATATATATATTGGCCCCAGCAGCTCACACGTGGATATATATATTGGCCCCAGCAGCTCACACGTGGATATATATATATATATTGGCTCAGCAGCTCACACATGGATATATTGGCCCCAGCAGCTCACACGTGGATATATATATTGGCCCCAGCAGCTCACACGTGGTTATAGATATTGGCCCCAGCAGCTCACACATATATATATTGGCCCCAGCAGCTCACACATGGATATAAATATTGGCCCCAGCAGCTCACACGTGGATATATATATTGGCCCCAGCAGCTCACACGTGGATATATATATATATATTGGCCCCAGCAGCTCACACGTGGATATATATATATTGGCCCCAGCAGCTCACACATGGATATATATATTGGCCCCAGCAGCTCACACGTGGATAATATATATTGGCCCCAGCAGCTCACACGTGGATATATATATTGGCCCCAGCAGCTCACACATGGATATATGGCCCCAGCAGCTCACACGTGGATATATATATATATTGGCCCAGCAGCTCACACATATATATATTGGCCCCAGCAGCTCACACGTGGATATATATATTGGCCCCAGCAGCTCACACGTGGATATATATATATTGGCCCCAGCAGCTCACACGTGGATATATATATATTGGCCCCAGCAGCTCACACGTGGATATATATATTGGCCCCAGCAGCTCACACATGGATATATATATTGGCCCCAGCAGCTCACACGTGGATATATATATATTGGCCCCAGCAGCTCACACGTGGATATATATATATATATATATTGGCTCCAGCAGCTCACACATGGATATATTGGCCCCAGCAGCTCACACGTGGATATATATATATTGGCCCCAGCAGCTCACACGTGGATATATATATTGGCCCCAGCAGCTCACACGTGGATATATATATTTGGCTCCAGCAGCTCACACATGGATATATTTGGCCCAGCAGCTCACACGTGGATATATATATTGGCCCCAGCAGCTCACACATATATTTATTGGCCCCAGCAGCTCACACGTGGATAATATAATTGGCCCCAGCAGCTCACTGTGGATATATATATATTGGCCCCAGCAGCTCACCTGTGGATATATATATATTGGCCCCAGCAGCTCACCTGTGGATATATATATATATTGGCCCCAGCAGCTCACACGTGGATATATATATATATATTGGCCCCAGCAGCTCACACATATATATATTGGCCCCAGCAGCTCACACGTGGATATATATATTGGCCCCAGCAGCTCACACGTGGATATATATATATTGGCCCCAGCAGCTCACACGTGGATATATATATATTGGCCCCAGCAGCTCACACGTGGATATATATATTGGCCCCAGCAGCTCACACATGGATATATATATTGGCCCCAGCAGCTCACACGTGGATATATATATATTGGCCCCAGCAGCTCACACGTGGATATATATATATATATATATATTGCTCCAGCAGCTCACACATGATATATTGGCCCCAGCAGCTCACACGTGGATATATATATATTGGCCCCAGCAGCTCACACGTGGATATATATATTGGCCCCAGCAGCTCACACGTGGATATATATATATTGGCTCCAGCAGCTCACACATGGATATATTGGCCCAGCAGCTCACACGTGGATATATATATTGGCCCCAGCAGCTCACACATATATATTGGCCCCAGCAGCTCACACGTGGATATATATATTGGCCCCAGCAGCTCACCTGTGGATATATATATATATTGGCCCCAGCAGCTCACCTGTGGATATATATATATATTGGCCCCAGCAGCTCACCTGTGGATATATATATATATTGGCCCCAGCAGCTCACACGTGGATATATATATATATTGGCCCCAGCAGCTCACACGTGGATATAAATTGGCCCCAGCAGCTCACACATATATATATTGGCCCCAGCAGCTCACACATATATATATATTGGCCCCAGCAGCTCACACATATATATATATTGGCCCCAGCAGCTCACACATATATATATTGGCCCAGCAGCTCACACATATATATATTGGCCCCAGCAGCTCACACATATATATATATATATTGGCCCCAGCAGCTCACACATATATATATATTGGCCCCAGCAGCTCACACATATATATATTGGCCCCAGCAGCTCACACATATATATATATATTGGCCCCAGCAGCTCACACATATATATATATTGGCCCCAGCAGCTCACACATATATATATATTGGCCCCAGCAGCTCACACATATATATATATTGGCCCCAGCAGCTCACACATATATATATTGGCCCCAGCAGCTCACACATATATATATTGGCCCCAGCAGCTCACACATATATATATATATATTGGCCCCAGCAGCTCACACATATATATATATATTGGCCCCAGCAGCTCACACATATATATATATATTGGCCCCAGCAGCTCACACATCATATATTTGGCCCCAGCAGCTCACACGTGGATATATATATATATATATTGCCCAGCAGCTCACACATGATATATATATATATATTGGCCCCAGCAGCTCACACGTGGATATATATATATTGGCCCCAGCAGCTCACACGTGGATATATATATTGGCCCCAGCAGCTCACACATATATATATTGGCCCCAGCAGCTCACACATATATATATTGGCCCCAGCAGCTCACACATATATATATTGGCCCCAGCAGCTCACACATATATATATATATTGGCCCCAGCAGCTCACACATATATATATATTGGCCCCAGCAGCTCACACATATTATATATTGCCCCAGCAGCTCACACATATATATATATTGGCCCCAGCAGCTCACACACATATATATATTGGCCCCAGCAGCTCAACATATATATATATATATTGGCCCCAGCAGCTCACACATCTATATATTGGCCCCAGCAGCTCACACGTGGATATATATATATATATATTGGCCCCAGCAGCTCACACATGGATATATATATATATTGGCCCCAGCAGCTCACACGTGGATATATATTGGCCCCAGCAGCTCACACGTGGATATATATATTGGCCCAGCAGCTCACACGTGGATATATATATTGGCCCCAGCAGCTCACACATATAAATATTGGCCCCAGCAGCTCACACATATATATATTTATTGGCCCCAGCAGCTCACACGTGGATATATATATTGGCCCCAGCAGCTCACACGTGGATATATATATTGGCCCCAGCAGCTCACACATGGATATATATATTGGCTCCAGCAGCTCACACATGGATATATTGGCCCCAGCAGCTCACACGTGGATATATATATTGGCCCCAGCAGCTCACACGTGGATATATATATTGGCCCCAGCAGCTCACACGTGATATATATTGGCCCCAGCAGCTCACACGTGGATATATATATATTGGCCTCCAGCAGCTCACATGGATATATTGGCCCCAGCAGCTCACACGTGGATATATATATTGGCCCCAGCAGCTCACACATATATATTGGCCCCAGCAGCTCACACGTGGATATATATATTGGCCCCAGCAGCTCACCGTGGATATATATATATATATATTGGCCCCAGCAGCTCACACGTGGATATATATATATATTGGCCCCAGCAGCTCACACGTGGATATATATTGGCCCCAGCAGCTCACACATATATATATTAGCCCCAGCAGCTCACACATATATATATTGGCCCCAGCAGCTCACACATATATATATATTGGCCCCAGCAGCTCACACATATATATATTGGCCCCAGCAGCTCACACATATATATATATTGGCCCCAGCAGCTCACACATTATATATATTGGCCCCAGCAGCTCACACATATATATATATTGGCCCCAGCAGCTCACACATATATATATTTGCCCCAGCAGCTCACACATATATATATATTGGCCCCAGCAGCTCACACATATATATATATTGGCCCCAGCAGCTCACACATATATATATTGGCCCAGCAGCTCACACAATAATATATATTGGCCCCAGCAGCTCACACATATATATATTGGCCCCAGCAGCTCACACATATATATATTGGCCCCAGCAGCTCACACATATATATATTGGCCCCAGCAGCTCACACATATATATATTGGCCAGCAGCTCACACATATATATATTTGGCCCCAGCAGCTCACACATATATATATATTGGCCCAGCAGCTCACACATATATATATATGGCCCCAGCAGCTCACACAATATATATATTGGCCCCAGCAGCTCACACATATATATATATTGGCCCCAGCAGCTCACACATCTTATATATTGGCCCCAGCAGCTCACACGTGGATATATAATAATATATAATATATTGGCCCCAGCAGCTCACACGTGGATATATTGGCCCCAGCAGCTCACACGTGGATATATATATATTGGCTCCAGCAGCTCACACATGGATATATTGGCCCCAGCAGCTCACACGTGGATATATACCTGGCCCCAGCAGCTCACACGTGGATATATATAATGGCCCCAGCAGCTCACACATGGATATATATATTGGCCCCAGCAGCTCACACGTGGATATATATATTGGCCCCAGCAGCTCACACGTGGATATATATATTGGCCCCAGCAGCTCACACACACATATATATATATATATATAGGTCCCAGCAGCTCACATGTGGATATATATATATATTGGCTCCAGCAGCTCACACATGGATATATTGGCCCCAGCAGCTCACACATGGATATATACATTGGCCCCAGCAGCTCACATGTGGATATATATATATTGGCTCCAGCAGCTCACACATGGATATAATGGCCCCAGCAGCTCACACATGGATATATTGGCCCCAGCAGCTCACACGTGAATATATATATATTGGCCCCAGCAGCTCACACGTGGATATATATATATATTGGCCCCAGCAGCTCACACGTGGATATATATATATATTGGCCCCAGCAGCTCACACGTGGATATATATATATATTGGCCCCAGCAGCTCACACATATATATATTGGCCCAGCAGCTCACACATATATATATTGGCCCCAGCAGCTCACACATATATATATTGGCCCCAGCAGCTCACACATATATATATTGGCCCCAGCAGCTCACACATATATATATTGGCCCCAGCAGCTCACACATATATATATTGGCCCCAGCAGCTCACACATATATATTGGCCCAGCAGCTCACACATATATATATATTGGCCCCAGCAGCTCACACATTATATATATATTGGCCCCAGCAGCTCACACATATATATATTGGCCCCAGCAGCTCACACATATATATATATTGGCCCCAGCAGCTCACACATATATATATTGGCCCCAGCAGCTCACACGTGGATATATATATTGGCCCCAGCAGCTCACATATATATATATTGGCCCCAGCAGCTCACACATATATATATATTATTGGGCCCAGCAGCTCACACATATATATATTGGCCCAGCAGCTCACACATGATATATATATTGGCCCCAGCAGCTCACACATGGATATATATATTTTTCCCCAGCAGCTCACACATGGATATATATATTGGCCCAGCAGCTCACACGTGGATATATATATTGGCCCCAGCAGCTCACACGTGGATATATATATATTGGCCCAGCAGCTCACATGTGGATATATTATATATATTGGCCAGCAGCTCACACATGGATATATTGGCCCCAGCAGCTCACACGTGGATATATACATTGGCTCCAGCAGCTCACACGTGGTTATAGATATTGGCCCCAGCAGCTCACACATATATATATTGGCCCCAGCAGCTCACACATATATATATTGGCCCCAGCAGCTCACACATGGATATATATATTGGCCCCAGCAGCTCACACGTGGATATATATATTGGCCCCAGCAGCTCACACGTGGATATATATATATTGGCCCCAGCAGCTCACACATATATATATTGGCCCCAGCAGCTCACACATGGATATATATATTGGCCCCAGCAGCTCACCACGTGGATATATATATTGGCCCCGCAGCTCACACGTGGATATATATATTGGCCCCAGCAGCTCACACGTGGATAGATATATATTGGCCCCAGCAGCTCACACATATATATATTGGCCCCAGCAGCTCACACATGGATATATATATTGGCCCCAGCAGCTCACACGTGGATATATATATTGGCCCCAGCAGCTCACACGTGGATATATATATTGGCCCCAGCAGCTCACACGTGGATATATATTGGCCCCAGCAGCTCACACGTGGATATATATATATTGGCTCAGCAGCTCACACATGGATATATTGGCCCCAGCAGCTCACACGTGGATATATACATTGGCCCCAGCAGCTCACACGTGGTTATAGATATTGGCCCCAGCAGCTCACACATGGATATATATATTGGCCCCAGCAGCTCATACGTGGATATATATATTGGCCCCAGCAGCTCACACGTGGATATATATATATATATTGGCCCCAGCAGCTCACACGTGGATATATAATATTGGCTCCAGCAGCTCACACATGGATATATTGGCCCCAGCAGCTCACATGTGGATTATATATATATGCCCCAGCAGCTCACACGTGGATATATATATATATTGGCCCCAGCAGCTCACATGTGGATATATATATATATATTGGCTCCAGCAGCTCACACATGGATATATTGGCCCCAGCAGCTCACACATGGATATATATATTGGCCCCAGCAGCTCACACGTGGATATATATATTGCCCCAGCAGCTCACACGTGGATATATATATATTGGCTCCAGCAGCTCACACATGGATATTATTGGCCCCAGCAGCTCACACGTGGATATATATATATATATTGGCCCCAGCAGCTCACACATATATATATTGGCCCCAGCAGCTCACACGTGGATATATATATTGGCCCCAGCAGCTCACACGTGGATATATATATATTGGCCCCTGCAGCTCACACGTGGATATATATATATTGGCTCCAGCAGCTCACACATGGATATATTGGCCCCAGCAGCTCACACATGGATATATATATTGGCCCCAGCAGCTCACACGTGGATATATATATTGGCCCCAGCAGCTCACACGTGGATATATATATATTGGCTCCAGCAGCTCACACATGGATATATTGGCCCCAGCAGCTCACACGTGGATATATATATATATATTGGCCCCAGCAGCTCACACATATATATATTGGCCCCAGCAGCTCACACGTGGATATATATATTGGCCCCAGCAGCTCACACGTGGATATATATATATTGGCCCCTGCAGCTCACACGTGGATATATATATATTGGCTCCAGCAGCTCACACATGGATATATTGGCCCCAGCAGCTCACATGTGGATATATACATTGGCCCCAGCAGCTCACACGTGGATATAGATATTGGCCCCAGCAGCTCACACATGGATATATATATTGGCCCCAGCAGCTCACACGTGGATATATATATATTGGCCCCAGCAGCTCACACGTGGATATATATATATATATATATTGGCTCCCAGCAGCTCACACATGGATATATTGGCCCAGCAGCTCACACGTGGATATATATAATTGGCCCCAGCAGCTCACACGTGGATATATATTGGCTCCAGCAGCTCACACATGGATATATTGGCCCCAGCAGCTCACACGTGGATATATATTGGCCCCAGCAGCTCACACATGGATATATATATATATATTGGCCCCAGCAGCTCACACATGGATATATATATATATATGGCCCCAGCAGCTCACACGTGGATATATATATATATATATATATATTGGCTCCAGCAGCTCACACATGGATATATTGGCCCCAGCAGCTCACACGTGGATATATATATTGGCCCCAGCAGCTCACACGTGGATATATATTGGCTCCAGCAGCTCACACATGGATATATTGGCCCCAGCAGCTCACACGTGGATATATATTGGCCCCAGCAGCTCACACATGGATATATATATATATATTGGCCCCAGCAGCTCACACATGGATATATATATATATATTGGCCCCAGCAGCTCACACATGGATATATATATATATATTGGCCCCAGCAGCTCACACATGGATATATATATATATATTGGCCCCAGCAGCTCACACGTGGATATATATATATATATATATATATATACACACACCGACGATAGTTACCCACGGGCACTATCTATACCATCGTAATTCTAGCACCCTAATACCATCGAGTGCCGGAACATTTCCTGTACACCACATGCATTTCTTTCTGTGTACTAGTAATTAGACACATATGCTATAGAGTCTAGAAACCCTAAAGCATACATTTAGATTTCTTTGACTTAGAAATCTCTTAGTGGGGTATACCTCGGATGGGCGCTGCACTTTCTCCAAACCATATCCAGGTAGACCTAGGCACTACTAAAATATCTCAGGAAGGCAGCAGCACCCTTTACCACAACTCAAGAGACAAGTGCCACTCGTAGTTAACCCCCCCTTTTCTATTCAAACACCTTGCCTTACACTCCAACTACAGGCTGCCAGTCTCAGGTTTAAAACTAGAAACCCCTCGCTACTTAAAAGGGCACATGGAATTCAGGAAAAAAATTCGGAACCCCAAAGAATGATGCATTCTCAGACACAGCAGACAGTGAGGCTAACTCCCCTACACCAATCAATAGAGAAGAAATCAAGAGAGACTTAAAGAATGCTTAAAAAGGAATTAAGATTGAAATGGGAAGTTATCTCCCTAGAAAAATACACTAAAGAAAAATTAGTTCCGAGGGGTTTGCGCTTTTCCAAGGGACCTGCCCTGGGAAACGAGAGAGAACCCTTCCTTGAAAAATGGAGCAAAATGTTAGAAAATTTCTCAACACACACACTTGAGATACTCATAGAAGAAAGGAAGTATAATCTGGAAGAAACCAACCAGCTTATCGAATTGAAAACAAAAGAATTCCTGGCATCCACACAAGGTGGTGGAGAAAAAGCATTCACTGAAAAAAAATTGAGAAAATTCTGGCTAAATCGGAAGAAGATTTGATTAAGAAAAAAAGAAAGAAGTTCATTAGAGATAAAAAAAGACTACGAAAAAGGAAATGTGTGGAGACCAGCCACAAAATCAACGAAGATGACAGGAGAAGACGAGCAGGACATCTTCGAGGACGACCCTGACCACATGGAACATCGGAACAACATTGAACATATCCCTAGGAGCCCTACCAGACATCCATCACACCGACAATACAAAAGAACACCGTTCAAGGAAAGAAGACAATCCTATAGAAACAGATTCCCCAGAAGGAGACCATGGACCTACTATCCACAGGTTAACGATCAAAGATGGAACAACAGATTGAGAGGAAGAAATCAATACAGAGCATACGAGGAATACAAAGGAGGAAACCCACACCAACAGAATTGGAGACAAGAATACCCACACCAGGGACAGACTGGCACATATAGAAATATAAGAAGAACATCTACTAATAGAAAGAACCACCAATCCCCAAAGAACAGTATATACCAACCCAACAGATACGAGAGCATCAGAAACAACGACATAGAAGAACGCAGAGACCTCAATGAGGTTTTTCACCCGGCCACGCCGAAAGATCAGAGAAAGAGACGGCTGGAACAAACACAACAAGAATGGTACCCAGAACCAAAAACAATGGGAGAAAGAAGAGGAGAGGACACATGCAGGTCCCCAAGCAAAAAAGCAAGGGTAGAATAAGAGGAAAAAGAGGAGGGAGAAAAAGAAAGAGCACTCAAACTAAATCCAAACCAAAACAAAAAGAAACAGAAGCATGGTATTTTCAACCTATCAGAAAAAATCCTAACTGTTGATCAGCTGAGAGTTCTGAGTAAAGGTCTCAAATTCGCACCCACACAACAATTCAACCACTTCTCCACATATATAGACCTACAGAAATTTAAAAGGAAACGGTTTGAAAAAATACTTTCAGAAAAACCCACTGGAAAAAACACCACTGATACAGTTCTACAAGCACACTGAGCTAAAAGAAAAATCAAAGTTTTTCCCGAGATCAATGATAATCGGCAGAGATAGACTTGAGAAAATGGTAACTAGAAAGATGGAAAAAATGAAGATGGGGAAGAAACCCAACCTCTCGAAAAAAGAAAGAGAAGCCCTTGACGAACTAAGAGAAGACAACTCCATCACCATAAAACCAGCTGACAAGGGAGGCGGAATTGTCATCCAGAGTGCAGAAAGATATGAAAAAGAATCACTCAAAATACTTAATGATTCAGAAACATATAAGAAACTGAATAAAGACCCCACGGAAGACATAGTGGCCATATTCCATCAATACATCGATGAAGGAGAAACATTAGGTATCCTTAACGACAAAGAACACAAATATCTGAAAGTACTACATCCCCAAAAACCAATATTCTACCACCTCCCTAAGGTCCAAAAAGACCTAAAGAACCCACCAGGAAGACCCATTATCTCGGGAATAGACTCAATATCCAGCATGGTATCCGAGTACATCGATAAGCTACTGCAACCCATGGTACTTAAAACGAAATACCACCTAAAAGATACTCTCAGTATAATACAGGAATTGGAAAAAATACCATGGCAAGAGGGATACATCCTGGTTACATGCGATGTAAAATCTCTTTACAGCAATATACCACACAAAGAGGGGATAGAGACCATAAAAAAACATCTTGAAGAAAGAGATCTGAACTCTTTTTGTTCTGGAGGTATATTAGAAGGGATCAAACTGATATTAGAAAACAACTATTTCTCCTTCAATAAAGAATACTACATACAAACCAAGGGCACAGCCATGGGAACGAGGTTTGCCCCAATTTTTGCCAACCTCTATATGAGTACTTGGGAGGAAAAAATTACAGAAGGGAGAGAAGAAAACATCATTCTATATCGGAGATATATTGATGATATATTAATGATTTGGAAAGGAGAAGAACTCAACACGTTTTTAACCCATTTAAATATGAGGGACCCCAACATCAAACTGGAGAGCATATGGAGTCACACAACCATCGACTACTTAGATTTGACCATTTTCCCGGAAGAAAACATGATACACACAAAGACATTCAAGAAAGTAGACACAAATAGTTACATCAATAAGAACAGCTGCCACTTGAGAAGATGGCTAGAAGGAGTACCTAAAAGCCAATATATAAGAATAAAAAGAAATTGTTCGAAAGAGACTGACTTCAACATCCAAGCCAACAAACTAAAAGCGCAATTTATAGAAAAGGGGTATGACGAAACCAAACTCGAGTCAACGAAAAATGAAATTGCACTCAGACAGAAAAGAATACCTTAAATACAAGGACAAGGTCACGAAAGATCCAAACCACGCAGCAATACCCATTATCTTCTCTTACAGCCAACAAGACAGAGAATTCCGAAAAATAATCAAAAAATTCTGGCCTATTCTACGTGAAGATCCCGTACTGCAAGAAATCCTGCCCCTCGAACCAAGAGTTATATGTAGAGGAGTAAGGAATCTAAGATCGAAACTCACCACTAGTGAATATGTTGCAAAAAAGACGCAAAATCTAAACAATCCTTTTTAAACAAAACATGGGCTTTTTCGGTTGCGGGAACTGCATTAGCTGCAGAAGCACGGGCAATGTTAAGAGACATATAACTACAGTCGAAAACAGGCGAGGAAAGTGAAAAATAAAAGCAATCCTAACATGTTTTTCGACTAATGTGATCCATTTGCTTATCTGCCCATGCGGGCTAAAATACATTGGAAGAACAACGAGAGCACTAGGAGTAAGAATTAGAGAGCATGTGAGAAACATTGAAAAAGGCGTAGAAACACACAGCGTCCCAGCACACTTCAAAAGAACACACAATTGTGACCCCAGAAACCTCAAATTCTTGGCAATTAAAAATATAAGGAATAACAGAAGAGGAGGGGATCCGGCAAGGAAAATAGGCCAAGAAGAAATGAAGTGCATATATGAGTTTGATACGCTTCATCCCATGGGCCTCAATATGGACTTTGAATTATGCCATTTCCTCTAAACCCCACCAACAGTTTCTCTGAACCACTTACCTAGCTCATCAAGATCATAATACTCCTCATCCCTAGAAGCAGCAGAATCCATTACACGGCCCAATCCTCCGACTAGCATCCTTAATAAATGAAGATCCTTCCGTCATACCTAGGGCCTAAGACCCCTATAATTTAAATCAGAGCATTTATTTCTCCCATAACCCCCTTGCAAGACCATCATCATAGATGTTAGAATACACCTCACTCGGAATATATCAGCCTTCTCCTCAGATTCTAAGATCATCTATTAACCCCCCCACATTTGGAGGTTTTCATAAGCCTACTCATCTTAACGCAACAGTATTGCACTCTCTTTGCTCATACACGCAATATCCTCAATTATATGCCATCCACTAGAATGATGCATGTCATTTATTTGCCAGCTCCCTTATGGTTTTTATTTGGCTTTTTATTTGGCTTATCATCTAAACCACACATGGCCAAGTAGCTCCTTTTCCCCAGATCAAGGTAAAGTCCCAAGATCATACAGTTGCCATAGTGAGAACACAGGACATCTCCATAATATAACCACAGGCTCCCGATATGAATAGTATAAGAAAGAAAGAATCAGAGAATAGAATAAGAATCAAAGAATAGTATAAGAAAGAATCGACCAATGAGTGGACTTGACATCATGTCCAAAAACGAAAGGATAGGATTTTCGAGCGTATGGAGTCATGTGACTTCCGATCTGAAACGGAAATGACATTTCGGAGAAATCCGAAAAACGGAAGTGACGTACGAAAATAACTTCTTCTTGACCATATATGGTGAACGCCGAGTAATCGAATCGACCAATGAGAGGACTTTGTGGACTATTTAAATACGAAACAAAGGAAGGGAAGGTTTATATTATTTTATGCTTTTATACTTTTATGTTACTTTATCGCCCTTGAGAAAGTCTTAGGACGAAACGCGTTGGGCAATTTTTATTTTAATAAATTTACTATTCACTGATATACCTTCCCTAATCATTTACTTATACGAAGTTCTTTGAAAATTTTCGATCTCCATACTTTCTACTTGGATCTTCAGCTTCTCTACCTATTCACCGGTGTCTTTATCTGGAGGAGAGTGGGAATACCTCCATGAGAAGCGGATCCAACTTCTAAAGCTAAGTACCCTGTACCACATTTTCTTATATTCTTTAGTATAAGAAAGATTACTGTTAATTATACCATCAGAGCATTTTTTCTCCCAGTACCTTCTTGCAAGACCATCATCATAGATGCTAGAATACACCGCTCTCGAAATTTATCAGTCTTCTCCTATTATCTACTAACAACAGGCTTTTCCCCCACAATTTGGAGGTTTCCATTAGCCCACTCCCCTTATGGCTATTACACCATCTTGGGTCCAAAATATAGCATTATTGCACTCTCTCTATACGCTATATCCCCCATCTATGCCATATGATGCACACACAATTTTTGCCAGCTCCCCAGAAGGGTTTGACTGGCTTATTTAAATCATACATGCCAAAACAGCTCCTTTTCCCCAGATCAAGGTAAAGTCCCATGATCACACAGTTGCAATAGTGAGAACATCGGACATCTCCATAATAGAATAGTGTAACACATACACTGTTAGCCGTTATGTAAACGCACAAGAACTTTCTGATCCAACACAGCACCGGTAGTGCGAAGAAATTTGCGAAGAACTGCGAAGAAACCGAAACCCGTATTCCGATTGGTGGACTAAGGACATGTGACCCGGCAAATCAGGGGACCGGAAATATCACTGCAACACGCATGCGCAGTAACCAAAGAACGAAAACGAAAGTAAAAACGCTACCATACACTGTATAAAAGCCGGACAAGCACCATTAGGGGTCATCCAGCTGAAGAGGCCAGATTTACCTGGCGAAACGCGTCCTGGACCCTCACCCTTTGATTTTATTTACTTAACTCTGTTAAATACCCCCCGTTTTTTACAACATTTGTTGTTATACATTTTATTTTGATTAAAACCCTTTTCCCTAAAAACCCTGTATCCTGGTTATTCCAAGCCTGGCAGCATTTATCCACAGGGCAGAATCCAGCTCTAACACCGCGAGGACTCCAGCCCAGCAGAGGAAAAAGCCAGAGGCAAGGAAGAAACAAGACAGTGGAGGGAAAGAAGGGTGCCCGGCCACCTTTACTGGCTGGGAAAGCATTTAAGAGTGAGCGTGGTTTCCATACCGGCTCAGATCCATGTGAGTTGACATCTATTTATCCTTATATCAATAGTTATTTCGGTAATACACTATCCTGCTTCTCTACCCCTTTATTTGAGGCTTCATTTACACATCAAGAAGAAGGACAAGAATCGATTTTCCCCAGACCATCTCCACACCACCATCTTTTGACCACAAGGTGGCAGCACAGGATAAGGAATACATTCCTTCTCCCCTCGAATGCAGAACACCACATAGAACATAGCCCCTTCTTACCACAAGGTGGCAGCGTCAGACTGTGGACAGAGCGTATTATTAATATCTAACCCACAGGATAACATTTTCATTATACCGACGATAGTTACCCACGGGCACTATCTATACCATCGCATTTCCAGCACCCTAATACCATCGAGTGCCGGAACATTTCCTGTACACCACATGCATTTCATTCTGTGTACTAGTAATTAGACACATATGCTATAGAGTCTAGAAACCCTAAAGCATACATTTAGATTTCTTTGATTTATAATCTCTAAGTGCAGCGCCCATCCGAGGTATACCCCACTTTCTCCAATATATATATATATTGGCCCCAGCAGCTCACACGTGGATATATATATATATATTGGCCCCAGCAGCTCACACATGGATATATATATTGGCCCCAGCAGCTCACACATGGATATATATATTGGCCCCAGCAGCTCACACGTGGATATATATATATATATTGGCCCCAGCAGCTCACACATGGATATATATTGCCCCAAGCAGCTCACACATGGATATATATTGCCCCAGCATCTCACACATGGATATATATTGCCCCAGCAGCTCCCACATGAATATATATTGCCCCTGCAGCAGGGCCGGCGTGTCCATGGAGATGGGTGGAGCAGCCGCTCCAGGCAGCCCTTTGTGTTGCCATCCTGGCAAAGGCTGTGGCATGGAGAGCGCTCGGCCCGAACAAGGCACGACCCTCCAACAGGCTGGTGTTTCATGGAGAAAGCCAGCCACGCCCGCCCCTCTAGCAGGCTGTGCCCACCACTTATTAGGGATTGATTGGCCACTTCATCTGCCCAATGAGTGATACACCGGATCTTGGATTAGAGATATGGGGGTTCTCTAGACCTGTCTGACCCCGTGGATAATATTGGTGCCCGTCTGTGTGTATCCAGGGGGCTCCGTTTAATGTGTTGGTTGTTTCCGGGAGAACAGGTTTTGCGCTAGACCTGTTTCCAGGGGAGGGAACTAGAAGTCTGGTCCCTGCAGGGAATGTGGTGCTGGCTAGGATCCGGGATGCTGCAGGGTCAGGGCTCCATGGCCGAGTCTGTGGATGGAGACGAGCTGGGTATTGATGTTGCACCTACTACTGCCTTTACCTGTACCAAGCAGGGATGTCAGACCTCTGTATAACACTCACACTGTCTGGGGGGAGGGGTCATTTACCACACTGAGACACCTGACCCCTGTATTACACACAGCTATCAATTTCCAGACTGACAGGTCAAATCTCTATAAAACACTCACTGTGCATGTTGTTATTTTGCAGCCTGTCACAGCTGTTTGCAGCCAGTGAGTTTTATTGCTGTGGAGCTTTGTAATAAACTCATACATATTGCACGTTTTTTTTGGGGGGCAGCAATTCTTATATGGCTCCAGGTAGCACAGTGGCTTGGGCTGGCCCTGGATGGGATTATGCTTGAATAATTAAGAAAGACACAAATGTGATTTGTATTTCTTTGAAATATTACAGTAACTTGTGTCTGCATAGGATTGAATGGATGGATGATGCAATGTGCATAGTTTTTCCATTTCTGCCTATGTAAACATATATAATTGCTGAATTGCTGTGCTGCAGAAAAGTAGTTCTATGATTTTTGGTGCAGATGATAATAAAAAGGTTTTGGTCTTTGGTTAGCAAGGTTTATGAAAAAAAATCATTTTATGTTTGCCACTGACCATGCAGTGACCACATGCTGTGCGAGTATGTTGAAGGCTTAAAAGGGACACTAACAAAAAATCACCCCCCCCCCCGTTTCTTAATCCTAACCTATCCCTATTCCCTTAATAAATAGTTATTTTTTGTTTTTGTGTTTTTAACTGTAATACTTACCCTAAAATCCTCTTGTTTCCAGCACTGTTTTTTTTTTTATACTCCCCTCCCTCCTCTTCTGCTCCCGTCCTTGTTTCTTCTTCTTGCCTTCTGGTTTACGTTAGAAGCATGCATGCGCGCCTCTCACATAAACCAGCCAATTGGCAGGCTTCCTCCCGGCTCCCTCTGAGGATTAGTGTTGCGCGCAAGAGGATGCGCGCAACACTAACCCTCAGAGGGAGCCGCCAGCTTCTGCGGTGAGTTGGAGACATCATCGCGTTTCAGTGCGATGACGTCTCCTACTCGGCAAAAGTCAGCAGAAGCGGGAAATATGATTCCCGCTCTGCTGACTGACAGCTGGGAGGGCGGAGTAAACTTCTCCGCCTCTCAGCTGTTTTCAGCATTTACAGCTGAACCGCTGAGCGGAGGGAGGGGGGACAGAGGGCAGGATACTCTGGGCATCATGACCACCTAAAATAGCTTAGGTGGTCATGTTGCCTAGAGTGTCCCTTTAAGTTTTTTCATATGCAAATTAAACTAACGGTTCATTGCTGAAACTGGTTAATCTGTTTTTTTGGGGTTTTCTTGTCTTGATTACAATGAAATAGATTCTGTATTTTTTACCTAGACTCATTCTTTTTAGGATTTGGGTTTGTTTTATTAATTGCATTTTCTTCCTGTAAAAAAGAAAATGAAAGTTAAATAGTTAATATGCATGTTATTGTGCATATATGTGTATATACACATGATATAGTGACTTCGGAGATAAAAAAAAGGTGGCTTTTAACAGAATGTGAGCAAAGCCATTCTGTTTAGAGATTGTGTACCTGGCTAGTGTAGCGCTGTGTTTAAATCCTTGTCGTGGCAGTACCTATTTTTGGCCACCGGAGGGAGACAAGCGTGATGAGAGACACTGAACTTTGCATTGAGACTACATTTCTCGGCATGCTTTGCGGGTGGACAAAGGAAGTGGGTGGGACAGACAGCGTTACATCCTGAGCCTCGTGGAGATACTCCCTGGCGCGCTCTGCCAGCTAGTGAGTGAGACAAGACGCAGTGCTGGAGAACGCAAGAGTGACTAGGCCGGAGCGCAGGTGCGGCCTATCAGAGTTCCAGATCGGGTTGTTCAGCCTTACAAGAGGGAGACCCAGCGATCCACCATCTTATCCAAGCTGCTATTAAGGAAGCCGGAGGACCCCGAGTTAGGCGTACCGCAGGTCGATCGGATTGGGAGAGCAGGCGGTAAGCTGGACAAGTCACGGCCGGAGCAGAGAGAGCCAGACAACGGATCCAGTAGCCGGCATCCCAGTCAGAATCGAGCGGAGAGACGTCCTGGGTCAGCAGAGCCTTAAGAATCTGGCGGATGGGTGAGAGGCCTCCAAGGCCGTTTGTGATTAATGAAAGCACGCTGCTGTTGTTTCTAAAACCCACAGGGCCCCAACTTGACTAGTCGAAGACACCGTTTACGCAATTCACTGGCCAGTTGAATAGTACCCGGGTACCACAATACACACACACACACATTTACATTCCGGGACTTAACCTGTACGGGACTCACTTCCTAATCTCCGAGAGGGATTAAAGATTTGTTTCTTATTTCTTTTTCCGATACGCGTTTCTCGAATTACGAAGCATTGTATTTTTTCTGTTTCCGCTGCGCGTCTCTCGAATTTCGAAGCATCATATTTTCTGTTCCGATGCGCGTTTTCCCGAAATACGAAGCCTCGTATTTCTTTTCCGCTGTGCGTTTCCCGAAATACGAAATACTGTAAATATATCTACGAACACCGTGTTATCTATTATAAGCCCTTCATTTTAGTAAACTATATAATTTATAAAATCCACAACGGTGCCGGAGTATATTTATTCCCTAGTGCGGGGAGACTGACCCATGGTTCAATTTCAGCGGCTCCTCCGGGAGTGAGCGCTACACTAGCATTTAGTTTGGTAAATGATGATGGAAATGGAGCCTATATTTTTCAGCTAAAGATGGGGGAGGGAGCAGTCCTTGCGAGTGGATTTAGTTAACACACCTGCATAGTGATCAATGCCTAAACTAAACTAACCATGTTGTGAAGTCTCAACAAGGGAAGTGAATGCGTTTAGTGAATAGAGCCCTAAAATAATTATTGCATTTATGTTGTCCCCTTAGAGTAGCGATGCAAACTCTGTTAAAAGGGAGGGAAGGAATACATGTCAGGATTAAGGTAACGATGGTAAAATATGCCCATAGCTGTGCAAACATATTGGACCATAACCCTTAAAAGAGCCAGAGGAGGAAAGCGGTGTGTTGCTTCTCTATAAAATTGAATGGGGGGGGGGCGCAAAAGGTAGGAGGTGACCCCATTAGTCCCTGAAAAGGGTAGTGGCTACGGTCTTCAACCCCATGATCTAGGAACATTTGTGGTTTAATTTAAAGGGCGGTCACCTTGCGATCACATTTGTGGCCTAGTTTGAGGGCAGAAGTAAAACATAATTCACATATGCGAGATAATGCCCTAATCCCAAGGGGTGGAGAGACATTCAAAGTTAAGACTGCATGTAGGGCTTCCAAAAGTGCTTGGGGGACCCCTTCACTCAGCTGGCTATTTCCATGAACGAATTCTGTGTACTTTATTTTACAGGAAGTGTGTTATATCCCTGGTGAATAAAAGGTGTTCGCTGTGCCCCTCTAACTGGTGCAGACCATAGAATCGCTCCCTCAGTGTTTATCCAGACTGCTTTTCAGGACAGCGCAATCTAGGATGGCATGGAGGGCCCTTACATCTGAGGCAAAGAGTTTGTTAAGGGCCAGGACCATCGTGAGCCACTGGGCGGCTGAACACATCATGGACTGTCACCCCAATGGCTGCCCTGACTGCATGTGCAGATAATGAGCAGAGAGCAGCTACAAGCTGGATGGTTATAGATTCAGGCATTAACAGAACATATTGTATTGTACATGACATTTGTAGAGTTAAATGCTGGCAATGACTAGGAAAGGAATTCTTGATGTTCTTTCATTCTAGATATAGCAGACCTCGGAGACCAGAAAATTTTGTTTTTTTTAAGACTTTTGAAGAAATTTTAGAATATTTTATAAGTTTTATATATAGGGCCTTTTTAAGAAGTTTGTATTGTGATCGAAAGCATACACGTCTCTTAAAAGCGCATGAAAGCGTCACAATACTTTCATAACTAAGGTTATTGGATGGGTGAGGGGTATTATCTTTTAGTTTGGGCCTTTAGTTGGTTGTTTTGGGAGTGTATTGTATACCCAATCATTGCAAAGTATTGGGAATTCAGAATGTGCAGCTAAGGGGGGGCATATGGCTCACTGGTTGCATGAGAAAGATTGTTGAAATGTGTGTGTCAGTCCAAATGACCTTGCTGGCTGAAATGGTAGAGTTAAATACCCCAACCCATGTGTGTAAGAATGACTGATAGAGGTTCCCCGCCAGCTCTGGTCCAACTCAATGAAATGACCCTATTCCAGTTATCCCAGACATGCCATACTCCTTCATATCTGCAGTACCGTGCCATTATCTTCTAGGGATCCCGATTCCCATGAATGAAAGGGATGGGGGAGTGACTGAGTCAAAGTGGAGCGTCTGTAAGTGTTGATGGGAGAATGGCAATGCCCTTGAGATTCATTGTGCCCGTTGAAGGGGACTTGGTGGGGGGGGGGGTTTACAGATGCAGCCCCAGTCAAAGTGAAACATGTAAAATGTTAGGTGAACTGTAAACAAAAAACACCATCAGTCCCGTCAAAAAGCAGTACCAGGTTATTGTGTTTGTGAATCAGGAGTGTGGTGTCACAACTAACAGACACTGTACAGCAAAAGTTCCCCCACTCCAAAATAATCCTATCCTGCCTACTTCCGAGGAAGGACATATCGAACCACATCATCCAGAACATCAACACAGAACTGGCGGCTAAAACTAGCTCAAAGTCCAACATTCATCTGGCCCAACACCCTTCCATAACCCCTGAACACCTCTATAATAACAAACACCTCAACAAACAAGGGGTGAGTCACCTGGCAAGAGAATTTAAAGACATTGTACTGAACAGAACCCATATCCCCGAACCTGGCACAAACCAAACCCAAACTAAACACAACAACAACCACCACAAGACGACCTCAAACCGCACCAAGACAATAACACCAGATTTAAACCAAGAACAGGACAAAATGGATGGCAGGAATGGTGGAAACCACCCGCCCCAAGATGGACATCAAGACCTCCACAGAACAGAGACTTGGAGATACGGACCCTCCTCGGCACACTATACAACAAATTAATGTGAATTGATCTCATAATGAACTACAGTGACAACCATCCACAACCTGGTTGTCCCATGTAATTTTGCTCATTACAAGGTATAACAACATAAAATGACACCATTAACAATCAGTAGCTGGAACATTCAGGGTCTGACTGCTTCAGCCTTTGGATCCAAAGTAAATGATCCAGACTTCAAACATAGACTGCGCAACGTGGACATACAAATCCTGCTGGAAACATGGAGCCGGGCACATGACTCACAAACACCTGTGGGCTACAGAGAATTTTCCGTGCCCGCCCAGAAGGATTAAAGCATCAAACAGGGTAGCCATTCAGGAGGAATATTAATCTGGTATAAGGAGGAGCTACACGAGAACATCAAAGCAATCAAGAAAGGCGAGAGCCACATCTGGATAAAAATAAGCAGCTCCATCCTCACCTCTCAGTCAGACATCTTCCTATGTGCAGCTTACATTGCACCACCAGAGTCTCCATACTCCAAAACAGATACCTATGAGGTGGTACAGAGTGAGGCCTCCCACTTCCAGTCCCTAGGACACGTGCTTCTCTATGGAGACCTCAACACCAGGACGAGAAAAGGACTATGTGACCTCAGATGGGAACACCTACATTTTGGGAGCCGCAAACTACTGTCAGGAGTCAATACAGGCGCAAAGAAAAAGCTATGACATTACAACCAACAAGAGTGGAAGAAAATTGCTGAATTTGTGTCGGAGTCTCGGGCTCTACATCCTTAATGGCCGCACAAAGGGAGACTCTCTGGGAAGGTATACATTAAGCTCCCATGTAGGAAACAGTGTGGTCGACTATGCAACCACAGATATGAACTCCACTCACATCAACGCCTTCACCGTCACCCCCACAAACACACCTGTCAGGCCACAGCCAACTACTGCTTTGTTCGAGAGAAAGACTAATTAGGAATGAAGGAGGTTTAAGGATTATCCCTGTATTGCACAAGAGTTTCAAAGGAGGGAGTTTCCTTTATTCTATGGGATCAGGCTTTGTTCTGTGAGCTGAAGCATGGCTCTTTGTGATTGTTTATCTTCCCATTGTACCCAATGGAAAGGGAGGGGGAAAGGAGGATACAAGAGGCTGGGCGGGGGACATTTTGGTTGATTGCAATAATTTTTCTTTTACTTACAGGTCACCTGAAATCGCTGGGAATGTCTGGAAGGAAGAGGAGCGTCCCAAAGAAATTTTTGGAAGGAGAGAGCCCATGGACAGCAGGACGGCAGGACTCGGCAGCGGCGACGAGGAGAACCCGATCAGGAGGATCAAGGCGTCTGGTGCAGGGAGTATTAGCTGGCGCAGCGGCTGCGGCGTCATCTATGCCTCTATCGGGTACCTTTCCTCTTTCACCTTCTGTCCCCTGTCCCATCCTCTTCTAATTACTCTGCCACCGCCATCCAGTATTCCCCAACTTCCCCCACGGCGTCTCCCACCTCCACTCCCCGCGATCGGCCCATTTCCAATGGCTCCCCGCGTACATCATCGGGTGCAGGTGACCGGGCGTCCTATCAACACCCCGGGCATCCGATTGGGAGCCATCCCTCCCTTAATTTTGCCCCATATGTCCCCAGGGTGGATGGGGTGGCCAACCGGCGTCTCACTGGAGGGTCCCACCAGCGCATTAATCGTGCCCAGCAGAAGGAGGGACCCATGGTACAGCCGCCGCCATTTGCAGCATGGGAGCGGCGGCCATCTTCTTTTTCCCATCGTGGGAATTCGCACACGCCCAGCCCCACCGCCCAGTCTAATGACGTCAGAGCGCCGCAATCACATGGTATGGTACCATGTGAGCGGCCAGGAGCCAATGGGATTAGTTTGGTGGCAAATTTAAATCCTGCAACTGGCCTGGACAGGAGAAATGCAGCCAATGGAGCCAAAACACAGGCGGATACTGCGGGGGCACACGGGTATACGGTACAAGGGGACAGTAGACTGTTTCAGGACAGGTGTAGCACTGAGCGAGCGCAACCATTTGAACGAAGGCACAGTTGTGATAGGCACAGTCAGAGAGACGCAGAGGGCAGCAGGGCTAGGATGGCGCAGAGGGAGCGTGGGTCCCGGGAGGGGTCTATGTTCAGGGGTCATTGCTCACCAAGTGGATTTGGAGAATTTGCCGGCGATGTTGTTCAGGGGCAGGACAGGGGGGGCCCCACGTCTGTGACCAGGATAGATCTTTCAGTAAGGGGCAGGTTTATGGTAAGGACAGCGCAGGTAATGTGTACGTCAGGCTTCGGGGAGAGGATGGGAATTTACCTGCTAATGCGATGGATATGTATACTGACATTGTGCAATTACAGGAGACGGAGCATGGTTCCGGGATGTCCAGCCACAAGGAAAGAACACGTCGTGGAGAAGAGAGAGAGCGCTCACCAAGGTTTGAGGACACGGAGCGACCGGGGACCAGCAGAGGAGGAACAGGCGGATCGCTGACGGGTGATCGGGTGACGGCTGCAAAGAAGGGTAAGCGGAAAAGATTTGTTGATTCGAGTGACGTTTCAGACACGGATTCCAGCTCTGATTCTGAGGGGGGGGAGAGGGGGGGAGAATAAGAAGCTGTTTAGGATGGTTAAGAAGATGTGTAAAAAACAGGGCAAGAGAAGCGGAGGAAACGATTCAGACTCAGATGATGGGGACAGCGGGTCTGACAGTGAGGGGGAGTCTGAGTTTCAGGGACGCGGTTAATTCCATTGTCGTCACATTTAAAGCCTAAGGCAAATCAGAAAGGTGCAGGAAGGGAGATATTTGGATTTATTTACCATTACGAGGGAGGCCGTGGCAGCAAGGGGGAGGGGAGGGGAGCAGTCCAGGAAAAGGGGAACATTTATGGAATGGGTTAAGGGGTTCGCAGTTTATGCAGAATGTTTTTTGGGGAAACATCCCGGCCAGGTCAAAGGTATGTTTAGGTATTTGTGCCACGGCGTATGGGGGGTTTTCATGGAGGAATTACGATGAGGAGTTTAGGCGGGGTAGTGTCGGGACGGGGAAGAAGGGGAGGAAGGATTTCGGGGTTAAGGTGTTGGATACGTGGTCCAGGCTGCTAAGTGTGTATGAGGGCCAGGGCGGCGGAGGGCAGGGGGGGGGAACAGGTCGGCGAAGAGGGAAACAAGGGAATGCTGGACGTTTAATGAGAAGCGGTGTGAGAAAGGCATGGCGTGTAGATACAAGCATATGTGTAGATTTTGCGGGGGGGCGCACCCAGGAGTTGATTGTAGGCGGAAGGATGCAGGGAGGAATAATTATGGGTGAAACCATAAGTGCTTTTATTTAAACGTTTTCTGCAATACACACAAAGCATGACTTCAGTTCTGGTAAGATTTGTACTTTTAATGTATAAGGAACCAATTATTCATACACATTTAGATCTATAACAGATACATTCACCTATGCAGTAATAATGTCCTTCTAGAAAACAAACAATTAAACACGTACAGATATAGGATTACTCACTCTACATTATAGTAGGCTAATGGTGCAATAAAATATAATCTAATCACATGAGATCCTATGTCACATTCTCTGTATGCTGGTACTCTAACACATCAGCACAACCCACTGACATTTGTATACTGTCTTATGTAATTACTCAGCAGCCTTTTCTAATTACAGGGTTATTAAATCACTTTTGCCCTGTTTAACCCTGGATATGCTTACCTGCAATACACACAAAGCATGACTTCAGGTCTGGTAGGATTTGTACTTTGCATAATTGGTTCCTACCAGAAACAAAAACTGCTTTTTTGGGTTCCCTCTGCTGAGGGAAGCATTTTAGATGAACACGTGCTCATCATTCAGGTTTTTCACTGCCATCTACTGGTGGTTTATTGTAAATGCCATTAGTTTACTTTATCAGGTTCATTTTAATGGGGTACCGGATTTTGACATACCTTACACCAATAAAGTTTGTTCCGCTGCTCCTTGTAAATTGCATGCATTGGCCATCTCTAAATAGCATTTCTTCACCACAGCCACAATCCCCACCATCTTCCCTCTGCTGTCCCACCGTGTCCCTAGTCTAATTATATAAGCTCCCAGCAGCTGCTCTTCTCCCCTCGGTTTAACCTCATCATGCCCAAGCGCTTTGTCCTTATGCAGTGGTGTATGCTCTGGTAATCAGCTACACTTTACCCCCACTTCCTTAATGTCACGTCTTTGTTAAAAACGTTCATGTTCTACTTGTTTACTTTCGGCCAAGTAAAACTTGCTAGATTTTACGTTTTCATTCTATATTTTCCTGCCGACGAAAATAGTAAGGGAACATTAGAATTTAGTGTGCCGTCTATTTCTCCATTCTCAGCATCATTTAGTTTATATGCGATTACTGCTTTTTTGTATCATGGGAAGTTATGACAATGGAAGAAGTACAGAAATTAAGAGGTCAGACAGCGCAGGGGCACTTTATGCCTGATGCAGGAAGATGTTGGCGTGGGATTGAGGGCTCAGTTTAGTAAGTGTAGATATGATACTTGATGTAATGTTTCAGTCAATATTTTCAGACGCCCAGTGAGTCCTCACCGCCAGCCCAGAACTGCCCAATTCTAGAACAAAACAAATGCAATGGCCTAAAACATCACCTCCAAATCTCACCAGCTTCAGGTTTCCTTATAAAATTATTTCTGCGCATCATTACACAACAGGTTTAACAAGCAGCAGAATATAATTTTGTAATTTTGATTTCTTGCAGGAACTATATTCAGTCAAACCACCATCTGCCGGTTCGAGGCCGGCGAACTATCGCTGGATAAACATGCAAAAACTGATGCCGAAGATACAAGTGGCTGGAGCTACAGGAGAAAAATGGAGGCATGGGGGAGGCGAGTTACAACAAAACGAGACACATTCACCTTTCTCGATTGGTGTTTTAGTCAAGGTGTTGTCATTTGTTGCTTTTAATATTAAGCCCAGCCTGAACAGACTCATTTACTGCAAGAGAAATGCAGATTCCTTCAAATCTGCCATTTCCATAAGATTTCATATCAGATCTTAACTGGAATAAACATTAATAGAGTCACCGTGACACTGGCTATAGTCTAATCAGAATTTGTCATGCCAGTTGGTGGTGCTACTGTGCGGGTGCCATTCTGCTAATTTAGCATCTGGGACTGCTGCAACTGGTCAGATCTAGAAGAGCTTTAAATAGAAGAAACTGCCTGCCGTGGCTTAGAATTACCCCTCATTGTGTTCCTGGTTTGGAATTCTGGCCAAGTATTTTTGGTTCTTGTTTCTGCTCTTGTCTCTGGTTTATATTTATTCTGTGTACTGACCCTTCTTTTGGACTCTGGTTATATGTTATACTGATTCTGTGTGCCAACCTCTGGGTTTATATTTGTTCTGTGAGATCTTTCCTGTTCAGTACTTGTATTCATTCATATACTCTCGATTAGTACTGGCCAGTCTAAGGCCCAGCCTCTCAGGTTAGGGGCTTCCTTGCTTAAAATTGGCGACTATCCTGAGAGCACAGAACCCTCCAACAACTGAGGAAGACCAGGATGTGTAGCAAACCACACAGTTACTGCATGGGAGGTAGAATAAAGGCACTGCAAGAGGCCAAATAAAAAAGGCACTTTGGATGAATTGGAGAAAAAAGTTTTATGTCAACATTACCCATTGCAGCCAGCAAGGAAACAGCTGCACGATTTGAGTTTGCTGTTTGGGTATTCAGAGGTTTGCATGTCTGCAGGTCACTGCAGCTGAATCCACTGACATGTTACCATAGGTTAGGTTAGGCCGGGGTCAGACAAGCATTTTGCAGAGCGGCAGGAACGCCCATGAGTGGCGCCTGTCTGCTCAGTGCTGGAAGGCTCGATCCTCCTATGGAGGATCGCCCTTTGCAGCCCAACTTGCATCGTAGCGCTTCGATGGGGAGGGCTTTCAGAACGTCTGCTGTAACGCGCACAATTTGTGCTCGCGCTACAGCGTGCTGACGGCCCCGCAGCGTCTCAATTCTGCGACCGATGACGAGAGGCATGTCAGTAGAGGTGCACATAGTGCGCTCATCTGACCCCTGCCTTATGGTTATAGCTGGGTTACGGCTTCCACTGGTACAGTCTAATTTTTCATTAATCTGCAATTTAAACCATGCTTTACCCACCACACAAACCTCGTGTTGGATACATTGACAAAATGCATTGTGTGTCAAATATTAATGCCATAATTCCATTGTGACCGATTCCACAGGTCGTCAGTGTTTGGTTCTCAAATAGGGAAGAGAAAAGAGATGAATGCCATGGCACATGAGCAGCCAAATGTCATGGTTCCAATGGACTTTCCAAACCTTGCTGCAGCCCCTGCTCTATTCCTTACTTTAACATGTGTATGGTTGATTACCACACGAAGAACCCTCGCTGCTGTCCCAGCTCCCCCATAATCAGCCCACTCATGTAGAGCCTTCTTACATGGCAGCATCCCAAGGGCAGAACCTTTATGTCAGGGATCGTGCCCGCAGCTTGAACCTGCTCCACAAAGAGTGCTGCCCTGTAACCTGGATTCAGTAACCAAACATCTAGCAGATAATGTTAATCAAGCACACCTTCTGTGTCCATAAAGGTCCACAGCCTACTCAAAACTGAGGTACGGTCCTGAGTTGCTCCCAGTCTGATCAGTTGTATTCCTGTTTCTCGTGATTATCGTGTACCAGACCCTCTGATTTGCTTACTGACCACCCGTTTTATCCATTTGTACTACGCTCCAGTATCTCCTGCATTTTCCTACTCCAGGTACCTTCTGTGTGTTGCCCTGCGCACTGGGCTCAGAACCCCTGAACCTTGGGTCCCACCGTGGCCCACGCCAGGTGCCACCCTGACACTATGCAGTGGAGTGGATTACATTGCTGCCCCGACCCCTCAATATACATCTGAATAGGTTAGCGTGGAGCTGGGGGGGGGGGGGTAACAGGGCTTGACAAAGACTTTTGAAGTTCAAACAGTGGGTCTCGGCTGGGTTGCATTGCTGAGCTGGTTCCTTATTGTGCATTTTTCCCATTCTTTATGTTTTTCTAAGGTCTTACTTTGCGATTTATATATGTTACAGCATCAACTTATGATCTAGTATAGCATTAGGTTCTGCATTGTGACACTCTAGACGAATGATGTACACCCTAGTATAAGCTTTATTTAGGTTTGCCAAATTTGGGAGATTATGTTTATACTATATATTGAGCTGCTTTGCAGGTTAATTTGTGCCTGATGTGCTTATAGATATTTTTGTATTTGTGCTGTCAGCTATTACTCTTTTTATATTATTGACTTCAATAAAGTTATATTTTTACTTTGTGTGCCTTCTAGTTTCGAGTAGAGCAGCCAAAAATCGTGGAATGTCTTAAGAAGATTTTGAACATCTAGAAACCCTAGTTTCTTTTAGATGAATGCCCTGAACATCCTGAACCAAATTTACACCACCATTCTCTGAATTTTCAAATATCGAAGTTTATAGACTGTTACTTCGGAAATTGAATCCATAAAAAGGTAAAGATTTAACCTGGGAATCAAACTTGACACAAATCAGAACAACTAGCATTGAATGAATTGAGTAGGGCCAATGATATCATCAAGCAATCAGACAAAGGAGGAAACTTGGTACTTATGAATCGGGTAGATTATAGATCTATGTGCATGGCACATCTTCAGGACCAGGAGGGCTATAGAAAATTTAGTAACGACCCTACGATAGTATTTTCTAAAGAACTAGACATAGTATTGAAAGAAGGTGTAGCTGCTGGTTTGATCACTGAAGATAATGAAACATTTCTGTATCCCACTTAATTTACATAAGTCTATGTCCTCACACCTGGTCGCCCAATAATTTCAGGCAATTACTGACAGAACCAATTAGTGAAATGTTAGATTGTTACTTACACCCTCTTGTGAAGTCTACTCCTTCATTTGTCAGAGACACAACATGTACTTTTCAAACTGACATTTCAACTCCAGAAGGAACACTCCTGGTAAGCTTTGATGTAGTCTTTGTACAACAACATACCACATGATGTGGGGTTAAAGGCAACTCAACACTTCCTTAGAGAAATAATTTTATTTGTCACTGTTGGAATTCATCTTGTGCCATAATTATTTTCTGTTTGATGGAAAATTCTACTTACAAACTCGTGGCACGGCCATGAGAATATGCTGTGCCCCAAGCTATGCCAATTTGTATCTGGCATGGTGGGAAAAATTGTTTCCAGTGAAGAAATGTCAGTTTCACTATTCATGTTGTCAAATGGTTGCGTTACATCGAAGACATCTTAATACTATGGAATGGTCCGATTGATAATTTGTGCCTGATGTGCCGATAGATATTTTTGTATTTGTGCTGTCAGCCGAATGGTTCGCGATTTTAAATACCAATGACATTGGCCTCTAACTAACTATGGTCATAGAAAATACAAAAATGGAGTTTCCGGACCTTGAAATTTCCTTCACTGATATGGCTATAACAACTTTTACAGGAAATCTACATAAAACCAACAATTTTCTAGATTGGTCTTCACATCATCCCATCCAACTGAAAAGAGGCATTCCAATAGGCCAGTACCTCCGAGCTAGATGTAATTGTTCAAACATTACAGATTTTCAATTTGCAGCTGATAAAAGAAATGTTTCTGGCAAAGGAGTATCCCAGGAAGAGCCTAAAAATGGCTTACAATAGAGCCCTGATGACCTGTGAAAATCTACTTTCCCCCCAAAGACAAATCCTGTAAGAATGATCTAAGATTCATAGCCACCGGTGACAGAGGGTGGGATAATGTTAAATGGATTTTTGAAAAACATTGGTCCATCCTTCTGATGGAAAAATCACTTCTCATTTTTACCCACCAAGCCCTTGTTTACAGCCAAGAGGGCCAAAAATTTAGGGAAAAACAATTTCCCCGCCGTATTTTACAACATATCAATTCTATTCACAATTCACTTGAAACTTCAGTCTCCAGACACGTACGGCTGAAACATGGAGCAGAACCTAATTGCTTGTCATTTCAAGCAATATAATTAATGTTAGATTGAGAAAGGGGAACTTTGACAAGCTTTTATGCCAAAGAGTCATTCTGGATTTACACACTTCAAACTCTAACCCCCCTTGGCCTAAATGAAGAGTTAAACTGTACCCCCTGCATTTAACATTCAACTGTTGCATTCGACATGGCCATTCTGTACCCCTTTTCCCTCTTGTATTAAGTATTTATCATCAATTTCTCTAAAACATCAAGGTATTTACATTAGATTATATATCAGTTATCATATGGTCACCATGCTGGTACACCTTTATGATCTTCAGGCAGCCGCCTATAAATTGACAGTGAGCCCCGTTACAGTATGTAGCAGATTAATTTTCTTGAGTGAATTTATCCCTCCAATATGTTAAGTAATGGTCCTTTAATGGTTTGGATTTGATTGTGTTATTGGTGAGTAGATCCTCTAATTTTCACAATAGTACAGCTCTGTGATGGTCTAGCAATAGCATGCTAAATACTCAGCACGAGGAGCTGATCTAGCTCCACATTACGTAACGTATGCTGAATACACTGGGCTTTATAGTCACCTTGGTAACTAGGAAAACTTCATTCGTATTGCATTCTCCTCGTCAGCCTTTTTACTGTTAGTTAATCTTACTAACATCGGACAAGTTGAGAAAGATCGTAAAGCCCATGGGGCTATAACAGAGCACTTAACTTTCTCATCTAGTGATGATTAAATATATTTTTTATAAATTATTTTCTTGTCACTAGCGAATCAACAATAACCTTGATTCATCTGTTTAATTTGGCAATTAGCCTTTTGGTGGCGTACTAATGCATCTGTTATAATTTGCAATACACACCTAATATGCTATATTTTTGGTTACCATGGCAGTATTAGGTACCTCCTCTATCGCACCATCCATCGGCTAGTTACTCCTGATCATTTAATGGGACTGATATGAATGCGACATGCTAGGTAAGATCGAAAAGCTGAGACACATTTGATAGAGCATTCCAAGTAATTCACTCCAGTTTACAGCCTTGTACGAATCATCCACACATCATCGAGCGAATTAATACAACTTCATGTGTTGTAACTTCTACGTATTGATATGCGTCTAAGCGCTACCATGGTAACACCGGGATGCACCATCTCCTATTGCGTGCCTCCCTTGTCAATCTGGCGGCTACTGTTCAGCTGGATCGGTTGAGAATTGATAGGCTAAAGGCAATATGCAAATTTGAGGAGTTATTTTCCTATATGTCCATCTTATCAGGACCCAATTACAAATACAACAATCTGATTGGCGGAGGGAGCCAAACCCCTAATGAATTTCGCTTAAGAGACACTTTTTTACCCGATATGCACTCCTGACGAGCCTAGGGCGAAACACGCGTCGGGTGCGCCGTTGGGAGCAGGGCTATTAACCTGCACCTTTGTGTCAAGCAAGACCATTATTTGTTGTGTGTGGCTAGTCTCCTACCCAAATCTCCAAGTGTGGCTTTATTTTATGGAATTATGTGGTCTTGGTGGGGCAGACACCGCTGTGATCTTTGGGTTTGAGAAGGTTTTTTCTTTTCTATTTTTTCCGTCAATTGGCCCCATGTTGACACTAATCAGTATTCTGCTATCGCTAATATCTTAATATGAATTTGGTGCACATATGTATATCTATAGACTATTTTGCAAATTAATAACCAACCCTGACTCCTACATTTCCTTCCTCCAACACTCCCTTGCTGTTGTACATCTTATTATGATACCTAATTATTGATCAAAGAAATGATCAGGTTTTGTGCACAATTGAAGCGCTGCTGGGCAATGGCATTTAGTGTATGTCTTGTTTGTTGATCATGATCATGACCAGTTGTGTGTGTCTTTTATTGAATTAAAATAAAGCTTATGTTTTATTATTACACCCAGGTCGAATTTTTGGTCCACCTGCCTGTCAGTTGAACTTTTATGTCCTGCTTTCTAGTTTCTGCATGAATGGCATATCAGACAGCCGCCATGTGTACTCCAGACTGAAACCCTACGCATGCACGATGAAAACCTAAAGCAAAACAGACCAATCATAGCAAAGATCGTATCTAAAAGAAAGGAAAAAAAAAAAAGCGCAAGCACAGGGTGTTGACTGACGAGGCCAGCAAGAGCTGGTGAAACAAGTCAGCCGCCCCAATTTAATTTAATGTTTTTATTGTTCTTAACCTTTAATCCCCCCCCAAGATTGATTTTAAGCCCCCTGTCTGAGTTTCCTTGCCGAAGCTGCACTTAGGAGGGATCCCAAACGCCAGACAATGCAACTATAAACACTGACGCAGGTGGCGAATCAAGAAGGGGGTAAGGTCACCCATATGGACCTACTGACCTGAACAGCGAGGCGAATCCAGAAGAGGCTCCGGACAGTGGCGGAACTACCAGGGTCGCAGCGGTCGCAACTGCGCCCGGGCCCTGGCAATTCCGCCACTTGAGGGGGCCCACATGCTTGGGGAGAATAAAATTTCTTTTTTTTTTTTTTTCATTTTTTATTCGTAGCGCAATAAGCGCACTATTTTTGCCAGCAGCCGCGATCGCGTTCCGATGAGCCCTCGGCTGCTCGTCATGATCTTGCAAGTTCCGATCCAATCATCATCATGATGATTAAGTCCTTCCTCCCCGTCCAGCCGTCCCCCTCTCCCTGCTCGTCTGCTCAGCCTCCGCCCTCTGTGTCTCCATGTGTGTGTGGGTGCGGCCAAAGAGACAGTGAGCGGGCGCCGACCTGGAAATCCATGCGTGGCCTTTCTCCTCGTGGCCGGAACGCGTCGCTTCCTCTCCCGCCGGAGCTGCGTCTCCAGACTCCTCCAGGGCGGCTAGTAGTGTGTGTCCTCCTCTCCTCTAGGCTCCTACACTCAGGGCAGGCTCCCGAGACCGAGTCCATCCATCCGCTCCTCGCAGACAGTCACACTCAGTGCACTGCACGCTGCCACGCACAGCTGAGTGCTGACAGTCTGGCACCCGCTCGTGACCGGGCCCACACCCGGCCGCCACCACATCGCAGCAGACTCCAGTGAAGTCCCTCCCGACCTGTGACAGTCACTCTGTCTACGGGACTCATTCAGCTGGAGCTGGGCCCTGGCGCCACCACCGCACCACCGCTGCAGCAGACTCTGCCAGTGACAGTCGTCTCGTAGCACTGCTGTCTCTCCTGCGGCCTGGGCCACACTCACATCAGCAGCGCACGCCGTCGCCACCTGACTCAGGTAATTTTATGTTCACATTCAAAATCAAATTGGGGTGGGGGCCTGGGGGGGTCTCAATACCAATATTTGCAGACAGCCTGCCAGGCCTGCGTTATCATGAGGGCCGCTGGGGGGGCCCTTGCAATATGGCAGCCAGGCCTGCATTACCGTGGGTGCGGCTGGGCCCATGTCCCCATGACCATGAGTACCGTGGGTGGGGGCTGGGGGCCTTGAGTAACTATGGTGGCCTGCCTCAACTCAGCCTGCGTTACGGGGGCTTTCAATAAGGTGGCCTCCTGGCTCCTGCATTACGGGGGGGGGGGGGGTTGTGTCTACATGCCAATTGCATTCTGTTTGAGATTCAGGCTGAATGATCCGGTTTGTTCTGTTTACCGCACTTGGCTGTTACCGCACTTGGCTGTTACCGCACTTGGCTGTTACCGCACTTGGCTGTTACATTTATACCGCACTTGCATGTTACCGCACTTGGCTGTAACATTTATACCGCACTTGCATGTTACCGCACTTGGCTGTAACCTTTATACCGCACTTGCATGTTACCGCACTTGGCTGTAACCTTTATACCGCACTTGCATGTTACCGCACTTGGCTGTAACATTTATACCGCACTTGGCTGATACAATTGGCAAATGAGAAGACTGGGGGGTTATGAATTGAAAAGAGTGGGGAGGGTTAATGAAAAGAAGTAGGGCCATGCATGACTGATCTTTGTAAAAATGGTTGAATTTAAACATTAAATAATTTTGATTATCTCAATAGACAACATTACCTCCTTGCCTAAAGAGCTTGCATACTATTAGCTGTCATATGCTTTATTTACAGAAATATATAATGTCGTCATCCACTCAGTCCAAGAGCGGTGCTCACAAGCGTAAAAAGGCAAAGGAAGAGCAGATGAAACTTCAAAAACTCCCTAAAATAAGCCAGTTCTCCACTCCTAAAACTGTGGCTCAGAGTTCTAAGGCTAGCAGTGAGGAAACTGAAAAAAATATTGAAGAAGAAAGTGCAAATATAGCACAAATTGGTGAGATGGCAATCATTGAGGGCACTCATTCCACCGAGTCTACACTGGAAGACGAGAACAGAGATCCACTTGAAGGCAGCAGCTCAATGCAAGACCAACCTTTAGACACCACCAACATTGACAATTCAGATCTGGCGAGCATTAGAGAATCTTCAAGTGCTGTGGGAAGTAGTGTAGAGGGTGAGAAATTTGTGACCGATAGGGGGCATTACCCAGTCACCATCACAGACACAAATGTAAAAAAGTTTATTTTAGCTCATGGCCCATGTAGACCTCCAGGACCTTTCCCGCGGGATAATGATGCACAGAAAAGGTGTTTTTCTGAGCGTTATTATGAGAGAGTGACAAAAACAGGGCTTAAACTTTCTGTAATGTGGATTTGTTACTCTCCAAAGCTTTAAGAATTATACTCTTATCCTCTTCTTACACTTTTTCCCCATGTAAATTACCTTCTACTAACCCCCCCAGGCCACCCCCCTACTTGCCCCCACCCCCTCCCTTTCCCGTAAATGAAAACACAACAAAGTATTGGCATTTTGGAAAGGTCATGTCTTTTATTACTTAAGGCCAAATTCTTTGCCTCTAAGGCAGAATTATTATTATTATCGATCCTCGTATGCCAAATTCGCTTCACCAGATAACACTGGCAGCCAGATAACACTGGCAACTGCAATGCACCACAAGCATTGCCCAGAAATAGCGCCCCACGTGGCTAAGCAGGATGACCACACGTCTGCTCAGTGTATTTTTATGGCAGATAGCAGGCCGAGAGGATCTGCAAACCAGGAAGGCACCTGAGCCTGGCCGTATGAAACCACAACTCACCCCGTACCCTGCAGATCCTCCCCCACTATCGCCCTCCACGTGCCAGGCCGCCTATTTCACCGCCACCAAAAACGAGGACCCTCTTTTTACTGCCACCAATAAAAAACCGTGACCTTTCCTCTTACCTCACAAAAGGCTCCTTATTGCGCCTTCAATGAAGAGTGTGTTCCCAGCCTTATCACTCCTTCAATGAACTCCTCACTTCTTGCTCCTATTTCGTGGTGCTCCAAAACCATTGCCATATAACATCGGCAAATGCAATGCACCACACCTATTGCGCAGAAATAGCGGCCTCACGTGGCTAAGCAGGATGACCACACGTCTGCTATGGGGTCTCTTTATATCGCAAATAGCAGGCCGAGCGGATCTGCAAACCAGGAAGGCACTTGAGCCTGGCCGTATGAAACCACAACTCACCCCGTACCCTGCAGACCCTCCCCCTACCATTGCATCCCCACGTGCCAGGCCACTATTTCACCACTCACAATACCCATCTCTTCTCTAGCTGTCCCCTAAATGTAGTACCATAATATCTGGCTTACCCCTCTCTCTCTCTCCTGGATGTGTTTACTATTCCGAATAACTGCCCCACCCCCTACCTTGCTTCCCTATCCATCTAATCCCTACTTCAATTACGCTGCACCCCGGGGTTGCTCCTCTCTTGGTGCCAGCAGCATGACTCTCCATCCAGTGCACCTAGGAGTGTCCCAGGATCTGCACTCTCATTGCACGTCCTGCAAATAACCAAAATGTAAACTAATACACACACACACACACACACACCAGTGTACCCGAACTGAAAAGAAACCAAAAGAAACAAGGAAACAAATTATTATTATTAAAACAAAACAATGGTTCCCCATAAGTTTTCCCTTCATTTCTTTAATGACCTCACATATCTCCTATACATTTCCCATTTCCATCTCCCCATCCTTTTAATTCGTTCCTTTGGGTAACCCAATTCTGCCTCAGTACCAGCAGCTCCTATCCTGAAAGAATGGGGGCAAATGTAACTCCCCTTTCAACCAAGCCCCTCCATGGCCTGCTGCGGAACCATTTGAATTGATACCCGGACAAGTTAGCACCACCCTTGTGCCCCCATAACATGCGACCGTTTGAAGGAGTCGCCTCCAAGTATCCCCTCATACATACCACTGGGCATACTTCCCCACCATGGGCACCTAGAGCAATTGTTTCCTCAATCCTTATGGCAGCTGAAAAACTAAAACAAATGCTGCCCTACAAAGATTGTTATCAGCTCCATCTTATCTCCTACTTGTACTCTGCTGTCAAGATCTTCCTCACCAAGAATTGTTTAGCCCAGTCCTCTTCCTTTAACCGAGCAAAGTATGAAATCCCACTAAATAGTTCCAAGCTGCCCTTTCTTTGACTTAACAACATTCTGCCCTACCTTCTCTGTCCCTTTAAAACTCGATCCAACCCTTTCACTGCTTGCTCTACGGTGCCCATGTCTTCTGCAACCACAATCTCCTCACCAAATCATTGATGCCCTCTAACACTGCTCCCCATCTGGCAAAGAAATGGAGGGCAGTCTTCACCCTGGATATTTTTATTTATTTATTTATTTATTTAAATTTTTTATTTTTGCTTTCCTCCTCCCGGTGCCAAATGTCGGAACACATCCCACCTGAAACTGGACAATGTATCCGCCACCATCTTCCTTACCCCCGGTATGTGATTACCGTGAAATTAATATTGCTTTTCAAACCTATCAACACCAAATAGCTGACATAGGCTCCAACCTGCGGTGATGATGCAAACAACATATCAACGCCAAATACCTTAGATTAGAGGGACAAAGGCTTAAAAGTAACATCAGGAAGCATTATTTTACTGAGAGGGTGGTGGATACATGGAACAGTCTTCCAGTAGAAGTGGTAGAGGCCAAAACAGTGATTGAATTTAAGCAAGCATGGGATAGGCATAAGACTATCCTAAACAAAAGATAAATCCAGGTTAAGTATCCATGTAATTGGGCGTTCTTATCTGCCGACATTTTTCTATGTTTCTATGTTTACCCTCACATAGGCTATAACCTGCTGTGATGATGCAGACATGTTATTCAGCACTTGCACCACACCTTGAATATCAGACCCAAAAATAGAAAAGGCTGAGGGGAGGGATGTTTATTTATTTTTTTTATAATTCTATCCCCCACAGTGGTATTGCCACGACGATTGGCTAAATAAAATATTCCAGAAACACCAAGCCTTGCACCCATCCATTGAATCCACTCCTGTGCCATTTGCCTGCTCACCATTTGAAATTACAGTAGACCATTTGATCTTAGCGTCTGGCCATTCCCCCCAAACCACATACAATTCTCCCCGATCAACTAAAAACTTATTTGTTACCCCTCTCCGATCCTACCTCACTCTCCAGTCCCTTAGGAACCCTTTACCATGAAATCGCCCAAGTAATGTACTATACGTCTCCTCCCCGCTCTCTTCTTCACCAAGCAATGCAAAAAGTAGGAAGCCTTTAAAAAAGGGGGGCACGGGATATTGCTCACCCCAATGGGTAAACAGATATCGATGTAAAAATTACCCATCGAATTTACACCCCATTAAAAGAAAAAACCCCTGGACACAGTGGTACGGCCTGAAGGCTGCCTCTAGATCAAGCATAGGTAACTCTGTCCCCTCGCCAGCTACCCTTACCAAAATCACCACCTGATTGAATGGTAGCTAACAGAAACATCTTCCCTACTTATTGCCTCTGCAAAGAAACGGCCGTCCCAATGTTTATGTGTATGTATTTTCCTTACATTCCCTTGCTCTGTTTATCATGTAGAGTATTGTATTCCTTCTGTATAGCGTAACCTCTGTATTAAGATCCAGCCTTTGTATAGTGTACTCCCCCCCCTACTGTAAGTAATGAATTCCTTTTGTTTTCACATGCTTCCATCAGCCCCTCCCTCCCCCCAGCAACTAAGGTCAGCAGCTCACTGTTATCTGAGCCATTGTTTGGATTCTAAGAGCGAGGTGTGTGGGTGTGTGTGTGTGTGTGTGTGTGTGTGTGTGTGTCCCCTTGCGAAATGTAAATAACGCCGTCTCCATTTTGAGTTGAAAAAGAGCATATATGTTCTGTACATAAGTGGCTGCATTGTCCTCCATTTTATGAGTCCTCCTCAGCCCTGAATCAATAGAACCAAGCTGCACATGTGAAAGTCTTTAACCTCCGTCCACAATGAAACTGATTCTTGCTTAGTATATAAATCTATAGACCCGAAGTTAAACCAACCGAACTAACCTAATGACACAGCATTTGCTAACATACAGCATCACTGTTTAGTTGTTAAGCCTCTTCAGAAATTATAACAGACACATTTAAATGTGTATTTGGTTAGTAATTGTTATATATTACTAAATCTGGCAGAAACCATCTGGATTAATTTAGTTGCGCAAATGTAAGCTTAAACAGATTGTACAGTTACTGCTGCAGCACTTCCTCATTGGCAGAAGCACATGTGATTTTTTTGAGGTTTAAGATGGCTGCCAGCCATGCGGTCACTGATTACCTATGTTTATAAGATCATACAGACTATACAAATAAGGTTTGATCAAGTATTACAAAGTGAAGCAAATATCAACGAGCATATTCTAGCTAACAATGCAAATCACTAGAACGGGTCAATTAGCGCGTATTTAACCCAATAGATAATATACTATATGCGTGTGTGTGTTTTATCAACATAGCTTAAAATGCCCCGAATTAATATACTTAATACTTATCCACTCGCAGGCTTAATTATGATGATGGTACAAGTGTGAAATATGAGTGAGTTACTGCTCATGTTTCCTCTATTCCTGAAATAAGTCTCTCCTCTCCCTCTATAAAGACAAAGTTACCGTTCTAAATAATTACTCAACTGTAGCAAGTGCTCAAAACAAAAGATTGTACATTGCTGCTGCGTCACTTTAAAATTGCAACAATTAGAATAGTGAACTTAAATACAGTATTAATTTATTCAACTTTTTGCTTAGCCCTTGGGGTTACTCCAACATTATTTAAAACACACAGCTCTTTGAATAACCCTGTAAATCATAACCCACATAAAAAGGCCAGCATGTGAAGCTGCGTGAGAATACAACTATAGAGTTATAGTGACTAATGTCCAGTGATTCAGTCTGTTATATCAAGTTCCTATGTGTAATTACATTCCCTTTGCGTTGCCTCCGTGTGCCATGGCTTTTCAGTGTGTTTTTTCAGTGTGTTATAGAGAGGAATTTCGTGATTTCAGGGTGCATGATAGCTACAGCATTAGCGTGACTTTGTGTTTTATACCGAGGTTATACGTTTGAGATCACTATGTATAGTGTGTTTCTACTGTCCTGTGTTTGTATGGGTTGCTTATTTTGATTTTGGCTTCATACATGGATTATAATCAAATTGGACAGTCAGTCATGTGCTATACTGAGCACATAAACTAATAAGGCACAACAGTCTACAGACAGCCAAAGCCAAATTAATGGTAATCCTAATAACATACAAAACAAAAAATCCCTGAATTCTGGCAGAGTTATCCCAGAACAATAGCCCAATAGAAATTACTATGACGCAGCTGGACACCCAATGAACAAGGAATATTGTTTTGCAAATTGAAACGAATATAAATAAGCATCCACTAAATAAACCTGCAAATCCATACAATGGTAAACCCACACCTATTCCTCCAAAAAATAATGGAACCAGGAATATATATATATAGCAGACTTATGATAATAGAGTATGCATAACAGATTGATACAGCAAGTAATACTCATCCAGTCCTTGGTTTTCAGATGATGGTGATGGCAAAATGGAGCTCGCCGCCGCCCTGTCTCTCCAGTAAAAGAAAAATCATTGCAATACCACAATGTCCCCCGCCCAGCCATTTTATATCCTCTCTTCCATTGTTTCTCTTCCCATTGTACCCAATCACAAAGAGCCATGCTTCAGCTCATAGAACAAAGCCTGATCCCATATAACCAGGAAACCTTTCTTTCCCTCTTGCATAATACAGAGATAATTCTTAAACCTCCTTCATTCCTAGATTAGTCATTCTCTCGAACAATGCTGCGTACTGTGAGCCATGCTGGCTGTTTGCTGACCGTAAAAAAGTGGGATTTAAGCCTGCATGGGCAAAAGGGATCCAGAAGTGGCAGAGGCTGTCTGCAAGAATTCAGATTCATGAATCTTCACAAACTCATATGGAAGCATGTGTAGTCTATGATCATTGGAGGCGTAATAAAACAATTGAGGAAAATGAAAACCAGATTAGAAGGGAAAAAAACTTTGAGGCAAGTCTTACACAGAATTGTTAATGTGACATTAACAATGGCAATGAGTAATCTAGCCTGTCGTGGTCACCGAGAGCGTCTGGGAGAGGTTAACAATGGGAACTTTCTCTCCATCATAGAGCTGCTGGCAGAGTATGATCCCATTTTAAAGGAACTTCTTCAGTTACCCAAAGGCACGTTAAAATATTTGAGCCCACAAATACAAAACCAATTAATAGAAATTCTATCCAAAAAAAGTGCAAAATGAAATGGTGTCTGAAATACAAGAAGCACAATTTTATTCCATAATAATGGACACAACACAGGATATATCCAAAGTTGATCAAATGAGTCAGATATTTCGATATGTCTCTGTGGAAAGAGATCAGAATCTGAGAGCCTGCAGTGTCACAGTAAATGAGGCTTTCTTAGGGTTTCATGCCATTGAGGATCAGAGAGCAGCAGAGATTGAACGTAATATTGTTGCCTGTGTAGAGAGCAAGGGCCTTGATTTATCAAAGTGTCGTGGTCAGGGTTATGATGGTGCAGCAACAATGAGTGGTGTTTATTCGTGTGTACAGGCTCGGATAGCAAAGAGGGAAAAGAATGCCCTGTATGTCCATTGTGCAGCACTCAATCTAAATCTAGTGATTCAGGATGCTGTCGCTGACATAGCGGAAGTGACCTCATTCTTTGATGTGGTACACAATTTATACACCTTTGGGGAAAGTGTACGCAGATGGGCCTTTCTCTCCTCATTCACGTCTGAATCTTCTGTGACATTAAAACGGCTTTGCCCTACAAGGTGGTCTTCTAGACACGATTCTCTGCTTGCACTGCGGTTCCGTTTTGTTGACATCATGCAGGCTTTATCAAAACTTATCCTCCTCTCATCAAAACCAAAGGAAAGAGATGATGCTGCAAATTTAAAGAAGCAAATGGAATCTTTTGAGTTCGTGTTACTCGTTGTCCTCCAAACAAAAATCTTCAGCCATGTAAATATAATTTCAAAGGTTTTGCAATCTAAAGATATGGTCCAGTGCAGTGCGGCTCATTCAGAATGCTGTGACAGCCCTTTCCACCTACAGGGATCACTTTGAGGAAGCTAAGGAAACCGCAGCGGCACTTGCAGAAAAGTGGGGAATTTCAGCAGAGTTTACAAATAAAAGAATTAAAAAAGTGAAGCGCCACTTTGATGAGCTGTGCATGGATCAAAGATTAGCTGATCCAGAGGAACGCTTCAAAACGACTGTTTTATAGGTGTTTGGACATTATCACAAACCAATTGTCAGACCGATTTAAGGGAATGAATGCAGTCTTTCATAGATTCAAAATAATTCAGCCAGCCATGCTTGCCTCTGAATCCGATGAGACTGTAATATCAAAAGCAACAAAACTGCAGGAACTTTACAATGAGGATATATCAGATTTTCCGGGGCAACTTCTTTCATTCCGTTCGGCACTTCAGGAAGAGGTTCGTAGTTGTTCCACTGTTAAGGACCTTGCTCATCTCCTGCTTGTTGAAAACAGTGCACTGTCTTCTACAGTCCCAGATGTTTGTGTCGCACTACTTTTGTTCCTCACCCTCCCAGTAACCGTAGCAACTGCAGAAAGGTCATTCTCAAAGTGAAAACTAATCAAAAGTTATTTGCGAAACACCATGTCTCAAAGACTTTCTGGGCTTGCTTTGTTAAGCATCGAAAATGAGAGAGCTCGAAGACTGAACATCGAAAGCATCGTAGATGACTTTGCTGATGCCAAAGCAAGGCATCGTAACTTCTAACGGCAGTAGTAAGTAAAGCTATATTACGTTCTGTTACAAGTTATTAACACGGTTTCAGAGTTTAACAGTTAAACTAACCCCGTTTAGGTTTGATCCTTGCATGATTCGTTCTGAGATAAGCTCCGCTTCAGTTGAAAGCATGGCTGTTTTTGTTCAATACTACCTTCATTTCAACTATATTAATTGTTGTACAACTTTTTTATTTTACAGGTTTTTATCCATTAGACATAGTTCCAGTTCATGAAAAAGTTGATGTTTGTTATTATTGTTGGCCCTGTTGTGGACCCTTTTTTTGAAGCTTCTCTGCCTCTTCTGTGGACATTTGAGTAAGTCTGTGTGTGTGTGCATATGTACAGTCTAATATTTTCTATTTAAATTGTCATATTCTTGTTGCCATAATATTGATCTTTTGCTATAACTTTGTCAAATGGATGTACAATTTCCTTGATTTATGGATTTTTCTTTATTATTTGCAGGTCATCAGTGCGACCTGCCCAGTGACCAAGTCCTATCCTGAAACTACAACTGTTAAGAATTAAGGTTAGTTGAACTAATATAAATGGTGTACTCTTTTTTATCCTGCAATAATAATAAAAAAGTTAAAATATGGATGTTTTGGGGGGGGGGGCCGTCATGGATTCTTGCACCGGGGCCCTCAGGTTTCTAGTTACGCCACTGCTCCGGACCATGTAATGAGGATAGCGGCATACTTTGATTCCATAGGTGATCTTGCCACAAAATGAGTGACTACTAACTCTAAACACCTGAGATTTCCCCGATAGGAGGAACCCATGAAATTTATGTACCCAGGATTGAATAACCCAAGAGATTCTTGGAAAAAAAGGATTGATCATTTTTAGGATACCCTAATATTCTTTCCAGACTGCGTTTGCACCTATTATGATTCGGCACAATTGAGATGTGTATTTTTTGTTCACACTATACACTTTAGCCACTAAGTGCTGCTCTTTCAATGAAACAGAGGGGCTACCGAGAAGAAGCTCCTGCAAAAAAAAAAAATCACCATTTTATACCTTATAATGAGCAGAATTGAAGGATTTAACCAGGAAAACAAAGCCTTCATGCAAGACAAACAAGGAAATATTCCATGAAAAGGAACTTAAACAAGGGAAAACAACAAGACCATCCAGAGGAAAACCATCAGAAAGCATTCCTGCAAAAAGCAGCACAAGGTAGGAACATCCTCCCACAACACCACTCAAGATTACTAAATTTATATAGAAACACTTTTGAAACACACAGCTACATTCAATATGGTAAACTGCAATTTAAAAAGGAAAGAAGAAAATGTGCAAAACAAAAGACGCCAACACACAAGCCACAGCCAGCAGGGGGTCCAACACCTTGGAGATTGTTTACACATACAGAAAAGAACCACCAAGCAAAAAAAGCCATGAAGTACAAATTGAACAAAATCCAGAGACTCTGCTGACTTCTCGAATAATGATCATGGTACGAAGAAAACAAATGTATTATTTAATACAGAGAACACTGAGGCCTGGCATAGAGCTTTCTGCAAATACTACAATATTATAAAAAGGAGGCATCTGAAAGGGCCGCCAAAACAAGGTCACGGATGAGGAAAATCAAGAGTGTACTGTACTTACCCTGAGCATTTATCACAATGGCACCATCATGGTACAAGGAACTGAGACCAATTTAGAGGAACTTGAGCAACTCTTCTTTAAATTAAAGAACAAGCCAAGGACATCAAGGATCTACAAAGTCCAGCTAGTAAGACCTGTGAAGAACACATTCCAGCCAAGAAACCCCCCAGAGACATGTCAGCATTACAGTTGTGTTCAAAATTATTCAACCCCCACTGAAATTGAGTGTTTTGGCCAGTTTGACATTGATTTTGATCATTCAGTCATCTTGCTTACAATAAAATCAAAGAGGCACGTGTAGGTCAGACAAATATAACATAACATTTATAATGAAATAACCACAAATGTCTTTTCTGTGCTCACATCATTATCAGTTTTATTCAACCCCCAAGTGACATTCAATCTTAGTACAACATCCTTTTACAGTTATAAGTACTAACAGCTTTTAAACGTGAAGCATAGCTTGACACAAGTGTCTTGCAGCGATCTACGGTTATCTTCGCCCATTCGTCATGGGCAAAAGCCTCCGGTTCAGTCACATTCTTAGGCTTGCGCACTGCAACTGCTTTCTTTAAGTCCCACCAGAGGTTCTCAATCGGATTTAAGTCAGGTGACTGCGATGGCCACTCCAAAATGTTCCAGCCTTTAATCTGCAACCATGCTCTAGTGGACTTGGAGGTATGCTTGGGATCATTGTCCTGTTGAAAGGTCCAACGTCTCCCAAGCCTCAGGTTTGTGACGGACTGCATCACCTTGTCATCCAATATCTCCTGGTACTGAAGAGAATTCATGGTACCTTGCACACGCTGAAGCTTCCCTGTACCTGCAGAAGCAAAACAGCCCCAAAGCATGATTGACCCCCCGCCATGCTTCACAGTAGGCAAGGTGTTCTTTTCTTCATAGGCCTTGTTCTTCCTCCTCCAAACATAGCGTTGATCCATGGGCCCAAACAGTTCTAATTTTGTTTCATCAGTCCACAGAACACTATCCCAAAACTTCTGTGGTTTGTCCACATGACTTTTGGCATACTGCAGTCGACTCTTCTTATTCTTTGGAGACAGCAAGGGGTGCGCCTGGGAGTTCTTGGCATGGAGGCCTTCATTACGCAGTGTGCGCCGTATTGTCTGAGCTGAAACTTCAGTACCCACATCTGACAAATCTTTTCTCAGTTCCTCAGCAGTCACACGGGGACTTTTCTCCACTCTACGCTTCAGGTAGCGCACAGCAGTCGAAGTCAGCATCTTCTTTCTGCCACGACCAGGTAGCGTTTCAACAGTGCCTTTGCCTTGAATTTGCGAATGATGCTTCCTATGGTCTCTCTTGGTATGTTTAACATCTTTGCAATCTTCTTATAGCCATTGCCCTTCCTGTGAAGAGTAATCACCTCTTCTCTTGTCTTCCTGGACCATTCTCTTGACTTCACCATGTTTGTAACCACACCAGTAAATGTCTAGAAGGAGCTGAGTATCACAGTCATTTTAAAGCTGCCCAATTGGTGCTTATTATGCTTTATTGCTGCTCCGTGACATCCACAGGTGTTCAATACCTGATTGAAAACACTTGAATGAACCTCTGTTCTTCAGAGTGGTAGTCTTTAAGGGGTGAATAATTGTGTCAATGAAGAATTCACAAAAGAAACATTTACTACTGTATTACAAAACCAATTGATGTCATTTTAGTTGCATATGGTTCTTTAAAAAGTCCTTGTAGGATTTCATTCTGAATACAATTACAAATGTACACTAAATTCCCTAAAACCCTTTACAGCATTGGGGGTTGAATAATTTTGAACACAACTGTATGTCCCAGTCAAGAACTCCTCACCGAGGTCCTCAGACTGCTTATCCCAAGAAAGACTTTGAAGCTGTTATTTTGAATTGAACAAAGAATTAGGTGAGAGAAATACAGATCACCAACTCAAGAAATAAACACCCTGAAATCTGAACATAGATCTTCAATTGCATTTCCTGTAGGGCAGACCTAAGAACTACAAGAGGAAACTATCCAGCTGAGAGAAGAGATAAAACTTAACACAAACACAGCCTATCAACCAGGAGAGAGAATCAAAAAGGATCTACAGTTGTGTTCAAAATTATTTTGACCCCAATGCTGTAAAGGGTTTTAGGGAATTTAGTGTACATTTGTAATTGTATTCAGAATGAAATCCTACAAGGACTTTTTAAAGAACCATATGCAACTAAAATGACATCAATTGGTTTTGTAATACAGTAGTAAATGTTTCTTTTGTGAATTCTTCATTGACACAATTATTCAACCTCTTAAAGACTACCACTCTGAAGAACAGAGGTTCATTTAAGTGTTTTCAATCAGGTATTGAAAACACCTGTGGATGTCACGGAGCAGCAATAAAGCATAATAAGCACCAATTAGGCAGCTTTAAAATGACTGTGATACTCAGCTCCTTCTAGACATTTACTGGTGTGGTTACAAACATGGTGAAGTCAAGAGAATGGTCCAGGAAGACAAGAGGTGATTACTCTTCACAGGAAGGGCAATGGCTATAAGAAGATTGCAAAGATGTTAAACATACCAAGAGAGACCATAGGAAGCATCATTCGCAAATTCAAGGCAAAGGGCACTGTTTACACGCTACCTGGTCGTGGCAGAAAGAAGATGCCGACTTTGACTGCTGAGCACTACCTGAAGCGTGGAGAAAAGTCCCCGTGTGACTGCTGAGTAACTGAGAAAAGATTTGTCAGATGTGGGTACTCCGTGGTGTCACTAGGGTTGGTGTCACCCGGTGCGGTAACTTATGGTGTCACCCCCCCCCCCCGAGTTTTATGGATTTTTTTAACTACTTACTCCTAAATCAGTACTCCCAAATAACACTGAATACACACAGCACACATTACTGTGAGGTTTATTGCTGTGGAGCTCTCATATGCTCACACAACTTTTTGCCAACTGCCAGCAAGTACGATGCCTGTTCGAAGGCAGTGAAAGCTCACACGGATATACTGCGCCCCAGCACACACACATGGATATACTGCGCCCCAGCACACACACATGGATATACTGCGCCCCAGCACACACACACACACATGGATATACTGCGCCCCAGCACACACACATGGATATACTGCGCCCCAGCACACACACATGGATATACTGCGCCCCAGCACACACACATGGATATACTGCGCCCCAGCACACACACACGGATATACTGTGCCCCACCACACACACACGGATATACTGTGCCCCAGCACACACACACACACACACACACACGGATATACTGTGCCCCAGCACACACACACACGGATATACTGCGCCCCAGCACACACACACACATGGATATACTGCGCCCCAGCACACACACACACATGGATATACTGCGCCCCAGCACACACACACACATGGATATACTGCGCCCCAGCACACACACACGGATATACTGCGCCCCAGCACACACACACATGGATATACTGCGCCCCAGCACAAACACACACATGATATACTGCGCCCCAGCACACACACACACACGGATACACTGCGCCCCAGCAGACACACACACACACACACATGGATATACTGCGCCCCAGCACACACACACACACGGATATACTGCGCCCCAGCAGACACACACACACACACACATGGATATACTGCGCCCAGCACACACACGGATATACTGCGCCCCAGCACACACACACGGATATACTGCGCCCCAGCACACACACACATGGATATACTGCGCCCCAGCACACACACACATGGATATACTGGCGCCCGCAGCACACACACACATGGATATACTGCGCCCCAGCACACACACACATGGATATACTGCGCCCCAGCACACACACACATGGATATACTACTGCGCCCCAGCACACACACACATGGATATACTGCGCCCCAGCACACACACACATGGATATACTGCGCCCCAGCACACACACACGACATGATATACTGCGCCCCAGCACACACACACATGGATATATACTGCGCCCCAGCACACACACACACACACACACACAACACACACACGGATATACTGCGCCCCAGCAGACACACACACACGGATATACTGTGCCCCAGCACACACACACACATGGATATACTGTGCCCCAGCACACACACACACACACACACGGATATACTGCGCCCCAGCACACACACGGATATACTGCGCCCCAGCACACACACACACACATGGATATACTGCGCCCCAGCACACACACACGGATATACTGTGCCCCAGCACACACACACACGGATATACTGTGCCCCAGCACACACACACACGGATATACTGTGCCCCAGCACACACACACACACATGGATATACTGCGCCCCAGCACACACACACGGATATACTGCGCCCCAGCACACACACACGGATATACTGTGCCCCAGCACACACACACACACTGATATACTGTGCCCCAGCACACACACACACGGATATACTGTGCCCCAGCACACACACACACACCACGGATATACTGTGCCCCAGCACACACACACACATACTGGATATACTGTGCCCCAGCACACACACACACACACACACACACGGATATACTGCGCCCCAGCAGCACACACACACACACACACACACACACGGATATACTGCGCCCCAGCACACACACACACACATGGATATACTGCGCCCCAGCACACACACACACACATGGATATACTGCGCCCCAGCACACACACACACACATGGATATACTGCGCCCCAGCACACACACACACACATGGATATACTGCGCCCCAGCACACACACACATGGATATACTGCGCCCCAGCACACACACACATGGATATACTGCGCCCCAGCACACACACACATGGATATACTGCGCCCCAGCACACACACACATGGATATACTGCGCCCCAGCACACACACACATGGATTATACTGCGCCCCAGCACACACACACACCACACACACACACACGGATATACTGCGCCCCAGCACACACACACACACATGGATATACTGCGCCCCAGCACACACACACACACATGGATATACTGCCGCCCCAGCACACAACACATGGACTGGATATACTGCGCCCCAGCACACACACACATGGATATACTGCGCCCCAGCACACACACACATGGATATACTGCGCCCCAGCACACACACACATGGATATACTGCGCCCCAGCACACACACACATGGATATACTGCGCCCCAGCACACACACACATGGATATACTGCGCCCCAGCACACACACACACATGGATATACTGCGCCCCAGCACACACACACATGGATATACTGCGCCCCAGCACACACACACATGGATATACTGCGCCCCAGCACAACACACCACATGGATATACTGCGCCCCAGCACACACACACACATGGATATACTGCGCCCCAGCACACACACACATGGATATACTGCGCCCCAGCACACACACACATGGATATACTGCGCCCCAGCACACACACACATGGATATACTGCGCCCCAGCACACACACACATGGATATACTACTGCGCCCCAGCACACACACACATGGAATACTGCGCCCCAGCACACACACACATGGATATACTGCGCCCCAGCACACACACACACACACACACACACACACACACACACACACACGGATATACTGCGCCCCAGCAGACACACACACACGGATATACTGTGCCCCAGCACACACACACACATGGATATACTGTGCCCCAGCACACACACACACACACACACACGGATATACTGCGCCCAGCACACACACGGATATACTGCGCCCCAGCACACACACACACACATGGATATACTGCGCCCCAGCACACACACACGGATATACTGTGCCCCAGCACACACACACACGGATATACTGTGCCCCAGCACACACACACACGGATATACTGTGCCCCAGCACACACACACACACATGGATATACTGCGCCCCAGCACACACACATGGATATACTGCGCCCCAGCACACACACACGGATATACTGTGCCCCAGCACACACACACACACTGATATACTGTGCCCCAGCACACACACACACGGATATACTGTGCCCCAGCACACACACACACACACACGGATATACTGCGCCCCGCACACACACACACACACACACACACACACGTATACTGCGCCCCAGCACACACACACACACGGATATACTGCGCCCCAGCACACACACACACACACACACATACACGGATATACTGCGCCCCAGCACACACACACACACATGGATATACTGCGCCCCAGCACACACACACACATGGATATACTGCGCCCCAGCACACACACACATGGATATACTGCGCCCCAGCACACACACACATGGATATACTGCGCCCCGCACACACACACATGGATATACTGCGCCCCAGCACACACACACATGGATATACTGCGCCCCAGCACACACACACATGGATATACTGCGCCCCAGCACACACACCAACACACATGGATATACTGCGCCCCAGCACACACACACATGGATATACTGCGCCCCAGCACACACACACATGGATATACTGCGCCCCAGCACACACACACACATGGATATACTGCGCCCCAGCACACACACACATGGATATACTGCGCCCCAGCACACACACACACATGGATATACTGCGCCCCAGCACACACACACATGGATATACTGCGCCCCAGCACACACACACATGGATATACTGCGCCCCAGCACACACATGGATATACTGCGCCCCAGCACACACATGGATATACTGCGCCCCAGCACACACATGGATATACTGCGCCCCAGCACACACATGGATATACTGCGCCCCAGCACACACATGGATATACTGCGCCCCAGCACACATGGATATACTGCCCCAGCTCATGGATAATGGCCCCAGCTCACCTCCTCCGCCGCGTGTTCGCTCCCTGAGCGTCCGGCGGCACGCAGCTTGGGTGCTCACCTGGGGGAGCCACGTGACCAGCCGCGATTGGCTGGTGACGTGTTTCCTCCAGGCGAGCGCCGAAGTTGCATGCTTCGGACGCTCGCAGGGAGCGAATACGCGGCGGAGGGTGAGACACCCACCCTTAGGGTGACGGTGTCACCCTAAGGGCGGGTGTCACCTGGTGCGGGCCGCACCCCCCGCCATTGAAGTTTCAGCTCAGACAATACGGCGCACACTGCGTTATGAAGGCCTCCATGCCAGAACTCCCAGGTGCACCCCCTTGCTGTCTCCAAAGAATAAGAAGAGTCGACTGCAGTATGCCAAAAGTCATGTGGACAAACCACAGAAGTTTGGGATAGTGTTCTGTGGACTGATGAAACAAAATTAGAACTGTTTGGGCCACGGATCAACGCTATGTTTGGAGGAGGAAGAACAAGGCCTATGAAGAAAAGAACACCTTGCCTACTGTTAAGCATGGCGGGGGGGGGGGGTCAATCATGCTTTGGGGCTGTTTTGCTTCTGCAGGTACAGGGAAGCTTCAGCGTGTGCAAGGTACCATGAATTCTCTTCAGTACCAGGAGATATTGGATGACAAGGTGATGCAGTCCGTCACAAACCTGAGGCTTGGGAGACGTTGGACCTTTCAACAGGACAATGATCCCAAGCATACCTCCAAGTCCACTAGAGCATGGTTGCAGATTAAAGGCTGGAACATTTTGCAGTGGCCATCGCAGTCACCTGACTTACATCCGATTGAGAACCTCTGGTGGGACGTAAAGAAAGCAGTTGCAGTGCGCAAGCCTAAGAATGTGACTGAACTGGAGGCTTTTTGCCTGACGAATGGTCGAAGATACCCGTAGATCGCTGCAAGACACTTGTGTCAAGCTATGCTTCACGTTTAAAAGCTGTTATAACTGTAAAAGGATGTTGTACTAAGTACTAAGATTGAATGTCACTTGGGGGTTGAATAAAACTGATAATGATGTGAGCACAGAAAAGACATTTGTGGTTATTTCATTATAAATGTTATATTTGTCTGACCTACACGTGCCTCTTTGATTTAATTGTAAGCAAGATGACTGAATGATCAAAATCAATGTCAAACTGGCCAAAACACTCAATTTCAGTGGGGGTTGAATAATTTTGAACACAACTGTATATAGACAAAGTACCTGCCAACGAACATGAGATCAATAAGACTAATGAGTGTCTATACATCACAGATCAGTGATAGCCAAAACCACTTCCAAAATGCTGAACCCACAACCAGCCGGCCGACAAACTCCTGAAATTGTAATAATGGGATTCAAATGGGAAGTATTTAAACAAGGCTCTTCCCAGGAAAGAAAGTCACCAAAATCCATTGTGCTACCATTGGACAATGGAAGTCCTCACCAATCCATACTTCATGAACCCCAAATAAGTCATACACACAGGTATAAACATCCAGACACAACAGGAAGGCATTGCAGACAAACTGTCACAACAGACACTGCACAGCAAAGTTCCCCCACTCCAAATTAATTCTATCCTGCCTACTTCCAAGGAAGGACATACCGAACCTTATCATCCAGAACACCACAGAACTGGCAGCCAAGACTAGCTCAAAGCCCAACACCCTTGAATAACCCCTGAACACCTCTATGATAAACACAGGGTGAGTCACCTGGCAAGAGAAAAAGGTTCATCCACCTCACCCACTGCTTGGTCTCTGCGAGTCCCTTCACTGGCTACCCATTCACTGCAGAATTAAATTCAAAATCCTTTCCCTGACCTACAAACCTCTCACTAACGCAGCTCCCCATTACCTGTCCTCACTAATCAAATACACCCGAGCCTGCTCCCTAAAACAGTGACCTGCGCCTAGCTTCACCCTGCATCACCTCTTCCCATGATAGACTGCAGGATTTCTCACGCACAGCCTCCATCCTCTGGAACGCTCTTCCCTCGTACGGTCGGACTTTCCCCTAGTTTCCCTTCCTTCAAACGCTCCCTTACGACATTTGTGTTTAGGGAAGCCTACCACCCGACTCACTGACTCAACCAGTCCATCACTTCCACCTTGGAGTCCTGTTTCCACCCCAACCCTTCTAGATTGTAAGTTCCCATGGGAATAGGGCCCTCGTTTGCTATTGTACCGGTTTGTCAATTGTTGTTCTATGTATTGTAACCCTGTCTATATTGTGCCCATTGTACAGCGCTGCGGAATATGCGAGCACTATACAAAATAATAATTTAAAGACTTTGTACTGAACAGAACCTATATCCCTGAACCCCGGCACAAACCAAACCCAAACAATAATCCCCACAAGACAACCTCAAACCGCACCAATAAACCAAGACAAGAACACCACATTTAACCCAAGAACAGGACAAAGCAGATGGGACGGGTGGTTTCCACCATTCCTGCCAAGATGGACATCAATGTCTCCACAGAACAGAGACTTGGAGATAGGGACCCTCCTCAGCACAGTATACAACAAATTAATGTGAATTGACCTCATAATGTACTACAATGACAACCATCCACAGCCTGGTTGTCCCATGTAAATTTGCTCATTACAAGGTATAACACTAAAGGACATCACTAACAATCAGTAGCTGGAACATTCAGGGCCTGAACTTACATTGCACCACCAGAGTCTCCATATTTCAAAAGACATCTATGAGGTTCTAAAGAGTGAGGCCACCCACTTCCAGTCCCTAGGACACGTGCTTCTCTATGGAGACCTCAAAGCCAGGAGAGGAAGAGAAAAGGACCCTGACCTCAGATGGGAACACCTAGAGCTCTATTAGTTTTCCCCCTTGCGCCCACGTTTTAACGCTGGATTACAATGCAGGCGCAAAAAATGCTGCCTGCATTGTTAGAGCGTAAAAAGCCAGGATGCTCGCAGCAGCGCTGAGTGTAGCTGCGAGCATCCACTTGCTGGAGTCCATAGGACTTCATTGAGTTCCTCCCTGCCGTTCACGTGACCGGCCGGATCAGGGATACGCAGGGAAAGATGGGGGGGGGGCCCACCCCCCGTCTTTCCCTGCTGCCTGGAGGCGGTTGGAGCCGTGGTCCTCGCCGTGGAACAGAGAGTGAGTATCTGCTTATTTTTTAAGGCTGGTGTTAACGGATTCTGTAGCAGCGGATTAACACTTTGTGCTCCCCATGTTAAACATAGGGAGCACAAAGTACAGTAACATCGCACAGCGCTACGCAAGGTACCAAACGCAAACGGGGTTTTTTAACGCGTTTGGATTGTAATATGTGGTAAATACCTCGGCAAACGTTAATGCTCACGCAGGTGAGCGTTAACATTTGCTTATAGAATGTAATAGTTGTTGGTTATGTATGAAAGAGGCACTGGAGTCTTGTGAATCTGCAGTAGAGAACTTTACTTTGTGCATATAGCAATAAAACAACTTATAACAGATTAGTCACTGGATATATATCAGGATGCTTCATCATCACACAGCTAGAAAGGAAGAAGGAAGTAAAGCAGAGACAATAGAGACTTATTTCCTGTGAACATATACCAACGAGTTTAGAACACATTTAACCTGTACTAACAGCGCCACCTGCAGTCCATAGTATAATATATGCTGTTGTATCTCCAACAATAGTGCCCCTACATTTTGGAAGCTACAAACTACTGTCAGGAGTCAATACAGACACAGCTATGACAGTACAGCCAACAAGAGTGGAAGAAAACTGCTGAATTTGTGTCGGAGTCTCGGGCTCTACATCCTCAATGACCGCACCAAGGGAGACTCTGGAAAGGTATACATTAGTTCCCATGTAGGCAACAGTGTGGTATACTATGCAATCACAGATGTGAACTCCACTCACATCTACCCCTTCACCATCACCCCACTACTGCTTTATATTAAATCCTCAAACAAACCATCCTCAAAACCCCATCAGAGCGGACTGTACAAACTTCCACCATCATTCAAATGGACCAGTCTACCACAGCCTACAGAGGTCATCAACAGACCAGACATCAAAGAGCAGCTAGCAGACTTCCAAACAAATACCTATGTACCAAGTCGCCAGGGGGTGAACCAAGCAGCAAAGTACCTCCTCAACATACTACACACCTTTGCGGAGACCAACATTAAAAATCAACTTCAAGAAATCATCCAATAAACAACCCAATAAATTGACAAAGAATGCAGAACACTAAGAAACAACCTACAAACAGTCTCAAAAAATCCAGACCCCTACAACAGCGACCTAAGGATCACTCATGGCGTCCTACAGAAAAAATAGAAACAAATACTCAAAAAGAACAAAACTTCATCTCCAAAAACCTTTAACAACTGGAAGAGGCTCTTCAGGAAAGCCTGGAATCAAATCGGCTCAGGAGCGAAGAAAAAAAAAAAAAACAAAAAAAAAAACCTCCACATACAAAATGGCAACATCTGGCGCAACAAATTCAAGAGCCTGTAAAAAGACATTCCCAAAGAGGAGCTAACTGTGGAACAAGAACACATCAGAAGACGTGAACTGGAGGGAAAGAGAGAAAATTCAAGATCTGCAAAGTAAAAGCCTGCGAGATGGATGGAATTCTTCCAGAGATGATTAAAACACGGCTCTCCAGAAGTACACGACGCAATATAAAGTTTTCAATCTGGTCCTGAGCGTCGAGTTCTACCCTCAAGTATGGAACCAAGGCCTCATAACATCCATCCATAAGAGTGGAGACCAGCATGATCCAGCCAACTACAGAGGGATATGTGTCAGCATTAGGCTGGGAAAACTGTCCAATAGCATTCTGAACAGAAGAATACTCAGAATACGCAGAAGCCAAGTGGGGTCGATGCCAAACCATCGAGCTACAGATTACATCTACAGCCTGCACAGTTTTATCAAGAACCATGTCCGCAATACAAAACATGGGAAAATATTTGCCTGCTTTGTGGACTTTAAGAAGGCCTTTGACTCTGTGGCACCCAGACCCGAGTACTTCTGGCAGGCTCATGGAGTTAGATAAGGCTGCAGTTTAAGTCCAACCCTCTAACATCTACATCAGTGTTTACCAAACCTGTCCTCCAGACCCTCAGCCTGGCCAGATTTTGCAGATCACCTTGGGGAAATGCAGATTGAATCCTGCAATCACTGAGCAGCAAATCATATTACCTATGCTGTGCTTCAGATATCTGGCAAACCTGGCAAGGCGGAGGGTCCTGAGGACAGATTTGGGTAACACTGATCTATATCAATGGACTGGCTGAAGCTCTGGAATCCTCAGCACCAGGACTAACTCTACATGACACTGAGGTGAAGTTCCTGTTGTATGCAGATGACCTATTACGGTCACCAACAGAGCGGTCTACAAGACAGCCTGGAAGTGCTGGAAAAATACAGTGCGGCATGGGCACTGCCCAACAACCAAAAGAAAACAAAGGTCATAGTTTTCCAAAGGAAGAACCCAAAAACCAAGAGTAGTTCTTTCACACATAATCACTGCACTCTTGAGGAGGCCAACAGCTCCGCATAGCTCAGCCTAGAAACAAACCGATCGGGAAGCTTCAAACCAGCCATAGAGGCCCTAAGAGACAAGGCGTGTAGAATCTATGCCATCAGGAGAAAACTCTACAAACTGAAAACGCCTGGCTTAAAATCTTTGATAGCGTCATCACTCCAATCCATTATGGCAGTGAAGTATGGGGCCCCATCACCTACCCAGACCAACCAAAATGGGACAGCAGCCGAACAGAAATATTCCATCTGGAATTCTGCAAGCACCTCCAAGTCCATCAGAGCACCTCTAACAATGCTTGCCAGGCCGAGCTGGGCAGATTCCCCTTCTTGCAGTACAGAAGAGGGCAGTATCATACTGGGACCACCTAAACATCAGCAGCCCCAACTCATACCAACATAAAGTCCTACTGGCCAACAAGGACCAGCCCAAACCAAGTGGGCTGCAACAACTCATCCACCTTGTTCATCCAAAGCCCCCATGAATGCAACCTGACAATATCAAATAAAGGCCCTAATTAATGATTCCAGGGAAAACTATCAGAATGGAGACATAATATAGCAAACTCTCAGAAACTCATCATTTACCAATCATTACAGAGGGAATACAAACTGGCCCCCATACCTGTAGGTACTACATGACCCAAAGGACAGACCAATCCTGAGCCGGTACAGACTGAGCACCCACAGCCTGAAAATTGAATCAGGGTGGCATAGACAGACCTACAAGCCCAGGGAGAGTAGACTGTGGCAGCGTTGTGACCAGGGGGCCCTGGAAGAGGAGGTCCACTTCCTCCAACAGTGCCCTAAGTACTCAGCACTGAGGGACACTCCTTTCCAGAGACTCTCCGCTCTCATCCTGGACTTCACCTCTATAGAAGAGATGAGGAAAAACCACATCATACTAGGAGAAGAGGAGCCGGTGGTGAAAATAATCGACACAATACGTCACAGAATGTCAGACTGAGAGGAACATGAGATCCCAGACTTCTAAATCCATCATATTATCCCTTAACCCTGATAATGTCCATGGACTTCCCTATTCCCCATATCATTCTACCACCCCCCCATATGCTTTGGCAATGCTAAAATGTATTTGGTCCTGCCAATAAAGCTCATTTGAATTGAATTGATCTATACAGAGTTGCATGTAACGAATTGATGAAGCGCTAGGTGGCGGCTGTCATAGAACATAGTGCTCCCTGCGTCAAACCCCCAAGACTTTTATTCCCATGGCGAAAACTACAAAAGACAGACATTTGCCTTTGGAAAAACTTTATGTTCATTTATATTGTGTGGTGTGGTTTTAAATGTATTGTAAATTGCTTGGTTTTAGTTTAAATATACTTTTATTACTTTACGTGAATGTGAACTAAGCTGTGTTTTGAAGGTGCAGACCGTTCTTTCATATATAGAATGTAAAATAGGTTTAAGTACTGTGTGATTATGCAAGAGTTTCTCTTTATCTGGTTGCATGTTTGAGCAGTCAAGAGTCTGGGACAGTGTTTGACTTTAATCTGATCTATTGGAACAATAGATTATGTAAATGATGTGTGATAGGAAAACTAAGGAATGTTGTTTGTTTATATCTAACATAATGTAATTACAGTTTTAGTAGGTAAAGGTTTGTCATTTGGTTTATGCAAATAACTGTTGGACCTGTGCATATAAATCGCGTCTTTTTCAATAAAAGTCAGAGATTCCTGTTTAAACATACAGCTTGTCTGGGGTCTCATTCAGGGTACCCACTCACCCTCAGAAGGCACAGAGCGGCCTTCTGGAAATTCAAAGAGGCAGAGGATCAGACAAAGCAGATCTGGAGCTACCGATCAGGCTGCTCGAGGCACTGAGTTCTGAGCAACTCAGCGGCCAGGCTGATCTTTGTAAGGGGGTGTCTGGAGAGCCAGGACAGGCGGAAGGAGTGGGGTTACCGTCACATTGGCTGGCAGCGGTGGGATAGAGGCTCTCCAACACCAAAGCACCCCGAGGTGGACAACTACACAGCCTGCAAGCGGGACTCTGAGGGACCTGCTGGAGAGCCGAGGAGGGATCGCTGGTTCCAAGGACAAAGATGCCCTAATCAGCGAGCTGACCGAAATGGACCAAAGGAACAATGACACTAGACCCCAGTCAGCTGAGGAGCTATTCCAGCAGAGGGTCCGGCGACGAATGGCCCTGTATGGGAGTGATACGTCCAAGGAAGCCATTAGTCAGGCCATCTCGGACATAGAGCTGGATCGCCAGGAGAGGGCACGTGAGCAGCTGCATGAACTACGGCTGGCCGAGCTGCAAGGTAGGCTGAGGCTGTCTGAGGTCCCAGAGCCTCTGGACTGGGACAATGATTTGGTACCGACCAAAGTGCAGACCACGGCATGACATGCCTCTGGCCTCTTCTGCCAAGAGTCAGAGGATCTCTGGCAGATGAAGGTGGATGAGACGGCGGCCTCCAGTGTGACCCAGCAGGATGGTTGGGCACTTTTAGAGGAGGACTGTCTCGAGACATTGGGTGAAGCGGAAGTCCCTACTGGAGATTTGTGGGGATGTGGGGCAGATGGGCCAGATTGGCCCCAATGTACTCAGAACCAAGGTTGGCTGAGGGAGCTTGAAGGCCTGGATATGGCAGTAAGAGGCCTGTGGTGACTGTCCGGCAGAAAGAGTGGACAGTCTGGATGGGGCAGAAGAACCAGAGGAAATGGAGCCAGAGGTGCTCATACACTTTCCTGTCTTGCCCGCCGCAGATGAAGCGGCAATGTGTGCACCAAGCACTGCAGGTGCCAAATTGCCAGGATGAGCCTGGGGTTGCCCAAGTCATGCCTGTGCAACCGACTGGTCTGGATGGCCCTCCCTGTCTCCACTGCGAGTGGAGGAAGCCCTCCCATCAGCAGACCCTACCCCAGTGTCTATACCCCCAGCAGAAGCGCTGGCCTCTGCCCACCCTCGGACTTGGATCCAGAGTTTGGAGGGTGATCTCCAGGAGTGGGTATCCCCACTGGGAGTGGAGACAGACGATTCTCAACCCCCTGTCCTGGGGGCATCGGTCAACCCATGTTCCTCCCAGCAAGGACTGGCTCCAACGAGCCTTGGCTCCTGTGCCCATCCCAAGTGACCATCTTAAGTGGCAGCTTGGAGTGGATTTTCTGGAGTTGCGGGACTGGAGGTAGGAACTGCAAGGCCCACATTTTACATTGGGTAGACACACTGCTTTATTATGCTTTCTCACTCTACTTTTCACTTCCACATTACTCCTTAAATGGAACTCCTGCCCCTCTACCACCGACCCTTACACTATCTGCATCTCTCCCTCCCTCCTCTCTTCCCACATGATCTCCTTTGTTTCCTCAGACCATGGTCTCCCTCCAACTCTCGTGCTGCCAATCACTCCCACAAATCCCATTCCCACCCTCCTGCTGTTACTCTATGCAGGTGACATATCCCCTAACCCTGGCCCCACAACACATCCAATACTTCCCTCTCATCCCATCTCCATCGCACATAAATCACCTCCCTGCAAGCCCAGCAACCTCCTTCCCATAAACACTCTGGAACGCTCGCTCTGTGTGCAACAAACACAGCCATCCTTCACCTCTTCCTTTCAAACTCCTTCAAACCTCCTAGCTTTAACTGAAACCTGGCTATCTCCCTCTGACACGGCCTCCGTTGCTGCTCTCTCACATGGTGGTCTACACTTGAGCCATACCCCCAGACCAGGTGAGAAATGGTGGCGGAATCCTGCTCTCTCCCACCTGCACCTACTAGCATCTCCCTCCACCCCCATCTCTCTCCTTTGAAACACACTGCATCCGCCTGTTCTCTCCTCTGGCTCTCAGGGTGGCAGTCATCTACCGCCCACCGGGACCAACCTTCCAATTCTTTGACCACTTTGCTACCTGGCTTTCTCACTTCCTGTCTTCTAGTCTTCCATGCCTAGTTCTCGGGGACTTCAACATTCCCATTGATGATCCGTCTGCCCCTGCTGCCTCCAAACTTCTTTCACTCACGTCTTCCCTTGGACTCACGCAATCCTCCCTCCTCACCACGATGGTCACGCTATTGACCTTGTCTTTTCCAACCTCTGCTCCATTTCTGGGTTCACCTGTCGCCCTTTCCCCATCTCTGACCACCACCTTCTGTTTCAACCTATCTGGACTTCCTAAACACCCTGCTCCCCCACCCCGCAGAAATCTACATGCCGTGGATCCCCATCAATTCTCCAATCTACTTCACCTCCCTCACACTTCATCCTTCACCTGCCCTGATGCTGCCACTAATCACTACAACACCAGTTATCTCTGCCCTAGACATGCTTGCTCCTCTTCGACTCTGTAAAGGCCCCACACCGCCAGCTTCAGCCCTGGCACACCCTCCAGACATGCTACCTGCACTGCAGAGCGTGCCTGGAGGAAATCCCGCTCTGAAGCTGATTTTGTTCACTTCAAGTTTATTCTCCGGTCATACACCTCTGCCCTTCACTTGGCCAAACAATCCTTATCTCTTATATCTACGCTGTCCTCTAACCCTAAACGGCTCTGGTCCACCTGCAACACTCTCCTCTACCCCCCCTCAGCTGCCTTCAGCGCTCAAGACCTGGCAGACTACTTCCTCAGTAAAACTCTAAATATCAGAAGCAACATCCCAACACAAGATAGTTATCTGCCACCTCCACTCCCAGAGGTCCCCTCTGCCACTTCCTCCCAGCCACTGAGGAGGAAGTCAATTCCTTATTGTCCTCCTCACATCTCACCACGTGCCCGCTCGACCCCATTCCCTCACATCTAATTCCTCCCCTCTCCTCCTCCTCCTCCCCCCCTCACCCCTGCTCTCACACATATCTTCAACCTATCTCTCTCCACAGGCTCCTTTCCATCCGCCTTCAAACACGCGCTAGTTACCCCTTTACTAAAGAAACCATCCCTCGATCCCAACTCTCCATCCAACTACCGTCCTGTATCCCTGCTTCCGTTCACATCTAAGCTCTTAGAAAAACTAGTCTTCAACCGCCTCTGCCTGTCATCCAATTCCCTACTTGACCCCCTGCAATCTGGCTTCCGTCCCCTACACTCAACTGAAACTGCCCTCAAAGTCACCAACGACCTCCTGCTAAAAAACACGGCCACTATTCTATTCTCATCCTGCTTTTCCTATCGGCTGCTTTTGACACTTAGCTCTCTTGGTCTCTGTGACACTGCACTCGCTTGGGTTGACTATTTATCCAACAGGTCCTTCTGTGTCCTTTGCTGGTAACTCCTCTTCATTGCCTCTGTTGGTGTACCTCAAGGCTCTGTTCTTGGTCCTCTGCTCTTTTCCATCTACACCTCCTCCCTGGGCAAAATCATCAACAGCTTTGGCTTTAATTACCACCTCTACGCTGATGACACTCAGATCTACCTCTCTACCCCTGATCTCTCTCCCCCTGTCCTTTCCAAAGTCAGCGACTGTTTATCTGGCATCTCCTCCTGGATGGCCTCCCACCACCTAAAGATCAACATGTCCAAGACGGAGCTCCTACTTATTCCTCCCTCTAATGCCTCCCCACCTCCTGACTTCTCTATCACAGTGGAGGGTATCACCATCTCCCCATCAAATCAAGTTCGCTGTCTTGGAGTTGCACTTGACTCTGCTCTTTCCTTCATCCCCCACATCCAGTCTCTTTCCTCCTACTGCCGCTACCAATTGCGTAATATTTCCAGAATTCGGCCATTTCTTACCGCTGTCACCTCAAAACAACTCATACACGCCCTGGTAATCTCCCGACTCGATTATTGCAATAATCTCTTATCTGGCCTCCCTCTGTCCCGCCTCTCCACCCTACAATCCATCCTGAACGCCTCCGCCAGGCTAATCCACCTCACCTGCCGCTCTGTCTCTGCCGCTCCCCTCTGCGAGTCCCTTCACTGGCCCCCCATCCACTGCAGAATTAAATTTAAAATCCTTACCCTGACCTACAAAACCCTCACTAACTCAGCACCCCACTACCTGTCCTCACTAATCAAATACACCCCAGCCCGCTCCCTAAGGTAAAACAGTGACCTGCGCCTAGCGTCTCCCTGCATCACCTCTTCCCATGATAGACCGCAGGACTTCTCACGCGCAGCCCCCATCCTCTGGAACGCTCTCCCTCGTACGGTCAGACTTTCCCCTAACTTCTCTTCCTTCAAACGGTCCCTTAAAACATTCCTATTTAGGAAAGCCTACCACCCAACTCACTGACACAACCATCAATCACTCTCCCCTTGCAGTCCTCTCCTCCTGTTTCCAACCCCTCTAGATTGTGAGTTCCTACGGGAATAGGGCCTCATCTCCTACTGTACTGTTTGTCAAATGTTGTTCAATGTATTGTAACCCTGTCTATACTGTGCCTATTGTACAGCGCTGCAGAATATGCTGGCGCTTTATAAATAAATAATAGCACATTTTGCACAGAGAGAATTGATACCCCGAGCGAAGGTACAGGCAGTACCTCTTCCCAACAGCAGGTCATTTTACCAGGAGTGGGTACAGTTGCCACCTTTTAACACGTTCTTACCCTGAGCGGAGGTACAGGCAGTACCTCTTAGCAGCGAGCCCATTTCCCAGGAGGGGGTACCAGCAATGTGGTGTACCCACAACGGCCCAGGAAAACAGGAGGGGCCCTCAAAGCGCTACTAAGGCTGGTTGTTTCCAGGAGCCAGGACAGGTGGAGAAGCTGGGGGGGGGGTCGCCTCCTCCTGACAGTCTATGGACCAAGGTATGGACTGTTGCTCCAACAACCCCTAGTCAACCCGCTGGGGTCCAACTGTGGTCGGATTCCTTTGGGGAGGGGAAATCTGTCAGAACTCCTAGCGCTCCCCGCGTCAAACCCCCAAGACTTTTATTTCCATGGCAAAAACCCCAAAAAGACAGATTTGCCTTGGGAAAATCTTTATGTTCCTTTATATTGTGTGGTATGGTTTTAAATGTATTGTAAATTGCTCGGTTTTAGTTTAAATGTAATTTTATTACTTTATGTGAATGTGAACCAAGATGTGTTTTGAACGTGCAGACCGTTCTTTCATATAGAATGTAAAATAGGTTTGAGTACTGTGTGATTATGCAAGAGTTTCTCTTTATCTGGTTGCATGTTTGCGCAGTCAAGAGTCTGGGACAGTGTTTGACTTTAATCTGATCTATTGGAACAATAGATTATGTAAATGATGTGTGATAGGAAGGCCAAGGGAGGTTTATTGTAGATATGACATAATGTAATTACAGTTTTAGTAGGTAAACGTTCGTCATTTGGTTTATGCAAATTACAACTGTTGGACCTGGGCATAAATAGTGGTGTTTTTCAATAAAAGTCAGATTCCTGTTTAAACATACAGCTTGTCTGGTGTCTCATTCAGGGTACCCACTCTAACCCTCAGAAGGCACAGAGCGCCCTTATGGAAAGTCAAAGAGGCAAAGGATCAGACCAAGCAGGTCTGGAGCTACCGATCAGGCTGCTCGAGGCACTGAGTTATGAGCAACTCAGCGGCCGGGCTGATCTTTGTAAGGGGGTGTCTGGAGAGCCAGGACAGGCGGAAGGAGAGGGTTCCCGTCACAGCGGCACAATAGAACAGGTTAATGATTTAGCCGCGAATTCAGATTTTAGGTAACATTTTATTTGAACTGCACTGAAGGATTTTTGAGGGAGTAACGCACATGTTTGTAAATTTAGGCGAACCATACCATTCTGTGCTTAAGTGGGCTTTCTTCCAAATGTGCCATGCGATATAAAAAAAACAGACTAATAAACCTCAGTGTAATCTGCTAATACTAGTATTGTGGCATTTTACAAAAGGTATTCAGTTATGATTCTCTATATTCAATTTACCAGGTGTGCCAAAATAAACTGGACCAGAAACTCACATTTAGGGGTTCCTTCATATATTTGGGAGTAAATCCCATAAAAAAAGGATTATAGGACAGTAGGACCTGCCACTGTGGGATACATTGGCACTGTGACAGGCTTAAGCAGTTTACAGCCATATTTTGTGATCTGAATTCCCATGGTTACAAATCCCAGGGTTAAAAATGATGGTATTTAGGTTAAAATCTTTAAACGTATGAACTACTGCTACATTCAAAGACAACGAGCTAGTGTGCACTCTTCCAGGTTATGTGTGTCAAGATGCACCCGCCTGTTCCGCTTTGTAAAAGGAGTGCTGCCCTCCTGGTGTATAGATGCATTTTTGGGGGCTCCACCTATTTGGGGCGTGTGTGTGGGAGCCTTTTGGAAAGTCACACACTGCATCTTTAGATCTCCGTGTGAAACTTCCCATTTCGTGATTTTTCTAGACATGTGATCATCACTCCCTAAATGTTGCAGACCCCGTTCAGAGGGCCAGCAGACAGATGTAAATACCTGTAAAAACAGGAAAGAATGAGGAGACAGATTGGCTGCTTGTTCCATAGTATCCTCGTGGTTATCTCTTTATTAAATGCATATTTTCCAAATGCTTTTAAAACAATAACATTTTCATTCTAAATGACCTATTAACATGTCATCTTCATTTTCGCAAAACATCTAACTTTCCCTGTGGAAAGTTGTGAATCCGTCTCACAGACTATACATCCTATTATATACAGTGTGCAGCGTGCTACAGCTATTCCTTTTCCTTCTGCACACAAGGGGATGTCATATCTGCCAAGACATAGAACAATTCCTTTCTAATAACAAATAATAATGCATCTAAGATTTCTGCATATTGAGTACATTTAAATGTACATAACTGACTCTGCATCAGGAAATACTGCTTTTTACCATTATTATTGCAGAGTACCTGGAGCCTCCACCCTCCTAGTGTTTACATTAAGGATATCTCTTATTGTCTCCCATCTGACTCTCTGCACAGTTAAAATAAAGAATCCATGTTATATACAGCTGTATTAAGTGTTTGGGAGTTACTTCCTGCTTTAGGCTTACCTGTAAAAACAGGAAAGAATGAGGAGACAGAGAGATTGGCTGCTTGTTCCATAGTATCCTCGTGGTTATGAGGGTAAGCAGGAACACATCACCAGTGCCACACCTATAATCTTCCCCCAATCCTTCCTGAACATAAGACCCTGTGCGTCATAATAACAGTCCCCTGCTGCTGCAGCAGAGAGCTGCATTCTCATAGTGACTTGTTATAGGCACCATATACCACATAGAAAACAAACACATACCTTTCAATGTCACCACTATACATGACAATTACTTACTTTATACAATTGTGCACATACCTCGTATGTGTCACATAAACAATCTCATATGCATGTACTGTACATTTGTTGTTACACACAGAAAGGGACGGTTATTGAATAGAACCATAAACCGAAGCTGAACATCTTTTACCTTAAACTGCCAGTGTGTCAGAAATATTTTGCAGAGTATCAAGGTGCTGTGAGAGAAGGTGGAGACATACTGTATGTTGTACGCATGTGACAATTAGGCATGTAGGACCGATCCATCCAGAATTGGGATGTATCTGAGCCCATCTACACACCCTGTGCGCACCTATGGAGGCAAACGACCTGCTATGTCCCTGTACCACAATTTTCATGGGTCAATACTGGATATCATCAGCTTGTGCTGGTCAATGTGCATGTTTCCCTGCAAGTATACAGGTATGAAGTGCACATACAGTGCTTTTAACAGAAAGGGTGTCTTTAATACTCCCCCTATTAGGCACATTGTATCAATACTGGCCAAAGCACCTCTCCAGTAAGTGTCCTAGGGCAAGACACCAAACGGTACATACTTGCCTACTGTACAATATTGGCTGTGCAGTCCAGTGGTAACATCTCTCTCTGCCTCTCGACTGGAGAAGACAAAATACCATTCAGCACAACTGTAAGACACCTAACGATATGGATATGCCTACCTCCCAAAATACTTTTATATCTGATTGTAAGTTCCCTTGGGAACATGGTCCCCTAGAATCAGGTCATCCTCCATGTGTGGTATTTTTTATTTTTTTTTTAATTCAAATTTTTTTATTTTGAAATAAGGCAGCTTACAAATCAGACATATAAGGATAATGCCACGCAGGACCATCCAAAAACTGTCAGCCGATGCACTATACAAGGTAAATGTAGACAACAGCATAAGCATCAGGCGGTCGGAAAAAAGTTGAAGGGCCAATAAGAGTCATCTATATAAAAGAAACAATCGCAAAACTGCGCAAAATTTTACAGCGAAATTCCAGGGGGAGGGGTCGGGTGGGGGAGAAAAAAATAAAAGGTGGGGAGGGGACAAGAAACCAACACCAAAAGTGGTGGATGCATATACTTCGAAACAGGCACTGTAATAGAAGAAAATGGCAAATAAAAGTAGGGCCAAGGCCAGGAAAGTGCCGTCCCTGTTGCGGTCCCATGAGTCCAAAAGAACGAGGGAGGCCAAGGTAGTGAAGTGGCAGCAGGCCCGGGTGCCTGAAGCATCCCGATGCTCCCCAAAAAAAAATTAAAAAAATTATTTCCTGTAAGCAAACGTCTCCAACAAACTAAGCGAACAAAATTGAGGGGGTGGGTGTTCAGCAAAAGAAAAGTACCGGAAGGTAAATGTAGTTGCCAAACTCAAAGGAGTGCAACACTGGGGTGGGATAGTCCCCTAGCCATGAGAGTCCGCAGACGTGTCACACACAATGCCCAGTCCTGACAACTTTGACCAAGCCTCCGCCGGTTCGACAATGAGCAGTTGGGCCAAATGTATGGAAAATTCAGACAAAGGGGGTATTCGAGAAAAATCTTGGATACAGCCCTAGAGAAGGTCAGGTCCCCACAAGTTAAAAGAATGAAGCCTGTATAAGGTTCCCCATTACGTTTAATACGGCCACGGGAAAAACTAACCTCAGCGGTAAAAGGAAACTGGCAAGTTTTGCAACATGACCAAACGTTACCGAACACATTTAAACAACGTCCAATGTTTTCCAAGTGAAAGAACAGCGCTCTTCCCCTGTGTAAAATAATGCGTCCCACCGGATACCACCAAGGTGCACAAATAAGCAGCAACTTTCTTCCGTTTCTGTATGTCTTGGGAGATAATACCTCCAAAATTCAAAAGAAAAAAATACAATAGTGCAGATCAACCAATAATAAAAGTATAAAAGGACGTAACCAGAGTTCAGTTGTACATTACACTCTTTGAGAGCTCCCTAGCTCTATTGTAATCGCGTCACAGACTGTTATAGGCCAGTCCGTCAGCCAGACTTTCTTGATGTTGCTTTTCTTTAGATCTCAGGAGAAAAAGAGAACTCTCATGGCAAAGTAACGTATCCTTAATGCATCCAGACAGCTTTATTTCATATGGTGTAAATGGTATGTGTCTTTTATTAGTACATTTGTAAATGCCTAAAAAGTGTTAATATGATCACTCCTATGGGACATAGGTGGTAACAGTGCATCTGTTTCTAGTGGATCTATGTTTCTTAGCCAAAAAAAGTCCTTTGGTTTTAGAGAAAGAATCTTCTCCAATCATAAGGAGTACAATACAAGACATGAAGCGTATAAATACAGGAACTCTCCTTACCGTCTGTCATGGAGCTGATGTAACGCTCCATGCTTCAAACCCCGAGAGACTTTATGTTCATTTATATCGTGTGATTTTAGATATATTTTACATTGTTTGGTTTTATTTTAATTTAGTTTAGTGTAAAATGGCATAGCTTTGGTTTTAAAAATATATTCCTGTAGGTAAATGTGTTTTTGTGTTGTAGCGCTCACTCCCGGAGGAGCCGCTGAATTTGAACCTCGGGTCAGTTTCCCCGCACTAGGGAATAAATATACTCCAGCACCGTTGTGGATTTTATAAATTATATAGTTTACTAGAATAAAAGGCATATAATGAATAACGCGGCGTTCGTATATATATATATATATATATATATATATATATATTTACAGTACTTCGTAATGCGGGAAACGCGCAGCAGAAAAGAAATACAAGGTTTCGTAATTCGAGAGACGCGCAGCGGAAAATAAATACAAGGTTTCGTAATTCGAGAAACGCGCAGCGGAAAATAAATGGAAGAATATCTTTAACCCCTTTTTGATTGGGGAGTGAGTCCCGCACAGGTTATGTCCCGGAATGTAAGTGTGTGTGTGTGTGTTATGGTACCCGGGTACACTATTCAACTGGCTAGTGAATTGCTTATGAGGTATCTTCGACTAGTCAAGTTGGGGCCCTGTGGGTTTTGGAAACAAACAGCAGCGTGCTTTCTTTTTCACAACGGCCTGGAAGGCCTCTCACCCATCCGCCCGATATTGGATGCTCCGCTCGACCCAGGACGTCTCTCCGCTCGATGTTGACTGGGTTCTTTTGGTTACTGGATCCGCTGTCTGGCAAGATGTCCAGCTTACCGCCTGCTCTCCCTGTCCGATCGATCTGCGGTACTCCTCACTCGGGGTCTTCCAGCTTCTTCAATATCTGCGTGGGTAGTCTTGTGGATCACTGGGTCTTCCTTTGGTAAGGCTAAATAACCCGGTCTGTAACTCCGTCGGGCCGCACCTGCGCTCCAGCCTGGTCACTGTTACGTTCTGCAGCACTGTGTCTTGCTTCTCTCACTCCCTGGCACGCTCTGCCAGCTCTCTCCACGAGGCTCAGGATGTAACTCTCTGTGTCCCACCCACTTCCTGTGTCAGTTCCCAAAGCATGTCGGGAAATGTAGTCCCAATGTAATATTCAGTGTCTCACATTGCGCTTGTCTCCCTCAGGTGGCCAAAAATAGGTACTGCCACAATAGGGAATTTAAACCCAGCACTACAGTGTAAACAGTAAACAAGCTTTACTGCTGTGTAATTTATGCACCAGGGCTTTTCCCATTATCTAGCTGCATGTTTAATTCAAGGGATCTTTGATAGTGTGTGTTTAATCTGAGGTGTTAGAACAATGGATATACAAATGTGTGAGCTGAAGGCTAAAGAATGTAAAGAATGTTTTAAATAACTGACATAATGTAATTAGTATGGGTAGGACGAGGTGCGTCATTTTATGCAAATTATGACTGTTGGACTTCAGCATAAATGGTGGCGTTTTGTTCATTAAAAAGTCAGAACTCTCAGAGCTCAGAGAGAGAGAATCCTGTTTTAAAGCATACAGCCGCGCCTGGTGTCTTTATTTCAGAGACGCTACACTATACACTATCACCCTCAGAAGGTACCGAGTGGCCTTCTGGAGATTCCTAACGACTCCAGGGCAGAAGAACAGAAGCAGGCGGGTCAAGCTGCTCGAGGCGCTGAGGACAGTGCTCCCAGTAGCCAGACTGACCGCAACGAAGGGGTGTCTGGAGAGTCAGGACAGATGGAAGGGAACGGTTCCATCACACCATCCTAAATGGAACAGGAGAAGGCCTTCCCATAGACAAGACCAGAACAATGGAAAAAGACCAATGAGAAAGGGAAACTGGAGACAAAAACCATTATACAGACACAAAAAATAGAACACCAGACCGAAGGGACGGATACCAAACGACAGTGAATGAAATATACCACCCGAATAGATATGAAAACAGAGAGAAGGAAGGCAAGACGGAGATGAGGTTTTTCGGCTTGCCACACTGAAAAAGAAAGAACGGACCAAATCCAACTGGACTGGAGACCAGAATTAAGAACAGGAAGAGAAGGAGAGGACTACAGATCCCTGGGCAAAAAAGCAAGAGAAGGAGAGGAAAGAGAGGAGGGCAACAAAGGAAGATACATAAAAGTAACGAAACAGAATCCAATTACGATTAATCCAGGAGATATATTTAACCTCACAGACATTCAATTGAGTACTGACCAAGTAAAAGTACTGAATAAAGGGCTTAAATTTGCCCCTACCCAAAACCTGAACCATTTCAATACATATAGACTTGCAGAGGTTTAAAAGTAAACTAGGTCTGAAAAAATATTTTATTAAAAACCCCATCGAGAGTACACAGACAATTTAAGTTTACAAACACTGACTTGAAAGAAAAGTCAAAATTCTTCCCAAAACAAAAAAAAAATAACACCAGAAATATCCACATTTGAAAAAGATGGTCACAAGAGAGATGGAGAAAATGACGATCAGAACAAAACACAATCTTTCAAAAAATGAAAGAAAGGCATTAGACAAACTAAAGAGAGACGGCTCAATAGTAATTAAACCGGCCGATAAGGGAGGAGGTTTGGTCATACAGACCGCAGAGATATGAAGGGGAATCGTATAAAATATTAAACGAGAACACATCAGAAAGTGAAGAAAGATCCAACAGAAGGGATCACTACAGCATGCCATCAGTACTTGGATGAGGGACAGGTGTTAGGAATCCTAAATGATAAAGGAACACAAATACTTACAAATCCAACACCCCAGAAGACCTACATTTTATCACCTCCCTAAAGATCCATAAAGACATCCAGAACCCACCAGAGAGACCAATCATCTCGGGGATAGACTCCATTTCCAGCCGTACTTCAGAATACATAGACAAACTGCTGCAACCAATGGTTCTTAAAACCAAATCCCATCTAAGACACACTCCACCTCATACAGGACTTAGAACAAATATCCTGGAAAGAATACATTTTGGTGACAAGTGACGTCCAAGTATTATACAGCAACATCCCTCATGAGAAAGGAATTGAGTTACTAAGGAAACATCTGGAAGATAAGAACATACCTCCCGAACAGAAACTATTTATCCTGGAAGGGATCAGACTTATCCTCAAAAACAATTACTTCTCATTCAACCACAAACACTACATACAGGTCAAAGGAACGGCTATGGGGACACGCTTTGCTCCAAGCTTCGCCAACTTGTACATGGACAATTGGGAGAAGGACATAATAGAAAAGATACTGTCATATACAGAAGATATAAGCGACCTTTTTCTGATCTGGAAAGGAGAAAAAACATTCATGCTATTCCTAACAGAATTAAAACTTGAAAGATCCAAACATCAGACTAGACACAATTTGGAGCAAGGAAGCCGTGAATTAACTAGACTTTACCATCTATATAGAAGGGACAATATGCACCAAAACATATTTCAAGAAGGTGGACAGTAATAGCTATATCATTCGAGATACCTGCCACCTGAACAGATGGCTAGAAGGTGTCCCAAAGGGCCAATATATCAGGATGAGAAGAAATTGTTCGAAAAAGCGAAGATTTCAACACACAGGCAGCAAAACTGACTAAGGACTTCGTGGACAAAGGGTTTGACCCAGAGGTATTGGAAAAGACCAAAGAGATCGCCCAGACAAATAGACCACTTCAAGAGCAACTGCAGATGGAGATACCCTTTATTTTTTCATATAGCCAACAGGACCAGAATTTTAAACGCATAGTTAGGAAATTCTGGCCAATCCTCAGGAAGGACCCGTTATTACAAGAAATTGTGCCTCCCAAACCAAGATTTATATGCAGAGGAACCAGGAATTTGAAATCGAAACTGACCACAAGTGAATATGCAAAGAAAACAACCATTTTAAACAGAATACGGGATTCTACGGCTGTGGCAATTGCATTAGCTGCAGAAGCACAGGAAATGAAAAAAGACACATAACTAATGTCACCAACAGAAGAGGAGCTTGGAAGATAAAAGACATACTTACCCGCTTCTCCACGAACATCATATATCTCGTGATATGTCCATGCGGTCTGAAATACATTGGAAAAACTACAAGGGCCTCAGGAGTGCAGATAAGGGAACATGTGAGAAATATAGAAAAAGGTCTCGAAACATAGCGTCTCTGCCCATTTCAACAAAGTACACAATTGTAACGCTAAAAATCCAGAATTCATGGCAATAAAGAGGATACAGAATGAGAGAAGAGGCGATCTAGCCAAAAGAAAAATCAGACAAGAGGAGATGAGATGCATTTATGAATTTGATACCCTGCACCCTAAAAGGCCTAAACATGGACTTTGAACTATGCCATTTCCTATAAATCTCCTTTTGAGCCTACTAGATTCATTAAATTGGCCCGCCCTTCTAGTTCAGTCATTCTATCCACCCCATACCATCGACCTCCCCTCGTAAAAAAGGTACAGATCCATCCCCAGAAATATTCATTACACCTATCCTTCAACCAATATGTATTTAGGTGGACTTATCCAAGCACATTCTTTACGCTGCATCTAGATATATCTATAATGCCAAAAAGGCACCCAGTGTAACACCTATTTCACATCCTACAACCCTTCCTTAATTTTGTATATACACAGGTACCGAGTATTTATTAACCAAACTTCCTACTGCATCACTCCAGAGGTGGACTTTTTTTGGCTAAGAAACAGATCCACTAGAAACAGAAGCACTGTTACCACCTATGTCCCATAGGAGTGATCATATTAACACTATTTTTTTAAGGCATCTACAAATGTACTAATAAAAGACACATGTACACCATTGACACCATATGAAATAAACTATGGCTAACCTGCCCCGAGCCTTCTAGCAATAACCAGGCTGCAGGAATAACTAAATATCTTTCGTTTTTATCAAAGTGACAGACCCACAAACACGGGTGAAGTTTAAAACCCAGCAGATAAAGATGCACTGATAACATCTCTCCGGTATATCGTGAGGTGTTGATTCCACGATCTCCGGACAGAAAGTAAAGGCATGCCAATAGGTCTGTAGACATCATGTGACCTGTCCAGACAGATCTGTGCACATGCGCGGCAAGTCCGCGTGAAAAATCTTAAGTGAAAGCACCAAAGACCAATCGGATGAAGCGACTACCAACAACGTATAAAAGATGGACCTCAGTAATACAGAGACTATCCAGCGGAAGAGACCAGAAGGCGAAACGCGTCCTGGATTATCCGTTTTTATAATTGTATTGTTAATACCCTTTAATAAACCTCTTTTACCCACGATTCCTGTATCCTGTGATCACTGCGCAGCAGAGGTCCACCAGCCAATGCCCTACACCTTATACTTCGTTGGTTACCAAGAGGACCTGGAGGCTACAGACAGACCCCTGAAACAAGGACACAGGAGGCAGTAAAGAAGGGAACCAGTCACCTTGATGGACTGGAAAAGCAAGAAAAGACTGAGCCTGGCTATACCTTAGGCTCTAAACCACGTGAGTTGAGATTTATATACATTTCACCCATTTCTTACATCACAGTGTGCGCTATGTATGTCCCCTTTGTCTGATCCAAGAGGTCAAGACCTGGTAAACGGGAGAAAGGAGAGCCGCAGATCTGGTTTCTTTCAACTATCAGCAACATCAATACAGACCTCTATCCACCAGGTGGCAGCAGCACACTGTATACCCTATCCACTGAATACGTTATCCGAACTCAGACCCAGAAGAATTTGCTGCACTTTATTAACTGTGCCTAGACAGCGGTTTACACCATAACCCACGGCAATTTATTATGTTTAAACAACCTAAATACGTGTCGATTAAGCAGATTATTTGTATTCTACCAAATGCGTTATCCGAACACAGACCTAGAAAGATTTGCTGTACTCATCTGATTAACTGTGCCTAGATTACCGTTCACAGAACACTACAGCAACCTATCACGTTTAAACTATCTAAAAGATGTGTAGATTAAGTCCAATAATTTAAAACCACCACATTGATGTGAGCAGCACCCATCCATGGATAAACCAACAATTCCTGATCTAATTCCCAGCAATAGCGAAGCATTGCACTCTTATCTAGGATAGGCAGCAGCATACACTATATATACTGTACGATCTATCACTGAACAGGCACCATTTAAGGGTTAACCTGTCAGCAGTTCAGATATGAAATTTCTATATTTCGCAGGACTGTTTAAATTTGGGGCCAGGAATTACTACACCCAGGCAATTCGTCTGCGTGGCTAAAATGTGACAAGAATATGCGTTCTAAAGACAATGGGTAAGCTAAACTCGTCTTTACACATACAAGGGAAGACATTTCCATTGATCAGAGACGGTCTTGATTCTGGTTGTGAAGAAAAAAAAAAACAGATGTTCGATCAAATTGCTTAGAAGTAAGGGAACAATGACAGTTGATCTTATCCTAGTATATGTATTCCAGTATTGTGTTTATTTTGTCAGATCAAGACTCAAAGCCATATAAACATTTGGACAATGGGTTGCCCAACCTGTAGAAGAAAAAAACCCAGCGAAGGTTAAATGACCTGTATAACCGGCTTGTAATGCTATACTATTCGGCGATATGATCTAACACTATATGGTATTTGAATATTTAACTTATGTGGTCAGTTATAACAGGCTATACTACATTTGATTATTACATAACAAATGTCGTGTACTAACATTAAGTCTGGTAATTAGGAATGAATCTTAAAAACGATATCACTAATGAATGAAATGCACGCACGCCGTGGCGAAGTATGCTGGCGATTCAATAGAAATAATATTGATATTGTTAAAATCTATGGAGTCCTGGGATATAAGATAAAACGACTCCAAACCAGTAAAAGATTGGCCAAATACATAAATTAATTCCTGCAGAAGGTTGATGGTTGATCTGAGAGCGCCATCTGCTGGCCAGGTAATATACCTGGACAGACCCCTGGAGTTAATGAATATATATATATCCTCTAATCAAATGAGGCCACATAGTGGTGGGCTAGATCTAAAACTGGGTGGGAAACCACTATATAGAGGGATCACACTAAGAAAAGAGACCCTGAAAGAAAGCTTGGGGAGAGACCTGAGGGACGCTTGGAAGGAAGAAAGGGCAGATACTTTCAGCCACTCGAATAAGACGTGACCACACTCTAATCTTCCACCTGTCGGGTATATTACAGAAAGGAAAAAGGTAAAATGGATGTCTGTAGCCATTTTGTTTTTAAAGACAGTCTTTTCTTTCAATTTTCTCTAGGTTTAGAAATGAACGAGATTTTTTTTACAGAGTTCATTCCTGGGTGAAGTCTTTTATATTTTTTTTTAGAAGTGCCAGACATGAAGGAACCTAGAATGTTTTTGTGTGATAATGCTAGAGTTAAGTGCCAAGACGTGTCATAATTAAAAATGTATTGGTCTGTCTTAAGTTTTTAAAAAAAGATATTTTGTCTTTTGGGTATAGGAATAAGAGTTAATTTCTCTGTAATATAGATTTATATTCACAAAATATATGTTTATAATCAAGGTATATTTTATTATATTTACAGTAGGAAATATACTCCAATAAATATTGTAGAAAGTATATAATTGGTAAATAAAAATTACTGAATAGATTCTGTTGAGTTAACCAGAAAAGAATTCAGCTGATAGGACTCAGTAAGTAACCAAAAGGGAGTGAGGATATAAATTAGATATGATAGTCACTAGACACTGTGTCTGAGAGAAGAAGTCTTTGTTAAGTCAGATTGAACTTTGACCCGAGATAAGAATATTAAAAAGAAATGGAATTAATTAAGTGCAATACTGCCCTCTAGAGGATAGTAAATATTATATTTGATATACCAATAATATTGCCAGTGACCTCAAATTGACTATAAGCGGCAATGTTGGTTGCAAATCAGTCCGTGATTCCAGCATTCAGAGACTCACACCGAAATGCATTACACATGACCCTCTGAGAGTCCAAGATTCCAACACTCAGACTCACACCACGATGCAGGCAGATCCCAGGACATGAGGCAAGATTCTCACCAAATCTCTGACTCCCCAAATCTCTAACTCACATGCATTGATTATCTGATATCGATAATCTTCACACATTCCAAAAATATTACATCAGGAATTCCAAGGCAGACTTATCAAAATCCAAATTGGACAGGTAATGTATGAAATTAAGGAATTCATGTAATTATATATGTTTGTAGATATTCTTGCAACGTAGACTGAGATTTCTCAGATTCTGGGTAGCTCCAAAAATTCTAGGTATTTCTATTCTGCAGATAGAAATATGAAGAAGTGGACATAAGGATTTATTCCTAAAAGAAATGTTGTAAGATTGATACCAATATATATATTGAATTTGGAAATTACTGTGATTAAAATTAATAAGCAAGGAATTATATAACTACAAAATAAAAAGCAAAATATTAGAAGTTTAATTCTCGAGATTAGGGGAGGATTCACTAAATAAGTTATTACTTATTAAATTAGTTCATCTTTTGTTGATCCATGTAGCATAGAGAGAAATATATTTCTATAAGAGCTGGCTGGTTAAACAGTTTGCTCGGAAATGCATGTTGTATTAAGCAGAAATGTTTATTAACCATTTGTGTATTAGTCACTGATAAGGTAAATGATAGTAATCATATATGCAGTTACTAACAGGAGATACATATATTGTGAAGCTAGTTTTTATATGCTGATGGATTGTGGTTTATAAATCTTTGTAGGAGATTTGAAATTTTGTATACGTAATATATATTTTTATCCGATTATTGTATTTTTCAAAGCAAAACACAGACAATTAAAAGAATTTAGGAGAATTTCTAGGAAATATAAACGATTGATATGTGTCTCGTGTAGATTTCTTATGAAATAATAATCCCTGATATATTGGATGCTTGGCTGATAAATCCAATATATAACGTGTTGTAATCACGTGCAGAGATTATATCCGACACCACTATCTTCACTACCAGATGGTAAAGTATACCTGAATAATTTGATATCTATTTCCTAATTGCATAGTCCTTACTTTAGATGTCCATCACAAATTAAAGGAATATAAATGAATTATTTTGCTGTTTAAGCCTAAACAGTAGAATAGTATCAGCCTTTCCACTCTACTGCAGACGAGCACTAAGGGAGAAACTATTACGGCTGCCTACTTGCACCATAATTTAGTGAAATTATTTATATTCCAAGAATACTGGATGTGGACATCTAAAGATCAATTGTGTACCCATAGTGAGATACACTGGAACCGCAAAATAGTTTTTATATATCAAGTACCATCAGCCCCATTAGTAAAACTAACATGACTCCTTCCATATCCATCTTGCAGCCCTTTCATTGAATGCATGCAAGTCAATAGGAAGCTTTGGGTTAACGTATATTGAATGAAGTGCTGTGATTGTTCTGTGGAAGAGATAGTCTACCTATCAAGTGTGTTATGTATCTCCCTGAAGGAAGTTGCATTTAGTGAATAGGCCCCACAATAACAAATTGTGCTGCAGGTGATGCCCAGTAACTGAGTGTTTATTTTGGCCATGTGGAGGATTGGTTTATAACGGGAAAGGTTTAAGTGAATAGAATAGAGCTTGGTGTTTGAGAACTGAGGCGTGTATATCTGTGGTGCGGTCTATAAACCTAAAATATTTGTCCATTCGATTATTGCGTGTCGCAGTATCGCTACTAATCACGATCTATAATTACTTTTGAAATTGCATCTTGCTAATCCGTTGATAACATGATTGTATGAAACTTGACGTGTGAATAAATTTTGGTTTGAATTGTTTTACCGTTACGCAGTCTCATATCTTTATTGATTTTATTGCGTCTAAAAATATCTAGATAGCATCAAAAGAACTCGGGATAACGCGCCATATATTTGTTAAGACGTATATTCATTGATTGGTTATTAATCCTTATTTTAAGGGTAAAACACACACTTAATATATCCCTGACCTATTAAAGAACTCAATCTCTACATATTTGGAGGCACTGCTGAGAGGCTAAATAAATTTTTCTTCACAATAAAATCAAGTTTATCAAGTAAGAGAGCAAGTTATTGGTTGTGAGCGCCAGATCAAGTATTTGTGAAAGTAACACAAGATTGCTGGGCGTTAAGTAGCAGATTATTGGATTAAAACAGTGGTAATCAAGTAACGTTTGTTGTTGGCTGTGTATACCTGTTTAAAGTATTGTTATCTGATTGCTGTAGTGCAGAAACATGTCTGATTCAGATACTGATAGCCAGGAGGAAATCTCTCAAATCGAGTCTTGAAGAAGCAGGAAGACCGATGGAAATATTTGAAGTGGTAGAACAGATCAGAGAGTCATTGCATATTGAAACCAGTCTGATTGTGCTTGTTAATACTATCAAAGACCACGCCCAAAATCTTGTACACAATATGTGGGACAAAGAAGGTGATGTGCGTACGTTCTTGGATTTGTTTGCAAACAAACAAGCAAAGGAGGGATTGTATTATAATGAAATCATGGCCCTCCATAATGTATTTGTGTTGTGCATTTGCTAAACAAAATGCGATACAAAAGGTTGCCATGATGGAGACCATCGCTGACTTAAATGCAAAAGTAGAAAATGTTAAGGATTTAACAGACAGACCCGAGAAAGCCACTACAGAATTACTTTAAACGAACGTAGCCAGAAACTGCAAGAACAACTCCAAAGCTTGCAAGCTGTATATAAAGAGAGGTGTTGAATTAAACAGTTTTAAAGAGAAATGTTCTAATTTAGAGCAGGAACTGTATGGCTATAAGCAGGAAATAATGCTGCCAAATGAGTCCCAGGTGTCAAGCAGTGATGAAAGTGTTGAAACTGACAGATAAAATTCAATGCTTACTGGAAACCTTGAAGAAAGAGGTACTAAAAGCCCGGATAGACTCCATATCCCAGGTAAAGGGTAAACAAACAGAAACGGTTTCCTCTGACCATAAGCCTGATGCTGGCCCTCGTTTAAAAGAGCATGCCAGAGACAGTGGGGTAGATTCTGGAAGTGGCCCCGCAGATGTTAAACAGGGCGAAAGGGGGATCCCTTCAAGGCCCATAAAAATGCACGTCCACCCATCTAATGAGGCCAGTCATGGGAGTCATAGGATGGATAAAAGGGCCCAAACAAGCCAAGTTGCCCCTAAGCAATATCATGATGCCTCCCAGGTATGTGCTGCTAGGAGGAAATCGTACGCTGAGGTGGTAAGAGGAAATAATCCAGATAGGAACCCCAGGGTCACACCTGCCCCGCACCCACCAAGAAGTGGGGAGCAGAGGTCACCCAATGACTGCAGAAGCTATGAGCAATGGCCACGACTGCACAATAATCACAAGGAATATGCCCAAGGCCTGCCCAAAGAAATAGGCATCCCCAATATAGTGGTTCCCCACAAAGTGATGATCCCCCTCAAATAGGTAGGACACCCCATTGCGTTAGGGTTCCTGAAAATAGACGGGGAGGTCAGACAGGAGACCCCAGATCACACCGTCAGAACAGAAGTAGTGATGCCGATTCTGACACAAATAATTCTAGGCCCGAGCGTAATAGGATCTGCAGAAATAGATACCTTAACCGAAATTATCCGAATGACCTAATAAACCAATTAGAATACCGGTTATATCAATTAGCTGAATAATTGGCGGAGATAACCGAGTATATATGGGCACAATGGCCTGATAACTCTTTAGGGACAAATCCAGTGGCCACCCAAGGGCCACAGGATCACTAACACCTCAGGTGTTATTGAATCAAAGGGACCGACTGAATGAAATAGAGGTGGCACAACCTAACACCATTTTATCCCCAGGTCTACATATTAATAAGGAATCTAAGTTCTGTAAAGAGGGATTTCTGCTGTTGGATGCTAACCACTCTTTTTCAGCCTACTTCTAGACCTCTGATATAAACAGGTCATTAACCGCAACCGACTCTCAAGAGATCGACGTAGCCAGATGCCCCGATGGAGAGCCAGCTACCTGTTGCGCGGTAGCCTACAAGAAACATAAGGTTCTCTGTACGGTGGGTAAGGATGAGAATTTCCCTACCCCAGGTAAAGGGATTCTCAACACCAGTTCATTGAGTTGCCCTCGAAGGTTAGGAACGGGTATTAACAGGGTCTGTTATCATAAATCCCTACAATAACTGCATGATTGCACGAGTAAACCTCATGGGAAGGCCGAATCCAATCACTGGTTTTATCTAGTTAATACTGTCAAAGAAATTAAATTTGTAGGAAAATACACATATATAAATCTATACGTATATATTATTTATCTCTACAGGGCGATATCCTATTTAGTCCCCCATTAGGAAAGCAAGCCCACAAAAAGGGGAGGATATACTTAATGGCTCACAAGAATTGAAAGGGTTAATAATCTATGTGTCACTATCTTGATAAGAGGCATTAAAATAAACGCCAAATTGCATCTAAGGAAAAGCATGGAATAAATCAGAAATGAGGAAGATTACCCGTTTCCATTTACCATAATCCTAAAGTCCAAAGTCACAAAGATGAAGTGTTAACCTAAATATTCACATGTTGTGTATGTCAATTCTTATGAAGTTTCTCATTTTAGAAAGATAAGATGAGTAAAGTGACAATTGGTCACTCGCATGGAGACGTGTCCTAAAGGCTCAGATGTCTTGTGATATATATGTAAAGGTTTCCTTCCTCATCCCCTACAAAAGGTGTTTTCATTTACAGGCAAATGTAGGCAACTGTGAAATTGATTAGCAATGAATGTGTTTGATGATACCACATGCGTGCATGTACACAAGTCGTCATTTCCCAACGGCAAGGAATGCAAAATGCCACCCTGCAACATGTATAAATCATGAACTGCACGTAGGAGATCCAGGCTGATCACCTGTGCCTCAAGGATCACCTGCAGCATCTGGATAATACATGCAGCGGCGTGGATTTGTTAATGCACTGCCCATCAGCTTGAACACAGGGTTAGTGGAAGATCCGAATGGCTGGAGAAAGGTAACTGAATCCAGAAATTCAGCGTTCGGTTACCTTTCCTGGCCAGCTATTCAGAGAGCAGGCAAGTCGCCAAACCTTGGCAAATTGCCTGCACATACGGTGCCTGTTCGAGGGCAGTGAAATCCCCAGAGAAGCAATGCTTCGTCTATTCAGAGAACATAACCAGTAGTGAAAGGTTCCCGAAATGCCCTGCTATCAGTGGTGTAGCATGGGGGGGGGCCCAAAATGGCGGTGACCCCGGTGTGATTTTCTTAGGGGCGCAAATTTCTAATTTGGGCCCCTAATATCTCCCAGCCGCACCGCTGAATTCGGAAAGGAGTTGTCACGTGACGCAGTGTGCCGGCGCCATGCTTCTCACGTGGGTGGGAGAGAGGAGGCACTGCGCAGCATGCAGCTGGAGGGACCAATGCGTAGCTGCGTGCTGTGCAGTCACAGATTGAGAGGCAGAGAGTGAGTGTGGTGTGCTGTGAGGCTGAGCTGTCGAGCGACACAAGCAGTGAGAGGAGACGAGATGAGACAGGAGTCAGTGTCACGAGCTGCCTGGCCGGTTCATCATCCCTGTGCCGTACTGCAGTGCCATCCATATCCCAAGGCCAAAGCCCAGCCAAGGTATGGTACCTGCTGGCTCAGCTGCTCCCGTGAGTGTGACAGAGGCAGGCTCAGCCTGTGTATTGTATGTAAATGTGTATTGCCAAGAAGAGAAGTTCACAAGGATAGAAAAAAATGCGGCCTAATTGTTCAGCCAAACCCCCTGGGGCATTGTTAATCTTGTTCTACACTGTCTGTAGACCAATGTTAATTTAAAAAAAAAGCAGTTTAATTCAGTGTCAAATAAATGTTAAAAGCATTGCCATTCCAATTCCTTTCATCACTCTTCTAGTGCGTGCTGCCAGATATTTTAAATATACCCGTGTTGTGAGCTGGGGGCAAATATACCCATGTTGTGAGCTGGGGCAAATATACCCATGTTGTGAGCTGGGGCAAATATACCCATGTTGTGAGCTGGGGCAAATATACCCATGTTGTGAGCTGGGGGGGGCAAATATACCCATGTTGTGAGCTGGGGGCAAATATACGAGAAATTTATATGGGGAGAAATTTATATTGGGGGAATAAATTGATATGCTGAGGGGAGAAATTTATTTGGTATGCGTTGGCGTAGGCGTTGAATAAATTGCTATTGGTACATTACTGTGAGTTTTATTACTGTGGAGCTCTGAAACCCTCATACACACTGCACATTACTGTGAGTTTTATAGCTACATACCCCCCGGGGTGATATATGGCTATGCTTGTGAATACATGGCTTGGCTGTAATGCATGCATTTGTCTTAAAGCAGCCTGCTGTGTGTAAAAGTCTGCATCTGTCCTTGTCGCAGTCCCGTTGCCCTGCACACAAAAGGCTGTTATTGCTCCACATTACCTGCTGCTTGCACTTCAAAGTAAGAATGACTTGTAAAATTGCCTCTGTCCTTAAAGGGTTGGGGCGCACGATTCTTGCCTTGCCCCGGACGGCGACAACCCACGCTACACCACTGCCTGCCATTCGGTGGTTTAATGTGGCAGGTTTATTCAAGTGAATCCCATAGGCTTCAATGTTAAAAATATTCCTGTTTTAATTCAATAGCTAAACCGTTCATTTTAATATACCTGCAGGTAAAAGTCTCTTCATTTGTAGATTTAGTAGGACTTTAGGCATTTTTTGCAAACTTTTTTTTTTATAGTTTTTTTCTGTAACAGCCCTTTTTATGATCATTCATTGGATCATGTGTAAATTGCAGACATTTTCGTTCTGTAGATTCTTTGCAAACAGCGTTTCACTTTTCAAACATTCAAGCGTATGTTTTTTTTTCTCTTCACCTCCCTCGTCTGTGGTGTCGGCTTTTTCCAGAGGCTGCGTTGCGTGTGATCGGCTCGGGTTTTTCTGGCATTTTCAGCGGGTTAATCCAGATGTATTTGCGGGTTTCGGTGTGCGTTCGCCCTCGTTCGCGGTGAGTTCTCAGCGGGTTTGTGGCGACTTTTCCTTGCGCTATGACAGCCCTGTGGTGCTTGCTGAATACACCGCAGGGTTGCCGAAATGGGATCGCCAAATCGTGCCGAATAGAACGAAAAGTCCACGAACGTGCGGTGACTTGGATTCTCTTTGAATAACCCTGGAAACCCTACCCCCTCATACAACATAATAAACATACACTAATATCAAATTAAATAATGTCAGAAAGCTATGTGAGGAAGATGACCAGGACAGCAGACTGAGAGGCCGATAGAAATTGGCGAAACGCGTGTCTGTACGGTTTTGTTATAAAAACACCATATTTTAATAACTTTTGGCCAACTTTAACCCTGCTCTGATTCCGATTGCCGACGCTGGAGGAAGGAGACAGGAGGGGGATTCAGTGCTCCCTGAATGTCCCAGAAACGGTGTCTGGATACAGGCACCGGAACATGTGAATAATGCTGCATTGGCTTTTAATGTACTGACATCTGATAAAGATAATTTGCGCCTGTTTTCTTTTGATCCCTGGTTCCATATACCAGAGGGGATACAGCGCTCCTGTCAAGACACTGAATGTGCTTTTACTAGGGTCTAGGTCTTTGAAACTTTACTCACGTTTTAGTGAGTGTCCAAATTATGAAAACTAATTAGGATAATCTGCGCAATTGTGCATCTCTATTGATTTTATTTTTGAGGTACGCATATTGAACAGGAACCGAGGAAAGCAGTCCAAAATTTTGTTTTGGAAAGGAACAGACCCAACTACAATCATCTTTTACACGTTTTAAAAGTACATTTTAGAGAATTATTCCGGTGACCACCACTACCTATTGTATGTATTGCATTGAACATTTAAAGAGTTAAAATTTTGTCTATTAAGATTATGGAAATATATACGGTATATTTTATATGCATCATCACTGCACCATAAGGAAGTTTTTTCCACTTTCAATTTCATATTTTGGGTATCTAAGGTTGTGGATACCCCACACTTGTGTATTTGGCTGCACCAATTCTAGCAATATTCTTAAAAATGGATAGATATTATATTTGGTGCTAAATATAGGGCACATACAACCCCCCCCCCAATCAAACCTGGGACCACACAGATACTAGATGTGGACTACAGGCACTGCAAGAGGCCAAATAAGAGGATTTGGTATTTATTGGAGAAGGGTCACCATCATTACCCATTACACAGTAGAGAAACTATTGGAGGTGCACGATTTGAGTTTACTGCTCGGGTATTCTGTGGTATCATGGCTACAGGTCACTGCGGCTGAATCCACGGACATTTTACCATCAATGAGGGGTAGGGTTATGTCTAGCTGTAGTTTGTAACCACTTCTTTTTTTTTTTTTTTTTTTTTTAAATTTAAAGTTTTTTATTTTTGAAATAAGTCAGCATTACATCATACTGTAAAATAATGGATGACCTCGCAGGGCCAAACAAGAAGACATAACAAGCAACGGAAACCACACATGGCCAAAAAAGTGTCATCGTAAAAACAGCGAATCGAAAAAATCTAAGGATAGCAATATGTTAGCAGAAAACATCCCCTAGACGGGGGGTCTCATCAAGGTGGGAAATCAAACATATATAAATGCAGCCACTTAAGGCGGCCAAGGTAACTACGGTCAGCTGGTCAAAAAACATGCGTCGCAAAGAAGGACAGGGCGGTAAAAATAAGTAAAAAGGCAGAAAGTACCATGTGCAGGCAAAAAAGCAAAAGCCCTATGCAATGCAGGCTGGGACTGATCAAAACAAATTACGAACCGTCCTGAAAGTCCAGGCACTAGGCCAAGCTAGAGACCAGGGACACGTAAGCATATAAGAGAAATGCAGGGGAGGGGGTGTAATTCAGTAAAGCTCAGACCTGGAGAGGTAGAGGGCATAGAAACCAGCCTTCAATCCGGTCGAGGGTCCGGAGGATCTGGTGAGAGGCCCGCAGCCGCAAGGTCAATCCAAGCCACCGCGGGATCCGTGATGGTATAGGGGACATTTGCGTGGGTCACCACCAAAGCTCCTGCCAGACCCCAGCGATATCGGACACCCTGTCGGCGAAGAACTGATGTCACTTCACGAAAACGCCTGCGAGCCATCAGGGTCTGGAATGGGAGATCATGATACAGGGCCAGAGTGGAGCCCTCAAAGCGTACGGGATCCCTCGCGCCAGGAGCAGACATAACCTTGACCTTGAAAGCCACTTCACGGAAGGCCACTACGACGTCTCGAGGAGCCCCAGGTGGGTTCGTCGCAGGTCTCCTGACCCGAAACACCGACCCAAGCATGTCAGGTGTGTCAGGGGGAAGCCCCGTGACCTGAAGCACAAGACGAGTCACGTAGGACGGTAGAGCGTCGGAGGTAATAGAGTCCGGGACACCCCTGACCCTGATGTTTCGGCGTCTGTGTCTCGTTTCAAGAATCTCCACAGAGCGTGTCAGAAGTTCGACTTGGTATCGCAAACCAGCAACCTGACCAGACAGGTGAGTTTGTTCCGTTGTCACAGCAGAAGTCGTCTCCTGTACCACCTTCACCTGAGCACGCATCGCCGCTATCTCCGTGCGGACCGCCGCCACCTCAGGCTGCCACACCTCACGTATCACCCGAAGCTCCTCCAAGATCCTGCGGAGATCCCCCTTCGTGGAGGGGAGATGGTCGTCCTCCTCCTGCACCTGTTGCTGTCGAAGTCCCGTCCCACTGCAGACCGATGATCCGAGGTCACACTATTACTGGCGGAGGTAAGGGGAATCTCAGTCGGGTCCCCATCAAAAATATCCTCTGTGTCCGGCGTTGCCCCGGACGATGTCCGCATTGCTGATTTTCTCTTCTTCTGTGCCCGTTTCCTAGCAGCCGCCGAGAGGGGTCGGGAGTCAGACGCCGGTGACTGCGGGGCAAGCCAGGGCATCCCAGTAATACCCCCCTGAGGTTCATAGTCGCTGTCAGCCTCCGAGGAGCCATAGCCCGGGGGAGGGAGGAAGAAGCAGTCAGTCCCGTAAAAGCGGACCCACCTCGCAAAACATCCCGAATGTCCCTCTGTCGGGGGGCCCGTCGCTGGGAACGACCGGTAGGCATGGTTCCGGAGATGCTGGGCTGGCACGAGGTCGCAGGGCGGTGAGGGAATCTCAATACGCCTCGAGTAGGCTTCCAAGATGGCCGCGGTGACTAGGCCCAAATCGCGCTGCCGGCAGCAATCTGTCCCCGGGCACGAAACTCAGGGCTAAATCAGGTACCTCAACTCTCCAGGATCCCTCTAGCCAACCGGGAAGCTCACAGGGCAGTGCAAACGGCGAAAAAAAGCAATAAAATCCGTGGTAGACACAGAGCTCCTCCAAAATGCTGCTGCTCGTTTCCACAGCTAGCTCCGCCTCCCTTGTAACCACTTCTAGTAATTATTTATCCACACAATTCTTGGGTGGGATACGTTAACGGATGCATTAGGGGACAAATCTTTGACAGACTTCACAGGTCAACAGCAGTTGGTTCTCCAATAGGAGACAAAGTAGATCAATTCCATGGCACAGGGGCAGCCGAACAATGTCACAGTCTCAGACTTTAATCCTCATGGCAGCTTCTGCTCTGCCGTATCAGCCCACTCAGTTAAATTTGCATTACATGGCAGCCCCAACAGGACCTTTGCTCCAACCCCAGCTTGGCCATACCGATTTAAAAAAAAGGGATTCTGCAGACTAATACAGTTGGGCATAAATTGCAAAAAAGTGTAAATCAGTAATTGAGAGACACCAAAACACCGTATAGGGATGGAAAAAGCCTGGTATAGAGGACTAAAACCACTTGTTACATATAAAACCAGAAAAAAAAGGTAGCAAACACCAAACGTATTTGGAATAAGCTGCTACAAAGTCTGCAAAATAATCCAAAAATGTATAAAAGCAACAACTCTGACAGACAATAGAATAAATGATAATGAAAGGTCCATTACATAGAACGCAAGAATGACCTTAAGTGTGCAAGTCTGCAAAAGAGAAATATGTAAGTACAACCATCCATTGCCCTAAATCTGTATAGATTTCTGCACTGTCCCTATACCCACTGTCCCAAAGATGGAAAATAGGTGCAAATGAGACAGTATTCTAGCAGTGAACTAACCATAAAAAAGACAGGGGTACAAAAGGGAGCACAAAGTCAAAAAGCCACTGAATGTATAATTGTAAAATGCCTGGGGCCAGGGCCGCCATCAGGGCATTACAGCCCATGCTATGGTAAGGGGCCCAGGACTGGGGGGGCCCGCCGGCGGCAGCAATCTTTACTTTAAGCCGCAGGCCTCAGATGAGGTACTGCCGCCTACCTGGGCCCGGACAAGCAGAGACTTCCAAGATGGCGGCAGCCGACGGGCCCCCTCTGATGATGGCAGAGGGGACGCACCAAATGTCTGCAGCAGGCAGCGTCATGCCCCGATCCTGGCCCTGCCTTCCTCCCGAGTCGCGCCGCCGCACGTGTACTCTGCGGCGCTGGAGGAAGTGGTCTTATAACGTCACTTCCTCCCGGCGCTGCAAGATGCACGTGGAGCGGCGGAGGAAAGTCCCATCCAGGCCAGGTAATACTGGGAAGGGGGGGGGGGGTTAAAACAGAGGGGGGTGAAATTAAGAGAGGGGGTGAATTTAAACAAGGGGGCCATGAATTTAAAACAAGGGGGGGGGTGAATTTTTTTTTTTTTTACTCGTTACATGAAAACTTTATTAACTTTAGTTTGCCTTTTATAATAAGTGGTCACCCTTGAAATAAAAAAAAAAAACGACAGCATTTTAATTTGTAACCCCACCCCCCGGAAAAAAGTTTTTTCCATGGCATCAAAAAAAAAATCAAAAAAAAAATCACATCTCTAGCGACAGCACAGACAGATAGTGTTTTCCAGGCTTTATATTCACGGTGCGTCCAGCCATCGATGAGTCTCCTGCAGGGACGCTTTGCACTGCTCCATCTCCCCCTGCAGCACATGCTGCTCGGCTTTAAACTGGTATCGGCTCGGCTGCTCCGCGCACAGCTTGGCCATAAGGGACTCGGTCAGGGAGCTCTGCACGGCCACGGCCTGGGTGAAGTCCTGGATCTCCTGCATCAGCTTTCCTGTATAGAGCTTGGTCTCTTCTCTCTGCTTGGAGATTTCTTCTGCGAAGGACGGGAGACTCTCCTGAAACGGGATCAAGGATTTCAAACTCCAGGGTCGTGTATTTCTCCAATTGGCTTTTCAGCTCAGCGACTTCATTCCTGAGCTTCTCCGAGCCCTCGCTCAGCTGTATATTCACCTCCTGAGAGCCGACCAGCTGATTCTTTAATCTGGCGATCTCCTCTGTTAGCATCTGGTTTCTTATTCTAACGTTCGCTTCAGATCTGAACCTGTTAAGTCCAGTTTTGGGAGCCCTGGCATCGGAGTTAAGGTTTCTCCCTCTCACGGGCAAAGCTGGGTTTGGTGGATTCTGTTCTGACAATACAGGTTTAGCCGTACGTTTCATCAGCACGTCACAGGGATACGGGATTTTATTCATAACCGCGACTTCAAACTTAAGTAACTGCTACAGGAGGGCATTTGGGAGGTTTGAGAATTCGAGCTCCAGGAGATCTAATCCCCTGACATTCAGAGCAGACTCTGCAAGACAACAACCCCTCAAGAGGCCTCCACACACAGAGGCATGACGGGAAATTGAGTTCGGTGCTGCAGGAGGACTCGTCACACAAGAGGGGGGTGTGGTGAGAGCGGAGTCACATGACAGAAAGGGTGGGGGCGGTACCAGGCAGTGTCTGCTGGGATGCCATGCTAGCGGGACGTACTGTAGGTGTCTCCTCTATCCGATGTTATGCTGAATAAATCAACAACTATAAACCAACCCACGGAGTCTACTCTTTTCATGACAGGGGGATCTTACCAGCAGGCACGGTGCTTGCGTTGAAGCCAGGGGTGAATTTTTAACCAGAAGGGGGGTTACATTAAATCAGGGGGTGAATTTGAAAACAGAAGGGGGGTTAAATTAAAACAGGGGGTGAATTTTTAAACAGAAGGGGGCTTAAATTAAAACGGGGTGAATTTTTAAACAGAAGAAGGTGGGTGAATTTTTAAACAGAAGGGGGGGGGGTGAATTTAAACCAGAATGAGGGGGGGGGTGAAATTAAACCATAAGGAGAGGAGATGAATTTAAAATTGAGGGGGAGATTAAAATGGGGGGGAATTAAAACAGGAGGGGGGATGAATTTAAAATGGAGGGGGGGTTCAAAGAGAAGAGGGGGTGAAACTAAAGGAGAGGAGGGGGGAATGAAATTAACATGAGAACTAAGAGTGGGGTCACAGGAGCCACAGCAATATTTTAGTTTAATGGTAAAGGCAGTGAGTGAACGTACACAGAATTCCTGTATACGTTCATACTCCCTGCCTTTATCATTAGGTCTATTGCTGTGGATCCTGTGTATGTTCATTCTCCCTGCCTCTCCAGTGAGAGTTCTATTGCTGTGGTGCTCTGTGATGCTTAACCAGTGGAATTATCCAATTATACTTTTATGCTACATTGTTTGCACTAATACACATTTTATGCGATTTTTAAAAGGTATTGGGAGCATCACTCTGGAATACGATCTTGATTCATATTTTTTAATCACAATTTCATTCTGTCTTAAATTATGTCAAATGTACTGTTGTACGAGCAATATGTGTGATTTCAAGATATTGGGACTAACACTCTGTAATGTGATCACGATTCACACTAAATATTGTATTTATTATGGGAAGACGGGATCATGGGGGGGCCCATTGTGAGGGTCAGTAAGGGGCCCCAAAATTTCTGATGGCTGGCCTGCCTGGGGCAACAGCTAAGGAGCAGAGTAGCAACTGGAGACATCCTACTGATGTAGAGGGAGACTGGGGAGAGCATGTATTCCAGTAAGGGGTTTGGGGGATTCCAGGGCTCGTGGGTGCAGCTTGTCTTCACCTCGTCTGACTCCTCTTCCCACGCGCCACAGCAGCAGCCAGCCCAGCGCCTGACAACACTGGTGCGAGCCACCAGCCCCAACACTGCGTGTCGCTCACATGACAAGACAGTGCCGTCGTGGAGTCAAACTGAAACTTCCTGCTACTCCATCCATACCTGCCTCGAAGTCATCGTGGAAGCTGGCTGCGGACCATGTAAGGGCCGCTCACGGACAATGTTGGTGAGTGTACACCTTGCCTACCCCTACTCTCCAGCTCCAGTCACAGCAGCTCCTGGGGGCCTGCCGGACTAGGCTTGCAGCCTGAGGCTTGTCTAGGTCAGCTAGGCGAGCCCCAGTCAGGCAGCCGGTCCACCCGGATTCTCCCGGTAGTCCCGATGGCCAGTACATGCCTGTCGATTACATAACAGGTTCATCAAGTGGCAGAGTATCAATCTTGATGCTAACAGGAACTGTATTCAGCCAAACAACGATCTTCTGGGTCGAGGCTAGCAAACTATCCCTGCGAACCATGTGGAAGCTGATGCTGGCTGGAGCTACAGGAGAACAAAAGTAGGCATCGGGGTGGTGAGTTCCAAAACCAGAATCGCTCACCTTTCTAGGTTTTTTTAGTCAATGTTTTTCTCATTTGTTTCTTTCAATATTAAGCCCAGCCTGAAAAGACTCATTTACTGGAAGAGAAATGCAGATTCCTTCAAATAATCCATTTCCATACCATTTCATGTCAGATTTTACCTGGAATAAACATTAACTGAGTAACCGTTAGGATCTGGAGAGCACAGAACCCTCTTACATTAAACCTGAAACCAGATACTGGAGGTGGAATACAGGCGCTGCAATAGGCCAAATAGGAGTTTGGAACTTCATGCAAAAAAAATATAAAAAAAAATTGGATTGGATTGGATTAAAATCCAAGTTTCCCCAGAATTACATCCAGTAGGGAAGCTATTGCAGTGCATGATTTGAGTTTGCTGCCCGGGTATTCTGGAGGTTTGCATAGCCGAATCCACTGACATTTTACCATTGGTGAGGTTTAGGGTTATTGACCTGTATAACCCCATTAACTACTTACCAGTGGAAGCCGTTATTAATCTGTACATTTAATCCATGATTTATCCAGATGTATTGGGTGTTCAGAAATGGAATTTATGACTTTGTAAACCTCTATGCAGCCCCTGCTCTGCCGTATCAGTCAACTCCGATGGATCCTTCCATCATGGCAGAATTCCAAGGGCAAAACCTCTATGCAGCCCAGCTCATCCATTTGCACAGATGTTTCGGTTCATCCACGTGTCATTTGGTCGTTTAATAGGCAACAGATGGAGTTAAGCCATGGCACAGTGGAAGCCAAGCCACAGGAAACATGGCACGCATGGCTGCTCACTCTGCTCTGAACTCTCCTGTATTCCCTGCTCAAGCATTTAATGCAGTCGGATCCTTCATACAAGTGAGCAGAATAAAACAGTTAACGTCCTGTTCTATACAAATATTAGCTGCCTAATTGCATTTCAGGATACATTTAAGTGCAAATGCGACAATATGAAAAAATTGGCATGTATAAGTGCACGTTGGAAAATTAATTAAAAAAAAAAGTGGAAAAACAATCTGGAAAAACACAGCAGGATGGAGGGATCTTTAATTTAACGGACACTCCACTTACATAGAAATGAAAGTTCTAAAGAAAGGCATGAAATATGCCCCTACCACACATGAATTTATTCGAAACATATTGATCTACAGAAGTTCAAAAAGAATCTGTCTGAAGAAATATTTTTTAAAAAACCCCATCAACAGACCCAATATCTTTCAATTTTACCACCATACCAATCTGAAGGAAAAATCTACCTTCTTCCCTAAATCCCTTATCTCGCAAGAGATTAATACATTTGAACAAATGATTATGGCAGATTTAGGGAAACTCAAGACATCTACAAAATCGAATAATCTAACAAGAAAAGAAAGGGACACACTGAAAGAACTGACATCAAACGACAACATTGAAATTAAACCGGCAGACAAGGGAGGTGGTACGGTCATTATGTCAGCCGAATATTATAAAAGTGAATCCTACAGAATCCTTAGTGATGAGAACACGTATCGGAAATTGAACAAGAATCCGGGAAAAGACATCCAAGAAAAGTTTGCCCAATACCTTGAAGAGGGTCATACATTAGGTATACTCAATGACCACGAGTTCAAATATCTGAAAATTGAACATCCAAAGATACCTGTATTCTATTTTCTCCCTAAGATCCATAAAGATCTCCTTAAACCTCCTGGGAGACCCATCATCTCTGGGATAGGATCTGTGTCCAGCAGGCTATCAGAGTATATTGACCACCAACTTCAACCTTTTGTAATCAGCACTACAGCACACCTGAAAGACACTACAGAGACTTTGAATATTTTAAACGACATAAGCTGGGAGGATGATCTACTTCTGGTCACAAGCGACGTCAAATCGTTGTACACTATCATACCGCACAGAAATGGACTAGAGGCCACTGAACACTTTGACGAAGAATGAAGCATTACAACCAGAACAAATTGTTTTTATTTTGGAGGGGATACGTTTAATTTTAGAAAACAACTATTTTTATTTCCAGGATGATTTTTATATGCAAGTCAATGGGACTGCGATGGGAAGTCGTTTTGCCCCATCATATGCCAACCTGTTCATGGCTTTCTGGGAAGAATCTTTTTTATTCAAATACCCAAACAACCTGGTTTGTTATAAAAGATATATTGATGATATCTTCTTTATTTGGAAAGGAGGAATCAACACCCTGGAGACATTCCTACAAGAACTGGACCAAAATGGAAGAGGCATTTCACTTACCACCGTATGGAGCCACGAACGAATCACTTTTTTAGATTTAAGTATCTTCATTCAAAACGGTGTGATCAAGACCGAGACTTTCTTCAAAAAGGTAGACGTCAACAGTTTTATCGAAACCTCCAGCTGCCACCTACCACAGTGGCTTGACGCAGTTCCGAAAAGCCAATTTTTGAGAGTAAGGCGAAACTGCACTGACCTGGACACCTATGAAACACAGACAAACTAAAAACAGATTTCATGGAGAAAGGTTATGACCCAGATACACTTGAAGACACCAGGAACAAAGTCAGGAACATAGAACGCACCAATTTACTGAAGAAGAAACCTAAAACCGGAACACAATATACAACTGATGTACCCTTCATTTTTTCATACAATGCCCAGAATCAATATATCAGGAAGACGATCAAGAAATACTGGCCAATATTAAGAAAAGATCCGTTACTGAGAGAAATTCTACCCGAAAAACCAAGACTAATCTGCAGAGGTGCCGGCAACCTTAAAATGAAATTAGCGCAAAAACACAGAAAACCTCTGAATAAAAACCTCTACGGCATACAAAAAGGGTTTCATCAGTGTGGGAATTGCCTTAACTGTCGCAACACTAGGAGTAAGAAACAGATTATTACGCAGATAGATGGCAACACAGGACCTATCAAAATAAGAGACGTAATCACTTGTTTTACCAAGAATGTGATTTACCTATTAATATGTCCATGTGGTCTGAGATATGTAGGGAGGACAACCAGAGCCCTTCGTGTACGTGTTCAAGAACACATCAGAAATATCCGGAATGGGAATGAAAACCAGTGTCCCTTTACACTTCAAAAACAAACATGCTATGAATCCAGAGGGATTTACTTTCATTGGGATTAGGAAAGTCGAAGCACCCTGGAGAGGTGGCAATTTCGAGAAAACAATCGGAAAAGAAGAAATGAGCTGGATCTTTAACCTGGGTACCCTCCAACCACAAGGTCTGAATGCCGATTTCGAGTTATGCCACTTCCTCGACTGACCATTGGCATTTACTATCCTTCCGCTAATTCCGAGTTTTGTAACACGTACGATCATTCCATCTATCTAATTTGCACACTCAGACTACACACTTCTGGAAACACTAGTTAACAATATGTCTTTCAACCAGCTTACAGTATGTCTTTTCACCACCGGATATCCTGATTTTTTATCTATGTACTCCATCCTTTTACAATTTTGTATTCTGTCATCCTGGTTTTTATGCATGTATTTATACATTTATCCCCCTCAGGGGATATTCAATGTACGCTTTTATATTTTTAATTTTCTTGTATGTCTTTCCACCACCTGATATCCTGATTTTTTTATCTATGTACCCCATCCAGTTTATTCCTTTTACAATTTTGTATTTTGTCATCCTGGTTTTTTTATGCATGTATTTATGCATTTATCCCCCACCTAGGGGATATTCATTGTACGCTTTTTAGATTTTTAATCTTCATTTATTGTCAGCCTATATGGAATTTATCCATTTTATGTCATCTTGTGATTGCTCTTTTAGTTATTGTGCTCTGTTAATATGCTGCTTTTTACATTGGTCACTTTTCCTTATACCAGCTATGGGTTGCAAGTGTACTTCTTTGTTTAAGCAGGTTATCACCCGCACCACCTTACACTGGTACAGCGATGTGACCATCAGTACATAGGCATTCCCCTGTAAGCAATTGTCCCCTTGTGACTGTCCCCATATAACCTTGAGATCACCCCCTCAACACCAGAGGAACTGCCTTTCATTTTCTGTCTCTTTCTCCCGATATTGTCGCTTTAATTACACTCAGAACGTCTGGAACGCAAGAAATCGGCCTATGGAACGCACGTCCAAGATGGCCGCCACGCAATGACGCGACACACACCATGTGACCGCAACCTCCGCGAACCCGGAAGTAACTCCGAAATCTAATGTCCAGCGTTCACTATTTAAACAGACACACGTGGAGTGTCCTTTACCCCCTCCTTTTGAGATCATCTTTCACCCAGACTGAGGAAGGCTACATTCGCAAGCCAAAACGCGTATCTGTGATACTCACTGCTTTTTTTAACCCATTAAAACCCTATTCCTTTACCATCTGCCTCCATCTGAGAGATTTATTGCATAGTGCATGCTGTATATATTCTTTTTCCTTGCAAGAAGATTGTCTGCTGTTGAAAGAGGTGCAGGTACCCACCGTAGTAGTACCATATGCCCACAAGTTGAGCCTGCCATTAAAGGCTCCAACATCGGTGAGTTTGTCCTTGATTATTGCAGAAGGTATTAATGGAAAAGTATGTCTTTTTGCTGATGACACAAAGATTTGCAACAGGGTTGACGTTCCTGGAGGGATCAGCCAAATGACAAATGATTTAGGTAAACTAAAAAAATGGTCGGAGTTGTGGCAATTGAGTTTTAATGTGGATAAGTGCAAGATAACGCACCTGGGACGTAAAAACCCAAGGGCTGAATATAGAATATTTGATACAGTCCTAACCTCAACATCTGAGGAAAGGGATTTAGGGGTCATTATTTCAGAGGATCTAAGGGTAAGTAGTCAATGTAAATAGAGCGGCAGGAAATGCTAGCAGAATGCTTGGTTGTGTAGGGAGAGGTATTAGCAGTAGGAAAAGGGAAGTGCTCATGCCACTGTACAGAGCACTGGTGAGACCTCACTTGGAGTACTGTGTGCAGTACTGGAGACCGTATCTCCAGAAGGATATAGACATCTTAGAGAGAGTTCAGAGAAGGGCTACTAAAATGGTGTACGGCTTGAAGGAGAAAAGTTACCAGGAAAGGCTTAATGATCTTAACATGTACAGCTTGGAAAAAAGACGAGACAGAGGAGATATGATAGAAACATTTAAATACGTAAAGGGAATCCACAAGGTAGAGGAAGGGAGTATATTTAAAAGGAAACAAAATAGCAAAACAAGAGGACATAGTCTTAGATTAGAGGGGCAAAGGTTTAAAAGTAACATCAGGAAGCATTATTTTACTGAGAGTGGTGGATACATGGAACAGTCTTCCAGTAGAAGTGGTAGAGGCCAAAACAGTAATTGAATTTAAGCAAGCATGGATAGGCATAAGGCTATCCTAAACAAAAGATAAATCCAGGTAAAGTATCCATGTAATTGGGCAGACTAGATGGGCCGAAAGGTTCTTATCTGCCGACATTTTTCTATGTTTCTATGTTTCTATTATTACCTACCTCCTTTAACCGTTAGATGCATATTGCGCTATGAGGATGTTTTCTCTTTGCAAGCATTAAAGAGTAAAAGACAAAAGTCACCTCGGGACTACTATAAAGAAGGGCAGAGGCCACCCTCGATTAGGCCCAAGGCACTCCACACCAGAGCCGGTACGAGAGGCTCTATACACTGTAAGTGTCCCCTTGACATCAAGGCACCTGATTGTTTACCTATCAGTATTGCACCATTTTTCTTTTTGTTTCCCTCCCCCTCCCCTTCCCCTTCCCAATTTCTGGGAATCGTGAGCCTATATAGGAACTAGGAGAGGACAACACCTTAGGACCCCACTCGAAACCTTGAGATCCTCTTAGCGGAGATTCTACTGGACTACTCTTGCTTTCATACACGGTCTGAACTATTTAACACTTTATCTTTTTATCTTTTTCCCTTTTATTAACAACGAACTGGAACACGGGACTTTTTTTTAATGAATTTTCCAACGTGCACTTATACATGCCAATTTTTTCATATTGTCGCATTTGCACTTAAATGTATCCTGAAATGCAATTAGGCAGCTAATATTTGTATAGAACAGGACGTTAACGGTTTTATTCTGCTCACTATTTATTCTGTTCACTGGCACTATTGCACTTTATAATCAGCACTTTAACGGTTATTTCTACCGTGCACTCATTGGATCAATAGGAACATCATACCTGTATCCACATTACATAGATCACCCTCAGAAGGGACTGCGGGACTAGGATCCCTCTCTCTGTTTGCACATTTCTGTCGAGGTTTTGTGTTATAATCCTTGTCGGCCGCATTACTTGAATATCGATACCACATTAGCGCCTCCACTGTACTCCCTTTCGGATCCTTCATACAAGGTGGATTACATTGCCACCTCCACAGATCCTCACTGCACCCCTAGTTCCATCATGCCAACAGCCATTACATGGCTCCAGCTGTATCTCCTTCAAGGTCCTCTGGAATTCAACCCTTGAGATCATTTTAAATGGCAACCTCTCAGATCACCACCCAGTTCAATCATTGGTTTAATTTCTTTATTCAGCTCCAAGTGGTTTAAATAAAATTAACCCCTTTTTCCTTCATTTTAAACGTTATTACAGTGAACCATGATCAAGTGCGACGAAACTATAGGGAATTCACCATTTAGGAATCAGCACTGAAGATTTCAGTCTTTTCACCCACTTTTCTATGAAATTTCTACCAATGTTTCCATTAGTTTGGGCGACGCTGTGCGATTCATAGTTTTCCTACAGGCTGAGCACACACGCTCCATATCAACCACATTGCAATAAAATCCACACAGGAGGCAGTGTGCTCAATTCCCATCACTCCCAGGCGGCAACTCAAGCCGACAGCCACAACTCCGAAAGAACAAACCTTTCTCATACCAGCTCAGAATCCTAGAACCCACAGATTGGGTTTACTTCTATACTGTGAAAACCTACAAGTAAAATCTGAGACGAGGTTATTCACTAAACAGAGTTACACGGTTTGTTGCAATTTTGGTGAAGTTCAGTCTTCGACAGCAGCGAAGTTGTCCCATAGGGAAAAAAGCGAAGGTAGAGAGTGAGGATTCACCCCCAATCTCTTAGGTGGTCACAGTATAAAGATCATAACTTTAATGATCACAGTCAATAAAAACAAAAAGGCGACAACATATGAACCGATGTAAATGTGGGAAAAAAAAAAACACCGTCAGAAAAGATGAACCCAGCCCTAGAGGGGCGCTAGGCTGCCAATAACTATAGAGATCCAATATTTATATATAGTGTCTCAAGGTAATACATATGTCAGGACCCCTGTCTGGAGCCCCCCAGCACCCCACGTAAAGCCCGCCGTAAAAGGAAGAAAGGCAAACCTGGTGCTGCGTTGTCCTGAATGCAGGGCAGCACTTCCACAAGACGGCGTATCCTATGTCCCACCCTGCTCTCAGACTGCAGGCATAACAGGTGCCTCTAATCTACACAGAGACTAATCCCTACTTAAGGGTGGAGCACCCAGAAGACAAGGCTTCTGCATTATGGTTCCTGAGCCAGCAAGCCAAGCACACTGATCCAGAATCTATCCTGTGCTTCCCATCTGCATCAAGTCTCCCGAGCCATCCAGAGACTTCATCCTAGATCCCTGCATCCTGGTTTCCCGCTGATCAACTGTCTCCTGATTCCTCAGCTATTCAAGAAACCATCCAGCCCTTTTCCTGTCCTGTCTCGTATCCCCAGTAAGTCTCCTCCGTGTGTCTGCCCTCTGTGTCTTCTTGTATTGTTTCCTGCATCCCCTCGTATCCACCAAGATTCCATATTCCAGTTGGTCTCTTTCATCTTTAAGTTCTGCCCTGCATCCTGCATAACCTGGACTTATTATTTATCTGAATCCTACAATAAACCCCTGTTTTCCCTAACCTGGTCTCCGTGTCACTGCATCCTGGGTTCGGAATCTTACCTGTCACGCTGGTACCTTACAACATAGAGTTAGTGAACAGATACATATTTGTAAATGCATAATGAGCTATAATAGCTCGAATAAATCTATATAGGTTACACCTGAGTTACTGTATATTCATAAATGTTAACTTGGTGCCCTATTGAATAGTAATAGAAAAGTTGTATATATAAAAAAAAATAATAAAAAAATAAAAAGACACCCCACAGGAGGGAAGCTGAAGAATATTGGAGATTAATAATCCAAACATTAGTAACGAAAAACAGCTTCAATAACACCTCCTGGTAAAGAAGAGATTCAAATTTGGAGACCGACCAGGATTGCAATTCAATAGTGAATTAAGAAAGGAGGGAAGTGATAAACCTTAATAGGTGTTCTGAGCTGTCCCATAGAGTCAAACAAAATTCAAGAAAGAAGAACTTAGGAAATAAGTCGCAGCACAGCAACAAAATAGTTGGTAAAGATAACCAAGCATAGATCACATAATAGCTGGTGCAACTTAAGAGACGGCAAGAAATTAACGCTAAAATGGTAAACACCCATAGTGGTGGTATCGCGATCAACGCACGTTTTGCCGCTTAGAAGATGCAGCTTTGTCAGGAGCGAACAGAGCATCCTCACCATACCCCTAAAAAAATACAGAATGGGTATCCCCCTACCTGCAATGGTGGGCAGAGCCAAGTCCAATTAACTGCAATGCCATTCAGGTGCGGCGGCGTTACCCAATCTCCACGTCCGGGCTCAGGATGTAGTTTGCATCACGTAACCTCATTGGTGGTATGGGGGTCACCAGTCTCAGGCAAAAGACGCTTAGTCCCCCGGCATCCGCTGAGGCTTTGGATTTGGAGTGCAATTCAGGTCACGTGACCTCCATTTCAACAGCAGCTAAGTTGTCCCATAGGGAAGCAATGGTTCACAAAACACTGAACTGTCACTGAAGTATCAGTTAACATAGAAAAATGTCGGCAGATAAGAACCTTTCGGCCCATCTAGTCTGTCCAATTACATGGATACTTTACCTGGATTTATCTTTTGTTTAGGATAGCCTTATGCCTATCCCATGCTTGCTTAAATTCAATCACTGTTTTGGCCTCTACCACTTCAACTGAAAGGCTGTTCCATGTATCCACCACCCTCTCAGTAAAATAATGCTTCCTGATGTTACTTTTAAACCTTTGCCCCTCTAATCTAAGACTATGTCCTCTTGTTTTGCTACTTGGTTTCCTTCTAAATATACTCCCTTCCTCTACCTTGTGTATTCCCTTTACGTATTTAAATGTTTCTATCATATCTCTGTCTCGTCTTTTTTCCAAGCTGTACATGTTAAGATCATTAAGCCTTTCCTGGTAACTTTTCTCCTTCAAGCCGTACACCATTTTAGTAGCCCTTCTCTGAACTCTCTCTAAGATGTCTATATCCTTCTGGAGATACGGTCTCCAGTACTGCACACAGTACTCCAAGTGAGGTCTCACCAGTGCTCTGTACAGTGGCATGAGCACTTCCCTTTTCCTACTGCTAATACCTCTCCCTACACAACCAAGCATTCTGCCAGCATTTCCTGCTGCTCTATTACATTGTTAAAATGATCAGAGTTTCAGTTAGGTTTAAATAAGCGAATCCCATGTGTTGCAATGAAAATATAAAATTTAAACACCCTTAGAAATTTCTGGATTATTTTTAAAAAGGTTTAAACCAATGAAAATGCAGGTGTCTAAACACCTATTAGGAGAGTTCTGTATTTGCAGGTTGGAATTTGCCAAGGCCAATCCAGTGACGTTCCCTTGTTTTTTTGTGGGGGTTTGGAGACTCCATCTTTGACACTGCAGTGACCATTCGCTAGCATGAATTCACTGAAATGGAATTTAAGTTAACAGAAATGTCACTGAATTCACGCCAGTGACATAAAGTGCCAACGCATCCCTTTTCTAGTTATAACTGCGTGCCAATAACTAGCGCTGCCATTTGTTAAAGGTTAATCCTCTGCAATAAAGTGTAAAATGTTGGCAGATTTATTCTGCCTTTTAGGGAATAAAACACCATATTGCTGTGAAAGTATACGTTTGTTCAACTACTCAATTTACAATTCTCCTGTTCCATTAGTGGAATCAGCTTTCCACAAACGGTTTTCCTGAAGTTTGTGTCTCCAGGTCAGACCAGAGATTTATTTTTTTTAAATCATCTCTACACAATGTTTTTTTGGGGAGTAGGGGTGTGCCATTGGAAATAGAATATCCCCACAGTCTTCCCATTTCTGGTCATTAAACACCGGCTGGGGTGTCCAGACACCTTGTCCAAGAGATCCTTTTTCTCTGTCCTTTGAGGACAAAGTCATTGATCTGCAGAGATCTCCTGGCCCTGGGCTAGTCTGTAGTTAAATAAGGCTATTAAATGCTACAGGCTCAGAGGTCAAGTCCAAAAAAAACACGAGTGGGAGCCAAGCAAGATTTCTGCCCACCCATATTTACTGGCATAAAGATCTTTGAAGCCGAATCCTAATATGCTCAAGCCCTGCATAGACACTTTTGTAATAGTGTCCAAATAGAAAGCTATTGCAGCTTCCTAGACCAGCCAAATGGGAACAAGTTCCTCCTGCCAAAATAGTGTGAGGAACTGCATTCCCCACTGACTTGACCCCTGGTCAGGCTGTAGAAGACCTAAACTTATCACAGTGAATTGTGATCAAGCTACAGAGTGTACATTTCCAATGCAGGAAGATGCATATTCACACACGCCATACACTATATACAGTGTGCCACATGATGTATATATTCCATACTGTATGTATATTCTCAAATCGGAGATCGTAAGGATAGTTTTATTCTAGAGATCAGGTCTGTGTGACGGGACAAAAAAAAAAAATCACAAATCAGAATAGTGTTCAATACTTTTATTTCAATAAGTGGCAATTGCTGTGAATAAAGGATAGTGGAAGGGAAGGTAACAAATCGTCCCAAAGTTATAAAATGTGATTGTCACAGACCTGACATGGTATTCCCTGCTTGCAGCCAGAAACTGGCATGTCCCCTTTACTCTGAATTTATGGATTACAAATTGCTACCTTTGGGCCCCATCACAGTTTATAGCCCACTTCCCCATAAAAACAGACTGCCTGTATCATGCGCCATTTGGGCTTGGGGTACATGGACACATGTTTGGATTAAGGGTGCAGAAGGTTTGAGTAATCTGATTATGCAAGAATGATATTGTCTGGTCAATGTGTATTTTATCTTGCTAAGGATTAACCTGCCAGCCTACCTTTGTCTCAAACATCACATATCTGATTCATGTTACAATGAATATTACCATGTGTGGTCCACTTTTAAGTGTATTAATTCAGGCAGTCCGATATGCAGCCTGTTCCAAGACCTCATCTGCATAAACCCAGTGGACCCAATTGGAGCCAGCCTGGACTTGGAATCAGCCAATGGGAACTGTTGGGGGTGGGAGGGAAGTTTGAATGTGCCATAAATACTTGTGTTTGTGTCCAATAAAATCAGATCTCCTGTTTGAACCTAAATGCGGCCTGCTGAGGGTTTGTTCAAGGGACTAAGCAGCCAGATTTGGAAGGCACTCCATGGCCATCCAAATCCCTTCCAGCAACAGAGCATCACAGTGGCTGGGAGATTGAATTGGAGCGAGTCAAAGGATTGAATTGGAGCGAGTCAAAGGATTGAATTGGAGCGAGTCAAAGGATTGAATTGGAGCGAGTCAAAGGATTGAATTGGAGCGAGTCAAAGGATTGAATTGGAGCGAGTCAAAGGATTGAATTGGAGCGAGTCAAAGGATTGAATTGGAGCGATTCGGAGGCCGGGCTGATCTCAGTGGTTGTCTGGAGGGCTGGATAGAGGGGTCTGTCAGATGCACAAGCAAACATACACTGCGTTACAAAATGGGAGAGAAGATATACCTTATTTAGGACAATTGATAGATACTGCCCAGTATATCTGATGTGAAACGGGGCTTAAAGATCCCTGTTCACATGACAGAGCCCTTACACAGGAACTGTTTAGGCTACAAGATACCAGCTTCTAGGGTGGCACCACCCCGTTACTGCCTTCATTAGTCAAATAGATCCCAAAACTAATTTTGGGGATAATGTCTGGATACAGGTACACTGGGATCTTCAAGGACACAACTACTGTCCAGCATATTCGATATTAAAGCATTTAAGATCTTCACATGATACAGAGCCCTTACACTGGCACTGTAAGCAGGATGCCAGCTTCTGGGGTGCTCCTGTTACTGCCTTCATTAATACGCGAAATACATGGTCATGGTGTCAGGAAGCATGAACTCACATCTCAGCCAATAGGAAACCTGGCACACACACTGAAGGGGTTCTGTATCTTCGGAGGTCTCGATACTCTCCCTTTGTCCCATCATGGCGTAGGAGGTCGGAACCTTTAGGTCCCCGTTATCGGGTTCTGGGATGACCGCTAGTACCTCTTTGGTGCTGTCGTGGGCTTGTCTTTCTCTTTGTCTTTCTCTTTGTCTTTCTCTTTGTCTTTCTCTTTGTCTTTCTCTTTGTCTTTCTCTTTGTCTTTCTCTTTGTCTTTCTCTTTGTCTTTCTCTTTGTCTTTCTCTTGGTCTTTCTCTTGGTCTTTCTCTTGGTCTTTCTCTTGGTCTTTCTCTTGGTCTTTCTTTGTCTTTCTCTTGTCTTTCTCTTTGTCTTTCTCTTTGTCTTTCTCTTTGTCTTTCTCTTTGTCTTTCTCTTTGTCTTTCTCTTTGTCTTCTCTTTGTCTTTCTCTTTGTCTTTCTCTTTGTCTCTCTTTGTCTTCTCTTTGTCTTTCTCTTGTCTTTTCTTTGTCTTTCTCTTTGTCTTTCTCTTTGTCTTTCTCTTTGTCTTTCTCTTTGTCTTTCTCTTTGTCTTTCTCTTTGTCTTTCTCTTTGTCTTTCTCTTTGTCTTTCTCTTTCGGAGGCACTAGCTGGGCACGGGAGGCATGGATCCAGGTGGGGCTGGCCTCCGTGAGAAAGGCGGTCCTGGTGAAGGCAACAATAGTGGTGGGAGGTCCGTAGGCGAAATCCTCGGGACGTTTCCCCTCCTGTAGGTGCTTGAGGAGGATCCGGTCCCCCTCCTGGAAAGGATGGGTCGGTGTACCTGGGAAAGAGATCTGAACGTAACTTCGTCTTTGGTGGTTTTTTCAAAGAAGTAATCAACTGCCTGACATACTCATCCCTAACCTGCTGGAGGTCCCCGAGGTCAGTGAGTACCTGATGACGGGCCCAGGGGCTGGGGAACGGTCTACCCATTAGGATCTCAAATGGAGAAAACCCTGTATTCCGATTGACGGACATACGGATTTCTGCCAAAACTATTGGGAGGACAGACTTCCAGTTATGAAAGGTGCCCCCCGTAGCTTTCCGCAGACAATCTTTGTTTGCTCGGTTCATGCGCTTGACAAGGCCAGAACTCTGCGGGTGCCAAGGGATATGATACTTCCAGTCCACCTGAAGGGCCTTACAAAGGCTCTATGTCAATCTGGAGGGAGGTAAATGCGGGGCCTCTGTCAGAATTGAGCTGGAGAGGAATCCCCCACCGGGGGATTATCTCTCGAGTCAAAATACGAACCACTGTTTTAGCATCCTCTGCCCTAGTGGGAAATACTTCTGGCCAGCGGGAGAACATGTCTACCATGACAAGTGCGTACTCCTGAGCCCTACCAGCAACCCTGGGGATATATGTGAAATCAATCTGCAGATGTGTGAAAAAAGTCGTGGGGTACTCTAGATGCTGATGTGCGATACGGTGAGGGTTGTTGGGGTAGATGCGGAGACAAGTGAGACAGCGGGAAACATAATCCTTCGTGAGGGCTAGAAGATCAGTGATATAAAAATGAGACTCAAGCAACCGTTTGGTAGTGTTGATGCTGTGGTGGCTGGCGCCGTGAAATTGATCAATGAAAAGTGTGGCACTGGATTGGGGTATGCATACTTTACCGTCCTTGGTAATCAAACCAGAGGTGAAATTCTTGTGTAGAGTGGGATAGCACCAGTCTTCTAACTCTGTGTCTATGGCGTACCGCTGTAGCTCACAGAAGAGAAACTCATTAGCAATAGAAAGGGGTTTTAACATGGGAAGGTGTAGGTGGCTATTGCCGGTGGAGGCCGCACGTTTAGCAGCCATGTCAGCTAACTTGGTCCCCTGGGGGACGACATCATTGTTACGTGTGTGTGCTCTACAGTGCAGAACAGTGAGGGCAGAGGGGAGCATGAGGTCACTTAGGAGATCATCCACAAGGGATGAGTGTGATATGGGTTTACCATCCGCTGCTACGTAGCCGCGTTTCTGCCATATCTTACCATGGTCGTGGACAACGCCGAAGGCGTATTTAGAATCAGTGTACAGAATGCAAGCGCGTGTGAGAGCAATGAGCTCGGCAGCTTGTGCAGAGCGGTAGGGGGATAGGTTCTGCCTCGTGAATAATATTAGGCAGGGAGACTATGGCATATCCTGCATGGTAGGTGGTGTCTGTGGGACGGGTACATAAACCGTCTACGAATACTACGTCAGCTTCTGGAACGGGGGTTGTGCACATGTCTGGGCGGGGGGATGTATCAGAGTCAATGGTGAGAAGACAGTCATGTTCCGGTGGGGTATTGTCACCAGTGCCCTTAAGTCCCAGGAGAGCGTTAAAGATAGCGGAAGGACCTACAATGGAGATACTATACTCGATATGTAGGGTCGGGTTGCTGAGAAGAGTCACTTCATAGTCTAAGAGTCTTTGTGATATCATATGTTGGGCGTGTATACCTTTGAGGAGGGTTAGTACGTCATGGGAGATGTGCAGGTGGGTTTCATGTCCTAAGGTGAACTGAGTAGCCATTTGCACCGCCATCGAGCTAGCTGCCAGAGAGCGTAGGCAAGAGGGCATACCTTGGACTGAAGTTGGCATGACTTTAGAGAAAAAAGGCTACGGGACGCAAGCGGCCCCCATGTTCCTGGGTGAGCACACCGGCCATGGTTTTACAGTTGTCCCTTGCAAACAAATGAAACGGTAACATATAATCAGGGAGCCCCAAGGCTGGACTGGACATAAGAGCAGTTCTGAGAGCCTCATATGCGTTTATCATTTCCGGGGTCCAGGTGAGCTTGCCTGGGTTCCCCACAGTGTGTTGTCTCAGGATGTTATCGTAGTAGGAGCAGTCAGGTATCCATTGTCTACAGTAGTTTATCATTCCCAGGAAAGATAGCATTTCTTTTCTGGTACTTGGGGTGACCAGGCCCATGACAGACTGGATCCTTTTGTGACTGATACTCCTTTCCCCCTGCCGTAAAACAAAACCTAGATATTCAACCTGTGTTTGACACCATTGTAATTTTTCAAGTGAAACCTTATGACCACAATCTTGTAACCATTGTAGGAGTGACAGTCCGTCAGCCTTGGCGGCTTCGCCTGATGGACTACAGAGGAGGAGATCATCCACATACTGTAGCAGGACTGAACCTTGGCTGGGGTGCCACGATTCTAAAGCGGTTTGAAGCACGATGGCAAAAACCACTGGGGCATTAATATACCCCTGAGGGAGGCGCTTCCGTGTATACTAACAACCCTCAAAAGAAAAAACAAATAATAGTGCCGTGTCAGGGTCCACAGGAATGCTAATAAAATGCGTTCTTTAGGTCGATGACTGTGAAATGACTGTGTGTTGCGGGAACAGAGGAAAGAAGCGTTGTAACGTCAGGGACTATAGGAGCAATGGGAATTATTAGTGAGTTTATGGCGCGCAGGTCCTGGACAAACCTAACTGACCCATCAGGTTTGCGAACAGGATTGATGGGAGTGGAAAAGGGGACACAACCTCTTCCAGGATACCGTCTGTCAAAAACTGTTGCAGCATAGGTCTGATACCCTCAATCTTTTCTTGGGACAACGGGTACTGTTTTTGGTATACGGGGTCAACATTCGTGTGCACTCGGGCCTTATAAGGGGTGCATGGTATCATTCCGGTGTCGAAAGGACCTTGGACCATAGGGAGGTGAACTCCTTTAATTCAGGGGGCGCGGTGTCTGTGGTTAGGAAAAAGTGACGTGTCCTGCATAAAGTCGGGATTACCGGGCTTTCATATAGATACCATCTGGTGTGTTGTGTATGGACAGCTGTAAAAGAGCCAGTAGACCCTTCCCAGTAGGCTAACAGGGCAATCTTTGATAATCGTAAATGTAAAACAATGTTGTAACAAGGTTGCCGTCATCGGAGGTTAAAAGGAGAGGAACAGTGGTGTATGTAGGTGTGGATACGCCATTGATACCCGTGGAAGGTTCTGACTCAGAAAGGGGACCCGTGTAGTGACAAGCCTCCAGAGTACTGGTGGTTGCACTTGTATCTGCCATAAATGCGATAGATTTGCCATGTATATACAAAGTAATCATTGGGTCATCTCGCCATTTACCAGTGAGTTGGGGTTAGAAGCCATTGTTCTCCTCCTAATTGCATATACTGTTTATCTCACTCTGGATCTCTTTCATAATATGGAAATGCTTCTGAGTCTAAGACAGAGACCTCTTACCATATCCATATGAAATGGACTGTTGTCTCCTTCTCGTGGGAAGGGATCACAACTCTGGATCTACCAGGTACTACATGGATCTACCAGGTATCTATCTGTGCCCCCTACTCTAATTACATAATCATTGCATGGTTCTCCTGTCTCTGGGGGTGGATATTCATTATAACTATTTTTATTCCCCATATTCTTATGCTTTATACAAACAAGTTACAAACAGACAAAATATAACAACAGTCAGGGAATGTTCGTCTTACCATCTACTAATTCACCTGATTATACCATACACTTATACTTTAAATCATAGACAAACAAACAAATAAAACAATGATTCACGAGGTTCCACACCGAGCGTCCTCCCAAATATAACAATCTCTTTGTTTTTGGATTCTTTAGATAAGGTAGTCCCAGACCTCCCTTATTGTCTTTAAAACTTTAGAACTTTAGAACTTTAGTGTTAACCCCGAGTTCGTTTTATCTCACAGCGGTCTCTGTCACATACCGGAGTACACATATGGTACTCCCCCGGTTAAATGAGCAGAGCCTGTCGGAGATCTCAGCAGTGCCTCCAAGTGAAGGGGTTAACTGGTCACTTGACCCTTTGGTGGGATGGACACTCGGTAGAGGAAACACTCGTCCAGCGCTGGGAGAGAGATTGGACCAGAAAGAACACAGACAGATAACCGATGCTCAGTTGGCAGAATCTCTCTGACTTTAATATTTCAAGACGCTAGCCTTATATTGTAAAAACCACTTACGCAAGTGGAAAAGCAATATACGTCATACATCTTGCAACATATACAAAATACCACGTTAATCAGTCGTGACACACTGAGGCGGAGGTAACATATCTCATGCGGCATAAACAAATTATTGTGGTTACTTTCACACGTAAGCGCTTGCAGAAATTCTGAGAAATGCACATTTTGAAACAAGCTATCTAAAGGACGTATCATAGATTCGGCGAATTTAGCTGTGCAGACACAGTGACCACAATCCTTTCTATATGTTATGGTTTAAGCTGATTACTGCCTTGGCGTGTAAAGATACTAGGACATAGTGTGCAAGGACACGCGACCTTTTACAGAGATACAGCCGTGAGCCGCATTCCTAAACTACAGTTATCTTGCGTAAAACATGAGTTTTATTATTTAGATACATAAAGGCTTTTGGATGTTTTAACCGTGTAGGGGAGGGGAATCAAGGGTGAAATCCCTTCACACACCATTGTACCCAAGTCTATTTTATTAGCCCTTTATTGCAAAACAGTGCATCACCGGTTTCCTTCTGGCATGTCTTGAATGTTAATGTTCTACCAGGGAAGATCTTTTACTTCTATATTTTATTGCTGAGGGAAGTTGCAAGTGAACATTAGGATTTAATCTGTCCATTTCTCCAGTCGCAAGTGTGTTTTATTGGATTATTTACATGTAATTTCTACATTTTAGCTTTGTCTCACAGGAAACCACGACAAAAAAGTAGAGATTTGGAAGGGAGGCCAGACAGCACAGGGGCGCGTTAAGCCCAATGCAGGAAGATGTTGTGGGTTTGGGGGCTCAGTCTGGTAAGTGTAGATATTCTTTACGCAATTGTTTCAGTCAGTATTTGCAGACGCCCAGTGAGCCCGATTCTATAGCAAAACCAGATACGAATGGCCAAACGTGTCACCTCCAATCTCAGCTTGAGGTTTATTCCCTTCTGTAATGTGAAGAAATGACCAGTTCATAAAGCGGCAGAATATCATTTTGTAATCTTGATTCTTACAGGAGCTGTATTCAGCCAGACAACGATCTGCTGGCGAACCAACGCTGGAAAACATTGTGCAACCGAGGCCAGGGATAGTCACGTTCCTGGAGACACAGGAAAAGAGGCATCGGGGAGGGGAGTTACAACAAAACCAGAAACATTCACTTTTTTAGGTTGGCGTTTTAGTCAATGTGTTAGTTTTTAACTATTAAGCCCAGCCTAAACAGACTCATTTACTGGAAGAGAAATGCAGATTCCTTCAAATGATCCATTTCCATAAGATTGTCAGATCGTCACTGGAATAAATGTTACTAACCGAGTAACTGACACTGGATATATAGTCTGTATTTAAAATCAGGATCTGTTTTTCTTCTATCGCCTTAGAGCGCCTGGTTTTACTTTTTCCTCAATATATTCTTTATGATGGACACGCAAGGAAACACTGGGTTTATTGTGTGATGTGCCGTCCATTTCTCCAGCTCTTTTAATGGGATAACATTTCTATTATGTTGCAAGTGAAGACACAGGGTTTATTCAGAGCGCGGTGAAAACCAGGAGAATGACTGGAGAAGTGAAAATTCTAGGTCAAAATAGCCAAACCAGAAACATTCTCCCATTTATCTCACTTTCCAAATTGTTCATGCTCCTGGTTTTTCACCTCTGAATAACCCCGTTAGTAATTAAACCTACAGGAAAACAAAAAACTAAATACCAACTAGAAACAAGAACCAAACCTGGGTTTTACCAAGGTGTTATTTATGTGATTGCTACATTTTAACCTAGTTTTTTTGTATCGCAGGAAGCCATAAATGTGGAAGTTCAAAAGCTTGGTGAGGGAGATCAGACGGCTCAGGGGGCTCTAGGCCTGACACAGCAAGATGTTGGCGTGGAATTGGGGGCTCAGTATGGTAAGTGTAGATATGATACTTGATGTAATGTTTCAGTCAGTATTTGCAGGCGCCCAGTGAACCCTCGCCAGCCCAGAACTGCCCGATTCTATAGCAAAACAAATACAATGGCCAAAAAGTCACCTCCAATCTCACCGACCTGATGTTGCACCATTTTTCTTTTAATTATAACGTTATTTCTGCACATCATTACAGAACAGGTTCCTCAAGCAGCAGACTATCATTTTGTAATCTTGACTTACAGGAACCAAATTTTGTCAAACAACGATCTCCTGGCTCGAGGCCGGCCAACTATCCCTGAAGAACATGTTGAAACTGATGCCAGAGATAAAGTTCCTGGAGCTACACAAGAAAAAAAAGGGAGGCATCAGGGAGTTAAGTTACAACAAAACCAGACCCATTCACCTCTCTAGGTTGAGGTTTAGTCAATGTGTTCATTTGTTCATTTTATATTTTAAATATATTTAAATATTAAGCCCAGCCTGAACGGACTCATTTACGGGAAGAGAAATGCAGATTCCTTCAAATAATCCATTTCCATAAGATTTCAGATCAGATCTTCACTGGAATAATCGTTATTAACTGAGTAACTGACACTGGATATGGTCTGTATTTATTCAGGGTCTGTTTTTTCTTCCCTTTCCTCAGAGCACTGAACCCTCCAACTGAGGAAGACGACCAGGACATTCAAACCAGAGACCACACAGATACTGGAGGTGGAATACAGGTGCTTGTCAGGTCTGGTTATGGTGAAATGAATTTCAAAACGCGCAAGATTTGATGAGACATCAGAAAAAACCCAAAGCCCTGTGTTTTTTTCCCCCCTTTTTGACCTTTCTCAACACAGACAGGATCAAAGGAGCTTTGCTGTTAGACACTCAAGGATAAGAATCTGTGCAGATGTAAAGTCTTCCCCTAAAGACAATGGGTTTCGTAGTTACTGAGGGATAAGCGCTACATGGCATCTGAATGGAGACATCCTCGAGCAAATAAGGCCAAGAGGAAATTGAGAAATATAAACACCTATTGGCCAAGTTTCACAGACACCAAGGAGCACCACTTTGTCCTGTGGGATCATTGAAGGCTCACCTTGCAACTCAGCAAATAAACCATTTACTGATGAGCTTAACAGCCTCAGAAAAAACCCCGTTTACAGATACTTCCACCACAGGAAAACGAAAAATAAACTTCATAAAGTAATCGTGACAATCCGATACACAGAAACTTTATGATCAAGGGGTATATCTTCACTAATATGATCGTTTGAATATGGATTCCCTAAATAATGTCAAGTATAAATATGGCAATTCAAAAGATCGCCTAGCAAACATGTAAATGACATAAATCAAACCAAGGGGTTATTTTTTGGGCAGGATGAAAAAACCCAGCCAAAATCGTATGCAATTCATATTTTAAAAATCGACAACGTGATGCAAGGTTCCTGTGATTCTAAATGGTCTACCATGAATTGTATCAAAATTATATACGTAAGGGGACTTGGAATAGAGGGATAGTTTAAAGGGAATGAGGATTGTGATTCAGATTATATAATACATGGATTGTTATATATTGGGCGATACAAGAATTACGGATCTAAAATAGCTCCACATAAGTCAAATTAATGTATATACTACTGACATGGAATTCCTTGTAGTATAACAAAACTTTGAAAAACCCACTAAAAAGATACATGGTCCCGCAGTGCCACCCAGTGGCCAGGTAAATGTCGGACACCTGACCCTCACATAATATGCACGCGACAAGGATAATTAGATACAGGTGGGTAGGACTTAGGCAGGCGTGAAAGGGCTATGAGGGCTAAAGACTAGACACTAGGGAGACCACCCATCCAGGAGATTCCCAAGGGCTGACCATCCAGAGAGCTTGCACCCATCCAGAGAACTAACTCCAATCCAGCCCAGAGAATCCTGAAAGCCCCATTTCTCTCTTGACCGCTACCAAGACCAGACTCCAGACCAGGCCACGGAGATTGATAAGGTATAGCCGCTTTTAAATGTCACGTAACTCGTATAGTTCATGGTGTTGAGTACGTTAGAATAGCTGAGCCAAACGGTTAGATTATTTGATAGGGTTTTATTTATTGTGTCAGATGCGATTCATTTAGAAAGAATAAAGAGTAATTCAGGCTGATTGCCAAAGTTTAAATGATATAAGAAATGGATTGCGATTCCACTGCAGAGGAATCCAGGATCAATATTATATGAGATAGTGCCCCTTTTTTATAGAAATGAATTACGATTCAAGCCTCAGAATGAGTATCTGATCTCCAACGTCCACGCCGACAAGCGATGGTAATTTGACACACTGACTCCTAGGATCGGTAGTAATTGCATTGCAAGCCAGACCTCACTAGAATAATCATGGTATACCCACGGATTACCATTCTATTTATTATTTTACGGTCGTGTGGCTCCTGTGCATTCATAATCAGTTGATTACCCACTCCAGGAAAGGGTCCCAAGTATTGTACTATTATGCATCACTGCTTAGCGTACCTGCCCCATTAACTGGTAAAGGCTAGTCTGTTTTGGGGATCTGTGGCATCTGTTTGTGGCATACCATTGTCTTCACTCTGTCAATGTTAAACCAAGCTTTGTGATCGTTAAGATGCCAAGATAATAAACTGTTAGTTTTGCTATTTTATGCAATAAAAATATCCAGATAGAGTTTAAAGAACGCAAAATATTTTTTCTACACATTGCGCCAATTAAATCGTCATATATTGTGTGACATTATTGGCTGGAGGCACTAGCTTTAATTTCTTTCAGATATTAATATCTGAGCCCAGAATTGCAGACAATTATAGGAGGCAACTGCTGAGACGCTATTTTATCCAATAAAAATTCGCTAATTTGATTGACGTGTGATACAGCCAGTTGTGGTTAAACTAGGCAATACTAAAACATTGAACAGCCAGTTGCCAGGAAAGAAAGCAAGTAGGTGATAAACACCCTCACTATACTTATTGCAGATATTCCATTAATTGATGGTCTGACACTTGAATATAACACTGTATCGAAAGCAGTCAGGCAAATTCTCCTGCTTGCGAAAAAGATGTGGTTGTCCCCAGAAGCAAAGAATGTGCAGGACAATAAACGAGTATCTAAAATAGAAATATTTGAATACATAAGGCAAAGAACTGCCCGTGACGACTGACAGTGAATTATACTGAAGTCAAAAACAAAGTAAAAGACTTACTAAAAGGATATGTGGGATGTAAACAGTGACCTCTATGATTGCATAAATAAATTCCAAAATGCAAAAGATAAAAAACATGATCAGCTGATTTTGCCATATCTGGGCACGAAACTTGAGGCCCATAATACAGAGACACGATTTGCATAAATTCAGAAAGGAGGTAACCCGTATGAAGAATAGTGAGGAGTTAACCATTAGAGTAAAAACTGAGATGGAAAGTGCTATACAGGAGATCACGCAGTTAAACTTATCTAAGAATTAAAAAACAAACTCCAAGATGCAAACAGAATATTGCAAACTAAGGGATGAATTTGACCGATTAAAAGGGAAGTATGACCACCTACGTCAGAATATGAGGGGTACCAAAAGATGGAGAAAGCACACTGTCAAAAGACGGAAGTACCCAGCGGCAGTGTAGGTTTTTTTTTTTTTTGTGAAAGGATTTTACCAGGAAGGATACATTGAGATTTCTCTCGTTTTCAAGTATCTCCTGGGTGGCGAGTATGTACCGTTGGGTGTCTTGCCAAGGACACTTACTGGTGAGGTTGCTCGCTGGGATCGAACCCATGACTCCACAGGCTCTCTCCATGCAGAGCGGTGACATTACCTCTACTCCACCCAGCCGGTACTAAAGAAAATATCCCGCTTTTCGGGTGTCGACACATGACGAGGCACGGACGGGGTTCGAACCCGTGATCTTCGGTTTACGAGACCGATGCCTTACCACTTGGCCACCGCGTTAAACCTGAACCTGCAGGGACACAACCACCAAGCTTGGTGGATAAACAAGTCCGGTCCCTGCAGTCTCAGGCCAGCTATCTGAGCTCGTGCTGGCCGCATTAAAACCTGCAACTGCTGCTCAAAGCTGTTGCTGGACAGACTCATGACTGCGTCACCTCGCGATCCCACTCATCCTCAGATGAGGATGAGAGCGATCGTGATGATGAATCAGACAATGACCACCATCATAAAAGGGGTTCATAGTAAACGGCGATCACCCACTATCAGGGAGAAATACTCCAGGTAAAAAGGGATCCCGCGGAGAGCATTCTGGGCTTGAGGATCAATCCTCAAGACGGAATTCCCCCACCCAGCGACTCAGACAGGACGCCACTAAAACCATTAAATTCCTTGAGGCCATACCCGCCTATTCTAAAAAGGAGTCCACCTCCATTACCGATCATATGGACACGTATGAAAAGGTAAATGGCGGTACGAGAGACAGGAAGATGATGAAATGGTTAATTTGCTGCCATGGGTGTTTGACAGTAAATTTAGGCATTTCTTTGGATTCAGTAAAAGACAATATAACATGGGAGGAGACCAAACAAATGCCTGAGAGTGTTCAGGAAACACATCTGCCACAGCGGCCAAGGCCGCCGTCTATAATTTAAAGTGTGAAAGGAACCAAAGCCTAATAGAATTTTTGGCTGCTTTAAAGAACGCTTACATCCTGGTAGAAAGGCCTAATTATGACCACTGGGAGTTTAAAACCAATCTTTTATGAAGCATTGCCCCACTACATTAAAATTAATCTAGCGAGAGACTTTAATGAGAGGTGATGACTAGATTGGCTGGTAAAGGAGAGTACCAAGATATACTCTATACAGCAGTACAGTGAACCCCAAAATAAACGCGATCCAAGGGCAGAGACTAAAATCGTGGCGGAGGTAATCGTTTCCCCTGACACACTAAACGTGGAAGGCGGGAAACGATCCTACGCTGATGTGGTCCAGGGGGACAGATCCAAGGACCAAGAAAACATCTGCCCCATGGCAATCCAGGAGTGGGGAGCAGAGGCCTCAACGCAGGGAGCGACAGGACGACCGAAGACAAGGGGATAACCATAGGGATAATAGACCCAGGCCCCGCAATAACCGGGAAAATAATCCTCCAAGCAGAGCCCAGCCAGGATGCCACCAAGGTAAATAGGGACCCCCCTAACCATAACAGAAGGGACGACCGGGAGCCCAGAAGACCAAGGTCACCCCACCAGAACCAAACTAGCGGTTCTGAATCAGAGTCATCTAATAGGTCCAGACCTGAGTGGAACCGGTATTACAGGAATAGAAATAACCAGGGTAACACCTCTTGCATGGATCAACTGGATGCCATGCTAACCCAGTTAACTGATCGGGTGACTGAAATAAGCAGGTCGGACTCCGCTCAAAGATCAATTTTTTTTTAGGGGTGACTCCCGGGGCCAATCAAGGACCACAGAATCCATAAAGTCCCAAGAAGCGTTTAATCAAAAGGGATTCACTGACTGGAATAGCAGGAAGTATATGTACTAATGCCATTTTATTCCCAGGTTTAAGTAATGGAGATCACAGATTCTCTATTAGGAAATCCAATCATTAGGCACTAATTCTCATATTTCTCAGTGTTTATTCCCTCTGATCTAAGCTGGTTGCTATACAGGTCTGAGTCGCAGGAGACTGCCGTGGTTGGGAATCCAGACAGAGGGTCCCTAGATATTTGTACTGCAGTCCGACTGCCCGCATTTCCCCTTGCAAGGGATGAGGACCGGAATCCATCCGCAGGTAAGGGACCCCTCAGGAATAGATCCTGGGGATGTCCACAGATGCTAGAGCATAACAACTTCATGTGTGAGCTTCTAGAAGGAAGATATTATGTATCGGTGGAAGTCCCCGACTCAACCCATGATCAGATTCTGGGATTGATACGGGTTCCCAAGCCACCCTGTCTAATGATTACACCCAGGTAATGGAGTCCACGCCTAACCATCCCAAACTCAGAAGCATTGATGGATCGTTAGTTGGAGTCAATGGAGACGCCCTCCAGGTTATGGGTACCGCGTGGATGAAACTCAAACTAGGTAATCAGGTTATCAGACACCCTGTGGTTATTGTGAATCTCGCCTCAGAACATATGATTATTGTAAGGACCTCCTCTAGAGGCTGAACACCATTGATTGTGTTAATCATATCATTTGGTCACAGGTAACAACACCTATACACTATCGTAAATCACGCACACCCCACTCTAGGCATAACTGTCATATAATTGAAGAGAAACCTGATTCCATAGAAATCCATTTCAGGAATAATCAGCTACCCGACGTCACGGTTTTACAGACTGATGATCATGGCCTTAACGGGAATGATGGTCACACTGTAAAAAATTCGAGAAGATGAAGACTACCTCTACAGGACGACGTCCTGACTATATCTCATTGGAAAAGCAAACCCTCAAAAGGGGGAGAGCATTCAATTCCTCACAGGCATTGAAAGGGTTAATGACAATCTGTCCCTATCCAAGTAGACTGCATTGGTAGAACGAAGTATGTGCAACTAAATTTAAGACAGGAGCATAGCTATGTCAGACATGGCCTAATACGGCAAATGGCCGACCCTGAAATACGATTTCTTAAGCCCCAAGGAGGAATCCGAGTATTATGATTCTATTGCCCGATGCATACTATCTGTAACCATCGGCAATAAAACCACCGAGCACATGTTCCTAGTACTAAACCCCCAGAATCAGGTGTACATTGTCAAGGATTTGTTACATCGCTTCGCCATTCAGATTGCTCGGATAAATGATTGCCTCTGGAGTAGACTAAAAGGGAATCCCAATGGATTTCAGGGCACCAGCCAAGCCCTGAAATCTAAACAACAGATGCCATATGCCGTTGCAGTACAGGTGCCCAGAGAGGTTATAATCCCCGGGGGCAGTAATAACTTCCCGTTACCCATACAGGTGATAAAGTGACAAAAGCTGAAAAACTCAGACGCTCTGGTAAATATCTCCCAAGGGAACCAGAGTCAGGTAATCTCAGTCACCCACACTCCAAATGGTAAGTACCCAATCTCCCATCCACATTTATGTACATAATTTGTCTAACCAGAACATAAACCTTTTCAAGGGAACTGTGGTGGGTCTCGAATTAGAGACAGGATACTATACGCTTGGGTTTACTAACCAAGTGATAGGTATTCCTCAGGAAGGAGTCCGAATTGAGGATCAACTCATTGAGCAATCGTTTACCTCTATGCCTGAAGGTTTATTTTTCATAGAATCCATTTATCCTTTCAGTCCTGAAGAAGGTACTTTTTAGAGTGGCGGAAGCCTCCCTTGTCTTTGATCAGCCGATCAAGGAGGAAGATTGCCCCACAGGACATGAAGGCGATAAAAGCATTCACTATAGGCCGGGAGACCGAAGCGCGAAGAGGCATTCGAGATTGGGCAGCCTGAAACTTTCCCAGGATTCCAAGAAAGGGTCAAGGAGCAAATAGCCTTCGCGGATGCATGCACTAATGATCATGAACGGCATCAACTCTGAGAGCATCTCATGGCGTTAAAGAAAATCTTTGCTCATGATTCTTACGATTGTGGGAACACCAACCTACACCGTGCAAAAATCCAAACCGATCCTGATGCACCACCCGTATTTGTTAAGCAATACAGACTCCCATTGGCTTCCTACCAATCCCTAGCTGATTAAGAATTTGGAAGAGAGGGGGATAATTAGGCCGGTATAGTTCCTACAATCACCCCATCTTAGGTATCCTTAAACCTAAATGGACAGTGGCGATTGCTGATTTAAGACAGTTAAATAAGCGTGTTTATATGTCTGGCTGGCCTGTGCCGTAAATCGACCAAAGCCTTGCTCAGCTACAAGGGTTTAACATTTTCACTGCTATTGATTGTGCCCAGGGGTACTGGACCATAAAGGTAAGCGAGGAAGACCAATACAAATTGGCTTTCAGTTTTGGTAACAATACACATGGATGCGCATGCCTTTTGGTTACATCAACTCGGGCCATGAATTTGCAGTATTTATGCACAAAGCAATGCCTGATGCCCTGGAAAGGGGGACCCTATCTTATGTTGATGACGTTCTCGTGAAGAGCTCAGATATGTCTAAACACTTAGCAGAACTGAGGGATGTGCTAGGCCAATTAAAAACAGCAGGCGTGAAGCTAGCCCTTCAAAAGGCCCAATGGTGCCGCACACGGGTCAATTTCCTAGGTCACGAAGTTACTGCCGAGGGACTGAACCCGCAGAAGAAAAAAGTTGAGGTGGTGACAAACACCGAGACTCACACGAACCTAAAAGAAGTCAGATCTTTCCTAGGAAGGATAAATTACTCCCGAAAATTCGATTATGCAGAATTGGCAAAACCACTACACCATCTCCTCTGAAAGGAAGTAACGTGGTGCTGGGACCAGGAACAGGAAGAGGAAGAGTCTATGATAGAACTTAAAGAGGCTCACCCAGGCCCCGTGTCTAGCATACCCGCAAGGAGGTAAGCTATTGTAGCGCTCACTCCCGGAGGAGCCGCTGAAATTGAACCCTCGGGCCAGTCTCCCCGCACTAGGGAATAAATATACTCCAGCACCGTTGTGGATTTTATAAATTATATAGTTTACTAGAACAAATGATATAATGAATAACACAGTGTTCGTATATATATTTACAGTACTTCGTAATGCGGGAAACACGCAGCGGAAAAGAAATACGATGCTTCGTAAATTCGAGGAATGCGCAGCGGAAGAGAAAAATATATCTTTAACCCCTTTGTGGTTGGGGAGTGAGTCCCGTACAGGCTATGTCCCAAAGAATGTAGGTGTGTGTGTGATGGTACCCGGGTACAATATTCAACTGGCCAGTGAATTGCTTATGAGGTATCTTCGACTAGTCAAGTTGGGGCCCTGTGGGTTTTGGAAACCAACAGCAGCATGCTTTATTTTCACAACAGCCTGGAAGGCCTCTCACCCATCCGCCAGATACTTGATGCTCCGCTCGACCCAGGACGTCTCTCCGCTCGATGTTGACTGGGGTTCTCCTGGTTACTGGATCCACTGTCTAGCTTTCTGTAGCTGCCGCAAGATATCCAGTTCACCGCCTGCTCTCCCTGTCCGATCGATCTGCGGTACTCCTAACTCTGAGTCTTCCAGCTTCCTCAATATCAGCGTGGGTAGTCTGGTGAATCACTGGGTCTTGTAGTCTGGTGAATCACTCTGATAAGGCTGAATAACCCGGTCTTTAACTCTGTCAGGCCCCAGCTGCGCTCCGGCCTGGTCACTGTCACATTCTGCAGCACTGGGTCTTGCTTCTCCCACTCCCGGCACGCTCTCCCAGCTCTCTCCACGAGGCTCAGGATGCAAGTGTCTGTGTCCCACCCACTTCCTGTGTCTGCCCCCAAAGCATGCCGGGAAATGTAGTCCCAATGTTTTCTGTGTTTGTCCAGCATAATCTTAGCATGGTCTCTGTCTCCCTCTGGTGGCCATTGCAAGTAAATGCAGCAGAACAGTCTTTTTAAACACAGCGCTACACTATTTTACCTCGGTGTACCCTGTTTCTAGGTGAGTATGAGTGCTGTCCTCTACCAGAAACCAGACAATATTGGAAGAAATTATAGCTTTATGCCAGTAAGACGTTATCCCCTTTGGAGATTAAATTCAATGACTGAGAAAGCTTTGTTATCTACTGTATGGGCTTTGCAAAATTTCTGCAGCTACATCCAGGGCGAGAGAATCATAGTGGAAACAGCGCACCAGCCTCTGCAGTATTTACAAAGTGAGCGCATCAGAGCCGGTAACGTATCTAATAGTCGTATCACAGCATGGACTTTATCTCTACAGGGATGGCCATTAGAAATTCGGTATAAACAGAATAAGAAAAACTCAATGGCTCAAGGTTTGGCTGAACTCCGACTGTTCCACCCCAGACTCATGAAGAGAATGATGAGCTTTTAAGAGAACAACTCCCGTCTCCATATAAAGTCTACGATGACGAATATTGTAAACAATTGCCATGCGTGTATGTGGATGGCTGTGCATACCAGGCTAACGTAGGAGATGAACGCCAACTGGTGGCCGGCATTGGAAGTGCCTGGACACAAGGTGAATCTCCTATATTGGTCGGATACAAGATCGGGCCCAGAAGTAGCCGAGGCTGGCTTCAATCCTCAAGGTGATCGAGATGGCAATAACCTACGATATCAAGGAGTTTACCATAATAACTGAATCCAATTATGTCCGGAACAGCTTCGTAGAATACCTGCCGAGCTCGAAGAGGAATGGTATTCTAAAAACAAACAATAAGCCAGTGCAACATGGTAAATTGTTCCGCAGAATTGATGAGTCATGTCCAATGGTCTAACTGTATACTGGAAGACGACAAAAGGGCATTCCAAGATACAGGGCGCTGAAAAGGAAGGTAACGACTTAGCCAAAGAAGGGGCACTAAAGGGGGAACTGCTAGATATTGATCACTTAGTGGGAACAGTCCAAGTAGAAGATGTTACCAGACAGCAAAGTAGAGCACAAGAGAATCAGATAGCTCAATGGAGTCATGACACCTAGTTCAGATCTAATCACTGCACAAAAGGAAGACCCGATCATAGGCATTTTCTACAAGCATATCAAGGACCAAGGTGAGAACCCCATTAATAAGGAAGATTATGCCGATAAAGAAGATTTAAGAATCCTCATGAAGTCTAAATCCCAGTTTCAGTTACAGGATGGATTACTAAGTAGGATGTCAACATTGAATACAACAATGGGTCGTTCCCCTCAAATTCCGAGGTCTTACGCTACAGCATGCACATGATGCCCCTACGGCCGGTCATCGTGGCAAAAAAGATCACATGAAATTTTACAAGATTATGTGTACTGGCCTCACATGCTTAAAGAGGTTCAGAGTCAGACCTATTGTCAAGGATGCCTCATATGTCCACAATTCCAACCCACTGCACCAACTCACCAGGCCCCGCTCCAGAAAAGGGGGATGCTGATACCATGGTCAGATATCCAAATTGATTTTATTGGGCCTGTCACTAAATCTTCCAGAGGTAATCTGTATATGCTTATTGTCACTTGTCTATTCACCAAATGTCAAATGTCTGCCCACACCGACTAAGTGCGGATAGATGTGCCGCGCTACTGATTAACCATGCGTTTTCTAGGTTTGGTCTCCCTCAAAGACTGGAATCGGATCGGGGAAGCCACTTTACGAGCGGAATCATGTCCCGATTATGGAAAATCCTAGGGGTTAAAAGGAAACTACACATTGCCTATAGACCCGCCTCTAGCGGCGCTATAGAATGGTATAATCAATCCATTGTCAAAATACTCAAAAGTTTGTAAGTGAAACCGGTTAAGATTGGGATGTCAAATTACCATTGGTTGTCATGGCCCTACGGGCGACGCTGAGTACTGCAACCAAAATGTCTCCATTTGAGTTAACAGGTAGAAAAATGACTTTACCCCAACACTTGTTGTACCGTACCTCAGATAAGAACCTGATAAACGCTGCCACTACCCACCAATATATTGAGGATTTAAGGAAGCACTTCCAATATGCATTTTCTTTTGCAGAGAAAAATGGAAAAAGCGGCGATCTCCACGAAAACATATTATGACCTTAAGACGACTAAGGAGTACAAAATAAACAAGATCTATATAATTTTGCTAGAGATCAAGTCAAGGAAACAAAATTCCTGCCCTCCTGGAAAGGCCCCTATACCATAATTGATAAAATAAATATTGCCCGTTATCTAGAAGATACAAATACCTAATGAGAGAGTGAACTCCTTGAGAAATGGGTACACATTAATCAGCTTCGTGCTCGTCATCCCAGATCTCAATTGCAAATGATTGACAACTCAGGTCATCCTAACCCTTAGGATCCCTAACCAGTCGCACACACAAGAAAAAAAAATATGTTTAACCCTTTCACTGCTGAGGACGTGTGGGCAACGTCTTCATTGACTCCTAGGGAAACATAGGGGTTCATTTGAACCAATATCTTCCAACTGTTGGCAGCTAGCATGTTTGGTATCATTAGAGCATGGCCTTTCTAATGATTAGAAGCATGGCCATGTTTAAAGTAAAGAAAAAAAAAAGATTTTTTTTTAAGACGTGAAATGGCTCAGCAGTGAAGGGGTTAAAAGCACGCCTCTTCCCATTCTCAGTTTTTTTTCCCTTGTAGAGTTGGCAAAACGACAGATCGTATGGATCGTCATGGGGATATTCCTAATGACTTGCCTACAAGGTCAACCCGAAATCATTGCCAGACCTGGCCAGTCATCCAGAATGGTCCAAGTAGCACCCGGATTCATCCTCACCGATCAAATGATCACAAAAGGTTTGCACCAGTGTACACCCAAAAGCATCTATTGAAAAAAAAAGATGACCCTCGGAACATCCAGTCACCAAGAGTGGTACCAGATGCACCTCAAAAGAGCACAGACCCGCGTGAACGAAATCTTAATTCAAGCTCGTAAACCGTTTGTCCCTGTCTCAATTGGTGAAGAGAGACCAAAAAGAGTCTGAGTACTGATCGCTGGACTCATCTCAGGTTTTGGGGGCCGTTGTCTCCACAACGGTATCAGCTGCCAACTCAGTTTCTATGAAAACCCTTGAAATGGAAGTTGGGCATCTCCAAAGGAATATTGAAGCCATTCATAAAGAACTTGAGGCACACAAGGCAGGACTACTGGACCTGATTTCAGTGGTCAATGACACAGTGGTAACCGTCACTATGCACTCTGAACTCATCTCCCGTTCAATCAACCTCCAGAGTCACGACGTCTTCAAAAGAGAATTATCCATTCAAGAACCTTTTGCATCCATACCCTCTCTTTTCTAGACGAAATACAGAACGGAATGAATGACTTAACTCATGGATACATCCCTCTATACTTTGTATCTGTGGAAATGATCAAAACTATGTTATACCGAGTCAACGATAATGACGTCGAGGATTTCCAGATCAATTTGGCCTTCGAAATGGGCAATGCAATACCTCTGTATATTGACCTGGACAGTTCGGCGATATGTTTCTTGTTGGCTATACCCTATTGCTCCGAGAAGGTGTTCCAGATGAAAACCATTCATAATGTAGGAACTTGGAAAGAGAACATTCACGTTCAAATCAAAACCCCTGAACTAATAGCGTATCAGCCGTGGATCCAAAACCTATATGCCATTCCCATCTTGGGTGAATGCCTCAGATTTAAGGACAAACTTTCAATACAATGGGAACCCATTCATCTATGACATTACCCATGCTTTATGTGGGATGGAATATCTAAAACACGGATCTGAGAAATGCGAAGTAAATGAGAAAATCTGAAGATCAATCTGAAGTAATCACCCTGCTGGTTAAGGATGAATGGTTGGTCAGCACTGCTGCTAAAAATAGCATTTGTTTTTTTATAGAATATACTCAGGAGTCGGATTATAGCCTTACCCTCGACAGTATCCCTCAGAGTACCACCTAATGCAAGAATCACCATTGGAAAAATGACCCTCTACCCGATTGGGATGGATGTCTGGGAAGGAGAAGTGGAAAGCATTGACGCATTGCAGAGCCAAGACATTGCAATCAACCTGGATTTGAAATTCCTGCTCGAGCAAACCCAATCATACGATCAGAATGGTCATCAAGAAAGATTATGTATCGGTGGACGCATACGAATATACCGAACACGACAATCTATTGTTACACAATCGTCATGACTTTAGATATTTGGACATGGCCATCTACATCGTTTTAGAAATACTAACGGCGTGGACAGTAGCCCTAACGATTCAAGTAAGGAAAACAGCCCACAACAAATCAGGAACATATCCGATGGTTTTGAAATTTATTAAGGAAGATTTACAAAAGGTCAACTTAAACCCTCTGGAGGTTAATTTCCTTTACCCGATCGTGGGTGAAGGATATCAAAAAGGGGGAATTGTCAGGTCTGGTTATGGTGAAATTAATTTCAAAACACGCAAGATTTGATGGGACATCAGAAAACCCCAAAGCCCTATGTTCCCCCTTTTTTATCAAAAGAGCTTTGCTGTTAGACACTCAAGGATAAGAATCTGTGCAGATGTAAAGTCTTCCCCTAAAGACAATGGGTTTCGTAGTTACTGAGGGATAAGCGCTACATGGCATCTGAATGGAGACATCCTCGAGCAAATAAGGCCAAGAGGAAATTGAGAAATATAAACACCTATTGGCCAAGTTTCACAGACCCCAAGGAGCACCACTTTGTCCTGTGGGATCATTGAAGGCTCACCTTGCAACTCAGCAAATAAACCATTTACTTATGAGCTTAACAGCCTCAGAAAAAAACCCGTTTACAGATACTCCCACCACAGGAAAACGAAAAGGAATAAACTTCATATTAAAGTAATCGTGACAATCCGATACACAGAAACTTTATGATCAAGGGGTATATTTTCACTAATATGATCGTTTGAATATGGATTCCCTAAATCATGTCAAGTATAAACATGGCGATTCAAAAGATCGCCTAGCAAACATATGTAAATGACATAAAACCAAAAAGGGATTTTTTTTGGGCAGGATGAAGAAACCCAGCCAAAATCTTATGTAATTCATATTTTAAAAAGCGACAACATGAATGCAAGGTTCCTGTGATTCTAAATGGTTACCATGAATTGTATCAAAATTATATACGTAAGGGGACTTGGAATAGAGGGATAGTTTAAAGTGAATGAGGATTGTGATTCAGATTATATAATACATGGATTGTTATATAGTGGGCGATACAAGAATTATGGATCTAAAATAGCTCCACATAAGTCAAATTAATGTATATACTACTGACATAGAATCCCTTGTAGTATAATTAACTTTGTCACCACTTAAAACTTCGAAAAACCCACTAAAAAGATACATGGTCCCGCAGTGCCACACAGTGGCCAGGTAAATGTCGGACACCTGACCCTCACATATTAATATGGACCAATCAGGACGCGACAAGGATAATTAGATACAGGTGGGTAGGACTTAGGCGTGAAAGGGCTAAAGACTAGGGAGACCACCCATCCAGGAGACTCCCAAGGGCTGACCATCCAGACAGAGCTTGCACCCATCCAGAGAACCAACTCCAATCCAGCCCAGAGAATCCTGAAAGCCCCATTTCTCTCTTGACCGCTACCAAGACCAGACTCCAGACCAGGCCACGGAGATTGATAAGGTATAGCCGCTTTTAAATGTCACGTAACTCGTATAGTTCATGGTGTTGAGTACGTTAGAATAGCTGAGCCAAACGGTTATATTATTTGATAGTGTTTTATTTATTGCTGCGTCAGATGCGATTCATTTGGAAAGAATAAAGAGTAATTCAGGCTGATTGCCAAAGTTTAAATGATATAAGAAATCGATTGCGATTCCACTGCAGAGGAAATCAAGGATCAATATTATATGGGATAGTGCCCCTTTTTTATAGAAATGAATTACGATTCAAGCCTCAGAATATGAGTATCTGATCTCTAACGTCCACGCCGACAAGCGATGGTAATTTGACACTGACTCCTAGGATCGGTAGTAATTGCATTGCATACCAGACCTCACTAGAATAATTACATAGTATACCCACGGATTACTGTTCTATTTATTATTTTACGGTCGTGTGGCTCCTGTGCATTCATAATTGGTTGATTACCCACGCCAGGAAAGGGTCCCAAGTATTGTACTATTATGCGTCACTGCTTAGCGTACCTGCCCCATTAACTGGTAAAGGCTAGTCTGTTTTGGGGATCTGTGGCATCTGTTTGTGGCATACCATTGTCTTCACTCCGTCAATCTAAACCTAACTTTGATCGTTAAGATTCCAAGATAATAAAAAAAAGAGTAAATACAGTTTATTTTATTCCAATAAAAATATCCAGATAGAGTTTAAAGAACTCAATATTTCTACACATTGCGCCAATTAAATTGTCATATATTGTGTGACATTATTGGCTGGAGGCGCTAGCTTTAATTTTTCTTTCAGATATTATTAATATCTGAGCCCAGAATTGCTGACATGCTGCAAGAGGCCAAATAAAAGGATTTGGGATGAATTGCAGAAAGTGTTGGAGAAGGGTAATGCTGGTGAAACCTATTACAGAAACTATTGAGGTGCAGGATTTGAGTATTCAGGAGGTTTGCATGGCTGTAGGTCACCGCGGCTAAATCCAGACATTTTCATTTCCACTTCCAGTCATTCTAGTTTTCACCTCTGAATAACCCTGGTGACTTTCAGGAGACTCATCAGGACCATAGACAAGGCTCGCTGGAGCTGACGTACTGATTCAATATATCTGTCCAATTCATTGCTAAATGCAGAGGGACTGTGACAAATAGTACAGCTTGCGTTCTGCAAAGAAACACGGCTTGCCGTTACATTTAAAATAAAACGAGACCATAAGGGAAAAAAAAAAAAAACGAAAAATGCCAAAATCAGAAAATAAAAATTGAACAAAATGGCTTCTTGCTGCAAGTGAGAAAAAAAAAGTTTAATATTTAATAAAAGGAATATTTTTAACATTGAAAGTATGGTGGAAAAATGGTTTCTTTAATATTACTTAAACCCAAAAATTCCTGAAAAATGCCAAAATAAGAGACTTCTTGCTGTAAGTGAAAATAAATGCAGGTATTTTTTTACATTGAATTAAACCTATGGGATTATTTTGGCACTGGCAGGTATTTTTATAGTATACAGCTGTATTTTTTGATGCAATGTAAGCCATGAACATGTCTATCTAGCAAGGAAGCAAGGTATGATGGTCTTGTTTAAATCCACGTGTACGCTTCACTTTTCCTGCAGGATTTATATAGGCTGCATCAATTATACTGCAGAGATGCGCCGCGCGGCAGTGTGTGGATGCATATGCTGCATTAAATATACGGCATAGAGACATTTTACCTTCACTGCTGAGCCATTTCACGTCTTAAGCTTTTTTTATTATTACTTATTTTTCTTTACTTTAAACATGGTCATGTTTGGTATCATGGGAAAGGCCATACTCTGGCCTTTCTAAATGATATCAAACATGACCCTGCTAGGTGCCAACAGTTAGGGGGTTACTTGGAACCACGATATCTCCCATCTCCACCCCATCTTTCCTTAGGAGTCAATTAGGACGTTTCCCCACACGTCCTCAGCAGTGAAAGGGTTAATTCTAGCTTGCCTTTTAAAATCAGCAAAATTTGATTGGGGTTTTATTTTAGGTATACAAAATTCCAATAGTTGATACTATCGAATTGCTCTTGGATTTACAATAGTCACGCCAGCGCCAAGCAACTTTATGAAACAAATTTTGTTTCACTGTAACTCAAATACTAAATCTGATACAGCTTAAAATACAAGCTAGGCTTAAATATAATCAGCAAAATTTAATTGGGGATTTAGTGATCTGAAATTCGAATTGATGAACTATTGAAGCGATCTGAAACAAACGAAATTCCAAACACTAAATGAATTTCAGGCATGCACACACCTTGTAATTAATCTGTACATTTAATACAGGATTTATCCACATAATCATTGGGCGAGATACGTTGACAGATTAGGCGACAGAAATATTCATGCCATAATTCCAGTTCAGGTTTATCCACAGGTTGTCAGCATTTGGTTCTCTGGCTGCCCCGTGTCATGGCATTAATCAATGTCACAGCCTCAACGGATTTTGTAAACCTAATTGCAGAGCCTGCTCTGCGATATCAGCCCACTGCGATGGATCCTTTCATGGCAGAATTCCAAGGGCAAAAACTATGCAGCACCAGCTCATTTGTTCATCAGCACAGATGGTTCTGGTTCATCCACATGTCATTTGTCAGGCAACAGAAAGGAAGGAGTTGAATGTCAAGGCACAGTGGAAGCCAAGCCATCCAGGAAACATGGCACCCATTGCTGCTCAGACCTGCTCTGAACTTTGTATTCCCTGCTCAAACATATTTCAGTTGAATCCTTCATACAATGAAGATTACATTGACGCATCCTCCCTGCACCCCCCCCCCCCAAAATCATGCCAACATCCATTACATGGCTCCCGCTGCATCTCCCTCAAGGTCCTCTGGAGATCAGCCCTTGAAACTATCATTTTAAATGGCAACATCTCAGATCACCCAGTTGTTCAATCATTGGTTTAATGCCTTTAGTCTGCTCCAAGGAGGTTTAAATAAAATTGAGTTATTCAAAGAACCATGATTAAATCAAATATGACGACACTATGGAATTCACCATTTAGGAATCAGCACTGAAGATTTTTATTTCAGTCTTTTCACCCAGAGGTTTAATTTCCTATGACAATTTCTACCAATGTTTCCATTAGTTTGGGCGACGCTGTGCGATTTAGTTTTCCAACAGGCTGAGCACACACACTCCATATCAACCTCACTGCAATAAACCCACACAGGAGGCAGTGTGCTCAATTCCCATTACTCCCAGGCAGCAACTCAAGCCGACAGCCACAACTCCGAAAGAACAAACCTTTCTCATACAAGCTTTGTTTACTTGTAGGTTCTCACAATATAAGTAAAAGCTGACAATAAGGTCACTAGTTTAGAATTACTATGTGGTCACGGATTATTCGGGCAATCCGTTATGCAGCCTGTTCCAAGACCGCACCTGCATAAACCCAGTGGACCCAAGTGAAGCCTGAAGTGGTCCCAATTGGACCCAGCCTGGACTTGGAATCAGCCAATGGGAACTGTTGGGGTGGGCGGGAAGTTTGAATGTGTCTCATAAACACTGCTTCTGTGCCCATTAAAATCAGATCTGTTTGAACCTACATACAGCCTGTTTGTTCAAGGTACCAAGCAGCCAGATTTGGAAGGCACTCAGTGATCACCCGAATCCCTTCCAGCAACAGAGCACCACAGTGGCTGGGGAGATTGAATTGGAGCTGTGGGTTGAAGGATTGAATTGGCTGCTCGAGAGAGTTGGAGAGCGATTTGGAAGCCAGGCCAATATCAGTGAGTGGGTGTTGAGAGCCAGACAGGTGGACAGAGGGGTCTGTCACACTGGTGGCAGCTGAGTGGGATATGCTCTCCAGTTACCAAGACAGCCTGGAATGACCAGCTACGCAGCCTGCAAGAGACTTTAGGGACCTACTGGAAAGTTGAGACGGGACTGCAGGGTCGAAGAACAAAAAAGGTACCCTGATCAATGAACTAGCCAAGCACGATGAGGACAAAGAACCTGGTCAGCTGAGGACTTGTTCCAGTCAAGGATCTGGGAACGAATGGCCTTATAATGGCGCTAATCCATCTGAGGCAACCATCCAGCAGGCCATCTCGGACATAATGCAGCAGGATGCCCAGCAAGAGAGCTGGATCGGCATGAGAGCGAGATTGAGCAGCACCATGAACTTTGGCTAGCCGAACTGATTTGGGGCCAGGCAGTGTGAGGCCCACACAAAAAGTGCACCACCCAGAAAAATTCCCTTCCAGGCATTTAAGACCTTCAATGAGGCTGAGGAGGATAGCAGCCCCATGGAGGGCTTTGACCTGATGGCCCTGGATTTTTGTATCAATGGATTACAGATCCAGGCTTCGGGAGCGAGTCTGAGTTGTGGCTAGGGAGGATTAGAGAGTCGAGCGGAATTGCTGGCTTAGAGGTGCCCTCGTTTCTGTATGTGGATTTTGTTGGTGCCTACAGACAGCTGCTAGACTCAGTTCGGCAGCTGCACTTTAGTGGTGCAGAGTGCCTCTGCCATCGTAACAGGATTGTTGCCTGACCATGGTGGATGAGAGTGGTCTCCACTAGTGTGACCCAGGATGGTTGGGCACTGTTGGGGAGGATTGCCTTGTGACAGTGGGCAAGACTGGAAAATTGCTAAGAGGTGGGGCAGATGGCCCTGATTGGCCCCAGGGTGCTCCCAGCCAAGGATGGCCGAGGGAGCTTGAAGGCTTGGATGTGGCTGCGATAGCAGACAGTTGTGAAGATGCAGATGACCCTGAGGAAATAGAGCTGGGGTGCTCAGTTTCTCCATCCTGACTGCTGTGGAAAAAGCAGCAATGGTACAAGGGGCAATGCAAATACTAAATTGCTAGAACAGGCCAGGGGAATCCCAGGTCATGCCAGAGCAACAGATTGAGAATGGAGAAAGTCCCACAGCAGACACTATCCCTGTGTCCATCCCCAGTAGAAGCACTGGCTATGGAGCAGAGTGCCGCTGGCATCTGCCCACCCCTAGAGTTTGGTCTGGAGAGTCAGGAAGGTTGTCCATGCCAGATGTCGCCGCAGCAGAGACTTAATGCTGGGGAGAGGAGATGGCTGGTTTTGAGCCCCAACATATGGGGGGGGGGTGTCTTTTTCCAACAACCAAGGGCTGCTGACCCCATTCCAAGTAGTGGGGGACACCTACTTTGGGAATTCTGATGTGGGCCCCCGAATGCTGGGCAGTCAGCCCAGAGCCCCAACCTTATGCCAGAGGCCTGTCACCGCCTTATTTCCCTCAGGTGTCAGAAAGGGCACAGGTGGTTCCCTTCCCTAGGAGTGGGTCTGTGCCACAGGAGGAGGTGCTGGCCACCCATGACAGGCTGAGAGCCCAAGAAAAGCCCTCAGCCTCTTCCTAGGGCTGGTAGTTTCCCCTGGGGAAGGGAGCCAGACGTGAGAGTATTTTACCCACCTGGAAGTGGGCCAGGTCAGCCAGATAGAAGCCTGGGGGCTCGCCTCCTCCCTACAGACTAAGAAAACCAAAGACTATTGCTCCGACATCCCTGAGAGGAGGATCCAACTATGGCTGTCAGACTCCCTTGAAAGGGGGGGGGTGTTAATGCCAGACCTGATATAGTGCTCCCCTGTTTGGAGCCAGAAACTGACTTGTCATTTTACTGTGAAAATATGGATCGCAAACAGTTACCCCGGCTCCTTCCTTGTTTATAGCCCAATTCCCATAAAAAAAAAAAAAAAAAAAGCCTTTCCACTGAAGCCATGGAAAAAAAAAAAAAAAAAAAAGGCTTTCCCCTGGGAAAATTGAAAATCTGCACCATGGAGTAGGTTTACAGATTTAAAATAAAAGTACAGTTTTAGGAACTTGAATTTGCTTTTTATAGTTCTCTTGTTTCAAATGGAACAAGCATAGACTATATATGATACTTCTCAGACTAACAACCATGAGAACAAGTAACCAGCCCTGTTTCCTAAATAAAAGCAAGAAATCATAACAAATATACATATCAAATTTGCCCCTTAGCACCAATAGCAAAAGGCAGTAACTGCATTAATTGTGCCTGTAGGATATGGATACATCAATAAGCTTCATGTTGAGGTTTAAGTTTAGAATAATTTTTTTATTATTTAAAGCACAACATACAATACATGCAATTTAATCTCATTTTCTGTTTCTTCCTCTCCATATTTGTAATTTTTCTCATCGACTTCTAAAAACAAGGTTTGCACGAATTGAAACAAAAGTTTCTCCCCTTTCACAGGTTAGTTTGATTTGGTTTGTATATTAGCAAAGAGCAGATTCTCACAGCAGCAGAAGATGCAGAATCTGCAGGAAGCGAGATGCAGGAGGTGTCAGAGGTCGTGTTGTGCAGAGACCTTGCCACAGTGTTGCAGGAGGGATATGTTTTGCAGCATCCCAGACTGTACGGGAGAGAACATTAATAGGGATCAAAGAGGTAAGAGATTAAATATGTCCGTCAGTTTCTGTCTTCTCAGGCCTTAACCATCAACTGTATCCCAACAACCACTGTAGGAGGTACAAGATGGAACTCCCAGTCAAGCTAAACTGAGGCCTTTTTCCCTGTAGTGCCCCTAGAGGCTGACATTTTTGTTCGAGTATTGCATTGAGACGTGTTCCTTGAATTGTATTCCAGGATTTGCGCGTCTTCAGCTGAGAGAAATTTTAAGGATTTAAGAATTTAAAGTCTCAAGTCTTTCATTAAGGTCCTAATGTTATGATACGGTAGTAAATTCGACATTCTATAGCATTGTAAAAGAATGTTTCCAATTTTCCCCGGGGGAAAAAAAACCCTTGGGAAAAACGAAAACTTTCCAATTTTTCCAGGCCTTCCCATCTCTAGTCATGAGTCATTTGGGTGCATGGACACATGTTTGGATTTAGGTTGCAGGTCTCTTGTGCAGAAGGTTTGAGTAATCCAATTACGCAAGAATGCCATGGTCTGGTCAGTGTGTATTTTATCTTGCCAAGGATTAACCTGCCAGCCTTCCCTTGGCTCAGGCAAACACCACATCTGATTCCTGTTACATAAATAATACAGAGTAATTATGAGCCACTGTAGCGCCAACATATTCTGCAGCGCTGAACAATGGGCACAATATAGACAGAGTTACAATACACTGAAACTGACCAACATTTGATAAGCCAGTACATGGGTAAACAAGGGCCCTATTCCCGTGGGAATTTACAATCTAAAAGGGTTGGGGTGGAAACCGGAGGAGAGGACTGCAAGATGAGTGATGGAATATTTGGTGGCAGTGAGGTGCATTAGTGAGTCGGGTGGTAGGCTTCCCTAACTAGGAATGTCTTAGCATTCCAGAGGATTGGGATGTAGGTCGGGCAGTCTGATGTGCAGCCTGTTCCAAAACCTCACCTGCATAAACCCAGTGGACCGAATTGGAGCCAGCCTTGACTTGGAATCAGTCAATGGGAACGGTTGGTGGGAAGTTTGAATGTGTCATAAAGACCTTTGTTTGTGCCCAATAAGTCAGATCTCCTGTTTGAATCTACATACAGGCTGCCTGGTGTTTGTTCTTGCGCTACAACAAGTTCTCTGCTTGAATTTACAACTTGCCTGGGCTTTGTTCAAGGTACCAAGCAGCCAGATTTGGAAGGCACTCAGCAGCTGTCCAAATCCCTCCCAGCAACCGAGCATCACATCGGCTGGGGAGATGAAGGATCGAATCAGAGAGCGATTCGTAGGCTAAGCCAAGCTCAGTGAGTGGGTGTTTGGAGAACCGACAGATGGTCTGTCAGCGATGCACAAGCAAACAAGATTACTTCACAAAAAAGTGAAACGAAACACGTGATACACTGCATTACAAGTAGAGAGCAAATAATTTATTTGGGACAATGTCTGGTTGATACAAAAAGATACTGGCCCAGTATGATTGTAAACAGTTTAAAAATACATTCACATGACAGCTCTTACACACTGGCACTGTTTAGGCTGCAAGATACCAGCCCTCTGATCCTGCCTTCATTAGTCCTCAAATCCACCCAGAAACTAATCTAGGGTCATACAAAACCCATCCCATCTCAGAGCCAATAGAAAAGGCTATTTTATATTATTTCAAAACACAGCGTATCACTGGTTTCCTTCTGGCATGTCTTTGTTAAATGTTGTTAATGTTCTGTTTACACGGGAAGTAAAATCTCTTTCGTTCTAGATTTTCTTGCCGAGGGAAGTTGTAAGTGAACATTAGGATTTAATGTGCTGTCCATCTCTCCATTCGCTGGGTCTTTAATTTTTTATATGTAATTGCTACTTTAGCTTTTTTGTATCACAAGAAACCATAACAAAAAGGAGATTTGGAAGGGAGGCTAGACGGCACAGGGGCACGATAGGCATAACGCAAGATTATGTTGGTGCGGGATTGGGGCTCTGGCACGTGTAGATATGCTTGATGCAATGTGACGATCAAAATGCTACCTACCCAGTCGCCACGTGCAGAGGGAGAGTGTACAAGGGGGTTACAGCTCCAAGCCTCTGGATGTACTAACCTCTACCCGCTCAGGGCCCTAAGTTATGACAACTTAAACCGTACACACCCTTCCGACTATACACTGCCACCACAAAAGTAATAGGGCACTTTTGAAACCAATAGCTGTATACTACCAATCCAGGAGCCTAAAGCATATACAGCCAATATATCTACCAAATGTTATATTCTACAGTAATGCTAAGCCAAGCATCTAGAGCAAAGACAGTACTGGGTTCCAAAATGGAAAAATACAAACTTTACACAGTGCCGACATCACAAAAACAAGACATAGAAAACCCAACTTGCATTAGGTAACTTTCCATGGGTATCTCCAGATTTTAAAGCTGTCCTAGGACTGAACTTGGTCCCCGTACCCAGTCCTTGGAGATCTACCCTGTGATTTGGATGAGCATCCTGTACAAAGACCTGGCCCCTCACCCTCCAACCCATTTGGTTCAGCTTAAGAGCAGATAAAGGGTCGTAAACAGGTCTTGCAAACTCCTTTGCAAAGACAGGAGAAACAACCCCCCCAAATTCTGCGTTTAAAATCTGACACTGCCCATAAAATGCCTGTGTGACAATAGCTTGTCAGTATTTGCGGACACCGAGCCCTCGCCAGCCCAGAACTGCCCGATTCTATAGCAAAACATACAATGCCAACAATCACCTCCAATTGCTCCGGCCTGATGTTTATCATCTTCTGTAATATGCAGAAATAACGGGTTCATAAAGTGGCAGAATATCATTCTGTAATCTTGATACTTATAGGAACTATATTCTGCCAGTCTGCGATCTGCTGGTTTGAGGCCGGCAAACTATCCCTGGAAAACATGGTGAAACTGATGCCAGAGAGCGTAAAGTTCCTGGAGCTGCAGGAAAACAATGAAGGCATCGGGGAGGTGAGTTCCAACAAAACCAGACATTCACCTTTCTCTGGTGTTAGTCAATGTGTTGTCATTTATTGCTTTTAATATTAAGCCCAGCCTGAACAGACTCATTTACTGGAAGAGAAATGCAGATTCCTTCAAATAATCCATTTCCATAAGATTTCATATCAGATCTTAACTGGAATAAACGTTAACCGAGTGACACTGGATATAGTCTGTACTTAATCAGGATCTGTTTTTTTCTTTCCTTTCCTCAGAGTGCACTGAAGCCACCAACTGTGAGGAAGAAGACCAGGACGTACATCAAACCTGATACCACACAGATACTGAGGTGGAATACAGGCGCTGCAAAATGCCAAAAGGATTTGGGATGAATTGCACAAGTGTCACCAACATTACCCATTTACAACAATGGGTAATGTTGGTAGAGAAAGGATTTGAGTTTGCTGCTCGGGTATTCTGAGGTTTGCATGGCTACAGGTCACTGCAGCTAAATACACCTGACATTATACCATCGGTAAGGTTTAGGGTTCTGTCAAGATGTAGTTTGGTAACCCATTCTTTATCCACACAATCCTTGGGATAAATTGACAGATTCATTAAGTGTCAAATCTTTGACATTCCTTTTCTTGTTTATCCACAGGTCATAAGCATTTGGTTCTCCAATAGGAGATTGAAAGGAGATTAATGCCATGACACAGGGGCAGTCAAAGGTCATGGCCTCAGCCGACTATGAACACCTCCTTGCATCCTATGCTCTGCCACATCAGCCCACTCCATTAAATACAGTATGTATCACCTGGCAGCACCCCAAAGACATTTGCTTTAGCCCCAGCTTGGCAATACTAGTCGACTCATATCCATCATGGCAGCACCTTTCTACAGCCCCAGCTCATTTATCCACATGTCATTTGGTTAACAGGCAACAGAAAGGGGGAAGGAATTTAATGCCAAGGCACAGTGGGAGCCAAGCTGTCCAGGAAACATGGCACCCATTGCTGCTCACCTTGCTCTGAACCTTCCTGTTCCAACAAATTCAGTTGTATCTGCCATACAATCAGGATTATTATATCGCTGCCCTCCCTTCACAAATCCTGCCTGTATCGAGTTCCATCATGCATTACATGGCTCCAGCTGCATCTCCCTCCAGGCCCTTTGGTTGGCGTTCCAGGCCACTGTCCCGTCAATCATTGGTTTAAGGTCTTTAGGCTTCACCATGAATTTAAAAATTGTGGAAAATATTTACATTTAAACCACTTTGAGAAAATAGTTACTTTGAACCACCCAATTTTCCTTAAAAAAAAAAACTCTTTCCTACAGTGAACGATGAATCAAGTGCGGTAAAATATGGAATTCACACAGGTGGTCTTTAGTGCTCAGCTTTTTCAATGTCAGAAGGGGTTTCGTTTTCTATAGAATATCTACCATTGTTCTAGTTTAATTTTCTGGTAATGCCGGGATTCATGATTTTCGTACAGGCCAAGCACACATGCTCCACTCCTTTGCATAAAAGCCACAGGAAGCTGTGCTCAACTCACATCACTGCCAGGCAGCAGCGCAACTGAAGCCAACAGCCACAACCTCCTACAAAACAAACCTTTTTTCCTCATTACGAGCTCAGAATCCTATGACCCACACAAAAAGGTGAGGTGATAAGGTGACAAAGGTTATTCACTAAATACAGAACTGATGTTAGTTTGTCGCAATTCCGAGGCAGTTCATTCACTAAGCTGTCAATTTGCCAAACACATGAAATAGAGTGCAGTTCGGTCTTTGTGAAATTGTGCCATAGAAAAATAATATTGAGTCACAGTACTGCACCGGAGTGTCAGTGAAACACCCCGATTTGTGGTTTCAGTACCAGATATTAAAGTGTAAATACCATACGTTACATTTTTACATTGCAAGTGGTCTTTAAAATTATATATCACCTTTTTGTAATTTACAAACGGGCTTAATCTTTTTTAAAATGGCTTTTTATTCTGTGACTTAACGTGTAGATACATTACGGCCTACATTGGTTTAAACACCTATTAGAACAGGAGAGTTTATTGGCATGTTGGAATTCGCCAAAGCCACTTTAGCAATGGTCAACTTTTTTGTTGGGCTTTGACAACTCCATCTTCGACACTGGTGACCATTTGCTAGATGGTCTATTCAAATACCCGAAAAAGGTCAGTGAATTCACTTGAGAAAACATTCCAAATTTCTCTAAAAAAAATGCCAATATATCCCTTATATCTGCGCCCAATAACCACACTGCTATTAAGGTGGAAACTCTGAAGTGTAAAATGCTGGCAGTTTTATTCAGTCTTGAATTTTTCTTTTTGGGGGTGGGGGGGGGGGTCCAGACACCACCCAGTCAGATTCTTTCCTCTGTCCATTCTGAGGGTCGAACCATTGAACTGCAGAGCTCTGACCCTGGGAGAGTCCAATTACATGACAATAAGGCTCAGGGGTCAAGTCCAAATATAAAAGAATCAGAAGTGGGAGCTTAGCAAGAGGTCTACCCAGGATTACAGGCATAAGAGTCTCCAGATACTCCTGGCTGTTGCAGCCGCTCTAACAACCCAGTTCATGTATAAAAAAACGAGGAAAAAAGATGTCATCTGCGCTCGTTTCTATGTATTTCCATGTGCAAAACTCTAGTCGAGGTTTTAGTTTGTTTTAATGGCCATTGAAACGTAAGCTCCCTTGCCCCATCAAGGCACCTCTTTGTAGAGGGAGTCCTAACCAATGTACCAAAAGCTGCTCTACTGAGCAGCTCCATGCCCCTCCTGCTGCTTTTCAGCTAAGGAGAGGCAGAAAGATTTAGATTTATACACGCATTAAGCACTTCCCATTTGGGGTTGAAAACAAAATTGAAAAAAGGAACAGCAGCAAAAATAACAATGGCATCACTTCCCAGACTATCAGCCAAATGGGAACCAAGTTACTCCTGCCACAATAGTGGAGGGAGTTGTGTAGAAAACATAACTTAGCACAGTGAAATGTGACGGAGACAGTGACATGTATCCTAGAGACAAGGTCTGACGGGACAGATGCCAAAATCAGTATAATGTTATTTAATTGGTGCCATTTGGCATGATTGCATGATAGCACTGTATTAGTGGGAAGGTGACAAATCCTCCCAAAAGTATATAAAATGTGATGCACAAGCAAATACGTCTACTGCATTATGAATGAAGCAGAAAATACTTGGACAAATGTCTGGATACAGGTTCACCGGGATCGTCAAGGACAAAAATATTGTAGAGTATATTTGACAGTGAATCAAAGGGTTTAAAAAAATGATAGAGCCCTTACTCTGGCACTTTAAGCAGCTGGATGCCAGCTTCTGGGGTGGCAGGGCCCTCTGTTACTGCTGTCATTAATACTCAGACAATAAAGAAATATACAAACCCAGCAAGATTGGCACCCAGAACTAAGAAGAATGGGAGAAAAAAAAAAAGACGAGGACACATCCAGATCCAAGCAAAAAAGCAAGGATAGATTAAGAGGCAAAAGAGGAGGTAAAAAGAGAAAAAGAACCCAAAATAGATCTAAACCTGAACCACAACCAAAAGAAAATGATGGTATTTAACTTATCAGAAAAAATCCTCACGACAGATCAACAGCGAGTTTTAAGTAAAGGGCTTAAATTTGCACCCACGCAAAAATTCAATCATTTCTCCACTTACATTGACCTACAGAAGTTTAAAAGAAAACTCTGTCTAAAGAAATACTTTCTCAAAAACACTCGAAAGGACACCACAGTTACAATACTATAAACACACAGATCTAAAGGAGAAATCTAAATTTTATCCAAGATCAATGATATCACCAGAAATCTCAACTTTTGAGAAGATGGTCACCAGAGAGATGGAACAAATCAAGATGGGTACGAAAAACAACCTCTCGAAAAAAAGAGAGAAAAGCCTTAGATGAACTCAGAGAGGATGATTCCATTGTAATCAAACCGGCGGACAAGGGAGGAGGCATTGTCATCCAAAGCGCAGAACGCTACGAAAGAGAATCCTTAAAAATCCTCGATGACCCAGAAACATACAAAAAATTAAACAAAGACCCCACGAACGATATAACAGTCAAATTCCACCAATACCTGGAAGGAGAAGTAACAGGCATCCTCAATGATAAAGAGCACAAGTATTTGAAGATTCTGCATCCACAGAGACCCACCTTTTACCACCTCCCGAAAGTCCACAAAGACAAAGAGAACCCTCCAGGGAGACCCATCATTTCCGGTGTAGATTCCATATCCAGCAGGGTTTCTGAATACATAGACAAGCTACTACAGCCCTTAGTACTCAAAACCAGATACCATCTCAAGGACACCCTGAGTATCATAAAGGAACTGAAAATGACACCATGGCAAGAGGGGTGTATCCTTGTTACATGCGATGTGAAAGCCCTTTACAGTAACATTCCGCACAAAGAAGGAATAGAATCCATAAGCAAATACCTAAAGGAAGAAAAGGACATCCCCACCGAGCAAAAGGACTTCATACTGGAAGGGATTAAACTCATATTAGAGAATAATTATTTCTCCTTTAATAGGGATTTCTATCTCCAAACGAAGGGCACAGCCATGGGAACGAGGTTCGCCCCCAGCTTCGCTAATCTTTACATGAGTAACTGGGAGGAGAACATTACTGAAGGGCGAAAAAACAATATCATCTTATATCGAAGATATATAGATGATATTTTCATGATCTGGAAAGGAGGAGAGGAGGACCTTACTGCCTTCTTAGGTGAATTGAACATGAAAGACCATAACATCAAATTAGAAAGTACCTGGAGTCACACTACCATAGACTATTTGGATCTCACCATCTTCGCAGAAGGGAATGCCCTTAACACCAAAACCTTCTTTAAAAAGGTGGACACTAATAGTTATATAAACAAGAGTAGTTGCCACTTGGAGATGGTTGGAAGGAGTACCTAGGGGACAATTTATAAGAATCAAAAGAAATTGCTCCAAACAAACCGATTTTAATTTCCAAGTAAATAGACTCAAATCACAATTCATTGAAAAAGGTTATGACAAAACCCAACTGGAGACAACGGAAAATGAAATTGCGCTCATAAACAGAGATGAATTCTTGGAATACAAGGATAAAACCACCACAGGTCCTGACTACTCGACTGTACCGATTATCTTTTCCTATAGCCAGCAGGACAGAGATTTTCGCAAAATCATTAAGAAATTCTGGCCGATCCTACGTGAGGATCCCTTATTGCAGGACATTTTACCCTCACAACCAAGAGTCATCTGTAGAGGAGCTAAAAACCTACGATCAAAACTTACTACCAGTGAATATGTGGCTAGAAGAACACAGCACTCGAATAACCCTTTCAAACAAAATACTGGCTTCTTTGGTTGCGGAAATTGCATCAGCTGCAGAAGCACAGGCAATAAAAAAAGGCACATTACCACCGTTGAGAACAGGCGAGGAGTTTGGAAGATAAGGGATATTCTCACATGTTTCACATCCAATGTGATTTACCTGATCATCTGCCCATGCGGGCTGAAATACATTGGGAGGACAACAAGAGCCCTCGGAGTGAGGATTAGGGAGCATATACGGAACATCGAAAAAGGCATAGAGACACACAGTGTCCCAGCCCATTTTAAAAAATCCCACAACTGCGATCCACAAAATCTACAGTTTATGGCTATCAAACGTATTAGGAACAACAGAAGAGGAGGGGACCTGGCTAAAAAAAATAGGGCAAGAGGAGATGAAATGTATTTACGAGTTCAACACACTACATCCCACAGGTTTAAATATGGACTTTGAACTTTGCCATTTTCTCTGATACCATTAGCAGTCCCCTCCAACATATATATAGCCCCATTCTACTTAGTGACTCTATAGCCTATCACATACTTATTCCTTCCGACTTGATTCAGCATCCTAACTATCCACACTAGACGGGCGCCTCCTCTGCCTCTACCCAGTTCCACCATCCTACCATTCCTCCTATTACAAGGTACCTACCCTTCGGGTACTGTTATTAGCAGCACCCCTCCCTCAGTCATGGTTCTATTCACACGGACTTCCCTAGCAATATTGGCTCTTTCCACCCAGTAGAGGGTTACCTCTTTTCTCCTCACACTTATACCCCCCACCCACCATCCATTTGCCCAGGAATCCTACCCCTGGATCACAATCCATCAGTACCTTTAGGCTATATTTAGAGGGCATTGGATATAGTCTCACACCCATCTCCCTAGGTCATCAATCCCTACCTATTTAGAAGACCTACAATATAAGTGTTTTGTTCTGACCCCCTCGCATCTTTCACAATTAAACCTTCCATTTCACTATGGACATTTACAGACCTCTTTGAACACAGTCTGTATTCTCTCAAAAGCGAAGGTTCATTATTAGAGACCTTTTTGATCCATCCCGGCATCTAGAGCGCCCTTTCTCCGGAGAAATTGAAACCGATGAACCGATTGGCCGATCGCGGACATGTGACCGGGCAACCAGAGGACCAATGATCTCCACCGCAACGCGCATGCGCAAAAACGGTCAAACCAGAAACGAAAGTAAACAGCAACTACCGAACACTGCATAAAAGCCGGACCAACACTAAAGGGGCTATCCAGCTGAAGAGGCCAGTTTTACCTGGCGAAACGCGTCCTGGACCCCCTTATTTTGCTTTTATATGTTAAATATTGTACAACCATTGTTGTCATTTTATTTTATTAGCCATTAAAACCTTTTTTTCCCCTAAACCCTGTATCCTAGTCCTTCCAAGCCCGGTTTTTCTCCCGCAGGGCAGAACCCAGCTATTGCACAGCGAGGACTTCAGCCCAGCAGAGGACGAAAGCCTTAGGCAAGAATAAGGAACTGATCAGCGGTGGGAAAAGAAGGGAGCCCAGCCGCCTTTACAGGCTGGGGAGGCTTTCCCGAGTGAGCGTGGTATCATTACCGGCTCAGGACCACGTGAGTTGCCATCGCTATATCTATTCACTCCAAGTGATTCGTTTAATGCACTATTCTGCAACTCTATCCCTTCCCTCGAGGTCCTGCTCCGATTAGAAAGAAAAGAGAAAAAAAAGATAAATTTTTCCCATTTCGGCCACAAGGTGGCAGCAGAGGATAAAGAACACTTTTCCTTCACTCCTCAAGCTATCCATCTGGAGACACTGACTACTGCCTTCCTTTAACCACAAGGTGGCACTATTCAGATAGAAAAATCACAGAAAAATTATTTTTTCTTCAATCCCCTCGGACATATAGAAGCATACCCTCATGTTTGTATTATGTTTAATTCCATCATTGTATTTTACTAACTGTATCATACATCTGTGTCTACTAACATATGTTTTTGTATGAACTCCATGCTATAACTGTATAAACCTGTATCACAGTTCCTTACCAAGAGCTTGCTATTTATACAGCCTTATACACACACGGCATTATACTTCTATCAGACCTACGAATATTTTATTTACGAATAGAATATTCTGTATCACATTTCTGTGCTTAAGAGCTTGTTCAACCAGGAGCACTTATCCGCATCTCTCCAGTCAGAGAAATTCCAGAGTGCAGCGCCCATTCAGGATTACCCCACTTTCCTTTAATAAAGAAATATAGGGTCATAGTTTAAGGTGTCAAAGAGCGAAAACACATTTTAGCCAATCGGAAACCTGGAGTGCACATACTGGAGACATTGTGCCAACCAAGTGTATCTTATTTGCTCTGTATTCAAAACGCAGGGTTTCTTGGCAAATGTTAAGGTTCTACATTCCATTTGGTGAATTAATCTTCATGCATTTCACATTCTAGATTTTCTTGCTGAGGGAAGGTTGGGATTTAATGTGCCGCCAGTGTCCATTCTCTGGATCTTTTATTAGGTTTATGTAATTACATTTTAACCCTTAGTTTTCGTATCACAGGAAGTTATGACAACGGAAGTAAAGGAGCTTGCAAGGGAGGCCAGACAGCGCAGGGGGTGCAAGATAGTGTATGCAATGGGGGTTCAGTCGGGTAAGTGTAGATATAATGCTTGCTCATTACATAACAGGTTCATCAAGCTGCAGAATATCATAGTCTTGATTCTTACAGGAACTGTACTCAGCCAAACAAACAGCTGGTTTAAGGCCAGTGAACATGTGGAAGATGATGCTACAGGAGAACATTGAGGCAGCGGGGAGGTGAGTTACAACAAAACCAGAAACATTCACCTTTCTTGGCTGATGTTTCAGTTGTGTCATCATTTGTTGCTTTAAATATTAAGCCCAGCCTGAACAGACTTTTACTGTAAGAGAAATGCAGATTCCTTCAAATAATCCATTTCCATAAAATCATGTCAGATCTTAACTGGAATAAATGTTAAGAGTAACCGTGACACTGGATATAGTCTATTTAATCAGTAAGGATCTTGTTTTTCTTCCCATTACTCAGGGTGCACTGAACCCTCCAACAACTGAGGACGAAGACCAGGACATACATTAAACCTGTGACCAGATACTGGGAGGTGGATTACAGGCGCTGCAAGCGACAAAAAAAAAATAAAAAAAAAAATGGATTTGAGAGGAATTGCAGAAAACATTGGAGTGGAGGGGAGTGTTCCACAGCAATATTACCCATTACACCCAGTAGGGAAACTATTGAGGTGCAGAATTTGCATTCTGATTGGGTATTCAGAGGTTTGTGTATAGGGGGAAAAAAGATGCTGCAGACAGTGGTCTGCTAGATTAAAAACATAAATTTACCATTTAAAAAAAAAGGTAAAACAAACATTGAGAACAGTGAATCAAAACAAGTAGATACGGCGTGTATTTCCAGTCCAGGCACTGTACTCCCTCCTTGTGGTCCCAACTCCCACCCAGCTAGTTCTCTAGCATAAATGTACATGAATCGGCAGGAAAAGACCCTATTCCCTTAGAGTGGATTGAGAGTGGAAACCTGTGTATAGAGGGGAAACCTGTGTATAGAGGGGAAACCTGTGTATAGAGGGGAAAAGGTAGAGTGAATGCACCTCAATGTTACTAAACATTAGGATCCTTTGAACAGTCCTAGAAAATGTAAGTGTTAACAAAGTAACCCTGACACCAAATAGTCTAAAGCAAGATAGGAATAAGTGCAGATGACTTTTCTTGGTATGTTTTATACATGTTGCTGGGCTGGATACATTTTGTGGTTGCAGCCACCCCATTGGGGAATAGGTGTGACCCTGCTCCCCCTGTACTATATAGTCTAGTTCAGGATCTGTTTTTTCTTCCATACCTTTCCTCAGGGAGCATTTGCTTGATTTCATTCAATATATTTTGATGGAAATGGTGAGATGCTGGGATTTGATGTGCCGTCCATTTCTCCAGCTCGTTACATTTCTATTCTGTTGCCAATGAAGACCTAGAAGCTATTGGTTCAGCACAGTAAGGCTGAAAAACAAGAAACAAGCCCGTTTTAGCAATGTGTTCGATTGCTACAATGTTAACAGTTTTGTATCACAGAAAGACATGACTGGAAGAAGTGCAGAAGCTTGCAAGGGAGGCTGGACAATGCAGGGGCGATGTAGGCCTGACGCAGGAAGATGTTGGCCTGGGTTTGGGGACTCATGCTTCATGTAATGGTTTCAGTCAGTATTTGCAGATGCCCAGTGAGCCCTCTCCAGCAAACAAATCCTATGACCAAAATGTCACCTCCAATCGCACCGGCCTGATGTTTACCATTTTCTTTAACATCTGCACATTACATAAGAATCGTCAAGTGGCAGAATATCATTTTGTAGTCTTGATCCTTACAAGGACTAATATTATTTCAGCTGGTTTGCATAGGCGACTCTACAGGGGGGCAATTGCCCCCCTGGGTTATTCCTTGCTCCCCCATGTGCCCCCCACCAAAAATCAGCATCCAGCTTACCACACTTATTCGGACCACTGTATCTCCATCTCTGTGCATCGTATATGGACGATCTAGGGGTCATTGGAAAGGGCAGATTCTGGCCTTTCCAATGATACCCAACATGACCATATTCAATTTGAAATAAGTCATAAAACATTAAATAAAAATGGGCACTTAAGCATTTTCACAGGGTTGAAAGGTCTCAGCAGTGAAGTGGTTAATGTTCAGACTATACATTACATTGTGTATTACGTTAGTTTTTGCCTTGGTTTAGTTGTATATTAAGGGTTAATGGGTAGGCTTCATCCCTCACGGTATACATTTTATTTTTTCCTTGATTAATGGCATTGTAGGGGTGAATCGGTAGCTACATGCCTCACAGTGTATTAATTTCATATTTTACCTTGATTAATGGCATATTAGGGGTTAAGGGGTAGCTAAATGCCATATTGTTTATTATTTTTATTGTATTTCCCTGGGTTTATGGCATTTTAGGGGTTATTATGGAAGTTAGAATCTAAAGGGTCTAATGATTTTTAGATACTTTGCTTTTCACATTTCAGGGAATTCAGGTCGCCGAAAATAGTGAATTCCTATTTAGTGAATGGTCACTGTAATTTGCTAAAAGTGGAGTCGCTGAAGCAGGGATCAGACATTCAGCGAAAACTGCCGAATTGCGGCAAATAAAGTATCAGGTTAGTACAATAAAAAGGCATCATTGCTTCACATTACTCTGGGATTTTGGAATCTTATTTAGATATACTTAGGAGTACTATTACCTGGTGTAATAAAAAAACAGATCTTCGCCCAAAATTAACAGACAATTGAAAAGAATGCAGCACAGGCTCTTGGCCCCATACACCATAGTAATGGATCTGGTCCGCATTGTCGTTGCTGTTGTAGGCTCTATTATAAATGTATCCTTTATCCACATATATCCTAATTCTAATATTTTGCCTAATTTTAAAAATTTTACACTGGGGGTGATTCATAGTATGGAAGTGGTTGATTAGTGTGACAGTGTGGACCAGGTTTAAAGGGACACATGAATAAGTCTTGCCCTGAAACATGTATTTATATGCTGCAGCAGGGAAATTTTTATCGCTCACCTGGCCTTCCTTTTGGATCTATTAAATGCAGTGTAATGATTCTACCTGCTGCTGGGTGGCATTTATCATGCAATGTCCAGCAGCCTTAATATATGTGTGCATCAAAACATGGATGATACGACCACCTTGGAGGCTTTTAATAATGCAGAGTGTGAGGTTATTCACTGGATGTGTTCATATTCAAGCTTGTGAGGGCGGGGGATAGGTATGGCCCGGTACTCTGCACTGGGAAAAAACAGTTCTATCCTGTACACAACCACATTAGCGCTGGGTCTCAGCTCGGGTCTTAGAGTTTTCCTAGCGTGCGCCAAACGACCTTGTTCATGGACTACTGCAGACAAGGTGATCTGTTAGGTCGTCAGGCACTAAGTTTTAGCGACTCGCGATAATTTTTCCTTTAGTGATGGCGTTTTAGCTCACACCAGGTGATTGGGCCCTCAGTTTTATTCAGTGGTATGATTTAGTGGTGAAAATTATTAGTGCCCACCCAGTTTTGACTGCGGTATCTTCTGTGCCCCCCTAAATATTGTTCCTAGAGTCGCCACTGCTGGTTTGGGGCTGACAAACACTGCCAAACATGCGTAAGCTGATGCCAGAGATGCACATGTGGCTGGAGCTACAGGAGAACAAAAGGAGGCATCGGGGAGGGGAGTTACAACAAAATCAGAAACATTCACCTGGCTAGGTTGGTTTTAGTCAAGGTGTTGTCATTTGTTGCTTTTAATATCAGGCACAGCCTAAACACTCATTTACTGGATGAGAAATGCAGATTCCTTAAAATAATCCATTTCCAGAAGATTCAGATCTTAACTGGAATAATCATTAACGGAGTAACTGGATATAGTCTGTATTTAAAAGTGGTCTGGTTTTTCTTCCCTTAGAGCGCACTGAACCCTCCAACAACGGAGGAAGACGACCAGGACATGCAAACCTGAGACCAAATTCCGGAGGTGGAACACAGGCGCTGCAAGAGGCCAAATAAGGCATTTGGAACGAATTGCAGAAATCATTGGATTTGAGAAAACTACTAGTTTCACCAGCATTACATCCAGTAGGGAAACTATTGAGGTGCATGATTTGAGTTTGTTGCTCGGTATTCTCAGAAGTTTGCATGGCTGAATCCACTGACATTTTACCATTGTGAGGTTTAGGGCTATGGACCTGTATAACAAAAACTACCAATGGATGCAGTAATCTACATTTAATATATGATTTATCCACAAAATCATTGGGTGGGATATGTTGAGCTGTATTAGGTGGGGTCAGAATAATCGCCATGATTCCATTTCTGGTTTATCCACTGGTTGTCATTTGGTTTGACTATGAGACAGATTAATGACATGACACAGGGGCAGCCAAACAATGTCACAGCCCTAGTGGACATTGAACCTCACTGCAGCCCCTGCTCTGCCATATCAGCCCACCTCAGGTGAAGCCATCTATCATGGCAGTATCAAGGGCAGAACCCGCTCAGAAGAGATGGTTCTTTATCCACAGGCAATAGGAAGGAGTTTAATGCCATGGCACAATGGGTGCCAAGCTATCCAGGAGACATTGTACCCATGGCTGATCACCCTGCTCCAACATCAAATTTTGTTCAGATGGATCACAGTGGTGCCCCTTTTAGAGATCCACTATCCATTACATGGCTGCAACTCCCATCAAACAGGGATGACACTAAAGATTCTTGCCGTAGCCTGGCTCTGCCATGCTGACAATTCCATTACTACCCAGATGCCCTTAGACAAGACATCCAGGGGCCAATTATCCAGTTTTAGGAGGTGCAAATTTTTTTTTTTTTTTTTTTTAAACAAGTCGGTTTCTGGTTTTGTAGCAGTGCTTCCATTTGAAGATTCACATTAAGGGGTAACATGTCTAAAGTCTGGTTAACTAGAACAGTTAAGGTGGCGTTCGTAGCCTAAAGAACCCTTTCTACTGAACATAAACGGTGACGCATATACAGAGTTATAGGTCTTTAAGAAAAGGAATACAAAAATCTAAAAGTCACCCCAAAAACAAACTTCACGTTTAGGGGTTCCTCCATATATTTTGAAGCAAGTTAATCCTATAAAGCAGATAGGCTCAATTTAATGGTTTCTAAAATCCATCATTTAACAGATCTTAGTGTTAAAATCTTTTATTGTATGAGCGGGTGTGTGCTGATTTGTTAGAGAAAAACAATGCCTGATATACCTTGTAAACATTGAGTGCTGCTCAGTGAATGGATGCAGGTTTAGGGGCTCCAGTCATTATGGGGAGGTGCCCTTTATACATTTCACTGTACTTTTACAGCAATAGATCACTGAAACTTCCCATTTCATGACAGGTGATCACTCCCTAACCAGAATTTACACATTGATCAAGACAACTAGCTGAGAATCTTACCCTTTAAACCAAAATATAGCTTTAAACTGCCAGTGTCAGGGATCTTGGTTTGTGGAGCATCATTCTGCAGCTAGATGAGGTGGAAATCCATTGTATTAGGTTGGGCACATGCGACAATTCCAAACATGTAGAAAATTCTGCACCAATTCTCTATAGAAAAAAGGGATTTCTCTGCTTTATCTCAACCCAGACAAAGTAAATAGGACTGACCAACTCATGCAGAATTTGTATGCACCTATGGAGGCAAATGACCAGCTTTGTCCCTGTACTGCAGTATCCATGGGCCATTACTGAATGTTGGCTTGTTCTGGTCAGTGTATTTGGAGTTTCCCAGCAAATCACAGGTATGAAGTGCACGTATGGTGCTTGTAATGGTGTCCATGTAACGTTCCCCTACTAGGTGCATTGTATCAAAACCTGGCATGGCAGAAGAGCATTATTATTTGGAGGCAGGTGTGGCAGCATGATACCATGTGGCATAATGTAATTCAGTGCTACAAGGTAGCAATACTCAGCATGGGCATTGTAGGATACATTGTGGCTGAGCACAGAATCTCATGTACCCCTCAGCATCAGACAAGTAAAGGCCAGATACACAACCCCTCCCTGGTAAACATCTGTTGATGGGCACTGCCAACTTCTTGTATGTTGGCTTCCAATGGAGGAGGGGGGGGGAGACTTCAGAGTTTATCCTCTTCCTAGGACCCCATAAGGAGATTTAAGCAAGCCTACATCTCATGTGTAGATGTTCTGTCCTGTGGCCTCAGCCCAGCAATCACATGGAGATCAGATTCACACCCTGGTCCAAATGCACAAAAACCATTCCAAATATATTGTTCAGAGCGAGCAGGAATTGTTTAGGGGATTAGTGAGGATTTTGTTAGAATTGGTCTGAGGCCTTAAGACCTTACCCTGCATCACAGTCCCACCTTCTAAAGATAGGGACGTGTAATTTTATCACACGGACACATTGATACCAGGTTAAGGTTTGGACTAAAGAGTTTGTAGCCCAGGCAATTATAGGGCCTATACAAAAACAGACTTAAAGGACACAAGGGCATCCGAGACTGGAGGAAAGTAGACTCCAAGCGCTACAGAATGCTCTTCCCATGTTGGGGCCTTTATAAACATGGTCTGGATACTTTTCCAGTAACATACATGGAGGTATGGGATAACAAGGCTTGTTGATCCAGGGAGAAATGACATTGAGTCACAATTCCAATTCTCCCCAGAAGGGACAATGTTACAAGTGCTCATTATCAGGGTCTTTAGGTCAAGCACTACATGTGCTTGGAGAAAAGCAGCCAGTTACATTAGGGTGTGCACACAGCGACATTGAGAACTTTAGGTGTAGGATTCACAAAAGCACCTTCATTAGATGCAGTTTTTAGGTTATACATCTTGAACCAGATAAGGGACATCAAAAAGGTGAGTAGATCTTTACCCAAGATTAGGGTGTTCCTGGGCATACCTCTCTGCACTCAAGTCCACAACCATAGTGCTACATAAAGTGACTTAAAGACCTACATGGACAGACAGGTAAAGCACCAGAAGAAACATTACAGCAATGCAATCCTAACAAGGTGTGGCAATCACAGCATTTATTTAGGAGTCTGATGGCTTGAGGGGGGCGCTATAGTGTAAAATTACAAATCAAAAAGGAACATTTGTCAGGATGGCACCCAGCATGAGAGGGTGCTCATAACAGGGTTAAAAGCCCAAAAAGCATGGAGACTCCACTGGCTGAAGGCAGGGTTTCTAGAAGCAGGCGAGGAAGACTCAGCTGGGCAGGGATTCTAGACATGACACTGCACAGCTCTAATAATTTCATGGTTTGGAGGAAGCAACCAAACAGACCCTAAATTTTTAGGCCGGTCCTTAGAATGGCCGGATCAAGTCTAAGATAGGAAATAACCATGGATAGAGCGCAAACACTAGAGCCAAATAGCGATAGACAAAGCAATAAGCAGGTTCACCAAACATTGCCCACTAACCAGGTCAGCATCTAGGAGACGAGGTGTGGGAAGGGGGGGGGGTGTAAAGGCAAAAAAAACCAGTCACCGAATGAGCCAGGCCAGTATTTGGAGAATCCATAGAGGCAGAAATCATTAACACAAAAGGAAAGGCAAGCACAACTATAGGGTTAATAAACCAGAGGAAAAGGCTGGAATCCTTATGACAAAACAGACGCACACACCAACAGCCAAACCAGAGTGAAAACATATCAACGCTGGAGTCATGCAGATAAATAGCTGCAGGACAGGAGGATTCTGGGACGACGGCTGCGAGGAAATCCTGGATTGGATGCAGGAAGGGCAAAGCAAGACTAAGAGCTGGCCTGGATCGACTCTACCACTGGATTAACTGGCCCTCCTGTGGGCTCCAGAGCTTGAAACATGACAACAACTTGTATATATAACATATAGCGGCCGCTTTAACATGGAGTCAGGAAGGAATAATATGTAATATTTTATTCTTATTTATTTAAATGTAATAATATTTATTTTGTATTTATTGAAATTTATTTCCTTTTAAGACTGGGGTCAGACGAGAGTAGTGTTCACGTCCGTGATTGCGCCTAAAAGTACATCCGTGATAGCATGACAGAAAGCCCATTGGAGCCCCACACACGAAGTACGTCCGCACTGAACTGCGGATGCACAACGGCCGCGGCCCACGGACGCAAGGCAGGCAAGAACGTACATCCCCTAGAACGGCCGCACAAAGTGCGCTGCGTCCGCAACATCCGCATAGCTTTGTGTGTGAGTGATGGAACGTGGTCAGACGGACTGCATTTATACGTCCAGCATTTTTCACGGACAAAATGGTTTTGCTTTTTATTTTATTTTCTCTCCTACATCCGTCAAAATATACATCAGTGAATAAACGGACTGTGTGGCCACTACTGCGTCTTCCGTACTGACGTACGTCCGTGTGCACGGACGTACAGTCCGTAGAAATCACGCTCGTCTGACCCTAGCCTAACACGTGACATGTTAGTGGAGGCAGCACTAGAGGCTAAGTCACAAAGTGCCGATGTTCACCGTGGAAATCCTGCTGAATTTCATTGCGTCAAGGAGGGAAATCTGACAGGCAAAGTGTCTGCGAATATTTGTGATCAGCGGAATTAACCTTATTCTTTTATAAAGCGCAGACTGCGGCTATTCTCAACATATCATTGTGTCACTTTAACACACGTCAGTAATTTTAAAGTAGTGATCTAGATACATCTCCCGTATAAACCGCGGCGAGAACAGAAAACGCAGGAAAACATTGATCAAAATGCCGGTGAAATTCACGCCAATTTACCAGGGCAGAAACTATGGAGGAAAGCGTAGCAGCAGCTCCTGAACAGTGAATTCACTGTACTTTCATGAAAGTCCGGTGTTTAGTGAATAACCCCTTAGGAAGGGGCGGCCTGAGATATTGTGAAGCCTAAGACAAGGCACAAATGTGAGGCTAGATCAGCCATGTTTTCATGGACACATATAATTTATTCGCACTGATGGGCAGTGCATAAAAAGTGCCACCCGCAACATGTATAATCCATACTCTGAAGGTAAGGAATCCTAGATGACCTGCCTTGATGTCCTTCCTGCAGCATATGAAATTATACATGTTGCAGGGCAGTACTTTTCTCTGTTCTATGATATAGTAATGTGTGTCCAGGAAAACATGGCCGACCTGGCAATCCTATGTGAGGCTTCTCTTGTAGTTCCAAAAAATAGACAATGTAAGCCGATACATTTCATTAATAAATTCTCCACATACTCTCCTCACATGCTCAGTTTGTGAATGTAGAAATATGTTTTTGTTCAATATCAACATGAATGCAATTTGCTCACTGACATTACACCAAGGGAAGCTCCTGTATGATTCAGGCCTTAAGCGACTACCTATTTTGCCTGATTATAAAGCCACCTCTAACGATGTGACACAGACGTTTTGGCTGGTTTCACACCTCAGCGTTTTACAGCGCGTTCCTGCGTGCTGTAAAACGCCGAGACACGGAAATCCCATGATTTTCTATGGGCATGGTTCACACCTAGGCTTTTTACAGCGGGCAGGAACGCACTGTAAAACGTCCTACGCCCAAAGAAGTACGGGAGCTTCTTTGGGGCGTATTTGCTGCGCGTTCACTCTGCAGTCTATGGCTGCGAACGTGCTGCAATGTGCGTCCGTGCGTTTTTAACATTTGCGCAATACGCGTGTTAAAAAATGCACGTATTGTGCGCCTAAAAAAACATGCAGGTGTGAACCTAGCCTTATTGTGCAGGGGCAAAATGGGGTGCAGATGCTCCCACATATACTGCTTCTATTGCTGGATTAATTCTTCCACTACTCTGGACGTTTTATTGTCCTAATGGAATCCCACTTTATTATACGTCTGCTTTTCATTCACTTTACTGAGTCTAAGGCTAGGGTCAGACGAATGCATTTTTCGTGTCGCCCGTGAAAAAGTGCGGTCGAACGAATGGACGTATTTTTTCACGGAATACGTGATAGCGGTCATACGATGCGCATTTACGTCCGTGATTTTGTACGGATCATCAATATAACCCTTTCTGCGTCTGGACATTATGTTGCCCGGACGTGTGCAGCGTCTGACGTCTCCCAATCACACAAACACGCCGCTATGCGGCCGCAGCGCACTCTGTACGTCAGTAGTAGCGGTCTGACGTTCTCGAAAAAATGCGTTCGTTTGCCACTTGCGTTGCGCGGACGCACGTTCGTGCGGCCGTTCGTCGTATGTTCCCCGGCATTGGACGTCATTTGCTGCTAGCACGGCCGTGATTTTGTGCGGCTAAACGCGCGTTAAAACTGTGTTCGTCTGACCTTAGCCTAAAACCACTTTATATTTCACAAGAGATTCCCTTAAACCTCATCACATCATGATGTTCTCCACCAAAGACCAAGATTTTGGCAAGGATAGGTTCAGAAGAGACTGGTGGTATGGTTAGGGTGACCGTATCGGACATGTTTAAAGGGACGCATATTGCTATTTCCTGCAGAGGGGAGCGCAGGGAAAAGTGCTGCCCTGTAACATGTATAATTCATATAATAGAAATGAAATCAAGGCAGGTCACCTTATATTCCTCTTTGATTTCTTACCTGCAGCGTATAGATTCTACATGCTGCAGGGTCACATTATTCATGCACTGCCCATCGGAATGAATAAATTATATGTGCCCCATTAACAACATTACCTGTGGTGTTAAAGGGATATACCACCGATTGGATGTATAGACTGGGCATACTACAGACATTTTTGACCTGGATTTTTCACTTTCACACTCCTGCGAATTCTCCTGAGTTTCACCTTTATTGAAGAGACCCTTATGTCGTGGTATTGCCTGTATGTGTTTCCCTAAGGGTTGCCAGGTCGGCCATGTTTTCCTGGATACATATAATTTATTCATGCTGATGGGTAGTGCATTAAAAAAGCCACGCCGCAGCATGTATAATCCATACGCTGCAGGTAAGAAATCAAAAAGGAATCGCCGGTGACCGGCCTTGATTTCCTACCTGCAGTATATGAATTATACAGGTTGCAGCCCGGCACGTTTCCAGACATTCACCCTCTGAATGAAATAGTTATATGTGTCCAGGAAAACATGGCCGACCTGGCAACTCTAGTTTCCCTGTGGCTCCTGTTTGGGACTTCACACGGGCTTATTTTCAAGTAGCATATAAGGGGCAGTCTAGAAATCGATCTATATTCAGGGTCATTCTGACACAGTGCCTTATATAAGCCATTTTTTCCATGTCCCGTTTTGGCTCACGAGTATTATTGTGGGTCATTTTCTTCTATGCATATATGTATTGATGGTTTTTTGATCACAGCAAGTCATTTACATTTATGGTATTGTCCATCTATTCCAGGTGACTTTGTGGTCTCTTTCTCCACTTGGATTTTGGTCTTGTATCTGGCCACAGGAGAGCTGTATCTTATATGCTTCCCCCCTCCCCCCGCGCTCTTGCTTGAGACCTCATATGGGTTTATTTTCTTTTAGCATGTTAGGGATAGTCTAGAAATCTATTTTAGGGCTATCCTGAGGGAGTGTGTTCTTTCATCAGTATCGGTTTTACAACTGGATTTATCAGCGTCTTGGTTGGTTTAGGCTGGGGTCAGACGAACGCAGTGCGAACTTGCGTTTAGCCGCACTTTATTACGGCCGTGGTAGCAGCAAATGACGTCCAACGCAGGTACAAACACAAAGTACGGCCGCACGAAAGTTCGGCCGCGCAACGCAAGAGGCAAACGAACGCATTTTTGCAAGAACGTCGAACCGCTAGTACTGACGTACAGAGTGCGCTGCGTCGGCATAGCGGTGTGTGTGCGTGATTAGGAGACGTCAGACCCTGCTCGTGTCCGGCCAACATCACGTCCAGACACCCAAAGTTTCCTGGTTTGGATCCGTAAAAAAATCACGGCCGTAATTGCGCATCGTATAGACTGCTATCGTGTATTCCGTGAAAAAGTACGTCCATGCGTACGTAAGCACTTTTTTTTACGAACGATGCGAAACATGCGTTCGTCTGACCCTAGCCTTAGTTATTTTATGTATGCCTCTATTTATATATTGTCCCGGCTGGATGGAGTAGAGGTAACATCACTGCTCTGAAACCGTGGAGACCCAGGCTCGATCCTGGCCAGAGCACCCCTCCAGCAAGTGCCCTTGGGCAAGACACCCAACGGTACATATTCGCCTACCACACAATATCAGCCATGGAGTCCAATAGCAACATCTCTTCCCCCCCCCCCTCGACCGTGGAGAAGCGGGTCAAATCCTGTGTAACACATCCCTCCAATACAACCGTGGAGAAACAAGTCTCGACTTTACGAGAAGTGGATTCAACCTAACCACCAGGTCACTGATCCTCAATCATGGAAAGATGACTCTATCCCGCTCAGAAGACGCCACCAGCGAGTGTGCTTGGGCAAAACACCTAACGATATGGATGTTTTTACCTCACAAAATACTTGTACATGTCATAGATTGTAAATTCCCTTGGGAACAGGGTCCCCATGAATCAGGTCCTCATCCATGTGTGGTATTCCTTTACATGTGCCTAACGTTCGCTGTGGTTGCCCTAGCGCGGGAGCACCAGATTACAATCCGAACGCTAACGGGTTAAAAAACTCATTAGCGATTCGGATCTTGCGCTTTTCAGTGCGAGCTTAATGTACTTTACGCTATCTATGTTTAACATTGAGAGCGCAAAGTGTTAATTAACTTTAGGATTACAAACAGGGTTATTCAGAAAGAGGTGAAAACCAGGAGATTGACTGGAGAAGTAAAAATTCTAGGTCAAAATAGCCGATTTTGAAAGTGAGATGTGGGAGAATTTTTCTGGTTTGGCTATTTCGACCTAGAATTTTAACTTCTCCAGTCATTCTCCTGGTTTTCACCTCTCTCTGAATAACCCTGCATGTCTTCTTCAGCTGCAGAATCCGTTATCACCAACTTCAAATCCTCCCAAAAATCAAATACTCGATCCGCCTCTTCTGGCCTCCGGGAGCACCGTGAGACTGGCAGGGTTATTCAGAGAGAGGTGAAACTCAGGAGAATGACTGGAGAAGTGAAAATTCTAGGTCAAAACAGCCAAACCAGAAAAATTCTCCCATTTATCTCACTTTCCAAATCGGCTATTTGGTCTAGATTGTTCTCTTCTCCTGCCAATTCTCCTGGTTTTCACCTCTCTCTGAATAACCCCCTGGGTCTCTGCGGTCACTCCGCCTGCCTGCAGAATCGCACGAAAACATTCCTATTTAGGGAAGCCTACCACCCAACTCACTGACGCAACCATCAATCACTCTCACCTCACAGTCCTCTCCTCCTGTTTCCAACCCTAACCATCCTAGATTGTGAGTTCCTACGGGAATAGGGCCCTCATCTCCTCCTGTACTGTTTGTCAAATGTTGTTCAATGTATTGTAACCCTGTCTGTACTGTGTTTATTGTACAGCGCTGCGGAATATGCTGGCGCTTTATAAAATAATAATAATAATAATAATAAGATCCTGCAGGTCATGTGACCGGCAGTCAAAACCTCAATGGAGTCCTATGGACTCCAAGGAGGAGATGCTCGCGGCGGTGCTTAGCGCTGCATTATGGGGCAGGCTGCTAATTTTAACCCCTGCCCTGTAATATGGAGCTAAAACAGGGACGCTGAGGAGAAACCTGAAGGCGTAGGTTTTCCTCCTTAGCGTCCCCGTTTAGTGGGCAGAATGTAATACTGCCCAATGTGTTTTAAACTCATAGTGGGTTTAACCCCAGAGAGGGCTCACTGGCGATTAGCTAAGAGAGTCCTCATTTTCTATGGATTTTGTCTATTGAGAAAGTTATTCTACAAATCTAACACTAGGTGGCGCCAGCAACACATTCAGAATTTTTATTTTTTTTATTTTTTTTGAGAAAGATTTTTACCAGGAAGGATACATTGAGATTTCTCTCGTTTTCAAGTATGTCCTGGGTGGAGAGTATGTACCATTAGGTGTCTTGCCCAAGGACACTTACTGGAGAGGTGCTCTAGCCGGGATCGAACCTGTGTCTGGGAAGGGCTGTTAAATGAATGCTAGGACATAAAAACTGAACTAACTGTGGATAAGTGTAAGTTTGGTAGCCTTGGATCCAGTCTATCGCCATGTGATCTAGCGTAATTATATTCCATTAAGTTAGGGGCATTAAATCTTCCCGTTTTGATCGGGGTTGTAGTAGTTCTTTTTTTTTTTGGAGAAAGTATTTTACCAGGAAGGATGCATTGAGATTTCTCTCATTTGCAAGTATGTCCTGGGTGGCGAGCATGTACCGTTAGGTGTCTTGCCCAAGGACACTTACTGGAGAGGTGCTCTTGCCGGGATTGAACCCAGTTTGTGAACAGATACTTTTTTCTCATCCAAATAAATAGCTGGAAAGCTTTAGTCGTGTTTTTGCCTTTTCTTTGTAGAATAATTTGCAGCATTTGAATAGAGTAGCAGTTTTTTGAGAAGATTTAGGCCGGGTCAGACGAGTGCACTATGTGCGTCTGTACTGACGTGTCTCCTGTGTCCATCGCAGCGTTGTGACGCTTCTACGGAGCCGGCCACATGTTGTAGCGCACGCACGAATTGCAAGCGCTACAGCGGGCGTGCTGTGAACGTTCTGAAAGAATCCCCGTCGAAGCGCTACGACGTGTGTACGACAGGGCTGCAAAGCGCGATCCTCCATAAGAGGATCGAGCCTTGCCACGCTGGGCGCACTAACTGCGCTCAGCGAGGCGGCCAGATGGGCGTCAGAGTGGAAGGAACGTCTCCTCTCACAGATGTTCCTTCCGGTCTGCAAAACGCTCGTTTGACCCAGGCCTTATTCTACCAAAAAAAAAAGAATAAAAAAAGCGGGAAGTGTTTCCAAGAGTGTGAGCGTTCTAGGTTTGGATCATATAGTTGGGGTAAGTCATCAGTTTCGTGGTTAGGAAGATCTATCATCCAGGCCTGTTATTATGTCCCAACCTTCATTTAACTGTCCCTTTTACGCATTCTGCCAGGAAATTTACCACCTGATCCCAAACTATATGACGCCTTATGTTTTGAATTACCATTTTTTAATCAGAGTCATAATATGACAAAACCAATAAAACAGTTAATTTTGGTTAAGGCTGGCGTCAGACGAGCGCAGTGTTCACGTCTCTGATGGCGCCTAAAAGTACGTCCGTGATCGCATGACAGGAAGCCCATCGGAGCCCGACACACAAAGTACGTCCGCACTGAACTGCGGACGCAAAACGGCCGCAGCCCACGGACGCAAGGCAGGCAAGAACGTACAACCCCTAGAACGGCCGCACAAATGCGCTGCGTCCGCAACGTCCGCATAGCTTTGTGTGTGAGTGATGGAACGTGGTCAGACGGACTGCATTTATACGTCCAGCATTTTTCACGGACAAAATGGTTTTGCATATTAATTTATTTTCCCTCCTACATCCGTCAAAATATACGTCAGTGAATAAACGGACTGTGTGGCCACTACTGCGTCTTCCGTACTGACGTCGTCCGTACTGCACGGACGCACAGTCCGTAGAAATCACGTTCGTCTGACCCTAGCCTAAAATAGTTTATTTGCATAAAAAAATACTGTAACGTATTCTCCGTCTCTGTTTTACAGAGAGCACCTGAAAACATAAACACAAAAGGTCTGGATGATCAAGTGGGTAAGATATATTTACATGATATAGATGATTGAAAACTGAAAAAATATTTTCTCTTCACATGTTTTGAGGCTGAAGTGACAAAACATACACAAAATCACAATGACGTATTTTAAATATGCAGGTCTACTGAAATTTTTTTAAATAATTATCTACTCTATAAAAGAGTAAGAGGCAGCGTGTCTGTCGCCACACTGCCTCTGCGCATGCGCGCGCAACCAGTGTACTGCACCTCGCCTCTCCAATGGATCGGATTTTTTGTGTATCTCCTCTGTGCCCGGCCTGTATCTCCTCTGTACCCGGCCTGTATCTGCTCCGTGCCCTGCCTGTGTCTGCTCTGTGCCCGGCCTGTGTCTGCTCTGTGCCCGGCCTGTGTCTGCTCCGTGCCCGGCCTGCATCTCCTCTGTGCCCGGCCTGCATCTCCACCGTGCCCGGCCTGCATCTCCTCTGTGCTCGGCCTGCATCTCCACCGTGCCCGGCCTGTGTCTGCTCTGTGCCCGGCCTGTATCTGCTCCGTGCCCGGCCTGCATCTCCTCCGTGCCCGGCCTGCATCTCCACCGTGCCTGGCCTGCATCTCCTCAGTGCCCGGCCTGTATCTCCTCAGTGCCCGGCCTGTATCTCCTCCGTGCCCGGCAGCCGGCGTGCGCGAGGGACCAAAGAAATCCGCTCCATTGGAGAGGCGCCCAGCGCCTCTCCAATGGATCGGATTTTTTTTGTCCCCCAAGGATCCCCCCTGACCTGAGTCTCCCCCTGGAGACTGTCTATTCGGCCCCTCACCGGCTCCCTCCATCAGCCTCCGGTTCCAGTTCCTGCTCATCTTCCTCCCGGAGAACAGAGATCCGATGTTTCGCTCCTGAACGTAATATAACACCATCCGTTGGTTCCATGAGCTTACAATCTAAGAGGGTCCCATGAGTTTACAATCTAAGGGGGTCCCATGAGTTTACAATCTAAGGGGTCCCATGAGTTTGCAATATAAGGAATCCCATGAGCTTGCAATCTATCCCATGAGTTTACAATCTAAGGGGGTCCCATGAGTTTACAATCTAAGGGGTCCCATGAGCTTACAATCTATCCCATGAGTTTACAATCTAAGTGGTCCCATGAGTTTACAATCTATCCCATGAGTTTACAATCTAAGGGGTCCCATGAGTTTACAATCTAAGGGGGTCCCATGAGTTTACAATCTATCCCATGAGTTTACAAACTAAGGGGGTCCCATGAGTTTACAATCTAAGTGGTCCCATGAGCTTACAATCTATCCCATGAGTTTACAATCTAAGGGGTCCCATGAGTTTACAATCTATCCCATGAGTTTACAATCTAAGTGGTCCCATGAGTTTACAATCTATCCCATGAGTTTACAATCTAAGTGGTCCCATGAGCTTGCAATCTATCCCATGAGTTTAAAATCTAAGTGGTCCCATGAGTTTACAATCTATCCCATGAGTTTACAATCTAAGTGGTCCCATGAGCTTACAATCTATCCCATGAGTTTACAATCAAAGGGGTCCCATGAGCTTACAATCTATCCCATGAGCTTACACTCTATGGGGGTCCCGTGAGTTTACAATCTAAGGGGTCCCTTGAGTTTACAATCTATGGGGGGGTCCCATGAGTTTACAATCTATCCCATGAGTTTACAATCTAAGGGGTCCCATGAGGTTACAATCTATCCCATGAGTTTACAATCTATGGGGGTCCCATGAGTTTACAATCTAAGGGGTCCCATGAGTTTACAATCTAAGTGGGTCCCCTGAGTTTACAATCTATGGGGGGGTCCCATGAGTTTACAATCTATCCCATGAGTTTACAATCTATGGGGGTCCCATGAGCTTACAATCTATCCCATGAGTTTACAATCTAAGGGGTCCCATGAGTTTGCAATCTAAGGGGTCCCATGAGTTTACAATCTATGGGGTCCCATGAGTTTACAATCTAAGTGGTCCCATGAGCTTACAATCTATCCCATGATCTTAGAATCAAAGGGGTCCCATGAGTTTACAATCTATCCCATGAGTTTACAATCGAAGGGGGTCCCACGAGCTTACACTCTATGGGGGTCCCATGAGTTTACAATCTATGGGGGTCCCATGAGTTTACAATCTAAGGGGTCCCATAAATTTACAATCTAACCCATGAGTTTACAATCTAAGGGGTCCCATGAGTTTACAATCTATGGGGTCCCATGAGTTTACAATCTAAGTGGTCCCATGAGCTCACAATCTATCCCATGATCTTAGAATCAAAGGGGTCCCATGAGTTTACAATCTATCCCATGAGTTTACAATCTAAGGGGGTCCCACGAGCTTACACTCTATGGGGGTCCCATGAGTTTACAATCTATGGGGGTCCCATGAGTTTACAATCTAAGGGGTCCCATGAGTTTGCAATATAAGGGATCCCATGAGCTTGCAATCTAAGGGGTCCCATGAGCTTACAATCTATCCCATGAGTTTACAATCTATGGGGTCCCATGAGTTTACAATCTAAGTGGTCCCATGAGCTCACAATCTATCCCATGATCTTAGAATCAAAGGGGTCCCATGAGTTTACAATCTATCCCATGAGTTTACAATCTAAGGGGGTCCCACGAGCTTACACTCTATGGGGGTCCCATGAGTTTACAATCTATGGGGGTCCCATGAGTTTACAATCTAAGGGGTCCCATAAATTTACAATCTAACCCATGAGTTTACAATCTAAGGGGTCCCATGAGTTTGCAATATAAGGGGGTCCCATGATCTTACAATCTATCCCATGACTTTACAAACTAAGGGGGTCCCATGAGTTTACAATCTAAGTGGTCCCATTAGTTTACAATCTAGGGGTCCCATGAGTTTACAATCCAAGTGGTCCCATGAGCTTACAATCTATCCCATGAGTTTACAATCTAAGGGGTCCCATGAGTTTACAATCTAAGTGGTCCCATGAGTTTACAATCTAAGGGGTCCCATGAGTTTACAATCTATCCCATGAGTTTACAATCTATGGGGGTCCCATGAGTTTACAATCTAAGGGGTCCCATGAGTTTACAATCTATCCCATGAGTTTACAATCTAAGGGGTCCCATGAGTTTGCAATATAAGGGATCCCATGAGCTTGCAATCTAAGGGGTCCCATGAGCTTACAATCTATCCCATGAGTTTACAATCTATGGGGTCCCATGAGTTTACAATCTAAGTGGTCCCATGAGCTCACAATCTATACCATGATCTTACAATCAAAGGGGTCCAATGAGCTTACAATCTATCCCATGAGTTTACAATCTAAGGAGTCCCATGCGTTTACAATCTAAGTGGTCCCATGAGTTTACAATCTAAGGGGTCCCATGAGTTTACAATCTATCCCATGAGTTTACAATCTAAGGGGTCCCATGAGTTTACAATCTATCCCATGAGTTTACAATCTATGGGGGTCCCATGAGTTTACAATCTAAGGGGTCCCATGAGTTTGCAATATAAGGGATCCCATGAGCTTGCAATCTAAGGGGTCCCATGAGCTTACAATCTATCCCATGAGTTTACAATCTATGGGGTCCCATGAGTTTACAATCTAAGTGGTCCCATGAGCTCACAATCTATCCCATGATCTTAGAATCAAAGGGGTCCCATGAGTTTACAATCTATCCCATGAGTTTACAATCTAAGGGGGTCCCACGAGTTTACAATCTATGGGGGTCCCATGAGTTTACAATCTATGGGGGTCCCATGAGTTTACAATCTAAGGGGTCCAATAAGTTTACAATCTAACCCATGAGTTTACAATCTAAGGGGTCCCATGAGTTTGCAATATAAGGGGTCCCATGATTTTACAATCTATCCCATGAGTTTACAATCTAAGGGGTCCAATGAGTTTACAATCTAAGTGGTCCCATGAGCTCACAATCTATACCATGATCTTACAATCAAAGGGGTCCAATGAGCTTACAATCTATTCCATGAGTTTACAATCTAAGGGGGTCCCACGAGCTTACACTCTATGGGGGTCCCATGAGCTTACAATCTATGGGGGTCCCATGAGTTTACAATCTATGGGGGTCCCATGAGTTTACAATCTAAGGGGTCCCATGAGTTTACAATCTATCCAATGAGTTTACAATCTATGGGGGTCCCATGACCTTACAATCTAAGGGGTCCCATGAGTTTACAATCTATTCCATGAGTTTACAATCTAAGGGGGTCCCACGAGCTTACACTCTATGGGGGTCCCATGATCTTACAATCTATGGGGGTCCCATGAGTTTACAATCTATGGGGTCCCATGAGTTTACAATCTAAGGGGTCCCATGAGTTTACAATCTATCCCATGAGTTTACAATCTATTCCATGAGTTTACAATCTAAGGGGGTCCCACGAGTTTACACTCTATGGGGGTCCCATGAGCTTACAATCTATGGGGGTCCCATGAGTTTACAATCTATGGGGTCCCATGAGTTTACAATCTAAGGGGTCCCATGAGTTTACAATCTAAGGGGTCCCATGAGTTTACAATCTAAGGGGTCCCATGAGTTTTCAATCTAAGGGTCCTGTTCCTGTGAGTTTACAATCTAAGAGGGTCCTGTTCCCGTGAGTTTACATTCTGAGGGTCCTGTTCCCGTGAGTTTACAATCTAAGAGGGAAGAGGAACCTGGTCTAATATATAAATGCCTTTGTAATGCGCTGTCAGCTGAGCGCGCACCCATCAGAGCTGTTCAGTTGGCCCTCCTGTGCGGGTGAGATGGCGACGGACGCGTTACAAACACATTTATATAGAGTGATACTCTTGGATAGGACATTGAAAAACAAATATGTGGACATGAATTATGAGCTGGCGACAACAACAATAGACTGCCCTCTGTGCAGGCTTTCCACCTAGTATATATATAATGTATTTATACACACACAGTATCTCACAGCAGTGAGCACACCCCTCACATTTTTGTAAATATTTTATTCTATCTTTTCCTGTGACAACACTGAAGAAATGACACTTTGCTTCAATGTAAAGTAGTTCGTGTACAACTTGCATAACAGTGTAAATTTGCTGTGACCTCAAAATAACTCAACACACAACCATTAATGTCTAAACCGCCAGCAACAAAAGTGACTACACCCCTAAGTGAAAATTTATACACACACGGTTTCAGATGCACAAGGAGACTCTTTCATATGGTGTAATAAAAATAATTTATTGCATGGTGTCGAGATATATTAAATTAAGAAACTTATACGAGATATAAATATCAATCGTTTATATTTCCTAGAAATTCTCCTAAATTCTTTTAATTGTATGTGTTTTGCTTTGAAAAATATAATAATCAATAACCGGATAAAAACATATATATATTTATTACGTATACAAAAAGTTTCAAATCTCATATCATAAACAAAGATTTATAAACAACAACATCCATCAGCACATAGACTACTAGCTTCCCAATATATGTATCTCCTGTTAGTAACTGCATATATGATTAATATCATTTAGTTTATCAGTTAGTAAGTATACAGAAATAGTTACCAATGTTTCACAAGCTAGATCTTGTAGAGATATATGTATCTCTCTATGCTACGTGGACAGTGGTGTATTTAGGTTTTGTGCTGCCCTAGGCCTGAATAAACCCACTAATTTAAATTTGAGGCGCCCCTTTCTGTCAAGGCCACACCTCTTCCTGGTTAATCCCCACCCTTCCTCTTAAAGCTCCACCTTTTCCTCTTAGAGCTACGCCTTTTCCTCTCTTTATATTAAAAGTGGATACCAAGTGCCTACTTGTATATTTTGTATACCATTTCAAATGTATCTATTGAGATAAATAAAATTATGAAATGTTTAAATGCAAGCATTTTTACAAAGAACAGCCACGCATGTTAAGTATACTGGATCACAGCCGCTCTAATTGGTTGAACAATAAAATCCACAGAAACGTGCACTGCATATGAGCATATCACAGAGCTGCACAGCAATAAAACCCACAGAAATGTGCACTGTGTATGAGCATATCACAGAACTGCACAGCAATAAAACTCACAGTAATGTGCAGTGTGTATGAGTGTATCCCAGAGCTCCAAGGCAATAAAACTCACAGTACTATGCAGTGTGTATCACAGAATCCACAGCAATAAAACTCCCAGCAATGCAATGTTTGGTGTGTGTCAGCGTATCAGAATCCACAGCAATAAAACTCCCAGTAATGCAATTGGGGGGCAGCGTATCAGAATCCACTGCAATAAAACTCCCAGCAATGCCATGTGTGGTGTGTGTCAGCGTATCAGAATCCACAGCAATAAAAATTCCAGCAATGCAATGTGCAGTGTGTATGAGTGTATTAGAATCCACAGCAATAAAACTCCCAGTAATGCAATGTGCGGGTCAGCGTATCAGAATCCACAGCAATAAAACTCCCAGCAATGCAATGTTTGGTGTGTATGAGTGCATCAGAATCCACTGCAATAAAACTCTGAGCAAACCGAGTGTATATGAGCACACAGCAATTATTTATTCTACATTTACCGGCCTCCGTCCGCGGTAGGGCTGTGTGCAGAGTCAGCAGGGACTGTGTACAGACTCAGCAGGAGGTCCCTCCAGGCCATGTTAGGATCGCGGCTGTGCCTGTGCGTGGAGCCATCTTGTCAGCAGTGGGGTGCCACTGCCAGAGGGTGCACTGTGGCTTTGATTCCCTTCCTGGTGGGTGTTCAGTCCAGAATAGAGTGACAGTCCATGTTAACGAAAGGGTGGGCAGCTGCGTGCGTGTCACGTGGTTCAGCCAGTCAGGTGGTACTGAGACTCAGTACCACCTGACTGGCCGGACCGAGTGTGACCTGCACGCACGCAGCCTCACCAGGAGCCAGGCAGCTCAATGACAAATTTCTATCACTGCAGTGCTGGTTAAGGAAAGGTCCACTTTTAACAGCAGTAAGCAGACAGGGCTTCATATTCTGCTGATACCCCCCCCCTTTACCTGCCGTTTACTGTCATCTTCTCTCTCTGGACACAAATCACATCCCCCTCCTAGAGCTGCTGTGGGGCAGGGGAGGAGCTATGGAGGGAGGAGAGGGGGATTTTTATTGTATTCGATTTTATTCCGTATGCAAACGCCATGCTCCGCTGCTCGTTGTTTGAGAACACAGCTCAAAGCTGACACACAGTGACAGTGGCACCTCCTAGTACCCCCTAATGACACCCCAATAATCACTGGTACCTGGGGCAGCCCGCCCTCTGCCACTCCTCTAAGTACACCACTGCTCTGGTGATATGCTCACACACAAGTTTGGCGAACTGCCAGCAAGTACGGTGCTGTTTGAAGGCAGTGCAAATCCCCATAGAGAAGTAATGGTTAATCTATTCAGAGAACACCAAACAGCAGAGAAATGACAGTGAAATACCCTGATGTTCGGTGGTTTCAATCAGCAGGTTCAGGTATTCAGGTGAACCCCATAGGTTTCAATGTTAAAAATATTCCCGTTTTTATGCAATATCTAATAAACCACTTATTTTAATCTGCAGTAAAAAGTCTTTATTTATTGATTTTTTTTTTAGTACCATTTAGTAATTTTTCAGAATTTTTTTGGCAAAATCCCCCCCCCTTTTTTTAATATCGGTTCTTCTTTTTCTGTAACAGAACTTTTTATTATCAATCATAGGATCTTATATGTAAATTCCAGACATTTTCGTTCAGTAGTTCTTTTGAAAACAGCAGGCCATGGGTTTGCGGTGGCAGCATACAGCGGCCGACTCCATGCACTTTGGGGACCCTGCGGTGAATTCACTGCAGGGTGGGGAAATTTTATTCCCAGAAGTGCAGGGAACTGCAGAACACCAAAATGTTGGCGTCATTTCGGTGCTCTGTGAGTAACCCAATTAGTGGTGAGGTTTTTTGTTGCCCCCTGGAAAGTGAAAGCCTACCCAGGACATACTTGAAAATTAGTGACATCTCAATGTTTCCTTCCTGGTAAAATAGTTTGCAAAAGTAAAAAAAAAAAAAATAATAATTTTTTTTTTAGGGGTGGGGCCACCCGGCAGGCCGCCGCCCCCTGGAGAGTGCCGCCCTAGGCCTAGGCCTTGTTGGCCTAGGCCAAAATACACCAGTGTACGTGGATCAACAAAAGATGAGCTATCACTTATTCTATTTCTAGAATAAGTAATAAAAACTTATTTAGTGAATCCTCCCCTAATATCGAGAATTAAGCTTCTAATCTTCTGCTTTTTATTTTGTAGTTATATAATTCCTTGCTTATTAATTTCAATCACAGTAACTTCCAAATTCAATATATATATATATAATTTTTGTATATACTATTTGCAACAAATATTCTAGGATAAATCCTTATATCCGATTCTTCTTCCTATCTCTATCTGCAGATTTAGAAATATTTTGAAGACTCTGGATTTAACAGTACTTGAGATGAATCTCAATCTATTTCATTGCAAAGTACACACTCATATACATATAATTCTTACATTAATCCCTTAATTTTGCTTTCTCATACATTACCTGTCCAAGATCTGGATTCAAGATTTCTGTAGTTACAGCAGCAATATTCTTTGGATATAATATATTGTTTTGGAATATGTAAAATTTATCAATGTCAGATAATCAATACATGAGAGTTAGAATTGTGTATTCCCATGAGGGAAAATTTAGGTGTGGTCCTAATTAAGTGAGATGTAATATCCTGAATGCATTGTGTGTCTTGTCCTGCAATGATCTGAATGGATTTTCGTGTCCTGGAAATCTGAATCAATGCATTGTGTGTTGGAATGATCTCCTTGACTGCAACGAACAGTATATCCAGTTATAGTAAATTTGACGTCACTGAAAATCTACCCCTTCATTTAAATATTACTTTATCTAATATAATATTTACTATGCCTCAAGAGGGCAGTGCTGCTCTTCAAATATAATTTCACAAATTGATTTTAATTCCCTTATCTTGGGTCAGAGGTCATCCACTATCTTAGTTTTGAACAAAAAACAACTATGGTTATTCCAGACAGTGCGTCTCAGGTTGTCAAAATTTAATTACTCTCATAGATATTTCAAAACTTATACTAAGTACTATTATCACTCAGATTCCTTTCTAGTTAAATCAACAGAAATTCTATTCTTCGGTAATTATACTGTTTACCAGTTATACTCTACAAATATTTGGAGCATCTACTATCTACTGTAAATATATAGAATATATTGATTATAAAAATATATTTTGTGAATATATTTATACACTTGCATACTTGCATAGAGATTTTAAATATGTTTCTATACCCAAAAAAGAAAAATATCTTTAATTCAAGGACTTGTTAAAATAAACCAATAAATTTAAATATCACATGTCTGGCACTTAGCTCAGCATTATATCAAATAAAGACATTTTATCGTCTATAGCATTTATAAAAACACCCATAACTCTTATGGCTCACCTAGCCATGAACTATTTAAAAAAAAATCCTCTGTCCATTTCTAAAACTAGGCGAAAATTGAGAACGACAAAAACTTGTTTCATATAAAAATATAGATATGTTTAGACAAGATGGCTACAGGCATCCATTTTAATTTTCCATTATAATATACCTGACAATGGTTTTCCTCGGGATGGCAGATACAAGTACTACAATACACACACACACACTTTATTATTGCAGAAGCCATTTGCACATCACAGCAATTCAAAGAACTACATCACAGAGCTCCTGTGCTAGATCTCCTGTGCTACATTTCCCATATGCAGCAAGGAACTCTGGGTAGGATATGCAAATGACATCTGTCTCACTTTTTTGCATCCTGGGTCTGTTTTCACACAGATCCCATAAACCAATGCCATGCCATACTAGGGGCACTATTACACTCTTCGCGCACAATTTTGCACGTGCGCAAAAACGCAATAACGCTGAGGGGAAAAACCCTCCTCGCAGAATGTCGTATTACAATGTCTGCGCAAAAAATGTGTGTTAACGTCTACCGCTAGTGAACCTGCGCGAACCCTTTGCGAGCGTAATGTACTTTGTGTGTCCTATACTTAACATTGTGAGCGCAAATGCGTTTATGCGCTGGTACGCGGATGGTATTACAATCTACGCGCAAATTTTAACAGGCAACGTTTGCGCGCATAATTTTTAACTTCTTTGAAAAGCTGGTGGTAACGGCAAATCTGAACGTCCTGGCCGAAACCAAATACACCAGCCCGAAAAAAAAAAATACAGCACAGTATAGTTACACATTCTACACATACCCAAACAATAAAATGGAGAAGTTGTGCGTGCATTTATTATTGCTGCAGCATATAAATCTGATTTTGACAGGCGCAAAAACTGAACGGGAGACAATTGTGGTTCTTAATTCTGATTGACTAAATCGCATGAAAAAAACAGTCCGCACACCGATTTCTGCATGCAGCGGTAATTTGCGCGTGATTTTGCGCGTCTTTTTTACGCGCGGTATTTTTTGACGGATGAAAAAATGCGCTTGGATTGTAATACCAATGTTAATTTACGCACAATAACGTTTAACGCTGTGCACAATAAAAATTGCGCTGCACGAGCTTTTTTGCGCAAAGAATGTAATGGAGCTGTAGATGTTTTTTTTATTTTTTTTAGCAGGTAACACCCATTTGCGGCGAATTGCGAATTACATACTAAGCGCAACAACCGAGCGCAACTGTCTAACGCGTGTGAACCATGCGCAAGCTTACTGTACTGCGCGCGTCCTATACTAAACATTGTGAGCGCAAATGCGAACGTGCGCTGGTACGAGTATGGTATTACAATCTATTTTGCGGTAATTACCGCATGGCCTTAACGCGCATAATTTTAGCAACTCCTAAAAGCTGGTGCTAATGGCAAATCTGAACAACTTGGCTAACCCCAAATATCCAAGCCCATAAAAAGGAATGCACCAAGCACAGCGGCCCATTCAACTTATACAAAACCAATAGAATGGAAAAGTTGTGTGTGCACGTATTATTGCTGCAGCATATATGCTCAGATCGACAGTGGCAGACGCAATTTCGTAACGTGAGATAGTTGTGGTTCTTAACCACTTGGCTGCTATGGACGCGCTCAGCGCGTCCAGCCAAGTGGTTCTCCTGTGCTACGGACGCGCTCAGCGCGTCCGAGCACAGGAGGCAGCAATCCGCCGGATTCCGGCGGATTGCTGCGCCCCCGGTGCGGGCTGACATCTTGGATGTCAGCCCAGCACTCGGGAGCCCGGCGGGGACATTAGATGTCATCGCGGCTACGCGATGACATCTAATTCAGGCGCCCCCCCCGCATGTGCGGAGGAGGCGCCTGAAAGGGAGGGGGGGAGGTCCTTCGGACCTCTCTCCCTCCGATCGTCGGGGAGCAGGGGGTTAAGACAGGCACCGCTTGGAAGGGCACAGCCTGCCCTTCCAAACGGTGGCTCTCATTAACCCCTGGGGAGCCGGATCACGAATCGGCGCTGAAAAGCGCCGGTTCGTGATCCTTTCCCGGAGCTGGCCGACATCTTGGATGTCGGCCAAGCCTCCGGGAACTCCCCCTGAGGACTGGCGTCATCGTGCATAGCACGATGACGCCAGTCCTGGAGTTAACCCCTAGCTGCCACCAACGGTGGAGATAGGGGTTCCAATGAACTCCCTATCTCCCGATCCGTGGCAGCTAGGGGTTAAAGTTTGGTACTGTTGGATCGGCCAGAGCATGGCCGTTCCAACGATACCAAACACGACTGTGAAAGTTTTTGTAAAAAAAAAAAAAATTAAAAAAATTTAAAAAAAAATTATAAAAAAAAATTAAACATATATTTTTTCTTTTTTTTGGTTGGTTAGTGTAGCAATATTGTTCCCATTTCAATTATAATGTGAACAATGATGCTGCACTAACGATTTTTGTATGCGGTGCGTTTGTTAAAAATCGTGTAATTTTCCCCAAAAAAAATGTAACGAGACCCCATCTCTAATTTTTTTAACAAGCGCACCCCATACAAAATATAACCGCAATTGCTCGCATGTTAAAATATGAAAAAAAAACCACTTTACACATTGTAAATTATTGAAAATACATATTTTATTGCATTTTTTGTTATAATATACAGACAGGTCATGACGTATACATATAATAATGATATATTATGAATCTACCGAGTCTGACGGAAAGAACGATATATAATATGTCTGGGTCATATACTAAAATAAGCCTTCAAAACACGTTTAAACATGATGAGCGAAACCGGTAAAAATGACCTCAGCACAGGGGCGGGAAAAGCCTCAGCAGCGAAAGGGTTAAGCATGTTTTCCCCCAAAGAGAGTCCCTTTGATATGGCTTAAAAAAAAGTGCATTTTTATTTTGTGCTGAACCTTTACTTCAGTAACAGATTAACCAGCTGGACTCGTTTCACCTGGCCTGTATAAAGGAAGAAGAGAGAAATTAAATTACACTGGTGATATAAATTGTCATTTTTAAAATCCATTAAATTAACATTCAATATGATTATTGATATCAATCTCCGGTTTTTTTTAATAGATACTCGAGTATAGCGCGACCCGAATATATAATGCGATGGATAGAGATTTATTATGGAAATGAGAGAATACTCGAGACTCGAATATAACGCGAGGAGCAAACTTATAAAAGTATACTGTATCGGTAAACAATTAAAATCCTTCCAGGTTCTCTTAACACAGTCAGGCTCCCCCTCAGGCCAGGGTGCTCTGCTCTAGAATGATTGCAGTTGTTGCTAAGTCGCCGACCACCCGTCTTCTTTACTAGCGATTAGATGGCCGGCGGAGCGAGGTGACCAACGCAGTGACTCATTCACTGATAGCCAGTACGCCGGGATCTGTAGCTTTTGTGACCTCTGGCTCCAGCAGGCAGCCTCATCCACTACGTTGTCAGTCGATAGCCACCCCCCCCCCCGAACGAGCTCCTGACATGCAGAATGTGAGGAGAATCATGCAGCGGGTCTGCAGTGACATCGGGACGGGGCAACAACAGGGTGGGACTGGCTAATGGCAGACGACGAATACCACCTCTCCCGAATCCAGGAGTTCCTGAAGTGTTTGCGGGTGTCAGGGAGTCCACATTCACTTCAAGGAGACTACCGGAGCTTCCGGGAGACTTGGGATCCCTGAGCACCTGAGCAAGTTTGTTTATTTTAACACGCAATGCAGATGTCTCGAATATAATACGACCCCTCCAATTTTAAGGTAATTTTTTGTCACCAATATCTAGCGTTATACTCGAGTATCTTAGCGGGTCCGCGCTCTGCCAAGTCTGAAGCTGGTTCTTTACATTCAGGACATAGGAACACAGTAGTTAAAGTGATCACAACAACAACGTATCATTGCTCATAGCGGTTATTCACAGAGATCCGAACTTTCCCTGAAAAAGCACCGAACAGTGAAATTCCCCATATGGTGCAATTTCGTGGCCATTCGGCTATTCAGAGAGCAGGCAGTTCGCCAAATTTTGGCAAATTGACTGCAAATACGGTGCCTGTTCGACGGCAGCGAAATCCCTCACAGAGAAGCAATGGTTCATCTAGTCAGAGACACCGAACAGCAGAGAAATGTCAGTGAAATGCCCTGCTGTTCGGTGCTTTCATTCGGCAGGTTTTATTCAGGCGAATCTCATAGGCTTCAATGTTAAAAATTTAGGATGATTTAGGCATTTTTTCTTTTCAGATTCTTTTTAAATAGCGTTTTTTTTTTCTGTAACAGACCTTTTTATTATCATTATCACTTTTGCAAACAGCGTTTAAAATTTGACACAATCAGTTTGTTGTTTGTTTTTTTAACCCTGTTCAGCTTGTCAGCTTTTTCCGGCGACTGGTTCGGGGGTTTTTGGGCTGTTTTGTGGCAGATATTGGTATTTTGGATGCGGTTGGCTTTTTTCCGGTAATTTTTCGTTCGATTCGGCGGTTCCGTGCTGGGTTACAGACCGCAAACTGCATTAATAATACAAATACCCAATATAAGAATTTGTATCTAGAACGTTCTACAGTAATAATGGAATGGAAGGGACTTACATCATCTCTACTTGCTCTTTCTGGTCAGAGGTCTGGGAAAATACATAAAAAGATTATCATACATTGCATCTGCAAATTAACCCTTTCAATGACTGGCATATCCTGGGAAAGATTAAGGCTAGGGTCAAAAGAAACGCGTTATTCGCAGCGACCGTCAAAAAGTGCGTCCGAACGCATTGACGGATTTTTTCACGGAATGCGTGAAAACGGTCAGACGACGCGCATTTTCGTGCGTGATTTGTTATGGATCGTCAATAAAACACCTTTTGCGTCTGGACGTTATGTTGGCTGGACATTAGCAGCGTCTGACGTCTCCTAATCACGCAAACACGCCGCTAGCGGACGCAGCGCACTCTGTACGTCAGTACTAGCGGTTCTGTGTTCTCGAAAAAATGCGTTCATTTTCCACTTGCGTTGCGCGGCCGGACTTTCGTGCGGCCGTACTTCGTATATTGGCCGTCATTGTCCGTCATTTGCTGCTACTACGGCCGTGATTAAGTGCGCCAGAAAAAAAATGCGTTAGTCTGACCCAAGCATAAATCGACACATTTTGGATGAAACCTGTGACGTGCATTCCTTCTACTTATTTGGGAGAAGGGGAAACTAAATTCATGTAATAAAAGAAGTTTCAATATAATAAAATAATAAAACGAAATAAAGCCTAATTACCGTATCCTGACATTAGAAGAGTTTGCAACTACAAAACGAATGTACGAACACACGCTGGGTTTGTTCAAAGAGATGCAAGTCATGCCGGTTTAGGCTAATGTCAGACGAGCGCATTCTGAGCGCACTCTGTGTGCGTGCACGACGGACGGACGTACTGACGGAAGATACTGTAGACACCACACGTTCCGTTTTTCTTGACGGACGTAGAAAAAAAAGGGAACTATGGGAAATAAAATTAATATGAAAAATGATTAAAAATAGGTACATGATATGAAAAGGCATTTTGTGCGTCAAGGTGCTGGATGTCTGACATCTCATCAGTCACACAGAACGCTATGCGGATGTGGCGCACTCTGCACGTCCGTGGTAGCGGTTTTATGTTCTTGTCTAACTTGCGTCCGTTTGCCACGTGTGTTGTGCGTGCGCAGTTCGGTGCGCACGTCCTTCGTGTGTGGGTCTCTATTGATCATGATTCTATGCTACGACGGACGTTAATCTGTGCGGCAACACGGACGTGATCACTACGTTCGTCTGACACCGGCCTTAATGTGCTCGTAACAGAATGTAGTGATGGCTCTGACTTCTTTGCATTTATTTTTCTTGTGTTTCTACCTTACGCATAGTGTCCAGGCAGGCAGGGCAGATTGTAGTGATGGTGCTGCAGTCCAATTCGGGCAAAAGTAGAATGTCGTGGGCTAAACCAGGGGTCAGGATCCTTGCCCTCCATTTGCTTTGGGAACTACATTTCCCATGAGGCTCAGCCAATCTAATGGGTGCTTGAGCATCATGGGAGATGTAGTTTTGAAACACATGGAGGGCGGAGGTTGCTGACCCCCTGGGCTAAAAGAATAACCTCACTGCACAGCAAGACTACTTTGCCCGTCTAAAACAAGCAATGCAACTCGTGGCTGTCGGCACCGCTGCTCAGAACAGCTGAGGGGTCCTCTATGGCAGTGGTTCCCAACCCTGGACTTCAAGTCCCGCTAACAGGCCAGGTTTTAAGGATTCCCTTGGAGAAATGAAGACTGAATCACTGAGCAGCAAATCCTATCACTTGTGCTGTGCTTACGAATTTCAGATATCTGCAAACTTGGCCTGTTAGGGGGAGCTGAGGAGTAGACATGTGCACAGCACAAAATTTCGTTTTGAACTAATGGATTAGTCCTAAAATGCAATTTATTTAGTTGCTAAAGAAATTCATTTTCAGTTCTTTAGTATGAAAACTAATTTCATTCATCCGAAAACCAGTGGATACAATTACTATTGTAGTGGCTCCTCAGAGGGCTGAGAACGCTGCTTGTTACAGTATCGCTCACTCTCAGCACAATGTGTCAGGCAAAGCTGTTACAGTAACTGACTGCTGCTCATCACAGCGCTCAGAGTTTCAGTAAAACTAGTAAATAATATTTTCATATATAAGAGGTTAGAACAATATTATTTCCTTATTTTTACTGAAACTCTGAGCGCTGTTACAGTCAGTTACTGTAACAGCTGAGCCTGATACATTGTACTGAGAGATAATATAACAAGCAGCCGTTCTCAGCGCTCACAGCCACTGGATTTAAAGGGCTAAAAAAAAGAAAAAGGCTCCTCTCTGTATAATGTATAGAACATCCTCCTGCATTAATTAATACCCCTCTCTGTATAATGTAGATAACATCCACCTGCATTCATTAATGCCCCTCTCTGTATAGAACATCCTACTGCATTGGCATGTGGAGGGTGCAGAACTTTGGAATGCAATGCTTATCCAGCACAGGAGTGAGAACTTTTACTTAAACTTTGTATCTCTGTGGGGGAGACACAGGAATATAAAAGCAGGGGAGAGGGAAAATATTAACGTAAATCGGTCTGAAAGCTCAGAGAAGAGATGACTGGTGCAAATTTATTTTTATAATAAAATAAAGCACTTTAAATCTAGGGAAAACATTCAAATAAATCACACTGAAGGCTCATAATGACAGAGTAACTGTGAGAGCTGGATACTAAATGTATCAGACGTAAAAAAAAACTTTATAACAAGCAGCACTGGGAGAGGAGAGGGACTTTATACAAAATGTGTATTATAGATGAGGAAAGGGGGATAGTGCTCCTGGATAATATAAAATATATCAGACCTAAGCCCCTATTATGCAGAGCGGGAGGGGCGATAACACACGTTTTATAAAGTCCCTCTCTTCTCCCAGCACTGCTTGTTATAAAGGTTTTTACTATCCAGCCCTCCCTGTCATTAGCTTTCAGTGTGATTTATTTGAATGTTTTCCATCTCTAGCTGCTTTTATCATCTTGTCTGCCTCATAGACATGCAAGGGTTAAGTAAAGGTTTCCTCTCCTGTGCTGGCTGTCTGTGCTGCGAGTGAGTATTCTGGAGCTCTATCACTGTCTGAGTTTCGGGTAGGGGTTGGGAAGGATTACGCATACAAACCTTTTCTGTAGCTTTGTGATGTTGCGCTTCATTGCTGGTCTCCTTCACTCCTTCACAAAAAGGACTGAAACTAAGGCTAGGGTCAGACTGAGGCAGTGCGAACGCGCGTTCTGGCGCACATAATCACGGCCGCACTAGCAGCAGATGCCGGGCAATGACAGCCAATATACGAAGTACGGTCGCACAAAAGTCCGGCCGCGCAACGCAAGTGGAAAATGAACGCATTTTTTCGAGAACGTTAAACCGCTGGTACTGACGTACAGAGTGCGCTGCGGCCGCATAGCAGCGTGTGTGCGTGATTAGGAGATGTCAGACGCTGCTAGTGTGCGGCCAACATAACGTTCAAACAGCCGGATTTCCCTAGACTTCTTTTCACCCCATCGTCATGAAATACGTCCAGCATCGTCTGACCACTTAAGCGTATTCCGTGAAAAAATGCGTGCGCACGCATCGACGTACATTTTGACGGTGGCCGCAGAAAATGCGCTCATCTGTCCCTAGCCTAAAATGTAGTGCATTTTATTTTAGTTTCTTTCGTTTTTTGTACTGAGCAGTTTCGTATCTCTTGAGTCATACGAACACTAAATTATCCCAAAATTCGGACTAAATCGTTTTGGTACTAAAACTAATGCACATGTCTAGCAGATATCTGAAGCACAGGTGATATGATTTGCTGCTCAGCGATTGCAGGATTCAGTCTGCATTTCTCCAAGGTGATCCATAAAACCTGTCCTGTTAGGGGGACCTGAGGAGCGGCGTTGAGAAACAATGTTCTATAGCAGTGTTTCTTAAACCTGTCCTCGGGACCCTCAACCAGGACAGGTTTTAACCCTTTCGCTGCTGAGGCTTTTCCCGCCTGTGTGCTGAGCTCATTTTTACCGATTTTGCTCATCATGTTTAAACGTGTTTTGAAGGCTTATTTTAGTATATGACCCAGACATATTATATATCGTTCTTTCCGTCAGACTCAGCAGATTCATAATATGTCATTATTATATGTATACGTCATGACCTGTCTGTATATTATAACAAAAAATGCAATAAAATATGAATTTTCAATAATTTACAATGTGTAAAGTGTTTTTTTTTCACATTTTAACATGCGAGCAATTGCGGTTATATTTTGTATGGGGTGCGCTTGTTAAAAAAATTAGAGATGGGGTCTCGTTACATTTTGTTTTGGGGAAAATTACGCGATTTTTAACAAACGCACCGCATACAAAAATCGTTAGTGCAGCATCATTGTTCACATTATAATTTAAATGGGAACAATATTGCTGCATTAACGAACCAAAAAAAAGAAAAAAAAATTGTTTATTTTTTTTTTTATAATTTTTTTTAAAATATTTTTTTAAATTTTTTTAAAAAAAACTTTTTTCATACTCATGTTTGGTATTGTTGGAACGGCCATGCTCTGGCCGATCCAACAATACCAAACATTAACCCCTAACTGCCACGGATCGGGAGATAGGGGGTTCATTGGAACCCCCTATCTCCACCATTGGTGGCAGTTAGGGGTTAACTCCAAGACTGGCGTCATCGTGCTATGCACGATAACGCCAGTCCTCAGGGGGAGTTCCCGGAGGCTTGGCCGACATCCAAGATGTTGGCCAGCTCCGGGAAAGGATCAAGAACCGGCGCTTTTCATCGCCGATTCGTGATCCGGCCCCCATGGGGTTAATGCCAGGTACCATTTGGAAGGGCAGGCTGTGCCCTTCCAAACGGTGCCTGGGTTAACCCCCTGCACGCCGCCGATCGGGAGGGAGAGAGGTCGCGTTTAGCCGCACTTAGGCTAGGGTCAGAGTGGGGCAGTCGGAACGCGCGTGCAGGCGCACTAAATCACGGCGGCAGTAGCAGCACATAACGGCCAATATACGCAGTACGTGCGTACAAAAGTGCGCCGACACCACGCAACCGGCAAATGAACGCATTTTTCTCAGAACGTGAAACCGCTGCTACAGACGTACAGAGTGCGCTGCGGCCGCATGGCAGCGTGTGTGCGTGATTAGGAGACGTCAGACGCTGCTAGTGTGCGGCCTACATAACGTTCAAACAGCCGGATTTCCCTAGAATTGCGTTGGTGAGTACCTGCGACTGTGCGACTGTGGTCGTCTGACCCCTTAAGCGTATTCCGTGAAAAAATGCGTGCGCACGCATCGACGTATATTTTGACGGTGGCCGCAGAAAATGCGCTCATCTGTCCCTAGCCTTAATCACGGCCGCAGTAGCAGCAAATGACGGGCAATGACGGCCAATATACGAAGTACGTCCGCACGAAAGTCCGGCCGCGCAACGCAAGTGGAAAATGAACGCATTTTTTCGAGAACGCAGAACCGCTAGTACTGACGTACAGAGTGCGCTGCGGCAGCATAGCGGCGTGTTTGCGTGATTAGGAGATGTCAGACGCTACTAATGTCCGGCTAACATAACGTCCAGACGCAAAAAGTGTTTTATTGACGATCCGTAAAAAATCACGCACGGAAATGCGCATCGTATGACCGTTTTCGTGCATTCAGTGAAAAAATACGTCAATGCATTCGGACGCACTTTTAGACGGTCGCTGCGAATAATGCGTTCGTTTGACCCTAGCCTAAATAGTTGCAGATACGTTATCATTAGCTAGTAACAAATACACAGAACACTAATTATCTACTGTGTAAACATATATCCGCTCATCCATTACATATAGCGCATGGTTATACAACAACTCAAACTGTTTACTAATAATCTATCTAAACACACTAGTATGTACTAAATTCATCAGCTCCTTAGCAATCGAAGGTAACCTGAACCAGACCCTGCATGCTGAGGGTCATTGAGGGTTATATAAACGTGGAGAAATTCTCTTGTAGACCTCATTCCTGTTACCATGTATGGGTTAAAAAAAAAAAAACTGTAAGGAGTCACCCCTATTCTCACTGTAACAAAAATTTCACTCAAACTGTGGCCCCCTTTTCAGACATACAGGGTAATTCAAAGAGATTCGAAAAGTCACCGCACGTTCGGTGACTTTTCGTTCTCTTCAATTCGGTTCCTTTTGCCGATCCCATTTCGGTGACTCTGCGGTGTATTCAGCAAACAGCACAGGGTCCCCGAATTGCAGGGAAAAACTGCCGCAAGCCCGACGAAAACTGACCGCAAAACCTACCGAATGCACGCCGAAAACCCCCAACAACATCTGGATTAACCCGCCGAAAACCACGGAAAAACCCGAGCAGGAGCCGATCACACGCAGCGAAGCCGCCGGAAAAAGCCGACACCGCAGAAGAGGCAGTGAATAAATTAGCAAAACAGTTTGTATGAATGACTGAAAAGTGAAACGCTGTTTGCAAAGAGACTACTGAGCGAAGATGTCTGAAATTTACATATGAGGTCCAGGGAATGATAATAAAAAGGGCTGTTACAGAAAAAATAAGTAAGCTTAAACAGAAAATCAAAAAAAAAAATCGGACTTTTAAAAAAATAAAAAATTAAGAAAAATGCTTAAAATATCCTAAAAATCCTTAAATAAAGAGACTCTTTACTGCAGAATTTTATAATGAACGGTTTATTAGATATTGAATTAAAACGGGAATATTTTCAACATTGAAGCCTATAGGATTCGAGCTGAATAAACCTGCCGAATTAAACCACCGAATGGCAGGGCATTTCGGGAACCTTTCACTGCTGGTTTGTGTTCTCTGAATAGCCGAAGCAGTGCTTTTTCATGGGGATTTCACTGCCCTCGAACAGGCACCGTATGTGCAGGCAATTCGCTAGGATTTGGCGAATTGCCTGCTCTCTGGATAGCCGAATGGCCAAGAAAGGTAACCGAACGCTGATTTTCAGCGTTCGGTTACCTTTTTCAAGCAATTCGGATCTCTTTGAATAACCCTGATAGTCATAGGAGAGAGCCAATAAACTGTAGCGACTCCGTTTCCATCTGTGTTGCATCCAGGACACTATTAGGAAGTTGCCCGTACCAATCTATCTACCCTCACCTAGGGTGCCACCACTCTCCTCTTAGATTGTAAGCTCTCAAACAGAGTCATCTCTCCTACTGTTCTGTTTGTTAAACTTGTATGTATTTTTGTTGTTCTGTCTCACCCATTGTACAGCGCCACCAAACATGTTGGCGCTTTATAAATACTCGTAACTGTAACTAAATCGGTACTGGTAATAGCGTCATCACCTGGATGGAGTCCATAGAAATCAATGTAGACACACACAAAAAAAAAGCTATAAATTGATCCATCACCCCTGATAGAAATAAGAAAGAGGAAACATTGGGTAAGTGAAAGTGGAAGCCAGGAGGTAATCCTATTCAATTATCCAAAATGTGAAAGCACTGGCAAACTTTCTACCCAAATGTAAAGCGAACAACGTATCATAAAGGGATAAAACACATCTCCCCTCCCAATATTTTAATATTTATCTGAAAGAGGCAGATTGAAAATTTTCTATAGAAAAGTAGTCCTGAACAGTTTTAAGACTAGATAAAGAGGATGCAGTTCCTCTTTTCAGCACTAGGTGGTGGTGTTGGATTAGAAAGCAATATTAGTGTAAGAATGAAGGAATTCAGAGGATTCCAAAGGATTCATAAACTTTAACACTACATACATATAGTATGCTTAGCTTTAGGCCAAATCTTACCTTTGGTCTTGGTCTATCTCTACAACATATACCTGCAGAGAAAAGATATATACATCACAAACTTTACATGGAACTATAACAGCAAAAAATAAGACAATTCCGCTATATAAATGATACTTTTTCATTTAGAAAGATACAAAGTTTCAAACCAGTTGATAAATATTCAGTTTGTTACTACCATGAGGGCTCCTTCTACCGGCCTCCTCTAATTCAGATTTTATTAACCATTCACAGGTGAAGACAGCAGGATACTAAAGGCTGACAAGGAGATATGAATAGCAACAACATCTACACACGAAATAGGTAAATAATTTGAGTTGTCAAAGTGCTTTTTTTACCAGATCGGATTTATTTAAGCAACTAGGATGCCCCAGATCCAGGGCCAGTGCTCCCAAAAGACAAGCTAGGTAACCACCTAGGGCGCACGGCTGCCTAGGGGTGCAGCCAGCCCCAACCCGAGTTCCATTATTGTACCCATTCCTCATTGTGCGGTTCATGTAGCCAACAATGGCGGCTCGCAAAGCCGACATTGTCAACTTGCGGACCCCCGCTAGTGGTGCAGAAGGTGGACGTCTTATAGTGACGTCCAGGTTCCACCAGATGACGTTCGGGCGCCACCAGAGGCAGATTAAAGAAGACAGAAAGGCACAGAAGAAAGAGAAAGAAAGGCACGAGAGAAAGCCATGAGAGAAAGAAAGGCATGAAAGAGAGAAAGGCACGAGAGAAAGAAAGGCACGAGAGAAAGCCATGAGAGAAAGAAAGGCATGAAAGAGAGAAAGGCATGAGAGAAAGAAAGGCATGAAAGAGAGAAAGGCACGAGAGAAAGAAAGGCACGAAAAAGAGAAAGGCACGAAAAAGAGAAAGGCAAGAGAGAAAGAAAGGCACGAAAGAGAGAAAGGCACAAGAGAAAGAAAGGCACGAAAGAGAGAAAGGCACGAGAGAAAGAAAGGCACGAGAGAAAGAAAGGCTTGAAAGAAAGGCACGAGAAAAAGAAAGGCATGAGAGAAAGAAAGGCACAAAAGAGAGAAAGACACGAAATAAAGGCATGAGAGAAAGAAAGGCATGAAAGAGAGAAAGGCACGAGAGAAAGAAAGGCACGAAAAAGAGAAAGGCACGAAAGAGAGAAAGGCACGAAAGAGAGAAAGGCACGAGAGAAAGAAAGGCACGAAAGAGAGAAAGGCACGAGAGAAAGAAAGGCACGAGAGAAAGAAAGGCACTAGAGAAAGAAAGGCACGAAAGAGAGAAAGCCACGAGAGAAAGAAAGGCACAAGAGAAAGAAAGGCACGAGAGAAAGAAAGGCACGAGAGAAAGAAAGGCACGAGAGAAAGAAAGGCACTAGAGAAAGAAAGGCACGAAAGAGAGAAAGGCACAAAAGAGAGAAAGGCACAAAAGAGAGAAAGGAATGAAAGAAAGAAAGGCACGAAAGAGAGAAAGGAACGAAAGAAAGAAAGGGGCACAGACTGATCCTGGTGAAGATGGGCACCGAATGACCGTGTGTGCTCCCCCCCGCAGTCTGTGTGTCCCCGTGCACTGTGTGTGTGTGTGTCCCGCATTTCAACAGTTAACAATATTTTTTTTGAAGGGACGCAAGTAGCTGGTCTTGCCCAAGGCACAAAATAGTCTAGCACCGGCCTTGCCCAGATCTCATGGTCAGGATGTGCAAAGCTCTATGGAGTCCCCTCACCTAGCGTGTTACACCTCTCCTCTTAGATTGTAAGCTCTCAAGCAGGGCCCTGTCTACTACTGTTCTTTGTGTGTAATGTGTATGCATATTTGTTATTCTGTCTCTCCCATTGTACAGCACTACAGACCTTGTTGGCGCTTTATAAATGCTCGTTAACTGTAACTATGGACGTGTGGCTACCCTGTGCTTGAGGACATGGCTCGGCAACACTGGTAATAACTGATTAGAATCAAACAGCTGTTGGAATTTTTTGTTTATTCTTTAAGTTATTTCTGAGTCACCGTCATCATAAAATCCATTTTAATTTCAAGTTGAAACACAATCAAATGTGGAAATGTCACGGGGAAGGTATATGAATGTATTAAAGGCTACATTTTCTCATACAAGGCCTGCGAGCAAAATCCGTGACATACTTACAGCAGCGATAAACACCGAGAGAAACACAGAGAAAAATTCCGACGGTACCAAAGACTGAAAGAATCCATGCCGGGTGCGGATCCCCAAACTCACGCGCTGCGATAAACAAGAGACGATATTCAGTGAGAGGTACAAATCACTTAACAGAAGACCATAAAAATAATCTTCAACTAGACATGTCAGATAAATATTTTTATCCTTTGTTTATGTTTATTATTATTAACATTTGGAATCCAAGGAACGTGTGACGTGACCAATGACGAGCACTAGATTAAAAAACTTTAAGGGTTTATTCAGAGATAGCCTATCTGGCCCCCGAAATGTAACTGGACACTGAAATTCAGCGTACGGTGCCATTTCGGGACCATTCAACTATTCAGAGAGCAGGCAGTTCACATTTTGGCGAACTGCCTCCACGTACGGTGTTGTTCGTCAGCAGTGAAAGTCCCCATAGAAAAACAATGGTTAATCTATTCAGAGACCTCAAACAGCAGAGAAAAGTTGCCGAATTGCCCTGCTGTTCGGTGTTATCATTCGACAGGTTTATTCAGGCGAACCCCATAGACTTCAATTTTAAAAATATTCCCGTTTTAAATCGATATCTAATAAACTGTTTATTATTTTAATCTGCCGCAAAAGTCTCTTTATTTCTAGATTTTTTCGGATCTTTTAGGCATTTTTTTTCAAAGTGTTTTTTCTTTTTTCTGTAACAGACCTTTTTATTATCATTCATAGGATCTTATATGTATATTCCAGGCATTTTCAGTCAGTAGATTTCAATATTGAAATTTTATTTTTTTTACCCCGTTCGTCTGCTAGTCGGCTTTTTCCAGCAGCTGCTCTGCGCTGTGATTGGTAGCTCGTCTGCCTTTTCCAGTGTGTTCGGCGTGTTTTTTCCGGCAGGTTTTAAGTGGGTTTTCGGCTGGTTTTCCCTGCACTCCGGTGACCCTGCGGTGAATGCTGAATACACCGCAGGGTGGGGAACTTTGATTCCCCGAAGTGCAGGGAAGTGTGGGGAACGAGCGGGCATTGAAATGTCATGCTCTTTGAATAACCCCTAAGGCTGGTGTCAGACGAGCGCGCTATGTGCGCCCATACTGACATGCTTACCGGCGTCCATCGGAGTATTGTGACGCTGCAACGGGGCCGGTCACACGCTTGTACACACGCTTGTACACACTTTTGCGCACGCACGCAATGTGAGCGCAACAAGCGTCCGTTATCCAAGTCTCTCCGTCAAAGCACTAGGATGCGCCGAGCGCACTGAGTGCGATCAGCGAGGTGGCCAGACTGGCGTCGAGTGGAAAGAATGTCCACTCTCACGGACGTTCCTTCCGCTCTCCGAAGACGCTCGTCTGACACTAGCCTTAAGTGTCAATCAATAAAACCATCATTACTGGCCACAGTATCCAAGGTCTTTGATAAAGACTGTGGCCATTTTTGATTATTTTAATGATTGACACTTAATAAAGCTTTTTATTTTTTATCTTATAGTGCTCATGATTGGCCCACGTTACACTTTCCTTGGAATGGATGTCCACTAAGGATTAGTTTTTGCATTCTTCATAGACAATATGAGGTTTACCACCTCGACATTAGTGACCCCTGTATCATCCCTCTAGTGTTGCAATACAGAGATCTTGAGGGGTTTATACAGAGAGCACCGAAATGTCACTGTCATTTAGGTGCTCTGACGTTCCCCACACTTCGGGGAGTCAAATTTCCAGACCCTGCATTGAATTCAGCAATCACTGCAGGGTCCCCAAATGCAGGGAAAAAGCCGCTGCAAAACCCCCGAAATTATCGGATCCTATTCTATAAACTGCCGTAAACTCGCCGTCCCCAACCTGCCGGATAGACGCCAAACCAGCCGACGAGCCAAAGGACAGGTAAAAGGAAAAAAAAAAACGATTGAAAGTTTCAAATTTGAAACGCAGTTTGCAAACAAACTACTGAACGAAAATGTCTGGAATTAACATATAAGATCCTATGAATGATAATAAAAAGGTCTGTTACAGAAAAAATGCTATTTTAAAAAAAACGGGAAAACAAATTGCCAAAAAAATCTCCCCCAAAAAATAATAAGAATACTTTTTGCTGCAGATTAAAATAATAAACGGTTTATTAGATATTGGTTAAAAACGGGAATATTTTTAACACTGAAGCCTATAGGATACTCCTGAATAAACTTGCCACCTACCACTGAACAGCAGGGCACTTCGGCAACTTTCAGTGCTGTTCGGTGTCTCTGAATAGATTAACCATTGCTTCTCTATGGGGGATTTCACTGCCTTCGAACAAGCACCTTATTTGCTGGCAATTCGCCAAAATCTGGTGAACTGCCTGCCGTCTGAATAGGTGAATGGCCACGAAAGTGCACCGTGTAGAGATTGACTTCTTTAATAGGTCAGGGATATATTAATTATGACGTGTATTTTTCTTATTGTAGAGATTATATATATAAACTGCACCAGAGGACCTGTAAGGGGGGGGGGGCACTCCACAAAGCCTGACGACTTTGAAATGCTAAATTGGTCAGGGTGCGTGCAGTGTCCCTTTAACCTTTCCGGGAAACATTTTCCGCCAGTTACTGATGCGTTACAAATGCACGAAATAGCCTTTCCAGGGCACTTTGTAAAAGACGTACCTTATTAAATGGACAATACTCACTTGAGAGTTCGCAGATTGCAGTGATTGATCCAAACAGAATGACGAGATTCATCACATGAGGTGATATATCGGCAACACCAAGGACTAAAAATGGGGAAATAAAGTGCAGATTAGAAATGCATAAAATACTGGTAATAACACTTTTTGTGATGTCATAACAATGATAAGAAAAAGCGGTGGACTTACAGAGCTCGTTCTCTGTACATTTTGTGCAGGTACAGAAATCCATAATCAAACAAGCCAAAACAGGAACAAAACCGATGGTGAAAGGAACCATCATGGAAGCGGCCACTAAACTGCCTGCAGAAAAGAGACAAAGGGGTTAACAATCATTTTCACATCTGAAACCTATAGTTATGTCACATAACTTATGTGGCATTAAGAGGCCCGGACTGGGACGAAAAATAGGCCCAGGCATTTTGGAATGAACAGCCCACTTTTATTTTCTACAGATCACACATTTCTGTGCGTTCTATTGCTGTGGAGCTCTGTGACTCCCTCATACACACCGCACATTACTGTGGAGCTCTGTGACTCCCTCATACATACTGCACAATACTGTGGAGCTCTGTGATTCCCTCATTGTCATGCCTCAGTCCTGAGAGCCTGCTGTGGCCAGCCTGGGTAACTAGCTCTCCATACCTGCTTCCCACCTAAGGGTTAACTCCTGTGTCTGAACCTGAGGTTCTGTATAAAACCAAACCACACCCTCCTCCCGTTTGCTCTTTCATTTTGTGTTTTCCCTTCCTGTGTTCAGAGGTCTTGAGAGCTCCCTCTTGTTATTTCTTGTTCCTTGATGTACCTGTTGTGCGGTGTATACCAGTTATTCCACCCTTGCTGTGTCTGCACTAGCTGTTTCCTGCTTGCTGGATGATACACTGCGTAGCCCACTATCCAGTGGGTCCAGAGACTCTCAAGTGGCTTCCAGCCCTCAAGCTCTCTCCAAGGAGACCAACCTTCAATCAAGGTACATTTGCCTAAGGCTCCTGTTTCTCCTCAAGCGGATCTGGAGAGAGACTACGTGGTCCACCATCTACTTGCCTGTATTTACTGTGTTACTATCTGTTCTGTGCTGGACTGTTTGCTGGTAACCATTCTACAATACAGCCTTATTGTGCATATACTGCCTCCAGTGTCTGTGTGCCTGCTTACCCCCAGCGCTTGGGATTATATATCACTACACAGAGGCTGTGCCACGGCTCCTTCATGGAGCGAGCCTGACACTCATACACACCGCACATAGCTGTGGAGCTCTGTGACACCCTCATACACACCGCACATAGCTGTGGAGCTCTGTGACACCCTCATACACACCGCACATTGCTGTGGAGCTCTGTGACACCCGCATAAACACTGCACATTACTATGGAGTTCTGTGATACCTTCATACTCACCACACATTGCTGTGGCCCTGCGGACTTCTAGATGGCGGCTACCTCCCGCTGATTGGATCACAGGGCGTGCCACGTGACGTCTGCTACCCTATGCCCTGGTGGCAGACATCACGTCAGGCACGCTGTGACCTAATCGGAGGGAGCCGGCTGGCCGTCTGCCCCCGCTGATGATGTCACGCGGTGCGCCATGTAACCTAATCAGCAGGAGCCGACGGCTGGCCAGCTCCCTCTGATTAAGTCACAGGGCTCTTCAATCAGCCTAGGCTGCCTTGCTGGGCGGCCGGCTATGTCGACCAGCCGACCGGGCAAACGCCCAGTTTGTCCGATGGCTAGTCCGGGCCCGGGCATTAATGTACAAAGAGTGTGCGTGTGTGTTAGATAAGGTCCTTGTTTTGAATTTACAATGTACCTATCACCAAAAATAAGTTGTATGTGTGTATGGGGTCACTAGGGATGTGGTCTGGGAGCCAAGGGGCGCAGCCGCCCCAAAACGTTTGGGAACCATTGCGTTAAAGTGTGCACCAGCCAACCAACTGCTGATGCTTTAAACCTTTAAATCGTAATATAAAATAAAGTGCTTTCAGCGTAAATAAATCTAGTATATTCGAGTGTAAATGAATAAACAATACAATCTGTGCCAAAAAGTGATATAAACGGGTGTAATAAATTATTATTATTTATTAAGCGCCAACACATTCCGTAGCGCTGTACAAAGTGCAATGGGTAAAGAGTAAGACAGGACAATTCTACAATACATACAGGAGGTCGGTCAGTATTCCTGCCAGCAGATACAGGAGGACATGATGAGGGCCCTATTCCCGTGGGAATTTACAATATAGGTGGGTGAGGGGATTAGAAACAGGAGGAGGGGGGCTGCAGTGATGAGTTAATATATGGAGAGGTGAGGACCACTTTTGGGTCGGTCGGATGTCTTGTTATGGAGTCGGTGGTCGGCTTCCCTAAACAGAAGCGTCTTTATGGAGCGTTTAAATGAAGCCAGATTTGGGGACAGTCTGATATTGCGAGGAAGCGCGTTCCATAGGGTCGGCGCCGCAGGAGAAAAGTCCTGCAATCTGGCATGTGATGAGATAATGATGGAGGATGCCAGGAGCAGGTTATTGGTGGATCTTAGGGGTGGGCTAGGGGTATCTGGTGACTAGTGAGGACAGGTAATGAGGGGCGGCGTTAATGAGGGTTTTGTAGGTGAGGGGGAGATGGTGTGTGAAGTAACAAACAAAATACCTACGCTGGCCTGTAAAGTCCTCTTAGATGGTTCCCCACATGTAATCTAAAGAGTGCAATATTGTATTGTTAGAACTGAATAGAGGAGAGCAAATAATAAAACTCACACAAGCCAGAGCCTGTATGGAAACGGCTCTGTAAGGCTGGGGTCAGACCAGCGCACTTTTAACGTGCGTTCTGGCGCACATAATTACGGCCGCACTAGCAGCAGATGACGGGCAATGACGGCCAATATACGATGTACGGCCGCACAAAAGTCCGGCCATGCAACGCAAGTGGAATCTGAACGCATTTTTCTGAGAACGCTGAACCGCTAGTACTGACGTACTGAGTGCGCAGCTGCGTCCGCCATTGGCGTGTTTGCGTGATTAGGAGATGTCAGACACTGCTAATGTCCGGCCTACATAACGTCCAGACGCAAAAAGAGTTTTATTGACGATCCGAAAGAAATCACGCCCTAAAATGCGCGTCGTCTGACCATTTTTGCGCATTCCGTGAAAAAATACATCAATGCATTCGGACGCACTTTTTCACGTTCGCGGGAAAAATGCTTTCGTCTGACCCTAGCCTTAGTATGCCAGTGTGCCAGCTTCAGCGGGTGGCAACTCTGCTACCCCATTGAATCTGGGAATGTCACAAGGGCTGTGCGACCCCACTGAAGCTGGCGCATTCATTTGCTCTTCTTCTTAAATGAGTGAGCTTAATGGGGAGGGGGGCTTTCTTCAACCATGCACAGAGATTTGCACCATTCAGCCGGTGGCATGAGAAGGAACGACGTCTTGTTCTCCCGTCCCTTATTTTCTGATGGGAACAATAAGTGAATTTTTGCGCAAAGCGTCAAACGTTACCGCGCGTAAATCAACGCTGGTATTACAATCATTGGGCATTTTTTCATGCGTCAAAAAATAACGCGCAGAAAACGCGCACGCAGTAACGTTGCACACAGAAATCAGTGTGCGGACTGTTTTTTTCACGCGATTCAGCCAATCAGAATAAAGAACCTTAATTGTCTCACGTTAGGTTTTTGCGCCTGTCAAACTCAATCTGAGTATGCATGCTGCAGCAATAAAAAAAGGTACGCACAACTTCTCACACTTATTGTTTGGGTATGTGTAGAATGTGTAACTATACTTTGCTGTATTTTTTTCTTTGGGCTGGTGTATTTGGTTTCGACCAGGTCCGTCAGATTCGCGTTTAACACCAGCTTTCAGGAGTTTCTAAAACTATGCGCGCAAAGGCTGTGCGTTACAAACTGCGCATAGCTTGTAATACCATCCGTGTACCAGCGCACAAACGCATTTGCGCTCACAATGTTAAGTATAGGACGCGTGCAGTACAGTAAGCTCGCGCAGCGTTCTCAGTGCGCGCGTTTGTTGCGCTGACATTGTAATACGACGTTCTGCGCAAAAGGTTTTGCCCCTCGCGTTAATGCATTTTGGGCGCGCGCAAACGTTTGCGTGAAGATTGTAATAGGGCCCTGAGACTAAAACTAAATCAAAATTTGCTGTCAAAATGAACACTGGTCAGTAGACAGCAACTCCGTGAACACAGAGCTACAATGGGCAGAGGCAGACAGTAAAGAGACATATATAACGGTATGAGACATAGCTAGTAAAAACAAGCCAAAACACTTAATACGATCAATCAACAAGGATATGCGTTCATTTTAGCGCTTTTCTTACCTTGAGTATTCCACAAGGCCAGCATGAAAATGAAAAGAGCAACGTTTATGACAGAGAATAGTTTATAGGTGACGAAGCCCGCTTTCCTTATTATTATTATTGTAGCATCTAAGGAGAGGTAGAAACATTCAGAAATTAATCTTAAAGATGAGACATCTACCCTGTTAAGTAAACACGTGTTTTATACGATTTTCAGACTGAATAACCACTGCAACTACTGTACAACTGCAATTTAAAGAAATACTATCACTTACATAAGATGTAACTAGATTATTAAAAAAAACACAGTCAGGGTTATTCAAAGAGATTCGAATTGCTTGAGAAAGGTAACCGAACGCTGAAAATCAGCGTTTGGTTACCTTTCTTGGCCATTCGGCTATCCAGAGAGCAGGCAATTCGCCAAATCCTGGCGAATTGCCTGCACATACGGTGCCTGTTCGGTGCCTGTTCGAGGGCAGTGAAATCCCCATAAAAAAGCACTGCTTCGGCTATTCAGAGAACACAAACCAGCAGTGAAAGGTTCCTCTAATGCCTTGCCATTCAGTGGTTTAATTCGGCAGGTTTATTCAGGCGAATCCCATAGGCTTCAATGTTAAAAATATTCCCGTTTTAATTCAATATCTAATAAACCGTTCATTATAAAATTCTGCAGTAAAGAGTCTCTTTATTTATAGATTTTTTTCGGATATTTGAAACATTTTTCTGTTTTTTTTTTTAAAAAGTCCGATTTTTTTATTTTTATTTTAAGTTTACTTATTTTTTCTGTAACAGCCCTTTTTATTATCATTCATTGGATTTGATATGTAAATTTCAGACATTTTCGCTCAGTAGTTTCTTTGCAAACAGCGTTTCACTTTCCAAACATTCAAGCAAACTGGTTTCCTAATTTATTCACTGCCTTCGTCTGCGGTGTCAGCTTTTTACGGCGGCTGCGCTGCCTGTGATCAGCTCCTACTCGGGTTTTTCCGGCGTGCGCGCCTCTCACGTAAACCAGCCAATCAGCAGGCTTCCTCTTCTAATTGGATTAGTGCTACGCACAGAGGATGCGCGCAACACTAATCCCAGCCGCTGCCGCTAGCTACTGCGGCGAGTTGGAGACGTCATCGCGCTGAAAGTGCGATGACGTCTCCTACTTGGCAATAGTCGGCAGAAGCGGGAAATATGATTCCCGCTCTGCTGACTGGCAGCTGGGAGGGCGGAGTAAAGTTCTCCGCGTCTCTCAGCTGTTTTCAGCTTTTTCAGCCGATCGGCTGAGTAGAGGGAGGGGGGACAGACAAGGGCATACTCAGGGCATCATGACCACCTAAAAAAGCTTAGGTGGTCATGTTGCCTAGAGTATCCCTTTAATTTCTGGCTGATTACATGTCTTTTAAATCTCCCTCTCTTTTAGTTCGTCCTCCTCCTCCTTTACTTCGGTAATGTATTACTAGCGACAATGTTGGTAAAATGCAGGCGCCGTTTTCAGACATAGGACTCAATTTAATTCTATTAGCTGATTTTTCGGAAAACATATCACCTACGGTCCAACTATTTTTTTTTTTTGAATATCTGGCGATGGGGGGCGTGGCCGGCTGCGAGCGGGAGTGGACGTGTCCTGGTGGAGCTCCGCACGTCTTCCTCGCTAAAGTACCCCCAGACGACCACAGATACGCATTTCTTACCCTTTGGGGTACTTGGGTAGCTGGCCACCGGTACTGACTTGTCCGGAGTCCATTCACTCTCCCCCTCCGGACCAGAGACTCAGTTGGCGGCTGCTGACTTGGGGCTGGAGCTCGACGCGACGGCCATCTTGTGGCCTACTCCCCGAACACAGATGCCTACCGGCCTTGCCGGTCTTTCTGCCTCACCCCAGATCGAGATTCTGCTGAGGACCGAGGGGATGGAGGGCCCACATCTCCCGATCGACTGTCCTGCGGGAGGGGCGGATGGACTGGCGGGGTGGTTGGGGGATGGATCTTCTCCCTCCATTGGAAGTGAGGGAGTAGTGGTTGCGGGCCTGGAGGCCTGCCTGCGGATGCTGGCTGGAGAGGATGATGACGCCCCGCTCACCAGAGGTACAGTTGTGTTCAAAATTATTCAACCCCCAATGCTGTAAAGGGTTTTAGGGAATTTAGTGTACATTTGTAATTGTATTCAGAATGAAATCCTACAAGGACTTTTTAAAGAACCATATGCAACTAAAATGACATCAATTGGTTTTGTAATACAGTAGTAAATGTTTCTTTTGTGAATTCTTCATTGACACAATTATTCAACCCCTTAAAGACTACCACTCTGAAGAACAGAGGTTCATTCAAGTGTTTTCAATTAGGTATTGAAAACACTTGTGGATGTCACGGAGCAGCAATAAAGCATAATAAGCACCAATTAGGCAGCTTTAAAATGACTGTGATACTCAGCTCCTTCTAGACATTTACTGGTGTGGTTACAAACATGGTGAAGTCAAGAGAATGGTCCAGGAAGACAAGAGAAGAGGTGATTACTCTTCACAGGAAGGGCAATGGCTATAAGAAGATTGCAAAGATGTTAAACATACCAAGAGAGACCATAGGAAGCATCATTCGCAAATTCAAGGCAAAGGGCACTGTTGAAACGCTACCTGGTCGTGGCAGAAAGAAGATGCTGACTTCGACTGCTGTGCGCTACCTGAAGCGTAGAGTGGAGAAAAGTCCCCGTGTGACTGCTGAGGAACTGAGAAAAGATTTGTCAGATGTGGGTACTGAAGTTTTAGCTCAGAAAATACGGCGCACACTGCGTAATGAAGGCCTCCATGCCAGAACTCCCAGGCGCACCCCCTTGCTGTCTCCAAAGAATAAGAAGAGTCGACTGCAGTATGCCAAAAGTCATGTGGACAAACCACAGAAGTGTTGGGATAGTGTTCTGTGGACTGATGAAACAAAATTAGAACTGTTTGGGCCCATGGATCAACGCTATGTTTGGAGGAGGAAGAACAAGGCCTATGAAGAAAAGAACACCTTGCCTACTGTGAAGCATGGCGGGGGTCAATCATGCTTTGGGGCTGTTTTGCTTCTGCAGGTACAGGGAAGCTTCAGCGTGTGCAAGGTACCATGAATTCTCTTCAGTACCAGGAGATATTGGATGACAATGTGATGCAGTCCGTCACAAACCTGAGGCTTGGGAGACGTTGGACCTTTCAACAGGACAATGATCCCAAGCATACCTCCAAGTCCACTAGAGCATGGTTGCAGATTAAAGGCTGGAACATTGGCGAGTGGCCATCGCAGTCACCTGACTTAAATCCGATTGAGAACCTCTGGTGGGACGCAGTTGCAGTGCGCAAGCCTAAGAATGTGACTGAACTGGAGGCTTTTGCCCATGACGAATGGGCGAAGATACCCGTAGATCGCTGCAAGACACTTGTGTCAAGCTATGCTTCACGTTTAAAAGCTGTTATAACTGTAAAAGGATGTTGTACTAAGTACTAAGATTGAATGTCACTTGGGGGTTGAATAAAACTGATAATGATGTGAGCATAGAAAAGACATTTGTGGTTATTTCATTATAAATGTTATGTTATATTTGTCTCACCTACACGTGCCTCTTTGATTTAATTGTAAGCAAGATGACTGAATGATCAAAATCAATGTCAAACTGGCCAAAACACTCAATTTCAGTGGGGGTTGAATAATTTTGAACACAACTGTATCTTCCTCCGGGTGCTGGCAACACTGCGGAGCTGCCGTGGGGCATCAGCCCAGAGTGCGGATGGGCTCGGGAGGCCAGAGATCCCCCCCTCCGGAGCGTGGACCAGCTGCTGAGGCCATTCGCGAGAGCTGCAAAAAGCCAGAAGCTTCGGACGCAGCCTTCCTCCCCCACAGTACTGCAGAGGATATGCAGAACAAGGATGATGTGGTGCGCGATGCTGGAGGCGATCAGAGCGCTGGGCGACTGGTGGACCCACGCCTCTGGGTGTAGCATCTGCACCCTGAAGCGGGGCTGTACCAGCACAGGCTGCCGTCGGAGAAACAGTGCGGCCTGCTGCGCTGGCTGTGGGATGTCCCCTCGTGCTGCCGGTGAATATGGAGGAGCCGTGCCTGGGTGGGCTACCCGCTGATAGGTTGCAGGCCCAAGATGAGGTGCTGGTGCCTGGCGGAACTGCCTACCCTGCATATTCGTTAGACACTGGCTGAAATGGAATGTACCGAAGAGTATTTGACCTCCGGCATGTTGTTTTTCCCGGAGTGACGAGCCCCCCCCCCCACCTGATGTGAATTTTTTTTTTTTTTTCTTTCTATGGTGGCTTTTCAGGACACTTTTTGTTCTCTGTGTGACTACTTCGCTGATGTTTTCTGCCTTTTTTGAGTGATACTGATGACTCTTTTGTTGGTGTTCCCCGGCTGGGGCCACTTTTTGTCTATATACCCTTGTTTTTCTGCATTTTGAGATTTCTTTTTGAGACGCCCCCCTCCCCCCCTTTATTTCTCTTACGTGCTGTCTTTACGCTGAAAAAGTTTTGACCCTGCGTGTGACGACGCCATCGTATTTTTGTTGGCTGGTCGGCCTTTTTCGCACCACACCATACCCCCCTCCCCCTATTGATTACTATTATACGCTGAGACCCCCCCCCCCTATCGGGAGTTGTTTGTTATTTTCCACACGTGGTAATTCTGCTGTAGTTGGCCCTGCGTTGCCCTTGCTTTCATACGTTTGATTTTCTGCTGACTTTATTTACAAAACAAAATCTTAAATATAAAAAAATAAATAAAAAAAGAATATCTGGCGATTCCGCACTGATTGAAACTTTAGCACGGCGAACTGCGAAAAAAAAAATGGATACCTGTAAAAGCTCGAAATACAGTGTAAACATTGTAAGCACAGATGTGCTTTCAGTGTTTCCCGGTAACGGTGCTGCTCTGTAAGTCTGGACACTGCGTGTTTTTATAGAGTACGGGCTTGTGTGTTTTATCGTTCCGGTTGAAAATGCTAATTTTACTGTAAACCTCAAAAATATGCTTTTTACTATAAACCCCAGATTTGCACGTTTTAACTAACTGAAGAAAATGTGAGTACAAACTTACAAACTCGTTATATCTGTAACAGTGGAATTTCAATTTACGGACTTGTGACAGTGGAAATCGTAATGTAAGGCCATGCGTGTTTTAAAGGTACAGTACGGAGGCTGTGCATTTTACTGTAAATGCGGATCTTACTATACAGCGGAAGGGGGGGTGTGAGGATCCTGAGGACGAGCGCCGTCACTAGTGGCCTGCTCTACGGTGGGTGCCCGCTCAGGTCTCACAAGGTTTTAGCTTGCTTGTGCCATTACAGGGATGAATGCTCCATATGCAAATCAGTCTGCTCTCACCCAAAAAGGGTGGCCACTTACTGACTGCCTCTATACAGAGGATGCAGCTTGTGCGAATCCAAAGCCAACATAGTATCACCATAAGGCAGTAATGCACAGTAAGACAGTTGGGCTGTGCATTAAACTGCTTAGCAGGTGTCAAAATTAACCTTCAATTCATAATTACATGTTCTATGAAAATTGACCCCGTCATTTTTTGACTAATTATACATATATATATATACTAGCTTTACAGATTATATAGTTATTCTTGAATTTTAGAATTTTATTTATGATGTAATATGTCACCATCTTCTGTGATAATAGCTGTATGTAGGTGTATAAATAAATGTACACATTTATAACAGAAGGTTCAGAGCAGTCACCAGGGGGTGACAGCCCATGATATGGTAGGTCTCAATTTGTGTCCATTTCTGACAGCACTTCCCTCCCCCTCCCAGTCACGTGCGGTGTACCACAAGGCTCGATACTTGGCCCCCTGCTATTCACAATATTCATAAACGATCTGCCCAATGTCTGCAAAGCTTCAACTGTACACATGTACGCAGACGACACTGTAATCTATACCAGCAAACCAAATCTCCCGCAGCTGGAGGCCGTGCTGCAAGAAGAATTCACAGGGGTAGAAAAGTGGATCGCAAATAACAAACTTTTTCTAAATACTGACAAAACTGTTACAATGCTCTTTGGAACCGCACCTAAACTACACAAATTGCAAACACCCCATCTATGTGTTGGGACAAAATCAAATGGCACGCTGACCACAGTCACTTCTCTCAAATACCTAGGAATCTATCCTTTGGCCCCCACATCGAAAAACTCTCATCTAAACTCTACCCCAAACTAGGTGCCCTGTACAGAAACAAATCCTGCCTGAGCCCCGCGGTAAGAAAGCAGATTGTACAACAAATGCTTATGCCAGCCATTGAATACGGAGATGTAGTGTATGCAGCCGCCCCGCAAACACACCTTCAGAAATTTACTACATTGTATAACTCATTCTGTCGCTTTGTGCTACAATGTAACTACATGACACACCATTGTGACATGTTAAAAGAACTAAACTGGCCATCACTGGACTCTAGACGCACCCTTCACCTTTCCAACCTGGTGTTTAAGAGCTTTTCTGGGAAGCTACCACCCTACCTGAATAGGCTGCTTCCCCCAGCAGTTCCTCATCCTATAACCTCCGATCCAGGACCAGCACCTTACTTGCAATACCGCAATACAAAAAGAAAATGGCTCGATCCTCATTTTCCTACAGAGCACCGCAAATATGGAATAACCTCCCAGACACCGTCAAATCTTCCCCCAGTCTAAAGTCCCTTAAGACTTCCCTATTAACATACCTCAATACAAAATGCACCTGTAAACATGTAACATAGTGACTATATACAGAATGCACCTGTAAACATGTAACATAATGACTTTATTTCCTCCATATTTATTTTTCTGTTAATCTGTATATTTGGTCTTGTGTTAATATCTTGCATTTTACTGTTAATCTGTATTTTGGTCTTGTTTATCTTGCATTTTACTATTTTGTATTTCTGTAACCACTCAATGTTCTCGAACCCAGGACATACTTGAAAACGAGAGAAATCTCAATGTATCCTTCCTGCTAAAATCCTTTTATAAAATAAATAAAAAAATAAAATATGTTCAGTGGCCCAATGGCTCAAGAGGGCCCTGGCCATTACCAAATTCTGTGTAACTTGTTGAAGTTCCTCGAATGTAAGGACCCTCCATGCCAGCCTGGACTGACCTATCGAGATACCGGGAAAGATCCCGGTGGGCCGCAACATCTGAGGCTGGTAAAAGCTCTCTGGTTGATCACGGAAGGAGCGATTAGTATGGTTTGCACCAGGTAGAGGTTCCCACCAGGCAACACATTTTATCTACCAGGGATTTAGCCCACTCCCTGGAAAATAAGGCAGGCAGCAGAGGACTTATTTTATGGAAATAGCCTGCTGAAGAAAGGGGGGCCCGGCCAGTGGTTCAGTAATGGGCCCCCATATTTCTATTGGAAGCCCTGAGGAGGTTATTTGTTGCCCAGGACCTATCCGCAACTTGGTTTAAAAAGAGTAACTCAAGGTTTTTCTAAACTGGTTTTCAAGGGTTTGAGCTGCGCAAAAGATGTAACGCCAAGAAAACTGAAAATTTATACATATAGCAAGTATAACACATTCAATAAATTCAATTTAAAGAGATTAGTAACAAAGATACTACATTACCTTCAGGAATGCAGGAAACGTATAAGATGCAGAGAAAACACAAGCAGCTCAATGTAAGACTTGATACGTCAAGCCCGAACATGTACATCTTCAGATCAGAAACTGGAAAACAGATAAAGGTATATTTACCGTCCCCCAACAACATCCAAATACAAACCCAGAATAACCAATCTTTCATTTATCATTTATTTGTGGGGGATAAAGAGCAAGAAAGTGAGTGGGTAATCTCTGCCACAATTTATAGAATCCAAAGCTCTGTCAACAAACAATACATCAAACAGGTTTGTGCAAAAATATACGTAGAACCTACATTGTAAACCATAACACATCATGCACAGACGACTCGGATGGCACTGACAGTGATCAGATGCTAAAGATACTTTATTGCAGGCACTTATATAATTAGGGGCATTTGGGGACATGTCGGGCACTTGTGCGCAGTGACTTCTCTCTCTCTGCCCGCGCACAAGCAAAACAAACGGACAAGATCATCGTTTATTAACGCTCATCCTGTCACTCAAATGCCTGAACGTTATGATTGGATGTCACATTATTCCTGGGCAGAATACTGAAGGACACATTTTTTGTTGCCGGCTGCCTCAGACGGCGACGGCCACAGCACTGCAAATACCGGCATCCAATCTCCACTGGCATGTCAAGAGTCATAAACAGAATTTAACCCCTTCACTACCGAGATTGAGAAATATCAGGCCCCAAAAGGCACCATCCGTGCCCGGATCGAGATATCTCGAGCTGTGGTCTGCAGCTCAAAAGCAAATGAAATTAGTTTGCAGCAAACAAATTTTGTTTGCTGTTGGGCTTCAGAAGGTGTCCCAAAGTTTTAGCCATATGGGCATAATGCCCAAAGAGCTAAAACTGTGTAAAATAGTCCGATGATGCCCTGACATCGGGCTTTCAGCAGCTGATGCAGGGAAAAAGATGAAAATAGACCAGCAGCTCAAACTGCTGTGACTCAATTTGGCAGGAGATGTCGCCATCTACTGGCCAAAATAGGTTATTTACAGTAAGAAATACAATGGGAATATGCTTAAATATTTCTGACTGTATAATTAATTTAAAATGATTTTTCAAAAAACCACTGGATTCTGACAATGTTATTTTGGAAAATCACTTGGTAATGAAGAGGTTAATCAATGATGTACCAGTACATTGCATGTTGGGGGGGGGGCAATTAGGAGCTAGACAAAGTTTAATATAAATATCTGTGTGGATTTATTGGCAGGGATTGCGTCTCGGATGGAATAGGACGAGGTGTAATTAAGCAGAGCATTTGGGCCGTTGTGCTGTACAGCTCGAGCGCTCGGCTTAGCGTCCTTGTTGTTATCCCGCCCATGTTGTTTACTTATTGCATGGGGTAGACTAAGGAGGTTGGCAAAGGGGAACAGGAAAGCACAAGCTAGAAAAGAAAGATTTAACAGAAAACTGCTCCAAAGAAGGGAATTATGGGAAACAGCAGCATTCAACAAGGGCAGAGCAATATGATGAGATAATAAAACTTAACCTTTTCTATAAAAAATACAGCTTATATGTACTGTAGATACTCGAGTATACCGCTAGATTTTGGTGACAAAAATTGACCTTAAAATTGGAGGGGTCGCGTTATATTTGAGACATCTGCATCGCAAGTCTCCCGGAGGTTCCGGTAGTCTCGCTGAAGTAAATGTGGGCTCCCTGATGCTTGCAAATACTTCAGGAACTCCCGGATTCGGGAGAGGTGGGGATCCATCACGGCCAGAGGGCACACTCTGTTTAAGCCAATCATTCACCTCGCTCGCCTCCACCGGCCATCTAATCACTACTAAAGAAGACGGGTGGCCAGCGGGGCTTCATACTTAGTAACAACTGCAATCTTTCTAGAGCAGAGCACCCTGGCCTGAGGGGTAGCCTGTGTTAAGAGAATGTGGAACGATTTTAATTGTATACCGGTACAGTGAAATTTTGTTCCTTGCGTTATATTCGAGTCTTGGGTATTCTCTCATTTCCATAATAAATCCATATCCATTGTGTTATATTCGGGTCGCGTTATACTCGAGTATCTACGGTAATTATATTTGGTTTACATTAGCTTTGCAAGGCCTGCAAATCTTCATCTGCATATTCCAAATAATTAATGCACAATAAATAATCTGTCTCCCTGGCTTTATTTAATTATGTAACTTGAGCAAACAAATTAAAAAGTTGGAATCCTTACATGTTGAATTTTTACATAATCATATTCAGGTTTATCTAATATCATTTTCTTTTTAATGCAATCTTAAAGATAAGGGATTTGTTCTTTTTTTTTTTTAAAATAATGTAATTTAGGATCCTTATTTAACTTTCTGTAAGTAGACGAGGCAGCCAAAAGTCTATAAAAGACTCTTCTAATTCTATTCCTGGGTTGATAACATTACGATACCCCCACCCTTATCAGCAGGTTTTACAACTATGGATGCCTCATTCCTCAATTCTTTAATTGCCTCTCGCCGATTAAGGTTATTATTTTTTTTCAGGTATGTTTGTTTTCATGTTTGTTTAATAGATTTTTCCATATCCTCTATCACCAAATAACACTAGGTCCTGCTTTTTTTAAAAATTCTTCAGCATTGTATGTACAAAATAATACATAAAAGTGTCACCGAAAACAAAAAAAATTAGGGATGCACTGATACCGGTATCGGTATCAGTGCTGATACCGCCATTTGCACGAGTACTTTGATACCGCTCTAGATACCCGGAAGCCAGCACTGGCTTACCGGCATCTGCGGGGCTGGGGCAACTGTCCAAATGCATTAAAAGCATTCGGCTAGCCTTGCCCTTTGTCTGGCTGCGTTACTGAGCGACCGCCGGTCCGTGACACAGCCTCCAGGTGTGAAATCTCGCAAGAGCGAGTCACAGCCAGGTGACCACTTGGAGAACCGCGACCAGCCGGAGGGGAACACTGGCCGCATGCTTTTAAATGCATTCGGACCTCTTCCCCGGCGTCTGTCTGAGGTCTGTGTGGGTATACACATGTATGAGGTCTGAGTGGATATACACATGTATGAGGTCTGAGTGGGTATACATATATGTGTTTGAGGTCTGAGTGGGTTTATATATATATGTTTTTTTATTTATTTACAAAGTATTTTACCAGGAAGGATACATTGAGATTTCTCTCGTTTTTCAAGTATGTCCTGCGTTCAAGAGGTCTGAGTGGGTTTACATATATGTGTTTGAGGTCTGAGTGGGTATACATATATGTGTTTGAGGTCTGAGTGGGTTTACATATATGTATACCCACTTAGTCCCCAGACACATATATGTTGGTCAATTAATCGGACTGTGTACAGTACACACTGTTTAGAGTCAGACCAAGTTTAACATTGATAACGTCAGGCGCTAGTTCAGAGCTGATTGGAGAAAACATGCCGCTGCATTGCTCTGTATGATTTAGTTCTAGGGTTTTGTCAGACATAACCACTTTTTTTTCAATTCGTTGACAACAGTAACAGAACTACAGCACCGACCTTGCGGTGCTACCAAAGGGGGAGGAGCTGTACTGCCAGTGTTTTATCCTTACTTGGAGATGGAGTCCTGTGTCACCACTCCACCCACCCTCTCTCCAGTTTGGAGCTGCCATCCTTCCTTTTGGTCTGGTCCCTTCCCCCAAATTCCCTCGCACACTCAGGTCCGGTCCTTTGCCCATATGCACTGCCTCACATCTCTGGTCCCTTCCACCATTTAGTTTGTTCATGAAATGATTTAGAAGGGACACTCTACACATCCTGACCCCTTTAGCTGATTAAAGTGTTCCGGCTGCGTGCAGCGCTTCCCTTCTCACCCCACTATCGTGCTGACATCATCATGTCTAGCCAAGTGCTCGGAGCAGCCTCGTTTGTAGAAAGCAGATTTGGCTTGAGCTCCGCACGCAGCATCAATCCATCACCCTGAATAGGTGCTCCTGTACCTTGTGTGCGAAACATACACAAGTTACACGAGATACAAATTGCATATGTACGAACAAAAATTACGTACACAATGCAAATTGCACAAGAAAACAAAAAAGGGGGGATGATTTATATATAAACACTACTTTCTTTACCTGATGGATTGATTATTTTCATAATAGTTGCAGCCCTAAATTTAATACACATAAAACAGATAAAAGAATGAATAAAAGCAACACTGTACCAATATGCCTTAAACACACACACGTTCATAGGGCAGCATTGTAAAAGAAGAAAAAAAACATGAGAATTAGTAATTTAAAGTCTCTTACAATATATATATATTCATTTTATAACCTTAAGATCACTATCTGGGGCGACAGCAGGAAATTTGTTTTCTGTGACCCTTCCGACCCGGTGTCCCCTGCATGTACCTCAAAGAGACACTACGGGCTCTATTACATTCAACGCGCAGCGCAATTTTTATATCGCGCGTAAAAAAGACGCGCAAAAATTAGCGCAAATTACCGCTGCGCGCAGAAATCGGTGGGCAGACTGTTTTTTCAAGCGATTCAGCCAATCAGAATTAAGAACCACAATTGTCTCCCGTTCAGTTTTTGCGCCTGCCAAAATCAATCTGAGTATATATGCTGCAGCAATAATAAAAACACGCACAACCTCTCAATTTTATTGTTTGGGTATGTGTAGAATGGGTAACTATACTTTGCCGTATTTTTCTTTTCGTGCTGGTGTATTTGGTTTCGGCCAGGACGTTCAGATTTGCAGTTAACACCAGCTTTTCAAAGACGTTAAAATTCTGCGCGCAAACGTCGTTTGTAAAAAGTTGCGCATCGATTGTAATACCATCCGCGTACCAGCGCATGAACACATCTGCGCTCACAATGTTAAGTATGGGATGCGCGCACGAACTTTCGCTCGCGCAGGGTAACTCGCGTTAGACGTTAACGTGCATCGTATGCGCGAACATCGTAATACGACGTTCATCGCAAAGGGTTTTGCCCCTCGCGTTAATGCTCTTTTGCGCGAGCGCAAAAAAGTGCGCGAAGAATGTAATAGGGCCCTACAAGTACCATACAACTGTGCTTGATCTAGGTAAAGCTGGAGGAACATTCTAGCCCTTTTCTAACAGCCCTCATTAACTAATAAGAATATATTTGCTTGAGCTGCTCATTTTAAGACACTTACATGGAAGCTTGAATTCGGATTCATTTTTGAAAGACCCAAAGCGCGTGCCCACGATGCAGCTGTAACGTCCACTGTCTGAGGTATCCACTTTTCGGATAATTAGAGATTTGACGTTTACCGGCCAGAGATCAGAGAAAACTATTTTTCCATCTTTTTTCCAGGTGATATTTTCATAATCACCACTGAATTCACACAGAAATGTAGCTGTGTTCCTCGACTTCTCATAGGTATAGATCACACGAAGATCAGAGATTGTATCTAAATAAAAACATGAGTATACAAGAAAACATAAATAATAATAAAGAAAAGAGCATGTAATTCAATCATGTGTATATACACAGACAGACACGTGTGTTTCAGAGTTTTTATCCTGTTGAGGTGGTTGGGTCAGAGACTGTACAGACTTTTAAAAAGCGACTGGATGACTTCCTGCAGACACAGAATATTAAAGGGACACTCTAGGCAACATGACCACCTAAGCTATTTTAGGAGGTCATGATGCCCGGGTATCCTGCCCTCTGTCCCCCCTCCCTCCGCTCGGCAGTTCTGCAGAAAAAGCTGAAAACAGCTGAGAGAGGCGGAGGAGTTTACTCCGCCCTCCCAGCTGTCAGTCAGCAGAGTGGGAATCATATTTCCCGCTTCTGCCGACTTTTGCCGAGTAGGAGATGTCATCGCGCTTTCCGCGCGATGACGTCACCAACTCGCCGCAGTAGCTGGCGGCAGCGGCTGAGGGTTAGTGTTGCCAGGACCGGATTAAGAGTATCATGGGCCTGGTGCCGAGGATTTTGGTGGTCTTTTTTTTTTTTTTACAAATACTGAGGCACGTACACAAACACATGCAGAGCACACACACACAGCTATATGCAGAGCACACACACACACGCAGATATATACAGAAGGGACACAAGCGCAGCTATATACAGAGGACACGCACGCAGCTATATACAGAGGACACGCACGCAGGTAAATACAGAGGACACGCGCACGCAGCTATATACAGAGGACACGCAGCTATATACAGAGGACACGCAGCTATATACAGAGGACACGCAGCTATATACAGAGGACACGCAGCTATATTCAGAGGACATGCAGCTATATACAGAGGACACGCACGCGCAGCTATATACAGAGGACATGCAGCTATATACAGAGGACACGCACGCGCAGCTATATACAGAGGACACGCACGCGCAGCTATACACAGGGCACGCGCAGCTATACACAGAGGTCACGCACACGCAGCTATACAGAGGACACGCACACAGTTATATATAGAGGACACGCAGTTATATAGAAGACACACACACACGCAGCTATACACAGGACACACACAGTTATATACAGAGGACACGCACACGCAGTTATATAGAGGACACGCACACGCAGCTATATACAGAGGACACGCACACACAGTTATATACAGAGGACACGCACACGCACCTATAAACAGAGGACACGCACACTTTACGCATATATACACAGAGTGACACATGTATACATCAGACACATATGTGAACACCACACACAAAAAAAACATATCTTCAACTAGAGCAGCAGGAGAAGTGGCAAACATTTACACTAAACACTGTTTGCACATAACTGCTTTGCAGGTTAAGATGTAGCTGCTCTTTCAGCAGCCTGGTTGACTGCTAGCTACGGTCCCCCCCCCCCCATGTCATTCTGGAGCTATTGAGACATAATTGAGTGTAAACAAGAGGGAGAGATATTTACGTTCTCGACCTCTGCCCAAAGGAAACGCTGTGGTTTTATCCAAGTTCCGGGTTCTGCTGCAGGCATGGCTGATCAAAGCAAACTCGGCACCTGCTATCAGCCGACCAGCTCCTGTGGGCCTATTTTTAGAACGGGGCCTGGAGCGACCGCTCCATCCGCCCCTATGTTAATCCGGCCCTGAGTGTTGCGCGCATCCTCTTGCGCGCAACACTAATCCTCAGAGGGAGCCGGGAGGGAGCCTGCCAATTGGCTGGTTTACGTGAGAGGCGCGCATGCATGCTTCTCACGTAAACCAGAAGGCAAGAAGAAGCAAGAAGGACGGGAGCGGAAGAGGAGGGAGGGGAATATAAAAAAAAAAAAAGACGCCGCTGGAAACAAGTGGATTTTAGGGTAAGTATTACAGTTAAATAAAAAAATAAAATATATATTTTTTTTTATTAAGGTAATAAGGATAGATTAGGATAAAAAAACGGGGGGGGGTGATTTTTGAGTAGAGTGTTCCTTTAAGTGTTATAATATTTAATATTTAACCCCTTCACTGCTGAGCCATTTTGGGTCTAATTTTTCTTCTTTACTTTAAACATGGTCATGTTTGGTATCATTGGAAAGGCCATGCTCTGGCCTTTCTAAGGATAACAAACATGACCCTCTAGCTGCCAACAGTCGGGAGATATCGTGGTTCAAAGGAACCCCCTATCTCCACCCCTATCTTTCCTTAGGAGTCAATGAGGACTTTACCCACACGTCCTCACAGTGAAAGGGTTAATATGTGGGTAAAAACTTCTAAACTTGCGTCCAGACGCAAAAAGGGTTTTATTGATGATCCTACAAAATCACGGACGAAAATGCGCATGGTATGACCGCTATCGCGTATTCCGTGAAAAAATACATCCATTCATTCGAATGCCCTTTTTCACGGACAACGCAAAAAATGCGTTAGTCTGACCCTAGCCTTAACGGACAACGTTTGCGCGCATAATTTTAACGTCTTTGAAAAGCTGATGGTAACGGCAAATTGTAACAACCTGACCGCACCAAACTGCGGATTCACAACGGAGAACGTCGATGCGCACATTTTTTTTTACTAGATTTGTCAAAAATGACGGCCACTACCTTGTCTTTCGTCAGAACGTACGTCTGTTGTGCGCAGTCCGCACAGAAATAACGGACTCGCGTCACAAATTACAGACTCGCGTCAAGAAATGATGGACTCGCGTCAAACAATAACGAACACGCGACAAAAATGACGGACTCTCACGGACTCGTGTTAAAAATTACATTGCGCGCATGGATTTCTGCGCGCAATGGTGCTTAGCGCGCATTTTTGCACTTCGGTTTTACGAACATTATTTTTTGACAGATGAAAAAATGCGCGAGGATTGTAATACCACCGTTAATTTTCGGGCGTTAACGCTTAATGCTGTGCACAAAAACTCCTGCGCTGCGCGGGCGTTTTTGCGTTAGGAATGTATTTGAATTATATTTTAGCTACCACTAGGGTGTGCCTGGAATAATTTATATTTCTAGTACCGTAGATACTCGTGTATAGCGCGAGTTTTTTTAGCAATAAATGAAGCTTAAAACTGTAGGGGTCGCATCATACACGGGACAGCTGCGAGGGAGTGAAGATCTGATTGCTTCCAGGAGCTGTCTGACATGTGCACTCTCTGGAATCCCAATTTAACCCTGCAGCCCTGACTTTAACCATTAACCCTTAATGACTGAGGCCCTCATGTACCCCTGTACAAAACATCTCCAATACTATTCAGCCCTCTATTAACCCTTCAATCCAAAAACCTACATTAACCTTTGCAATAAAAAACAGTAACATTAACCCCTTTAATAAATAATTTCTGTATGTCACAATTTATCATATAATCTGCTTCATATAAACAATATTGATTTTTCAAGGTAAAGAAAGCTTTTATCAATTTCAAAATGTGTCTTTTTGTAATGCATGAGTATATGCATAGGTTCCTAACATTATATATATATAATCTTATTAAATGCAATTGCAATAATTACATCTAAAAAATGTGCCCTTATGCCATACCTGCGCTTACGGATTTTATTTATTTAGTTTCATGTGCAGAACTTTATCATAAGAGAATTATATTCCAAGCAATCAATTACATCTATCACCATTCTAAAATAGAATGATACATTAGCTCTCACTCTGCACCCCTGCTCTCTAACAACCATTGGAGGAACGAGGGTGAGAGTGGGGTGGAATGAACATGAAATGAAAACATGGAACAACGGTAACTTAAAAGACTTTTGTCGTGTTTTGGAAAATTTACACTTTCATAATTTTGCTCCTAGTGTTATATTCGAGTCTTGAGTAATATTCTTATTACCCCTCGCGTTATACTCGGGTCGCGTTATACTCTAGTATCTACGGTATTTATTGTGTTTTCTGAGGCGTGTGGACACTACACATTCCAATTACGGCAGCACCCACCCCAATAAATATTGTATCATCACATATTTACGATACACAGAAGCGCTGCCTTCACATTTTTACTTCTTTATATTTGAGAATAAATAGCATTTCCCTCATGTATAGAGGAGCTACTAGAAACATGTATGAAGTTAGAGGTAGCGATCAGAAGTCTATTTATAAACAATGGCATATCTAATTACTTCCTCTAACCTGCTACTGCATTCTAGGCCATTCCCATGAAACCATTAAACGCCACGGCCCAACGGATTTTAAGTGTAACACATGCAATTTACAAATATAACAAGATATCATAAGATAATGGTGCTTTTTATTCTCTACCTTGCACAAAGAGTATTTTCCACCTAGAAATCATTTTTGTATTTTACAGTATTGCAATCTCTGCTGCAAATCTCCTTCCCGCAATGTATCCAGTTATGTCTCAATGTATGTTATGTTGTAAATTAAAACACAAGAAACTGAAGATATGTAGAAGAAGAAGAAGAAAAAAAAAAAGGATGTTCTACTAAAGGGGTTATTTAAAGAGAGCCGGTGCTGTTCGGCAGCAGGGAAATCCCAATAGAGAAGCAATGGTTAATCTATTCAGAGAACAAACGAACACCACCAAAATGTATTTATTTTATTTATAAAGGATTTTACCAGGAAATGTCAATGGAATGTCTTGATTGCAGGTGGTTTCATGCGACAGGTTTAAGCAGATGAATCCCATAGGAGTCAAAATAAAAAAATTCCCTGTTTTTTTTAAAAATATTTATTCAACCCTTTATTATTTTCATTTGCAGCAAAAAGTCTCTTTACTATTATTTTTTTTTTTTTAATTTTTTTAGGTATCTTTCAGGATTTTTTTCAGCGAATATTAATTTTCCCAATTTTTTTTTAAATGGCGTTTTTTTTTTGTAACAGGCCTTTTTAATGTTATTCACAAGACCTTACCCCCACACACAGGGCCGCCATCAGGGCATTACATCCCATGCTGTGGTTAGGGGCCCGCCAGCAGGGCCCGCCAGCAGGCCCCCCCCCCCCCCCCCCGCTGTTGGCAGGGTCCATCCCTGATCTTGGAACACTCAGAGCCCGGCTAGCAAGATCCTGTCAGCTCAGCTGACGGTCTGGGCCCTGCAGTTTTCTTGATGGGTTTGGGTCGAAATCCCTACAACCAGGTTCCCTAATGCCAAAATCCCGACGGCCAACTTCCCTACACAGACAACTCCCTGACGGCCAACTTCCCTACACAGACAACTCCCTGACGGCCAACTTCCCTACACAGACAACTCCCTGATGGCAAACTTCTAGACATCCAAAATCCCAGCGGCTAACACTAACCCTACTCCCTAACCCCCTAAACCTAGCCCTAACCCCCTAAACCTAGCTCTAACCCATACCCCCTAAACCTAGCCCTAACCCCCCTAAACCTAGCCCTAACCCCCCTAAACCTAGCCCTAACCCTAACCCCTAAACCTAGCCCTAACCCCTAAACCTAGCTCTAACCCTAACCCCCTTAACCTAGCCCTAACCCCCTAAACCTAGCCCTAACTCCATAAACCTAGCCCTAACCTTAACCCCCTAAACCCCCTAAATTTAGCCCTAAACCTAGCTCTAACCCTAACCCCCTAAACCTATCCCTAACCCCCTAAACCTAGCTCTAACCCTAACCCCCTAAACCTAGCCCTAACCCCTAAACCTAGCCCTAACCCCCTAAACCTAGCCCTAACTCCCATAAACCTAGCCCTAACCCTCTAAACCTAACCCTAACCCCCCTAAACTTAGCCCTAAACCTAGCTCTAACCCTAACCCCCTAAACCTAGCCCTAACCCCCCTAAATCTAGCCCTAACCATAACCCCTAAACCTAGTCCTAACCCCCCTAAACCTAGCCCTAACCCCTCTAAACCTGGCCCTAACCCTAGCCCCCCTAAACCTAACCCCCTTAAACATAGGGTTAGGGTGTTAGTATTAGGGTTAGCCGCTGGGATTATGGATGTCTGGAAGTTGGCCGTGTAGGGAAGTTGGGATGTCCGGCAATTCTGTCTGGAAGTTGGCTGCCGGGATGTTGGCATTAGGGAAAGTGACTGTAGGGATTTTGTCCGGCACCACTTCTTGATGTCCCCCTTCTATCCCTGGTGGTTTGGGGGCGCTGGGAGTGCTATGCAACCTGTGCTTTCACTGAGCGCAGACCTCATAGCATTTCCCGATACACTTTTCCACTCTTGATTTTCCACTAGAGAACAGGCAGCAATCCCTGCAAATTTTTCATAACACATTATTTTTACAGGTGTGCTGGGGACTTCACAGGGATTTCTGCCTGTTATTTGCTGGAAATATCACCTGGAAACTAGAGATGTGGGGTTACTGGGGGTGTATCGCCCTTGCAGGACCTTACTCAGCAGTGTGTGAAGGAGTCCAGTGATTATCCCACCAGGGATATCTCCTGCTGGGCCTCCACAGAATTAACCCCTCCTGCTCAAAAAGGTAAGCAGGTGAGGGGGCTACACATGTATTTATTAATAATGTATTATAGTATTGGAATTTTTTAAAATATATAAATTGTTTAAGTGAATTTTTTTTTTTTTATCTATATGATGCCTTTTGCTGAAATATATAGATGGAAAAAGGTTGAAAAGAAATTAAAAGGACTGCCTCCCTCTTTATAATTATATATTTCTACACCAAAAGCTGATCTAAGAAAAGGTAGAGATTCCCTGTCAAACGGGAAAACTCGTTTAGCCATAACAGGTTCAATTTAATAATAAATATCTTTGGGTTTTATTGTTGTTGATCTCTGTGAGGGTGTGATTTTAATTTCGCCAAAAATACTGTGAATTTACTGTTTAGAGAATGTTCACCATATTTTCCCAAAATTGGATTCGCCACAGCAGTTCTCGGACGTCTGCGAAAAATGCAGAATTGCTCAAATTCCACTAAACTGGAAAAAAAGTTTCTTAATAAGAGCTTAAAATCAATGAAAATATAGTAAAAATGTGTCTAAAATAATAAATAATATCCTTTAACCCCCTTCACGACAGGCGGGTGACCCCAGGCATTGCGGCGTACCTCTGCTTCGGCCTGCCCACGCAGCTGACGCACGACACACATCATTGGCTGTAGGGGGACAGCCTGAGGTAGCCCATAAAAGTCGACGGGGTACATTCCTGTGAGGTTTATTGCTGTGGAACTCTGTTATTTACTTTTTGGGTTTTTTCAAGGGGGGGGGGAGTAGAAAAACGAGCTTTTAAAGGTTGAGGGACTGCAAGAGGGCCCCATCCTGAGGTTCAGTAAGGGGCCCCAAGATTTCTGATGGCTGTCCTGCCCACACGACAGGAGTTTTTAAAACTCTCCAAAACACAATATTTCCAAAAGAAAACACTGTCCAAATTTCTATTTATTCTGCTACTTGCCCTTGCAAATGATGCGGAATCCAACCAGGGCCGGCCCGACAATGTTGCAGAGCGGAGCAGCGGCGCCAAGCGGCAGAAATTCGGGGGTGGCAAATTTCAGCCCCCGGTGCCGCTGCTGCACTATTTTTTTATGAGGCGGCGGCAGATCGTGCGGCTGCCGCGCTCGTTCCTTCAACGAGCGGCAGCCGCATGAGTATCTGCCGCTCGCCTAAGATCCATCCTCCAGCCTGCTGAGATCGAGATCACATGATCTTGCGAGACCGCGGCAGGCCGGAGGGTGGATCCCAGGCGAGTGGCAGATACTCATGAGGCTGCCGCTCGTTGAACGAAGGAACGCGGCGGCCACAGCAGGATCTGCCCATCGGAGGGGCCTGGCAGAGGTGAGCCTGGGGGCAAATATGTCTGTGAGCTGGCCTGGGGGCAAATATATCCGTGAGCTGGCCTGGGGGCAAATATATCCTTGAGCTGGCCTGGGGGCAAATATATCCATGTGTGAGCTGGGGCAATATACCCATGTGTGGGCTCTGCTGGGTATGTGACACTGGGCTCTGCTGGGGTATGTGACGCTGGGCTCTGCTGGGCATGTGACGCTGGGCACTGCTGGGTATGTGACGCTGGGCACTGCTGGGTATGTGACGCTGGGCTCTGCTGGGTATGTGGCGCTGGGAACTGCTGGGTATGTGACGCTGGGCACTGCTGGGTATGTGACGCTGGGCACTGCTGGATATGTGAAGCTGGGCTCAGTTATACATACCTCACATTACTGTATCACAGAGCTCCACAGCAAGAAAATTCTAATGTACGGTGTGTATGAGTGTTTGAATTTTATTGCTGTGGCGCACTGTGATACGCTCATAAACGCTGCGTGTTTTTTTTTTTGGGGGGGGGGCAGCATTTCATCCTTTGCTCCAGGCAGCACAATGTCTTGGGCCGGCCCTGAATCCAACCCATGTCCAATAAGGTCCCATAAGGTTTTAGCTCCATGGTGGCATTACAGAGAAGACTATTAGAAACAAAGAAAAATGTCGGCAGATAAGAACCTTTCGGCCCATCTAGTCTGCCCAATTACATGGATACTTTACCTGGATTTATCTTTTGTTTAGGATAGCCTTATGCCTATCCCATGCCTGCTTAAATTCAATTACTGTTTTGGCCTCTACCACTTCAACTGGAAGACTGTTCCATGTATCCACCACCCTCTCAGTAAAATAATTGATTTCCTGATGTTACTTTTAAACCTTTGCCCCTCTAATCTAAGACTATGTCCTCTTGTTTTGCTACTTTGTTTCCTTTTAAATATACTCCCTTCCTCTACCTTGTGGATTCCCTTTACGTATTTAAATGTTTCTATCATATCTCCTCTGTCTCGTCTTTTTTCCAAGCTGTACATGTTAAGATCATTAAGCCTTTCCTGGTAACCTTTCTCCTTCAAGCCGTACACCATTTTAGTAGCCCTTCTCTGAACTCTCTCTAAGATGTCTATATCCTTCTGGAGATACGGTCTCCAGTACTGCACACAGTACTCCAAGTGAGGTCTCACCAGTGCTCTGTACAGTGGCATGAGCACTTCCCTTTTTCTACTGCTAATACCTCTCCCTACACAACCAAGCATTCTGCTAGCATTTCCTGCTGCTCTATTACATTGACTACTTACCCTTAGATCCTCTGAAATAATAACCCCTAAATCCCTTTCCTCAGATGTTGAGGTTAGGACTGTATCAAATATTCTATATTCAGCCCTTGGTTTTTACGTCCCAGGTGCATTATCTTGCACCTATCCACGTTAAAACTCAATTGCCACAGCTCCCACCATTTTTTTAGTTTACCTAAATCATTTGTCATTTGGCTGATCCCTCCAGGAACGTCAACCCTGTTGCAAATCTTTGTGTCATCAGCAAAAAGACATACTTTTCCATTAATACCTTCTGCAATATCACTAATAAAAATATTAAATAGAAGGGGTCTGTAGCGATGTGTTTAAAAAGACTGTTCTGCTGCATTTACTTGCATTGGCCACCAGAGGGAGACAGAGACCATGGAAAGTTATGCTGGACAAACACAAGGCACTAAACTACCTTTTCCATGATGCTTTGCGTAAGGACAGGAAGTGGGTGTGTAGGAAAGGAAAGGCATCACCAGCCTCATGGAAAGCATGCTCAGAGTGAGCTGGGAGCTGAAAGGAGAAGGAAGCAGGCCGAGCTGTGGAGGATCGTGGCCAGGCCAGAGCGCAGGGGCTACCTCGCTGGTGCTGGGGGATCGGGACAGTGACCCTGCAGAGACCTGTCTATACCCACGCTGCGATCAAGGCAAGCAGAGGACCCGAGTGAGGAGTACCGCAAGTCCATTGGATGGGAGAGCAGGCGTAGCTGGACAAGTCTGGGTGGGAGCAAGGAAAGCCAGACAACGGATCCAGTAGCCAGTATCACAGCCAGGCATTAAGCGGAGAGACGTCCTGGGTCAGCGGAGCCTTGGTGATCGAGCGGATGGGTGAGAGGCCTCCAAGGCCGGTTTATAAAATCAAGAAAGCACGCTGCTGTTTGTTTCAAAACCCACAGGGCCCCAACTTGACTAGTCGAAGACATTGTTATAAGTAATTCACTGGCCAGTTGAATAGTACCCGGGTACCATATACACACACATACACACCCTTTACATTCGGGACTTAACCTGTGCGGGACTCATTTGTTACGAATCGGAACAGGGGTTAAAGATACGTTCCGAATATATTTTTCTCTTTTCCGCTGCGCGTTTATCGTAATACGAAGAGATTGTATTTTTGGGTTTCGCTACGTGTCTCTGTTTTTCTGAACTATCGGGAAATTGCATTTCTTTTCTGTTCGGTTGCGAATATTTTATTTTCCGAAATATGAAGCCTCGTGTTTCGTTTCTTTTCCGCTACGCGTTTTACCGTGATACTGTAATAATACTTGTGAATACCGTGTCTCAACATCTGCTTATTATTTTAGTAAACTATTTAAATGATAAAAACCACAACTGTGTTGGAGTATATTTATTCCCTAGTGCGGGGAGACTAACCCGTGGTTCATTTTCAGCGGCTCCTCCGGGAGTGAGCGCTACACGTGGGGGCTCGTTTCCGGGATCTCAGTCTCTGGAAAAACCGCATTTAAAGGGTTAAATATGGATCCAGATGAAGCAGCAGAGTGGTGTAAAGCACAGGGTGGCCAGTTAGAGTGAGTGTAGTAATGGATATTCCTGTAGGCACCTGGGCAGAAGAGCAGATCCGCCTGGCCGTGGCAGCGTTGGCACCTGACCAGCGGGGGTTTCTAGCGGACATTAAAGTGAACCCAGAGACTTCTCACACGTATGTTCTTTTTGAGTGGAGAGAAGGGTGTTCCTGTGTGTTTTCAGGACGTGAGTATACAGCTAACCGACGACGTGGAAGTTCGTCTGATCCAGCCAAGTAAGCCACGTGGTGATTCAGCGAACATTCCTGCATCCAGCCCGCTGGCCATGATCGGGCGGAGTTCATTGCTGCTATTGGAGACCTCGTGGTTAAGTGTCAGAGGGCTCACCCTTCTTACATCAGCTTCGGATATCGGAAGTTGGAAAAATTTTCAGGAAACTTGCCAACTCCGGCGGGAGAAGAAACCTTCGAAGAATGGGTGGAACAAGCGATGCAGGCTCTGGATGAGTGGGACGTCTCTGAAGCGCAGAAGAAGCAAAGAATTACTGAGAGCTTAAAGGGACCTGCGTCAGAGGCTGTCAGGAATCTGAAGCTGAGTAAGAGAGACTGTACTGCTCTAGATTACCTGAACATATTACAGGAAGTCTTCGGGTCGGGCGAACAGAAAAGGCTGCTGAGCTAATGTACCAATATGAGCATACTTACCAGAAAAGGGGTGAGAAGATGACATAATACATGAGGCGCCTGGATAAGATACTGTACCAAGTACTGTTGAAGAAAGGAACAGACCCCACTACAGTAGATCAGGTTAGAATGCGTCAGATATTGAAGGGTGCCTTACCTTTAGATCTTGTGATGTTGCAGCTGAGGACTCGAGACGGTAATAAAGAGTTAAATTACCTAGAACTGATTCGAGTTGTTCGGGAGGAAGAAGCCCTTCTGGAAGAGAAGCTTGGAAAAAGGGGAGAAAAAGGTCTATGTGCAACCCATAGAGTATAACGAGTGTTCATCAGATGAGGAAGATCCGGAAGAGACATATGAGCCGGAGATAACTCAAAAGTCGTCAAACCAGGTGTATGGTGAGATACAAAAGACTCTCGCGAGAGTACAGAAGAAGCCCAAGTTAAGATGGAACAGACACACACGGACCTATGCCGGACAATCTTGAAAGTAGTAGAAATGCAGACTGAAATAACTGAAGTCTCTCTCAGATATACGAACAGCAGCGGTTGCTGTGGTCTCCGACAGAGGATTTTCAAATGAGCCACAGGAAGAAAGTGTGCCCTCATCCTCGTGGGGAAGATGTTTTGCCTGTAGAGAATTCGGTCATTTCAAGGCTCAGTGCCCAGAAAGGAGACAGGGAGGGTCTCTATATGTGCCTGCTAGACCTAGAAGATCCTCTCCCTGGAAGTCTGATCCTATGTCACGGGAGGAAAATGTATGCCCGCAGTCACCACGTATGAGGACAAGGGTTAGAGTACAACAGACTGGGTCTACCTCTCCTGCTGCTACGAAAAAGTTCCCTGACAAGTTGATAGGTCCTTCTCCCATCATCCCGGTTCAAGTGGAAGGAGTCTATACTAAGGCTCTTCTAGATTCGGGTGCTCAAGTAATGCTGATTTACCGAGACTTCTATCAGAAATATCTGAAGCATATACCCCTGAAGAAATTGAAGGATCTCGAAATCTGGGGTATGGGAATGGAGAAGTTTCCCTATGATGGATATATACAGGTGAAGCTAGAATTCAGTTCGGAAATCGCTGGACAACCGAGAGTATGTGACACGTTGGCAATTGTGTGTCCTCGTCCCTCGGGAGCTAATCGAAGTTCTATGATAGTGGGGATGAACGCTGATGTGTTGAGACACCTCTTAACCCCACTGGTCACGGAAGAGAATCCTGCTCCTAAGAAGGCACACTCGATGTCACGACCGGCCTGTCCACGGAGGGTCAAGGAACAGAGAACCACTACAGAAATAAGAAGGCTGAGAACGGAAGGGACAGAGAAGGCCCTACGTTCAGGAAAGACTGTACAAGTACCGATTGGAGACAAATTATCTGTGCCTGGTCTGCCTATATCCCGTCCGACTCCTACTTTCGGTCTTCATCAGTTACGTTCCGTTAGAGAGAGTGAAGAAGAAGGCTGGTGTCTGAGCTGGGTGTGGGCACCTGAGTCCCAGAGCGTCAAGCCGGTTTCTGACTGGGGTGAGAGTGATTTAGGGTCTGATATCTCTGAAGTTATGACTCGAGCACCTGCAGTACCTGAGACCTGGGAAGTTCCTGAAGTTTTAGAGGAAATATCCATAGATTACAGTTCTATGCCTTCACTGGAGGGCTCATATTCCGAGGAAGTGTTGGCTCCGATGGTTGATGAGAGAATTGAGCCTGTAGAGTCAGCTCTCCTGACTGAAGAGGTTCTTGAAAATTTGAACCTAAACGTTCAGTACGACCCCCTCAGAGACTCACATTTGATTCACCAGGACATAGCACAGAGGAGGCTGTAACAACTGGGCGGAGGTCCAGAAGTGTCAGCTCTAATTGCCAAGGTGTCTAAGGGTTTGGGGGAGATTGAGGAAAATTGCTGCCTGTTGTCAACCCTGAATATGTAGGCTAAAGTTAGAAATGTTAAGTAGAAATGTAATGCAACTGTTGTTATGTTATGTATGACCGACACATGTACCCGTTACACGCCCTTGGGAGGACCCAAGAGTTTAGGGGGGGGGAGAGTGTAGCGATGTGTTTAAAAAGACTGTTCTGCTGCATTTACTTGCAATGGCCACCAGAGGGAGACAGAGACCATGGAAAGTTATGCTGGACAAACACAAGGCACTAAACTACCTTTTCCATGATGCTTTGCGTAAGGACAGGAAGTGGGTGTGTAGGAAAGGAAAGGCATCACCAGCCTCGTGGAAAGCATGCTCAGAGTGAGCTGGGAGCTGAAAGGAGAAGGAAGCAGGCCGAGCTGTGGAGGATCGTGACCAGGCCAGAGCGCAGGGGCTACCTCGCTGGTGCTGGGGGATCGGGACAGTGACCCTGCAGAGACCTGTCTATACCCACGCTGCGATCAAGGCAAGCAGAGGACCCGAGTGAGGAGTACCGCAAGTCCATTGGATGGGAGAGCAGGCGGTAGCTGGACAAGTCCGGGTGGGAGCAAGGAAAGCCAGACAACGGATCCAGTAGCCAGTATCACAGCCAGGCATTAAGCGGAGAGACGTCCTGGGTCAGCGGAGCCTTGGTGATCGAGCGGATGGGTGAGAGGCCTCCAAGGCCGGTTTATAAAATCAAGAAAGCACACTGCTGTTTGTTTCAAAAACCCACAGGGCCCCAACTTGACTAGTCGAAGACATCGTTATAAGTAATTCACTGGCCAGTTGAATAGTACCCGGGTACCATATACACACACGTACACACCCTTTACATTCCGGGACTTAACCTGTGCGGGACTCATTTGTTACGAATCGGAACAGGGGTTAAAGATACGTTCCGAATATATTTTTTCTTTTCCGCTGCGCGTTTATCGTAATACGAAGAGATTGTATTTTTGGGTTTCGCTACGTGTCTCTGTTTTTCTGAACTATCGGGAAATTGCATTTCTTTTCTGTTCGGTTGCGAATATTTTATTTTTTCGAAATACGAAGCCTCGTGTTTCGTTTCTTTTCCGCTACGCGTTTTACCGTGATACGAAAATACTGTAATAATACTTGTGAATACCGTGTCTCAACATCTGCTTATTATTTTAGTAAACTATTTAAATGATAAAAACTCACAACTGTGTTGGAGTATATTTATTCCCTAGTGCGGGGAGACTGACCCGTGGTTCATTTTCAGCAGCTCCTCCGGGAGTGAGCGCTACAGGTCCAAGTACTGACCCCTGAGGTACCCCACTGGTAACAAGACCTTGCGCCGAATAAACTCCATTTACCACAACGCTCTGTTGCCTGTCACTCAGCCACTGCCTAATCCATTCAACAATATTGGAATCCAAGCTCAAAGATTGCAATTTATTGATAAGCCTTCTATGCGGAACAGTATCAAAAGCCTTACTGAAATCTAAATAAGCAATGTCTACTGCACCACCTGTGTCTATTATTTTTGTTACCCAATCAAAAAAATCAATAAGATTAGTTTGGCATGATCTCCCTGAGGTAAACCCATGTTGTTTCTGATCCTGTAATCTATGTGTTTTTAGATGGTCAACAATCCTTTCCTTTAACATGGTTTCCATTAATTTCCCCACTACTGACGTAAGACTAACTGGCCTATAGTTCCCCGATTCCTCCCTACTACCCTTCTTGTAAATGGGCACAACATTTGCTAATTTCCAGTCTTCTAAATTTCATATTACTTATGAAAATCAGTCTGCAATCATCCAGAAAGGGTTTGCAAGCACTTAAATACAAAGGAAGGCTCTTCTCTGCATAGGTGAATCCAACGACCATAGTTTCGGCCATGTCAGGAGGGTATAGCTGACACCCTTCTAGGCACCTCATCCATGAAAAAGAAAAAAAAAATCACATAACACGTAGATTTAAAGATATATATTAAAAAAATCCTTTACCCCACAGTGCAGAGGGCGGCGATGGTATGGATGGCACTGTTTATTTAATTGTAAATCCACTATTATCCATCCTTTGCACTTTACCCTGTTTAACATGTGACTCACCTTATTTTACGGTTGTACACCCTGTCTGCCATGGAGCCTTATGTCTGTACACACCACTAACATCCTATACACCAGTCCAGAGAGAACCAAAGGCTTCCAAACAGCCGCAGAGTGAATATACATTTGTTCTCTGTATAACAAAGTCTGTTTCAAATAAAATGTTCCACTTGTTCTTAACCCACCGCTGAGTCTTGGCTCAGTGTTTGGGGAATATTGCTATAATCCCTTTCATCTACTCTGTTTTGGCAGAGAGGCCCTACCTCAGTCCAGGAGCTCCATCACAGGCACAATTCAGCGAGTCATCTACTTGTATGAAGCGTCCGACTGGGAACAATACTTCCCATTGTTCTTCCTTGGATCCTTCTCAAGTACATGTGCGAGCTCGCTCCTGTGAGCACTATAGGCCAGCCCTGATCCCGCACTGTCACTGGGACTCTGATAGCCTCTTAAATCATGACAGATGATTTCAGCAAGATGAAGGAGCCCAGGAATACAGGATAGGGTGACTTTAATGAGAATACATTTTATTTTTAGGTTGAACCTGTTTAGCAGTTTAAATACTGCACCAACTGACTACACATAGAACCAATTTATCCTTTAGTCCATCATGTTCCACTTACCATGAACTTGAAGGTATGAAGAAGTAATTACAGAAGTGGAATTTGGTCTTTTCAATGCACATTTATATGTCCCGGAGTCTTCTTCTCTCACGTTTTTCAGGTGGAGTGTGAAGTTGGACAAGAAAATATCAAGACGACCTTTGTACGGAGAAGAAACGCATCCAGATGATCCGATGTTACATAGTATTATCACATCCTCTTTGGTGATATTTGGTTTCCTGAAGCTGCACTCAAGAACTCCGGTTTCAGGCTTCAGTCCAGTGTAGGCCGGAATCCATACTTGCCCACCTATGGCCGAAAACAATTGCTGGGGGTTTTTCAAATTGAGGTCTAGGACACAATCTAAAACTGGAGAAAGTATAGTTGGTAAGCGAGAGAATTTAGAAATACTTTAGTTGTATTTGAATATATATTCACTTGACTGGTCAGTATACACAGGCACGAGCACAGAAAACAGAGGCAGAAGAAGTACCGAGTCTTCTACAGTTTAGAGACGTAAAAACCGTTGGCCGTAAACTGATCCGGAGGCAAGTTAATAATTAGGGGCAGTATTACTAAGCTGGTGCTAACTTAACCAGAGCTGTTGTAAACTTAACAACTCCATAGACTATAATGGGTCTGGTAAGTTTACAACAGCTCTGGTTAAGTTAGCACCAACTTTGTAATACTGCCCTAGAACAGAGCCCCGTTCAATACCTCAGCCGCTGCAAGTGCTAAGTTAGCAACTTGCCATTGAATGCCGTTCTGCCGCTCAGCACTGCTAACTTAGCACTTGCAGCGACCCGAGGAGATGCTGCGAGTAGCTGAGTGTGACGTAGTAAAGATGGCTGCCACCATGAAGCAAGTAACAATTCAGTACGGCAATGTTAATTTTGAGGTTTTTGTTCACCAAAGCACAGAATATTTATTTATTATTTCCCCATGCACATAGACATATATTACAGTTCAATTATATTTTGTTTCAGAAGTAAACATAACGTTTATTCAATAAAAACTATCATTTGTGGTGTGTGCATACAAAACGGAATTGTGCTGACTGCTTTTCTTTATCATATTTTATCCGAGTCATACAAAAAACAATCTTTCATTAAGAAATCGTCGGCCATTTTATTTCGAAATTCGCATCCAAAGCATTCAATGACACTGCTGCAGCAAACTGAATTGCTGCGCTTCAGCAATTCAGCAGCTGCTGAGGTATTGAACGGGGCCAGGGCCATCTTTAAGGAGGGGCAAAAGGGGCAGTTGCCCCAGGCCCAGTCATAGTTGAGGGGCCCAAAGCAGGCTGCTTCGTTTGTGGGATGCTGGGGCCGTTTTACAGTTGTGGCTCTGTGTTTTTGGGAGGCCCCAGGCTTCTGTGGAAGCACTGCAGCCTTCGTAGGCCCGGTGGGCCCCCTCTGATGTCAGAGAGGGCGCGCCACAGGGGGTGGGGCCAAACGGGAGGAAGCCAGTTGAGGTTTCCTGACTGCATGGGCCAGGACACACCCTAATCAAAATACCTCACATGGAGGCTGCAGCTCCTTGTGCTGACTCCACCCCCTCCTTCCACAGACAGAGCCATGAGCCTCCACGTGCTGCTGGAGTATAAGAAGGTATTTGAGGGGGGCTGGTATTTGGGGGGTCCCTAGGAGAAACACAAAAAACTGGCTGCACATCACAATCTCCCTCCAGCTCTCAGCTCAGAGGCTCCTCTCCTTAATGCAGCAAGAGCTGTGCAGAGGCTGACTGTCACAATCTGTGTGTAGCAATGTTTGTGTGCACAGCCTAATACAGGGAGAAATTAAACCTCTGAGCTTGCAATCTGACTCTGGGGGCTGCAGAGGTTTGGGAGAAAGAGCTGCCCATGATTTCAAGCAGGCAGCACTTATCTGTCATTGATCTGAGGTGCGTTCAGTTCCTCAGCAGCTGCTGAATTGTTCCATTGCAGCAGATCAGTTTGCTGCAGCTGTCTCACTGAACGCTTTGGCTGTGAATATGGAAGCGAAAGGGCAGAGGATTGCTTAATGAAAGGTGCTGTGTCTGCAAAATCCAGATTTGTCCATTTTATTACATCTTTAGTGTTACTGTTTACCATGTTCCAATAAATATTTGCTGTTTTGCTCCACCAAACCTGCAAACTGAACATTTCCTTATTGGATTATTTGCTCCATAGAGGAGGTCATCTTTTGTACGTCACACTCAGCTAATCCCGCAGCACCTCTCGACTTGGATGCAAGTGCTAAGTTAGCAGTGCCGAACAGCGTTCAGTGGCAAATTGCTAACTTAGCACTTGCAGTGGCTGAGCAACTGAACGCACCTCAGGCTGCATTCCGGGAGCAGCATGTGGGGAGTGAGCTTAAACTTCTTTGGGTAAGGGAAGTTAACCCTCTCCACTCACTACCCCAGATACTGCACTTTCATTTTATAGCTTACTACTGTTGTATAAACAGATGCAGGTTCTTACCTAAGCTCTCAGCTTTGATGGAAAGGGCAAACATGGATAAACATGCATTTTTTTTTCAACATTTTATAATTATTTAAATATAAATATATTATTATTTTAAAAACGTTTAATAATCATTTTAATATAGTTAAAATAAAATATATTTTCATACTTTTCAAATTTTAACAATATAACGAAGACTAAAAAGCAATGAGCCTGAAAAATGATAATCTATAGTTAATGGCACCACGATGTGTAATCCAAGGAATACAGACTAAATTTGAGAACTATTTGATCTCTAGAATATGCCATTCATACCTATATTATGATGAAAGTATATAAAATTGCATAATCATTATTAAATGTAGAATGAAACGGACACCAGGCATAAGGACCAGTGTGATGTCATTTGTATTCTACAATTTAATAAAGATTAAACTGTTTCACAGATACTTCTGTTTAATGAGATCTATTAATTCTCAAAGTTAGTAATGATATAATTATTAGAATATATAATTTCAGTTTTATTGCTGTGGAGCTCTGCAGTATGCTCACACACTGCACATTACTGTCATTGTTTGAAAGTCTGTACAGACTCTGACCCAACCACCTCAACAGGCAGAGAATTCCACAGCTTTATTGCTCTTCCTGTAAAAAGAAAGCTATGTGTTATGCTGAATTTCCTTTTTGTCCAGTCTATACATTATGTGTTTATGTATATAGAATGTGTAAATATAAGTCTTCTAATATATAAGTCCATGATGTATTTGTGTATTTGTTTTGGGGTTTTTTCAATGTTGGGGGTGGAGAGAAAAATCATGCGGTGTGCGGGCTATCGGGGGGGGGGCAAGAAAATGTTTGCCCAGGGTCCAATCAATATTAAAGACGGGCCTGAACGGGGCTCTGTTCAGGGCCGGTGCTTCGACTAGGCAAGCTAGGCAACCGCCTAGGGCGCACTGCCACCTAGGGGCGCAGCCGGCCCCAACTCGGGTTCCATTATTGTACCCCTTCCTCATTGTTTAGTTGAGTAGCTGGGAGTGGTGGCTCGCAAAGCAGACCCTCGCTAGTGCCGCAGAAGGTTAGCGTCTTAGGGTGACGCACAGGCGCCACCAGATGACTTGTGGGCACCAGAAGAGGCAGATGAAAGAAAAAAATAGAGGCAGAAGAAAGAAAGACACGAAAGAATGAAAAAAAGAGAAAGAAAGAAAGGGGCACAAAAGAAAGGGGCACGAAAGAAAGAGGCACAAAAGAAAGGGGCACGAAAGAAAGTCAAGGCTATGAATGGTAGGGAAGAAGAAAGAAAGAAAGAGTAAGAAAGGGCATGAAAGAAAGTGGCACAGAGGGCGGAGGAAAGAAAGAAGCATGGGAAAGAAAACTTGTGTAGCTGGGAGTGGTGGCTCACAAAGCAGACCCCTGCTAGTGGCGAGAAGGTGGGTGTCTTATGGTGATGCACAGGTGCCACCAGATGACTTGTGGGCACCAGAAGAGGCAGATGAAAGAAAAAAAAGAGGCAGAAGAAAGAAAGACATGAAAGAATGAAACAAAAGATAGAAAGAAAATAGAGGCGAAAAGAAAGGGGCAAGAAAGAAAGAGACGCAGAGGAAAGAAAGAGGCAGATGAAATAAATGGCGAAAGAAAGAGGCACAGAAGAAACAGAGAAAGAGAGAGGGAGATGAAAGATAGAGGCACAGACCTATTCTGGCCCCAACCAGCGGAGGGGTAAGATGGGCACAGAACGATCATGCGTGGGCAACATGCACAATGTGTGTCCCTCGTGCACATAGCGTGTGTGTGTCCCCCTGCATTTCAACAGTTGGCAATTTTTTTCAGGGGGGGGGGCACAAGTAGCTGGTCTTGCCTAGGGTGCAAAATAGTCTAGCACCAGCCCCAAACAGTCTTGCACGTTGCCCACGCACGATCGTTCTGTGCCCATCTTACCCCTCCGCTGGTTGGGGCCAGAATAGGTCTGTGCCTCTATCTTTGGCTCTGTTATACGTAACAGCTCAAGCTGCATTCCAATCTTTATGATTAGGGATGCACCAATACCGATACTAGTATCGGTATCGGGGCCGATATTGCCGTTTGCACGAGTACTTGTTACTCGTGCAAACGGCCCGATACATCCCGCCGATACCGGAAGCCGGCGCTGGGCCGGCTTGCCGGTATCCGCGGGGCTGGGGAAGCTGGCCGTGTGCATGTAAAGCACGCAGCCAGCGTTCCCCTCCGGCGTGCCAAATACTCACCCTTCCTGAAGGTCCGGTCGCTGGGCAGTGATGCGTTCCCGCGGCCACTGGGCGCTCCTGTGACGCTGCCTCTCGGCTGGAGGCAGCGTCACAGATGCGCCCAGCGGCCACGTGATCGCATCACTGCCCAGCGACCGGACCTTCAGGAAGGGTGAGTATTTGGCGCGCCGGAGGGGAACGCTGGCCGCGTGCTTTACATGCACACGGCCAGCTTCCCCAGCGTTCGAGCTGGGGGTAAATCCTTGAGAGCTGCGGGCAAATCCATGAGAGCTGGGGCAAATCCATGAGACCTGGGGGCCAATCCATGAGACCTGGGGGCCAATCCATGAGACCTGGGGGCCAATCCATGAGACCTGGGGGCCAATCCATGAGACCTGGGGGCAAATCCATGAGACCTGGGGGCAAATCCATGAGACCTGGGGGCAAATCCATGAGACCTGGGGGCCAATCCATGAGACCTGGGGGCCAATCCATGTGACCTGGGGGCAAATCCATGAGACCTGGGGGCAAATCCATGAGACCTGGGGGCAAATCCATGTGAGCTGGGGGCAAACCCATGTGAGCTGGGGGCAAATCCATGAGACCTGGGGCAAATCCATGAGACCTGGGGGCAAATCCATGAGACCTGGGGGCAAATCCATGAGACCTGGGGGCCAATCCATGAGACCTGGGGGCAAATCCATGAGACCTGGGGGCAAATCCATGAGACCTGGGGGACATCCATGTGAGCTGGGGGCAAACCCATGTGAGCTGGGGGCAAACCCATGTGAGCTGGGGGCAAATCCATGAGACCTGGGGGCAAATCCATGAGACCTGGGGGCAAATCCATGAGACCTGGGGCAAATCCATGTGAGCTGCGGTCAATCTCATATAAATTTTTATATGAGGTCTGTTCCTATTGGAAAGCGTCACATGACATTAAATAAAAGTATCGGTACTCGGTATCGGTGAGTACTTTTAAAAAGTATCGGTACTCGTACTCGGTCTTAAAAAAGTGGTATCGGTGCATCCCTATTTATGATACAACAACTATACAGTATATGAGGAGAATTTTCACGTAAAAGGGACGGTTGTTTCTAAAAACAGAACAGGCTGCCTGCCTATAAGGGGAATAACTCTAATATCCTACTATTGCATCATGGGGGGACAGAAATGCAAATAAAAAAATAAATAAAAAAAGGACGTCTCACAATTCAATAGGAGCCAAGTGAAATATATAAAACTTAACATATATTTGTAATAAAATTTAAATCTACTTGACAAGAGACAACATAATAACAAACACATGCAGCGGCACTTTTATATATGTCTGGCAATACAGCGAGTTGAGATGTGCAAAGAAGTAACTATATATTCCCACAGATCACATTGCACAGGAGACTTTATTAACAGTTCATCAAGAGAACAACAAACCATTCCATGGTAGATCGTTGTTCTCTAGTCCAGCCGGGATTCTGCAAGGAGCCTGCAGATAAAAGGGATGCCCCCATTACCTGTGTTGTTACCGTTGTTCCAAACAACAGTGGTAGTGAATAAATCCCTATGTCTTTTTGGAACTGATCCCCCAAACACCTATTTAATAATTGAGAAGCTTCTCTAAATTCATCCTGGGATTCTGACTTAATGCATCTTCAGAAGCAACGAATATGAGGCAAGCTCAACCTTGTACTGAAGAATGCTTTATAGGAGAAGAAGAAAAAATAGCAAAGTTTATGTCAGAGGGCCTTAAATCCTACTAATGTATGAAGTCAACCTGCAGCTTGAGGTACACTGATGTCGTGGCAGGCTTATGCAAAGTGTGATCACATTGACAGGGCTGCAAAGCATGATCTTCCATAGGAGGAACGAGCTTTGCAGCGCTGACCGCACTAACTGCGCTCAGCGAGGTGGCCAAACGAGCGTCATTGTGGAAGGAACGTCTACTCTCACAGACGTTCCTTCTCCTCTGCAAAACACCTGTTATACGTACCAGAACAGAAATTCTCCCTACCGTCCGAAATGGAACAACAGGAGAAGACCTTCCTACAGACAAGATCAGTACTATGGAAGAAAACCAATGAGGCAGGGAAACTGGAGACAAAAGAAACCAGTATATATGTACAAAAATAAAAGAACACCAGACCAAAGGGACAGATACCAAACGAGAAAGAACAAATTTTACCATCTGAACAGATATGAGAACATCAGAGAGAAGGAAGAAAGACAAAACGAAGATGAGGTTTTTCGGCTTGCCACACCGAAAGAAAAAAGAAAGAGAAGAACTGACCAAACCCAGGCGGATTGGAGTCCAGAACTAAGAGAATGGAAAGAAAAAGAAGGAGAGGACTACAGATCCCCAGGCAAAAAAACAAGAAGAGAATGAGAGGGAAGAGAGGAGGGCAACAAAGAAAGATACACAAAGCAACCAAGCAGAATCCAACTACGGCCAACCCAGGAGGCATATTTAACCTTGCAGACATACAATTGAGCACTGACCAATTAAGAGTATTGAATAAAGGGCTTAAATTTGCTCCTACCCAACACATGAACCACTTTGACACATATATAGACCTGCAAAGGTTCAAACGCAAACTATTTCATTAAAAATCCCATCGAGAGGGCTCAGACGATGCAAGTGTATAAACACACTGACTTAAAAGAAAAGTCAAAATTCTTCCCTAAGTCAATGATAACACCCGAGATATCCACATTTGAAAAAATGGTCACAAGAGAGATGGAGAAAATGACAATCGGCAAAAAACATAACCTTTCAAAAAAAAGAAAGAAAGGCACTGGACGAAATCAAGAAAGACGCCGCAATAGTAATCAAGCCGGCAGACAAGGGAAGAGGCCTGGTCATACAAACTGCAGAGAGATACGAAAGAGAATCGTACAAGATACTGAATGATGAACACATATCAGAAAGTCACGAAAGACCCAACAGAAGGGATCACTACAGCATTCCATCAGTATTTGGATGAGGGACATGTGTTACGAATCCTAAATGATAAGGAACACAAATACCTTAAAATACAACACCCCAGAAGGCCTACATTCTACCACCTCCCTAAGATCCACAAAGATATCCAGAACCCACCGGGAAGACTGATAATCTCAGGGATAGACTCCATTTCCAGCCGCACATCAGAATACATAGACAAACTGCTACAACCAATGGTAATAAAAACCAAATCCCATCTAAGAGACACACTTAACCTCATACAGGACCTAGAACAAATATCCTGGAAAGAAGATTATATTCTAGTAACAAGTGATGTCCAAGCACTATATAGCAACATCCCTCATAAGGAAGGAATTGAGGCAATAAGGAAACATCTGGAAGAAGAGAAAGATATACCCCCCGAACAGAAACAATTTATCCTGAAAGGGATCAAACTTATCCTCAAAAACAACTACTTCTCATTCAATAACGAACACTATATACAGGTCAAAGGAACGGCCATGGGGATGCATTTTGCTCCTAGCTTCGCCAACCTGTACATGGACAATTGGAGAAGGATATAATAGAAGAGAGCAAAGAAGATATTGTCCTATACAGAAGATACATCGATGACCTTTTTCTGATATGGAAAGGAGGAGAAAATAGACTAACAAAATTCCTAACTGACCTAAACATGAAAGATCCCAACATCAGATTAGATACAGTGTGGAACAAGGAGGCCGTGAACTATCTACATAGAAGAGGGAACAATATGTACTAAAACGTACTTCAAGAAGGTGGACAGTAATAGTTATATCAGTCAAGACAGCTGCCATTTGAGTAAATGGCTAGAAGGTGTCCCAAAGGGCCAGTATATAAGGATGAGAAGAAACTGCTCGAAAATTGAAGATTTCAACATCCAGGCAGCAAAATTGACCAAGGACTTCGTGGACAAAGGGTATGATCTAGAGATATTGGAAAAAAACAAAGATGAGATCGCCCTGACGAACAGAACGGAATACCTCAAATACAAAGATAGACAACAGAAGAGGAAGTTGGAAGATAAAAGACATACTTACCTGTTTCTCCACGAACATCATTTACCTCCTGATATGTCCATGTGGTCTGAAATACATTGGAAAAACTACAAGAGCCCTGGGAGTGAGGATAAGGGAACATGTGAGGAACATAGAAAAAGGTCTAGAAACACACAGTGTCCTTGCCCATTTCAAAAAAGTACACAATTGCAATCCTATAAACCTGGAATTCCTGGCAATTAAGAGGATACAGAACGAAAGGAGAGGAGGTGACCTAGCCAAATGAATCGGACAAGAAGAGATGAGATGCATTTATGAATTTGATACCCTGCACCCAAAAGGCTTGAATATGAGTTTTGAATTATGTCATTTTCTGTAACTTCCGTCACATACCTCCTCGCCTCAGAGCTCCCCAGAGTTAGGCCCCACTCTTTATTGCATACATGACCCACCCATCCTTCTTCGAGACAAAAAACAGATCCATCCTTAGGAGTCTTTACCATGACTCCTGACCCAGCCCATACACCTATAGCGATCCAACCATACTAATGCAAAGGGATCTATGTATACCTATATTTATCCATTTAGGTGAACACATTAAAATATAACTTCCATGCCGTATCCAGATGCATTTACACTGAGAAAGGTACCCATAAAAGCCACCAACATCATCAGGATAAAGATGCTGCTCACAACCGTCTATCAACCACAGTATCCCACTGCAACACTGCAGGGGTGGACAACATACCATCAAAGAGCATTTTTGCTTATTTAGTCACCAGGAATAGGTGCACTTTTAACATTCATGTCCCCAAAAAAGAGTCCCCAAAAAGAGTATGCATATGGACACACTGCGTCCAGACCCTTAGGCATATACAAGGGCAACATTTAAAGAAATATGCATATAAATCACTGACACCATACAGAATAAACCACTTCCAATTTGTTCCTAACTTCTCTAAGAGTGAATAAACCAGTTTGCAGGAACACCAACGATTTTTCCTCATTTAAACAGCGTGTCTACAATCAGATATGGGCAAAGATTTAGACCCAATAGATAAAGAAGCACTAGTACCGTGCTCCGCAACATTCATCACACTGACACTACATTGCGCACCGGAGATACCAGCCGATCACAGGACCTCCGGACTGAGAGCGACGAAACACACCAATAGGTCCACATACACCATGTGACCTGCCCAATCAGACCGGGCTGTACGCGCATGCGCACTAAGCCCGCGCAAAAATCAAAAGTGAAAGTCAACTAGACCAATCGGATGAAGAGACTACCGGACAGTGTATAAAAGATGGACATCAGAAAATGTAAGTATTATCCAGCGGAAGAGGCCAGTAGGCGAAACCAGTCCTGGATTATCCTTATACCTGTTTTTATTATTTTGTATTGTTAATCTAACCCTTAATAAACCCCTTTACTCATGATTCCCGAATCCTGTGGTCACTGCGCAGCTGAGATCCAGCAGCCGGCGCCCCCCACCTTCTGCCTGGCAAACAGATTAAAAGGATCTGGAGGCGACAGACGGACTCCTGCAGGAAACGAGGACAGCGGAGGTAGTAAAGAAGGGATACCGGTCACCTTGATGGACCGGAATAGCGAGAAAGACTGAGCCTGGCTATACCTTAGGCTCTAGACCACGTGAGTTGGAAATTGATATAACTACATTCAAGTTTGTACCACAGTGTGCACTATGTATGTCTCCTTTGTTTGATCCCAAGAGGTAAAGACCTGCAGAAGGGGAAAAGGAAGGAGAGCCGTAGATCTGGTTTTATTGTAAAATCAGCAACACTGATACTGACTTTAACCACAGGGTAGCAGCAGTGCACCAGACAAACAGATGTACATCTACTCCACCAAACACGATATCTGAACTCAGACTCAGAAGGACGTTTTGGCACTTATATGCCATAATAGTAACAAGGCTATTGATCACAGAATACACCTCTAAGTATATAAAAACGTTGTACTTTATACCGAAACTCAACAAAAGAGACTTTTTGTACAGATGTGATTCACATGTCAGAACAGTACTATTAAAGTATATACTACAACAAAACACTACACACACGCTATTAAAATACGTGTATTTTTAAGATAGAACTTAAACAATTGTGATAAAACCACATTGGTGTGAGCATCGCCCAACTACGGATAAACCACTATTTTTAAAACACCTGTCAGAACCCGGCCTCAGGCAGCACTTTTCACACCCTGTGCCAGTGATGGGAAGTGATATGAACCAGGGAGAACAAGATGGGTCTGGCAGCCCAATTAGGAACATAACTGTCAACATACACAGACAGGTCTCTGTGGTCGGGAAAGCTGAAGCCATGTACTGCTAGAATTTTCAGTGTGTGAAATTCACACATACGGTACCTGGGGAGGCCAGTGCCGCGGTCTGAAGGAGAGACGAGCTGCTCTGCAGCAGAATGAGATTCAGCCTGCCCACACGCGTCTTAATCTGTCTCCTGTCGCTCTCTCACTCTTGGCAGCATGTGTGTGGGCTTGGTTGGTGGTCACTGCATCGGCCTCCGAGAGATGCCGGCGCTGATAAAAGATAGTGCAACGGCTTGGTGGCAAAAATATGCTGCCCCTCAGAATTTGCCACTCAGAGCGGTTGCTCCAACCTGCTCCATGATCGGACCGTCCCTGCATGTATTAGAGTTGTTGTTCCAGCACATCCCACAAATGCTCAGTTGGATTGAGATCTGGGGAATTCGGAGGCCGAGGCAACACCTTTAAACATTTGTCAAGTTCCTCAATCCATTCCTGAATAGTTTTGCAGTGTGTCAGGGGGCATTATCCTGAAAAAGGCCATTGTCATCAGGGAACACCGTGGCCATGAAAAATGAACGAGGTGTGCAACAATCTCTAGGTAGGTGGTACATGTCAAGCATGATCTTACACCTTTCTATCTTGGCCACCATTACGTTTTTCAGCCATTTGAGCTACAGTGTGTCATGCCCCAGCCCTAGGAGCCTGCTTGTAGCCACGATGGTTGCTGTTTGCTCCATGTCTGCATTCCACTCAGGGGTTAATTCCTGTGCGGGTGTGCATAAAGCCTGGACACACCCTTCCATCCACGCTCTCTCATGCTGTTCCCTACCCTGATCATGTGAGCTGCCTCTTCCCAGGGCCGGCCCGACGATGTAGCAGAGTGGAGAGCTTGCTCCAGGCGCAGAAAATTTGCCAGCGGCAAATTTTTGAGCCGCCCACCCCGCCATCGCCGCTGCACTATTTCTTGTCAGCGCCGGCACCGCGGCAGCACCTATGGCGGGCCGGCGCATTGATACATTGAGGCAGTGGTGTGACCGCGCCCCCTCTGCACGCATGCGTTCAGATGGGATTGCGGGATCCAGACGCATGGCAGGCAGCCCAGTACAGCGTCTGTCTGCTGCTCCCGCTGGGCTCTGGACCAGCCAGCTTACCCACCAGCTGCCACGTATATATGCCAGCGGCGTGCGGGGGGGGGGGTGGCGGTGGCACACCAGGCATCCAGTTCGGTGGGCATCCAAGTGCCCCCTCCGAGAAGATTCTGCCGGCGGCCGCGTGTTTTTCCCTCCTACGTGCGGCCGCCAGCATGATCGCGGCGAGATCGCGGCTGGCTGGTGTATAGAACCCCAGGCGAGCGGCAGATATTCATGCTGGTGGCCACACGTAGGAGGGAAAAACGCGGCCGCCGGCAGGATCTAATCGGGGGAGCAGACAGGAGCTGGGGGGCAAATATACCCATATGAGCTGGGGGGAAAATATACCCATATGAGCTGGGGCAAATATACCCATATGAGCTGGGGGGGCAAATATTTCCCATATGAGCTGGGGGGCAAATATACCCATATGAGAGCTGATCTGGGGCAATATATCCATGCATGAGCTGGTCTGGGGCAATATATCCATGCATGAGCTGGTCTGGGGCAATATATCCATGTGTGAGCTGATCTGGGGCAATATATCCATGCGTGAGCTGGTCTGGGGCAATATATCCATGCGTGAGCTGGTCTGGGGCAATATATCCATGCGTGAGCTGGTCTGGGGCAATATATCCATGCGTGAGCTTGTCCCTTCCGGACCCTGAGTGCTAAGTCACCGACGGCACTGTAAAACTGGCGGCTGCCCATGCAACGGCCTCTCACGAACACCAGTGCCCGTGAGCGGACACCTTGCTCATCCCTGCTGGAAAATATTAGTGGTTCAAATTTCTTTTGAAATTTTGCACCCTTAAGAAAATTGTGCCCGGGGCGACCGCCCCCGAGGCCCCCCCACGCTATGCCACTGCATGTGAGCTGCCTGGGGGGCAATATATATATCCATATGAGCTGGGGCAAATATATCCATTTGAGCTGGGGCAATTATATCCATTTGAGTTGGGGGCAATTATATCCATGTGAGCTGGGGGCAATATATATATATATCCATGTGAGCTGGGGGCAAATATATCCATGTGAGCTGGGGCAAATATACCCATGTGAGCTGGGGGCAATATATATATCCATGTGAGCTGCCTGGGGAGCAATATATATATCCATGTGAGATGCCTGGGGCAATATATATATATCCATGTGAGCTGGGGCAAATATATCCATGTGAGCTGGGGCAAATATATATATCCATGTGAGCTGGGGCAAATATACCCATGTGAGCTGGGGGCAATATATATATATCCATGTGAGCTGCCTGGGGGGGCAATATATATATATATCCATGTGAGCTGGGGGCAATATATATATCCATGTGAGCTGGGGCAAATATATCCATGTGAACTGGGGGCAATTATATCCATGTGAGCTGGGGGCAATTATATCCATGTGAGCTGGGGCAATATATATATATATCCATGTGAGCTGGGGGCAAATATATCCATGTGAGCTGGGGCAATATATATATTCATGTGAGCTGCCTGAGGGCAATATATATATCCATGTGAGCTGGGGGCAATATATATATACCCATGTGAGCTGGGGCAAATATACCCATGTGAGCTGTGGCAAATATACCCATGTGAACTGGGGGCAAATATACCCATGTGAGCTGGGGCAATATATATATCCATGTGAGCTGCCTGGGGCAATATATATATATCCATGTGAGCTGCCTGGGGGGCAATATATATGTCCATGTGAGCTGGGGCAATTATATCCATGTGAGCTGGTGGCAATATATATATATCCATGTGAGCGGGGGGCAATATATATATATATATCCATGTGAGCTGGGGGCAAATATATCCACGTGAGCGGGGGGCAATATATATATCCATGTGAGCAGCCTGGGGGGCAATATATATATCCATGTGAGCTGCCTGGGGGCAATATATATCCATGTGAGCTGTCTTAGGGGCAATATATATATATCCATGTGAGCTGCCTGGGGGGCAATATATATATCCATATGAGCTGGGGACAATTATATCCATGTCAGCTGGGGGCTATATATATATATATATATATATATATATCCATGGGAGCTGGGGCAAATATACCCATGTGAGCTGGGGGCAATATATATATCCATGTGAGCTGGGGCAATATATATATATCCATGTGAGCTGGGGCAAATATATGCATGTGAACTGGGGGCAATTATATCCATGTGAGCCGGGGCAAATATATCCATGTGATCTGGGGGCAAAAATATCCATGTGACCTGGGGCAACTATATATACATGTGAGCTGGGGCAATATATATATATATATATCCATGTGAGCTGGGGGCAATATATATATCCATGTGAGCTGCTTTAGGGGCAATATATATATCCATGTGAGCTGCCTGGGGGGCAATAAATATATCCATATGAGCTGGGGCAATATATATATATATATCCAAGTGAGCTGGGGCAAATATATCCATGGGAGCTGGGGCAAACATACCCATGTGAGCTGGGGGCAATATATATATCCATGTGAGCTGCCTGGGGGGGGCAATATATATATCCATGTGAGCTGGGGCAATATATATATCCAGGTGAGCTGGGGCAAATATATCCATGTGAGCTGGGGGCAATTATATCCATGTGAGCTGGGGGCAATTATATCCATGTGAGCTGGGGCAATATATATATCCATGTTAGCTGGGGGCAATATATATATCCATGTGAGCTGTGGGCAAATATATCCATGTGAGCTGGGGGAAACTATATTTCCTTCCGAGCTGGGGGCAATATATATATATCCATGTGAGCTGGGGGCAAATATATCTGCCTGTCACTGCGAACCCAACACCGGCTCTTGGCCAAAACTGGTACAATCCCCCCCCCTGAAACCTGTGTCTGGATCCGCCCCTGAGGCATGTCACCTGGGATTCCTCGGATTTTAGACCTGCAGCATATGAATTGCACAGAGTTGTATTTGTCATGTACAGGCCATCAGTGTGTATACATTATATGAAGAATTATACATTATACATTATATGAAGAATCTGGAGTATCTGGTAAACCTATATCAGGGGCAGTTGTGCATAAAGGAGAGATCAAGCTGGCACTGGACGGGAGACTTAAAGGGACACTACCACTTACATAAACTGTAACTAGATTACTTGCGGATTACAAACAAAACCACATTATAAAACACCTTATAAGACACATTATAAAATGCCTTAGAAGACACAATATGAAATGCCTTAGAAGACACAATATGAAAAGCTTTAGAAGACACAATATGAAATGCCTTAGAAGACACAATATGAAATGCCTCAGAAGACACATTATAAAACACATGGTGCTGTTTGCTTTTCTTTGAAGTAATTGCACATAAAAATAAAATTAGGTATTTTATCTCTGGGTTACATCTTCTGGATTTTCCCATGATGCAACATTTATAAAAACCTTTGCTGTGTGGCCCTTGTTTACATAATCTACAATGTCGACCAGTTAATGAGGTGGTGGATGGAATGTTTAGATAAAGCCATTGTTCTCCAGGCTACCTGAGCTAAAAGCAGCTGAAAAGCTGAAAGAGATAAACCGGGATCTTAAAAAAATTCTAATCTACCCCAGTGATGTCCTTTGAATACATCCCACACAATACAATGATATGAGTTAGCTGCCGGACCCATAGACAGGCTGCAGCATGTACTGGTCATCGGGCTACCGGGAGAGTGGGCCAATGGTTTAGTGGACAGGTGTGACCTACCAGCCGCCTGGGCCGGCCTGCTTTTAATTTTAATATTTAGCAAAAGCTCATTTTAATATTTACATTTTTTTTATTTTTTATTTAGAAGCCATTTTTGGTTGTTATTTATAAAAGATTTAATTTTGTTGCAGACCTTTTTATTATTTAGACACATTTTAATTGATTTAAGCTCAATTAGGAGACTTTTTTTTTTAGTTCAGAGGAATTTGCTGATGCCAATTCGGCGTGATTCAGCGTTTTTTGGCGCAATTCTGCGATTTTCGCCAACGAGATAACTCAATTTTCGGCAAAATAAGGTGAACATCTACCAAATAGTGAAATCACTGTATTTTCGGCGAAATGAAATCATTTCACTAAATGCCAAATAGAGCCAAACAAAATCTTTAGCTCCAAGCCCCTAGAGATCTTAACCCTTTCCTGCCAGGGGGCGTACTGTGTGGTCCCTGTTGTGGGTGGAACATAACACTGCGTGGCCGCGTAGCATGCCCCACTAGCATCTGTGGGCCACAATGTCCACGCCCACTAGCAAGCGAGCAGCATTTGCTGCCGCAGGACAGCCTAATTCATGCCGTCCCCTGCAGCCAATGATACGGCCGGAGGAGGGTCCCAACGCCGCAGCCAGCTAGCGGGGTGTACTAGTATACCCCATTGGTTCTAAAGCTCTCCCACCAGGCACAAACCACCCGCCGGTAAAGGGTTAATCTGGCTTTGCGTGTTTGCATAATTGGAGTGGGCCGGTATGGTTGGATGAAGTCCAGAGCGGAGTTTGTTTGTCCCAGTCCAGCCCTGCTCATAGACTCCATTCTATGGTCAAAGCCACACAGTGAGGAGCAAGTGATGGAACACGCCGGAGAAACCCGAGCAGGAGCCGATCACAGCGCAGAGCAGCCGCCGGAAAAACCCGACACCGCAGACGAATAGAGTGGAAAAAAATAAAAAAACAGTACGCTTGAATGTTTGAAAAGTGAAACGCTGTTTGCAAAGAAACTACTGAACGAAAATGTCTGAAATTTACACATAAGATCCAATGAATGATAATAAAAAGGGCTGTTACAAAACAAAGAAAGAATGTTTACATTTTTTTTCTTTTTTTTTGTAAAAAAATCCCAAAAAATGCCTAAAAGATCCTAAAAAAAAATCTATAAATAAAGAGACTTTTTACTGCAGAATATTATAATAACAAACGGTTTATTAGATATTGCATTAAAACGGGAATATTTTTAACATTGAAGCTAGGGATGCACCGATACCTCTTTTTTAAGACCGAGTACGAGTACCGATACTTTTTAAAAGTACTCACCGATACCGAGTGAGATATATCACACATGGATATGCCCCAGCTCACTCATGAATATGCCCCAGCTCACTCATGGATTTGCCCCAGCTCACTCATGGATTTGCCCCAGCTCACTCATGGATTTGCCCCAGCTCACTCATGAATATGCCCCAGCTCACTCATGAATATGCCCCAGCTCACTCATGGATTTGCCCCAGCTCACTCATGGATATGCCCCAGCTCACTCATGGATATGCCCCAGCTCACTCATGGATATGCCCCAGCTCACTCATGGATTTGCCCCAGCTCACACATGGATTTGCCCCAGCTCTCTCATGGATATGCCCCCCCAGCTCACACATGGGTATGCCCCCCAGCTCATGGATCCCCCCCCCGGCGATGATACTTACCTTCCTGAGCGACGCCGGGAATGTCTCCGCGCGTGCGCTCGTTGGAAGGACCCCAGCCGCGACCACGTGGGACCATGTGATCGCGGCTGGGGTCCTTCCAACGAGCGCGCGCGTGGAAACTTTCCCGGCGTCGCCCAGGAAGGTAAGTATCATCGCGGAGAGCAGCTGCAGGGCCTGTCTGAATGCTCTATCAGCATTCGGACAGGCCCTGCAGCTGCTCACTGTGTTCATACTTACCTTCCTGAGCGACGCCGGGAAAGATTCCGCGCGCGCGCTCGTTGGAAGGACCCCAGCCGTGATCACATGGTCCCACGTGGTCGCGGCTGGGGTCCTTCCAACGAGCGCACGCGCGGAGACATTCCCGGCGTCTCTCAGGAAGGTAAGTATCGCAGAGAGCTCCAGGGGCGGCTGTCCGAATGCCGATAGAGGATTCGGACAGCCGCCGCAGCCCCTCGGATGCCGGCAAGCCGGCTCAATGCCGGCTTCCGGTATCGGGAAAAATATCGGGGGGTACTGCACGAGTACCAAGTACTCCTGCAGTACCCAGTATCGGCCCCGATACCGATACTAGTATCGGTATCGGTGCAACCCTAATTGAAGCCTATGGGATTCGCCTGAATAAACCTGTCAAATGAAACCACCGAATGGCAGGGCAATTCGGCAATTTTTCACTGCTGGTTTGTGTTCTCTCAATAGACGAAGCTATGGGGATTTCACTGCCCTCGAACAGGCACCGTATGTGCAGGCAATTCGACAACATTTGACGAACTGCCTGCTCTCTGAATTACCGAATGGCCAGGAAAGGTAACCGAACGCTGGATTTCAGCGTTCGGTTACCTTTCACCAGCAATTCAGATCTCTTTGAATAACCCTGATAGAGTAAAATATTTTCTTAGATAAACAAACAAGAGAAAAACAAGACACATGTAAGATATCGGCGACATCAAATAAACACAATAAGGACATTTCGTATTTTTGGTGGTAGCGGACCTTTAAAGGACTTGGAGAAGGTGACACCAAGGTGCGTGCATGACTTCCTGCTGTGTCTATTGCATCCAGGCCTTTTAGTATCTCTTGTGGGAAGTGAGAAGTGAACTTGTGTCACCCTACAGAGTTGCAAATATTTGGGGAAAATAAATTCTAGAGACATTTTACAGCACAGATTCCAGACAGACAGACACATTACACATACAGGACACACACATTACACAGACAGGAGGACACACACACACACATTACACATACAGGACCCACACATTACACAGACAGGAGGACACACACACACACATTACACAGACAAGAGGACACACACACACACATTACACAGACAAGAGGACACACACACACACATTATACAGACAGGACACACACAAACACACATTACACAGACAGGAGGACACACACAAACACACATTACACAGACAGGAGGACACACACACACACATTACACAGACAGGATACACACAAACACACATTACACAGACAGGACACACACAAACGCACATTACACAGACAGGACACACAGGGTAATTCAAAGAGATTCGAAAAGTCACCGCATGTTCGGTAACTTTTCGTTCTCTTCAATTCGGTTCCTTTTGCCAGGGCCGTCTTTAGCGCAGGGCAAAAGGGGCAGCTGCCCTGGGCCCAGTCAGTGTTATGGGGCCCAAAGCAGCTGCTCTTGAGCCCGCAAAAATCGTGGTGTCACAGGCTGCCTCCCCTCCGTGGTGATGGTGACAAGTGACCACAGCGAGGAGGTGAGGCCGCACGAGAGAGGGATGCATCTTGGGAGCTGCGTTTGGCTCCTCCCCCTTCTCTTCAACATGCAGTTCCCCCGCAAGAAGATCCTGGATTCAGGAAGTAGTCAGTGCTCTGCCCTGCCAGGCCAGCCTTTCTGAGAGACTACAGCAGCATGAAGTAAGAAACAGGGCTCTGCTTACAAGACCCCCTGTTCCCCCACCCCTCCAGCTTGTCTATGTCACATGTTAATTTGTATATAGATGGTGTGTGTGTTGTGTAAATTATGTATATATGTGTGATGTGTAAATTATGTATATGTGTGTGATGTGTAGATTATGTATATATGTGTGTGTCTGTGTGTGTGTGATGTGTAGATTATGTATATATGTGTGTGCTGTGTGTGATGTGTAGATTATGTATATATGTGTGTGTCTGTGTGTGTGATGTGTAGATTATGTATATATGTGTGGGTCTGTGTGTGTGTGATGTGTAGATTATGTGTGTGTGTGATGTGTAGATTATGTATATATATATATATATATATGTGTGTGATGTGTAGATTATGTATATATGTGTGATGTGTAAATTATGTATATATGTGTGTGTCTGTGTGTGTGTAGATTATGTATATATGTGTGTGTCTGTGTGTGTGTGATGTGTAGATTATGTATGTATATATATATATGTGTGTTAGTGTAAATTGTGCATATGATATGTGTGATGTGTAGATTATGTATATATATGTGTGTCTGTGTGTAGTTTATGTATATATAATGTGTGTTAGTGTAAATTGTGCACATATGATGTGTGTGATGTGTAGATTATGTATATATATATGTGTGTGATGTGTAGATTATGTATATGTGTATGTGTGATGTGTAGATTATGTATATATGTGTGTGTCTGTGTGTAGTTTATGTATATATGTGTGTAGTGTAAATTGTGCACATATGATGTGTGTGATGTGTAGATTATGTATATATATTATGTGTGTGATGTGTAGATTATGTATATGTGTATGTGTGATGTGTAGATTATGTATATATATGTGTGTGTCTGTGTGTAGTTTATGTATATATAATGTGTGTTAGTGTAAATTGTGCACATATGATGTGTGTGATGTGTAGATTATGTATATATATATGTGTGTGATGTGTAGATTATGTATATGTGTATGTGTGTGTAGATTATGTATATATATGTGTGTGTCTGTGTTGTAGTTTAATATATAATGTGTGTTAGTGTAAATTGTGCACATATGATGTGTGTGTGTAGATTATGTGTGTATATATGGTGTGGAAATGTGTGTGATGTAAATATCAAGTGTATATTATGCGTAAGTGTATATATATAATGTGGAAATGTGTATATGATGCAATTGTGTATATGATGTATATATTATGTGTACATGTACAGTATATAGAATGTGTACATTGGATGTGTACGTGCACAAAGGATGTATATACACAATAGTACATATATATATTGTGCATGATGTGTACACACAGAGATATTGTGTCTTTCTCACAGTGTGTATTTAGGATGTGTAATTGTAAAAAAAAATTATAAAACAAATAAATAGGCTTCTTTCATAAAATGTAATCTGTGTGTTTTTTTTTTTTTAAGGATGGGATGGAGAGTAAAATTCCTATGGGGGGGCCCAAGAAAATGGTTGCCCAGGGTCCAGTCAATATTAAAGACGGCCCTGCCTTTTGCCGATCCCATTTCGGTGACCCTGCGGTGTATTCAGCAAGCACCACAGGGCCCCCGAATTGCAGGGAAAAACTGCCGCAAACCCGACGAAAACTAACCGCAAAACCCACCGAATGCACGCCGAAAACCTGCAAAAACATCTGGATTAACCTGCCGAAAACTACAGAAAAACCCTAAAATCGCAGCCTCCGACACCGCAGAAGAGGCAGTGAATAAATAAGTGTTGAGGAATATTTTAATCTTTCTATGAATGTGTATTCTTATATCAAATTGATCCTCAGATAAACTCTTTGTATGAGAGTAGGAAACAGATGTTGAACGCCTGCCTCAATCCTTGAAGGATCATCAATTATGGCTTCCAGCATTTATTGAGGAAGGATTCATTAAGTCAACATCCTTGTGGCCTGAGACAAAGACTCTAAGAGTTCTAAGCTCTATTTGATGTAAGGAACTGATCATTGATTAGGTGTAACAGGATGTGTAAAGTGTCAATGACTAGGGTTAATTTGAAGGATGTATTGTTATCTAAGTTCTTTGTCTGAGACAATTTGGAAAATGTGCCTAAAGCTTATCCAATTCTGTATTTGAGGGGCGGTCTTATGTCTGACGTGTATTTCTGTATTTAACTCTGTGAAAACTGTGAAACCAGCAGATACTGAATAGTAAAGAGATGTGACATCAGCGTCTTGAGCTCAATTCATTTCTCATAATCAATGTATACATTGGGAATATGCTTTCTACAACTCTGAACAAGGAAAAGGCCCGGCCGGGTACAAGGAAGTAAATGAGAGCTAATGGCTGAGATAATTCCAGACAGCAGGAGAACAAGGATAATTATTCCTTATCAATTGGTGCCAGAAGCTGGGCGACAGACTGTAATAAAGAGGTAAGCAAATATGTTTTTGTATTGCTTGCCTCTTTATCCTGTTGGCGTATCCACGTGTCATGATGTAGATTCTGGTTTTGTCTTAGTCATAAGGAATGGAGCTCTCTGATGTTATTAGTTTGAGTATCGAGTCCCAAACTACTGTATACGAGACATTGTGTTTAGCTCACATGTGCTCAAGCCCAGAGTTGGAGGTATAGAGTCCCCCAAGGCTTTCTCTATATGGAAAGAGATATACAGATGGACTTGTAGAAATCATATTCCTCCCTTTGTGTTTTGTGTTTGTTTGTTTTTGTTTTGTTATGTGAAGCTTCATTGAGTGTTTTATATTGTTGTGTTGATGGTTATATTGTTTTGTTGCATTACCATATTTCTGTGTATTTTTGAGTCTGATCGAATCGCGTAATTTCAATATGCCTGAGATTTTCTTATTTTCATATTGCTGGTCTATCTTCTATTTTTCTTTCTTTGATCTCATGGATTTTTCTCCATTTTAATTTTAAAACAACACCATATGAACTGTGGACGTTTAATATGAGCCGCAGACTAGTTTCAATTCTCACATAGGGCTTAGATGTTTTAGTTTATAAACAACCTCCTTTGTCTTTATTTAATTGAGGCTGTTAGGAAAATATTTGATTGGCCCCTAATTGATCAAAACATACACAGTTTTTATGGATGCGATAATTACAATATTGGTATTTCAGGAGGATGATGATATGTGTATGTTTGCAGTACCCTGCGTATGTTTTTCGTATGTTGTCTTTTGTTTGCTTGCTAGTGGAAATGGGCTGTATGTATAGGATGACTGCATTGCTGTTTATTAGTGCGTTATGATGGTGTATCTTATCTTGAACATAAATCGGAATACATAATGGCTGCCACAAATAAAGGGTTTGCTAGACCTATAATATAGCATTAGTTTAATTTATTATGTGTTTCGTTTTTGTGTCAGGATGAAGAGAAGGTGGATTTGGAGTTCTTGAATTTGGTGTGATATTGTCTGTGTGTGTGTATTTGTTTCAGGAGTATGAATTAGATTTGTTCTATGGTAATGTGAGATGATGCGGATTTTTCTAGTGTGGTGTTTCAGAGTGGTTTTTGAATGGGGCACAGGCACAATCGATGTGTGTTTGGCTGTGTGTGCTGGGAGTGATGGTATGTGCGATGTGCCCAGTCTTCAAATGCTTGATCTTTTCAGTACTTGCATGAGATTTTTCACACCTAATCTACTAAATGACTTCTAATGGCATGGAATCCTTGCATGTGTTGAAATAATCCTTGTAACTTTAAGTATCAAGTGTTTTTCTTTTGTTTTTCTTTTCTCTGATTGTGGGCTGTGAGCAGCTTTTGCCCTGAAGCCTTTTTACCAAAAAAAAAAAAAAAAAAGAGAGGGACTGAGAGAAAAGATTTAACAGTATGTAGTAATTTGAAATGGAAATTGGATGGATTAATTAGTAATGAAGGCAATACGTATGTGGGAATAGAAAAAGTTTTTTTTTTGATAAGGAATTTATAAGAGATGGTAATTTTAAATGTCTTAAGCTACAGGAATTCGCAACATGTTGACACTAATGTGAACACGGATTTGTTTTCTTTTCAGAAAACATTTGATTAGTTTGGTCATTACTAATTGGGGATCTGTGCACGTAAACAATTGATAAGATCTGAAACTAAAATATGATTATCTTAACATGTGCTTTAAAGTTTTTATTTCCAGGATACAATGTTTGCTATAGCCAAAGATTTTGATACGCATAGAGATCAAGGCTCTGCGATAAGAATATTTACTGATTGATGAATGCTAGCAGAATGATCTATATCTTCAAGCAAGTTTTTGTTACTTATTGCCAATTTATACAGCTGATACGGTGCAAAGATTGACTTGTCAAGGATCTACATTTTAAATCACAAGTTCCATCAAGGTTTTACGTCACAGTTGATACATCTTATAAGAAAAGTTATTCATTAAATCGAAGATTTTGTCAGAGTTTGCACCAGCAAAGCGTGTCACATGATTCTTTATCTACTCTACAACTACACCATTGTTTCATTTTTAAAAAAAAAAAAGAAAACAAAAACATATGCATTTTCAAGATCGTTCACTTTGACGAAGTCACTCCAGATGACATTTGTTTACAGAAAGCTCAAGCTATAATATGTCCATCAAGTGGTTATATTATTTTATTGATGGTTTTAATTACATGATTGTATAACTTGGTGAAGTGGCAAACTATGTTTCCATGTTTTAAGTATCTGTATGTGGTTCTTCAGAGAAATTAATTATTGGGTATGTTATTTTTTTAAATCCTTGCCTTTTTATCATGCTAGGATATATTTTTAAATTTGGGTCTAAGAGTTTAGGCAAACCATGAATATTGCAATTAAAAGTAATTAACAGGGTTTGTAATACATGTATTCAGTTAAGGCTGGGGTCAGACGAGCGTAGTGTTCACGTCCGTGATTGCGCCTAAAAGTACGTCCGTGATAGCATGAAAGTAAGTCCATTGGAGCCTGACACATGAAGTACGTCTGCACTGAACTGCGGACGCACAACGGCCGCGGCAAACGGACGCAGGTTAGGCAAGAACGTAATACTGCTAGAACGGACGTGCGGAGTGCGCCACGTCCACAACGTCTGCATAGCTTTGTGTGTGAGTGATGGAGCGAGGTCAGACGGACTGCATTTATACGTCCAGCATTTTTGACGGACAGAATGTTTTTTATTGTAATTTATTTTCCCCTCCTACATCCGTCAAAAAATAACTTCAGTGAAAAAACGGACTGTGTGACCACTACTGCGTCATCCGTACTGACGATGTCCGTACTGCACGGACGTACAGTCCGTAGAAATCACGCTCGTCTGACCCCAGCCTTAGGCAGCATGATTGATGAGGCATTGCTAGAGTTTTTACGTTTTCGTTTGGCATTTGGATTTATCCCAATGTGCTACATTTCATTGAGATTTCTTTTTTCTCGCATCCTGAGGTTTAAAGTTTAACTTAGTGGGTCTGATATTCAGTTTTTGGTTGGGTTATATGTTTTAAGACTCTATTTTAGGATTGGGTACTTAGAGAGATATGGTGGCCATTAACAAAAAAAAAAAACTAACCATTTAAATATGTAATTGCCATTAACCCCTCACATACCACAATATCACCAGGGAAAAAACATTGTAATTACGACATAGTGATACATAGCCTTCCTATTAACCCCTAAGATGACATTTGTTAAGGGAAACCTTGATGTTCTTGAGCCCAGAATATGCTTGAGGGCGAGAGAAATATCAATTCCTGGTAAAGTAATGTATCCTTCCTGGTAAAGTAATGTATAAATAAAGAAATGTATACAGTGTCAGGAATAACTCTTGCCCATTAACCCTTTATATATACAACTAAACCAAAGGGAAAACTAAAGTATTATACAATGTGATCTATAGCCTGACTGTTAACCCCTTTCATGTTGAGCTATTTGCACTCTGAAAAGAAAGAGTTAAAAGGAGTGCTACTTTAAAAAAAAAAAAAAAAAAAAAAGTGTGATGTGTTCAAGTTATGTGCTTGGATTGATAGCATTAGCCCTGATTTTAAAACATAAAATTATTAGAGAGTATTATCAGAGTTGTTTTGTAACAATTTTTCTTTTCATTTTAATTGGTGGAGTCATTGGTCACAGATTAACGGAGTTTTAAAAATGGGAGAATGCGCACATCAGTGTTTTGGCTGCAGAGTTAGAGTTTCATTACGTTTTTATAAATAAAACCTTCGAGGGAAGAGATATGGAGTAATATCTATGCTTTTAGTCAAGGTTTGGGGAATATTATTTTTGATTTTGGCCTGGTCATAAATTAGGAGATGTGTTTATCTGTGTATTTTTCTTTACAAAAACTAACTTTTTATTTTTTCAGTTTCATGTCTGAATGCATGATGATTTTTGTGTGTAGACACACCCTCTCAGTCCTCTTTCCATATTTTTATTGATATACCGGTATACTTTCATTGTCATCATTGTGGGACTTGTAAGTCTGAAGATTATAAGGACATAGTGACTGTCATCAGAGGATCATGGAGATTTTCAAGTGCGCACCTGAGTCAATGCGAAGACACAGGTAAAATGCAATCAAGCACTTTGTCAAAGGACTACCACCGACTTCTTTCACCTGCTTGACATACAAGGAGCAAGGTACGAAGACAAGCTGGTATAAACCAGTGAAAACAATCAAGCCATGTTGGTTTGTCACTATTCTTTGTCACTTAAAGTGTCCTTTGGACGAAGATTTTTATACAGAGCAAATCATTGCATCTTCATTATGACTATTATTCTTTTACAGACCATTAAAGTTTTTATACAGAGGCTGATGAGAGGTGGTGCTACAGATGAATCGATGTGTTATGAGACGGTCTTGTAATCAGGAAAATATTACAGATAAATACACAGATTTTTCTATTATTTTTTTCTTCTACTATTGCAGTATTATAAGCATTAAAATTATGATGTTATTCCCTTGGAATAAAATAGGGGAACTGTTGAGGAATATTTTAATCTTTCTATGAATGTGTATTCTTATATCAAATTGATCCTCAGATAAACTCTTTGTATGAGAGTAGGAAACAGATGTTGAACGCCTGCCTCAATCCTTGAAGGATCATCAATTATGGCTTCCAGCATTTATTGAGGAAGGATTCATTAAGTCAACATCCTTGTGGCCTGAGACAAAGACTCTAAGAGTTCTAAGCTCTATTTGATGTAAGGAACTGATCATTGATTAGGTGTAACAGGATGTGTAAAGTGTCAATGACTAGGGTTAATTTGAAGGATGTATTGTTATCTAAGTTCTTTGTCTGAGACAATTTGGAAAATGTGCCTAAAGCTTATCCAATTCTGTATTTGAGGGGCGGTCTTATGTCTGACGTGTATTTCTGTATTTAACTCTGTGAAAACTGTGAAACCAGCAGATACTGAATAGTAAAGAGATGTGACATCAGCGTCTTGAGCTCAATTCATTTCTCATAATCAATGTATACATTGGGAATATGCTTTCTACAACTCTGAACAAGGAAAAGGCCCGGCCGGGTACAAGGAAGTAAATGAGAGCTAATGGCTGAGATAATTCCAGACAGCAGGAGAACAAGGATAATTATTCCTTATCAATAAGGAAAACAGTTTGCATGAATGATTGAAAAGTGAAACGCTGTTTGCAAAGAAACTACTGAGCGAAAATGTCTGAAATTTGCATATGAGGTCCAGGGAATGATAATAAAGAGGGCTGTTACAGAAAAAATAAGTAAATTTATAAAACATATAAAAAAAAAAAATCTGACTTTTAAAAAAAAAAAAATGCCTAAAATATCCGAAAAAATCTATAATTAAAGAGACTCTTTACTGCAGAATTTTATAATGAACAGTTTATTAGATATTGAATTAAAACGGGAATATTTTTAACATTGAAGCCTAAGGGATTCGCCTGAATATACTTGCCGAATTAAACCACCGAATGGCAGGGCATTTCAGGAACCTTTCACTGCTGGTTTGTGTTCTCTGAATAGCTGAAGCAGTGCTTTTTCATGGGGATTTCACTGCCCTCGAACAGGCACCGTATGTTCAGGCAATTCGCCAGGATTTTTTTTTTTTTTGTGAAAGGATTTTACCAGGAAGGATACATTAAGATTTCTCTCGTTTTCAAGTATGTCCTGGGTGGCGAGTATGTACCGTTAGGTGTCTTGCCAAGGACACTTACTGGAGAGGTTGCTCGCTGGGATTGAACCCATGACTCCACAGGCTCTCTCCATTCAGAGCAGTGACATTACCTCTACTCCACCCAGCCGGTACATTGCCTGCTCTGTGGATAGCCAAATGGCCAAGAAAGGTAACCGAACGCTGATTTTCAGCGTTCGGTTACCTTTCTCAAGCAATTCGGATCTCTTTGGATAACCCTGACAGTGTATCTGTAGCTGGGTCCTTTATTCTCTAGTAATTTGTTCGTTTAGGAGTTTCCTCCTGAGCGAGGATTATTCCCCCCCCCTCCCGCAGGGAATGTGTCAGTGTCTCCCAGGCTGAGTGCCAGAAAGTATGTAATGTTACACAATCAGAAAACAACTAAAAACAACTAAAAAATCCCCCATGCAGCAGGGGAGGGATAAAAAGACGAGTGGATCTGTTGTATCAGCCGCAGCTCGGGTCACGCAGACAGGCACACACTATATCACACAGGCACACACTATCAATGTTATTCAAAGAGAATCGAAAAATCGTTCGGTGACTTTTCGTTCTCTTCAATTCGGCACGATTTGGCGATCCCATTTCGGCGACCCTGCGGTGTATTCAGCAAGCACCACAGGGCCGTCGTAGTGCAGGGAAAAACCACCGCAAACCCGCTGAACACTCACTGCAAAACCCTGCGAACATATACCAAAACCCACAAAAACATCTGGATTAACCCCGCCGGACACGCCGGAGAAACCGGAGCAGCCGCCGATCACAGCGCAGAGCAGCTGTGGAGTGAGAAAAAAAACCAGTTCGCTTGAATGTTTGAAAACTGAAACGCTGTTTGCAAAGAAACTACTGAACGAAAATGTCTGAAATTTACATATGAGGTCCAGGGAATGATAATAAAAAGGGCTGTTACAGACAAAAGAAAAAACACTTACAGGGTTATCTAAAGAGATCCGAATTGCTTGAGAAAGGTAACAGCGTTCGGTTACCTTTCCTGGCCATTCGGCTATCCAGAGAGCAGGCAATTCGCCAAATCCTGGCGAATTGCCTGAACATTCGGTGCCTGTTCGAGGGCAGTGAAATCCCCATGAAAATGCACTGCTTCGGCTATTCAGAGAACACAAACCAGCAGTGAAAGGTTCCCGAAATGCCCTGCCATTCGGTGGTTTCATTCGGCAAGTTAATTCAGGAGAATCCCATAGACTTCAATGTTAAAAATATTCCCGTTTTAATTCAATATCTAATAAACCGTTCAGTATAAAATTCTGCAGTAAAGAGTCTCTTTATTTATAGATTTTTTTAGGATATTTTAAGCATTTTTCTGAATTTGTTTATTTTTTTTTTAAAAGTCCGATTTTTATTTTTTAAGTTTACTTATTTTTTCTGTAACAGCCCTTTTTATTATCATTCCCTGGACCTCATGTGCAAATTTCAGACATTTTCGCTCAGTAGTTTCTTTGCAAACAGCGTTTCTTTTTCACACAATCATACAAACGGTTTTGCTAATTTATTCACCTCCCTCGTCTGCGGTCTCAGCTGCTTCGGCTGTGTTCGTCTCCTGTTCGGGCTTTTTCCGTGGTTTTCGCAGGTTAATAGCCAGATGTTTTTGAAGGTTTCGGCGTGCATTCGGTGAGTTTTGCGGTTAGTTTTCGTCAGGTTTGCGTCAGCTTTTCCCTGCAATTCGGGGGCCCTGTGGTGCTTGCTGAATACACCGCAGGGTCACCGAAATGGGATCGGCAAAACGAACCGAATTGAAGAGAACGAAAAGTCACCGAACGTGTGGTGACTTTTCGAATCTCTTTGAATAACCCTGTTAGAAAAAATAAACGAAAAAAAATTCACAAAAAATCCCGAAAAATGCCTAAAAGATCCTGAAAAATGTATAAATAAAGAGACTCTTTACTGCAGAATATTATAATTAATGGTTTATTAGATATTGAAATAAAACGGGAATATTTTTAACATTGAAGCCTATGGGATTCACCTGAATAAACCTGTCGCATTAAACCCCCCAAACAACAGGGCAATTCGGCAACTTTTCACTGCTGGTTTTTGTTCTCTGAATAGACGAAGCATTGCTTCTCCATGGGGATTCACTGCCCTCGAACAGGCACCGAACAAGCACCGTATGTGCAGGCAATTCGCCAACATTTGGCGAAACTGCCTGCTCTCTGGATAGCCGAATGGCCAGGAAAGGTAACCGAACGCTGATTTTCACTCTTCGGTTACCTTTCGCCAGCAATTCGGATCTCTTTGAATAACCCTGTATATCATCACACAGGCAGACACTATCAGGGTTGTTCAAAGAGATCTGAATTGGGGCCAAAAGGTAACCGAACAGTGAAATTCAGCGTTCAGTTACCTTTCCTGGCCATTCGGCTATTCAGAGAGCAGGCAATTAGCCAAATGTTGGCGAATTGCCTGCACATACGGTGCCTGTTCGGTGCCTGTTCGAGGGCAGTGAAATTCCCATAGATAAGCACTGCTTCAGCTATTCAGAGAACACAAACAAGCAGTGAAAGGTTCCCGAAATGCCCTGCCATTCGGTGGTTTAATTCGACAGGTTTATTCAGGAGAATCCCATAGGCTTCAATGTTAAAAATATTCCCGTTTTAACTCAATATCTAATAAACCGTTCATTATAATATTCTGCAGTAAAAAGTCTATTTATTTTTAAAACACACTATATCATCATCATACAGACACACACACACACTATATCATCAGACAGACACACACACACTATATCATCATACAGACAGACACACACACACTATATCATCATACAGACACACACACACACACACTATATCATACACACACACTATATCATACAGAGACACACACACACTATATCATCATACAGACAGACACACACACACTATATTGAAGTGGAAATAGGCTGGAAGACGGCCGCCATTGTACACAGGCGGCCATCTTGTTCAGAATATTGGTTCACTTGTATATAACTAGACAGGTTTGTAGCTGAAACTAGAATGAGGTATACGTAGAAATTTAGGAATGCGTTTAGATTAGCAGAAAAGCAATTAAAGTTTGATGAAAGATCTCTGCTGTTCCTGGCACGGAGGAGAAAAGCGAAGTAGATCCTCCAAGGTCGTTGGGGCCCGCAGAAAGACGAAGGAGTAGAGATCAGGCCAGGTGCCATCTGTAACAAGTGATTGTAGGCGCAAGGGAGGAGGGCGCAGCCCGGAACAGTAAGAGCAATTAATTTTGATTTACTGAAACTAACACAAAGTTTGCCAATTTACAGCCAATTAATGAAATGTTTTTGTATTAGCCAAAGGGAGGTATTAACCCACGTGGGGTGGAATAAAGTGTCATTGGGAGGTGGGCTAACTGGGATGTACCTAATTACGTATTTTTGGGTATAAGATCCCTTGCACGGGTGAAAGGGGGGGCTCACTCTTTGCGATTCAATCCTGTGTGGGCACTTGTGTGACGACACAATAAAGTTTGCCTTTCCTGAAGAGACTCGTGTTCTGACAATCCTTACTTGTGCCCGGTCCGGCGCCGTCTTGAAAGTGAATCTGTTTTTGTCCGCCTACATTTTTGGGGGCTCGTCCGGGATACGGGCCCTTTCCGGGCACACAGTAACGGGCTGCTGTGAACACAGTGCAGTGCTTGACTGCAGCGGGTGCGAGAATCCCGATGGTTGGGCGTCCGTTGAAGGTGAGCTGACATCTGCAGGCGCCAAGCAGGATTTCCTGTTCAGTGGACCTCGTCTCGTCCCAAACGGACCCCTAACCCGGGACAACACTGAGTCTGAGGAAACAGCAAGCAGCGCCGGCGATAGGTAACGTGTCTTCTATGTTTTGTATGTCTAAAGGAGATACCGGTATCTAAGGGAAACGTCCGACTGAGATAGACGGATAAGAGGATGCGATGGCCACCATCCTATTGGCATATCTAGCCCGCCGCTGATAGCACTGACATTGAAGGAGCCAGAGTGGCTAGCGGGTGTCTGGATTCGGGGGAATTGAATGCCAATCAAAGGGTAGTTCTGTAAGTGAGGGAGAAGGTAACCACGTGGAGTTGCATAAGTCAGTAGTCAGTGTTTGTAAATAGAGCTTCACCACGTGGGTAAAAGGGAAAGGAGGAGGGATTTTCTGTGACTGGGCTGAGAGCCTGAGTCAGTGCTAGTGTGCACGTCGTGTAGTGAAAAGGGCTTATAGTGGAGCCAGCGGTAGCTGCAGAGATAGTGGTGCTGAGTGGGTAGATTATCCATAAGGCAGATTGGAATTGCAGATGGAAGTATAGATAAGGAACGGGGTGCACATAATCACACGCAGTCAAGAGTTAGAGTTCAAATTACGGGGTATAAGGAGCCACAGAGGAGGGACTGAGTAGTACCCTTGGCTAGTAGAAAGAGTTGAAGTGCCTATGTTCTGTTGTTCTGTTATGTGATGAAAGCATCTGATACGGTATGTGTTGTGAATGAATTGACTCGAGTGCTGTGAGTGAACGTGCGCCTACTCGCTCCGCGAGGAAGCAAATACGAGATTTGACCCCGAACGTACGGTTCCGGCTCAGGCGACTGCAGACGGCTACTGAAGGGGGAAGCGCCTGTAGATACGAAGGAATTGTTGACTGAAGTATCAGACTGTAGATTTTAACGGTTGTTGAAATAATATATCTGTATTGCAAAGAGTACTGTTTTCAAGAGTAATAATGGGTAATGGGTCATCTAAGCCCAAGAAGGTGAAGGAGGGTGAGACGCCCCTAGAATATATGGTGCGGAATTTCGAAGCTTTATATAAAACGCATGATTATGGTGTAGAATTGACAAAAGAGAAGTTAAAAGTAATGTGTACAGTTGTGTGGCCGTTATTAGTCCCAGGATGGCCAGAGCAGGGGTCAATGGACCCGGAGTTGGTACAGAAGGTACATTCCCAGGTCACAGAGCAGTACGGACATCCTGAACAATACCCGTATATAGATATATGGAGATATTGTATTAAAAACAAGAGTCATTTTATAATGATAGCGGGGAGAAATAAGAAGCAGGACCCCCAAAATAATGGAGAGAGAGAGAGAGAGGTGTTAGTAGAACAACCGGAAGAGAGTGATGTTTTACCCCCGTCCTATCCATCATGTTATGGGGCAGCTAGGAAAGTTTTGAGTGCCGCGGTTGCGTGGACGGAGAGGGGGGAGCGGGCAGCTGCTGTGTCTCGGTCAGCTCCCTCTGCTCCGTCCTGTGTGACTGAGGAAGAAGAGCAGGGCGCAGCGAGTGGAGGAGATAGAGAGGCTCCACCAGGAAAGATTGAGATGCCCGATGGGAGCATATATAAATTAATTAATATTTTACGGAGTGAGATGATTGCGGTGCTGTATGGCTTGTGTGTGTGATTCGGACTGATTTTGTCCGATTGTATTTATAATTGATCTATTAAACTAAAGTAGGAATGACTGAGAGGTTGTGAGATTGGGCTTCGTACTGGGTTTTTTTTCCTCCCTCCTCTCTTCCCTGGTGTATAGGCCCCCTCCTTTCTGACAGACTGTTTGAAAGGGCGAAAGAGGAGGGAGTCACTTTGCTCTCTGATAGCTGGAAAAAATAACCCTTTGTGTATCTTTGCAGCGAATTCAAAGTAAAAAAGGAATAGGAAAAAAAAAAAAAAAAAAGAATTACTATATTTGGCTAATTTTAATGTGTGTTACAATGGAATATTTGTTTGAAGTCTGTTGAGTGCAAGATATATGTTTATATTTTGTGTTGATATTATTCCAAAAGTTTTAGTTTTGTTCAGAGCTAGAATTAAATAAAAAAAAAAAGGGAAGTCCTGGTTTTTATATTGTTACACACAAACAATAATAAGTACGTAATAATATACAATATTGTCTATCAAAATATAAAATTTATTAACAAATTAAATTGAAATATATGAAACGGTTAAAAAAATTAATATTAAAAGGAAAAAAATTCGAGAAATAATTAAAGTAGTTTTTCTTTACTGTTTCTAAAAAGTATGTTTTTGTTTAATTTTTTGATGGAATAGTTATTTTATTGTTATGAGATGTTAGGAGTGGTTTTATGACAATGGAATAATTTATTTTTTTCAGATGTGGTATTAAGAGTCTGTTTTGGGCTACGGGAAAAGATCTCTAAAAATATTGTTTATACAATGTGTATATGTATATGCCCGAATGTCCCATCCGGCTCCTGGGGCGGGATATTTTTTGCAAATTGCAAGCCCAAATTATTTTTTTTCCGGGGGTCACGCTCAATTAGACCTGCCGGAGAGTGGCGGCTCTGCTCGGCAGCATATTCCAGCCAGTCCGCACAATCCACAATCTGTGAAAATCGCAGTAGTTATGTCAAAGGAGGAAGAATGGCGCACGGCACCTACTCTGTCTGCCACGCCGGATCCGCACGCACTACTCCTTGGAATTCCTGAGGTGGGGCGGAGGAAAACCCGCCCAGATGAGTTGAATCACAGCCCGGCGCAACACCGGTGGCTCTAAGACAATATTATATCCCACAGAAAGCCAAGCAGAATATACAGATATATTTACAGAGATTTAAAGATCACGGCATATTAAAATTCTGCGTGTCACCATGGAACACACCCCTATTGCCAGTCTTGAAAGAGAGGACACAAGAGTATCGCCCTGTCCAAGATTTATGAGCTGTCAACGAGGCCACAGTAACACTACACCCTGTGGTTCCTAATCTATACAATTTACTGGCGTTAATTCCCGGAGATACACAATATTACACAGTGCTTGATTTAAAAGACGTTTTTTTTTTTTGCATCCGTCTGGCTCCAGCAAGCCAGCCCCTTTTTGCATTTCAGTGAGAAAAGTCTACCACGGGGGCGCGCTATCAAATGACGTGGACGCGCCTCCCTCAAAGTTTAAAAAAAAAAAAAATTCGCCCACGATTTTCAGGTGCGCGCTTAGCCAAGATCTCCTCGCCTTCAACGCTCAGCCAGACAAAGTAGTGTTACTACAATATGTTGATGATTTATTACTGGCTTCCCCCACAGAAAAAGACTGTTTATCCGCCACAAAAGCTTTGCTACATCTGCTAAGCCAAGCAGGTTACAGAGTTTCTAAAAAGAAAGCACAAATATGTAAACGCAGTGTAAAATATCTGGGCTTCCAGTTAACAGGTACCAAACGTGCACTGGGGGCAGAAAGAAAAGAAGCAGTGTGCCGCATACCCCAACCAAAGACCAGGAGGCAAGTCCGTGAGTTCCTGGGAGCTGCAGGCTTCTGCCGCCTGTGGATCCCCAACTTCGCAGATATTGCCAAGCCGCTTCATCAGGCCACGAAGGGGGGGGGGACAAGATCCCTTTCATTGGAAACAAGAGCAAACAGCAACAGGAGTATTAGTTCAGACTTTTGGCTCATGACTGAGGCCTGTGGCCTACCTCTCCAAGCAACTCAACCCTGTGGCCTGCGGCCTACCCCCATGCCTGAAAGCAGTGGCTGCCACTGCAATGCTGATAGCAGAAGCAGACAAGCTGACCCTTGGACAGGTTCTTCATGTCAAGGTGCCCCACGCTGTCAAGGCTCTGCTGAATGTCAAAGGAGGTTACTGGTTCAGCAACAGCCGGATGACGAAGTACCAAGCCATGATGTGTGAAAATCCACGGGTTCATTTGGACCTCATCGCTACCTTAAACCCTGCTACTTTACTGCCTGACTGTGAAGAGGATCCAGATCATGAATGCCTCCAAGTTATGGAAGAAGTGTTCAGTAGCAGGCCAGATTTGCAAGACGTACCCCTAGACAAATACGACCTACAGCTATTCACTGATGGTAGCAGCTATATGGATGATGGGAAGAAAGTCTCCGGCTATGCAGTAGTCTCAACAGAAGAAGTCATCGAAGCAAAGCCACTGCCAGGCCATACATCTGCACAATTGGCTGAAATAACAGCTTTAACCAGAGCCCTTGAAATTTCTGAAGGCAAAAGAGTAAATATCTATACAGATTCCCAGTACGCTTTTATGACAGTCCATGCACATGGTGCACTCTATAAAGAAAGAGGCCTACTCACGTCTTCAGAACAACAAATTAAATATGTGGCTGAAATCGCGGCCCTCCTGGAAGCAGTGTGGAAACCAAGTGCTGTCAGCATCATGCACTGTCGTGGCCACCAAAAAGGCCGTGATGAAATTCCAAAAGGTAACAGACGCGCAGACCAAGCCGCAAAAGCAGCTGCAAAACCACCACCGCCAGCAGAAGACCAAGCTAAAGTATTGATCTGCAAGCAAGAACCGCAATCCTCTATGGCAAATTACGAGTTCTACATGAATTGAGAAAGTTTGAACCCCACGGCAAGTTCATTGCAATAATATTGCACAAATGGCAAGATGATTATGAACTATTAGAACTCAATTACATTCAATGGCTTTTCCCAACTCGGACACAAGGCCGAAATTTCTACTCTACTTCCCTAAATCCGCAGGAGACACGCCTAATGGTTAACACCTCAGAAGTTCAGCAAGACTGCGCAGAGCCTACAACATGATGCTGAAATTCTTCGGCGTAAAAATAGTGGGGGAGGAGGAAGACAAAGAAATAACCGAAGTTGAATGAGCAGAAAATTTCGCGTCACGTTTTGAAAATTTGACAATCAATCCTTACAATAATCTACGGATCACACGAATACTGCACAGTCTGGGAGAATTGGGAGCAGAAGAATATCAAGTCCCACTGGTGAGGTTCTTCCTCAAGGAGATCCTTATCAAGAACAGACTGCCAAGAATGAAGAAAAGTGCAATGAACTTTTTCATACCAGCAGTAAGAGATTCACAAGACAGACAAGATTTGTTATTTTTCGTATGGCGATACTATTTCCCAAAAGTATCCAGAACTGTTTGCAACAATTTGCCCGGCTACTGGGCATCACCTGGAAGCTACATACCGCCTACAGGCCCCAAAGTTCGGGAAAAGTTGAAAGAATGAACCGTACCCTAAAGACTTTGATGTCCAAACTGTGCCAAGAGACGTTATTGAGCTGGTTGGACTTGCTGCCGATAGTCCTTTTGCCACATTAGGTGCAGACCAACCCCCCAATTGAAGCTAAGTCCGTACGAACTTATGTTTGGACGGCCAACCCCTCTAATTAATGGACTAAGGGGGGACCTTCGGGCATTGGGAGAAACTAAACTAAATGATCAGGTAGTAATGCTGGTAAATCAATGCAGAAATTAAATATTTGGGTGGGTAATAATATACCGCATTTTCTGTATCCTTCACTGCATAAGTATTGTCCGGGTGACTCAGTATGGGTAAAAGAGTGAAAAATGATCCACTAGGTCCAAAATGGAGAGGTCTTTATCTTGTCCTGTTATCAACCCCCACAGCAGTAAAGGTTGCCGAGGTGGTCCCGTGGATACATCACTCCAGAGTGAAAGCAGCTGCAGCCATTCCTGAACCAGCATGGAAGGTCGTTACCAACGAGACCAACCCGCTGAGGCTGAAGCTGACAAAGACCACAGCCATGAGCACCTAAATGATCCTAACCCAGATAATACAGAGGATCAACAAGTGGGTGTTTTGATGGGCACAGGTCCTGACCACCCGCCAACGGGGGATACCCACAGGGTGCTTTTTAGGGGCCCGGCCCCCACCCTTGATCATCCAGAAATGTTTTTTACTTTTGAAATTCCGGTGGGGAGGGATTGGGTTTATGTGACTGTGAAAAGAATTGCCCAAGGAATTCTGACATTCGGGGCATTTGTGGTGCTGATTTTATATCTTGCTAATTTGATTTATGGACTCTCGCGTGGAGCAGGCCCTAATTGTACAAGTAATGTGGGGAAAGTGAATATTTCCCATATCTGGAATGGTACGCACCCGGTGATGGAGAACCGTACCATGTGGAGACAAAAACGAGAGGCGCTATCTGGAACCAACCCAAGAGGACACTTACTTGTGCAATTCAAATATGACTATGCTAAAAAGTCTGGGCAAACCGCATGCTGGGTGTGTAGTAGACTGCACCCAAAGACAATTCATATACCATTTGCCTCTGTTCCAATGAATTTGAGTATGTTTGTATCAGGGAATGTCACAATACATGCTGTCGATGCACCAAGGGAAAAGACAGAATCAGTCAGTCCCGGGTACCCCATAATAGGACCAGTGTATCCACCAGAATGGTGTTTTCAACTAGGACCAGATAAAGAAATAAATAACGAGAGTGGGTTATGTAACTCAAGTCAGTTCAACTGGACATCATACATTTACATATTCAAAACAGGACAAAAGGCGAATTATTTATACATACGATGCAGGCAATTCACTAGAGACCAAGAGGCGGTGATGGGAATGTGACCAATGGGAGGCAGGGTGCAGTGGATATGATGAGACGGCTGAGACACCTTGCGATAGAGATATCAAAGGGAACACTACATTCATCACCATTTATAGTGAAAGGAGGGTACCAGGTGTGCTGTGAAAGGGTGTGTTACACATGGGTACCACCAACAATAACGGGAATGTGTTATTTGGCTAAGCTGGTCCCAATCCAGAGACTAAGGGGAGAAGACACAAACACAGACACAGAACTACACCCTAGGTACCCACTGGTGTTTGAAAGACCAAAGAGAGAGTTGTTCGCGAAGATGGATCGAATATGGACATGGTTGCCAGCATGGACTGGATGGGGAGGAGAGATGATGAGGAGATTGAATAGCTATGTCAATTTGATGGATGAGATTCTGAATAGAACCAGTATGGATATCCAGCTGCTGAATCTGGAAATGCGTGAGTTACGAAAGGTGCAGATGATACATGATATGGCGCTTGAGCAGATCAGTGCGGCCTTGAATGGATTGTGTGAAATGACAATGCACTATGAATGTTGCACCTTCATCAGAAACACTACACATGAAGTCCCAGATTATTACCAGGTAATTCAAGATCACCAAGAGAAGGTAGCACAGTTGCAGGGTATAGCCAGGAGGATTGCTGCCGAAGGCTGGAATCCGCTCCGTGGGTTTGGAGCAATGGGAGAATGGTTTGGTTCCATCTTGAGATTTATCTCACGGATTGGATCCATGATACTCATGATAGTGGTGATCTTGATCATAGGGATACTGATATACCGCATAGGGCTATGTTTATGGCCACTGTGCAAAACAGCACTGACACCTACACAAACACAGAAGATACCACTGATAATCCCACAGTGAAAGAAACCCCCCAGTACAAGGAGTTTCAGAATAGTGGAGTGTAATGGCTACAAGTGCCAGGAAAAGATCCTGACACTTGAGCCAAGGGGGGAATGAAGTGGAAATAGGCTGGAAGACGGCCGCCATTGTACACAGGCGGCCATCTTGTTCAGAATATTGGTTCACTTGTATATAACTAGACAGGTTTGTAGCTGAAACTAGAATGAGGTATACGTAGAAATTTAGGAATGCGTTTAGATTAGCAGAAAAGCAATTAAAGTTTGATGAAAGATCTCTGCTGTTTCTGGCACGGAGGAGAAAAGCGAAGTAGATCCTCCAAGGTCGTTGGGGCCCGCAGAAAGACGAAGGAGTAGAGATCAGGCCAGGTGCCATCTGTAACAAGTGATTGTAGGCGCAAGGGAGGAGGGCGCAGCCCGAACAGTAAGAGCAATTAATTTTGATTTACTGAAACTAACACAAAGTTTGCCAATTTACAGCCAATTAATGAAATGTTTTTGTATTAGCCAAAGGGAGGTATTAACCCACGTGGGGTGGAATAAAGTGTCATTGGGAGGTGGGCTAACTGGGATGTACCTAATTACGTATTTTTGGGTATAAGATCCCTTGCACGGGTGAAAGGGGGGGCTCACTCTTTGCGATTCAATCCTGTGTGGGCACTTGTGTGACGACACAATAAAGTTTGCCTTTCCTGAAGAGACTCGTGTTCTGACAATCCTTACTTGTGCCCGGTCCGGCGCCGTCTTGAAAGTGAATCTGTTTTTGTCCGCCTACAATATCATCATACAGACACACACACACACACTATATCATCATACAGACACACACACACACACTATATCATCATACAGACACACACACACACACTATATCATCATACACACACACACTATATCATCATACAGACACACACACACACTATATCATCATACAGACACACACACACACACTATATCATCATACACACACACACACACACTATATCATCATACAGACACACACACACACTATATCATCATACAGACACACACACACACACACTATATCATCATACACACACACACTATATCATCATACAGACACACACACACACTATATCATCATACAGACACACACACACACACTATATCATCATACACACACACACACACACACTATATCATCATACAGTCACACACACACTATATCATCATCATACAAACACACACACCACACACACTATATCATCATACAGAAACACAGGACCGTCTTTAACGCAGGGCAAAAGGGGCAGTTGCCCTGGGCCCAGTCATTGTTGAGGGGCCCAAAGTAGCTGCCCCTTGGGCCCACGTAAACCAGGGTCGGCCACGGACTGACCCATTGGGCACTGCCCGTGGGTTGGTGGGGGCCTGGTTTTGGCATTTGCTCTCTATTACCCAGCACAGCGGCACACTCACTCAGACCGCCGCGGCTGCCTGCAGCATGTGTGCCTCCCACATTCAAAAGCACAGCACCCTGCTATGGCTTCGCCCCCTTCATCACCTGATGCGTGTAGCAGTGGCAGAAGAGAAGGCAGAAAAGCACATGTTTGCTCATCACAGCCAGCCCAGCCCAGCCTAGCCTGAGCCAGCATCCACTCCACACTGGGAGACTGGCACCAGTCAGAAGACTGGAGGGTGACACCTAGGATACCCAGCCAAGAAAAGAACAGCAGGAGCTCAAGCGGTGAGTAGTGCAAATAGAACATTTTATTGGTGAAAGCAGCCCCGGCAGTATCAATGACGTTTCGGCCCAGTGGCCTTAATCATATATATTAAATATATATATATATTAATTATCTTATATATATATATATGATTAAGGCCACTGGGCCGAAACGTTATTGATACTGCCGGGGCTGCTTTCACCAATAAAATGTTCTATTTGCACTACTCACCGCTAGAGCTCCTGCTGTTCCTCTTTTCTTGGATGACTATGGGGACTTCCCCACTCTAGCGGACATTGCGGTGAGACGAAGCATTGGCTCCCACCGAGGTAGGCTGCGGTGCTTGTTTTCGACCTAGGATACATAGGTCAGGCCCCAAATGATTGTGGTAAATATGTAAAAAGAAATCTCTGGTTTATGTGCCTGCCCTGCTCATACACACCATGTTAACTGTGAGTTATATTGATGTGAATTCTGTGCCTGCTCATACACACCAGCGTTTACTGTGAGTTATATTGATGTGAATTCTGTGCCTGCTCATACACACCAGCGTTTACTGTGAGTTATATTGATGTGAATTCTGTGCCTGCTCATACACACCAGCGTTTACTGTGAGTTATATGGCTGTGGGGCTCTGTGATACACTCATGCACACTGCACTTTATTGTGTGTTTTTATTGCTGTGGAGCTCTGTGTGATACACACACACTGCACGGTATGGTGAGTTTTATTGCCACGTAGCTCTGTGATGCACTCATACACATTGCACATTATTAACCCCTTAAGGACCGCTGACGTACTATGTACGTCCTGCCTACGGGTCTCCCTTAGACCTGCGGACGTACATAGTACGTCAGCGGCGCCTAACCCCCCTCCCGCCCGATACTTACCTCCCTTGCTGGATCCCTCGCAGATCTGGCAGGGAGGAAGCCTGCCCATGTGATTTACATGGGCCGGCGAGCTCGATGACGTCACCACGCTGCGTGGTGACGTCATCAGCAGGCGCCCCCATTGAAATCAATGGAGGGGAGGGGCGGGCTCCTTCGGAGCCCTCTATCTCCCCAACCATTAAAGCTAGAGAGATGCAAGTTGCACCGCTGGAAAGGGGAGAGTCTCCCCTTTTCAGCGGTGTACTACATTAACGGTTTCGCTGCCAGATTGAGATTTGGCGCTAATCAGCACCAAAACGTGATTCGAACCTGCAGGGGGGACTTCCTGGATGTCAGCCAAGTCTCATGGATGTGTGAGGATGTCAGTGGGCCAGTTAACCCTCTATCTGCCATGTAGAGATAGGGGGATCCTTTGGATCCCCTTATCTCCCGATCCCCTTATCTCCCGATCCAGCTAGATTGTCATATTTGACATCATTGGAAAGGCCTGATCATGGCCTTTTCAATGATACCAAACATGACCAGGTTTGGTTTAAAAAAAATAATAATAATAATAATTTTTTTTTTAAAAAAATGTTTTTTTTAAAAGTTTTTTTGTCTGGGGGGTTTAGTTAAATAGGACCTAGGCTGTTATCTAAAAATAATTAGCATAAAATGGTCAGAATGAGCGCAGCGCACATAGGTGAACTGTCTCAGCAGTGAAGGGGTTAAAAAGGAAAAACATGTAAAAATTGGGTATTTGTAGTCTCGGGACAAAATTTTGAAACTATTTAGCCGGGGTCTTTTTTGGTGGTTGTAGATTTTGGGGATTAAATTCCGAAAAGTGTGTTTTTACCATTTTTTCATCATATTTCATATTTTTTTTTTGTCGTAAATTATTGGATATGATGGAAATAATGGTATTTCTATAAAGTCCATTTAATGGCGGGAAAAAGGGTGTATAATATGTGTGGGTTGAATAAACGAGTAAGAGGAAAATTTGACCTAAACATGAACAGCGCAGAAACGTAAAAACAGCAGCGGTCACTAAAGGACGGATTTGTGTAAAACCGCCCAGTCACTAAGGGGTTAAAGAGTTTTGAGAAAAGTCCATGATGTATTTATGTTTTGTTTTTTTTGGGGATGCTGTGAGTCGAGAGCAAAATTATGCGGTGGGCGGGCTTTCGGGGAGGGGCCCTGGAAAATGTTTGCCCAGGGTCCTATCAATATTAAAGAAGGGCCTGCAGACACACACACACACAAAGACACTATATCATCATACACACACACACACACTATATAATCATACACACACACTATATCATCATACAGACACACACACACACTATATCATCATACACTTATCATCATACACACACACACTATCATCATACAAACACACACACACTATATCATCATACAGACACACACACACTATATCATCATACACACACACACTATATCATCATACATACACACACTATATCATCATACATACACACACACTATATCATCATACACACACACACTATATCATCATACACACACACACTATATCATCATACATACACACACTATATCATCATACAGACACACACTATATCATCATACACACACACACACTATCATCATACACACACACACACTATATCATCATACACACACACACTATATCATCATACATACACACACTATATCATCATACATACACACACACTATATCATCATACACACACACACTATATCATCATACACACACACACTATATCATCATACATACACACACTATATCATCATACAGACACACACTATATCATCATACACACACACACACTATCATCATACACACACACACACTATATCATCATACACACACACGATATCATCATACCCACACACACACACTATATCATCATACACACACGATATCATCATACCCACACACACACACTATATCATCATACACACACACACTATATCATCATACACACACACTATATCATCATACATACACACTATATCATCATACATACACACACACACTATATCATCATACATACACACACTATATCATCATACATACACACACACACTATATCATCATACATACACACACTATATCATCATACATACACACACACACTATATCATCATACACACACACTATATCATCATACAGACACACACTATATCATCATACACACACACACACGATATCATCATACCCACACACACACTATATCATCATACACACACACACACTATATCATCATACACACACACACACTATATCATCATACACACACTATATTATTATACACACACACACGATATCATCATACACACACACACACTATATCATCATACACACACACACACTATATCATCATACACACACACACACTATATCATCATACACACACACACACTATATCATCATACACACACACACACTATATCATCATACACACACACACACTATATCATCATACACACACACACACTATATCATCATACACACACACACACTATATCATTATACACTTATCATCATACACACACACACTATCATCATACAAACACACACACACTATATCATCATACAGACACACACACACTATATCATCATACACACACACACTATATCATCATACACACACACACTATATCATCATACACTTATCATCATACACACACACACTATCATCATACACTTATCATCATACACACACACACTATCATCATACAAACACACACACACACTATATCATCATACAGACACACACACACTATATCATCATACACACACACACTATATCATCATACATACACACACTATATCATCATACATACACACACTATATCATCATACATACACACACACTATATCATCATACACACACACACTATATCATCATACACACACACACTATATCATCATACATACACACACTATATCATCATACAGACACACACTATATCATCATACACACACACACACTATCATCATACACACACACACACTATATCATCATACACACACACGATATCATCATACCCACACACACACACTATATCATCATACACACACGATATCATCATACCCACACACACACACTATATCATCATACACACACACACTATATCATCATACATACACACACACACTATATCATCATACACACACAATATCATCATACACACACACACACACACTATATCATCATACACACACACACACACTATATCATCATACACACACACACACACACACACACGATATCATCATACACACACACACACACTATATCATCATACACACACACTATATCATCATACACACTATATCATCATACACACACACACTATATCATCATACATACACACACACACTATATCATCATACACACACACAATATCATCATACACACACACACACACACTATATCATCATACACACACACACACACTATATCATCATACACACACACACACACACACACACACGATATCATCATACACACACACACACACTATATCATCATACACACACACTATATCATCATACACACTATATCATCATACACACACACAATATCATCATACACACACACACACTATATCATCATACACACACACGATATCATCATACAGACACACACACACACACTATATCAGCATACACACACACGATATCATCATACACACACACACACACACTATATCATCATACACACACACTATATCATCATACACACACACACTATATCATCATACACACACACTATATCATCATACACACTATATCATCATACACACACACAATATCATCATACACACACACAATATCATCATACACACACACACACAATCATCATACACACACACACACACTATATCATCATACACACACACACACACACTATATCATACACACACACACACACTATATCATCATACACACGATATCATCATACAGACACACACACACACTATATCATCATACAGACACACACACACACACTATATCATCATACAGACACACACACCACACACTATATCATCATCATGGCACACAGGCACACACACAACTACAACTATATCACATACAGGCACACCACAACAACTATCACAACAACATACAGGCACACACACACTATATCATCACACAGGCACACAGTGTATCATGACAGGGACAGACACACGGTGTGCAGCAGGGGATGGATCATACAGCAGCTCTGGGCAGACTCCTATACTCATAAGGTGCTGGGCTCCTCTCAGGGCTCCCCAGTGCCAGTGTTGATGGCTCCCCAATACAGGATCATTTCTGTGGCCCCCGGGTCCCCTTTAGTGTTGGGACTTACCTGTCATTAAAAGCATGAGGATTCGCCACCAGCTCCTGACCTGCGCCATGCTGCTGCTGCTGGGGATCAGGGGTTCAGCTCCTCAGGGAGGACAACGAGTGAGGGGTCAGTGCTTGGTGTGGAGGGAGAGGGTCCCGAGGTGGCAGGAGAGGCCTGAAGAGAGGTGCGAAGAATAAGGCGTGCGGGGAGCAGGACTCAAGATACTACAGGGGGCAAGGAGGGGAGGGCGTCGTCATAGAGGAGGTGGACATGGTGCCCCCAGTGGTGACAGAAGCTGCTTGCTGCGGCCAAACCAACAGCACAAGACAAGAAAAAGCCCATAGTACTAATCTATGTTTACAAATACTCTCACTCTCCAGCTCTCACTCTCTAGCTCACACACTCTCTCAGACTAGCTCACACACACTCTCTCTCCAGCTCACACACTCTCTCCAGCTCACACACTCTCTCCAGCTCACACTCTCCAGCTCTCTCTCTACAGCTCTCACTCTCTAGCTCACACACTCTCTCCAGCTCACACACTCTCTCTCCAGCTCACACACTCTCTCCAGCTCACACACTCTCTCTCCAGCTCACACACTCTCTCCAGCTCTCTCCAGCTCTCACTCTCCAGCTCACACACTCTCTCCAGCTCTCACTCTCCAGCTCTCTCTACAGCTCTCATTCTCCAGCTCACACACTCTCT